>CM064327.1:246509832-247759832 GCA_032595735.1 Pelochelys cantorii | reverse complement strand
TAGATGTTTGTTTTTTGGCACTGCCTGCTCCCAGGTCGAGCCCTGCTAACAGACAATGAGATCATTACGGATATTCTTGGCAGCCTATGGGAAGAATGATCTTTTCTGAGGTCTCAAGTGTTTCATGTACCATGTGCTGGCTAATAACAGAACTCCAGCCTTAAAAAACTAATCTGGCTCTTTATTCAGAGAACTATTTACAGAGGTGGTGCAACTGCAGCTTGGATTCAAGCTTCTGCTCAAAGACTGACTTTCTTCCAGGTACCTTCTCCTAAACCTTCTTCTGGCAACCTCTGCTTTGCCCTCCAAGTCGCATAGAGGTTGTTGCATCAGGCATGTGAAAGAATAGCTGGCTGGAGACTGTGGAGATCTGTTATTTTGTACTGGGTACAACGATAAATATTTGGTTTGCTTTTTAAAAGGACGGGTGGAACCTTTCTAAACTGGGACTCTCTGGTCCAGCAACATTCCTGGTCCAGAAGGACCAGGGATGTTCCAGGACCAGAGTGTCCCGGTGGAGGGCTGGTGGCTAGGAGCAAAACAGGCAGCAAAACAGGGAGCCCAGCAGCAGGGCTGCTGCCTGGTGGCAACACTGTGTGAGGGATGGGATGGCTGTCTAGTTCAAAGGGGGCCAGAACTCCCACTAAAGCCTTGCTAGAGAGACCAGAACTATCAGGTAGCTTGAGCTGAGATTATCAAACAAGCTCTGTGGAGTTCAGAGTCCAACTCCCATTGACTTCAAGAGGCACCTAACTTAACTCCCTTAGATCTCTTTGAAAATCTTAACCTTGATCCTAGCTAAGCAGTTCGTGTGGCTACCGAGCCTCTGTGGGATTCTGGTAGGGAAAGTCTGTTAATATACAAGATTTGGCTCACTTGCTATGGAAGCCCCCTTGCCCCATAGCCATGAATAATTCGTTCTCCACGGTTTCCATGGCCTAACACAGTGTGAAAAGCTGGACAAGTCTTTGCAAATGAATTGAGCCCCAGAGTAATTACACATTCCTGCAGATTAGTTGATACTGTAATTGCACTTCGTTGTTACCATGTGACCTAAGCCAGAAATAATCATGTATTTACTTTTTATTTATATTGTAACTTGCCATCTACTGTAATTATACTGCCACTCCATGGCACTTAACGCATCATTGACTGCTCCACAATTATCATGTTAGTAAATAGTGCTTAGTGGGGAGATTTGTGGCCTGTAATTTTAAAGCCCTACCTGTTTAAGGTTTAGTGTGTCTGTATCAAAAAATACTGCATCTCTTGACAAATGCATTTTTGCATAAAGCACAACAGATTGCAGGAGAGTGAAAAATGAATGCTTAAAAATGTATACCTTTCAAAATGCCTTCAAACATAGCTGGATTTGGAATTGTAAGGCTCTGCTGTTAAAGTCTTCCAGTCTGTAACTGGAGGTTCTTGGAGATATGTGGTCCCTGTGTGTGGTCAGGGCCTGTACAAAGCGTGTGTGTGTGTAGGGGGGCATTCCAGGCCCCTGGAAGGGGTGGAGCCTCATGTGGAGGGGGTGGGACTGGGGGGCTAGCCCTCCCCCCAGCCAACCCTTTAGCTATTCAGGGCCTGGGACAGTTGTTTTCTTTGCCCACCCCTCCTGACCACTGTTCGTGGGCCTGTCAGTGTTCTACAGGTGGGTCCACATATATGCACCACATGCATGAATCAGACTTTTACTAAACCATTGGTCTCCACATGCAGAGTTCTTGTGTTTTAAATAAAGGTTGTAAGGGCCATTGTGGGCCAGCACCTCTCCAGGTCCCTTTACTGCTAATGCAGTTATGACCTGCAGCAGAGGGGATAGAGTGCAGGTGATGGAATCCAAATAGGGACCATGCAGCACAAAGAACCTCCTGTTACAGGTAAGTAAACAACTTGCCATTTTTTCAGGGTGTCTTGCACTGTAGGTGGATGCATGCCTTGTGCACAGCTCTCAAAAATCTTTTTCTTCGCAGTACCCAGTACGGTGGCTTGAACATCCTCTTGCCACACACTCCTGTTATCTTCTTCATGCTGGAAGATCCAACGGAGAGGGGAAGGAGAACAGGTTATGGAATGGGCAAGTGCATCACATCTCAAAGCACAACTATTACAGAAAGGGAGGTAGCCATTTTTCCTTCTTCGAGGGCTTGCACATGGCCTTTCCACTGTTGGTGATTCACAAACAGAGAAACTTGGAGGTGGGCTCAGATTCTACCTGAACTTTGATTATGAACATAATTATGGGACAAACCACCCATCACACTGCCTTGATGGGAAATAGCATAACAAGACACAAACATGTGGACCGAGCAAGTTACTGCTTTACAAAAGTCTGATCGGTACTTGTGCCAAGAAAGCTGCTCTAGTAGAATGTGCCAATAATCTATCTTGTGAGGTTATATTAGCCAATTAGTAGCATAAATGAATGCCCAAAGAGCCAGGGTAAAATCCCCTGACAGGAAACTGGTCAGGTCTTAACTCTGTTCACAACCACAATGAATAACTGTGTGGAGGACCTAAAGAACTTGGTATACTCCTGGTAGAAAGTGAAAGCCCTTTTTACATGCAGTGAATGAAGTCTCCCCTTTTCCCTATGTGCTTCAGGTTTCAGGAAGAATGTTAGCAAGTAGATTGCCCAATTAATATGCAAACTAGAGACTGTGTTGGTGAGAAACTTTGGGTAAAGGCAAACTATAGACGGAGACTGACAAGAGTCAGTGGTCTCAACTTGCCCACCTTTCTGGCTGAGGTAGTGGCAACTAAAAAGGCGCCCTTCACAGAGAAGTAAAGCAGAGAGCAAGTTGTAAGGCATTCAAACAGCAGGGCCATCATCTTTGCTAGGACTAAAGTCAGACCCCAAGAAGGGATAGGGTAGTGTACACAAAGGCACAATGTGACCAAGGAATCTAGGGTTGAAGAACAGGGATCTATCCACTGAGGCACAGAAAGCTGAGATAGAGCCAATAGCTGCCAGGAAGCCAAACAGATTTTTATTCAGTAGAGACTGTGCAGTCTGAGATGCAGGGGGGCATGCTCCAGAGATATATTAGATGGGGGCATTGAGGGGGTGCAGTAGTCCTCTCCCAAGTTGGAATCCCTGGATTTCATACTGCTTAAAGCCTATGTCCTGACTCCAGAGGCAGTTCTTAAATGCCCCTGTCCGTGGCAAGCCTAGGCCTCGGGATGGAGCCAGCAGCAGCGCAGAGGGCTCCCTGGGAGTGGGGCCAGGGGACTATCGAATAGTCGAGTAGCCGACAATGTTTTGTGCTGTTACACAACTATTCAGTTACCCAATATCTAACAACCCTAGTGCCTAGCATCAGAATCTAGCCCAGAGCCAGGCGAATCTGGCTTCTTTTTCTAGGTGTCATTGGCCTGGAGAGGGAAGGCCTGACACCAAGGGTATGTCTACACAGCAAAGTTATTTCAAAATAACTATCCTAGCGTCTACACAGCCATTCCGTTATTTTGAAATTAAATCGAAATAGCGGAGGAGGGCTTATTTCGAAATTGGTAAACCTCATTCCACGAGGAATAACGCCAGTTTCGAAATTGCTATTTCGAAATAAGTGCTGTGTAGACACTTATTTCAAAATAGGGGGCCTCCAGCCTTCCCACCCTGGTGGCCACTCCAGCATCAACCAAGAACACTTCTCTCCTGCCCCCTCCCCCCAGAGCCCTTAAATGGGCAGACTCTGGCCACAATGCCTGTGCCAGCTCCAAGCCTGCCAGCCCAGAGCCAGCAGTCACTGCCCCTGATCCAGTGGCCCCAAAACATGAACCAGCAAGCTACTGGCAGCCAGCCCTCCACTGCTCCCCAGGAGCAGTCTGCCAGCTCCCAGGAGCCTGACAGGTCCCGGAGAAGGCGGGCACCTTCCTGATCCAGGGTGGAGATCATGGACCTTATTCAGGTTTGGGGAGGATGCCCCCAACGTCCATGATCTCCGCACTAGATGGAGGAATGCGGCCGTCTATGGCAGGATAGCTGCCAGCCTGGCCACCAAAGGCCACATGTGAACCCAAGAGCAGGTTTGCATGACAATCAAGTTGGTCCAGCGAGACCCCCAACCCTGAGCTTTCCATCCCCCTTCTTCTCCTTGCTTCTCCCTTCCAGCTCCCAGGTTTCCCCCTCCCCTCTCCCACCCTCTCTTCGCCCCTCACCTGCCTCCTTTCCCCAGTCTCACCAGAGTTTCATTCCCCTCTGCCCCAGTTTTGTTAAATAAAAGAGAGTTTGTGTTCATGAAAATACATGTATTTTATTTGACATCAGGAAGGGGGGTTAGGGAGGGGTAAGTGGAAGGACGTGAGGGAGGAATGAGCAAGCCCCCAGTGGGGCAGACCAGGGAGGCTCTTAGTGCTCCTCAGGGTGGAAACTCTCCCGTAGGGCCTCCTGGATACTGTCAGTCCCTTCAGATGGACCTCCCAGATGGCTGCACTTTCTGCAGGCTGCCAGGCTTGCAGCAACGTGTCCAAGAAAAGCACCAGAGTGCCCAGGGGCAGCTCTGGCTCCATATTGCAGAGTGCTGTGGTGTCCTGAGTGAGGGCAACCAGAGCACGCAAAGACAATGTGCTTTGCTGTTCCTCATTGAGGTAGGCAAGCAAGCAGGGAAACCTGCGAACTGGCTGTCTAGGGGGGGTCCCTTTAAGCACAGGCCTCAGATAGCCTCAGGCAGCAGCCACACAAAGTAACTCCTGACCTGATGCCCTGCCGGACCTGGTTCCGGCCGGTCTTAAATGCAATTCAGCATCCACTCAGTGTGGATGTGCTATTTCAAAATAGCAAAACGCTGTTTCAAAATGCATTTTGTGTGTAGATGTGTTATTTCGAAATAACTATTTTGAAATTAGATATTTCGAAATAACGCTGTAGTGTAGACATATCCCAAGGGAGGAACGGCTCTTGCCAATGGTCGCATCACAGCCCTTTGTTTTAAGACACATTTTATACCAGTGAAACAAGTGGACGGAAGGTTAACAAATTGTGAAAAAAAGAGCATGTGTGAGAGAAATCAATGGGAAGCATTTAAACGCTGAGGTGACATAGAACATTGAAGGCCACAGACACTTGACTTCAGGCTTTGATAGGGGCATTGGTTATTTTGTTTTACTTCTCAATATTTTTCAGATTAACGGTTGCAATTCTCCACTGAGCTATAAGGTCCTAGCGGCGGCTCCGACAGCAGTGTTTTGATCAGAATAAGCCGTGGCATTTTCAACAGACAGGTTTATGAACTGATTTACTGAACACATGAATTTCCCATTGCTAAGCTATTTAGCTGGCCTCTTTCTCTCCCCCTTTCCCACACCTCTTGAGAATTAATCATGGGAAAGCGGATTTTTTTTTTTGCACAAAAACAGCTGCCAGGTAGAGTTGTACTGCCTCCATTCACGTGTTACGTACATGTGATATAGCCATTGACAGACAAGTGTTTAAGATTTACAAAATATTATTGCTATGGTGAACAGTGATATGGGGGGGGGGGAATCATACTTGAAAAGTGTGTGTCATGTCCACAGTCTCATGGGCAGTTTCATCAAATATAATTTCCTACCACAGCTGCCAGCTAAAGGAGTTACTGTTTTGGCTCAAGTGGTAGAGTTTGTGCTGAAGGTCCTGTTGTGATTTCCATAAGGTCTATAGATGAACTCTCTCTAGTGTTCAGCTTAACAATCAAGAAATGAGTCATTCTCCTATTCAGTGATGATGGGAAAATGCATACATAGTAACACCCTAGATATTTAACCATCACTTTCTATAATATGTGTAATTTTTAAAGTTAATGTGTGAAATGAAAAAGATTCACTGTCAGCTCAAGATTGCCTAGGAAAATATATATCTAAGTACATAGAATCATAGGGCTGGAAGAGACCTCAGGAGATCATCGTGTCCAACCCCCCTGCTAAAAGCTAGTTCAATTCCAACTAAAGCATCCCAGCTAGGGCTCTGTCAAGCCTTGACTTGGTTTCCTGGTCAAGAGAACAACAATCTTTATATAGGACCCTACCTATGAGCAATATGCTTAAAACCAATCAGCAATTTCAATATTATGTACTCTATACTAGAACTGGGGTGGTGGAGGTGTGTGTGTAAGAACACCTTGCAAGAAGTTTCCCAAACGTCAAACATTCGAGATTTTAAATTTCCACCAGCTCTTTTAGATGCTCCAAAAACAAAGTCAAGGAAGCTTTTTCTGATTTTTGTTTTTTGGAATGATGATATTTCTAATTTTGAAACCTTTCGACTACTTGGCACTTCAAGTAGTACCTTCAATCCCTGGATCAGAAAGCATTTTATGTACATTAATATATATATTCGTATGAACATCCTTGTGAGGTTAGGAGGTATTATCATTCCCAGTTAATAGACTGTGGGATTAAAGCATAGAAAAGTAAAGAGACTTCCCTAAAGTCACATGGTGAGACACTGACAGCTGAGAGTGGCATCCAACTGCAAAATTATCCTTTGTCTCCTAGGAGCATAGGACAAAGTCCAACCATTCCCTAAACTTTCTCCATAGTTAAACGTATGCCAAGCCCCTTTGTGGGAGTTCAGTGGAAGTTTACTTATTTGCATTTTTGTGCCCTATTTGTATGTCTGGAGCAGGAGTGTTAGACCACCAGAAGGAATTATCATTACCATGACCTCATTGGAAGTAAGAAACACTGTCCATCTTCCAAAATAGTCTATCATTGCAGTATCTCCAGCCCACGTTTGTACAGAGGAAATGTCAATAGATCAGGGTTGGGGAACCTTTTTTGGGTCAGGGGCTGCTGACCTACAGAAAAATCAGTCGGGGGCCACACCCGTGAGAAGCCAAAAAAAAAGCCCCTCACTGATGTGGCCCCTGACTGAGAAGGAGAAAGACGCTCCCCAGATTCCTCTTGCATGCCAGAGCCTAGGGGGGCCCAGGCTAGTAGATGTTGTGTGCTCCAGCCCTGTGACAGCGGGGCTGGAGCGCCAGTGTGGGCTAATTCAGTGCTGGAGAGGGAGCCCTGAGCCTCAAGGGCTGGATCCAGGAAAGCCAGGGGCCACATCCAGCCCCCAGGCCTGAGGTTCCCCACCCCTGCAGTAGATCAAACTGGAAACCAAACTTGCATGATACAAATCAATGACACATGATTGCACAGTGTATAAATTGACACTGAATTTCTCACAATTCATACATATTTTGCTCATGGCATGAATCTTAAAAATGGACCTTACTACAGTGTAAACTCATCCGAGAACAAAACAAAGCCCCAGCATTCTTTAAGAGGCGGGTCAAATGAACAAGAACAATGTGTTACACAACATACTCATTGTAAGTTCTCTCACTGAATCCCCTTTGCAGTCAAATAGAGACCACGTTCCTGAAAGTGACTCTCATGTTGGTGGAATAGTGGCTTTTACTAGTCATTCCATTGGCTTAAATCCAGGTCAGGTGACCAAAACTTATTAATATCCAAAGGCCATTTGGTTGCCTATCTAAAATGAACTGCAGGATGCCATCTGGTACCTCCTGGATAGATGACCACATAACAAAATCTGTCCTCATGATCTGAAACCCCAGTTGGCTGTCTGAACAGAGAAACGTTTGATAGAATCATAGAACATTAGGACTGGAAGGGACCTCAAGAGGTCATAGAGTCCAGTCTCCTGCCTTCCCGACAGGACCCAGTACTGTCTAGACCACGATACATAGGCAGGGAGAATGGACTACTTACCTTCTCTTCCCCAGAGGTGTTCTCTCCAGATATGGTCTGAGGCATATTGGTAGGACAGATATGCACTGCCAATGAAAAACTGTATCTGTTCAGTAGATAAGATGAGAATTTCAATTTTCAGACTAGTTCTTTCAGTGACTTTTGAGGTCAGTTTCCCTTTTAAGAAGAAGAATGGGGGGGGGGGAAGCCCCTATTCTGAAAAAAAAAATCAAATGAATTTTTAGCCAAAAGACCTAAGGAAGAGCTCTATGTAGCTTGTCTCTTTAACCAAGAAGTTGATCCAATGAAAGATATTACCTCACCCACCTTGTCTCGTAAATAAAACCAGAAAGCTATTCGAGAATGCTTTCATCTGACAACTGACATGCTCTGATCATCTGCAACCCACCTAGTGCTATTTTCACTAGAGAAATTAAATGCTGGGAGTTCTGCTACTGCTTTGAATACTATCCTTAAATGCTTTACCATGGCATTTCCCAAAGGAAGTGAAGGAATCATTGCCTCGGACATGCAGCTCTGCATTTCTTTTTCATCAGACCCAGATGGCATGGTCCTACAGGACTTGGATGAAAGTGAGCCAGCTGAGGCTCAATTCTGCAGAGCCAGAGGTTATGTGGGTCGGTTGGAGATAAATAGGAGTTCACAGAGGACAGTGCATGCCAATTGTAGAGGCATAAACCTGTACGATCAACATATTGACTGGCTTCACTCACTGGCAAATTGTAATGATTCTATTGCTGACTGGATTATATTCAAGCACACACTTTGATGTCCCTTTGACTAAGATAAATGCAATCCCATTTTCTCTCCTTTTCACAGATCTAGCCATTGCATATCTAGCCATCATCATAAAATGACCCCTTGCCTTCCGACGCAGCTCTGAGATTCCACATATTTCTATCCTCTATTGTTCAAATACTTTTGCCAGAATGGCAAGCTTGCCTCCCATACATATTCATCCCATGCATCTCCTCCTCAGATGGTAAATTTGTGATGGTTCCAATCATTCTTTTTCTTGATGCAAACATCAGACAATGTACTTCCCGAATGATTTGGTACAGCACCATCATAACAATCACAACTTGCTCTCTTAATGGCCAGAGTTTCAACCCCAGTATAAACAGCCATGCCTTCTGGCTTGTGGGTTTCATCATCCAGTACCACATGTTGGTGATATTTTATGAATTCTATGAACAACTGGAAGAGACTCTTACTATAAGACATATTCAAAGATATCACTCTTGTAATTGGAAACTTGAATGCAAATGTTGGATCTGTAAGCTCTCCTAAAGCAGTAGTAGGAAACAATGACCTGTGTACATAAAATGATAGGGCCAGGCATTGAATTCTGCTCTTCGAATCACCTAACCATTAGAAACACCATCATCACACCGCATCCTAGACATTCATATACATACAGGTCACCTGACAGGATGATTTTTTTGGCTGTTTAATAATACAGGAGTGCTTGAGACTAAGTGTGTGTGATGGGGCAGACAAGCCCCGCACTCCGGCAGAAAGCCGGGAGAACCCGTGGCAGCCGGAGGACACAGGCACGGGTGTCCCAGGTTGCCAGGGAACGCTGTCCCGCGCTCCAGCAGAAAGCCAGGGCAGCTGGAGGGTGCAGGCGCGGGCGTCCCGGGTTGCCAGGGAAAACCCAGCAGGAGGGGGAGGAGCCAGATGTCGCAGAGGATGCATGATGGCCGCTTAGGCAGTGCAGCGCACGCTTTAAAAATGGCTCACCAGGTCAGGACCGGGTTGTTGTCAGTCCTGACCTGCTTCAGTGCTTTCCCAGTAACCTGTCCCGGGGTGCCGCCTTCCCCCTGTTTCTTGGAACCACCTCCTCCGAGGTTCACCTCCTCCCCCTGGGCATGTGGCACGCCATTGGCAGGGTAGGAAGTGGCCCGGAGCAAGGCTTCGAAGCCCATGGGTTGATGTGTTACGGGTGGCGACCCCGTCAACCAATAGGGAAGAGGTAGCAGTTCAACCCCTTTCTAGGGCTCTGGGCCGGGACCCGGTGGAGAGGGCGGGCCCGGGTCTCCCTATCCCCACCCTGAAGTCCGGAGACGACAAAGGGTTTCTTTTGACTCTATTGTACTGTGGGAATAGGGTTGGACTTCATTGCACTGAGGGACTGGAGGAAAAGAGGGTTGAAGGCATAAGCCCACCCCCCCCTTCCGGTGCAAGGAAGAGGCCATACGAGACAAAGGTGGTTGGGTGATGGGCACATAGTTGAGAGTGAATGATACGATAAATCTTTGAAGAAAGGGGCCCTTCCCATTATGGGAAGGGCTACAGAAAAGAGGAGGGTGCCCCTCTGCTCTCCGGGGGCACCTTACATTGTGCAATGGACAAAGTCTTTCCCAACTGCAAATTGTATACTCCAGTCATCTGAAGAATGGGCTGTACCCACGAAAGCTCATGACACCATCTACATGTTTTGTTAGTTTTTAAGGTGCTGCTAGAATATTTGTTGTTTTTTAAGTTTTTCCAGTTACAGACTCTCTCGGCTACCCCTCTGAAGCTTGCAATTGTGGGTCAGACCATCTTCCGTTATCCTCAAACTTAAAAACAATGCGAAGTTAGACAGGTCCACTGTATTTGGACTGTCAAGAATCAATTAAAATCATATAGTTTTTGTCTAGATGAACAAGACCAACTACTGCAATGATCATTGGCAGGAAATGAAAATTATTATGCTGGAAACGGCCAAAGCACACATTTCAAAAAGTCAGTATTGAACTGCAACATGGTTAACATAGAAAGTGTTGGACATGGGGGTGGGGGGGAGGGAAATAACACAGAGTAAAAGTGAATGGCTTGGAAAGAGAAGAACATAGGCAATAATATGAGGAATCAAGCCCACATATTCACAGTGGGCAAGGCAAAAGAAGAACAAATATATCAAGGGCAAAGTGTATGGAACCTGTGCATTGTGAAGAGAGATATAATACAAAAGAGAGGTTCCCATTGGTCAGGCTTCTTAGCAGTAGATTTTCCCAAAATCAAACATAATAAAAGATCATGGCGGCAGATTTCTTACTGGGGGTGAAAACATTAAAGCCAGGTTGAACAATTCCTGTGCCTATCTGTATATCTCACAGCGCCATTGATAATATAGTAGGACAGAAAAGTCAGTAAGAAGCTGGCTAAAGATCCTGCTAAAGTAAGTGGGGCAGACTATTACGAAAATGGAACTTGGGAAAGCATCATTAGTAGATAACAAGTCTACAGAATTGTTCAAAGCAATTGGCACACATGGTACGGATCTTATGTGGCCAATTTGTAAAGATGTATGCACGGCTGAAGACTGGCCAGAAAACTGGACAAAAGGAATTTTCTGCCCTTACCAAAGAAGGGAGTGTAACACCTATGTTCCCTTTAAGCTGTACTGCCATGCAGCAGCCTCTTAAGTGCCACACAGGACGTGGCCACCTGTCGATAAAAATGGCCACTTTTCCCAACAAACGTTGTATTGTAGTGTGAACACTCATGCAGGTTTGTCGACACGAGGCAAAACTTGCCAGTGTAGACAAAGCCTTACTCTGTGTGGGTACATCTACACTGCAACACTATTTCAAAATAACTAGCGCTATTCCAAAATAACTTAGTCCGAAATAACACAGCAGGCAATTATTTCGAAATAGTGTCAAAATACCGTCAAGCTGGAGGATTTCTTACTCCGACTCCTGTAACCCCCATTGCACGAGGAGTAAGGGAAGTTGGAGGAAGAGTGCTCTATTTCGAAATAAGTGCTGTGTAGATGCTCCCTATTTATTTTGAAATAAGCTACGCATCCTGTGTGTGCATCACCTAAAGCAATAGTGCCTAGATCTCCTCCTGTGATACAAGTCAGGCCTTGCAGACCCAGCTTTGCCGTAACAAGGAGCACATGGAATTTTCAAACCAGTTCTGAGATATACCAGCCATTTTCTCTGTACCTGAATACAGAGACTGATCTCTCAGTAGAAACTGCCATGGCACCAGTGCTCTTCCCCAGAAGCTGCAGTCAGGGATGCTGGAACAATTTTTATTGTGAGGATACTGACAGCTATTGTACTGAACTAGAAACCCTGCATATAATGGAAACCACTTCAAGCCAGCTCCTCTTTCATAACATGGCAAAGCTAGGACTTTCAGTGTTGTTGGAAGGAAAGTTCTTTCCTCCTAATTTCTGGTTAATTTCACAAATCAATACTAAATGAACTTACTTTCCCCTCTGCCGTCCCCCCACCCCACCCTGCAAAATATGCCCTACACAAAGTACCCATTTTCTCCTGAATTCTAAGAGGAATAGTACCACCCAAACCCTACTCTATATCAGTAGACTGCCAAAATTTCAGCTGATCTTTGATTGTTAATCATTCCTTTCCTGTATTATATTTGACACTAAAAGTTATTTAGTATTTTACTCCTCTTTGTATTTAAATGCAATGATTAGAACACCTTTTATATTATACTGCAGCTTTACTTTGAAAATGAAAAGTGCCAACTATTATATTATAGTCATGATTTATGGGGCTCTTATTTATAGCGTGCATAACCTGTGCTTGAAAGGCAACAAGATGAACATTCTACGCATGTTCAACAACATATCCTCATTGTTCTTTCCATTAAATATTTGGAGGGAGAGAATCAATGGAGCAATACCTCAGCGGATGTAAATCAGGAAAGTTACACTGAGTCACCATGACTTCACACCAGTTGAGACTCTAGCCCTGCCCCTTTGAGGGAAAATGAATGCAATGCCCAAGTGTACTGGCAAACCAGTACATACCCATTTTTTGGGGAGGACATGAAACTGAAAAGGTCACAGACTGGAAAGGCTAGAAAGGCCATTCAGCAAAAATAAACAAAGAGAACAAGACCATCTGTGTCTCAGCTCAGAGAAGCAAACAGTAGTTGGCATAGTCTTGGACCAGCTGGGGTTCCATTACCGTCTATTTCTCAAGGGACAGAGAATGATTTAAACATCACCATTTAAGCACCAGGGGGCTTTTCAGCTTAACTGATAATGTGAACTTAAAAGCCTTCCCATTTGAAATATAGCATAAAAATGTGCACTTGCTCTTCCTGTATTCTTGTTACTTACTTCTCTAATCTTCTGCAATTCACATGTGCAAATCAGCAAATAGCTGTCCATAAACTAAATCCATCTTTGATGTTCCTCCACTGTCCTCAGTTGACTAACACCAGGTATCAGCTTGTGATCACTGTTTTTCTCCAGCTCCCCTTTGTGATTGTTGTTATTACAGCTGGTTAAGAAGGTTCAGATTCTCAACATGCCAACAACATTTCATTATTTTTCACCCAAGACGTGCACGTTTGGAGAAGTCTTGTTTTCCAGCTTCTGTTTGATCCTGTAGGGTGAAATTCACTCCACGTGCAAACAGTCAACACAAAGAACTATAGGCCAGATAAGTTCAGTGTTGCCAGCTCTGGCAATGTCATCACTAGGCTCACAGTATTTAGCGTTTTGTCTTAAAGCCCCAGTTCCCGGAGTCATGGGATTGAAAATGTGAACCTTAACACCTCAAGAAACAGAAGACAAAGTGCCCTAGTTTTATAATATCACAGAACTCTAGGACTAATGAGAGGTCATCCCCCTTCACTGAGGCCATCCCTGACAGGCATTTGTCTAAGCTATTCTTAGAAACCTCCAATGACAGGGACTCCACAACTGTCCCTGACAACCTATTACAGAACTGAACTTTCCTTATCATTAGAAAGTTTTTCCTGATTTCCAGCCTACATCTCTCTTGCTGCCGATTAAGCCAATTCCGTCTTGTTCTAGCTTCAGCACAATTAAGCCACTCCAGCAGACCCCTTGCAGCCGTGCTAGTGCACTGCATGGCCTTTCCCAGGTTCCTTCAATCACTTACCAGACATAGGCTGGCTCAAGAACACGTACCACTTTCATGGGACCTGCTTTACTAAGTTTTCTACAAAAAGTGACTCACTTTGGTAGTTACTGCAGGTCACTCCACTCTGGATTCCTATAAGCGTCCCAGTCAGCTCTTTGTTTTGGTGCAAGAAGAAACTGCCCTCACCTCCTAACCGCCCACCTGGGGCTGGGTTGTGCTTCCAACACTCTGTCTCTTCCCTCATGCATGAGACCCCAGATGGGCTCCTTTCCCCTCAGTTAATCTGCAGGCCAAGAGGATCCAACAGGCAGCCTTCTCCCTGCTATGTCAGAGCTCTGCAGAAGTCGGCTTATTCCCCTTTTCTCCTTATATTGGAACTTTCAGAGTCCTAAAGGGCCATACCATGTGGCAGGGTAGTGTGTCCACTAGCCACTACTGTCTTTAAGCTGGAGAGTTCCCTGTGACAAGCAGACAAGGAGAACAATTGATCACCCATCTCTTTGTAACAGGCCTTAACACATTTAAGACTGTTATCGGCCTCTCCTGACTTTTAGTCTTCTTTTCTCAAGATTAATTGTGCCCAGTTTTTTAACTCAATCACAGATCTGGCTTCCTAAACCTTTGGTCATTCCCCCCCCCCCCTTTGGACTCTCACCAATTGGTCCCCATCTTTTTACAGGTATGGCTCCCAGAACTGAACACAGTCCTCCACTTGAGACCTCACCAGTGCCAAAAGGAGTGGAAAAATTACCTGCCATGTCCCAGGGTATGTGTTTACTGAACTCTCCTTTTGGCCATGTGTAGAGTACACAGTCCTCCTTAGCACAGCTATAAAGAGAAGCATAAATGGTGAGGCAGTGCTCCGGAGAGTAAAGTTATGTTTGAACCCTTTGAGTATGTAAGGACATAGGAATGGGTCAGACCAACCCTCCATCTAGCCCAGTATCCTGTCTTTGGACAGTGGCCAGTAGGAATGTTAAATGCATTGATTTGTGTAAACTTGTAACTGATGATTTTTTTAGCAGTTACATGTTTACATGCGGGGGGGGGGGGAGGGGAAGGTGGGAGCCAGCGCTTGCAGGGAGCTGGCTTTTAAGCCAGCTTCTCGTGTGTACTGGCTCCCACCTGCCCCCGCCTTGTGCTGCTGCCTCTCTATCAGGCAGCCCCCAAGGAGCTGCTGATTGTGGGGACTCGGTTTTTAAGCCTGTTCCCCCTGGGCACTGCCTCCCGCCTGCTCTCCCCTCCATGCTTCTATCTCTGTGGGGGAGCAGGCAGCTCCATGGGAATCAGCATGTACAGGGAGCCGGCTTAAAATCCGACTCCCTGTGCATACTGGCTCCCCCCTGCCCTGCTGCTGCTGCATCAGAGGCAGCAGCTCGGGGTGGAGGGTGGGACAGATGCCTCTGTGGGACCCAGTGCACGTGGGGAACCAGCTTTTAAGTCAGCTCTGTGCTAGCACCAGCTTTTACCTTCCCTCCCCCTGCTGTCTCTGTGGGAGACAGCAAAGCAAGAGGGCAGGGTGGGGAGACCAGGCTGCTCCATGAGAACCAGCATGTGTGGAGAGCTGGCTTAAAAGAGGCAGCAGGGGGAAGAGTGCATGTAACCATGAGGGTTAACTGATAATCCCAGGCTTACCGGTTACTGTGTTCATGGATAGACATTAACATCCCTAGTGGCTAGTGACAGAGGCATCAGAGGAAATGTACTGAACAGGGCAATTATCAGGTGATCCATCCCCTGTCATCTGATGCAGCTTCTGACAGTCAATGGTTTAGGCACATCATCCAGAACATGGGGCTGCATCCCTGACTATCTTGGCTAATAGCCACCGATGATGCTATCATCCATTACCTTATCGATTTCCTTCTTGAAACCAGTTACATTTTTGGCCTTCACAGCACTCTCTGGCAAGGAGTTCCCCAGGTTGACTGTGCACTGTGTGAAGAAAAACTTCCTTTTGTTTGTTTTAAACCTGTTGCTTATTAATGTCATTGGGTTACCCTAGTTCTTGTGGTAGGTCAAGGGATAAACACTTTCTCATTCACTTTCTCCATACCATTCATGATTTAATAAACCTCTAGGAATAGGATATTCCCCCTTAATTGTCTTATGTTAGCTGAAGTATTCCAGTCTTATAAAGCTCTCCTCATATAGAAGCTGTTCCATATTCCTAACCATTTTTGTTGCTCTTCTCTCTTTTTTTTTTCCAATTCTAATGTATCTTTTTTGAGATTGAGCAAACAGAACAGCATGCAGTACTCAAGATGTATGTCTGAGGTGGATTTATATAGTGCCTTTATGATATTTTCTGTTTTATTATCTATCCCTTTCCTAATGATTCCTAATATTCTGTTTGTTAGTTTTTGACTGCAGCTGCACGTTGAGCATATGTTTTCAGAGAACTATTTCCCAGATCTGTTTCTTGAGTGGTATCATCTAATTTAGATTCCAGCATTTTGTACTTACAGTCGGTATTATGTTTTCCAGTGTGCCTTACTCGCCATTTATCAACAATGGGCAAGAAACGGGCAGATGAAATTCAGTCACCCAATTTTGTGATTGCTTCCCCCGTTGTAACTCTGCAATCTGCAGTGAAGAATAGTCTGCATGCAAATTTTGCCACTTCACCTTTTACCTCTTTTTCCAGAGTGTTTATGAATATTTTGAACAGCACTGGTCCCAGCAGGGCCGGATTAAGGCATGGGCTAGCCGGGCAGCTGCCCAGGGCGCCAACCTATGGGGGGGCGCCCGGCTCCCGGATCGCAGGCTGCAGCAGCTCCCAGCGGCCACCCTGCAGCGGCCGCCTGGGGTGTGGGCTGCATTAACCCCCACAGCGCCGGCCAGCAGCGCCCTCCCCCCCCGGCCGCAAGGCCCTGCACGACCAAGCTCGGCCCACCCCGGGCAGCCCCGGGCTGTGCGCCAGCGGCGGTAGCTGGGCTTGGGGCGGGCCAGGCACATGCGTACTGCCCCCGCCAGCTCTGCGCGCTCTCCCCCATGCACTGGCACAGGGGCGGGGCCGCGCATGTGCCCTCCCCCAACCCAGGGCACAATTAAACTGTCTGCCTGGGGTACCGGAATGGCTCGCTCCGGCCCTGGGTCCCAATATAGATTCTTTGGGCACCCTACTACATACCTATTTTCCCTTCGAAAACTGACCATTTATTCCATTCTATTTGATATAATAGGCATCACAGAAACTTGGTGGAACGGTGATAATCAATGGGACGTAGTAATACCAGTGTACAAAATATATGGGAGTGACTGAAGAGATCTCACTCACATGGGTAGGCACTATATGTGAAAGAAAACAGAGTCAAATATAGTAATCTTAAATGAATCAAACTGTGCCATAGAATCTCTACAGATAAAAATTTCATGCATAGCATAGCATTAGCAATATACTATCAGCCACTTGACCAGGAAGGTGATGGTGATTATGAAATGTTCCAGGAGGTTAGAGAGGCTATAAAAGTAAAAAATACAAAAATAATGGGGGATCTGAGGTATCCTCATTTTGTTTGGGAACATATCACCTCAGGGCAGGATTCAAAGAGAAAAACTGTAGACATTATTAATGACTGTTTCTTGGAGCAGCTAGTCCTGGAAGCCATAGAGGGAGGGGGCAATTCTTGATTTACTCCTAAGTGGCACACAGGATCTGATCCAAGAGGGGAATATAGCTGAATCACTCACTAATAGCAACTATAATATAAAATAGCAACTATAATTAAATTTAGCATCCTTGTGGGAAGAAAAAGACCAAAGAAACCCACCACAGTAGCATATAAGTTCAAATAGCGGAATTACACAAAAATGAGGAAGCTAGTTACAACAGAAATTAAAAGGAACAGTCACAAGACTGAAATGCATGCAAGTTTCATGGAAGCATTTTAAGAACACTATTACAGTGGTTCTAACTATATTTATACCTCCAAATTTAAAAAAAAAAAAAGGACCAAAAATGCAACTATGGCTAACCTGTAAAAGAGACAAAGATATCTTTAAAAAATTGAAAGTCAAGTTCTACAGAGGAAAAGAGGAAGAAGTATAGACTCTGGAAAGTCAAGTGTAAGGGTACAATCAGGCAGGCAAGTTTGGTTTTTTTTTGAAGAGCAACTAGAAAAAAGACACAAAAAATAACAGCAAAAAATGTGTATGTACGTCAGAAGCAGGAAGCCTGTCAACCAGCCAATTGGTCCATTGGACTAAACAATCATTTGGGCTAAAGGAAGACAAGGCTATTGAAGAGGAACCAACTCAGTTCTCTGCATCAGTCTTCACCACAGAGGATGTGAAGGAGATTCCCGGAGAGGAATCTGAGCTATTCTTTTTAGATGACAAATCTGTGGAAGTGACCCAGACAGAGGTGTCAATAGTGGTGGCTTAATAGATTTAATTTTATGTACCCTATGTGGCTCTCTGCATGCCCAAGCAGTGCTGCCCAGTCTACACTGCCATTTTGAGCAGTGTACTCTTACCACGGCCTCCCCACTGCCTGAGTCTTTCCCAGCCACGGGGAAAGGCACTGGAAAGAGGGAGGGGTGACAGCAAGGAAATGCTCTGGCAACTTCCTACAGTTGGAGCTTGTTCCATATGGCCTTCCCCTTGCCAGAGCCTTTCACCAACACATGTAATTCCATATCAAAATGTGGTTACAGCTTGCTTTTCACTGTGGCAGGAGGCTACACCTATACCTTACATGCCACTAGCAGTGGTATGCAATGACGATATACCTCCACATATGACACTGCTGTTAATGCACCCCAGAATGCTATTAGGTTTTTTTACATTTGCATCACATTGTTGGCTCATATTCAAATTGTGATCCACCACAACCCTCAGATCTTTTACAGCAGTACTGCCGCCTTGCCAGTTATTCACCATTTTGTACTTCTGCATTTTTAATTTTTTTACTTCCTAAGTGAAGTACTTCGCACTTTTTAAAATTGAATTCATTTTATTGCTTTCAGACCAATGCCCAATTTATAAGATCATTTTGACTTCTAATCCAAGTCCTCCAAAATGCTAAAAATCCCTCTCAGAATGGTGTGATCTTCAAATGTTATAAGCATACTCCCCCTTCCATTATCCAAATCCTTAATGAAAATGTTGAACAGCACAATCCCCATGACAGACCACAAAGGGTACATCTAGACTGCAGAGTTTTTCCAGGATACCAGAAGTAACCCGGAAAAGCTCTGCCATGTCCAAGGAACGTGTCTGCTTTTCCGAAAAAAAATTCAGAAAAGCAGACGCGTTTTTTTGGCATCCCTATAAACCTTGCTCTACGAGGAAGGAGGGATGTTCCAAAAGAGGCTTTTTTTCTGACATTTGGCCCAGTGTAGATGGACCAATTGTCGGAAAAGCCTCTTTTGGAAGAAAAGTAGAAAAAGATATGCAAATTGCAAACTGCAATTTGCGTATCTTTTTCCAATAGAAATTTGTAGTCTAGACACAGCCTAAGAGACAACCTTTCAGTTTGACAGCATACCATTGCCAACTACCCTTTGTGCATAGGTTTTCAACCAGTTGTGTGTCCACATTATACTTTTCATCTAGGCCACATACCTCAAGTTTGCCTTTTAGAAAGTCATGTGGGACTATGTCAAAAGCTTAATTAAAATCAATTTACATCACATCTACTGGTTGAGCCCAGAAAAAATATATTTTGAAATTCACTCCCATGCAGAAGGCTATATCAAAATGTGATGAGGTATCTGCCCCACACTGGCCTAAGAAGGGTTAATTTTTATTTTATATATATATAAACTTCACAGAGAGTGAGTGCTGGAAATAGAGAGAAAATTTTTCATTCTACAAGCACCTATTAAGAAAAAGAAGAAATTTAAGAAAGATGAATGGCTGTTGTCACAACCTTCTCTAATGACAAACAAGGCTGTCTGGCCAGGTCTTTGGCCTAAAGCATTCACAGCTTAGCCAAGCCGCCTAGATTGGGTCCCAGTAAACTAATGCTCACCTGTCACTGTCTTGCAGTGCTTTCATTTCAACCTCTCTAACTGCAGTTGATTTAAGCACAGTGAGATATTCTGGGTGGTTTCATGATCAATAGCCAAGTTACTGTACTCCTCTCTCTCTTCCTAGTATACTGCACAATCAGTTCCCCTTCTACAACTTATTATCTCTGTGCCTATCCTCTGCTGGAAGAGAGAGTACATAGAGGGGAAGGATTTGATTTCAATTTATCACTTTGAAACCAGAGCAGCAGTTGGGAGCGAGACAGGCTCTCACAGCTAGTATCAGAACTGATGCTACGCCAGAGACCTGTTTGATTGGCAAACATGCCTCCATGAGCTTTGTGGGCTCAGCCTGGGAGCACAACCAGGCATCTCAGTTCAAAAGGGTGGTTCTGGTTTTGAGGAATTCATCCCGTATCCCACGTGATTATAGTAAACATTAAACAATGGGAGGTTTTTAGCACTTCCCCAAGCTCCCCACTACCTCCACCGTCTCCCTCAACAGAGAGAAAGAAGGAAAGGCAGCAAGAATAACAACAGTAGCTTTGAAAAATTAAAGCTTACTTAGTGGAAAATAATAGCAAGAGTTTCCCCAGATAGACAAATTCATGGAGGACACGGCCTTTCAATGGCTATTAGGATGGGCAGAGATGGTGTCCCCAGCTTCTGTTTGTCAGATGCTGGGATTGAGCAAGAGGGAATAGATCGCTTGATGATTCCCTGTTCTGTACATGCCCTTTGGGGAACCAGACACTGGCCACTGTAGGAAGACAGGGTACTGGGCTAGATGGACCTTTGATCTGACCCAGTATGGCCGTTCTTATGTAGGGAAACCACGGACAGACCCAAAGAGCTACTGACTGATCTCTCTGCTTATTTGTTACCTACAGGCTGATGGAGAGACTAACCCTGATGCAGATGAGAGAGGTACTCGATCTTTAGCTGCCTTCCATTCCTGGATGGGCAATTCACCTAAGATCAGGGGTTTTGTCTGACTCAAGACACAGCCAATACGTGAGAGTCAGGACAGACAGTTGGTGTTGTCCTGATTGATCTGATGGCAGCCTATGGCACTGTGGGGCTTTTGGGACTGACTGATAAGCTGCTGAAATTTATTCTTTGTAGTTCAATGGTGCAGTTCATCCAAGAAATTATTAGTAACCCAAGCTTCATCCTGAAATATGGGGAGACAGTTCTCAAACGTCTCCACACTGGGTTCCACATGGATCAGTTCTGGCTCCCCCTTTGTTCAATATATTCATATATGACCTTCTTGAAATGTAGGTCAAGATGTATGTATATGCTAATGACATCTGTACTTCTGACACTGGACACCATTTCTATAGGGCTGAAGGAAATCTCAGTCAACACATGGACATGTTGACTCCTTATTTCCAGCAGCATAGACTGGCAACTACTCTACATCTAAACAATCATCTTGCCAATTGGCCCATCTTGAGCCATGGTTACTGCCATTCCAACATAGGTGGAACTAAAATTCAACCATTGCCTGACATACTGGCTAGACCTGGAATACCTGAGAAGGAAGATCTCTTTCTGTACCACTTTGATAAGAGGAGTGCTGGGAATCTCCTGGGAGCAGATTCCTTGCTCCTTTGTACATCTGTCTTGGTCCTGGTGTTGACTACAGCTGAATTAAATGAATGGAGATGCCTATCTCCCAGAACTGGAAGGGACCTTGAAAGGTCAGGGAGTCTACTCCCCTGCCCTCCACAGCAGGACCAAGTACCATCCCTGACAGATTTTGCCCCAGATCCCTAAATGGCCTGTTTGAGGATTGAACTCACAACCCTGGGTTTAGTAGGCAAATGCTCAAACCACTGAGCTATCCCTCCCTGCTGCTGTTGCTGCTGCTGCTGCTTTGTGGTCTTGAGGCACAGTTGCCAGAGTCAGCTGGCCAACTTGGAGCTGAATTTGGCCACTTGTATTATTAGTGGTTGCTTAAATAATACACCCACCTCTACTAGTGTACCTAGCTTTGCTGGACCATTCCTGTTAAGCCTGCCTGGAGAGCGGTGGCAGATGATACTAACTTATTTCAAGTTGACTGATGCCCCATTTTCATACAGGAAACAACACGCAGCACCCGTCTGAAGATCTGCTTGTGTTCAGGGGAGACATCTTACAACTGCAGACTGGGTGCGGCACTCAAAGCTGGTTTCCCCACACCCTTTGGCGAGGGCAGCTCACCTGCTCCTGGACAAGAGACTGCTGGTCCTTGACCATGCCCAGATGATCAGTGCCACCTGGAAGCTGAATAGCTACACTCTTATAGAGGGGAAGTGTTGGTGGGAAAGAGAGTCAAAGGGTGAGTTTATACTGTGTCTTAAAAATTGCAGCAATGGATCCCAGAGCCCATGTCTCAACTCTGGCTCACAAGGCTGGTGCTACAGTGCTGAAAACAGCTGAGCAGACATTTGTGTTTGGGCTGGAGCTAGACTCTGAAGCCTGTGGAAGGGGATGTGTTTCAGAGTCTCAGCCTAACAGTCTACACAGCTGATTTTCATACCATAGCACATAGACCTGGACTCTGAGGCCTGCTGCTGCAGGTTTTAAAATGCAATAGACAAATCCTACATATATTCAGGAGCCCCTCACTGCACCTGCTTTCTGGTCCACTTGATCTTAGATCCTCAACCAGGTTCACTGGGCTATTCCTAGTTGCCACAGCTATGCACCAGCTTGGCCTGGTTTCCTCTCCATGGTGTGGCTGTGGGGCAGCATTTCAGAGAACAACCCACGTGATGGAGCAGTGCCACTCTTGACATCTGGGGGAAGATTTACAATGCCCATTGCCCGTCCATACAAAACAAAAAAACAAACAAACAAGTGGCTCTGCCTATCTCCTAGAACTGGAAGGGACCTTGAGAGGTCATAGAGTCCAGTCTGCTGCCTTCACAGCAGGACCAAGTACTATCCCTGACAGATTTTGCCCCAGACCCCTAAATGGCCTTCTCAAAGGCTGAGCTCATAACCCTTGGCTTAGCAGGCCAATGCTCAAACCACTGAGCTATCCCTACCCCCCATACAGAGGCTGCTACAGACCCAGAACAATGACAGCAGGTGTCTGCGTATGTGAGGAGGTGCTGGTGGGGAACGAGGTTGCTGGGAGCTACACAGTGACTGGATGGGGCAGAGCAGCCCTGTCAGGTGTTTATCTAACCTGCTTTTAAATATCTGTAATGATGGAGACTCCACAACCTCCCTACAAAATTTACTCCAGCACTTAACCAGCCTAAGAGGCAGTTTTTCCTAAAGTCTGCAAAGCTGGACTTGTGGTTAAACTTTTGCAGGATCAGCGCCTACCTCTACGCTTACGGCACCATGTAGCGTACTCACCCTGCATGCTCAAAATTTCTTATTTTTAGCAATAGTCGGGTGCCTTTTGCACACAGCTCGTCCAGCTATTCTATTGGCTGCTGTTAGCTGGAAAGAACCTACTTTCCGCAGGATATCGAAGAACAATATTCACTGCAATTTCAGTCAATGGCGTGTAAGCAATAGCCACACTTCTATGAACTATTACAACACTGGCAGCCAATGCACGGTAAGTTAATCACTGGTATATCTCTAGCCTGCCAAGTACATAATAGCGTGATAATGAATTTGTATAACCAGGCCTATAAAAACTTTGCTTTTTGTACTCAGACATTTTAATTGACATAGAAATACATTTTAAAAGAGAAAGCAGGCTTGATGAGGTCAGCTTAAATTCCCTGGTACAATTACTGAGTCCATTGAACACAAATCTGAAATCATTTATGTTACGTTAATAACTTATGCCTATAGTTTATAAGTGCTGCATTACATTTCAGGCAGTTGAGAGCCTGGCTTTGCTAAAATGGCCTGGCCTTTAATAAATGTCTCTCCATGTTTTTTCTGTTATAGTTCTTTCACAATTGTGCTTTTTACACTGAGACACAGGTATGGTACGTTTAAATCACCATAAATTACAATTTTTCCCCCTTGGTTGTTGCATCCTTACTGTAAGTCATCTGGTTTCCTTTCCTGAAAGAACTGTATTGCACGTAGGGTTCAGAAGCAAAAATGCCATCTATGAAGGGCCCACGCTAGATACCTCCTGCATCAAGGACTTTTTCAGAGTCTCTGAAAACTGATAATTGAGTTGAGGTTTTTTTAAAGTAATATTTTATGGGCTTGATCTTGCAAGGTGCTGAGTGTCCTTTGGATTTACAATCAAACTAGATGGACAGACACATGATCTCTAGATATATTACATGACCCCCATTACAGTGGTATCTAAGTATGACACTTTGGGGTTCATCCAGGCCAGTAAGAAGTTCAGTCAACATCTGCCTTGCAACTCTTGGTGGCTTAAATGCTCTGTTGCCATAATTGTCACAACTTGCAAAAGCCAGTATACAAGCAACAAGGTTTTACCCTTCTTGCCCAGTTACTCTTTGCAGGGGGACCTTTAACAACCCTTTCACCCCCAAATTCTCTCTCTGCAGTGCTCAGCCCCTCCCACAGTAGCACACACAAAACTTCCTCACATGCACTGCTCCTTTAGAGCCAGTACATAGCAGCCTGTTAGCTTAACTGACACCAAATAGATAGGAGGGGACAGGCCTAGAAGTGGTTACAAACCAACAAAAGTTTAAAAAAAAAAATACATTTCTGAAACTAAAGTCTAACTCATCAAACTAGAATTTTTTGTTCAAAGTTGTTTTCTCACCATAGTCACTCAGCCAGCATTGCTGGCCAGTCTTGAGACAGGATCCAACAAAGCACTCAGTTTCTTTGTGGTGATGAATGATAAAATGGCCTTTTGCCATCACTTACATCATCCTGAAGTTCACTGGCCCTGTTTCAGGAGTCAGGAAGGCTTCTGGGGATGCAATCTCCATCCTGCATCTAGATTGTTACCTGGTCATCTTTCCCCATTTGCCTGCCTGCCTGCCTGCCTGCCGGCATTGTTTACCTTGCGTATCAGTTTGTTTTGCATTGTCTGAGGTCACGCCTTGCTTCATTTACACTGGAGACAATGGAAATGGTTCATTTACACTCGAGCCAGTGAAAAAAGCATTCCTGTGTCTAGAACGGGCTGGGCTTAGGTACAGATTGCCAGACACATGTAAGGAATCTATTTCTAGCATATTGATTTAGCTATTTGCATGTTAACTGTACACATATCACACAAGAATAATTCTGATCAGGGAGTTACGTTTTACAGTTACATACATGTTCGGCGATGGCGGTGGGGGGGGCGTGGACACAAAGGGGGCAATTGCCCCAGGGCCTGGCGATTCACAAGGGCCTGGGGCTCCAGCTGGTGCTGCCACTATTGTGGCAGCTGCAGCAGCTGGAGTTCTGGGCCCTTTAAATCGCCACCAGAGTGCCGTGCAGAGCACTCCAGGAGGCTCTGAGGGTTGCAGAGGGGCGGCGCTAAGGGCTGTCTGTCTGGCCCCACCCCTTCCACCAGAGGCCCCACCTCTTCCAGGAGCATGGAGCTACTCCCCACCCCACCTTGCCAGGGGCTCAGAGAGGCTGTCAGCCTCCCTGGTTACGTATCATGACAACAGTGCATGGATCCTCTTAGGGTCATGCTGAGCACCTCACTCTGCAGTGTGTTTAGCCTCACAACACCGCATGGAGGAGGGGGAGTGCTATTTCCCAGAAAGAAAACAGAGGAACAGGGAAAGTAAGGGTCAGATTTTTAAAGCATCTGGCTGCCTGGCTGCCATTGACTTCAATGGGGTTTGGTGCCCAACAGGCTATCAGAAATCCCACTAGATGTGCATACCTTTAAATATCTGTTCCTATCCATCTTGAATACACAGGAAAGCTTGTAGCAGAACAGGTATTCAGATCTCCCAAATCCCAGGCTAGCGCTCTCTCTCCTCTGCTAGACCCTGAGGAAATTGAGTGTCCTTTCCCCCTCCTTATATCCTGGTGAGAGGACGTCTTTTCGGTACCAGACTCCAAGTGCTTTCCCAGCTATCTCTCTTACAAACTTGTGCAGGTGCCTTTGGATTTGTTAATGTGAAAACATTCATTCATCAAATAGGATATTTTGGATACTATCCCACCTGGAAAGAGGTCACTGAGAGTGTCAACACGTTTCCCATGCAGAGCTGTGGAACAGAAAAGAAATTCCTTTTGGTGTCCGGCGAGCAGTCCATTTCTGCTCTGCAGCCCCTTTCCTTCCACCCCTCCCCCAGCTTTTCAACCCAGCTCTCATCTCACAAAAATCAATCTTTCCCAAGGAGGTCATCGGATCCCTGTGCAGCATATTAAGAGGAGCAGGGAATATTGCCGGGAGGAATGCGCTGAGCCAGCTGGTCCTTTGCACCCGGTAGGATGCACAGACCAAAGAGGCATCTGCCACATATGTCACACAGATGAAGCCAACTTTACATTCAACAACTGCACTAGACAAAAGATGAAAGCAGCTTGAACCATAATCTATCACTCTGGGTCTTCCCCCCCCCCCCCTCCAACGCTTCTCTCTCCAGGTTGTTTACCAAAAGCTGAATCTTGTTTCCAATTAAAGGTTTTCTAAACAACCCTTTAATATTAATTGTTATTACTGCCTGACAACTTTGAATCTTACTGGCTCATTCGCATTCATTAATCCAGTCTAAAACTGTAGCACAAACAGTTCTTTCCTGTGATAGGTTCTTTTATTTTCTTTAAATGTTTTGCATTTTGACATTTTGTAGAGCTATGCTTAGCTTTTGGGGGTATTTTTAAATGTCTCCAGGTTTGTACCTAAGTTGCTGTCAATCTTGTAGGCAAAATAAGGGAGCAAAATACATGAAAAATCACTTCAACTGTGTTTCCTGGAATCTGCTATTGTCAGAGAAATGCTAACATCACAGAGAGTCCAGGGAGGAGTGTCATGTTTAATATGCACAGGCTGCTACTAATACAGTAGCTTCACATGCTAAGAAACAGAAGTACAGTAATTGCAGCATCTTATGGTGGTGCTTAGAATACGGGCATTTTCCAGACCGCCAGACATAATGAATTTCCCTGGAGGATGTACAGTAGAACTCACTTACAGTGAAGCCAGATAGAGTGACAGTTTGTTTACAATGAAGCAGAAAAAAAGGCGGAAAAGTGCTGCAATGTAGTATAATGTGAAAACTGAAAAACTAGTTTGCTGTGTTCTTACTATTTGGCCAAGATATTTATATAGTGTAGTATCTGGCTTCTGTCATGGTGCTATTATATACATAGTAGGAGATTTTCCAAAGTAACTGCCTACATGCCATTTGTGCCTTTGAAAATTTCTGTCATACTGTCTCATATATGTTAAATGCACACATGCATTCAGCCTTTCATTGGAGGATTTCAAATCAGTACCCAAACATCAATTAACTACATCTTGGGTTCTGTTATTTCCATTCCAACTCATCTGATGAAGTGGGTTTTACCCATGAAAGCTCATGACCCTATATATTTTTATTAGGTTCTGAGGTGCCACAAGAGTACTCATTGTTTATCAATTAATTATATCTCACAACAGTGCTGGCAGGTGGGGAAGTATTATTGACAACCATTTGTATTGTGCTAGTTGCCTAAGGGCTCCTCCAATCATGAACCAGAACATGCTAGGCTCTGTGCAAAGACAGAACAAAAGATGTTTTCTGCCCAAATAGGTGGAAACAGATAGGGCATCATAAGGAAACAATGGACAATATTGGTTGACTTGATAAGCAGTGGTCTCAGTACACTAGTTTCCTAACCATTATTAAGAATATAAGAATGGCCATACTGGGTCAGACCACAGCCCATCCAGGCCAGTATCCTGAATGCCGACAGTGGCCAATACCAGATGCCCCAGAGGGAGGGAACACAACAGGTAAACCTCACGTGATCCCTCCCCTCTCACCCAGATCCCGTGATCCTGCCACCTCCAGAGAAACAGAGGCTAGGGACACCATTCCTACCTATCCTGGCTAATGGCCATTGATGGACCTAACCTCCATGAATCTATCTAGCTCTTTTTTGAACACTGTTAAAGTCCTAGTCTTCATCACATCCTCTAGCAAGGAGTTCCACAGGTTGACTGTGCGCTGAGTGAAGAAAAACTTCCTTCTGTTTGTTTTAAACCTGCTGCCTATTAATTTCATTTGGTGATCCCTAGTTCTTATATTGTGGGAATAAGTAAATAATTTTTCCTTATTCACTTTTTCCATACCAGTCAAGATTTCATACACCTCTATCATATTCCCCCTTTAGTTTCCTCTTTTCTAAGCTGAAAAGTCCAAGTCTTTGTAATCTCTCTTCATATGAGAACCGTTCCAAACCCCTAATCATTTCTGTTGCCCTTTTCTGAACCTTTTCCAATGCCAATAAATCTTTTTTGAGATGAGGCGACCACATCTGTACTCAGTATTCAAGATGTGAGTGTATAATGGTTTTATATAGAGGCAATAAGATATTCTCTGCCTTATTCTCTATCCCTTTTCTAATGATTCCTAACATTCAGTTTGCTTTTCAAATTATTAGCCTCATTTCACATACAAGTGAACTGAGTTACAAAGAAATTTTTAGTGATGTTCACAAGGCTACACACCAGAGTCAGGAATAGAATTTGTCCTATCACCAGCCCTGTGCTCTAGCCACTACACCACACTGATAACTGATACAGAAATCCAAAGGTAAACAATTCATATGGTGAAGTTCTCAAAGGTACCCAAGTGATTTAGGAGCACAAGTCCCATTGAAAATCCCACCCACAGTCTGAGAGAATAAACTTATCATGTTCCACTACTATAAATTGGCTGGTTCAGGCAAAGCATTTTCCAAAATTGGTTAACATTAGGGGAAGAGGAGCTTACATTTGAAATTTTCAGATGAAGCATTTTACCTGCTTCACAATTTTTACACTCAGATAAGGAAGTTCTTTCAGTTTCTAGTGATCTATACTAGATCTGATGAGATGTCGATTTAAAATAAGGCTGCCATATTGTTATAAATACTGTTTAAGAATTACCACCACCACCTGCATTTTGGTGAGTCTTTCCGAAATCAATGTGCTATGCTCCCTCTGCTGGTTCAGTGGCAGCAGCTAACACTAATCGAAAGGCTGATAATCACTTGACAATTCCAGTGCCCCAATAGAAATGCTTTTAAAGCCTCAGAAATACATTTTCACATGCATGCTATAATATGGGGCCATGGGTACTAAACAGGCAACTGTGTCATTTTCATTACAGTTCAAAACAATAAAGGGAAAAAATAAGTATTTGTCCAGCAAAAAAAAATAATTTCAATAGGAAAAATATGTTGATGCTTCTAAGAGTATGAAAAATACTAGCAAACTAGAAAAGAAATTGTAAAAATTCTCCATTTAAACAAGTGTTTTGTTGCGCACAGAAAATTCTATAACTGATGTTAAAACATTTAATCAGGATGGAAACTGCTTTAAAAGTGATGGAATTGTGTCATGTATAGTTTCCCACACTGGCGTCTTGAGTAAAAACATGTTTAAAAGCCTAAGTGAGTTAGATGCCTAAATCCCATCTTCAAAAGTGACTTAGGCACCGATGGCCAGATTTTAAAGGTATTTAGGTGGATAATGATGCAGATAGGCATCTGGTGAGATTTTCATAAGCATCTAGGCATATCTGCATCTTTAGCTCCTAAATATTTGGTTCCTAGGCTGTGAGCTACACTAGGGCTTTATTTCAAAATAACCCCCTTTAGGTCAAATTTATAAGTGGAGCGTCCACACTACCAAGCCCTTTATTTTGAAATAACGAGCAGCTTATTTCAAAATCCTCGCTCCTGCTTTTCTCAGGGAATAACACTAATTTTGAAACAGTTATTTCAAAATAGCAGTAGTGTGGACTCTTAAGTGTGGCTATTTTCAAATAACTAATCCCCAAAGTAGTTTGAACTAATTTCTCCCCAGTGCTTCCTGGGGCTCTAAGTCAAGGTAGCATATCCACATTAACGGAGCCTGCCTCGGACTAATTTCAAGGCTTCCCCTTAGTGGCGACACACTATTTTGATTTTGTAAAAATCGGGCGTTATTAAGTCGAATTTAGTTATTTCAAAATAATTTTCTAGTGTAGACATGGCCTTGGAGACTAATGATAGATATTCAGTTAAGTTTCTGAGTATCAGGGATTTAGGCATCAAAATGCCGATGTCTCTTATGAAAATGAGATTTACACATCTTGAAAATGTTGCCCTAGTCACAAACAATGCCACTTTTCTGGAAAATGGCTAGTAGGTGAATGGAAATAGGAACTTCTCTGAAACTTAATTTGTCCCTAATTGGAAACAAAGTTGATCCAAACTTTTTCTGTGTTTGAAAATGGCTGGTTAGTTATTGAAAAATTCTGTTTCATTTCCATATTGTTCTTTTGTGCTCTGTCAGCGAGCAGCAGTGAATGGACAAAACTAACTCCAAGAGGCTTTGGCCCAAAGTACACAAGAACAATCAGAAGTATTGGAATTTTCCTAAGTGGCAGATTTTAGGGTTTTGGATGGCTCAGATGCAGTTTGGATACACATTTGAACTTTTGCACACCTCTTGAAATTGAATTTGACAATCACAATTCATATATAACACTGGTCTACAATTTTTTAGAGTCGTCTGCTTCAGAGATAAAATGTGCTATTTATTATGTATTTTGATGTGCTGAATTCAAATATGACAATTAAAACCACTGATTGGCTACTGTTTCCAAGATATTTAAGTTTTTACATTTTACGTCTATGTATATTGTGTAGATAGTAGAGTTTTAATCATAAATTGTAAACCTAGGTCTTTTCATGTGTTTATGGTTGCTTTACATGATAATATTTCACCTGTCCTGTTTATGTAACACTTTAAAAATCAGCAAAAGGGTTATATAAATAAAATTTATTATGAAACAAAAGGCAAAAAACTATTATGTACATAATTTAGTCCTATTCAGTGTCTACTCGGCGCTTCTTGGCTTGTCTCTTGTATTCATTAAATGGAGCACCGTCCATGAAGAAGAATGGGACAAGATCCTTTTGACGGTCACGGAACATGGAAACCCTAACATCACCTGCCAGGAGATTCCACTGCTGTACTCTGGAGCCCAACAGCTCTGCCTTACTCTTGGGTAGTTCCAAATCCCTGACAAGGTCATTCAGTTCACCTTGTGTTATGAGGTGTGGTTCAGAGGAGGAGGATGGGAGAAAATGTGGGTCCTGTGACATTGATGGTCCAGGACCAGAAGTTTCATCCTCTTCCTCATCTGACTCAAGTGAGAATGATTCTGGTGCATCAGGAACCGGCAGTCCTTCTCCGTGGGGTACTGGGCGTATAGCTGATGGAATGTTTGGATAATGCACAGTCCACTTTTTCTTCTTTGACACACCTTTCCCAACTGGAGGCACCATGCAGAAGTAACAATTGCTGGTATGATCTGTTGGCTTTCTCCAAATCATTGGCACTGCAAAAGGCATAGATTTCCTTTTCCTGTTCAACCACTGGCGAAGATTTATTGCACAAGTGTTGCAGCATATGTGTGGGGCCCACCTCTTGTCCTGATCTCCAATTTTGCAGCCAAAATAAAGGCTCTCTTAACCATAGTGGTTATACTGCGCTTTTGTGATGCAAAAGTCACTTCACCACAAACATAGCAGAAGTTATCTGCACTGTTCACACAAGTACGAGGCATCTCTGCTCACTTTGGCTAAACAGAAATGTGTCCCTTTGCAAAATCAAACACTGACAAATAAGAGAGCACGACACTGTATGATTTCTAGAGCTGATATAGGGCAATTTGTTCAGCAGAGTGATGTAAGCTTCGTTATGATTGCATCATCCATGACTTCTAGGAATAACATGATGCAATTCATATCATGTATGACGCAATACCTGCTTCAGATTGCATCATTCATTGTTTTGCCTAAAAAGCAAGTACTGTCCAAACCCAGTCCAAACCCAGTCATAGATTTCAAGCATATCTTGAAAACTAGAGCCAATCAACAATTTTAAGCATCATTTTCGTTCTCAGTGACCCAGAATTAGTAAAGTTTGACTACATTTATTTCAGAAGCATTTTGGCTGTAGAGCAGTGAATTAATGCGATAGAAAAGGGTCTTAGTTAGGGTTGCCAAATAGTTTCAACAAAAATACCGGACACACTTGACATTACATCACAAGCTACATAACATCTTATTTAGAAAATACCGGACATTTATATTTGCTCAATTTGTTTCCCAAACAGAAAGCTCAAATACTGGACTGTCCGGTTCAAAACCGGACACCTGACAACTCTAGCCTTAGTCTGGATTTTGAAATCTTGGGTTGTGCCTCTGAGGAAGTGTCTTCCTGGGGACACCCCAATGTTTGGCTGGGTCCAAACACGACTTAGGCTTAATTAGGCAAACACAAAATAACCGAGCACTAATATTTGTAACAGGAAGCCTCTACACTCACTTTCTTGTTTCATTACAAACAGGCACTCGGGCCAGGTTCACAAATCTTTTGAGGGAAACTGAGTTGAGTTTCAAGTGATCCAGCACTAGCTGATTGTTTTGAATAGAAACCACATCACACTTGCTTCCATTTCAAATCATTCAACTCCACTGTTTTAATTTGAAAGTTGGGGTTGTTTGGGGTGAGATTGCCCATGTAAAATTAGGAAATAAGGCATGTGGATGAAGTTATTGTATTATATTAAGAGTATCCCTAATGCATGTAACGATTTAGAGCTGATCAAAATTTTTAATGGTTTTCTTTTTTTTAAATCAACCTGCCATTTGATCAAAATTGAAGCTTTTTGTGAGAACATGTAAACTTTGAGGAAATCTCATTTAGGAAAAAAGTAAATACAAATCAATTTGCCAGGGTTGAAAGCAACTCTTATTGGGGAAAAAAGTTGCAATTTCTTTCAAAATGACTTTTCATTTTGATTTTTTATATTTAATTATTTTTTTAAGTCACAATCAGACATCAGACATGTTTTGAGTTTACTGAAATGGAACTTCTGCATAACCTGAAACTTTTTTTAAATTATGTAACATTTTATTTATGTAAAATACAGACAATTTTGAGGTGGGGAAGGGTAATTTCCCCTGTTTAAGAATGAAAACAAATTTCAAAATCTCAGGGTCTTTTTTGTGAAACAGACATTTGATTCTTGCACAGCTCAAGTAACAATATAACACAAGGTTTAAAAATAACATTAGCCAGATACTCAGCTGGTGTAAATTAGCATAGCTCCACGTAAGTCAGTGTAGTCATATTTTTACACCATCCAAGGTTTTAGCTCCCATTTAAAAAGTTTTCCACATACAAGTGTTTAAGGGAGATTTGTTAATCTTTTCTACACAGAGACAACATAACATACAGCACAAAAGCCCACTTAACAAGGAATTCCTCTGATTGGTGGTGGCTCTCAATCTGTACTGTACATCTATCCTGTGCGTTATCATGTCTGAGACACAAACTGGGAACAGCCCATGTAGCTAATGACCCTAGAGATTGATCCAAAGCTGACTGAAGTCAATACATGTCTCTCATAGTGGGCCAGTGGGCTTTGGGTCAGGGCTTCAGACAACAGAAGGTATGCTAAGCTTGTCTTAGCTAGAAGTGGATCTTTCCTTATCTTATATGTTGTAGCAATGGGGATGAGCAGAAAATTGTACACGGGATGCAAAACACGTCAGAAATAGTGATGCTAAAGTTAGTCAATTAGTCGATAAGCGGGGAAGCCACAGTGGGGTTAGCTCCCGGCCCAGGAGCTAACCCCACTGTGGCTCTGCCTTTTAAATGTATTAAGAGCCTATTGGCTCTTAATACATTTAAAAGGCTAAAGCACAGCAGGAGGGACCCAGTTGAGCTGGGCCAGCTGATTCCCAGGTCGCACTGGGTCCCCCTCATCTCCCCCGCCACACACCAGCTTTTAAAATGTATTTAAAAGACTGGTGTGCTGCGAAGGGGGACCCGGCTCATGCTGAGTCTCTCCTGCTGTGCTTTAGCCTTTTAAATGTATTTAGAGCCTGCCGGCTCTTAATACATTTGAATGGCTAAAGCACAGAGGGGGGGACCCAGCGTGAGCCAGGAATCAGCTCTTAATACATTGAAAAAGCAGAGGCGCAGCATCTGGGATTGGGCATGAGTTGGTAATCAGCTGATTTCCTGCTTGTGCCCAGTCCCCACTACCCTCCTGTATCCGCAGAGATGGTGATAGAGGCAGCAAGGTGGGGGTAAATGACTAGATGAGGGACTAGTCAACTATCCAATAAGCCAGCGTTTCTCAAAGTGTGGGTCGCGACCACCTTACAGGGGGGTCGCAGCTGCCGGGGTCCTTCGCGCCACTTCCAGGGATTCCGGAAGTGCGCTCCCCTCCCACAGCTGCGTAGCGTGCCGGGAGGGAGTGTCAGCCCTGGAGGAGGAGTGTGGCACCAGCAGCTTCCCTGCAGCACAGCAGCTGCAGGAGGGGTGAGTCAAGCGGTTTTTTTTTTTGCTTAACTTTCTTTGGCTCCCCCCCTTTTTTTTTTGCTCAACAATTTTGGTGGGGGGAGGGGGTTTCACACAAATTCCATGAGCATTTTAGGGGGCTGCGGTATCAAAAAGTTTGAAAACCCCTGCAATAAGCTTTTGCTTATCAGATAGTCACCTAGTCGCTTACATCCCTAGTCAGAAACTGAGATTGTTCACATCCTCTCAGATTTCTGAAAAGGCATCAATTTTATTAAGAATATTAAGACACTTCCATTTTTCACTTGAAAAAAAAATACTAGATTTTGGAGTGGAAAATGCACCTGTTTTCCCTTTGGAAATAGTTATTAAGAACAACCTTCTTGATGTGTTACATTTCAAGAATTCTAAATTCATTTTGCCTGAAAAACCATTTGCAAAATACATGAAAAAAACTTTATTGCCCATTTGTTTGTGATATGAGTCACTTCCAGGAAATATGGTGGCAATAGATATTTAGGGGTCAGGTAAAATAGGGAGAAATAAATTGATGAGAAATTTTGGTCACTCTTACACAGATTTCCAAGCAAGTCTGCTAAGGGAGTCAGCTTCTGCCCCACTATGAATCAGGAGTCTACTGAAGCCAACGGAGATTTGCTAGTACAAAGCAAGTATCAGTTTCAAACAGTCCTTTCCCTGTCAATTCACTGTTGTATTCTGTTCCCAATGACTAGCTGCCCGGGAGATGCACCAGTCTGGAATGTGGCAAACAATAAAGAGAGTAAAGCACGCTGACATTTTCTCAGCTATTGGGTGTAAGCAAACAAAAATACAAAGGCAGGAAAATAATCTTGGCACAGATGGGTTTTTTTGCACATTGCTTTCCACACAGAGAGCAATTTAATCTTGAGTCAGCATAACAATGACAGGTTGTTACAATTACAAGCTGCTTTGGAAGTATTACTATTAGTGCTGTGGCTGTTTATGTTTGGTATTATTACTGATGCTATTAATACTAGTTGGACAAGTGTTTAATGTTACCATATTGATGTAAATAACATCTGGATTAACAGTTGAGCAAACAACATAATGTGAAACAGTTTGATGGCTGAAGAAGTAGCATTAACTCTGTCACATTTCAGCATGATTTTCCTGCGAGCATTAGAGACTCTCATTGGGAGCCAAGAGGAGTTTGTGTGAGCTAGGACCCCCAGAACTCCCTTTTAGCGGGGACACAGATGACATAGATGGAGAGGCAGAGGAAGCCTGTTTTTTGCCCAAGGAACACATTTTCAGATGATCGCTGAGCAAATCATTGGCTTAACCAGGATTAGAACCCAGAAACTTTACATCTCAGTAACCAGCAATAACAATAATTGTTAGTAGGGCTGTCAAGTAATTAAAAACATTTAATCATGATTAATCGCATGCGCCTCCCCTTTGAAACGCATTTCAATGGGGCAGCGCTGCGTGGAGCCCAGGATCAGGTAGAGTCCCCAGCTGACCCTGGGCTCCATGCAGCACTGCCCCTTTGAAGCGCTGCGGTGGCACATCAAAGGGGCAGCGCAACATGGAGCCCAGGATCAGCTGGAGTGCCCAGCTTATCCCAGGCACCGCATTGCACTGCCCCTTGAAAATGCCTCCCCAGCACCTCAAAGGGGCAGCATATTAGGAGCCCAGGATCAGCTGGAGTGCCCAGCTGATCCCTGGCTCCGCGTTGCACTGCCCCTTTGAAGAAAGGGGCAGCACAATGTGGAGCCGGGGATCAGCTGGGCAACCCAGCTGATCTCTGGTAGGGAAGTTAAAGACTAATCGACTAGTCGACTATCCCATAAGCAAATGCTTATCGGATAGTCAGTTGACTAGTCGATTCCGCCCCCCCCTTTGCTGCCTCTATCTAGCTGTGCAGTGCTGCTGCTTTGAAACCCCAAGGCAGCGTTTCAAAGGGGGCAGCCATGAAGCCTGGGGTCATCTGGGGACTCCCCAGCTGATCCCAGGTTCTACATGGCATTTCCCCAGAACCTGAGGTCAGCTGAGGAGTCCCCAGCTGCCACGGGGAGCCCAGGATCAGATGGAGTCCCTAGCTGACCTCGGGCTCCACGGCTGCCCCTTTAAAACACCACCTCTGGCGTTTCAAAGGGGTAGCTGCTGTGGAGCCCGAGGTCAGCTGGGGATGGCTCAGCTGATCCTGGGCTCTGAGTGGCAGCAGAACCTGGAAACCGCAGACCAGCTGTGCTGCCAGTGCCCCTTTAAAATGGCGCTTCCATGTGCATTTCCAAGGGGCAGCCCTGGAGCCCGGGGTCAGCTGGGGACTCCCCACCTGATCCCAGGCTCTACGTGGCATTTCCCCAGAACCCGGGGTCAGCTGGGGAGTCCCCAGGTGACCCCAGGCTTCACTGCCCCTTTGAAACACGCGGAGGCAGTGTTTCTAAGGCGCAGCCACTGCACAGTTGATCTCCGGCTCAGCTGTGAGGCGGCTGCCCCTTTGAAATGTTGCCTCTGCGCATTTCAAAGGGGCAGTGGAGCCCAGAGTCAGCAGAGCCTGGGGTCAGCTGGGGAGCCCCCAGCTGACCCCGGGCTCCGCATCGCACTGCCCCTTTGAAGCGCCGCCACGGCATTTCAAAGGGGCAGTGCAGCATAAACGCCTGCGATTAATTTTTTTTTAATGTGTTAATGTGTTAATCCTGGACTGCATTAATCGCAGGCATTAACGCATGTCAATTGACAGCCCAAATTGTCATCTAGGAATCTCAAAGTAGCCTTCGTGGTACTGAGTTTCTTGCAGTCCCCAAGGGTATATCTACACTAGTCCCCTAGTTCGAACTAGGGAGACTAATGTAGGCATTCGAAGTTGCAAATGAAGCCCGGGATTTAAATATCCTGGGCTTTATTTGCATCTTCCCATCCGGGCGCCATTTTTAAATCCCCCTAGTCCGAACTAACTGCCCGCGGCTACATGCGGCAGTCAAAAGTTTACTCGAACTAAGTCCTTAGTTCAAATTAACTGTTACACCTCGTGGAATGAGATGTAACAGTTAACTCGAACTAACGACTTAGTTCGAGTTAACTTTTGACTGCCGCGTGTAGCCACGGGCAGTTATTTCAGACTAGGGGGATTTAAAAATGGTGCCCGGACGGGAAGATGCAAATAAAGCCCAGGATATTTAAATCCCGGGCTTCATTTGCAACTTCGAATGCCTACATTAGTCTCCCTAGTTCAAACTAGGGGGCTAGTGAAGACATACCCTGAATTAACACTGCTTCCCCCCCCCCCAAGCCACCCTTCACTCCATTTTGAGGTTATTGTTTGCATTACAGTGGCACCTTGAGGACCTAGCTGAGATCAGTGCCCCATTGTGATAGGCACATACACTCTGTAATAGTCAGTAACTGCATCCCAAAAAACTCACACTCCAAATAGACATAGGAACTATTATACCTCATCTGTAGATGGGAAGCTGAGGTGCAGAGTGATGAAGTTATTTGCCACCTGTGAAATGTCTGGTAGAGGTAGGAGCTGGTCAGAGTCCAGTACCTGGGTCAGAGCCTGGTTTATGTAACCCAAGGTGCATCTATACAGCACCCTAAACTCAAAGTAAGATACACAATTTACGCTACGCAACTTGCGTATCTTATTTTGATTGTATTTTGAAATAGCTTATTTTGAAATTTGGTCTGTCTACACAGGGCCAAATTTCAAAATAACATGCTATTTTGAGACATCCCTTAACCTTCATGGAATGAGGGTTACAGGGACACTGGAATAGCACGCCCGTTATTTTGAAATATTTTTCAAAATAACGGGCGCATTTAAAAGACGCCAGGTAGCTATTTCGGGATACTGCTGGTATCCCGAAATAGCCCCACTGTCTAGATATACCCCCAGAGGCACTGAGATCACTGAGAAAGGGAGGGTGAAGTCTGCTCTACAGCCTTCGCTAAGAGGAAGCTCGCCTTTAGCTCATGGATTAGAGGCTCATAGCGTTAATCACTAAGCCCTGGTCTACACTAGGGAGTTATTTTAAAAGAACTCTCCTTATTTCAAAATAACGAGCAGAGCATCCACCCTACCTTTGTTATTTCAAAATAAGGGGTTGGTTATTTCAAAATAAGAAACCCTGCTTTCCACAGGGAATAGCGCTATTTCGAAATAGTGGTAGGGCGGATGCGCCACTGCTGCTATTTTGAAATAACTACTCCCCAGAGTCATTCAAAGTAATAACATCCCAGTGCTTCCTGGGGTTCTATGTCAAGGGGTTCTATGTCATCCACATTAAGGGAGCCTGCCTTGGACTAATTTTCAGGTTTCCCTATAGTGTGGACGTGCTATTTCGAAATAGTTATTTCGGGACTTATTTCAAAATCAATCCCGATGACCAGGATCTCCTGACTTTGCAGTTATGTCTGGGTGGAATGAAGACATACCCTAACGGGAATGTAGCAACTACTGAACCAGACCAAGGAAATACCGAGTCAGGTATATGGTCTCCAACAGCAGCCAAGATCAGCGCACAAACTCTTACTAAGTAGTCTTGTAACACAACTTAGTAATGTCCCAAATGCCCAATGCTAAAGAAAGCTGCTCTACATGGGCAGCTCCATCTGTCCATACAGACTCCCACCAAGTTCTTTAAAATTGGGTTTTCTCTTACTATTGAGACCCTCAGTTCCCTGTATGGTCCTCCATGATTTTCCCATTTTCAGGTGCTACCTTCTCACTCTGAAAGTTAATTCAGAGGAGGCATTCAGAAACCATGGGGAAGTCAGTAATGGACAAAGGTTTGTCCACAAGGAGCAGCTTGCAGGGACAGAGCCTTAATTTGTTCCTGATCTCCAGCTGGCAGATGCCCTAGAGCCTGAGAACAGATAGCTTTGTAATTTGATCCTGTGGCAACTGCAGATACAACTCCTGTTTATACACATGTAACCCTTCTGCCAGGTGCAGTTGGCAATAACAAGGATCAGGTTCAGTATGGGTTCCTTTTTATAATAAAATACAGAACCTGAGCAAGCCCCCTCCTAGGAATCTGGGAAAATTTAACACCACCTTTAGACACTGCAAATGATTCCCCTTTCAAAAGCACTGAAACTGCAGATAATAAATGAGAACTTTGATTAAAAGGGAATCAAGTGTTAATTGGGGATAACACCCCCCTCCCAAACTCTGGTGGAATGTGGCATGACTAGCCCCTGCTTAGTGAGTGAGCTTTAGTTTAGGGTGACCCCCTCAATTAGGGCAGGCTTAATACAGTTCTGCTGCCCTTTCCTTGCACAATCAGGATGACAACATTTCATTACATCTCCCCAACCAAAAGTGATCATTTTGGCAAAGCAGTTCCACCAGGCTGTGCACCTAGGCAGAGTAGGCATGTCTATGCAAATACAATCTGCTCCTGAAGTCTCCCCCACCCCATCAGCTCATCACCAGATGTCAAGGGAGAGTTCATTCAGACCCTGCTTACACACACAGAAAGATAGCAAATGATCATGGGCGGTTAGTGAAGCTTCCACTGCTGGAGGCAGTAGCTTCCCATCCTAGGCCCCGCCCCCTTCCCAGCCCAGGCCCCACCCCTTTCCTGCCCAGGCCCCAACCCCTTCCCACTGTCTCCCTCATCTCCTCCCAGCACATCCTGTGTCTCTGCTCGCTGTGTGCGTGTCCCCTTCCAGAGAAATCCCTAAACCCAAACAAATTATTTTTGAAAAAAACTCTCAATTTTTCTGCAATTTCTTTCTCAACAAAATGGAGCATGTTTTGGAGCGTGTGCCAGACATGCAGAAAGTAGCTAATTAACAGCACTAAATTTGGGCAAATTGCTCCAGCATCACACAATGGGAGCAGTCATCCCAGAAAGTCCCAGATTTAAATTATCCTGTAATCCAAGAGCAGTGGCTACTGCATGAATAAAGCAGAATGATTTTGAAATTGTAAAAAACACTTAGCATAATTGCACTTCTTATCACTTTCCCTCTGACATCAAAACACCAAACTAAAACTAATGAATTTACACAAACTCCTGTGAGGAAGTAAGTATTATTATTATCCCTGGGGTTTTTTTGATGGAAAAACTGAGGCACAGGATAATTAAGTTCCTCATCCACTGGTTTTGGGTTTTTTTAATCAGTGGAAAAACTCCCCTTGAGACCAAGCCTTAAATGATGGGTCCAATGTCATAGTGCCATGTCTGTGACAGGAAGGCCATTGAAAAAACCCCTCATCTTCACATTCCTAGCAGAGGGGAGCACAGGCTGCTGGCTGCATTGAGGTGTGGAGAACACCCAAAAACCCCAGCTTCCCCCAGTACAAGAAGTCCACAGTGAGGCTGCACCTGACCCTAACAGAGTGTAAGGGCTGGCCTTGCCCCTCTGTGCCAGGCGAACCAGGTGTGGCTGGGCTGGGCAGGCTCAGCCCAGCATGATCCAAGTGCAGAGGGCTATGAGGGATCTGGGTGTGGGGCAGTCTGGGTGTGGGCTGCTCAGTGGGAGATCTGAGCAGGGCTTGGCAGGGTGAGGGTTAGATGGGCCTACTTAACCAGGGAGCCGCTGCTGCTGAGGGGACACGGCCTGCTGGATTCCTGTTCTCACACCCTCATTCCCCTCACTTCCCATTCCTTCCCCACTGCCTCCTCCCCTGACCTCCTCACCCCCCTTTCCTAGGGTTACCAGATGATTTAAAAAAATACTGGACATACTTGATCTCAGATGGGGGGCAGGAGGGCAGTGGGGCTGGCCAGGAGGGAGTCAGGAGGAGCGGGGCTGGCCGGGGGTGATCGGGGGAAGGAACCAACCGGCAGGAAGCGGGGCTGGCTGGGAGGGGGCCGGGGGGAGCAGGGCTGGCCGGGGGAGATTGGGGGAAGGAACCGACCGGCAGGAAGCAGGGCTGGCCAGGAGGGGGTCGGGGGGAGTGGGGCTGGCCAGGGGAGCTCAAGGGGGGTGAGAACCTGCCAGTGTGGAGCGGGGCTGGCCTGGGCGCATGCAGATCCCAGGGCTCTGCCGGTCCTGTGCACGGTCCCGGAAGGGCACACAAGCGAGTCCGGCCCCAGGGATTCCATCCCGCCCCGGCCCTGGTCCCGCCCCCACTCCTCTCCTCTGAGTAGTTGCATACTGCCTGGCTGGTAGACACACTCACACAGTGTGAGCGTGTCTACCAGCCAGGCAGTACGCAACTACGTACTGATACTCATAATAATAAAACTTAATTAGAAAATACCAGACATTTCTATGTCCGGTATTTTCTCAATTTGTTTCCCAGACAGAAAGCTCAAGTACCAGACGGTCCGGTTCAAAACCATACACCTGGCAACCCTACCCTTTCCCTTATTCCCACCGTGCACCCAACTCCACTATAGGGCACAGAAAACAGGAAGCCTGTGGGGAGAGGAGGCTTGTTGGGCTAGCGGGGGGGACGACTATGGGGAGCACATGTGGGGAGAGGGCAAGGAGTAGGGTTACCAGGTAGCTTCAGAAAAAATACCGGACACACTTGATCAGAGGGGGGTGAGGAAGGGACTGGCCGGGAGGGGAGAGGGGCTGGCCGGGAGAAGGGGGGGGTGGGACAGGAAGCAGGGCTGGCGGGGGGGGGGGAAGCTGGCCAGGAGGAGGGGGGGGGAGGGAGGGAATGGGAAGCAGGGCTGCCTGGGGGAGATCGGGGGGAGCGGCTGGTGGGAAGCAGGGCTGGTTGGGAAGGGTCGGGGCAGCAGGGCTGGCCAGGGGAGATTGGGGCGGGGAGTCAGGGGGAGCGGGGCTGGCTGGAGGGAGATCGGGAGGAGGAGGAGGAGGAGAACTGGCTGGCAGGAAGCAGGGCTGGCCGGGAGGGGGTCGGGGATGGTCAGGAGGGGTCAGGGGGAACGGGGCTGGCTGGGACGGGGAGCGGGGGGAGAGAATCGGATGGCAGGGAGCGGGACTGACCCGCGCACATGCAGATCCCAGGGCGCTGCCTGTTTGGCTACCGCTCCACAACGCACTTGAACAGCACTCACGAGCATGGACAGGACTTCTCCTCCTCCCCAAGGAGTCACTCCTACATCACACACAACCAGAGGCTCCCAGCTCCGATCGCGCCCCACCTCCCAGCCACTCCTCCCACCCCCACCAGGCCTCCGTCCAGCACCCAGCCAGAAAACCAGAAAGTACTGGACATTGCACATGTCCAGTATTTTCTGAATTTTTTTACTCGACAGAGAGCCCAAAAACCAGACTGTCCGGTTGAATACAGGACACCTGGCAACCCTAGCAAGGAGAGAAGAGCTAGCCGCAGGCTCAGTAGCAACTAGGCTGGGAAAGTGAAACCAAACCCACCACCACTCCACACACTAATAAGGAGGGGGGAGCCAATGGAGCAGGGGGAGTGCAAAGGAGGAGAAGGGGGGCAGCAAAGAGGAAGCCCACTTTGCCCACCGTGGGCCAAGGTGCAGGGGAAGGGGTGGGATGGGGCGAGGGGCCAGGGAGCGAGAGGGCTGAGCAGGAGAAGAAACTGGCAGAGCAGGGCTCGCAATCCTCCCCGAGCCAGTGAGATGAATGGAATTGCAGGCTGCAAAACAGCAGGTAGAGCCTTGTGACTGTAATCGGAGCCTTGGGTCTGTGCCATGCAGGTTCAGGGGCAGGCTGCTGAGGAGGCTTCCTGCTGCTCTGCCTTCCCAGCTGCCCTGGAACCTGCCTGAACCACACTAACAATATTCCACAGCAACCCCATGTGGCCCTTTGAGGCAGCGAGGGGAGGGGTGGAACCAGCCCGGCTGCAGCTTTGGGTAGGCTGTGCCTTGTTTTGCCTTACAGACTAGATGCCCGTGCATATGATTGCTGTCCTAAAAAGCTTGCAATCAAATTCCACACTCTAACATAATGAAGGGGGCCAACAAAATGAGAGGGGGCTGGAAAAATCAAGATTTGGAGTAACAAAAGTAGATGGATACACAGTGCACACTGTGGTTGAATCAGTTTTTACATGATATACATTAAAAATACACACACACACACACACACACACACACACACACACAAAATCATCTCTGGCAACTCCCATCATGTAGGTGTTGGCAGACATTGTTAGGAATTTTTTGACAATTTTTTTTTAAATAAAAAAATGCCAATTGGTCAAAGCCAAAACTTTTCACAGAATTGGGTCAGCTGCAACAAATTTTTCAACTAAAAAAATTGTAAGAAAAAATGGTTCAAAAGATTTCAACATTTTTTAATAAAAACTTCTAATTTTCAGTTCAAAACAATTTTTCATGTCAAAATGTAAACTAATTGTAGTTGAAAACACTTACTGAAAAGATCCAAAGCTCAAGGAAATATTTTGATTGATCGGAATTTTTTTTCCAGATGTCTGGCGCACAAAAAATTGAGATTGACTTTTTGTCCTAATTTAGGAAAAGACGGTTATCTGTTCTGTAACTGGTATTCTTCAAGATGTGTTGCTCATGTCCATTCAACATGGGTGTGTGTGTCCTGCTACCTGCACTGATGCTGGAAGTCTTTCCCTAAACAGTACCCGTAGGGGCTGGGGTCCCCAGCATTCCCTGGAATCCACGCGCATGCCATGCTATATAGGGCACCCTCTGGCCCCACCTTCCTCAGTTCCTTCTTGCTGGAACTCCGACAGAGGGGAGAAAAGTGGAAGGTTGAATGGACACATCTCTAAGAACACCAGTTACAGAACAGGTAACTGTCTTTTCTTCTTCGAGTGCTTGCTCATGTCCATTCAACATAGGTGACTGTAAGCAGCATCTACAGAGGTGGGTAGGAGTTATGAAAATGTAGACTGCAATATAGCCCTGCCAAACGCAGCATCCCCCCTGGCCTGCTGCATGATGGCATAATGAGATGTGAAGGTATGGACCAACAACCACGTCACCACCCTACAGATGTCCCAGGTCGGGACATGCACAAGGTAGGCCCGTGAGGAAGCTTGAGCCCTGGTAGAGTGGGTCCTAATCAACTCTGGTGGCCGGGCCCCCACTAGCTCATAGCACATGCAGATGCAGGGAGTAATCCACTTAGACAACCTCTGGGAGGAGATGGGGGAAACCCTCCCAAGTTCTGCACAGGCCACAAAGAGCTACGTAGAGCTGCGAAAGGCACGTGTCCTCCCCAAGTAAAAACCCCGCGCCTGATGCGCGTCCAGTGTGTGGCGGCATCTCTCCTCACTGTTCGCATGAGACCTAGGGTAGAAGACCAACAGAAAATGTCTTGGTCCACATGGAAGGCAGAGACCACCTTGAGGAGAAAGGCCAGGTGAAGCTAGAGCTGGAGCTTGTCCTTGAAGAACCGGGTATACAGCGGCTCCGATGTCAGTGCTCGGAGCTCCGACGCTCGTCTAGTTGAGGTGATGGCAATCAGGAAGGCCACCTTGAAGGAGAGTAGCGACAGGGGCATGCGGCTAGGGGATTAAACAGATGGCCCATGAGCCATGCCAGGACCAGGTTCAGGTCCCACAGCGGGAGAGGATCCCTGACCTGGGGGTAGAGTTGCTCCAGGCCCCTAAGGAACCGAGAGGTGACACCATGGGACAACACTGAGCGATTTTGCATGGGTGGGTGAAATGCGGAAATGGCTGCCAGGTGGACTTTAATGGCGGCCAAGGCCAGACCTTGCTGCTTCAGGTGTAGCGAGTAGTTCAGGATTTCTTGAAGGGAGGCCTTGGTCAGAACCACCTACTGCTGTTGTGCCCATACAGAGAAGCGGGTCCATTTGGCAGCATAGGTGGACTGCGTCAAGGGCTTTCTACTCTCACGTAGAACCTTCTGAGCATCATCCAAACACGCCAGTTCCTGCAGGTTCAGCCACAGATGAACCACGCTGTCAGGTGGAGTGAGATGAGGTTCAGGTGGAGCAAGTGACCCTGGTCATGGGAGAGCAGGTCCAGCCTCAGCAGCAGCCTCCAGGGTGCACAGGACATCAAGTTCAGTGTGGACACTTCAAGAGTTACAGTGTTGGGAACTGATTTACTGCACAGTAATTTGCCAGTGTAGACTTGACCTTAGTTCCACCATTGTGCACGGGCTTGGGGTTGTGAAGCAGCATCCATTATCATCATGGCAAATCCCAAATCAATGTAGCCTGCTTGCAGATCAAGCACCACCTGAATTGATCTCTAACTAGGAACTTAAAGTTGAAATCCATTATCTACTATGGACTAAAGTAAGACAATCTTAATGTGAGTTTCCATTACCATCACCAAGTCAACCACCTCTGCTGGGATGAAAGTAACTTAAATGTCTTACTGGTGTGTGTGTCTGGGGGGGGGGGCAGCTCTGGGGTCATAGAAGGGGCAGGGCCTTGGGAGGAAGGGGCACGGCTGGGAACCAGCCTCCCGCAGCCAACCCTTTAGCATTGTCCAGCCCATGCTGCCTGGGGTTCTGGCAGCGATTTGAAGGGCTTGGGGCTCCAGCTGCTGCCATGGTAGCAAAAGTGATGGCTGAGAGCCCCCGGCCTCAGGGCAGCTGCTTCTTTTGTCCCCCTGGCCATCAGGGCCCTACTGGTACCGTCCCTAAAATGCTTTAATGTTGGCTGTGTCCTGACACATATTGCCCCCTTTCACCTGTGACCTCTGCGACAGAAAGGCCTGGGGCAGCTTGGCAGGAGCCTGCAACACCAACTTGCTCCATCCATCCAGACTGAGCGGCTCACTGGGATCATGCCCAGCGGAGGCAGCTGGGTGGGGCTTTCTGGGTTCAGAGTGGCTCCTTCATGGGGCTGATACACCCCATCACAGGGTGTACAACCTAGAACGTGGCTATTTTTGAAAGCACTTCCCACTCCCTTCGGGTTTGCTATTCTAACTGTTATGCACCTACCTCAAAGTGGCTGATTTTCAGGAAGGAGGAGCACCCTAAACCTCAGTTGAGGTCCATGGGAGTTGCTGGGAGCTCAGCCCTTCTCAAGATCAGCTGTCCCACTTAGATGCCTAACGTAGAGTGCCCAGGTGTACAGATTTACCATCCCCTCCCACAAATTACCCTGCCTAGATCATAGGTGGGCATCAGGCAAACCAGCAACTAAGGTGCAGAATCAGCAAAGCTCATGTTGAAGAGCTTTCATGGACTGTGGCCTACAAATTACCAGTCTTCGAACCTTGAAATACTCATTATTTCCAGATGCAACGGAGACCTCAGCCTGTTGGTAGTCCTTGCACTAGAGATAATCCAACTGCAGAATATCAGTGCTTCATAACAGAGACTGTGGCCAGACATGTAGAGGTGAGCAAGGTTGGCGGATGAGTGTGAGGAACAGTCTCTGCCTTCGCAGTCCCATGGATTAGAGATACAGGTTTACAGGTATGCACCCAAAACACTGCATTAGGCATGGTCAAGCATCGCAGTCTTCTCTCAGCATCAGGTCAGCTGAACCTATGATTTTGTTTTCCTTGTGTTTTTATAGGGTCAGATCTGGACTCCCCACAAAGCCCAAGTAACCCGAGGAGGAAGGATTAGTTCAGACTCACTGGTCACATTCTCCCCTCCCTGCCCACCAAGGCTCTTCCTTCAAGCAGTTGTCTGTATATTCCAGGAAAGTGGAATCCACTTGGAGGACCTCTCCTTGGCCTCACCCTGTGCAGCACTTCAGGACTTCCATAGGATTTGGCTCTTACATTCCATAAAGATAGTGGTCATCATCCAAGTCATTTGCTTTGCAGCATAAATTGCCAAGTTGGGTTTCAGGCTGACAGTGTAATTCTAAAGATCCTCCAGTTTATTTTTAGTTTGGCTATTCTATGTACAAAGGGCGGGGAAAGTTTCTTTGGCCAGATACTGCTCTCTGCTATGCCAATGTAAATCCACTGAAGTCATTTACACCAGCCTAGCCCTACTCAGAGTCCAGTACTTCATGGAGTAACTGATATTGGTACCACATTCCTGATCAAGAACACTCACTCTATAGCTCAGTGTTTCCCAAATGGTGTTCGCGGAACCCCAGGGTTCCGCAAAGTGAAAATAAGGGTTCTGCAAGAAAATTCCATTATAACAACATTATGATTTTTAAAAATAATAATTAGTGTGATTTTTGTTTTTAAATATGTGCAATTAAACTAAATGTTGATCTCATGACTTTGTTTAGAACTTGTTTATTATTATCCTTACTTATTTGTGGTCTACTTTTTCAGCACCATATATTAGACTGTTATTAGGGGTTCCGCAAAATTCTTTCAAGTTTAAAAGGGTTCCATGGCCAAATAAAATGGGGAAACACTGCTCTATCTGATAATCACAGGATACAGGTGGAATATTAAAATGAACAAAAAACCAGGAGAGTATGGATCTGAAACGCAATGCTCTCAGAACCCACTGTAAAAAAAAAAAAAACCAAACCAACCTTCCTCGTTAAATAAATTTCTCCTTTCATCATTGAGGAACAATGCAGCTTGGCACCCTAACAAGTAGATCTACCTATTTGTCCCTAACGTTTTCCACCATCAGGAACATCAAGGGGGATATAAGCAAGGCTCCTTCTTGTTTCTTAGGTGAACTGCACTGAGAGATTTACAGTCTATTGAAAGGAGTCGCGAATTCTTTAAATTCACCGAAGCCAAAGTAATTCCTTCTGAATGCAGCCCCTGAAGGTGATTGTGCAGCTTAGAATAAGGATGTCAACATGCTGCTTTCATCATTTGATCGTGGAGCTGGTACTGCACATGGAGTTTCTCTTGACCATTTAATTAATGAAGGGACCCACACAGCTGGAAATAACGTGAACTTTCAAAGCATCAAAAAGTCCAGCTAAGGAGCAAGCTGATATTTTCATTTATATATTAGCTTATTCTGGGTCATTGTTATCGTTTTCATTCACAGGATATAGCAGCCTCTTGTTCACTCCCTTTTACTTGAATATTCCTTTTCATTTCACCTCTGGAGTGCTTCTGTGTGAAGGCAGCTATCAGTAATTAACAGGGACAATGGGAGTTGGAAGGGAATTTTAGCAAGCTCAGTAGGGATTCTTTGCTCCCCAAATCTTTGAGGAAGAGGATTATCCAAAAACTGTGGATCCATGCCAAAGTGCTTCTCTTTCTGATTTCCACTTGCCTGAGCCCAGACTTTAAAAAAACACCCAGATAATATCAAGTATTCTCTTTCAAAAATACTTGTTTGCTTATTGAACTGAATGGATTTCATTCCTGGTAGATCATAAACCCACTAAATGTCCCAGAATACCACAATATCCTATAAATTAGACCACGAGTCTAATATTTATTAGTTCGTGCTAGTGGAAACACTTCTTTTACCTTTGTTTTTAAGCCAAATACCAATGGTTTCAAGAAATGTAATACAAGTACAAATGATAGTGCATGAAGCTATTTATAGATTCAATGCCAACAGCTTAATTCCTACAGCAATCAGTCAGGATGTAGCTTCTGGATAATGCAATGGACAAACACATGGGACAGATGCTACAAATCAAGACTGGACACCTTTCTGCAAGATACACGCTATCCAAACACACATACCAAGGCTCAGTAAAAAGGGTAGTTGGGTAAACTATTTTGGTCAGTGTTACGCAGGAGATCAGTCTATGTGAGCTAACAGTCCCCTCTAACCTTGAAAACTATTAATCTAGATGTTGCCTGCACAACAAAATAGTTAAACATAACTCTTAAGAATCATAATTAGGCTTCATAGTTAACACATCAACACAATGAACTCAGAAAGCTCAAATCTCTTTGGGGGCTACTGTTTGAGACTATGTGGTTGCAAAATCAAAAGAACAGGAGTATACTTGTTTCTAACATCAAGGGATCTGAATCAGGTGGCAAAGTTACAAAATATCTTTTAAATGAAATCTTAGGATCAGGGAAACAGAGCACAATGCAGAAGACAAGCCTGACTCCTTAAAATTATTTTCCTTTGAGCAGCTGTGAAGAGGTGTGCTCTCCGCACTGGCTTTACACAGGATACCCAAATCAATCCCACTATTAGAGCTTGTTGACATCAGTGTTTCTCAACCTTTTTTTTTTTATAAAGTACCCCTTTAGTAAGTACCCTCAGCACCTACAGTTTTCAGACACACACCATTTTTTTCTACCATTGCAACATTTGTTTAAACAACTTAATAGTAGTTGGGCGGGCGATGACATTTTTGGGTGTAAAAAGTACAAAGTACAAAAATAAAATTCAGTTTTCTCCAAATTTCAGTTGTGTAGCTGTACCCCCCCTCCAGACGTCTCTCGAGTACCCCTAAGGGTACTCGTACCACTGGTTGAGAAACACTGGTCTACATGATGAGGGGAGATCAATCTATCAGTTACGCAACTTCAACTACGAGACTAGCGTCGCTATAGTCACCATACTCAGATCTACTCAGTATGGTGTCTTCACAACAATGTGTTAACTGGAGATGCTCTTTCATTGACTACCTTAGTGCTTCTCATTGAGGTGGAGTACTGGAGTTGACAGGAGAGCAATCGACGATCGATCTTTTGTATCTATACTAAACACAATAAATCTACTCCCTCTGGATTGTTCACTGCTTCATCCATCCATGTAGTCCATGGTGTAGAGACCTGGCCTTACGTAGCACTGATGGAGCACAAGAGCTGCTATCTTACATGTCAGCAATAGCTGTGCCTGAGTGTGCGGTGAAGCAGAGATGTGATCCATACACCATATGTTGTTGTACTCTCTTTGTAAGCAATGGCTTAAGAGCCAGCATAAGCATTAGAATGAACAGAGAAGTACATTAATGGGCAAATAATTCAAAACAGGAGACCTAACCCAGTGTCAGGTCAGAGGGTGTTTGGGGTAAGCCAGGTTCCTCTAATGTGTGCTCACAGGAATGTGTATCTAAATAAAGCCCAGGCAGCTATGTGGAATCATTAGAATGAGCACAGGATTGAGAGCCAAGAATTTCAGAGAGCAATCCCAGCTCTCCCACTGTCTTGCTGAGAAGCTTGGGGCAAGCGATTTAACCTCTGTGTATCTCTATGAAACGGGGACAACTCCCCTGCGTTGTTGTCAGGATTAATTAGCAGCTATCTTTAAAATGCTCTGCAACTGCTCAATTATCACGGTAAAAGTCCATATACTTAAGTGGGTTAAGTGCTTTGGGATCTTTCTGGACGAAAGGCACTTAACGCATGTCCATTCTACAGCTCCGTCCTTTACCCAGAGCTCACGGCTCGTTGTGAGGCTAGGTTAAGTAGTATGGTAAATGCCCTAGATGCTCCTGAATACAGCTTGACAGATATTCCATACCGGTTGCATGCTTTCTGGCTGGAAGAAATCCCAGCCTTGTTGACACTACACGTCACTCAGTTTCAGAGGCGCTCTTAACTCTGTGTTTAGGCTTGTCAGCACTCAGCAGATTGAGACACCCTGTCAGTGTGTGGCTCCTTATACAAAACATTACTAGAAACCCAAGGAGTCTCCAGGGCATTTCTTTGTAATAGTCTCTTGGGTGAGTTACATGCTGGTTGGAAAGGTAAATGTGGGTTATTCTTTCATTGTTTTTGTTCAAAGAATTCCATCCCATAATGCCCATCTCCAATAAACCTACAACAGCTCGTCCTCCTGCTGCAAGTGATTTCCATACCGTAACATATATCCAAGTCTAAACTGATGCTGCTGAATCATGAATGTGCCTGAGGCTTGCCGTCAATGTTCCCTTGAATCTTTTCCATCCATATGCGGAAAAAAAATTACATGCACCAAGGCATGTGCGAATGTGTGCCACCAACAGAAACAACAAACCTAGCTGTTGGTGCTCTGCTAATCAGCGGAGCAGCATTTGAATCTCTCCTGAGCCGCCACCCAAGCATGCAGCTTACAGGGAACACTGTTTGCCATCCATGTTAGCTATTTTAGACTGTTTTTAGTAGGGGTATTAAAGAAAGCTCACGGGTCTCCCCTAACCTGCTGTACACAGAAGTGGAATACCTCCTCTATTTTTACAGGGATATCAATATTTAGCTCAGTTTAATCAATACACTGGTGGGGTTTTCAGCTTAGATCATTTAAAAAAATACTCCAACACTTGCCAAATAACACAATCCCCAGGAACCTGCCACAGCACAAATTCCAGATATTTCCCCCCCTTCATTCAAAGAGTAAAAAATAGCTTCAAAGAGAGAACTTTAATGATTCTCTTGTTAGTGCTTGTCAGACCAGAGCCTAGTTCCAATATAAGCCTGTTTCATCATAACAAGTTTATGAAGCTCCAACTGAACTCATTGCATTAAAGGACCCATTCTTTATTTATATTGCATCAGTACCTAGAGACCTCAGTGAAGATTAGGGCTCCTTTGTGTTAGGCACTGTACAAACTAAAGAGTTTTCAGTCAAAACAGACCAGACAGATGAAGAGTGTGAGTGGAAACCAGTCAGAGATGTAATGTGAGTTGCCCAAAGTCACACAGCAAGTCAGCAGCATAGCACTCATGTCTCTTGATCCCCACCCAGCGTGCTACCCACTGGACCACGCTGCCCTTTAAACAGAGCATTGAAGGAGCTCTAACTGCACAGTGAAGGTTGGCTGAAGTTTATGTTGGACATGCATGATTCTCACCCTTTTGTTTTTTGTTCTGGATTTACACTTGGTTACATAACTGGTCCTCTTTACTTGTGAAAACATAATTAGGTTCTGATGGCTGAGGAACTGGTATGGGAACACATCACTTCCTGTCAACATTAGGGAGCTGAAAAGTAAATTCTGTCCTTCAGCCAGCTCAGCACTTCCTCTGCCATTTTCCCCCTCTTGGATTCAATTTAAGGGCTCCGCTCAGACAGGGTAGCTGTCATGCGGGTAAATGCCAACATCTTGAGGAAGTGGGAATTGAAAAGCTACTTAAAATAAATGGCAAAGGCATACTAATCAATATCAGATGCAATGGACAACAAGCACTTGCCCACCTACTCACACTTAAAGCGACAGCAATGTCTTTCGAAACTAAAAAAGTAAATCTTATTTGCTTCTGTTGCAGAAGGGTACAGCGTTTCATGTCAGTCTGTGCTTAATTTAGACATCTGCATCACCACTGTCAATGCTGTCTGAAAAATGAACACAATTTTGCAGAATTGTGACTTTTTTTCATTTCATAAGATTTAAAATGAGTCCATTTAATTTTTCCACCAATTTTCTCTATTTAGTCTGCTTTTTCCTTTTCTAAGGCCCTCTGTGTTTTTCTCTTCATTGAAATTGATTTTAAAAATGAGTGTGTGTTTGAAGGAAAGCGGAAAATAGGGAAGAATGAAAAAGTGAAAAACAAAAACCTGCAGAGGATTTTGAAAAAATAATTTCACCAAAACAATTTAAATGGGCAGGGCAAAGGGTGGCTGAAAAAAAATCTATTTTGAAAAGGTCATTTTTGACCCTCAATATGTCATTTGAAAAATTTCAACCATCTCTAGTCACTATCATCATTTCATCTAGCTCTCCTTGTTAAGCTATAAATTCTTTCCTTGTCCCCTTTAACTTCAGTCAGCTGTTCTCAGAACACCTTACTGAGGCAATGACTCGCAACTGTCTTGCTTTGACTGAAAGTTTAGGCCATGACCTTTCTTCTATTTTAGCCTCCAAGGTGAGAAACCGATTTTGTTCTGAGGAGGTTCCAGCAATAGTTGACCCTCACAATCTTAATTCCTGATACCATGGTGATGGTCACAGTATAAGTACCTAGACAGATAAAGTTGGCTTAATTAAAATCAATTTGTAAATGGAAAAACTAGAAATAATACATTAAATGGGAAGTAAATGCTTCCATCTTCTATTGCTAACGATGTTGCTATCGTTATAAACAGAGGCTGCTTTACTTTGGAATAATGATACAATATGACTACAAAGATGTGCAGGGCCAAACATTTAAACAGTGATTACTGGCAAATGGTGGGTTGAATCAAACCTAGCACAGAGACTGATCCTCCAAGGTGTAGAATGGCCTCAATTCCCACTAACGATCGGGGTAGCGGAAGGCACTCTCCACCTTGTGAGACTGAGGTATTAGTGAATAATTGTCAGAATGAAGATAGTCCTCGCCTCCTGCTTGTGAAATAGCCATAGACAGACTGTTGTTGACTTAAGTAGTTTTATTACACAAATTGATTCCATTAATTTTTTTCATGATCATCTTCACCTTCATGGCCATGGTCATTATTACTTACTGTGAATCTTCAACATTCAAGCTGTGCTGGTTAGATGCTGTTCATCATATGGCATTCTGTCCTCAGTTTGACAATTAAGTTTTACGATCACGGGAAGGGCCTGAAGAGGCCAATGGAGATTAGGGAGCAGAAAGAGGATTAGACAGTTGCTGGTCTGAAGGTTATGGGAATGCTGGGCCACACAGGTTAAGCTAGGGTAGCCTAATGGAACTATAGTCTCCATCTTTTTCTGAGTCTAAATTTGCAGAAGCAATGATCCATCTAATTTTTTAAAACCAGCTGCAACTGAATAGTACCTAGTTTAAAAATCAGATTTGCACGAAGTGGCTTTGATAAATAAGGATTTTTCCAGAGTGAGAAATTTAACGATTATTAATAGTCATAATAGTATTTTGCACTGCTATCCAATGTTCCCTCTAATCTTTTCCATCCATGTGCAGAATAAAATTATGTTCACTGAGGCATGTGTGAATGTGCACCACCAGTAGAAACAAAAAACATGGCTGTAGGTGCTTTGCTAATCAGCTGGTCGACATTTTAATGTCTCCTGAGTGGCTGCCCAACTGCACAGCATACAGGAAACACTGCTTCCATCTAAAGAGATGTTATTGCTAGGCAAACAAATATGGATTAAATTAAGTTAATCCAAGTGCTGTTGTCTTATTTATTTATCTGTATTCTGGCATCCAGGAGCCCTAGTCATTGATCAGAATCCCATTGTTCTAGGCCCTGTACAAACACATAGTACAAAGATAGTCCCTGCCCCAAGGTCATCAGAGAAGAGGACTGGAAGTCAAGACATCCAGCCTTTTCACTGATTCATTGTGTAACGTTCAACAATTCACTTATGGCCCAGCTTTTAGAGATGTCAGGTACCTGGAGCTCCATTGATTTAGTTGGAGGTGCAGGCAGGGCAGATGTCAGAGATCTCACTTGGCTCTGGGCAAGGTGGTGAGGGCAGCTCTGGGCCCCCAGAAGGGGTGGGTCCTTGGGAAGAAAGGGTAGGGCTGGGAGCTAGCCTCCTGGCCAGTCCCTTCAGCACCACCTGGGGCTCCAGCAGCAATTTAAAGGACCCCTGACTCTGGTAGCTGCCATTGCTACTGTAGCAATGGAGTGGGCCAGGAGCCAGGGCCTGTCCACAACATTTTGGCACCTGAAGCGGGAGCTCAAATGACGCCCCCATGACCCCTCGCTTGGGCCAAAACTTTGAAAGGTCTCAATTCTGCCTTCTTCCTGTTCTACTCCTCTCATGGTACTGTTCTGCTACCTACATAAGCACCAGCAGCAGACAATTTTCTACACTCTGGGTACTAGTGGCGTCCCCTCCCCCCCCCCCAGTCTGGCACCTGAGGCGGCTGCCTCAGTTCGCCTCATGGTAGGGCTGCCCTGCCAGGTGCTCTGGGCCCTTTTAAATTGCTAGGTCCTAGGATAGCTATCCCCTTTCTTCTCCCTCCCCAATCAGTAGGTCTGGACATTGGTGCTCAGGACCTCCAAAATTCAGCATCTTAATGTCCCCTGTCTCAGATTAGTTCTCTTAAAAGCAATCGTACCTCCTTGATAAGGACGATGAGATTCTATTTGCAAAGCATTTTGAGATCCTAGTCAGAGGCCATAACAATACAAAGTAGTGTCACAATCCACCTAGAATCCCAGACACATCCTTTTAAGGTTATTATTATGCAGATAGTATGGTTAGCCAGAGAGCTAAAAGAGTAAATGTGCCCATAGATATGGCGTCAGGCAGCCTGGCAGGTTAGTTTTTAACACAATCAGAAATGTTTTCTTCAGCATTGTTCTGTCCAAAAATCAATAAAGGAACCCTTTTAAAATTACACTTAAAGAAATGCAATTGTTTTGTTCTCTCTCTGTGTACCTACCATACTATATGCCAGCAGAAGAACAGAGTGTTCCCTCTAAATAGATGACAAACTCAAGCTTCAGAAGACAGATTTGATTTGGGCCACAAAATGTCAGCTCTAATGTGTTCTAAAACCAATAGCAAAAAGATCCAAGTGCATTCTGTGGAGCACATTTGGAAAATATTAGCAATCCAAATGCAAGAATATAGATACTAGAAACTATGTACAAGGCAGGGCCAATAATTGTTGCAAGTCCAGTAAGGAAAATGGGTTTTTAACAGTTTTAGATGATTGCCTTTTCTTGACCTAACTAACAATAAAAATAAACTTGAGTAAGCTCCTGAGAACTGCAATTGGTTAATCAGTCATGGAAAACAAAAGGAGGCAGAAGCACTGAGCTAGGAGCAGGGTGTTAATTCTGGAGGCATACTGAACAGCACAAAACAAACAATTCCTAACAAACCATTTCCTGGGAAAGATTCTTTGCTCCCCCCCCCCCCCTTACTCACAAGTGATTTCAAACAGCTTAATACCGTCTCAAATTTATTTGCAGTTGGATATCATATACCAGTTGGTCATTTGTGCTCTATAGCTTGTGGGCAAAGCAGTTCTTAGACAGGAATGGTTGAAATTGCAAATTTTAAAGAAACATCAACAAAAAGAAAACCCTTGCCAAAACTGTTGTGAATTGCTTTTTTAACCTGCTCTGCATGTGATTTTTGAAATGTGAGCAGTGTTGATTTGGACTAAGCACAGATGATGGGCTGTGCAGGAGGGATAGGAGGTATGGTTTAGGGGATACAGCAGTGAGTTCTAGTTCTGCCACTGATCTCCTGTGTGACTTCAGGCAAGTCACTTCACTCCTCTGAGCCGCTGTTTATTTAGCGCTGGTCTTCCCACAGCTGGTGCACTAGTGTAACTGTGTTGGTTAGAGGTGTGATTTTTTTAAACCAGTATAGTCAAAATAGGACAGCCCTCCCTAGTATGAACACGAGTATACTAGTATAAAAGTGCATTGTACGGGTGTAGTTTATTTCCATCCAGCGCAGGAACAGTTATACCAATATAAAGGATCTTTCTGCCAGGGGAACCAACAGCCTCTATGTGCCTCTGGGCAAGGGATGGGACAGCTCCGCACTGCCAGAAGGGGCAGAGCTTTGGGCTGAAGGGGTGGGATTGGGGGTAGCCAGACTTCAGAGCTGCACAGAGCATGGTTCCCCACCCCCACCCTTCAGAACCCCATGGAGCATGCATTGGGGTCCTCTGGCGGCGATTTAAATGGCCTGATGCTCCGGCCACCTCCACTGTCTCAGTAGCAGCAGTGCCAGCCAAGAGCACCGGGCCCCGTTGCCAGGCCTCGGGGCAACTGCCTCCTTTACCCCTCCCCCTCTCCCCCATTGGCAGGCATGCTGTATACCAATATAACTGCATCCACACTAGGGGAATTAGACCCCATACTTAGGGTTGCCAGATGGTCTCCCAAAAAATACCAGACACGGTATTTTTTTGGTCGAGCAAAAACAAAAAACAAAGGAAAGTGGGATAATAAGCCCCCCGATTCTGGGGCACCCAGAGCGGCGATCGTGGCCCCGCCTACCAGCTGGGACTCCCAGGCTGGGAGCCTGTGATCACACAGAAGCCTGACAGGGCGGGGGAGGGGCCAGGCTTCTGCACAGTCACAGGCTCCTAGCACTGATTGTGGCTTCCGCCTTCCAGCCGCTCCCCCCACCCACGCCAGGCTTCCCTCCTGAAGCCGGTGAGCAGCCGGAAAAATCAGAGAATACCGGACATTGCACATGTCTGGTATTCTCTGATTTTTTTACCGGACAAAGAGTGCAAATACCGGACTGTCCAGTAGAATACCAGACACCTGGCAACCCTACATACTAGCTTAGTTAAAACAGAGTAAGGGCAGACAAAGCCTTAGACTACAAGACTTCGGGAATAGAGACTGACTTTCACGATGTATTCCTGAAGTCAACAGGATGAAATTCAATAGGACAGATGTAAAGTACTCCACTGAGGAAGGAACAGTGATACACATAAATAATGGGAAATGACTGCTTAGGAAAGAACACTGCAGAAAGGGATCTGGGGGCCATAGTGCTAAATACGAGTTAACAGCAAAGCGCTGTCGCAAATAAAGCAAGCATCACCCTGGGCTGCATTAGCAGGAGCAATGGTAAGCAAGACATGAGAAGTAATTTTTCCACCGTATTCTACGCCGATGTTGCCTCAGCTGGAGTTCTGTGTCCAGTTCTGGGTGCCACATTTCAAGAAAAATGTGGACAAATTGGAGAAAGTCAAGAGAAGAGCAACAAAAAGGATTAAAGATCTAGCAAACATGTCCTCTGAGAGAAGATGGAAAAAAAAACTGGGTTTGTTGAAGACTGGGAGAGAACATGATAAAAGCTTTCAGGTACCTAAAAGGATAGTTACAAGGAAGAGGGAGAAAACTTATTCTCCTTAACCTCTGATGATAGGATAAGAAGCAACGGGTTTAAATTGTAGCAAGGGAGGTTTAGGCTGGACATTAGGAAAAACTTCCTAACTGTCAGGGTGGTTGAACACTGGAATAAATTGCCTAGGGAGGTTGTGGAATCTCCATCACTGGAGATTTTTAAGAGCAAACAAGCACTGTCAGGGATGGTTGAGATAATACTTTAGCACAATTCCTTGCATTCATGGCAAGACAAATTACCTGTCAAGGTCCCTTCTAGTCCTATGATTCTATGATTTGTACAGCACCTAGCACAAGGTGGCCCTGCTCTTTTCTATGGCCTCTAGGTGCCACTGTGATACACTTTCCTAGTCAGGAACAGAAACATTATTTGTAATTCTTAAAATTAGGCTTCTGCTGGGAAGAAAAAAATTCACATACTAAAAATATTCTTCAATTGTGGCATGTTTCACTTCTGCCAGCAGCATTCCAGCCTTTAATTCAAGCAACATTTCACATTCATTTTTGGCACTATTTGCCCAGCTCACTCTTGATAGCTTGAGATGTGATAGAGTCAATGGGGCAGTTTAAGCCACACTGAAGTGTAGTCTATATGTGCGTATCTTTCCTTAATAGTTCGGCTTAGATGAAAAGGGCAAGATGCTACCATCAGAGTCAAAATGACAACAACAGTGGACCATATTCAGACTTGGTATAAGTGCACTTAGTTTGTTAACTTTGATGGGAGTTGCACTTGGCAGAGTTGGGTTCGTTTCCCTGCTCCGCCAAAGACTCTGTGTGGCCTTCGGCAAGTCACTTAGGATATATTTAAACTACTCATAGCCAGGAGCCTCTTAGCTTGAGCTGATAGATTTGGGCTCCTTTGCCTGCCCCCAAATAGCTGTGTAGATGTTGTAGCTTGGGCTCTGAAGCCAAGGGAGGGGAGGGGCTTCAGAAATCACAATGTGACTTCAAAGAGCAATTGTCATAGCTCTTTTTACAGTACTAGCATGAGTCTCAAGAGCCCCAGTCTGTCCGCTCAGGGCTGGGAGGCTCACATTATGTAGACATTCCCATTGTCTCTCCATGTCTGAGCTCCTGTCTGCAAAGTGGGAACAATAGCACTTTCCTACCACGCAGGAGTGTTTTGAGGACAATGATATTGAAAAAAGATTTTCAAGCACTTTGAGATCTACTGTTGAAATGAGCTATGTAGGAGCTAGGTATTATTATCCACTTATACCACAGCTGTAGCTAACCCTATAACTTTATTAGCCTGTACACAAGTGCTATGAAATTGAAACGAAAGTCCAGGTTTTCAAAACTGACTATTGACTTTGGGTGCTCTGCTTGAGACTCATTAATAAAGTATAATTTTCCAAAGGACACATTCCAGCACTTATCACATAAGGAAACAATCAGTTAGTTCAGAGAAGGAATATAGGCCATTTCCAGGACATAATATTGTACTAGGCACTCCCTGAAAATCAAACCACTTATAGCATCAAACTGGGCACCCCAAAACATAAGTACCCTCAAATGGCAGTCACTGCTGCAATTTGAGGGTTATGTTTAGCCTAAACGTCTCCCTTTAGGGCAGGTTTTAATAGTAGCAAAAGGAAGATGGCTTTATTCAATAACATTAACATACATTACAGACAAATGCATTAAAATAACTACTGCATACAGGGTAGGTTTTTTGTGGATTGTTGGCAATGCTAAAAGAAACAATGCATGTACTGTGAGACATTTCTTTATTTAGATACATAAATAGAAGATTTGGGGTTTGACTAACATGACTACAACAATACTGCGAACTACAATTCAGGGCAAGACAGTTATTAAATTTACCTTTTGGAATTGCAAGGAATAATTGAGAAATGGGGGTATGTCTACACAGCAAAGTTATTTCAAAATAACTTTCCTAGCATCTACACAGCCAAACCGCTATTTCGAAATAAATTCAAAATAGCAGAGTGCTTATTTCGAATTTGGTAAACCTCATTCTACGAGGAATAACGCCAAATTTGAAATAGCTATTACGAAATAAGTGTGGTGTAGACACTTATTTTGAATGGGGGGCCTCCAGTCTTCCCAGGCTGCCCTGGTGGACACTCCAGCCTCAACCAGGAACACTTCTCTCCCTGCCTCCCTCCCCAGAGCTCTTAAAAGGGTAGACTCTGTCCACAGTGCCTGTGCCAGCTCCAAGCCTGCCTGCCCCTGACCCAGTGGCCCCAAAACATGAGCCAGCAAGCCACGAGCAGCCAGCCCTCCACCGCTCCCCAGGAGCAGTCTGCCAGCTCCCAGGAGCCTGCCAGAGCCTGGAGAAGGCGGGCGCCTTCCTGGTCCAGGGTGGAGATCATGGACCTTATTCAGGTTTGGGGGGGATGCCCCCAACGTCCATGATCTCCACACTAGATGGAGGAATGTAGCCATCTATGGCAGGATAGCTGCCAGCCTGGCCACCAAAGGCCACATGTGAACCCAGGAGCAGGTTTGCATGACAATCAAGTTGGGCAGGCGAGACCCCTAACCCTGAGCTTCCCCTCCCCCTTCTTCCCCCTTCCAGCTCCCTCCTCCCAGGTTTCCCCCTCCCCTCTCCTGCCCTCTCTTCTCCCCTCTCCCACCTCCTTTCCCCAGTCTCACCAGAGTTTCATTCCCTCCTCCCCAGTTTTGTTAAATAAAGAGAGTTTGTGTTCATGAAAATACGTGTATTTTATTTGACATCAGGAAAGGGGGTTAGGGAGGGGTAAGTGGAAGGACGTGAGGGAGGAATGAGGCACAAGCCCCCAGTGGGCAGACCAGGGAGGCTTAGTGCTCCTCAGGGTAGAAGCTCTCCCGCAGGGTCTCCTGGATACTGACAGCCCCCCGATGGACCTCCCGGATGTCAGCCTGCAGAAAGTGCAGCCAGGCTCGCAGCAACACATCCAAGAGAAGCACCAGAGTGCCCAGGGACAGCTCTGGCTCCATGTTGCAGAGTGCTGTGATGTCCCGAGTGAGGGCAACCAGAGCGCGCAGAGACAAAATGCTTTGCTTCCCTCATCGAGGTAGACAAGCAAGCAGGGAAACCTGAGAACTGGCTGTCTGGGGTGTGGTCCCTTTAAGCACAGACCTCAAATAGCCTCAGGCAGCAGCCCCACACAGGAAGTCCTGACCTGGTGCCCTGCTGGAACTGGATCCAGCCAGCCTTAAATGCGATTCAGAGTCCACTCAGTGTGGACGCGCTATTTCGAAATAGCAAGATGCTATTTCAAAATGCATTGTGTGTGTAGATGCATTATTTCGAAATAACACTGTAATGTAGACATACCCTGGAGGACTTTCACTGTGAGGAACATATGTTGACAAAATATGTTTTCTGTACAGTCTCAATCAAGTGTGTACATAAATGCAAGGAACTAAGCTAGCCTTCTGGTGCCAACTTTAGTATATACACAATAATTGCTCAGAATGGGCACTCTATTGTGAATATTAATGGGAGTGGCTAAGGCAGGCCTTGGGCTGATCATGATAACTTTAATATTTGGATGACTGAGAAGCCCTACCTAAAACCATGCAGTACTGTATGACTTAACAGACCCTCTCCTATGCCTCACTAGAAAATCTGTTTCAAAAGGTGCTCCATGAATTGTAGGGTACAGTCAATTAACTTAAATATTAATTATCTATAATGAATGTATCCTTCTTGAGGGCTTGAAAAAGAAGCCAATTACTTGGAGAAGGACTAATTAAGATGATATAATCTTGACCATGAAGAATAATTCCTTTCCAGTGATAGAAATGATCTAATTGATGTATCTCATTAATTAACGTCTCATGAAATTGACTGATAAAATGCTTCTGTGAATGCCACCTGAACTCTGGCCAGCGGAGCAATGTGCCCCACACACTCCTGCTCCAGCCCCTATTGGTGACAATATAATTAGGCTGTGGAAGCATGCTTTGGACAGGTGGATTGATAACTCTGCAATAGGATAACCTATCAATGCAAAGTTAAAGCCCTGCAGTTTTCAAACATTGCAAGACCTCTGAGGTCAGCAAAATAAACTGGAAATCTTGTGAAGATTCATTGGACTGGAGTGAATCCCCTCCACACATATACACCCAGCCCACACTAAGTCAGTCTGCACTGAGAGGCCAGTCATGAGAGGTGCTGAACGTTCCCAGCTTTTATTGGCTTCCCAAGTCCCACTCACCATGCTCGATCCCCGCTGAACACAGAATCAGATGCCAGAGGTCTAATTTTCAACTTACACCAGTTTAACACCAGCATATGTCCATACACTTCAGTGGAATTGCTCTTTATTTACCGCAGTGTAAATGAGAAAGAGAGTCAAGCCACTTCCAGCCAGGACCCTTACATGATGGGGGAGGGAAGAGGGTACACATTTCCAGGGTCCAGAGACCCGGCCCAGGTTGCAAATTGCAGTACATGTGTGGGAGAAGACCTGCATTCCATGTCTGTAATGGGCTTTAAAAAAAAAAAAAAAGCAGCTACTTGGGCCCTGTATTTCCTGTGCCTCTTATGTCTTGAAAGAGGGTTGAAATCTAACTTTGTAGTTTTACATATTCTGTCACAGGGTGAGCTGGCCATGTAAAGGAGTTGGCCTATATTTAGTTCATTGCCTCTCAGGTAATGGGTTGGAAGTCAGGAGATAGTCCTGCAGATCACCTGATCCCCAGATAAAGGTAGGCATGCAACTCAGGGTATGTCTACACAGCAAAGTTATTTCAAAATAACAGCTGTTATTTTGAAATAACTTTCCTAGCGTCTACACAGCCAAACTGCTATTTGGAAATTAATTCGAAATAGTGGAGCGCTTATTTCGAATTTGGTAAATTCATTCCACCAGGAATAACGCCAAATTCAAAATAGCTATTTCGAAATAAGTGCTGTGTAGACACTTATTTCAAAATAGGGGACCTCCAGCCTCCCCAGGGTGCCCTGGTGGCCACTCTAGGCTCAACCAAGAACACTCCTCTCCCTCCCCGCTCTCTGGAGCCCTTAAAGGGGTTGACTCTGGCCACAGTGCCTGTGCCAGCTCCAAGCCTGTCAGCCCAGAGCCAGCAGTCACTGCCCCTGACCCAGTGGCCCCAAAATAGTGCCAGTTCTGTAAATGGTGCAAGAACAGCAGTGCGCACAGGTAAAATACTGGCAAGTGCCCTAATTCTACCGATAGATTGGGGATGTTAGATATTGATGAATTTAATAATCGTGTAACCGCACCAACACTTAGCAGTTAAATGATTATTCAATAGTCCACAGGCATAGGGCCCCACCCCTGGGGAGCCCCCTGCCATCCTATGCTGCTGCCTCTGTATCAGAGGTAGCAGAGCAGGATGGCAGGTGGAAGCCAGGCCACAAGGGGAGCCAATAGAGATGCAGCAGCGTGGGGTGGCAGCAGCCCATACAGAAAAGAGACAGACTCAGCAGGCAGGTTGGGGTCACGGTCCCACACCTGGAACTGCCTCAGTCCTGAGCCTCCCAGGCCCAGAAGGGCCTGTGCTAAGTGATGACTTTTCTACCACTCCCTTTAGACTATTCCACAGCTTAATATATCTCACTGTCTAGAAATGTCACCTAATATTCAACCTAAAATTTCCCTTCTCAGTTTTATCCTTTTACTCCCAGTTGTACCACCTTCTAACACTCGTTCTTCTGTAGCATTTATCCCTCATAATGTTTGCAGACCACCACTGCATTGGTGGATTCCCTTACAATGTTGTAAACCAGGAGTTAGTACATTGCTCACAAACATAAGCAGAGTTGGGAGTTTAAGATTAGATTTGTTTCAATCCAACAGTAAAAGTTTAGTAAATCCATTGCAGAAATCTTACCGGTTTCCCATTTGCACTCATATCACAGTGATACTGCCAGCCCTCTGGGGAAGAGAATTCGCTCCTGTATGTAACCATGGCACCAAAACCGACTGATTGGTGTTAGCTTCTTTCAGATCAGCTGCAGCCCATTGACCCTCACGGTTTGCAGGTCATTCCAGCACCATAACTGACAAAATGAGATGTCAGACACAGGGGCATATTCTCCTGTGAAGGCAAGCACATAACTCCCATTAGTGTTAATGGGAATTATGCACATGCATCAAGTGGAGAATGTATGGCCTAGTCTAGACAGCACACTGAGCAGGCTTGAGTCATCTGTGCTGATTTTATTTTTCTCCCCAGAGTTTGAGGTGAATGGGAATTCATGGGGAAATGGGGGTCCGAGGCATTAACATTGAGACATGCGCGAAAGAGTGCTTGATGGCCATTATCTGTGCTAGTAATGGGTGGAGTCCTATAGGAACACTTTACTCTTAAAGGGCTGATCCGGATATATAAGGAGAAGGGAAGCAGCAAAGCTAAAAGCAGAGGAAGAACTCTCACTTCCCCTTACCGTGGTGATCTAGGGCAGTGCCCTCACAGATTGTGAGTGGCTCACAATCTCATGCATTTATCCTCACACACTACCCCAGCACTTACAAATCAGGACAGGAGGTGCAGAGAAGCCTTGCCCTAAGTCAGAAGTGGCGTGGGGCACTGAACCCATCCCTAGCTAATACCTGAAACTGGCCCACCCTTCCTCTCTGACACTCTGTATATAGGCAGGGTCTTATCTATGCACTGCCGTAATACATACAATTTTACTGCTTTATCTTACAGAGACCGCACAGTTCAGCACAGGGGCGGACAAATTACAACCCCGGGGCTGGATCCGGCCCACCAAGCCTTTTGATCCGGCCCATGGCCCACCCTGCCAGAACCCTGAGGTAGGTTCTCTGCCTGCCGCAGCCCCAGGCTGCTCCCAATGACGGGCTGCTCCCTCGTGTGCCTTTATGCGCTGCATGCCCTCTACAGGGCCAGAGGGGAAAACTTCATGTGCTGACCCCACCCCCAGCCCAATCATCGCAATTCCCATTGGCCAGAAACGCAGCGCACAGTCTCCCCCACCCCCTGCCCAAAGGGGTGTGCAGTGCCTACAGGCACATGGATGGAGCAGACAGCCATTTTGAGCAGTTTGGGGCTGCAGCAGGCAGAGAGCCTTCTCAGGGTCCCTGCTGGCTGGGAACCATCCAGGTAAGCACCTCCCGACCAGAGGCTGCCTCTAGCACCCCACTCCCTCCCACTCCCCAACTCCTTATCCAGGTCACCACCCAAAACCTCTGCACCTCCCCACCCCCAGCCCATAGCTCCCTTTTAGACACTGTACCCCTACCTACACCTGTTCCCCAGGCCAGAATCCTCTCCTGCACCCGTGCACCGTCCGGGACTCTGCACCCCAAACCCCTGCCCCAGGTTACAACCTCCTCCTTTCCTCAGACTCCTTCACGGACCCCACATCTTATCTTGCAACCCAGTCTCCTACCTTGAGCTCCCTTCTGCACCCAAACTCTGTCCCAGATCCTGCACCCCCTCCCTAGCAAAGTGAGGTCCTTGACCACTTAGCAAAATCATGGAGTGGCCTCCCATTAAAAAAATCATTGCCCACCCTGGGCTCTACCCAGAGAATCAAAGGGCTAGGGATCCATTCCTAGATCTGCACTAACGTGCTCTGGGGCATTGAGCAATTCACTGCACTTGTCGGTTCCTCTGGTTTCCCCACCTGTAAAAGGGAAATAAAGACACTTGCCATACTTAAAAAAAACCAAAAAAACCCGAAATTAAAATAATGCCCTAAGCAACATGGGCTGTGTGCAGAGCTGCTGTGACTGACTGTAGGGTGGCAAACACAGGATTGTCGCTCTGGTACACACAAGGATGCTCTCCCCCTACAGTTTACACATCCTTCACAGCAATAAAGGTTCTCCAGGCTAAACTGATGTCCTGGGGCCCCTCTAGTGTTCACTTTAAAAGTGAACTCCACTGAAAAACCCTGAGTTCCTGTCAAATGAACCCTCCCCTTCTGTAGGGCAAGTGGAATATTAAGGCTCTAGGATCACATAGGTGTGACCAAGAATGGTAATTATTTTAACTGAGGTTGATTGCCTCTCTGTTACCAACACAAAGCATGTGCACAAACTCAAGAGGACAACAACAGTTTCTACCCTATTTCCATATTAGAAACCCTGGCTGATTTTGCTTATTACCCAAATAGAGTTGTCTTGTCCCTGTGATTAGCTAACATGGAGAGGAGGAGAAATTGAAGACAGGGAGGGTCACAGGCTGCAGCAAAAAGTAGAAGAGGCCAACTCTCTCTCTCTTTTTTTTAAAACAAGGTTACTTGAGTTAACCCAGTGCTCTGTTAACATTAACTTACACCATATATCACCTTATCAATACGCAATCAATACCACCACTGAAATATGATTTTGTTAAAATGTCTAGAAGGCTGTACACATTTAGCTCTCACACTATTTTCAGAAGATGAACATCAATATAAAAAATAATGAGCCTATAAAACCAAGCCTAATTCATGCAGCTGAACTGGCTTTTAAGAAATGGGGCAGAGATTTATATTAAAGAACTTCAAAGCACGCAGGCTAGAACAACATTCAGCATCTCTTTCAAACCCAAATGAAGGATGTTCAAGGCTAAGACTGAAACTCAGTTTGCCATTGCTGATAACATGTGACTATAACAGTGTTGAGAAACCACATATAAATCTCAGGCAGATAGATATATAGAAAATATATAAACTTAAGATAAATAAAGAGAATATTACCATTGATATGACAGAGGATCATCTCTTATTCACAGACACTGTAATGTCGAGACATGCTTCCATTTGTAGTCATACTGTGTCAGGCTAGAAAATCATAAGAATTCAGATATTAAGCAACATCAGACCTAATTATTTCATGGATGGCAGACTGGTGAAAAGTCTAGGGTACTACAGGAATTGGTATTGGTGACTGTCACTGGGCAGGACTCACCACTGAGGCACCTCCTGCTGGTAGCTCCAGGGAATTCGTTTGATCATCAGCAGGGTACCTCCTCCTGCATAGCATCTCCCCTGTCTACACTCCATGCTCACATTCCAGACCCACGTCGCTCCCAGATCGCAGAGTCCTCTCCAGGACACTGCCCCCAGGTAGTGCCTACTACAGTGGTCTCTTGCCCCTTTACGGGGGTTGTATCGGCAGTCCTTAGTCTCTACTGCTTCTGTGGCCAGCTGTGGTCTCCAAGCCTAGCCCCCTCTGCCTCTGGAGCAAGCCACAGTCTGTATGGGCCACGCCCCCCTTCCGGGTGGAAGGGTATCAACAGTTCTTAATTTCACCTGCCACTGGGGCCAAGTGTGCTCTGAAAGCCTAGCCCCTCTGTCTTGGGCCATTCCTTGGTGGTCAGGTATAGTATAAGAGGGAGGGAGGGAAGGAGGGGGGCCCAGGCCCACCCACTACTCTGGGTCCTGACGCAGGGACCTCTGGCAGCAGCCTTGTCCTGCCATCCTCTACTCCCCTTTACTGCCTCCTTGGTACCTGGGCCACTTTGCCTGTGACCTCTGCACCTATTTGGCCCTTGTCACAAGGTCTGCAGCTTGTCAGGCATCAGGCTGGAGTCTTTGTCTCTAGCTCAGCTAAGCCTGCCCAGCACTGCTCTACTGTGCTTTTCAAGGAAGTGGTCCTGCACCTTCCCTGACCAACCGTTCACTTACTGCTGAGCAGCTCCTTATATAGCAGACTGCCTCAGCAAGCTGCCCTCTGGTTGGCTCCTTAAAGGCCTCCCCCTAACTGGCCAGGACTCTGCGCAGGCTCCCTCCTGCTTGCTTTAGCCCCTTCCAGCCACTGTGGGGCAGTCGCCTCACCACAGGGACACAATAAGAGGCACCTCTCCCTTTTAATCCAGAGTAAGCTAATGTCCATGGTGACAGGAGGTTGCTGGACACAATACTTGGTCATCTGCTACTTTTGTTTATTTCTCTTTAAGGGGAGGAGATGGGAAGCATATCTCCAAGAGGCAGATAGAAGCAGGTTGCCACTTGACTACCCATATGATGTAACACAAATAGTCACACACTGCCCATCAAAAACAAGGATTGGAACAGTGGCACAAACAGGCCCAAGTGTTACACGCACAACCTAGAGCATGTGGAAAACAGCATCATAAGGGAGGAACAGTCAGCAAAGTCATAAAAAACCAAGGCAAGTTTTTTTCAGACCCGCCTTCCAAAAGGCCCTCGTATTTGTCAGGTTCCCACCCATCCTAGACCTTTTATACAGTTCTCATTTAATGAACAGACGCCAATGCCCAATAAAATACTGTTGAAGTGAAAGCATGTAAAATATCCAAGTGTCAGCAAGCTGAATTCCAGGAGACAGAAGACAATTCCTTTTAGATCTACACCTTCACTAATCCATTTTCAGGGGCTCTTCTGCTCACTCTAAAACTCTTCAATGGGGAATGTTCCTCCACAAATGATTGTATGCCACCCTAGGATCAGTCCAGTGGTGGATATAAAAGTTCTGTGGAGTATTCTCTGCTCAAGGCCCCCCTGGTGCACAGCAGTAAGAGAGAAATAATATCCATGGATCCATGATGTCTCCCATGTAAAGATTCGATAGAATGGAGTTTGATTGGGACTTACTAGCTAAGACCCCAGTCCTGCAACAGACTCCATCCCTGGAGAGTCGTATTGACTTGAGTGAGAAGGAGGGATGCACCCGCAGGAAGCTCAGGATTGGGGCCTAAATGGAGCCATGTATGAGCCCCTCAGCACTTGCTTTTCCACCAAACAATGGACTCAGAAACTGGAACTGAACAATCTCCAAATTCAGGAAGACTTGGATCTAAAATTCCATTGCAGGCCTACCTCTGAACACCAACTAACTATGCCAAGGCTGGCCAGCCACCCAAAAATAGGGCAAAGAGGAAAGAAAGGGCCTTCTAAGCCAGAAGGAGTTGATGCAAAATCAGTTGCATTTCATAGGCTGTGGGAGCTCACACTTAGTTCACTGCATCTAAAAAGGCTTCTGTTTTTTTCCTGCTATTGGATACTTGGGGTCTTATTTAGTTTTTATTTAGCTTCAATCTCAGCATTATGTATTTGTGGCTTACAAAAAAAAATCCACGTGTGGAGTTTTCAATTACAGCTGCGCATAGACTGAACAATGTACCACCCTGGATGAGCACCAATAGCGAATTAAAAACATTCCTCTTCCCCCCCAGGTATTATACAGTACCAGCCTGTTTCTGCTTGCCACAGGGAAAATTCTTTCATCTATCACATGTTCCTCTATGGCTGGATTATGTCACATCAAATCCAATTACCTCATGTCATGTCAGTTTGATATAATTCAGCAGAACATACTGGAGCAATACAACACAGTGTAACAAGATGTGTCAGAAATGTTTAAAACATGCCTTATTCTATGCAGCAGTAGAAGTGCACTGGCTGCTAAAATGCCTTTGAGCAACTATATTATTTGCATGCCTTGCAGGAGCAAAATCTGACCCATCTTCCAGCACTGAATAAACTCTACTGCATGGGTTCACAAGGCTCCCAAGTCCTCCTGCGCAGCTTAAGCAGCAGATGACCTTTCATCAGCTAGTCATAGCTACAAAGAGCAGCTTTTAAGATATATACCCTCACCACACCCAAAAAAGATGTGTTTTGTGGTTGAGTTCAGTACAAGAGTCAGGATGGAAAGACCCAGACTGCAAAAGTCTCCCAAAGAAATGATTTGGGGGGGGGGCCACTTAAAAGTGGCCTGGATGGAGCACAAGCCTTGAAAAGGAGGATTCTCAGTCATCTTCTCATCATCTTTTTGAAGTGAAACAGCAAAAGCCCCACTCCCGCCCCAGACGTTTTGAGTCAGCATACAGAACTAACTTCATATGGACCACGGAGCTGGTTCAACTCACATACTGCAGAAAGTGATAACAGCATACATAGGACAATTATTAGGAAAAACTATTTCACTAGGAGGGTAGTGAAGCACTGAAGTAGGTTACCTAAGGAGGTGATAGAATCTCCATCCCTAGAGGTTTTTAAATCCTGGCTCAACAAAGCCCTGATATAATGCAGCAGATGGGATGATTTAGTTGAGATTGGTCCTGTTTTGAGCAGGCGGTTGGACTCGATGACCTCCTCAAGGTCTCTTCCAACCCTAGGATTCTATGATAAAGGTAGAACAAGGCTCCACAAAAGGTAGACAGCCAGAAATAAGGATACACCTACACATTTGACTTCCCCAAGATCTTAACAGGCAAACAACAATCCAGTAGGGTGGCTTGTGCATATAAGAAAAGTTATTTACCCATTTCCCTTCTTTTCTTACTTAGGAAAAGGCAGCTTCCAAGGAATGAAATTATCTGCTGCCCCTTCTTTCTTGTTTAAGGTCACCTCCAAAAGGACCTTGTTGGGGACAGTTTCCCTTTCCCCCAAACCAGAAAGAAAACCACTTTCTCTTTCCCTGTAAAAGAGGGAATTGAGTGTAGACAAAGCTCACCTGAAACCAACAGGACAGATCAGGATCTCCCAGTAATGAAAAGTCTGAAGGAGTTTGTATTTTTATTTATCCTCTTACGTAAAGTCATAGCTGCACCCAGGGAGGGAATAAATCTACTAATTATTTTCTGGCTGGTAGCAACCACTAGAACAGTGATGGGCAACCAAAGCTAGTAAGCGAGCCCTGTGAGTGGCCCTCCATCTCAGAGGGCTGCAAGATTGAAACTGGGCATATGCACTAAGACCCCCAAGAATAAGATGAAATACGATGCACTTGATTCTCCTTCTGTATCACATCTTTTCAATACACAGTGATCCACTATTAGGACAAATTAAATTGCTGGCAAAAATAACTCAAAGAAGCAGAGGGAGAGCATGTCTCTCACAATGTTATGTGCAATCAGCATGCACCTCACACGTGTCCTCGCTCTAAATGTGTGTCACTTCTCATTTTGCCAGGGACTGCTCGATCCTCCCCTTCAATGCAGGCCCTGACCCCTCTCCACCTCTTCGCTCAACCACCTACCTGGCCTCTTCCCTGCCTCCTCCCCTGAGTGTGCCCCATCCCTTCTCCCTCCCAGCATTTGAATCTGCTGATTTGCAGCACTCTGGAATGCCCTTAGCCACCTAGCCGGTGTATAACTTGATCCAAGCAGATGCCCAACCTAAGAGAACTTTTTCTATAAGGCTTCTTTAGGAAGAAGCTTTTTTCGGAAGAGATCATCCGAAAAAACTTCTTCCAAAAGAGAGCATCCACACTGCGATCTGCTTTTTCGAAAGAGAGAGTCCAGACTGAATGGATGCTCTCTCACATGTAAGCTGTGATTGCTATGGATGGAATGGCCACCAGGGCACCTGTGTTTTTTCCTCTTTTCTCTTCTTCCGAAAGAACTCCCTCTTCCCCGACCACACACACACACCTTTTTATGAAAGAGCTCTTTCGGAAAAAAGCTTCTTCCTCATAGAATGAGGATTACCAATGCCGGAAAAACCCCTCTGTTCTTTCAATTTTCTTGAAGAAGAATGTGATTGCAGTGTGAATGTTCCTTAAGTTTTGTCGGAAAAATGGCCGTTTTTCCAACAAAACTCTGTAGTGTAGACATACCCTAAGAGAAGATGACAAGAGCTGAGGCTGCTTATTGTCAGCACAGGTGGGATTAGGGAGAAGGAAGAATTCCAAAATGGAATACATGGGACAGGAGCAGGCTATAGAAACATCTGCACTGATCTGGAGTAATTTAGGGAAATACTATCCCAGGTTTCTTGTAGTGGTTTTATTGAACCATTTTGTTTTGCTCTTGAGCCCAAAGCTGCTCTCTCTCATCACACTGCCTGGAGAGAGGCTTGCTAGAAAATCTTGAGTCAATCTGACCAACATCCCGACTAGTTCCCTTTCTGCCAGAGATATATGGTACACTCCGAGGGCTGGAGTAGCAGGAAAGCCCAAGTGTCCACAAATGCAGCGAGGTTTGAAACTTGTGGTGACCAGAAATCCCATTTAACGGAGAGTTTGCAAGAGCTACCATCCAATGGCCCAGATGCTCAGCTGCTGTAAAGAGCTGTATCTTCAGTGCAGACATAGCCATGTTCACTAGCTAAGGGTCTAGCTAACCCAAGGACTTGAATGGCAGCACAAAGAGAACAAGAATTGGAATGTATTAGGAAGGAGGATAACCAGCATGGGAGCTGGGCTGGGACAGAGCAAGGGATGAGCATGAAAGCAGGATAAAGTCAGGAGAGTTAGATTCAGTCGGATCTCCTCACTCATCTGACCCTCCTGATCTCAGTTGCTGCTATCACTAACAGTGACAGGTTCTCTGAATTAGAACAGATAGGATTGTTTTTAAACACGTTTCAGCAAGAACCGGTACTCTTATTTACAAAGTCCTTTCCTTCCAGTGGAAGAGTCCGGGCTGAGACTATGGGGTTTTGACAGGATCCATATAACATGAAAGCAAACAGTGAGATTATAGAACTCACATTTAACTGCCAGTGAAGAAGAGAGAAAACCAGGAGTTCTGATCTAAGCTTTATTGGTCCCTATGCAACGCTGTTAGCTTTTACTGTGGTTGATGCACCCAACATCCATTCCTATAATTTGTGCAGCATTAGTCTTTGTCTGGGTGGGAACGTGAGATGAACGGTTAAGTCGGATGACCCAAACATTAGATCAATTGGAGAGGGAGCATCTCTACTTCTGAGTTCTTGTGATGGGTAAGAATTTGTGACAATCTAGTGGCATATTTTAATGCAAGTCAAGGTTCCCTTCAATTGACTTTGTAAAAATCTAATTTGTGTACACATTTCCCTTCCAGTGAACAACTAAACCTCCTTCTTGTAAACTCCAGTGAGCCCTGTAATACTCTGGGGCTGCGGAGGGAGAAAACACATTTTTAATTGATATGTGTCTAAAGAATTTTTAATATTTAACTGTGGGAGGGGGGCTCTATCCTGTTTTCTGATAGAAGAGGTAAGAATATGGGTGTGCCTGATTGTATGATTAACAGGACAATAAATTAATTCCTGCTCTGTTGAGAAAATCCTAAGGTTATATTCTCTCACCTTTGCTCACAGGAGTAATATTTAGTCTGTCAGTATTTCCACCGGTTTCAGTAAGGCTTTTCTAGAATAAGATGCTACTGAATGTGAAAGAGGCTGAAGGTGTCTAGCCCATAGAAGTTTGCCATTTCTGGGCCTGGCTATAGTTTTTCGGTTCAGCTCGATGTGGGTTTCTGATGGGGTCAAACCTCCACAGCCGGCATTCCAGGAGGTAGGATGGGCCCTGAGTACTATGCACACTGCTGCTACCTTTAAGGAGAGGCACCTGAGGTAAAGGTACAAACAGCATCGAGGTCTCACTGTCTCCTTTTGGGGTGGCTAGAAGCAGGAGCCAAGATTATTCTTTGCACTCTGGGGAACACAAGGACTCGGGCAATTTCACATCCCCATAGGACTTTGCACTCATGCCTCCTTATGCCCATGTTTGGAGCCTTGCTACAGTCTGGCTTTTTCCAATCAGGTGTGTGTTTATGAAAGTGCAATACAGGACCCAGAGAGAATGAGTGAGAGCAGACTGTCATACACATGTCCACAAAGTTGGATGGACAATACCACTTCTCCATGTCACAGTACAGACAGTTCACCATACCAGGCCTGGCGCTGATGTAAACTTTTAGGGTTGTTCTCAGCCTATCATGATCTATAGAATGTGTCCTATAATGATTCCTGGGGATCTACCCACTTGAGTTCACCCACCAGGATTTATGTGATCTGTAGTCCTTTGTCTAACTACAAAAATGGATCAGACAGACACCAGGAAGAAGGTGTGGAGGATAGGGGAGTGAGGAAATACTGACATCTATGCCCTGTACATCTGAGACAGCAAAGAAAAACTGTGGAGTGCTTTGTTAGTTGCAGGGTCACAACTACTGCACTATGTGCATACCACACAATTCTTCAGTTCTCCTATAAAACAAAGTATCTAACACTGAAGCAGCAGGGTATTTAGACTACAGATTATACTGCTTGGTTAAGGGAGGTCAAATATTTCTCAACAGGGTCCCTTTTAACCTTAATAGCAACAGACTTGTGTCAAACAATAAGCTTGCTGATGCTCTCCTAAGAAGAACTAGCTGATGAATTAGTCTGCATGTAGATGTACTGCCTCAGCTGCATGCCATACATGAGCTTTATGATCTTGGTCATTCCCCATTCGTTCAGGAAACAGGAGCTGTTCGGGTCTCAGTTCCACCAGAAAAAGCCACTTAAAAAAAACACCCCCACTCCTCCCCCCCAAACCATTTCGTTCTTTACACTTGCAATTAAGGTGAAGGCAGCTGTCATGACTCAGAGGTGATCTCTATGCTTCCAGAAATGTTCAGCTCAGAGACAGCTGTTTCATTTAAGTCGAGTCTGTAGAGCTTTGAACAAAGGAGCTTTTACATCTGTGCTAAAGCTACAGTGAGGAGGACATTAAAGGGTGTGAAGAGAAGCACTGGAAAGTAAAAGTCACTGACACCACTATTATAGCAGATGGCCCCCAACCCCCTCTTGCGGTGTCCTTCTTGCTTATTGCAGCAGCCCTTAGAGGCTCTATTGTTCTAGGCCAGAGGTGGGAAATAATTTTCAGAGGACAGCCACCTTATGAATTTTGGTTCTTGGTCATGGGCTGGCTCCGCCCCCAGAAGGGGCAGGGCCTGGGGAAGAAGGGAAGGAGCTGGGGACTAGCCTCCCACCCACATTGCCTGGGGCCAGAGGCTTTATTTTAAAAAGATAGCAGAGGGCTCGCAGCTCTCAGCTCTACCCTTACCACATTGCCTGGCAGCCACCCAGGGTTGCTGTGGCAATTTAAAGGGCTTGTGGCTCTGGCCCCTGCCAGGTTAACCCTACAACTGAAAGCCAGGAGTAATTTAAATAGGATCCTGCAGCCTGAGACGCTGCCTGGAAATTTGGTGGCACAGGCAGCAGGAAATAGGAAGTGGCCAGCTGCAGTCCTCAGGCTGGATCGAAGTGTTAGGCGGTCCGGCTCTGGCCCCCAGGCCATATCTTGCTCAGCCCTGTTCTAGGTGCTGTACATACATAAAGTAAGAGAGCGCCCTGCTGGGAATAGTCCAGTCTCTATGCACAAGACAGAGAAAAGCAGCACCATTATCTCCCCGTTGCATAGGGAAGCACACTGAGATTGACACTTGTCCCAAAGTCAAGTTAGGATTGGAATCTGTACCTCTAGTCCCAAACTGGAGCCTTAAGCATGGGATCATCCTTCCTGCCAAGCAAGGTCATCTGGCATCTTCCCACACTATGGAACCTAGCCTAACACTCCTGCTGCACTGTGAGCCTGGCATGCCCACAAAGAAGGAGCAGCCTTCAGCTCTGAGCATTCTCGCTTGCCCCACCTGCCCTGGAGCCTGGTGCATTCCCCAATATGCCTCTGACAATGCATCCTGATTGATAGAAGTGAAGCGTATTCAATGGGTTTGCACCCACCCCATGTTGCAGAGGAGCTAAATCTATATAAGCAGATGAGCCACCATTGTCGAAACTGAGAGTCAAACACAGAGATCCATATTTTAGCCATTTAAATCAATGGCCTGGCCTGCAGAGGTGCTGAGTACTCACAGCTCCCATCTGACCTCACAGGGTGGCGGGGACACTCAGCCTCTCTGAACATCAAGTTCAAGTTATGCTTTTAAGTTCCCCTCTAGACAGATAACGTCAGGCTCACAAATTAGCCCAGTAGGGTGAGAATTGTGCTAACAGCTACAGAAGAGTTATTATTTACTTAGCTATTTGATAGTTGCATATGCTATTTATTTTATTGCTAGCAGATTTACCCGGCGTTGCTTGGGTCCTTAATTCATGGGTTTTTTCTAGATAAAAGGAAATTGCACATGCCTTATTGAAATGATGGTATTTTTCAAAAATTGTGTTTTCTAGTTTTCAAACCTTAAACATTGATTTAGCTGTGCCAAAACAGCACTATTACAAATTTCTGTTTTAATCACTTTTCTGTAAGGTTTATTGAGAAGCAATCCTATTCCAGGTTCATACTATTTTTCTGGCTCATCGTGGTTCAGTCTCTTTCAACATTCACTTGGTTATGTTAATTTTGAGGACTGTGCTTTATTTTGTAATTCTGTCTCTTTTCTGTTTGGTTTTATGAGAAGCAATCCCATTCCAAGCACATCCTGTTTTCCTGGCACAACCAAAGACCTACCTTGCTTTAAGTTGTGATAAGATGAAGCTATATACTGAATTTGGTGCTCCTAGCTCTTACCGTTAAGGAGTTCTTGATCAAAGAGACAAATAGACAAACTCTCTAACCTATACTAGCAGATGTACCCAGTGTTTCTAAGGTGTTTAATTTTTTTGGGAGGTGTGGGGGACGCAGGAGGTTAGAAGATGCGAGGGGGGGGCATGAGGCGGGAGTGTAGAAATCATGGCAGGAGGCTTGCAGGTGTGCATGGGCTCAGGGCAGGGAGTAGGGGACTCAGGACAGGAGACTGGGTGTGGGGGGCTCAGGGCATGGGATTGGTGGGGGGGACTCAGGGCCGGGGTGGCAGATGCTGAGCTAGCTTGGAGATGGGGGCCATGCTGCCTGACCAGTCTCCTCTTGTCTGGCACTGGGTCCAAGGGTGGGGGTGGGGACAGTGGTGTGGCTGCCCTCCTGTGTTCAATCTGCGGTATTACTGTCCCTCCTAGCAGCCCTTTCCATGTTACGGAAAACAATCCCATTTGGGGCATGTCCCATTTTCCTGGCACAATAAAACCCTGACTTGGCTTTAGATAAGAGTAAACTGCATTCCAGATTTAGTGGCCCTAGCTCTTACTGTTTAGAAGGCATTCTTGAACAAACATACTCGCAGATGGATGGACAGACGCATATTTCTAAAATATATAGCTAGATTACAGTTGACTCAATGTAGACTATATTTAACGTTAGGAATAGCCATTCTGCACAGTCACCTTCAGGTTAGCATGAGTGCATCAGCTCTTTATTGATCATTTGTCAAATATCACGCACATGGATCTGAAGCGGTTAAGAAGTGTTTCCTCTTAAAGTCAATATTTATTCATTAACAACCTTTTAGCAAGTTAATTGAAAGTGACAGGATGCATTTTGCCTAATAGATTGCATTTTACAGAGTAATTTCTGATTTACAGTAATTTTTATTGAGATAAACATTCATTTCTGGTCTCCATTTGAAAATGGTTTGTGCATCTAGCAATTTTGCCTTAGGGATATGCTGTGCTCTGATTTACTTGGGTGTATGTTTCCTGGCTTGCAACACCACCTCAGCCGAGTTTTTCCTCCAAATTCTCAGTATCCTAGCAAAGAGACCATGTGAGGGACATGTCAGCAAATTGTGTTGAAGAGCAATTATTCTGCTATTTTGCCTTCCGGGTGGCCTTTAAACACAATTAGATGTCCCTTTGGCATCTCTTCCACATTGAAAACTCAAGCACCTAGGGGTAATATGCTACAGATAGTAGGATCAAGTACATTAGAAAAACAAGTCAGACCCAGAATGGACCAACTCTGTTTGTATTGTGGAAATAGTTTTGAGTGGATAGAGACATGGACTGAGATTTTATTCCACTTATTGCAGCAGCACTCTACTAATTCACATTTTGCACTCCTGGCTTTCCCTCAATCCCTCTTATTCTTAAAGGTGAGGAGCAATGCTGCTTTTGCAGGAAGTATATATTACAGAGAAGGTTGCTCTAAGTTAGGATTGCTGGATTCTGTTCCCATCTGTGTCACTGCCTCATTAGAGGTGTGGTACTGCTCTAAAAGGTGATTATGTAAAGACGACCATGCATATTGCCTCTTGGGGGACTCCAAATCAAATGTGCTCACTGTATAAGTAAAAAGAAAATAGGGTTTTTTTTTTCCCCTGCCAGCATTACAAACCCACCCTGGAATGCAAGTTTCCATATCTGAGTTACTTCTGGCCCATGCATCAAATACAGAATATATAGCCGGAAATTAGTAAACAATTCTGCCGAGGATAACATGACTGTGCAGGGCTAACAGGAGTAGAGAGTGGAATTAAAAAAAAAAAAAAAAAAGTAGTATGGCCCAATTCTCAGGTTTTTATTCACGAGTGGAAACTTAGTATGAAAATAGTCCCATAACTCAATCGCATCTTCCAGATAAGTCCGTGAACTACAGGATCTCTGTCAAGCATTCTTAGAACTACAGTAGCCACCCAGGGAAGTGAAGAAACAGATTGACAGAGCCAGGAGAGTACCTAGAAGTCATTACTACAGGACAGACCCAACAAACAAAGCAACAGAATGCTACTGGCCAGTACCTACAGCCCCCAGCTAAAACCTATAGGACAACCCCTCATTCTCACAGACCTTGGGAGGCAGGCCCATCCTTGCTTACAGACAGCCCCCGCCCCAACTGAGACAAATACTCACCACCAACTTTATACCACACAACAGAAACACTAATCCTGGAACCTATCCCTGCAACAAACCCCGTTGTCAACTCTGTTCACACATCTACCCTAGAGACACCATCATAGGACGTAACCACACCTACCATACCATCAGGGGCTCGTTTACTTGCACAACTACTAATGTGATATATGCCACCATGTGCCAGCAATGCCCCTCTGCCATGTCCATGGGACAAGCCAGACAGTCTCTGTGCAAAAGAAAAATAGGCACAAATCAAGACATCAAGAATGGCAACATTCAAAACCCAGTTGCAGAGCACTTCAGCCTCCCTGAACACTCGGTAACAGATTTGAAAGTTGCCATTCTTGAGCAAACAAACTTCAAAAATGGACTGAAGTGTGAAACTGCAGAGCTGAATTTATATGCAAACTCAACACTCAGACTGGGTCTGAAGAGGGACTGGGAATGGCTAATTCACTACAAAAGGTAATTTTCCCTCTTTTGGGATTCACACCTGGTCATCAGCTGTTGAGAGTGGGCTACATCCACTCTGATTGAATTGGCCTCATTAGCACTAGTCCTCCACGCAGTAATGTAACACTCCTATCTTTACAGATATGTGCAGAGCTCGACAAATCATGTAATCTACTCGCCCATGGCGAGTAGATTACAAGCCGGCACAGCCAGCACTGCGCGATCTGTGCATGCGCAGCTCGCAGAACCGCGCGGCTGGTGAGCAGGGCTCGCTGCCGCTTGGCGAGCCCTGGATATGTGTACATCCCTGTCAGACTGAAGTTTCCACTCCATGCATCGGACAAAGTGGGCTCCAGCCCAAGAAGCTTACTCCTCATTGTCTTTGCTGCAATCGGCTAACATGGCTACCCGTCTGAAACAATGGAGACAATCCATATGACATTATTATGTAACATAATTAAATGAAAATGATTGTGAAACACTTTGAGGCACGTGTGACGGCACGTCGGGGTCCCCCGACTCCTGCACCCCTGTAGTGGCATGAACAGACTCCACCAGCCAGTAGAATAGAGGGAGTTTATTGCTTCTCCAGGATACAGCACAGCATAGATGTAATCTGGTTACAGGGCCAGGCCTAGGATGCCTCAGCTCCTCTTGGGATGGGGGAGACTGGGCCCCTAAATCCCAGCCCCCCTTTGCTCAGGCTGCTTCCTCCATGATTCCAGACAGAAACTGCCTCTTCCTTCCAGCCCTGCCCCCAGCCAGGGCTCCACTCCCCTCCTTCCCATTGTTTCGCTCCCTGGGAGGTAACTTGTTGGACAGGTTCGGAGCCCCCTTGCATAATGACTCATCCCCTGCCCTGCTGGGCCATGCTACAGACAGCAGCCAGCGGAGGTCACCCACAGCCCACTGCCCAGCATAGGAACCAGCAAGGTACCCACACTACGTCACAGCACGTGACTGGACAATGTAACAATTACAACATCTCCTTACTTACCACCAGAGATCACTGAGGAATCCCATTCTGACACTGATAGGCAGGGGAGACGACAGCTACAGTGGGCCCCTGGGCTGAGGGGAGGGGGACCAGTTGCACAGTCCTGGAAGGGGCCGGCCCAGGGACATCCAGTCCTCAGCGCTGCCGTGAGAATGCCACAGTGGCTCCCCCAAGCTATTAGAGCCACTCGGCGGCACTGTGTGGTGCTCCAGCAGTGATTTAAAGGACCCAGGGCTCCAGGTGTTGCCGCTGCCCCAATAGCAAGGCTGACATCCGGGAGCCCCTGGCCCTTCAGAATCACTGGGCCCAGGGGCAGGAGTCCCCTCTGTGCATGGGGATAGAGTATGATGACTTTGCCCACCCCTGGCTGCATCATGCAGGGACTTGCAGAATAGACACTCGAGTGTCTCAAATGTTTAAATACATCCCTACAGTTCAGGGATGAAAACCGGGTACCACTAAAGTCAGTGGCAAAACTTCTATTGTCTTCAATAGAGCCAGGATTTCACCCCAGATGTTAGGCCCAAGTTACCCCCAGTCTTACCATGTCTTGTTCTTCCCCCTCCTCAACTGTTCAAACAAGACATATGCCTTCCCTCCTTGGCCACACCCTCCTGCCACTTACCCATCTCCACTTAGTACAGATCAGGTCAACCCTAGAGGCACTTTCAGTTAGTTATGGAGACGCAGTGCAAGGTTCGCAATATCGCCATTCTGCAATCTCCACCATTCTCAATTTATCATCCAAATTGAGACAAAGTGGTAAAGAAAGTGACACGTTAACCCCCTTACTATTGTTTCCTGCCCACTGGTGACAGTTTTCTGCCTACTTGGACCTAAGTCAGATTGAGAACATAACTCCCTGGACTATTACCTTACCCAAGTGTCACTTATAGGATAAAGAGACCACTCAGGATGACTGACTCTGTGCTGCTGGGAACAGGAGTATTTTGTTTAGTAGCATTTACAGATTAGAGAGGAGAAAAGTCGTCATGTCAGTGTGACGCTACAGGAAATTGAATGGTCGGGACACATCAGAATGTTGCACTCCACAGACTGCAGCATCAGCGCCAAACAACATTGTGAACAATCACAGCTCCACTAGATAAGAGAACGCTTGTGCTCTAAATCTCTCTGGCTGTATTCTCTTCACTAAGATGCAAGCTTCAGGGCAAATTATAGTCCAGAGTATTTTCTGCTGTTGTGTGATAGGCCATTAGAAACCAATTGATCAGAGAAACCAAGACATATCTATTTTAAACACCCATTTGATTGCTGAGACAACATCACCTGCATGGCCATTTAGTTGTTCAGCCACCTCTCCTGATCTGCAGTATCTCATCACCATGGTAGACACCTAGCACTGCTTGCTTGTTGAAGTATTAAATATGCTTTAAGTTAGAAACGCACCCCCTATGCTGAGCTTTGAGGAACCACCACTCATTTATATTTCAGTCCTGTGAGCCTGTACTCATGTGCTTACCTTTATGTATGTGAGCAGTTCCGCCTGACCCTTATCTTAGGCATTAATTAGATAGACTACTTAAGATTTCCACATTATTACTCTGAATGTTGATAGGTTCCCACCCCAGTATTATTTAAGTTATTATCGAGTTGGGAACCCTGATGTGCACAGTAACAACACTGGCACTATAAGAACCTGGCTATGTTTACAAATACAGTTAATTAATACATTTAGCACAGGTACGCACCCCCCAGCTTGGGAAGGCAGAGATACTTCAGAATGAACACACGGCCCGCAGTGCAGTGGCACAGAGGAGTGAAGAGCAGCTCACAGGGCAGCAGTGGAGAGCAGCAAGCAGGGGCCAGCAAGCAGCTAGCAAGAGGCCTCTTTACCTCCCTCCATCCTGGAGGGACATGAGCTCCATGGATGCACTGTTGAACTTTGGGCCTGCACTGAGCAAGCACAGCAGTTGTGAGTGGGGTGCAGAGACAGGTTGGGTATGTGAAGGGACCGGTGGGTTGCTGGGCTTAAGAACCTGAGGGGGAAAGGGCACTGCCTGACCTACTCGGGGTGGGACTTTTACTAATGGTTTTGTTTATGCCCCGTTTGTGGTGTTTCTTTTCTATACTCAGACTCTGTGCTTGCAACTGGGGAAGAACAGGTTCAACCTCTATGTTCTGGACTTCCCTCGTCCAGCAATATTTGTGGTCCAGCAACCCCGTGGGTGCTCCCAGGCTGGAGCATCCATGGGGAAAAGTCAGGCCCCATGCTCAGCAACTGCCCCGCACCCCCACCTTTTCAGAGCTTCTAGAGCACCTCAGCCATCTCTTTTGCGGTGCTCGAGTTCAGGGAAGGAGAGGGGATGGGGACACTCAGAGGAAGAGATCCTGCAGGGCCCTATAGCCAGGAGCACAGCCCTGTGGCTGGTGGAGGGGAGGCCATGAGCACAGCATAGCTATCATGAGATTCGGTGCACTTCTGTGGGGCTGCACTCCTGGGGCTCTGCATCCACCCTGCTTCTTCCCCCTGAGTGCCTCTTCCCCCCAGTCTCTGCTTCCCCCCAGTCTCAGCATGGGCCCCGCAGTCAGCAGCAGTAGAAGGGCTGGTAATGACCAGGCAGAGACTGAGAGAGGAAGTGCTTGGGGGAAGAGGCAGGATGGCTTCAGAGCCCCATAGCTGGTGGCCAAGAGCACAGTCCCGCAGCTGAGGTGGGGGCCAGGAGCACAGCCCAGGGCTACAGGGCTCGGTGCACTCCCAGAGAGGTGTATTCCTGTCCCCCAGCTGCAAGGCTCCACAACCACCCTGGCTGTTCCCCCAAGTCACCCCTCTACCCCCAGCAGTGGCAAAAGGGCCGGCATTGCCCTCCCCTGGTCTGGCAAATTCCCTGGTTAGGGACCGATCAGGTCCTAAGGGTGGCAGACTAGGGAGGTACAACCTGTATTGCCCCTCAGAGGCACCCAGAGGTGGTGTGTAAATTTCCCAGGTTACTGGGGAGACAAGGGACGGGGGGGAGCCTCAATCTGGTTCTATGTTGAATTGATGGGAAAGAGCACCTAGGTATTAAATCCAGCCCTGGCTGCTGCTGGCTCCACCTAGCAGAAGGGTTACAGACATAACTTAGGCTGACTTAATTGTATAGCAGAGACATGGTCAAGGTCAACAAACCCAGTAGCAATGTTAGGCAGCAAAGGGAGGGGAGTGGCTCGTATCTGCAGCAAAGCAACTGAACCACCACCCCCTACAGCTGCCAACACGGCCAGTCATGAAGGAAGGCACTCACAGCTCTGCCCAAGAGAGGAAACAAGGCCTACCATGAAGGACGGAGAGAGGAGGAGGGAGCAGGAGGCAGAAAGGCCTAGGACAGCCAAGGTGCAATACCCCTGTACCAAGCTGCTTCCCCAAGCACAGCTCAGAGCTGAGGCACACTTCCAGCCTCGGACCAAGTACCAACCTGATTGGGAGCAAACTAAGGGGGTCCCATCAAGGCCAGCAGTGACTTTCCAAAGCACCACACCAGGAGTCCCTGACACCCTTTTTCCGAAATGACCTGATAAGCCTGTTTGGATAAAAACTAAATTACAAAGTCCCCCCTCACTTTAGGGCTTCCCCCACATTTCCCGGTTATGCCAAACTTTTCCTGGAGGCTCTCCAGGAACACGTTGAATTCCTTTCTGCTCCCAGGTCCTAGCAGTTCTGGAAAGCTTGAGACAGAGTCTCCAGCCCACTTGAACACACTCCCAACATTTGATAAGCATCAGACATGCAGCTGAGCTTGTTGGACTTGCCCCAAACTCCAAGCAGTTTGAAATCTCTCTCCAGCACCAGTCACAACGCATTCAAAATGACGTTTGCATGCATGCACAATTCAGTGTTAAGGCTGAAAAATTATCCTCAACTCCTCCCCATTGTGGCTGATATTTGTGGCACTTACTGGGCCTGCTTCTCCCCTGCTGCACCTTGTGTCATTGTTTACACCTAGAGTGGAGCATGTGCAAAGAGTGTGACAGGCTGCTGTTCTGCTTGTGCACCATTTCTGGCACTCCCATTGCACAGGTGCAAGTGACTCCATAGCATGCTGTGCAGCAAAGAACAAGGCTCACTGTCCCTATTACACCAGTGGTTTTTAAACTTTTTTCCTCATGACACAGTTGAAGAAAGTTATTGATATCGCAACTCAGCATAATTTGAGTAGAGTTTGGACTCTGGGGTGGGGACGAAGAGGGGAGCTTTGGAGTGTAGGAGGGGGCTCCAGCTTTACAGGGTGGGGTCAGGGCTGGGGCAGGAGGGGCTCACCTTGAGCAGCTCCTGGTCAGCAGTGCAGGGGGTGCTAAGGCAGGTTCCTGTCTCCCCTGGCACCAGAGACTGGACTGCACCCCAGAAGCAGTCAGTCAGCAGCAGGTTCCCAGCCATGGGAGTGCAGAGCTAGTGCTCGGGGCAGGAGCAGTGCGTGCTCTACCCACCCACCCCCTTCCACCTAGGAGCCAGGCCTGTTGCCAGCTGCTTCTGGGGTGCAATGCAGTCTGCGGTGCCAGGCCAGGCAGGTAGCTGCCTTAGCATCCCCACTGGTCTCCTGATCCCCCTGCAGCAACGAGACCCAGTGCCTGGCATTCCATGACCCACTACTGGGTCACGACCCGCAGTTTAAAAGTCACAGCACTGCAGGACAGTTAGCAACCTCTGCAATCCAGAGCATGACAATGTGCTTCCTAGCCAACTCCTCCCTGCACCGCTGCTGAACATTACAAAACTGTTGTGACAGGAAGAATACTGTATGTTAAAGGAAACACTTGCAAAAGCCACTTCTGAACATATGTTGAAAGGATTCTCTAGCAGGTGCTGTAATATGGAAGAAACAAGCACTTCCAAAGCTACTGACCCTGTTATGTATGTATCAACGTTGTTATTGCTCAGGGATTACATTGCTTCTCCTTCCAAGCCTGCCTTTCTTCCACAAAAGGCAATCAAGGGGATTGCACCCTGTCAAAAGACACTCGTTTTTATACGCTCACATAATTAAACCACACACTGATGGCTGAAAGTGACACTCTCCTGCTGAAACACAAGTGAGTGGGCCTCGGGCTTGTCCTGTTGTGGCTCTAGGAAATCGTCTGGAATGACAAGAGGTGTCACCAGAGGGAGGGATAGCAAAGAGAGTAACTGGGAATATGTGCAGGACCAGGGAATGGGGCCTGAGAGCACTTGTGCTCACCTGAAAAGAGAACAGTGCAGGATTCTGCTCGTTCCAGGGGGTCAGGAGGATGGGGTTAAAACTGAGAGACTATACGAGATGGCAACCAGCACATTAAGATTAATACGCTGCACTTAAAGAGCCCCTTCTGCAGAAAGAACACAAATCAATTCATAAATATTAAATACAAAGAAGCCCCAGAGTGCCCATGTGAGCTGCTTAAGTGCTGTGATGAGGGATGTGATGAGTCCACACTTTTATGGCTTCACTGGATACCAAACATCAGGTCCTAAATTTCCAAGGATGTCAAATGCAATGTGGCTGATAGGACTCATCCTCTCATTTGCTGAGAATAAATGTTGTATTTAGTTAGCAGCCCAATCTACCCTGCCATAGGTGCAATCTCCATCACAGGTAATAGTATTGACTGGCATGAATACCCTCTAGACCTCATAGGATGCAGAAGTAAGGGGTGGGAGGCTGGGGAAGAAAGCTTCTTCTATCTGAGACACTTCTTACTCACACAGAGGTGGCTGATCCCATCTTGGTTCTGGCAGGTAAAGTCATATAGGGCCAGGTCACCTCTCCGAGACCTGCACACTGCTCTGTCCTGTTAAATAGTGAGGGAGGATCAGCTGCCTTTGAACTGTAATCCTGTATCCCCACGAGTCACAGGTAGCTCCCCACAGCAGTCACATGCCCGATTAGAATGGGGTTTCCAAAAGCACTCAGTGTTGGCCTGTCTTTGCTCCCATTGAACTCAATGGGAGACTTTGCCATGGACACGAGTGGGGGAAGAGGTAGGTCAACGCGGAGCACTTTTGAAAACCCCACCCTACGTCTTCATTCTTGCCCAGGGGGCCGAATCTGCAGCATCACACTGCCAGTCAGAGCAGAGGCTGCAGACATCTGCTCTGGAGATTTCCTACTCAATACATTTAAGACTCACATTAGGCTCACAAGTGAGACTTTTTTGCTTGTAGAATCATCCCGACTGAAAAGTCTTCTTGGTCACCTGAAGAAGAGCTCTGCATAAACTCAACAGCCTTATCTCTTTCACCCACAGAAGTGGGGCCAATAGAAGATGTTGTCCCACCCACCTTGACCCTCTATGTGAAAATGAGTCTGTAAAATGAGGGCTTTATGCCTAGGGCCAGATTGTGAGCTCCTTACTCACACATGTAGTTCCAGTGAAGTCAATGGGACTATCCACATGAGTGACTGCTCTCCACTGTAAGACACTGGGTTGGTGGGTTGAAGTCGCATGTGCATTTCAATCTGCAAAGTGGGCGACTGTATGTATAAGGACCCCCTTTGCCCAGGGCAAATGTACATTTCATGTGCCCAGCAAGCCTCCAGGCACACATTCTATAGTCATAATGTACATGCCTCAGCTCCCGCCCCCAATGACTCTCCTCTATTTGAGCTACATTGATGATATTGTCATCATCTGGACCCATGGGAAGGAGGCCCTTGAAGAATTCCACTGGAATTTCAACTATTTCCACCCCATCATCAATCTCAGCTTGGACCAGTCCACAAAAGAGATCCATTTCCTGGACACTACCATACAAATAAGTGATGGTCACATGAATGCCACTCTATACCAGAAACCTACTGAACACTATACTTACATACACACTTCCAGATTTCATCCAACACACAGCACAAGATCCTTTGTCTACAGCCAAGTCCTAAGATACAACAGCATTTGTTCTGATCCCTCAGAGACAAACACCTACAGGATCTCTATCAAGCTTTCTTCAAACAGGAGAAGTGAAGAAACAGATTGATAAAGCCAGGCAGATACTTAGAAATCACCTAGTACAGAACAGACTCAAAGAAAGCAAGCAACAGAACACCACTGGCCATTACCTACAGGCCCCAGCTAAAACCTCTCCTGCACATCAAGGATCTACAGCCTAGTCTAGATGACAATCCCTCATTCTCCCAGACCTTGGGAGGCAGATCAGTCCTTGCTTACAGACAGCTCTCCCCCTCCCCAACATGAGATACTCATCACCAACTTTGCAGCCCATAACAGAAACACTAATATTAGAATCTATCTCTGCAACAAATTCCATTGCCAACACAGTTCACACATCTATCCTAGTGACACCATCACAGGACCTACCCATACCAGCTATACCATCAAAGGCTCATTCAGATGCACATCTACTAATGTAATATATGCCATTCTGTGCCAGCAATGCCCCTCTGCTATATACATTGGGCAAACCAGACTGTCCCTATGCAAAAGAATAAATGGACACAAATCAGACATCAAGAATGGCAATATACAAAAGCCAGTGTGGGAGCATTTTAACCTCCCTGGGCACAGATTTTCAGACTTGCAAGTTGCCGTTCTCAGGCGAAAAATATTCAAAAACAGACTGCAATGAGAAGCTGGAATTATATGCAAATTGGATCCTTAGAACAAGGATTAAAGTGACCCATGGAGTGGTTCTCCCATTACAATAGGTAGTTTCCCACTCAGATACTCTTACCTTCTCGTCACTGTTAGAGGTGAGCCATACCCACTCTGATTTAATTAGCACTAGTGTCACACTCCCAGCACTGTAGCCCCTTTTTTCTTTCTCTTCAGCATCTGAGGAAGTGGGTTGTAGCTCACAACAGCTTATCCCCTAATACTTTAGAGTGCCACTGGACTCCTTGCTGTTTTTGCTGAAACAGACTTACATGGCTACCCCTCTGAAACATGCCCACCTTGAAAGTTTGGCCTCACATTTTATGCATTCATAAGCCAAAGCACCTTTGTTAAATACACTTCTCATGAGCTACCTACTCTGAAGAGATGAGAAAGAACCAATCTTTTCCCTTAGCTTTCTATTGTGCTGGGATTTGGAGGGCTTAGAGTTATAAATGCTGATCACCTGGACCTGGGAGCTCCCGACAGCCTTAACAGTCCAGACAAATGCTTCTTTAATATACACACCAACGACATTTGAGTCACTTCAAGAACCTGACTTTAAAAACTTCAGCCACCTGCCTCGGACTTTTTCTTAACACATGGCACTTGGGTATTCTAAGGAGACTTGCAATCACACAGCACATGTGTTGCAGAGCCTCAGAGCGAGATATCAAGATACAGTCATAGGGAAGGCTCTCCCCTAGACTCATTTTAAAAAAAATATCTGTTCCTCCCTGTGTTTCTCAACCATGCACAGTCACCATGCTGGGTATGATTGTTTGGTACCCACAGCATAAAGTCCCCCAAAACAATACAGGTTGATCATCTCTAGTCTGGCACTCTTGGGACCTAACTAGTTCCGAACCAGAGAATTTGCTGAACCATGGGAGGTCAATATTGTCTAGCAGCATTGCCAACACTTCCACTGCTCATTGGGCTCTTAGAAGACATTTAGGGGTAGATTAGATCCAACAGTAGCCCAGAACACAGACAGGACTGGTAGCTGTAAACAAACTTTATGGCCCCACAGGAAACTTGGGCACACCCATGATAAGCGGTTAACTAAAATCATGCCAGACCGTAGATGTTACCAGATCACTGTACCTGTACCTGAAATCTGTGACCTGGGCAGCAGAGGAGGGTGCATTCTGGGTTAAGCCTACATGATATATCCATGAAGTATTTTCTGTTACCCTGTATAGCGTACCGACCTCATAACACATCACTGTCCTCCATCCTACTGGGAAGAACTGAGATACCTTCAGATTGCTGTTAACTCTATCCCAACTGAATATTTCAGCTTTCCTTCAGTCATTACTTCCACCTTCTCAAGGAGAGAAAAACTAAGGACTCCAAGTCTGGTTTCCAACTTCATTGCATGTGGAATATACTGTAGTCCCAAACTGCTGGGCCTTCGGCCAAAGTCCAACCTGATGTTCAACCTTGGAGCTAAACTCTGCTCTCAGTTACACCAATGCAATCTCATTAACAATGCACGTATGTAACTGTGTAGAGAATTTGACCTTTAATATTAAATGGAATATATAGTTGTGTATATTCTGTGTTGCTAACAAATAAGTAAGAGGTCAAGTCTCAGCATGGAGGTGTATGGACTGTGGGTTATTGACATTAAAGTCCATTGGTGCACATTATTTGTGATACTCAAGTTACAGATAATTAGCAAAAGAGACCACAACAGTTCTTTCTGAATTGATAGTCTATCCAGTCAATGCTAAGTTAAAGCCAAATTCAATAAAGGCTCTGTCTTAAGCACCATAAAAATGCCTATCAGGCTGTGTACTAAACTCTGAAAAATAAAATGTCCAAAACATCTAGGGTAGAGAGGATATACAAATCTGACCCTTACTGATTGTGTAAATCAAGAAAGATTGAGTGTGCTGCTTTTGATTTACTTGGACTTTAATCCTTCTTGTAGTGGCAGCACGATACAGTGGACTGAGGAGGAGACTAAAATCCTAACAGCTGGAGTGAAATCTTGGCTTCACTGAATTGGGGTTTTGTCACTGATGTCAAAGGGGCAAGGATTTCAACCCTGGTTTTCAGGTAGGGTGATGGAAAACATTCACAGCATCTTTTAAAATCTTAATAGTCAGGCTTAAATTTTCAAAAGCAACTAGTGCATCAATTTTTTTAAGTGCCCACACTGGGACATCTTTAGTGGACTGGATTTTCAGTGCTAAGCAGATGCCCTCTGAAAATGAGAGCCCCTTAAAAGTCTCAAAATGGGCACCTCAACCCTGAGGCACCCAGTGTCACTTACAACCTCAAATTTCAATATATTGCAAAATATTCAAGTTTGCAAAAATAAGGTGCACTTTTGTAAGAAATATGCAATTCTTTTCCCACTTGAAAACACACCCATTTCAAAACACTGACCTTTCTAGCACTGCTGCTAGTGGGAATCTGTGTGATTAGAACATACCTTTATATTGCAGACTACACATATAGCATACACACTAACATAATTTATTATATTTCCTTATCTGTGGAGGAGTAGCTTTTCCAGTTGAATAATTCCTGTCTTTCTAAGCGAGCTCACTAATGTAGCAGTACTGCTAGGTAGCCTAAATAAACCTATACCCACTACAGGATAATGATAGGTTCCTAGGCTGATGCTGTACATGGGGGAGGGTCCTGCTATATTTCATCATACAAAGCTCCCTTTGAGTGGTCAGAGGAAGGAGGATCAAGTACTTGGTGTGTGCCCTATCACAATCTTAATGCCCTTCTTTCTAATTGCTCTCTTCCACATTGTTTGCTAGCATGGATATTATTCAGCCTGTTCGTGTATGATAAGCACTGACGCAGCTAAATGCTGAGAAACTCAGCGATACTATAACTACATTGTTATACTTTTATCACTGCCTTTGTACAGTGACTCATTTATAATGCTGAACCAGAAAAAAAATTAGTCTGGGGCTCTGTTCTTCTCACTTTGCATTTTCCATTAACAAGCCCTGCAAGGAAAAATAGATGCCTTCTCTCCAGTTATTATTTTTACCCTATGTGACAACCCCCTCCCCAAGTCTGCATTTCTCAACCCAGTCTGTGGATTAGGGTTGTTATTTCAAAACAGCCTTACTTCATTCTGTGCTAATGCATATTTCCAGCCCGTCACTTTCCCCACGTGCTTTGGTTGTCTATTTGGGACTGAAATCCCTCATTATGACCTGCGTTCCAACAGCAGTGATGTGATATGGAATCTCTATGTACATAATGGGCCAGTAGTCCATCAGTCTCTTGCCAAGCATAACAGGTGTGGTCTGCATTGCTCCATTTTGTCACCTGGATTTGAGGGCCAAGAGAGACAGTGAATGGAAGGAAAACTGCATCTCTAAACAGTATATACAGCATGTCTGATGCTCTTCTCATTTCATCAATCCTGATTTACACAGGCACACAGTGATGCTACTACAGTGTATGGGCCAGATCCCTGTGTTTGGATCCCTGTGTCTGCATACTTCCATGGTCAACCTGTTGAACTCCTTGCCACAGGATGTTGTGAAGGCCAGGTCTTTAACAGGGTTCAAAAAAGAGCTAAGAGGAGATTCATGAAGGATTGGTCCATTAATGGCAATTAGCCAGGATGAGCAGGAATGATGTCCCTAGCCTTGGTTTGTCAGAAGCTGGCAATGGGTGACAGGGGAGGGATCACTTGATGATTACCTGTTCTGTTCATTCCCTGTGGGGCACCTGGCATTGGCCACCATCAGCAGACAGGATACTGAGCTAGATGGGCCTTTGGTCTGACTCAGCATGACCGTTCTTATGATCTAGAGAGGGAGAGGAAGGAAGGTCTAAGCTACCTTTCCACACCTCTGATTCTTGGCTGAATGAGGAACAAACCAGGCTTTTGCAAAACACAACTGTCCACTAGCCATTGATCCTTGCAACACAGTGTGCTCCGGCTTCTCCTGCTCATTAAGCTATAGCCCCCCAGACTATGCATGGAAGATGGCAGACTGTTGGCTATGTCTTCTGGGGAGTCACTCTAGGTCAAAAGAATCTGCATCTGCATGACTAGAGTAGCACTCATCCCTCTAGGGCTACAGGAGCAGTGCTAAAGGGACAGAGCTAGGTCAGAGTTAGGGTTTGTCCCATTATTTTCAGCGGAACCATGTCCATCTGTACAGGGATGCTTTCAGCTCCTTTGCGTGATGTTGACAAGGGGACAGAATTTCCATAGACCTGGAAACTGTACAAGTGTGCCACAATGAAAGATCCATCTGCTTCCTAAGGCCCCAAAGTGAAATCTGCTTCCCCTCTCATGTTTTTATGCTTATTGCTATCATGCTGTTTATACACTCAAGTGATGCACATTCTAATTTTGTTTAACATAAACAACAACTATGTACCGGCTGCTGAAGTGTATTTGACTGCCTCTTCCTTCTGTCCACACAGCGAAAGACACAATACTAAAAAAATGCATCTTGCTCTATTTGCTTTCAAAAGTAATGCACAGAGGCTAAATCTACACTATATGGCTGAAATCGATGAACCTTAGGTCAAGTTACTGCAAGGTCTACACTATGGGAGGTCGACAGGAGAAACTCCCCAGTCAACTTACCTTACCTCTTCTCATCCCAGGTGGAGTAGAGGGGTCAACTACAGAGAGATCTGCAGTTTATTTGGTAGGTCTTAACTAGACCTGCTAAATCAACTACTGGTGGATTGATGTCAGCATATTGATCTAGGCTGTAGTGTAGACATAGGCTGAGTATGAATACAGCAGAAGCTTTATGAAATAAGTATGACATATTTGGTCCCAGACCCTCAGCTGATGTGACTCAGACTTTGTTTACACTACAAAATAAAGTCAAATTTATTAAGGTCAATGTTTAGCACCTGATTTTGTGAAGTCAAAGGTTCATATCCCCACCATGTGCAAGAAGAGTTTGACGTAGTGCAACCCCAGTAAGGTAGTGGGATGGGGTGGATAGGCCCCAAAGCCCCCTGCCGAAAGCTTGTGGCCTTGCCACATCCTGCCCCAGGAAAAGAATAGGAGAGAAGTCCTCCAGGCAGGCTAGAGTGGCTGCAGGAGAAGCAGCCAATTAGAGCTCAGTGTAAAGAAGCTGCTGGTCCAGAGCCAGGCAATTCCTCCTTGGAACTGGAGCTATGCAATTTGAGTGACTGGCTGACAGCAGTACTTTGAAAAACAAACAACAAATGGTCTGGTAGCACTTTAAAGACTAACACAACATGTAGATGGTATCATGAGCTTTCGTGGGCAAAGCCCACTTCTTCAGATGACCGGACAGTACTTTGGACAGCTCAGTGTGGGGCGTGGGCAGGCCTGGGTTGTCCTCCATCTCAGTAGCTACTGGAGGGGAAGAAAGAAATCTGATCTTAGGCAATCCAGAGAAAGGGATGCCATCTGGCCCTGGAGTGAAGGAGAAAGTGAGAGCACACAGGCACATGCCCTCAGCCAAGGGGGCACTCATGAGAGGTGTGAGTGCAACCCCATCACAGGTAGCTACTGTCAACTTTGACAGTGATGGTAGCTATCCCCACAATTCCTGCTGCCCCTTTGCGTTCTGCCCCGAGTGCCAGATGGGACCCAAACAGCGCAGTGGGTGGCTCTGGGTACATGTTGTTAGCATCCCATAATGTATTCATCTCCTCCTCCCTCCCTTCTTGAAAGCAGTGGCACACTATCATTTTGTGCCCTTTTTCCCCTTGTTATCCATGCAGATGCCATAGCATGATAAGCATGGAACCTAGTCACCAGCAGAGTACTATAGCAATCATATTAACCATCATGTGCCTTATGCCAACGTATGTCCAGATCCTAGCCAGAGTCCACCAGAAAGAGGAAGACTCAGGAGGCCATGAACAGACTCTTGAGTAAAACACTTGAAATAAGCAATTGGCAGATGATGGGAGTATTCAATCCTATTTACACAATGGAACACTGGTTCTGGTGCCATGAGACAAACACAGACTGATGGGACTGCATGGTTATGCAGCTGTGGGACAAGTCACAGTGGCTGAAAAACTTTTGCACGTATAAGGCCACTTTCATGGAAGTTTGCAAATTGCTTTCCTTCTCCCTGAAGGGCAGCAATACCAGAATGAGGCCCTCTCTGATAGCTGAGAAGCTAGTGGCAATAACCCTGTTAAAGCTTGCAACACTAGCCAGTTGGGAATCAATTGGGAGTGGAGAAATCTACACTGGGGGCTGCTGTGATCCAAGTATCCAAGGCAATCTATACCCTTCTGCTACAAAGGGCAGGGACTGTGCAAAACTGATGGACATAATGGATAACTTTGCCATGATGGGGTTCCCTAACTGTGGTGGGGCAATAGATGGTACACGCATCCCTCTCTTGGCACCCAACCACCTTGCCAAAGACAACGTACATCACAAGGGGTACTTGCTGATCATGTTGTGGGCACTGGTGGATCACAAGGGCCCTTTCACTAAGGGATGATCAGGAAAGGTGCGTGGCATACTTCATCTTTAGGAACTCCAGTCTCTTCCAAAAGCTACAAGCTGGAACTTTCTTCCCTGACTGGAAAAAATCATCATTGGATGTGTTGAAGTGCCAGTGGTAATCCATGGAGCCCCAGCCTTCTTGCTTCCATGGCTCATGAAGCCATACACAGGCAGCTTGGATTGCAGAAAGGAGCACTTCAACCACAGGTTGAGCAAGTGCGGAATGCTGGTAAAATGTGCTTTTGGCCATCTAAAGGGAAGGTTTCACAGTGTATTGACTAGGTATGACCTCAGCAAAAGGAACATTCTCTTTGTTACAGCAGCCTGCTGTGTGCTCCATAGTATCTGTGAAAGTAAGGGGGAAAGTTTTATGGCAGGGTGGGAAGGCGAGGCACAGCGCCTAGCCAGTAATTATGAGCAGCAAGACACCAGGGCAATAATGAGAGCACATAGGGGGCACTGGAAATTAAAGAGGTTTTGAAAAACAGCTTTGTGAATGGCCAGACAATGATATGACAGTCGTTGTGTGTAACGAGGTGACCTCGGCATTAAGTGTGCTTGCCTGTAAACCTCCCCTGCCTCGCCCCCCGCAACACGAGCAATAAAGATGCTGTTGAGACATTATGCATTTTTATTTAGGGAATAAAAGGTAGCAGGGACAGAAAGGGAGTTCTGGATGGAAGCTTCGGAGAGGGGAGAGAAGGGAAAGTGGCATATTAAAATCCCCCTGTTCAGCAATCATATAGGTGTGAGAATGACAGCCTTTGAAAGCCTGTGCAACACAGTGCTTGCAAAGAGCAGCTCCCGCAGCTAAGCAAGTGTCTGTGTTTGCAAAGGGGGGGCCACAGTGGCATAGTGGCAGGGCAGAGTCTCATGAGGTGATCGTGTGTTTGGCTCGCACACACACACACACACACACACCATTTGCTGAGAGAGTGCAACTTTCTCTTACCACAGAAAATTCATGCATGTCAGAGAGCCAATGTGCCATACCCAGGAAACTCACTGCCACAATAAACATTATTGAAACCAATGATCCAGAAAAAGAATTAGGCATTTATATGGGTAACAAATATATCAGCATTACAATAGCAAGGATTAAAAACAAATCAAGTGTTTTGGAAGGCATATCAACTTTCATGCTACGGGGCACAAGCTAGCCTCTAAAGAGAATTGGTCACAGATCTGCTTAGGCTCACCTGGACAGTGGCCCACCAGACTGCTATTAAAGGAGTCTAGCCTCTAGCTCCTCAGGTGTTTAAGCCTCAAGAGTCTGAACAGAGCACAGGCACCGTCCCAGTCTTGGGGTCTGGAAAGACTCCCTCAGAGTGCAGACACCCTGTCTGGCACTGACAATCCGGAGAGCTGAGACTATGCTGCCCAGCTACCCTGCCCCTGGATCCAGTGCCAACTCAGACTGCCTCCATACCTTAAACACTTCCTCTCACAGAATCCCACCGCAGGTGTGAGCCTTCTAGGTTACAGTTCAACTCTCTCAGCAGCGTGTAACATATAGACACAGACACTTTAGACAGAACATTACCCTGCTAATGCTCTTAAATTAGTCAGACAAGAAGTACACCACACTATACCGAGATAATAAATTCTATACACATTTTCTCTCGCTAGCTTCGCCTTCTCAAGAGTCTTTGGGGGACCATCTGTATTCAGGTTGGCAGGGTGCCCTTACCCCCCCACACACTCACTCACACTTTTTCTGGCTCCTGCAACAGCTTCCTTCGTCTTACGCTGGTGAGAAATGGCCAAAGAGAGTAAGCAGAACAACTTTCATAACCTTCCAGCCCCTCTATCTGGTGACTCCCAGATGACCAGAACCCTACCTGCTAATTTAGTTGCTAGGCAACCTCTCCCATAGTAAACCAGTTCTCCTGGATGGGGCCAGCCTTTTATGTAGGTGCTTCCATCCTGAATAAATGACCACCAGCATTTAGTAACCCTCTGTTAGGGCTTCACTGCTGCTCCTATTGGGATTTCTGTTCAACAAGGAAGTTAAAGGATGCCAGAGGAGACAAATGGCTTCATAATGTGATTTGTAGCTTGGTAAAGACACACAGAAAGTTCATAACTGCATAAAGAATTTGGCTTGATTTATATCTAAAACTTACTGGATTTTTCAGTTTAGAAAAGAGACAATAGAGATCTATTCATGAAGGTATGGAAAAAGTCATTAAAGAAGTGTTATTTACTCTTTCCCATAACACAAGAACTAGGAGTCACCAAATGAAATTAATAGAGGGCAGGTTTAAAACAAACAAAAGGAAGCATGTTTTTGACACCCAGTCAACCTGTGGAACACCTTGCCAGAGGAGGTTACTTATTTTGTTCTTTCCCTCTAGAGCACCTGGCATTGGCCACTATCTAAAGGTAAGATACTGGGCTAGATGGACCTTTGGTCTGACCCAGTATAGCCATTCTTATTGTGACAAAGCTCCCCCCCAACCTTGGATGGGTCCCACACTTTCAGTTAAATTACTTGCCTCAGAAGCTCACAGCAGCCCTCAATTTAGATGCCAGCTTGGCTGTTTGTTGAGCTATTCTCATCATTGGCCAGTATGGGAAAAAGAGGAAAAGCCAAAATTCATAGTCTCTCTAGCCCCTCCCCATGATACATATTATGACAAACCCTTGTACCAAAGCCAGTCTCTTTCTAGTACTGAAATAGAGGAGTTGGGGACAAGTGGAAATCCAGCCCACCCTCTACTCTGGATTCCAGCCTACGGACCCTGTAATAGCAGCTATTTATAAAGTTTCTGGTGACAGCTGTTAATCTCCAAGCCACTTCCCTACAGCCTGTTCTGGATCAGCCCTTGCCAGTTAACCCGGGGAACAGGGACCTATTTAATCTGGGGCTAATATATTTCCCCTTCACCACTCTCCTGTAGATCTCTGGCCTAACTCTGTCACAGTATGTTGTGAATTGTGCAAGCAGATCCCCCAAATCAGCACCAAATCCAAAAGAAACTTCCCCTGTGGGTAAATTATCCCTTAACTCACTAAAGAGTTTCTTGCACCTGCCTCTGAAGAAGCGAATCCTGACCACTGCTTGACAAAATACAAGAGGCCTCTTGGACCATTGGTCTGATTCAGTATTTCTATGGTCCCTTAGAAACTAGCATTCATTTAAATAGAAGAAATGTAAGGGGGAGCCACAAGGAGCCTTGTCTACTAATTCCCAGTACTTTCCTTGCCACAGTGGTACAATGTTTTAAATGGCGAGTTCAGAACCTTATTTTGTTGCTTTTAAACCCAGAGTCTGCTGAGACCATCAAGCAAGTGAGAAACTTCAATGGTTCTTGACACCATGGATTGATTTAGATATTCTGGGAAGGTTTCTGGAAGATTTCATGGGAGATATGCTCACAAAATCTGTTAAGGTTTTATAACAACAGGTGTTGTGTGCATACATCCCTGTGCTCCAAGTTTCTAACCCAAAAATAGCAAAAAATGAGGTCAGTCCCTGAGACTGATGCCATCAGGCTGGAAAAGAAGTGACAAGAAAGACATTGTATTATCATGAAAGCTCCTCTCTGGGATTGCATTTGCTGGCAGCAGTGTTGAAAGCCTTGTTTTGTGTCAGGATGTGTCAACATTGACAAGATCCAATGGAACAAAAAGCATGATTGGTCAACTTGAAAAGAAAAAGCTAGACACTGTTATAGATCCTGAGTCTGCAGTTGGATCTATGAAAGTAGGCTGTGCCTGTTCACTGTATGAGTACAGGGTCCACCTATATGGATCCAACTGCAGGATCAGGGTAGGGACCCTGCAGAGAGAAACAAACAGATAGATTCCTGTTCTTTCACAGAACCCAACTGAAGTCGATGGCGTTTCACCATATGGTTCTCCTGGCAGGTTCAGGGTCTGAGCTTGTAAGAAATCTGAACAAAAGGAATAGCAAGAAATCACACAGTAAATGTGAGAGAGAGCAATAATTTCTGGTACCCTCTCTTGGGCTATGTCTACACTATGACTTTTGCTGCAAGAGGAAATGAAAATGAAGCATGGATTAGCATTTTCTCACTCTCTCTTGTTCCGTTTTTGCGCTAGGGGTTTTTGCGCAAAAACAGGCAGTGTGGCCATGGCCGTTTGCGCAAAAAACCCTTTTTCCACAAGATCCTTATGCCTCTCTGGGACAAAAACGGAACGAAAGAGAGTATGCAAATGAAGCACGAGAAAATGCTAATCCATGCTTCATTTGCATTGCCTCTTGCGGCAAAAGTCATAGTGTAGACATAGCCTTGGAGAGGGTGCGTTATTTTGGGATTTATTTTCAGGGACAGGGAAGAAATCACTGACAGTTCCCTTATATTTGTGGTATTTTGTGATGATTGATATTTATTTAGTTCCTGGCACTTTATCAAGTAGGATAGAACTTGTCTGTAACAATATGAAGTCTGCCCCTATGGCAGCCAACAGCCTGTATGAAGATAAGGACTCTGCTCCAAAGACCTCACAAACTAAGGCCAAATTTCAAACTCGGGCATTAAAGTTAAACAACTAAACCCATGTAGGTTTGCCAGGTGTCTGGTATTGACCCGGACAGTCCGATATTTTTGCCTCCTGTCCGGTAAAAAAAATTCAGAAAACACTGGACAGCTAAAATGTCCGGTATTTTCTGATTTTTTTTCCCTGCCAGGAGGTGAAAATACAGGACACTTGGCAACCCTACACACACTCAGCAACTGGGCCCAGCCCCGCCCCGGGCTCCTAGCCCTGGCTCCCTGGCCCCCTCTCTTACCTGGTTCTGCAGGGATGCTGCCTTCTGGCTCTGATCTAGAAAACAAGATGGCCACCAGCAAAAAGCCTAAAGGGGCCATGCTGTTTTAATGCTGTTTTAATATTTTTTGCTTAATAACTCTCGGGGTCCTTTTTTATTTGCTCAACAATTTTGGTCTCCGTTTTTTTTTCTCAACAGAATTTTTCCCCGGTGTTTTTTTTGGGGGAGGGAGGGGGAGTGTTCGGTATTTTTGGTTAAACCATCTGGCAACTCTAAACCATATAAAGACGGGGTTAGGTGATCCAGGTGTCAGAGCTGCTGAGAACCCATCATTCCTATTAGCTACAATGGGAGCTTTGGGACCTCAGCAATTTGGTGCTGAAGTAGGGATGTAGGGGCATGACTCAAGGACTGGAAGTACAACAACAACAAAACAGACAAGGAAACACAGTTTGTATTTCATGCACTGTAAGGAAATACTCAAGGTGTTTAATTACACCTAATGCCTCGCTAACCCTCTAGTGGCCAAAGAAGACAGGATTCTTAGTAAAAGCATGTTTAACTTTGCTTTCCAGAACTAGACAGGTTTACTGGCGATAACAGAAGGGGAATCTCCAATATGCCCATCACTCAGAATCTTAATCTGGACATAGCACGTGGACCAGTATCAAATTTTACTCTAATTTGTCTTTTCAAATTGACAAGTACACACCATCATTTTCAAGCCAGCAGTTACCCTTGTTCTTCTGCTGTAACCTGTAACTTACCTGTCACTGCCATGTAATAGGACACATTCCCTGTTGGTGTAGAAAGACCAGGCTTTCTCAGAGAATGACAGAGGCCCCAGCCACTTTGAGTTTAGAGGCCCAAGCCCAGCCTCAGCCCCAAGCCCCCAATGTATCTAACTTCTCATCCACTGGGTCATACTAAAACCAAAAGAATATTTGAAAATGAATACTTGAGACTATTTATTAAGTCATTATGCCCAGGGCTCGCCAAGCGGCGGTGAGCCCCGCTTGCCAGCCATGCGGTTCTGTGGTCTGCGCATGCGCAGACCGGGCTGCGCCAGCTTTGTGGCTTGTAATCTACTCGCCACAGGCGAGTAGATTACATAATTTGTCGAGCCCTGATTATGCCAATAGCATGTATATAAAATGTAACTTTAATTGTGAGTTTCCACTGCAAGCAAAACTCTTAATTTTAGGAAATTGTTTCTGGCATTGTGTGCAAACTCGTTTATAATTGAAGAAAAATCTAATTTACATGCAACATCACTGTTAATGTTAAGCATTGCGAGCCCATTCAAATGCTCTTGTCCCATTGTAGAACAATGATAGTTCTTTACTTGTTTTAACACGCTGAATGTGCATTCATCTGAAGCCACTCATGCAGGGAGACTGACAAAAATACGTAATGCAATTGTGATATTAGGAAAAACAGTTGGCAGGTCAAGATCCAATATTTTTTGAAGTTCTTTTGGCTTGCAGTCTGATTTAAAGTTGATAGAATGTATACGTTTCAGGAAGATGATCTTGTCACAGAGATCTCTAGAAATTTCAATGTTGTACCTTTGTTGAAATTGTTCAGCTGCTGAATACTGATCTTCAACACTTAGCTCTCTGAACTCCCAAAGGAATCCAAAAAGGGAACAAATTTGTTGCAGTGACTCAGACCAGATTTGATGGAGTCAACAGTAACAAAAAACCCATTGACTCTATAGTGCCATTCTGCATCAGATTGAGATGTTAGGCTGCGATTGGTGGAAAACTCAGATGAAATGTCAATACCCTGTGATACTGATTTGGACTCAGAAAGGATTGCATCCCACTGATTATGAATCTTTCGAATAACTTTATAAAGTTGTTCAGTGTTATCCCTCTCAACATCTAATGTAGCATTGTGTGCTTCAATTACAAGATTAGTTTTGTGGATCATTTTTACCAGCTTCAACCACATGGACGGCATTAAAATGCATTCAAATTTGGATGTATACTTCTGAATTGGCTTAAGCTCAGTGTGAGCCTGTGTTGTGAGAGTAAGAGATTCTTGCTGGAACAGGTACAAAGAAGGGCCACTAGGATGATTCGAGGAATGGAAAACCTGTCTTATGAAAGGAGACTCAGGGAGCTTGGCTTGTTTACCTTAGCCAAAAGAAGGCTGAGGGGAGACGATTGCTCTCTTTAAATATATTAGAGGGATAAATACTAGGGAGGGAGAGGAATTATTTAAGCTCAATATCAATGTGGACACAAGAACAAATGGATATAAGCTGGCTACCAGGAAGTTTAGACTTGAAGTTAGATGAAGGTTTCTAACCATTAGAGGAGTGAAGTTCTGGAACAGCCTTCCAAGAGAAGTAGTGGGGGCAAAAGACCTATCTGGCTTCAAGATTAAGCTAGATGGGTTTATGAAGGGGATGGTTTGATGGGATAACATGAGCTTGGCAACTAATTGACCTTTCACTGTCAGTGGTAAATAGGCCAATGGTGGGATAATAGGAGTTACTATAGAGAACTTTTTCCTGGGTGTCTGGCTGGTGAGTGTTGCCCACATGCTCAGGGTTCAGCTGATCGCCATATTTGGGGTCGGGAAGCAATTTTCCTCCAGGGTAGATTGGCAGAGGTCCTGGAGGTTTTTCGCCTTCCTCTGTAGCATGGGGCATGGATCACTTGCTGGAGGGTATTCTGTATCTTGGGGTCTTTAAACCATTATTTGAAGACTTCAATATCTGAGATATAGGTGAGAGGATTATTCTAGGAGTGGGTGGGTGAGATTTTGTGGCCTGCCTTGTGCAGGGGGTCAGACTAGATGATCATGGTGGTCCCTTCTGACCTTAAAGTCTATGAGTCTATAAGCTCACTTAAAGCCTTTCTCACAGAGTCCAAATGCTGTGCAACTGATTTAATGCCATCAATTCGTACTGACCATCTCGTTGTTGACTTGCTATGAAGAGAAACAGACAGATGCTGCTTCAGAATTTCCCACTTTAGAAGACTGCTACTGAAGAGGGTGTACAACTGCTGAATTGTTCCAAAGTATGTGATTGCTTCCTTGCACGATTCAGTGCAATCAGTGCCGACAAGAGTTAGTGTCCGGTTGTCACAACTGGAGAAAATAAATTTTGGATTTTGCTCAAGAAGGACTCCTTGCACTACGTTGTACTTCCCAGCCATACTGGATCTATTGTCATAGGCTTGGCCAATGCAGACTTGAAAATTTAATTTGAAGCCTTCCAGAATTTCTAATATATGAGCAGCATTTTTTTCTTGAAATTATCAAACCAAATGCATCGGTCTTCAATTGAACCCTTTGAACTTCCTGCAATTTTAACATATTGAACAACCAGGGTCATTTGTTCTTTATGAGAACAATCTGGAGTTGCATCAATAACAATTGAAAAGTATTTCGCATGTTGTATCTCTTCAAGAATTGTTGTTTGCACAAATGTCTCACACAGCTCAATAAACTTGTTTTGTATTCTTCTGGAGAGATAATGGACTTGCATGTGTTTCCCACTCTCTTGTGATTCACGAACATGCTTAACACGGCCTGATAAAAGTGGGTCATGCTTGCTAAGAAGCTCAAGTATACCAGGAAAGTTTCTGTTTGTAGGGTCACGGATACATTGACTGGAACCAAACAAAGCCAATCCCCGTTCAGAAAGAAAAAGAATGACATTCAATATGCGCTCAAGGAGTTTTTTCCAGTTATCAGTTTCTGTGTTTATTTCACTCAGGAGTAAGTTTTCAGTTGAAGTATCAGCTAATGCTGCTCTACTAGCTGATTTCCATGTAGCATGATTAACTATGTGATACTGAATTTTCATGTGCATCTTCGAGGTCCTCATTTTCTGCCTACACAGAATCGAGGATAGATTCTGCATCTATTGCTACTGTTGGCATTTCTGTGTCTTGATTAATGACCTCCTTATTTTGAGGCAGTGGCACTGAAATGTCATTTGTGGGTACAAAGTTTTCGTAATCAGAACTGGAAGTGTCACTGTCAGTATGGTCACCGTCTAATGGCTGAGGCGTCTTTTCTATGAGAAATAATGTTATTGGCTTTAAACTCTTAACAGCTGCTTCACTCTGTTGCTTTCATCGTCTCTTACTTGCACCACTTTCAAATCTTTGCTTCATTTTAATAAAGGGGTTCTTTTAAAACACAGTAACACACAAATTAATTCGCAAAAGGCTATTGGTTATACAAAATAATTGTTATATAATATTGTGAAGTATATACAACAGTTTGGGGGTGTTATTTACTATGGCCCTTATAGCCTTATTTCAAAGTCTTGAAATTTCATCTGCTTACATGTTCCCGTTATTAAATTCCTCTAATAACTCGTGCATTATGAATATGAACATGGGGTGATTGCCAGATTAGATAAAAAGTTTATGAAACAACTAGAATTAAAAGCTTATTATCACAAAAAAGCCTTTAAAGTGGAATCTAAAACTGGAGGAAGAGGTAGCTTACAGCTGAGCCTGATATGCTCATTGTATACGAAGACACATAAGAAAAAACAGGAATACGAAAATCTCCTATGCAGAGATAAACATCTAATTTAAAGATTAAACTCGCCCTCAGACCAAGCAAAATCACTTTAGAGTAACTGAATTAATTACGACTTTCAATACCTCTAAACTATGCAAAGACAGTAAACAGTGTTTCATACTATAGAATCACTAATCACAGAAGCTACTCTAGTCTCCAGTCACACAGATGAAAACTCAGATGTGACCAAAAAATTGGTGATGGCCCGAGGTCCCATAATGTTTTAAATAAATTTTTTGCAGGTATATATAGCTTCTTTTGTTGTCTCTGTTATAACTGCAAGGTGTATAATAAATGGAAATGACTTGGTAGAAAAATGTCAACATTTGAGGCCCCTTTGTCTCCTGAGGTCCAGGCCAAATGGCCCTCCTAGATCCCCCTCTGATAGGGCCTGAGCTAGACATTATGCCTTTGCAGTCAGATGAGTTGCATATGCTTTCACCAACAGGGTGAAATATTGCCTTTGACCAAGGGCCAGTCAAAGGCCTAGATACTATATAAGTCCTATTCTGAAGGCTTCACTTGGTGTGGAGTGATGCCTAGGCCTCATGAAACCTTCAGGCCTAATGAATTTGGCAGCACACAGTAAGTATTGCTAGCCTGACTTCAGCCAATCTTTCCTAGCATTAGGGACTACCATTTTTAAACCACCACACACACAGCTGAAATTTATGCTCCCCCTTCCCTTTTCCCTCTTGGTATTAGATATGATGAAAGGCCTCTTGCTTCTCTACTGGGAAAGAAACTCTGGTCTGTCTCTCTCTCAGACTTGCTTCTCTACCAGAAGCACAGAGACCACATCATTCTGGCTATGTCTAGACTACATGGCTCCGTCAACGGAGCCATGTAAAATAGTTTATTCGGCATAGTCAAAGAAGCGGGGATTTAATAATCCCAGCTTCATTAAAATAAAAATGGCTGCCGCACTATGCCAACGATCAGCTGATCCAGCACAGCGCGGCAGTCTAGACGCGGCGCGGTCGACAAGGGAAGCCTTTGTCAACCATTCCGGTAAACCTTGTTCTTGTCCTCTACGTCCTTTTGCAGAGTTCGCTGATTTTCAGTCACATCAAGATCCAGGGTTTTCATGAATCACTCCCCTCCATAACAAAATCTTTTTGCTTCACCTTACATGCAGGGGAGTGGACTTGATGACCTCTCAGGGTCCCTTCCAGTTCTAGTAGTCTATGATTCTGTGTGCCCAAAACTCCCTGTTTTGACCGCAGAGACAAGACAACTCCCAAAGGCTCTGGTTTCCCATGCTGATTTCACATCTCTTCTTTCACCCCCATCAACCTGTTTTCCTGTTGAGTTAATATGCAAATAGAGCTTCTTTTGTTTTGGGCATATCCTTCTTCATTTACCTCAGAAATCTAGGTAGGCTGACTGTGCACAGTATGAATACAGGCTCACCCATATGGATCCAACTGCAGGATCAGGGTAGAGATTCAGCAGAGAGAACCAAACAGATACATTCATGTTTTCTCATGGAACCCGAGTGACGTTAAATCAACATTCCTTTGTCCGGGAAAAGTTGCTTACCGACCCTGACTGGTTACAATGTTTAAACATATATTTGGTGTATGCCTACAACTTCTTGCATGACATCCATACCTACACCTCACAATGCTTATGACCACCATTATGACACAAGTTTTTTACTCAATACTTTACATGACATTCTTTCTAAGTAATGACCACAATGGTATAGGGGTAATGAAGTTTGTCAGGTCTAACAGGAGTTGCTGTTACAGAGCACAAAGTTCATTGCCATTCTTGTGGTTAATAGTAACCCAAGTGTGCTGATCATTGAACTCTTTAGGTGTGCTTCCTAAAGCATCATTAGCCATGGCTAAAATACAGAGATACAGTGTATACAGCCAGTGACTGGGCATGACCTACAACTAGATTTTTCTTAAGGAGCTTTACTGTAGGTTTGGTGCCTTGGTGCTTTAACATGTGTAAGTGCTGTACTCTTTAAATCCATGCAGAGAGTGACGGGAACGCTGTGCAACTGGTTCTCAGACAAAACTCATCTGTATCTAAAACATCCAACTCACCATCCTGGGGCACCAAGGCATGCAAGGGGCACATTACTAGTGATGTGGCCATTGTTTTTAAAAGAGCGCCCAGGAAACAAAGCTAGAAAAAAATTCATTCACATGTCAAAGGGCCCTGACATCAAACCATGAAAGCAAAGCAGCCCAGGAAGGCGGCAAACTATTGCCAGAGGCCACCCACTCGCACTGCTACAGACTGCTGGCCTCCTGAATATGGGCAGGGATTGGGAAGAAGAAAAGGTTTTCCATGGTTCACGTGTCAGACACAGCCTGATGAGGCCAATCGATTTTGCAACCAGGGCTAAAGGCGAGAAATTCAGATGTTTAGAAGGGGAGAGGAAAGAGGCTCTGTAGACACTTCCCGCTCGTAAAAGTCTGATAAACTAACTTGGCTGCAATGCAATACCTAGACCAGAGCAAAGCTCTTCATCTCTCACTCCCACTGCTTTGAATCAGGAGCAATTCCACTGAAATCAACCGAGCTATGCTAGGGTAAGTGAGAGAAGAATCAGGCCTTTTAGGTTTGAAAAGGATAGTGCTGAGTTCTGAAATGTGAGCCAAAGTGTCTGATTCCCCGCTTACCTAGCCCAGTGTAAATCAGGAGTAACCCCATTAAAGTCAGTAGAGTTCCACTAGTGTTAAAGAAGGAGATTCGGGCCCAGAAGCTATATTGCTCCCTGTCAGTATTTCTAAGTCCACTGCATATCCACGCTTACTTCCCCTCAAGCATTGCAAGATCTAGGTATAAAGGGTTTCGGGGAGGGAGGCAGGTTGGGGATGTTATTTAACCTTTAACTTAGTTAATTTCTTGCAGTGCTGCGAAAGGCCCATTATGGGTATCTCTAATGTACTTCTCTCTCTGAATGGTATTAATTTTCTGTCGTGATGGAAGGGAAAGGACAGTTTTTCCCAAAGGAGATGAGCAGTGACAAAGGACAGAGCTTGCTGACAGCATACTTAGCCACAAGCCACTTTTACACCCTTTTTACAATAAATAGTAGCTGGAGGAGATGTTGCTTTTCCCACTCTCCCGCCAACCACTCATTGTTGACTGTACCCTAGCAGCCCAGGAGCTCTTGTTAATGCACTGTGATTGAGTACCTCAGAAAGGATGGGGTTTGGGGGGTAGCTCTTGGTTCCCTTTGAAGAGCTGTTTATTCTTTAGTGATGCCTCTGGCCCATTGAAGACAGTGCTGCCTCACCCCTGCTGGGCCCATCTGCTTTGTCTGCCTGCTTTCCTGCTGCCACAGGCAGGCAGCTGGCCTGCGCATTTCAGCTCACATTTGTAAACCCCTGGAGGGAAAAAAAATTAACCCCATGAAGAAGGGGGAGGGAAGGGGCAAGAATAAGACAATGTTCTTGCCTTCAAACCCCAGACCCCTCCTCCCTCCCGCCACTTCCCACCCCCATCCAGTTTATGTCCTCATTAACAAGGAAATGCATGTGTGTGTGTTCCTACAACGAAACCTCCCCAGCGGGCTGTATCCCCAGCGGGGGTGAGTGGGTGCTGCCAGCAAAGCTCCAACCATTTATACCAGCTGGGTTGCTGGCTAGGTATTTGTTCTTGCTGTATGGTATGCATCCAGCAAGCTGTGCTCTTGCTATAAAGGCTTAACAAGCCATTGCTGTGTGCTGGGTGCCATCGGCCCTTGGACTCTGCTGCCTTTATTTCATTTGGTCCTCCTATAAAGCTTTCAGTGAGCTCCGAGGCCTGGGGGTACATCCTCCTGGTGAGAATGTTACCCTTTGCAATTTGGTCCTAACCACTGGCCCAGCCTTCCTTTCAGCTGCAGGGCAGTTTTCACCAGAGCTAAGTTCTGTCACACATACGATGCAGCTTGAGGGTCAGTTATATGGAATTACCCTTAAATGCCCGGGTGGACCATCCCCCTCCCCCAAATCTAACCGAGTGAGCCAGAAAGCAAGAATTTGAGGCAGCTCTTAGAATAGGTGGCATTTATGGCCCTTTTCTACTTTTGCTTTGTTCTCCTTTGAAGCTGTCTGCAGCAAATGAGGTGCTGCTCTTCACACACAGTGCTGCCAGTGGAACCCAATGCCAGCCACAGCTGTCAAGCTTTTATAGGGTCAGGTCAGCTGCAGGCAGCACTACTCGAGGAGAAATATTTTAAGCCCCTGTGCAGCATCCCCCTATTGGTAAATGGATGGACAGGACCTGACATACTTCTGAGCCTCTGTCCCGTGAGCTCTCCCTGCCACCCAGCAGTGTTGCTGAACCCTGAGAACCCTTTTCTCCACTGCTTTGCTTCTGCATCGTGGTTTACTCTGGTGCACGGGAGTAAAATGGCACAGACTGGAAGGGTAGCACGATAAAAGAGGTTGCCAGGAACAAGTCAGCGGGGAATCAGGCTTTGGATAGTCTCATATGTTCACTGTACTTTACTGAGACAGAAAACAAATAGGGTAAAAAATGCCCTTTCCTCCTCCCCACAATTTGCATGGCGGTTGGGAGAGGTGGCTGCGTGGGTTGCCTACATGACACACTTAGGGCTACATACCCCTCAGTCTGAGGGCGCGTCTACACAGCAGGGCTTAACTCAAAATAAGCTACTCAAATTGAGCTATGTCAATTGCATATCTTATTTCAAAATAGCTTATTTCGAATAGAGAGCGTCTACACAGCACTTATTTTGAAATAGAGCACTCTTCCTCCGACTTCCCTTACTCCTCATACAATGAGGGTTACAGGAGCCAGGGTAAGAAGTCCTCCAGCTTGACAGTATTTTGACACAATTTCGAAATAACTGCCTGCTGTGTAGATGCAGACTAAGTTATTTCGGAATAGCGCAAATTATTTCGAAAGAGTGTTGCAGTGTAGACGTACCCTGAGACTCAAATTAGGCCATATTTATAGTAATCAGGGTCTCTGATACCTGCAGTACTGTTACTGGTCTGGCTTCATTACAGACACTTATTTTTCTTACCCTCGTTTCCTCTCTTCTCCCAAGTAATAGGCTTTTCTGGTAGTTTCCATACTGCTGTCCATTGGAAATGATTGGATACATGAGAAGCTGATTATACACTATCCCCCTACTGCTTATACTGTTGTGCAAGAGGAGAAAATGCCACCTGCTACCTGATGGTGACTAATTTCCTACTAGGAAAATCTGGTTGCTTAACATCTGGCCAGCTAGGCTACTGAGATGATTTCCAGCAGAGATGCAGGAAGGAATTGGAAAATGTTTATGTCAGACTGAGGATGCTAGGCCCAAGTCCAGCAGTATCAACCTATGCATCAAGGCAATAAAAACCTCCTGGATCTCCACAGAATATTTCCTCCAAAAGGATCTGAAAACACTTGGCAAACTATAGGCAAAGCACAAATGAAATGTAACTACCCTTATGGCTGGGGGAAGGTGCTAACAAACCAACTTGCAGCATAAAAGTGTGAGCTGAGGAATTCTGGCAAATATACAAAAGAGAAAGCCACCTCCCATATCAGAAGTACCAGGATATATTTAATGTTTTATGCAAATCAGACAGGATTTGCACAATATCTCTATGCTGGAGGCATAATGGTAAGCAGACTTTTAGGATTTGAACAGGCAATCCCAGAGAGTTTAGCAATTTCAAACCAAATGCGTGCAACTCTTTTAACCCTCTTTTTGGTTAGTGTATTAATGATCATTTGCATTCTAACTATATATTAGTAAGAACTTATTAATGTGTAGGCATGTACATGTGTGTGAATACCACTGTCCTCTGCTGGATTAAAACCAGAACTGCCCACTGCATCATAAGCCCTGCAGTGCTAACAGCTCATGGGGGGATTCTCCTTTCATTGAAGAGATCAGGGCTTGATTTTTCTGCAAGTGGATCCTAGTCCTACCCCCACTGTTGCCATGATGTACGTGACATCCACGAGCTCCCTAAAGAGCCAAGGAACCATTACTACCTATGTGAAGCAGTGAAACAGACTTGGAAATAAATGAACCTTGAGTACCATGCCAAGATGCAGGAGGTATGACCTAGTGGGCAGAGCAGAACCATACTGCAAAAACTGGAGACAAGCCAGTGGCTGGAGTCAGGAGCCCCGAATCGAACCCAAGCACTGAGCTGGAGTTCTGGTCAGGAAACAGGCCAATGGTCAGAGCCCAGAGCTGAGAGCTCCGAGGTAGGAAGGGACTAGAGCTGCAATGTCACAGGCAAGGGCTGGACAGGAAGCAGACCTGGCACAGCTACAGGTGTGGCACATGCTAAGCAGCCCAAGTGCCACTGTTGCTCCAGGGTTATGCAACAATGGCTTCCTCACAGCCAAGATGGAGTCTGCTCTGCAGGCCTCTCTGACCAAGAAAAGACATGGGCAGGAGCGCAGCAGGGAAACTCCCTTCCAGCTCAAGGGTGCCTGTCCCAAACCCCTGGTGTAAATCCCCCCCCCCCCCCCCACCAAAATAGTACAATGCATGTAGGAAAGGGCAATATTCACACACAGAGGCATGAATGGGAAACACAGCAGGGGGAGAGGTGAAACAAGCCAGCCAGCAGTGCAAGTAGGGCAGTGCAGTCTGGTACGCTGTACCAGCAAGATGTTTCTAACGGGCATGGCACACTGGAAAGAGGAACGGCAGTATGTAAGGCTGTAGCCCTTCCAGCACTGCTGTACTGCCCCAGCCCTTTCATGCAGGGTCTTCAGTCCCTCCATCTGTATACTCTTGAGTGATGCTTATGGCCCAGTGAAGACAGTGCTGCCAGATGGTGGCGCTAAATGTGGTACAGTCGCCCTGCAGGAGCTTTGGCATGGGGCCTCCTGGTGGCTCTGAGTTCTGCTCCTTCCCCTACTGGGGTTCCTGAGTACTGAAGCAATGAAAGGAGAAGAACTCCCAGCCCTGTCCCCTGCCCTTCCATAGAGCTGCGTGTTCTCCTGCCCCCAGCAGCAGCCCCGCCAGGGGACAGGGCTGGGGGGAGGGGAGAGTACACCACCAGAGAAGCGGCTGTTGTTCTGCTCCTTTTCCTGCTGCAGTTTCCAGGAGAGCCCCGGCATGCAGGGCTCTCTCGGGGAGTGAAACGGGGGAGGAGCAGAACACCAGCAGCTCCTCCCACACGGCTGGTCTAGCCCCAGCTGTCCCCCCACCCAGCCCTATCCTCTGGCTGCAGAACACATGGGCTATGTCTACACTGGCGGGTTCTTGCGCAAGTACAGCCGTTCTTGCGCAAGAACCCACAGAGCATCCATACTGCCCACCCTCTCTTGCGCAAGAAGATTTACAGTACAGCGTGGTAAGAGAGGGCTTCTTGTGCAAGAGCTACGCTCTTTTCTTACAAGTGTAAGCTCTCTTGTGCAACAACTCTTGCACAAGAGGGCAGTGTGGATGTGCCGCAGGGGTTTCTTGCGCAAGAAAGCCCTATGGCTAAAATGGCCATTGGAGCTTTCTTGTGCAAGAGAGCGTCCACACTACCATGGGCGCTCTTGTGCAAAAGCACATCTCAGACATGGCAACGTGGACGTGTTCTTATGCAAGACTTCTTGCACAAGAAGAACACAAGATGTTCTTGTGTGAGAACCCGCCTGTGTAGACATAGCCATGGAGACAATGGAGACAGGATGTGGAGCATGTAGGGGTCCTGGCGGGGGGAGAGAGGAGTCATGGGGAGGATCACATGTCCCCACCCACCCTCCGTACCAGTAAGAAGTGGATTCCACTTGCATCCCTGGTTACAGCCAACATGAGGAGCCACAAGATCAGTGGTACCAGAGGGTGGTACCTTAGGGTATGTCTAGGCTACATGGCTCCGTTGATGGAGCCATATAGATGAGTTTACTAGACATAGGAAAATGAAGCGGCAATTTAAATAATCGCTGCTTCATTTACATCAAAATGGCCACCGCGCTGTGCCGATCAGCTGTTTGGTGGCACAGCGGGGCAGTCTGGATGCACTGCGGTCGACAAGGGAAGCCTTTGTCGACCGCTCCGGTATGCCTCGTGAAATGAGGTTTACCAGAGCAGTCGACAAAGGCTTCCCTTGTCAACCGCGGCGCATCCAGACTGCCCCGCTGTGCCACCAAACAGCTGATCGGCACAGCGCGGCGGCCATTGTGATGTAAATGAAGCGGCGATTATTTAAATCACCACTTCATTTTCTTATGTCTAGTAAACTCATCTACATGGCTCTGTCGATGGAGCCATGTAGTCTAGATATACCCTTAGTGACCATCAGGGATAAGGCAGAAGTCAGAATTGGTTACGTGAGAAATAAGACGACAAACCCGCAATCAAATTCCTCAACTTTACCAAGCAAAATAAAACTTGAAAGCAAAAAGGGGTCTCTGCCCCAAAACACTCAGCAGTCCATACTAACTGGAAGCCTTTCAGCTAGGACCATTCCCCCCAGTTCAATAATGCTCCTATTGTCTTTAAATCAATTCGTGCTCTGAGTATAGATGGGTCAGGAGAGAAAATGTGTAGGTCTCTATCCCTCAGAGATGCAGGCTGTTGGAGTGGGGGGAGGAGTGCTGTGGCACCCCTCAGGATTTTGCACCCTATGCTGGGTTGCCAGCTGCTGGCCCATGGCTGGGGTCCTAGCTGCCAGCTCCAGAGGGTTCTGCCCGCCAGCCCCGTTGTCTCTGGGGGTCTCGGCCATCGCCCACTCATGGTCCACCGTCGGCCCCAGGGTCCCAGAGGCTCTACTTCAGGCCTGGGGGCCCTGACATTGGCCAACATCCAGGGCTCCCAGGCTGTGGCCCCAGCCTGGGACTGTGAGGGGTGTGGATGAGGTAAGGGTCACAGCTCAGCACCCCAGCCCTAAAATGTGTTCCAGCGCCATGGCTATCCCTTATTTTATATACACCTCTTCTCTTTGAGGATCCCCACCCAACCAGGGTGGAGACAACTAGTTTGTGGTGTACGTGAGTCCCAGATTGTCCTTCAGATGACGTGTAAATTTTTGTTTACCCCCTTCTGTATAAGTGAAGTTTGAGCCATCTCAGAGATGACCTGTAAAGTTTTTGTTTATGCTCTTCTCTGCTGGCGAACAGTTGTTTCAGCAATTACATTTTCTATCACCTGTGGTCAGTTCTTTTTTGTCTCTGAGGAGCCAGCCTGTGGGCATTCCCCACAATTACAGCATATTTCAGTAACAAACACACCGAAAAATTTCATAGCTTACACAGATTGCTAATCATTTTAACAGGATAATGATGCTCAACAGGTTATGAGTTTTCAAATGCCATTTCACAAGATAACATTGTACACAATATAGTCATAACCATATAAAAGCGGTGCATATGGAGGGCAGGGTGTCACACTGGCATAGTGAGGTTTTAAATTATGGAGAAGAATAGAATACACAGAAAAATCCTATGCAGGGGGAGGAGGGGCAGCAGAGTGTCATTGTTATGGAGGACACATGGCAGCACATTAGCTTGCATGCAGAACTCCATCTTGAAGCTCACCTCCTTGTCAGAGTTCTCAAATTCTACTACAGCATTTACAGTGAGTAGTGAGAAGTAACAGTATCAAGCTACAACAAACAAGCAACTTCTTCACTGGCTGTGTAGGCACAATCACACAAAGAACTTCCTCCCACCAGCTCTGAGGATGCTCTTGCTGCATCACTTTCTCCCCGGTGAGCCAGTGGAGCAAAAGACATAAGAGGAAGTTACTCAGCTTGTGCAGTAATGATGGTTCTTTGAGGTGTGTGTCCCCATGGGTGCTCCACTGTAGGTGTTGGGCTCATCCCAGTGCCTCAAGTTGGAGATTCATTAGCCGTGGTTTAGCTGGACCGCGCATGCACGGCGGCGGCGCGTGCCCTTCGCGCCGTTTCTGAGGCTGCGCGCGGTCCGGCTCCCGCCAGTTCCTCCTAATCGGATAGATCTGAAAGACATAAAGAGAGACTCTGATCGGGGAGGAGGGCAGGAGGTGGAGCACCCATGGGGACACACACCTCGAAGAACCACTGTTACTGCACAAGGTGAGAAACTTCCTCTTCTTCTTTGGGTAGCGTCCCCATGGGTGCTCCACTGTAGGTGAGTACCAAGCTGTTGTCCGGTCTATGGAGGCGGGATCGGATTCAGGATCTCTGGACTGTGGAAAGTACTGCTGATGCCAGCGTTGAGTCTCGAATAATAGAGTCAATTGCATAGTGCTTTGCAAATGTGAATTCCGAAGACCAGGTGGCTGCTCTCCTGATGTCTTGTAAGGATACGCCAGAAAGGAAAGCTGTCGTTGTAGCTGTTGCTCTCGTGGAATGTGCACAAATCGATGTTGGCAATGTTTTGTGTTGTATCTCATAACATCGTGTAATGCATTTTACGATGTACTTAGAAATCCACTGTGAGGATAATGGGCGACCCTTAGATCATTCGTCCATGCATAGTAAGAGGCGTTGTGATTGTCGGAAGGGCTGTGTTCTCTGAATGTAGAATGCCAAAGCCCTGCAGACATCTAGCATAGGAGTCTCGCCTCCTGAGGTGACATATGTAGTTTTCGGTAAAAGGTAGGCAGTATTACTGGCTCGTTGATGTGAAATGTGGAGTTTACTTTTGGGAGGAATTTAGGGTGTGACCTTAGGATGACTCCGGTGTTCGTTAAGAGGGTATAAGGAGGGTCGATTGAGAGAGCCGCAAGTTCACCTACCCTTCATGCTGAAGTGATGGCCAGGAGGAGGGCCACCTTCATGGTAAGTATTGGGAAATCACAGGATGCCATTGGCTCGAAGGGGGGCCCCATCAGAGTGTCTAGGACTAATTGAAGGTCCCACAGTATTGGAGGGGCCTTTCGCGAGGGGTAAAGATTCGCGAGGCCTTTGAAGAATCTTTTTTGTCATGAGGTGGGCAAACACTGATTGCCCTTCTATTGTGTCTCTGAAGGTGGAGATCGTGGAAAGGTGGACCCTTATGGATGGTATCAAGAGGCCAGAACATTGGAGATGTAATGCATAGTCCAAAATCCAATGGATCGGCAATGTCATAGCATCGAGGCTGTTATCAATGCACCATGATCGAAAACGTCACCATTTATAAAGGTAAGTTTTGCAGGTAGAGTCGTGCCTGCTGGGTAATAGAACGTGTTTTACTTCCTGTGAGCAGATGAGGTCTGTGCGATGGAACCAGCTAGGAGCCAGGCTGTAAGGTGTAGCCGGTCTATTTGAGGGTGTATTGTGGTCTGTCCCTGTTGTATTAGTAAGTCTCTGGTCTGCGGAAAATGGTATGGTGGACGCAGGGATATCTGTATTAGGACTGGAAGCCAAGTTTGTCTGGGCCAGTACGGGGCTATGAGTATAATGGTGGTCCAGTCCGTCATTATTTTCACCAGTACTCTGGGGAGAAGTGGAATCGGGGGAAAGGCATAGAGTAGGCCCTGATTCCATTTGAGGAGAAAGGCATCTCCTAGTGACTTTGGTCCAACTCCTGCCCTGGAAGAGTAGCTCGGGCATTTTGCGTTGGTATACGTGGCGAAGAGATCTATGCGCGGATATCCCCATCATCGAAATATGAAGTGTGTGAATCGTGGGTTCAGTTCCCACTCGTGTTGGGGGAAGAATTGTCTGCTGAGTGTGTCCGCTATAGAGTTGTTTTTGCCTGGCAGGTAAGTCGCAATGACATTGACCTTGTGCTGGTTGCACCAATTCCATAGGCGTGTAACCTCTGTGCAGAGGGATTTGGATCTCGCTCCGCCTTGGCGATTGATATAATATACCACAGTGGTAATGTTGGTAAATATTTGGACTGTGTGGCATGTGATTTTGGACACAAACGCCTTGCATGCATTGCGAACCGCCTTCAGTTCCAACAGATTGATGTGTTGGAGTGATTCCATTGCCGTCCATTGGCCTTGCACCTGCTCTCCCATGCAGTGTGCTCCCCATCCCATGAGGGATGTGTCCGTGGTGATCTGGATGTCTGGTTGCGGACGACGGAAGGGGATGCCTGTAAGCATGCTGGAGGCGGATGTCCACCGTTTTAGAGAATGTTTGACTGTATTGAGTATTGTGACTGGCCTGTGGACGTTGTGTTCACCAGGGCAATATACTGACGCAATCCAGTATTGTAGGCATCTCAGGTGCAGTCTTGCATGCTGTACCACGTAAGTAGTCGCTGCCATGTGTCCTAATAGTTGTAGACAAGTTAGTATGTCGATTCTTGGGCTTATCAAGATAGTGTGGATCAGATCTTGAATTTTCTGGAATCTCATCCTTGGAAGGTACGCCCTTGCTGTTATAGACTCTAACTGTGCCCCAATGAACTCTAGGGAGGTTTGCAGTGTTAGAGAGGACTTTTGGGTGTTGACTACAAGACCTAGGGTTGTAAATAGGTTTTCTGTAGCGTGGGTCACCCGTAGGGCTTGATCGTACGTGGGCACTTTGAGTAAACAGTCGGCTAGATACGGAAATATCATTATGCCTTGTCAGTGGAGGTAGGCTGACACTACAGAGAGGGTCTTCAAGAAGACTCTCGGAGCGGACAACAAGCCAAAGGGGAGGACTTTGTACTGAAAATGTTGGTCGTCTATCGCAAATCTGAGGAAGCGTCTGCGTGCAGGGTGAATTGTGATGTGAAAGTATGCGTCTTGCAAATCGAGGGACGTTAACCAATCTCCTGGGTTCAATGCTGGGATTATAAAAGCTAGTGTCACCATCTTGAACTTGTGTTTTCTGAGATACCGGTTGAGACGTCGTAGATCTAAGATGGGTCTTCACCCTCCTGATTTTTTCTCCGTAAGAAAATAACTAGAGTAAAAACCCTTGCCGTGGAACTGTTCCAGCACTCTCTCCACTGCTCCTAAACTGAGAAGGCGAAGGGCCTCCTGCATAAGGAGAGTCTTGTGAGAGGGGTCCTTGAAAAGGGATGGGGGGGGAGAAGTGGGTGGTAGAGAGAGAAGAGGTATGGTGTAACCGGATGTTATTACCTCCCGGACCCAGCGGTCAGTGGTAATGGCAAACCACCTTTTGTGGAAGGGTTGGAGCCGATGGTGGAATAGCTGTTGAGTTCTTGGTTGATGTGACAGGGGAATGGTTTGAAGCCCCTCGATTGAACCGTCAAACTGGCTGCTTGTTGTTTTGTTGGTTGGACATCCTGTTTGACTGTGGTCGCTGCCTCTGTTGCCGAGGTCTGCCCCTTTGTTGGGGCTCGAACTGTCTGAACCTCAGATTGATATATTGAGTTGGTCATTGTCTGTAATATGGTGTGTAGCGCTTTCGGCAGTACAGAGGTGTGTACATGCCGAGTGTTTTTAGTATTGTTCTAGAGTCCTTCCCGGAGTGTAGGACCTGATCGGTGTTGGCTGCAAATAGGCTCTGCCTGTCAAATGGCAGGTCTTCCACCTTTGTTTGAAGATCCTTGGGTACGGAGGCCATCTGGAGCCATGAGGACCTACGCATAGCCACTGATGTGGCGGTAGTACGGGCCGCTGCATCTGCGATATCCAAAGAAATCTGCAGTGCTGTTCTTGAAGCGGTATATCCCTCCTGTACTACTGATTTTAAGAGCTGACGCTTGTCTTCTGGTAGGTGCTCTAGTAATGTGGTAAGTTTCGTATAGTTATTGAAATTATGATTGGAAAGGTGTGCTCAGTAATTTGCCATCCGCAGGGTTAACGTTGCAGATGAGTACACTTTCCTTCCAAAAAGGTCCAAGCACTTGGCCTCTTTGTCAGAGGCGGCATTCTTATATTGCGGTGTCTTTGATCTTTGTTGTGCCGCATTCACTACGAGGGAATTAGGTTGGGGATGCGCATATAAGAATTCCATCCCTTTAGAAGGGACGAAGTATTTTTTGTCAGATCTTTTGTGCGTGGCTTGTACGGATGTTGGGTTTTGCCAGATATCAGCTGCGATTTCTAATATTGCTTCATCCAAGGGTAATGCTAGTTTAGTTTTCTGGGAGGGTTGAAGGTTCCTAAACAATTTGTGTTGCTTCTGTTGCACTTCACCTATTTGTATCTGCTGAGATTCTGCCACCCTCTTGAACAGGTCATTGAACTGTTTGGCGTCATCCACGGGGGAAGAGTCCCCAGGGAAAACCGCGTCGTCCGGGGATGAAAAGGATTGGTCAGTTGGGGACCGTGACTGCGCTTCTGGCTGTTCTGGGGTAGGTTCTGGTTGTATCGGTTGGTGAGGTGTAGGCAGTGCATCCCCTGAGGGGGTTGTGAGTCTCATGGATATCTGCGGAGACGGAATTTTGGTGGTGCTAGTCGAGTGTGTCCGATGGTAGTATGAAGAGGGAGAGCGACTATATGAGTATCTGGGAGAGTAGTAATCTCTACGTCGATTATATCTGTCGTATCCATGGTGGGAAGAAGATGTGTAGTAAGGTGAGTATTCTCTGTGTGAGGAGTGCCGATATCTCCTGTGAGGGGATCTCACTGGTGATCTTGGAGATCGAGATCTCCGCCCCTGGTAGGATGGTGAGCGTCACTGTCCATGGTATCGTTGTGGAGACGGCGAGAATCGTGGTGAGCGCCTGTAGTCTGTGGTTGGTGGATCTCTTTGTTGCGTGTGCACCAAAAGTGGCAACTGCACTGGAGAAGGCTGCGGGGGGAACGCTACCAGTTCCGGGCTGGGAGATGGGGTTATTATCCTCCTAGACTTGTGGGTTGCCTTGTGGCCGGAGGTCTGTGCCAGCTCCGGTGCCGACTGGATAGGCCACCTGTGTTGGCGAAGGCACTGGAGGAGACGGTGGCACTGTAATCGGCACCGACAGGATCAGTGCCGTTAGCTCCGGTGCGGTTGGTATCGGCGCCAGCCGTAACAGTGCCGCATGACTGGATGGTGCTGCAATCGGCACCATATGGGCATATCGTGGAGAGCTAACTGCCGAGCCTGAAGATAGTGATGGGCTAAGACAGCGAGATAGAGAGGGCGATCTCGGTGCCGGGCGTGGTGCCGGCTCATGGGACTTCGGAGCCAATTTTGTCGGTGCAGATTTTGCTGTCACTGCCGATTTTGTCGGTGCCGCTGGCCTTTTTTTGATTGGCGCGGGGGCTGAATCGGCTCTAGGCAGCACTGGAAGCACCTGTGCCGCTTCTCTATGCGAGGCTGGACTTGGCTCCAAAACCGTACGCCCGGTCTTGTGTCTGTGGGCCTGGCTGCCTGAGGCTAAGCCAGATATGCCTGGTCTATCTGCCGTGCTGGTCCTATGGGGTGCTTTGCCCGCGGTCGCGGGGGTCGCGGCAGAGTCTTTTTCAGCAGGTTGGAGAGCCTTGCTGAATAACAGCATTTTTAGGTGCATCTCACGGTCCTTCTTGCGCGGGCCGTGAGCTTGGAGCAGTGTGGGCACTTGTGGGGAATGTGACCCTCAGCCAAGCATTTGATGCAGCTCGCATGGCCGTCCAACGCTGGCATGTCGTCACAACATGTCGAGCACTTTTTAAAGCCGGGAGACCCTGGCATTTTGAGTTCTTCTTCTTGTTGTTTTCTGGGTTTTTTTGTTTGTTTTTTTTAACTAACGATCAAACTAAGTATAACTGGGCTGAATAAAGGCAAAATAACTACTAAAATAAGGAAATCTGAATTTTTTTCCAGTCAGAAACGAGCGAAGCAGTTCACTCTGCCTGCAACCGTGAACAGTTAGGAGGAACTGGTGGGAGCCGGATCGCACACAGCCTCAGAAATAGTGCGAAGGGCACGCGATGTTGCCACGCATGCGCAGTCCAGCTAAACCACGGCTAATGAATCTCCGACCTGCGGCGCCAGGACGAGCCCGACACCTACAGTGGAGAACCCACGGGGACATTACCCGAAGAAGAACAAGAAATTACATCTATGCCTGGGACATGGGCGTGAAAGACGCTAGCATGAGGCAACCAAGTCTGACTTGAGTTTCAACTCATTTAGATTTATTTTAGCCTTAAAAATGGAAGGCCTGTTTTTAATCGGATGGTAGGTGCTTAGTATTGTCACCCCCAAAGCATTCAAAAATCACAGTCGGGCTCCCCCCAGAAATCCACAAGATAGGTGTGGCCATCATGAGATTTTAACAATAATGAATGTGGGGTCCATTTATTTGATTTCTGGATTTGGAACTTTAGGGTTCAATTTTCTCTTTGCAACTGTTCGAAATAAAAACATACTTCCTCTCCCTCCCCCATGAAAGCAAAGGCACTCACTGAATCACATGAGCTGTGGCTTTATAGAAAAAAACACCAAATATCATGAGACTCACTATAAAATTATGAGAACTGGCAATACAATTGCTACAGGACTGACTCACTACTATCAGCACCTCCTGCTGGTCATCCTGGGAGTTAGCTCTGCCAGGCAATGTGCTCCCCTTCTAGCATTGACTTCCTGCAGGCTCTCACACTGTATGGACCCTCACGCTCCAGGGGCAACTGCATTCACCTCTTCGTGGCTTGACCCTATGGCCAGGTCACTAAGGTCCTCCCCTTCTTGAAGTTCTTACAGACCTACTGGCTGGCTGGCCTCTGCAATGTCCTTACCACTTCCCAATAGCTGGTAGGGGAACATATGCTTACATGCTACCCTGGGCTCCATCCAAGGTCTCTGCATAGTTCTACCGAGGGCCAGGGCTGGATTTACACCATACATACCCTTGCGCGCAGCATCTACAGCTCCTTCATGCAGCCATACCTGGATCCCCCCACCTACAACCCCATGTGGTTTTGTGACCCCCCAGTAGGCCTGTGTGGCCCACACTGCCTCCTAATCTGGCTTCAAGAAGGCTGCTGTGACTTTTCACTTGAAGAAAAAATGCACCTATCACCTGCCAGCTAAGCTGTTTGCTGCCAGCCATCAGACCAGTCAGCCTCAGCCAGCTCAGGCTGTTCTGGTGCCACAATGATGGGAAAAAGGCAGAACTCCATTTTCTGCAGAAATAAAATGATTCCACACCAGCTCATCATCTGATGAACTGAGTGGGCTTTGCCCATGAAAGCTCATGAAAGCTATATACTTTTGTGAGTTTCTGAGGTGCCACAGGACTACTCATCATTTCTGAAGGAGTAAATAACACTTCCTTGTTCGATTTGTCCACACCAGTCTTGATTTTATAGACCTCTGTCATAGCTCCTCTTTTCCAAACTGAAAAATCCCAGTCTTTTTAGTCTGTCCTCATATGGAATGTGTTTAATACTCCTAATCATTTCTGTTGCCCTTCACTGTGCCTTTTCCAAATCAAATATACCTTTTATGGGATGAGGTGAGTAAAACTGCACACAATATTCAAGATGTGGGCATAGCATGGATTTATACAGAGACAATATGATATTTTCTGTCTTCTTATCTATCCTTTTTCTAATGAATCCCAGTATTATGCTAGGTTTTTTTTATTGCCACGAGATATGGAGCAGATATTTTCAGACAACTATCCACAAAGACTCTCTTTTATGGATGGGTTCAGCTAATTTAGACCCCATCATTTTGTATGGATATTTGGAATTATATTTTGCCATGTGTATTACTCAACGTTGATCAACACTGAATTCCATCTGCCATTGTGTTGCCCAGCCACCCCGTTTTGTGCAATCCCTTTGTAACTCTGTGCAGGCTGCTTTGGACTTAATTATCTTAAATAAATGTATCCTCTACAAATTTTGCCAACTCATCGTTTACCCTTTTTCCAGATTGTGTGTGAATATACTCAACAGCCCGGGTTCCTGTACAGACCAGTGGGGGACACCACTATGTATTTTTCTCCAGTCTCACCATCTATTCCCACCTTTTCTTTCTCATCTGTTAACTGGAGTGCCTGACTGTGCTTTCAGGGTCATCTAATGATTCTTAGTTTACTTTAATGACAAGCCTTTTGTTACCCTGTCTCTGTGGATAAACACATTTCCTGCCACAAAGTCTGTGCTGTTCCCAGCTTCCAAAGTCCTCACAGGTCACATGATGCAGTTAAGCTCTGTCTGGGGCTTTTACAAAATTCATGGGGGGAGACTAGAGCTTCCCCATCTGCAAGTGCTGCCCGGCATAAGGGAGCTGCAGAGCCAGCGATTGGGGCAGGGGTGGCGTGCAGAGTCCCTGGCTGCTACTACACGTAGAAGCTGGAAGGGGGACAAGCCCCATGGAGCCAAGGCAGGGAGTGAGCCAGCCTTAGCCGCACTGCACCGCCAACCCGACATGTAATGGCACTGCTAACTGAACCCCCAGGGTCCCTTTTCGACTGGGCATTCCAGTTGAAAACCAGACCACCTGGCAACCCGAGGCTTTCAGGATTCTTTTTTTTAAACTCAGAATTCACATAACAAGCCTTTTTTCTGCTTTCCTTGTCAGCATTAACTATTCCAAGATGACTGGCATCAAAGGGATAGCTGAACGACTGACAAAGGCGCTCGCATCATCCACCCTCCCATAGCCCCTCATTCACAACTCTAGCGCGCCCCACCACGGACAGACACCACTGTATTTCAACCCCACAATCAGCTGCACAGTGGACAAAGGCATCTGTGGGTTGTGGATTCCTGAAGTCATGGAAGGAAATGTAAGCAAGGTGCTGGTGAAGTAAAAGGGAACCACAACTGCTAGTATCTGTGCGTATACCAAAAACATCAGCTGAAGAGCAAGGCTGCCACATGAAATGCAGCCAAAAATCTATTTCTAAACACCCAGAACAGTGCTCCTGCCTCTGACTATCTATCACTGTTGCTTTCTAATGGCATCTAGATTACAGAGCTAATTGCACTGTAAAAGTAACAGCCTATAACATTTTAATGGAGCAGATTGCATTTATAACTTTTCCTCTCTATTGTTAGCTGTACTCCAACAGTCTTTGTTTCTTGTGTCATTTCTTTGTGATTTCCCATAGATTTACAACATAGCTGTCCCTTCTCACAAGTATGAAGGACACCCAAAGGAACAACACAGATCCAGTTTCCAACTTGGATTCCTTAGCAGGGTAGTCAAATATTCTATATGCATGCTCACAACCATACACACTATTATTAATCATCTTTATTATGGATGATCTCGCTCTCCCATCATGTACATATAAATATATATAAAGAAAAAAACAACTTGACTCGATGCATTCAGCCAGCAAATTGGACTGAAAATCAACTACAGTAAAGCAGATATCATGACCTTTCATATTGCCTCATTATCACCAGTACAGATAGAGGATTATATTCTCACCAATGGAGAAACTTTCACATACTTGGGGTAGCACCATCCGCTGAGATGGTGGAACAGGTCAAGACATCTGGAACAAAATACAGTAAAGCCAAGAACACCTTCAGGAGCTTAAATACAGTCTGGAAGTCATCAAAATACAACACCAAAATCAAACTCCAGATATCAGAGCCGCTTACTTTCAACATTACTTAGTGCAGAATGTGGAATGAGAAGCATGACACGTCCAAACTATACAACCTGCCACAGAAAAATCCTCTACATTTTTTGGCTCAGAACAATCACAAACCAAGATCTATTCACACAGTGCAGCCAAGAAGATATGAGCACCAACATTGCCAGGAAGCAGTGGAGATGGATTGGCCTCGTGCTTCAGATTGAAACTGAGTCCATCACCAAAGTAGCAATAAGATGGACGCCTGAAGGCAAGTGAAACCAACGCTGCCCAAAAACAATATGGAGAAGTGGAAGCCGAGCTGAAAAACTTGGAGCACAGCCATGAAACCACTGAAAGACTTGCCAGAAACAGATAGAGGAGGAGCTTCATCACTGTCCTAAACATCAGGGCTGTGTCTACATTGGCGCAATCTCGCGCAAAAGCGGCCGCTCTTGCGCAAAAACTTGCTGCCTGTCTACACTGGCCGTGTGTTCTTGCACAAGTAAACTGATGTTCTAATGTATAAAACCAGGGCTTCTTGCATGAGAACTCTGACGCTCCCGCTCAGGAATAAGCCCTCTTGCACAATAGCTCTTCCAGAAGAGGCCAGTGTAGACAGGCAACATGAATTTCTTGCACAAGAAAGCCCTATGGTTAAATGTCCATCAGAGCTTTCTTGCACAAGAGAGCATCTACGCTGGCATGGATGCTCTTGCGTAAAAGCACAACTCTTACGCAAAAGCACATTCCAGTGTAGACACTCTCTTCTGGAAGAGTTTTTGCATGAGAACGCGCCAGTGTAGACGTAGCCCAGAAGTATAATGGGAATATCATGATGACGATGATGGGGACCAACCGGTTCAGACTTCATAGTGCTAGGCACTGTACAAACACAGAGCAATACAGTCCCTGCCTGAAAGAGCTTTCGATGAAAGTAACTAAGAGACGGAATCCACAGCTGCACAGAGAGCCACGAGACTTGTAAGCACCATTTAAACCCCATTTTGAACAATTAAGTGGGATTTATGTGATGCATAAGCCTGATGCAAATCTGCACAGAGGTGAATTTCACTTTTGTATGCAAAAATCTGCTACTGAAGCATGAAAATGCTGAGCTGAATATCCAAATGCAGAGTTTGGGTGTCCAACTAAGAAGGTGCCCATATTTGGAAATTAAGCTTCCCTTATGACTGGAAAGTGTCTGTGTTGAATTATCTTTACAGAAAATAATTTTAACAAAATTGATTCTTCCTGAAGTTCTTCAATACAAGCAGCATCCATACACCTCAATATAGAGGGAAAAGGTACTTTAGCAACGCGAAGAATGTCAGGGCCAGTTCTACAGTCTGCAAGTTCATCTGTCACAAGCTTGGTTAGGCTGACAGGCTAAAAGGTGGAGAGCAGCTACTCAGCCTCATTCCCCAGTCCCTGTGTCCACCTAGCCATTCTTTTACCAGTGTCAATAGAGCTGAAGCTTGTGTCAAGTCAGAAATAAGACTCCAGGGCTAAACTTTCTCCTCTTCCCAGCCCTTGGATCCAGAAGCAGAGCAGCAGAATCTGCACCTTCCTGAACTTGGCAGAGGCATGGCTCTGGATCTGAATTTTGCATTGCGGGCTCATGCCTCCTTGAAGGGGAATCAAGCATCCTTCATCATGCAACGTATCTAAACTGCACGGAGAGTAAGAAACTTCTGCAACTCTCAGCTACAGTAACTAAATATTACCAATTTTTTTCAATCCATAAAGATTCAAAACGAAAGTATCGTTACTAGCGTTGGTCAGGAATTTTCTGTCCAAATGATTTTCCAGTGAAAAATCAACTTTCTGCATCGTTGCCATTTTCCATGGGAAAATTTCAATTTGTCCAGGAAGTTTTGATTTCCCATCTGAATACCGTTCCCAGCTCCATGGTTTCTCCAAGTCTGGAGCAGCCTGCCAGCTGCACTGTCCCAGAGATGGGGCTCCCACACATGTAGCTCCTCAGCAGCCCAGAAGCTCTGCAGCTCCCACATCCTCACCTTTCCAGATCTGCCAAGCTCCCTGTCTCATTGTTGCCAGGGCTTGGAGCAGCTTGGGAAGCCTTGGAAATATTTTTTAAAAGTCACAACATTTTTTTGACTTTTTTTAAACAAAATGTCAGAATTCCCACTGCCCAGGAAATTGCACTTTTTTATTCCTTTTTTGTAGGCTTTTGGTTTCCCATTTCTGAATTACCCACTGAACAGGAATCCCAATTTCTGGCCAACTCTCATAAGAACATAAGAACGGCCAGACTGGGTCAGACCAATGGTCCATCTAGCCCAGTATCCTGTCTGCCAACAGTAGCCAATACTAGATGCCCCAGAAGGAGGGAACACAACAGGCAATCCTCACGTGATCCCTCTCCTGTCACCCATATCCAGACAAACAGAGGCTAAGGACACTATTCCTACCCTTCCTGGCTAATAGCCATTAATGGACCTAACCTCCATGAATCAATCTAGCTCTTTTCTAAACCCCGTTTAAGTCCTAGCCTTCATCGCATCCTCTGGCAAGGAGTTCCAGAGGTTGACTGTGCGCTCTCATTATTATTAGTAGAATTTAGGTAGCATCTAAACATCCATGCCTCCACTGTGCTAGGCACTGTACAAAGAGTTAACAAAGAGATGGTCTCTGCACCGAAGAGTTTACAGATTAAGTGTAAGATGAGAGATTCATAGAGTCCAAGGCCTGGTGGAACCACTGTGACCATCTCTAGGCTGACATTTGTTGTGTGTGACACAGGCCATAGAAATTCCTCACAATAATTCCTACAGCAGGGCTTTTAGAAGAACATCCAGTCTTGATTTTAAAATAGTCAGGGACGGAGAATTCACCACAAGCCAATGTTTAATCACTAGTACTGTTACAAATTTACACCTCATTTCCAGTCATCTGGTAATACGTGAGTATGACAAACAGCTGAGGTGGGGGAGTACAAAATAGCAATGAGTTTAATACTCTGTCAGAAGCATTTGCCACTAATAGGAATGAGCATCAAAAAGGTATCAGCATGAACTTAGTTTCTTGACCGAACCTACCCCCCAAAAATTACCAGAAATAATAAAACCTTTGCTGAACAGAATACCACCAGTTGAACATATGGCTACTACGTAGTGAGTTGTGCCACCCCCGAATAGTTCTACAAGCAAAGGACCACTTTTAATGGCAGAACAGTAAAGATTGCCTTTCCCAGTAATACATGTAAAATACCCCCTCTCTCTCTCTCTCTCTCAGGGTACGTCTAGACTAGCCCCCTAGATCGAACTAGGGAGGCTAATGAGGGCGACTGAAATTGCAAATCAAGCCCGGGATTTAAATATCCCGTGGTTGATTTGCAAGTTCCCGTCCGGTCACCATTTTTAGAAATTAACTAGCCCGAAGTAACTGCCCGCGTCTACACGTGGCAGTGAAACGGGATTCCGATTTAAAGCCCTAACTCGAATTAGCTGGTATTCCTCCTGCAATGAGGTTTACCAGCTAATTCGATTTAGGGGCTTTAAATCAGAATCCCATTTCACTGCCACGTGTAGACGCGGGCAGTTACTTCGGGCTAGTCAATTTTTAAAATGACAACCGGCCGGGAACATGCAAATCAAGTGCGGGATATTTAAATCCCAGGCTTGATTTGCAATTTCGGTCGCCCTCATTAGCCTCCCTAGATCTATCTAGGGAGCTAGTGTAGACGTACCCTCACTGTGTGTACATTTGAGAGAGAGAGAGAGAGAGAGAAAGAGAATATCAGGTTTTAGCCCAAGACACTCCCCCTGTAATGTAAATTTCAATAAAAGGCAGGAATACGCTATTAAATGCTGGTTTGGTTCTAGGCTGGGCTCAGAGCTAAGGAAGCCTGAAGTTAATCAGCTTTCCTTTCTCCCTGTCACTGCAAACAAAGGAATTAGCAATAGAGAGGTAGCTGTGTTAGTCTGATCTTGCTAAAACAAAAGGGAAAACTATGTAGCACTTTAAAGACTAACAAGATGGTTTAATAGGTGATGAGCTTTCGTGGGCCAGACCCACTTCCTCAGATCAAAGGAATTAGCAGTGAGGTCTGTAGGGAACAGGGAGAGATCATTTGGCTCATGGGGCGGGGAGCAAGGTAGGGTGGCAGGAGGAAAGAAAGCAAAACAAAATTACCAAAATTTGCTCACACGGACCACTCCATAAATATTTAGATATGATCATCATTATCTAAGAGTAAATTAAGTTATAAACAGTCATACAGGATGAAGGCCTGTCAGCATAGGACAGCATTTTATTGCAAGTTAATGGGGGAAATGGAGCACCTCAATCCATCAGGAGGCAGATGTGCTGTCTGTTGAGATCAGTCCATAGAAATCTTTTCCTATTGGACAGCATAGGCTCATACCCACCCTATACTTGTTATACTGAAAGTGATAGACAATAAGGCTACGTCTACATTCTGCTTTCTTGCGCAAGAACATATGCAAATGAAGCTCAGCGATGAATATCTCTGTGCCTCATTTGCATACTTAATGAGACACCATTTTTGCGCAAGGGGCTTTTGCGCAAGAAGGAGCAGTCTATAGTGCTCCTTCTTGCGCAAAACCCCCCTCTTGCGCAAGGGCCGTTCTGCCTGAAAATAAGTGTAGACTGCTCCTTCTTGCGCAAAAGCCCCTTGTGCAAAATGGTGGCTCATTAAGTATGCAAATGAGGTGCAGCGATATTCATTGCCGTGCCTCATTTGCATATGTTCTTGTGCGAGAAAGCGCAATGTAGACATAGCCTAAGAGGCATAGGTGTGTGAAACTGAAATAATGAATCAAGTACTTACACCTCCTTCTGAGTTGCTGTTATGTATCACACCATCACCTACAGGCCCTGCAATCAGGGTCCATTGTGCAAGTGCTGTAGAAATGCACAGTCAGAGACAGTCACTCACCAAGGGCATCTGGAGGTCGATCCTCTAGCGTTCGATGTAGCAGGTCTAATATAGACCCGTAAATCAAACCTTGAGGGCAGCCCCTGCTAGTGTCCGGTACGCCTCATTCTGCGATGAGTAAGGGAAGCTGACAGGAGCGTGTGCTCCCATCAGCCTCCCACTGTGTGGACGCCACCACGGCTCGACTTAAGGTAAGCCAACTCCAGCGATATATTTTGTATCGCTGGAGTTGCATACCTTAAGCCGACCTACCTGGTCTAGAATAAATCAGGCTCTAAAGATCCTTCAGTCTAAATAGAGACCAAGAAATGGTGGTAATAAGCAATAAGTATCGTTCATCCCCATTTTATAGCTGGGGAGCCTTTTCAGCAGGCCCAGAATTCACCAAATTAGAGCTATTCCACGCCAGGGTAGAAGGAGGAGTCAGAGCAAGGTCCAGAGTCTAGGACCCCTCACAGAGAATGGTCTGCCAGCCCCTCTCTTCGTTATGAGGAGGAGGGAGGATCCAGCTTGTGCGCTCTGCTGACGCAGCCGTGGCAGATGATGCAGAGAGAGAGACAATCCAATGCGAAACCCCCTTTTTCTGCAAGATCCTTATGCCTGTAAAATAGAGGGTTTTTGCTCAAAAAGGGGGGGGGGGTTGCTTGAAACGGACACGTCCACACTGCTTGTTTCTGCACAAAAACCTCTTGCGCAAAAAGCATCGGAAGAGATTATGCAAATGAAGCATGAGAAAATGCTAATGAGCACTTCATTTGCATTGCCTCTTCCGCAAAAACACATAGTGTAGACAATAGCCTCAATGATAGCCCCTTGTGTTCATTCCCTCTACAGCACCTGACACTCGCTACTACAGGGAGCTAGGATACTGGGCTAGATGCCCCTTTGGCCTGACCCAGTATGGCCATTCTGATGTTCTTACATAGAACCCAGATGTATCTGCCCCTGCTGTAACCGCCTAGAATCCACTCTCCTCCCAGCACTGAGATGGAACCCAGGTATTCTGATGGGGTCCCTCTCTCTCCACAAAGTTGGTTACAAGGTAAGAATATATATTAAAATTGTAAACCTAGCGATCCCTTAAGTGACTTGCCACAAGAGGTCAGAACATATTAGAGCTGAGTGGTCTAATATTTGTCTTTCTTTTACACAGGGTTTAGATGCAGGGCTCCTGTCAGCCAACTGCTAAATTATCTGCCAAAAATCTGGAGTTTTCAAGTACCTAAGTAGCCCCTGGAATCATGGCTAAAGTTCCCCTCCCCCCCCAAACCAAAATCTGAAATAGTGCCCCCTGCTATTGAAATAGCGTAACAGACCTAATAAGACACAGCACACAGAATACTCAAAGGCAAATCAAGTCTCGCCCTGCAAACAAGAAAAGTTTGTCTTATTCTGAGGCTAACAAGGAGCCTTTTTCACTATTTATGAAGGCCCTGATTCAGCAAGGCACTGAAACCGGTCAGTGGTTCTAATGGCATCAGTGGGACAATGCACATGCTTAAGGAGCTTGCTGAATTGCAGCCTAAAGGTGAGGTGAGCTAAATGGGGGCTGATTTGAAGGCAAAGGATTTCATAGATTTTTAGGTAAAAAAGGGAATCAGTCTGACCCATATTGAACAAGGCACAGAATTTCATCCAATTTCTTTTATTTTGAACCTGGTAATTTGTGCTAAAGAGTCTCTTCCAAAAAGGCACTCAGTCTTCATATGAAGATTCAAGACATGGAGAATCCACCACTTCTGTTGCTGGTTTGTTCCGATGCTTACTCACCCTCGCTATGGGAAATGTGTGCCTTGTTTCTCATTTGAATTTGTCTAGTTTTAACTTCTAGCCATTGCTCCTTGTAATGCTTTTCTCTGCTAGTTCAAAGTTCCTTTTGGTACCTGGTATTTTCCCCATGAACGGGAGAATGTCTATCCTTTACGTGCCACTGCAGTGTTTGCTCAGTCACTCAGAATGGTGGATCCCCTAACAGCAGAACTAATATTCAACGGGCAGCTATTTCTTTAATCGGTTCTTTCGTTTGGGTGAATATCATTCTCTGCTGTGGCTCACAGCTCATCCCATGTAAAACTCAGTTTCTACAGAATAGCTGTCAGATACACATGCATCTGACGAAGTGGGTCTTTGCCCATGAAAGCTTATGCTTCAACACTTCAGTTAGTCTATAAGGTGCCACAGGACTCCTCGCCACTTTTGCAGATTCAGACTAACACGGCTACCCCTCTGATACAGAATAGCTGTAACTCTCTTCTTGAATTTGCCATATCAAAAAGGAAAAAAAAGAATCAACAGATGAAGTGACAGAGAAAATAATTAACATAAATAAGATTCTTTTCAGAAGTGTATATTTAGAGAGAGAGGTGGAAATTAGACAACGCAGTGTAGTCTGCACTCTGCCCAACTATGAAAACTGACTGTTTGTGTTCCTGTTTCTCCCCATGAGATTTCCTGCAAGCAACTGGCCTGCTAATCGCTAACCGAAGCAATGGAACATTCTTAAAAGGAAGAGACATCTTTGGATGTTTTTTTCATCTTTGAAATGTTTCACAAGCCACACAAACCTGACAGTTTCTTTTAATAAAACGCTATTTCTCCTCCAACCCCATCCTGGGAGTGAGAATGCACCCCACATCACAATAATCATTCCAGCCCACTAACTTATTGCAATTAAACTCAGATGCCTGTCACACACCAACGGCAGAATCCCAATGGATTCCCAAGAAATGTGATGCATTTATGTGGATGGACAAGCAGAAGACCAAAGCACATTTTGTTAAACAGTGTCTCACTCTGAGTTGTAGTGTAGCAGGGAGAGGAGTGAAGAGAAGGGGAAATAAATCATTAAATCATTTGACTCAAGGTAAAGATTTCTATAGATACCAAAAAATCTATTGACTGGCTCAGGAAGAGAATTCTGTAATTGAGTGAACATTAACTAGGAAAACTACTGACTTCTAAATCCTGCCAGACCATGAGGGTTTCAAGGCTAAGAGAATTTCAGATTTCAGGTATTTAAGTAAAATCCAGTCCTCAAAGTCTAGAGAACATATCCCAGTCCAAACACAAAATATTCTAGCTGTTAATTTGCAGTTATTAGTTATTATGGGGGCATTCAGCTGGCTTTATGAAAATCAGGCATTGCTCCCCTTTCTTTTAGGGAAATCCTAGGGGAATTATAAGTGGCTTTTTTAATTTAAGGATGGGGAATGGTTAAACAAAGAACAAGGTGTTTCTAGAAAATAAAAAGATCAAAGCAAGAGTGTTTGGATAGACAAAAGTTTGCAGCAATTATTACATCTTAACATATAAAATACTCAAATCAACCTCATATGTATGTGCTCCATTCCCCCATGAAAAATGAGACTGATGGCTTTGTTCCCAATACACCAAATCCTAATAAATCCACCTCTGTTTTAAGTTATAATATATGAAACACTTTTCTCAGAAAATTCTTCTGTGGTGCCTTGGAAGCTGAGGCTGGAGCTGTAAAACGTGTTTGTTATGGAATCAGAAAACAAGGGATAACACTGCAAGGTGAAGGAATATATCAACCAGGAGAGATTTCTACTAAGGCAGAAACGAAAAAAGTAATAATGGTGTGATATGAAGACATGAGGAAGCAGCCTTGTTGGGGGAAATACAGTACAGACTACGGCCAAGCAGTTTATTAGATGAGTAAGTTGGTGGAGTCTTCTGGGGGGAAAAAGTCATTTAAGAGTCTTGTAATGGTTGTGTCAGATCCTCAGCTGCTGTAAATTTTCACAGTCAGTGGAGTTATTGAAATCAATGGAGCTGCACTGATTTTCACCTGCTGAGGATCTGACCTTTATTTTTAATGTTCACTGATGTTTTCCCATTGGGAGATGCTAAATCTTTTCTGAAATGGTTATCACATGTCTCTTATGCCATGCTACATCCTGCTATCCAACTCGTCAGTTTTAGCTGCCCTTCAGAGACATTCAGCAATGTCCCAGTCAGCCTCGGCTTTCATGGGTCCTCCTGATCTAACTCTCACTGATGTTAATGTGAACAATTTCACTGACTGTTCTGGGAGCTGGCCTGAGAGGATCCACAAGAGGCTCCCCGACAATTCATGTAAATGGAGAACCAAAGGGACCTCGACAGGTCTTCTAGTTCAGTCCCCTGCACTGAGGCTGGGCTAAATATTATTTAGATCACCCCTAACAGGTGTTTGTCTAAACTGTTCTTAAAAAAACAACTAATCACAGAGATTCTACAACCTCCCTAGGTAATTTGTTCCAATGCTGAACTACCCTGACAGTTAGGAAGTTTTTCCTAATGTCTGACCTAAACCTTCTTTGCTGAAATTTAAGCCCATTGTTTCTTGTCCTGTCCTCAATGGTTAAGCAGAACAATTTATCACCCTCTTTATTTATAACACCTATTATGTACTTGAAAACATATGTCCCTCCTCAGTCTTCTCTTCTCCAGACTAAACAAAACGGCTACATCTACATTGCACTCTTTTGCGCAAGAAGATATGCAAATGAGGCGCGGTGACGAATATCACCGTGCCTCATTTGCATACCTAATGAGCTGCCGTTTTTGTGCAAGGGGCTTTTGCGCAAGGAGGAGCAGTCTACATTGCTCCTTCTTGCACAAAAACCTCCTCTTGCACAAGAGCCATTCTGCCTGAAAATAAGCAGCAGAACGGCTCTTGCACAAGAGGGAGTTTTTGCGCAAAATGGCGGCTCATTAGGTATACAAATGAGGTGTGACGATATTCATTGCCATGGCTCATTTGCATATCTTCTTGCACAAGAGAGCACAATGTAGAAGCAGTTTTTTCAATCCTTCCTCATAGGTCATAGACTTTTAATTGTTTTTGTTGATCTCCTCTGGACATTCTCCAATTTGTCCACTTCTTTCCTGAGATATGGTAGCCAGAACTGGTCACAGTAATCCAACTGAAGCCCTACTAGTGCTGGGTAGAGCAGAAGACTTATTTCCCATATCATGCTTATTACATTCCTACTAATATATCCCAGAATGTTGTTTGCTTTTTTGCAACAGTGTTATACTGTTGACCCATATTTATTTGTGATCCACTATGACCCCTCCCCCCAAATTATTTTCTGCAATACTCCTTCCTGTGAAGTCATTTCTCATTACATATTTGGGCATTAGTTGGGATTGGTCCTGCCTTGGGCAGGGGGCTGGACTTGATGACCTCCTGAGGGCTCTTCCAGCTCTATGATTCTATGATTGTATTCCTTCCTGAGCACAGTATTTTGCCTTTGTCCTTATTCAGTCTTATGCTAATTAATTCAGACCGTAACTCCAGTTCATCATGCTCATTTTGAGTCCTAACCCTGTCCTCCAAAGTGCTTGCAACCCCTCTCAGCTTGGTATGTGCCATGAATTTTTGAAGTGAACTCTTTACAACATTATCCAAGTCATTTATGAACATATTAAAGAGATTCCTGCTGGGCCCCACTTGATATGCCCTTCCAGCTCAGTTGTGAATCATTGATAATCACTCTCTGGGAATACTTTTCCAACATATAATTGTATACTTTAGGTACACTTATCTAGCACCTTTCATCCAAAGAATGCAAACTTTGGGCTGTCTCAGAGTTGCCCACGTGTGGGTGCCCTGGAGGGGAGGAGAAGTGCAAAGAGTCCTTCCCCACAATTTGCCTACTCACGGGGCACCTGTACTTTGGCTCTCAGTGACCAAGAGTACAAAGAAGGACTGGTAGCTCTGGCAACGTGAGCAGCCCAGAGAAATTGTGTGTCTGGATACACATAAACACACACACCCGATTCCCCTGAGAGGAACACTGGCTATACCTTTGCACAGACAGAGAAAGAAAAATAAAGCTTCACTCATCGGTGATAAGCAGCCATCTCTAGGGTGTGTCTAATTAACAGCCTATGGCAGTGCTACATAACAGTTAAGGATAGAAGGGAAAGAATTTATTTAAGTGAAACTGAAGGTGCCATGTAGATAGGCAGAATGCCATGACTGCCATCAAATTCTGGCCAGAATTAACTCCCTTGCTACCAATGTTTCCTCTAATTTTTTTCCATCCATGTGCTGAATAAATCATGTTATGTGCACTAAGGCATATGCAGATGTGCACCATCAGTAGAAACACAGGCTGCGGGCTGTGGGTGCTCTACTAATCAGCTGGGTGGCATTTGAATCTTTCCTGGGTGGCCATCAAAGCACACAGCTTACAGGAAGCACTGCTGGCTGCGGTGAGATAAGGCTTAGTATCTCTAATTCCGTCCCAACGTTCAGTGCATCCACAAGATGACATTACAGCAGCACAGCACCCCCTAGTGGCAGGCAGGGAAATTGATTTGGTACAGTCACCAAGGGTGTGCTCCACCACCTGATCAACTCATACAGTAATACAAGTATGTAGCACTTTAAAGACTAACAAGATGGTTTAATAGGTGATGAGCTTTTGTGGGCCAGGCCCACTTGCCCATGAAAGCTCATCACCTATTAAACCATCTTGTTAGTCTTTAAAGTGCTACATAGTTTTTCCTTTTGTTTTAGCAAGATCAGACTAACACGGCTACCTCTCTATTAGTAATACAAGTGTAACACTAAGGGGGAGTAGAAGCACTGGTAAAAAAATCAGCTTTATTTCCTGGCACTGGTCATGGGACTAAAAGCTAACATCTCTATTATCTTATTATGAGACATCTGCACAGCATGCTGGGGGAACAGATCCACCAGTAAAATGACCACTCGGGGGATAAATCCATCCTTGTTATAACAGCAATGGAGTTACACTAAAGGATGATTTTGGCCCATTGCTCCTCAGGAAGAAAGTGGAGTGAAATGGGTAGAACCCTGCCTGGATACAAAATCTGCACCTGCATCCCTATCTGCCAAAACGAGCCACAGATATCCACATATACATCTGTGGATGCAGATACCCACAGATATAAAGTAGATAACCATGGATTTGCAGGGCTCTACAAAGGGAATTCAAAGCAAGTGAGTGTTGATTGGCTCCCAAGGAGACAAATGAATGACTCACAAAGCATAGTTATTGTAATTGCATGGTTTCGTCTCTTTCACCAATAGAAGTAGGCCAAATAAAAAAATATTACCTTCCCCATCTCATCTCTAAAACAGCATATGTAGAAACAGAAAAGCCTGTTCAATATGCTAAAATGCAGTGGCTAGACCACGGCTATGGTAGTCACATTGTGTATGGATTCAAATTACCACTGATCAGTTATGCCCTATACAAATCCTTCCCCCATAAAAAAAAAATCTTAAAACCTCTCTTGTGTTATGCCTTCAGGGCAAATTTGCTTTTATGAGCATGAATAATTCACGCATGTTCATTTATTTTTAATCAATATGCCATGAACATGCATGGTTTAGTCACCCAAACAAAAGCAGCACACTCTTTACACTCTCCCAGAAGCCTTAGATTAACCACCAGTAGCCAGTTGGACCAAAAGCACATGGATCTATTTCATTTTTCACCCCTTTCTCTCCGGGAGTCAGTGAAATTATTCTCTGTCCTTCTCACTTGTCAATGGCCTTCTCCATTCCATAGTGATTATTGGAGTGGGGCCAGTCAACTTATCTGAGCTGAAGCTTTTGGGAGAATTTGAAAACAAGGCATTGCTGTTGCTATAAGGAGGGAAGAATAGGAATTATTAATTTGCAGTAGACTGTACATTTAAATATGTTGTGTACAATTGCACACTCAAGAATGATGAAGACAACTCTGGAAACAGCTGACTCAGCTACCTCATTAGTAGACTTACAGCTCAGCAGTATTGCAGAGGGGGCCTAATGCCTGAAACGGTTCAAAGCCACAGTCACTTATGGCAGCATTTTCCAAATGAAAATCTCTCCCAGCACTTTTGAAATGTCCCTGAAGGCTTCTGCATATCACAGCCTCACATTTATAATAATCATTTGTACTATGGGAACCAACTGAGGTCAGGACCCCATTGTGCTAGACTCTGTACAAATGCACAGAAAGAGACAGTTCCTGTCCTGAGGCGCTTAATAGACAAGGCACTATTATCTAGTCCTTATATATATACGGACTAGAGGCAAGGAGAGATTCTGATTTACACTAAACCCCTTAACACTAGAAGAAAGTGACCCTAATATTCAAGCTAAAGCAACATGCTTAAGATCACACCGGAGATCTCTGGCTAAGGGTAGATTTGAACCCAGTGACCTCTAAACTCATATAGCACTGAGGGCCAGTACATAGCCTTGCTGGCGAGATCATCCTTCTTCCATTGCTGGATATCTAGTGTCAGCCCACGCCCAGGATGAGATGCACAATTCCATTGTCCAAGAAGTACAAACCGTTGGCTGATTTGCCCCATGTCTGTGGCTCTAGTACAACAACACGGCATCTCAGTTTAGGAAATGATCAAAGAATTCCAATTCATTAAAGCCACCCGGTTTGAAATCAGCCATTCCAAACTTACAATATTAGCTATCGTGGTTTAAGGGATAGCTCAGTAGCAACATTCTATTCATTAAACACTCAACTTGAATCCCTATAGGAAAGGTGAACTCTGCCAGTCAGATACTGCATACAACAACACACACACACTAGGTAACCTGCCTTTGGTCACTCCCATTGCCAGCGTCCACGCAGATACAACTCTGCTAGACTTTGGGGAAGTCTGGCTCCAGATTGGAGCCCTGATCTGACAATGGCAAGCATGAGGGTGACCTCTAAACTCAGACGGCACCAGTGCCCATGCAAAGCAGAGATCAGTGTGGGATGCAGTCTTAGGATGCGTCTACACTGCACCATAGATCAAAATAAGAAACACAATCTGAGCTACGCAAATTGCACATCTTATTTCAATCTTGTTCCAAAATAGCTTATTTAGTAATTTGGTGCTGTCTACACAAAATAACCCGCTATTCCGAAATGTCCCTTATTCCTCATGCAATAAGGTTTACAGGGACATTGGAATAGCGAGCCTGAAATAACAGGCTTGCTGTTAAGATGCGGGATAGCTATTTCGGGATACTCTGGTATCACCTCCAGCTCCGAGAAAAAAAAACTAATTTGGGTCAATATTATCAATGTCCCCAGCATTTCTGACTGGCATTTTAAATACTCCTTGTGCTGTATGGACAGCACATCATTTTAGACAGAGCTTTGATCTTCACTTCTTAGAGGCGACCTGTCACAAGATGCTCAGGTCTGTGTCACTCATGTACAGCATGACGGTTTCCCTCACTCACAGAGACAGTCCCATAGATAAGGCTGTGAAACACAACGCAGGGATTTGGAGAGACATACACAGTCATTTACTCCCATATACAACCCCTTATTTGAAGCCTGAGGACAACAAAAAAAAAGGATCATACAAAAATCCCAGTGACAAATACACTACAGCTACAGCTCAAGCGTCAGTAAAAATAATCAGAGGAGGCACAGAGATGGCCGCTGACCAAGGTCATGTCTATTCATAGAGTCACAGAACACAAGAACAGGAAGGGACCTGAAGAGGTCATCAAATCCAGTCCCCTGCCCTAAAAGCAGGACCAAGCACCTTCTAGATCATCCCTGATGTTCATCTAATCTGCTCTTAAATATCTCCAGTGATGGAGATTCTACAAGTTCCCTAGGTGATTTATTCCAGTGTTTAACTACCCTGACAGGAAGTTTTTCCTAATATACAACCTAAACCTCCCTGGCTGCAATTTAAGCCCATTGCCCCTTGTCCTATTATCAGACTTTAAGGAGCATATTTTTCTCCCTCCTCTTTGTAACAACTTTTAGGAACTTGAAAGCTGTTACGTCCCCTCTCAGTCTTCTCTTTTTCCAAACAAAACAAACCCAACTCTTTCAGTCTTCCCTCATTGTAGGTCATGTTTTTTAGACTTTTAATCATTATTGTTGCTCTTCTCTGGACCCTCTTCAGTTTCTCCACATCTTTCCTGTAATGTGGTGCCTGGACACATTTGGAGTTAGGTCACAGCAAGCTGGGGTGTAAATCTACAGCACTCCAGCGTGCCATGCACCGGTTGGCGGTGTAGACCCTGCTGTGGCACATTAAATGTTCCATAGTATGCTTTGACCTGCTGCTGTTTCACACAGGTTTCAAAGAGCAGCAGGTCAAAGCCCACTCCAGAACTTTTAATGTACAACAGCAGGGTCCACAGAGCCAGTTAGCATGTGGCAGGATAAAGCTTTGTAGATTTACTCCCTGAACTGGGTTGAGGATGTCAGACCTTACCTCCAGCAATATTAATGGAGATGGGTGAATGGAGAGGAAGAGAGAGACAAAAAATAACACAAGAGCTAAACTGTTTTTGGCCATATCAAATGGCGATGATCCCAAGCACAACTCAATATCCAAGCCTCCCTTCTCTGTTGAACAGGGAAGGGCAAGGGAATGATTTGGAACCCTGCCCAGATTTGGGTACAAATTGTATGGTTTCCAATGTCATGAGCTGACCCAATACCCCAAATCCTACTCCCCCAGGCACTGATGTATCCCAAATCCATATCCAGATCTGAATTGTGTGTCTCCAGCTCTAAACACCCTCTTGTTAGGTCAGATTGCTTTACAAACAGAGAGCTGTTCTGGGACACTAACACTTGGAGAGTTACAGTCAATTTAACTCACAGGGACTGCTCTGGGAAAACTTAATGCTATCATAATTCATCCTTCCTCCCCTCCCCCGAAATCCAGAGATGAAAGATTAAACCTCAGAAGATTTATTAAACTGACACTTTAATAGAATTTTTAGATTTTCTCTGTTAATAGTTTAAATGTAATTAAATTCCTTCAAATGCAGGGGAGGGGAGAAGGTTAGCTTTTCCCCCAGCCTAAGAATGTCCGGAAACAGAGACAGAGCTCTGATGCATCACTTAGGCTTATTTGCATGGCAGAGACCTGGATTAGAGAAACAACACAAATCTCATTAATAGTGACAGAAATGTCTCTACAACCAAACTTCAGTGTAGGTTCAGCCACCATGTGGCAAACTGCCCTGCATTCCAAATACTAGACAGACGATGCCAGGGGGAAAGAATAAAACAAGCCACCCATCACTTCTCAAGGCGAGGGAAAGAAAGAGAAACAGAAGGAACAGGATGAATAACTCTAGCACTTGACACCACAACAATTAACTTGCTGAGGGTGGAATAATTCTTGCGGCATGTCTCTGGCCTTGGCGCTTTCTCAACTTGGGTAAGCAAGAGATGTACTGAGCACAACGGACAGTAAAAGAGGTTTCATAAATCCCAAGCTGAAGTCAGTTTTGATTTATGAGATTTGTGGGAAAAAATTGAAAATTCAGGGGTCTCTGAATGCATATGTAATCAGCCGCCACAGCCCTGCTGGTCTCTAGAGGCAACTCATCACACAGACAGCAGTAATCGGGTGCTTCGCAATCATATTGAGCTTCTGTATGGCCTTCTTAAAGGTTATACATCCATTCCCAATCAATACTTGAAGCAGCAGACACCCCCCCCCACACACACACACGCCAGTGAATTGTCTTACATTATTTACAACTCATCAGCTGTGCCCAGTCTTTACTTTCATTCCCAACCTTTCCATCCTTCAGGGACACAGGAAGCCGAGTCTGTTCAGACATGGAAAAGAAGGAGGCACGAGGCTGGCACAGCCAATCCCTTTGTTCTCTATCTAACGAACAGTCACTAGCAAGGTGGCATTATTCTAAGATTCAAATGTATCGTGTTTTCCCATTTCAGAAAGGTGGCACAAAGGGATCTGAAACCCAACTTTCCAGCCTAGTGAGCTCTCTTTGGGAGTGTGAAGGAATAGGCATTAGGAATACAGAAGCTATTGGCAAGCTGCATTGAAGGCTGAGTTAAAAGCCTTATGTTAATGTGAATTTGTGCAGTTTAATATCACTGTATCCAGGGGACATTCTAGTACCAAGATTTCACCCTCCCTTGTGTTCTGATGCACACAGGTGACCAGATGTCCCGATTTGATAAGGCAGTCCCAATAGTCAGGGCTTTTTCTTATATAGGCACCTATTACCCCCCACCCTCCTCCTAATTTTTCACACTTGCTCTCTGATCACCTGAATGCATACTGTACTCTAAGGGGAACAGCAGCTGCAGCTGGTATTACCCTGTTTAAGATTCTAACTCCAATGCTACTGCCATACAGAACACACAGGTGACGACCCCTGGAACACACCATGCAAACAAATGCACCCTCCACTTCTATGCACAGCAGAGGCCTGGGTAACCCATGCCTGCTTGTTGTGGTACGCTGTCCCCTCCTAGTGACACCTCGGGCAGAGTGATGAGGGTCAACAAGTGCAGAGTCCTGCACTCAGGATGGAAAAATCCTATGCACTGCTACAAACTGGGGACCACCTGGCCAAGCAGCAGTTCTACATAGGACAACCTGGGGATTACAGAGGATGAGAAGTAGGCCCTTGTTGCCACGAAGGCTAATGGCATATTGGGCTGCATTAGTAGGAACATTGCCAGCAGACTGGGGGAAGTGATTACTCCCTGCTGTTCAGCACTGAATTCCCCTCTATTCCCTTCTGTTCCCCCTCCCCCCCAAATTCCCATCTTGTAGGAAGTGGAAAACGTTCCCTTTTTACATAGTTATTTAATTCTTTTGGGTCTATACATAAGTGAAGGGCACAGTCCATTTCTCCCACAGTGACCATGGCGTGTATCCATTCCAGGGTTTCTTCTACTCGCTTTGTGATTCCCAGAGCAATGAGGCTATCCAGCTCCTCCTCTAGCTCTGAGGGGAGCTTCCCTAGGGGCATGAAGCGTGGGCGGCTTGGGCTCTTTCAGCTGTATGCTGTTGAGAGCTTCCCTATCCCTTCACAGGTGTCTTCAAACCTTTCCTGAGCTGGAGCCCCTTTAAATTGCCACTGGAGCACTGTGCCGTGTGCTCTGCGTGGCTCTGAGGACTGGCGCCATGGTCCAGGCAGTGCCGAGGGCTGGCTGCCCTAGCTCCACCCCTTCTGCCCAAGGCCCTACCCCTTCCAGGGGTGCGGAGCCAAACCTCCCTCCACACCTTGTCTGGGGGCCCACAGAAGCTGTCAGCCCCCCTCCGTAATCTGGTCTGTCATCAGGCACTCAGTCCCCTAAAATTGCAGGACTTTTCTGTAGTGTCACCTAGCTTGTACCTTGTGATTAAAAACATCCTTCATGCGTCCCAATTTTACCAGGAGTGCAGCACTTCTCAAATTTGTGAACCAGGGTCACAATTAGCCTCCTGTGCTTGAGTTAGCTGAAAACTGTTAAACCCAAAGCATCTCTCAACTAGTCACTGTCAAAAATAAAGCGGAATTTCTTCCTTTTTACTAGCACGCATTGCTTGCAAATAATGAACCAAGTGCCGTGTGAATTTCCTCCTGTTGTCCTCCACGTTCCTACATTGTTTAAGCCCTGAAGGAGCTGAACTGCTCCATTCTTCAACCTCAGTCATTTGCTTTGGCTACGTGTACACAGTGAATTGCAGCTCATACCAAAGTGCTTGTGCTAACTGCCCCATGTGGATGCTGTTTGTGAGAACTAAAAGGTTCCTGGTCCATGTTCACATAGTCATCTGTCAAACAGGACTATGTAAATGCAGGTAGGTACCTCTTGGATTGCCCCCGGGGGCGATGGCAGCATTACCAGTGATCCCCCGACCTGTCACAGAGACAGTACAACTATTCAGGATAAAGGCATTACACAAACAAAACTACCAACAGTCTACACACATACAAGCTTACCAGCTATTACCCATTCTCTCCTTGGGAGCCTGCTAAATCCAGGCACAAGTTTGCAAGATCTTTGTTCCAGACAGCTCAGGCTGACCCTTTCCACAAGCTGAGGGCTTTGTTTGCTAGCTGTCATGAGGCCACTTAGTACAAGTACATACTGCTCCCCTTTCCCTTCTGTAGCTACCAGCGAATGCTGCACTCGAGAAGGACAAATACCAGAAGCACCATGGGACACTGTTTCAGTTCCTTCACAAAATGCCAGAACAGCATCCCAGCAGCACTCCTATACGGTTCTACAGACCTGTTCCTCAGTCTAGTGGTTTACAGCCATGCAAAGACACACACGCCACTTCTTGATATAATCATCTTTCAAATATTCACATTTCCAAGGTCTCATCTCCACTGCACTGCATATCTCATCATCGCCCCCACTGGCACTATGCAGCCATTTGGCCTTTGCACAGCACTTGGGGATGGGCTGTAGAACAAACTATTAAACTGTATTATACATTCATCCACTAGGGGTATGTCTAGAGTATAAGGCTCTGTCGACGGAGCCATGTAGATGAGTTTACTAGACATAGCAAAATGAAGCAGCGATTTAAATAATCGCCACTTCATTTACATCAAAATGGCCGCCGCGCTGTGCCGACGATCAGCTGATCCGGCGCAGCAGGCAGTCTGGATGCTCCGCAGTCAACAAGCGAAGCCTTTGTCGACCGCTCTGGTAAACCTCGTTTCACGAGGCATTTAAATGAGGTTTATCGGAGCGGTCGACAAAGGCTTCGCTTGTCGACCATGGAGCATCCAGACTGCCCGCTGTGCCGGATCAGCTGATTGTCCGCACAGCGCGGCAGCCATTTTGATGTAAATGAAGCGGCGATTATTCAAATCGCTGTTTCATTTTGCTATATCTAGTAAACTCATCTACATGGCTCCGTCAACAGAGCCATGTAGTCTAGACATACCCTAGGTGGTGATGCATATAACATACCTTGTTTGAACTATGAGGCGTCCTCTGGCACCTTAAAGACTAACCTTATGCCCAAACAGGTCTGTTAGTCTCTAAGATGCCAAAGAACTACTCATTTGTGTGGATACAGACTAACACAGCTACCCCTTTGTGACTTATTTAAGCTAGACTCAGCTATACCTGGCAGAATACTAAAGGACCTTATAGTGAACACATCTGGTGTATATCTCTGGGAAGGAAGCTCTGTGGACAGTCCATATCTGTTACAGGACCTTGACCTGCTAGGAAAAGCCCGGCATCTACTCTGTACAGGAGTACACAACATGGCATCAGGAGTAAACTAGTACCAGAGGAGAACAGAAACTGAAGAAAAGCAGCAAAAGTTGCAAACAAAGGAACAAAGCATGCAGCATTGATATCATCATAGCATTCTTCAGTATCCAAGAGAGCTTAATTTTTGATAGACATTCCTACAGAATGGACAAACTGGAAACACTATTTTCCAGGATTTTGCAGTACAACCAAACTTCACAAGGAAGCTGGAGACATTCAGGTATGCGCTTTAATTTATGGTCTGGGGAAGCAGGCAGAGAATATCTATAAATATTTTACCTTTAATGAAGACAGTCACAACGTTTAAAGGGTTATGTTGAGGTTTGATGCATACTGTATGCCTTTAGAGAAACACGGTAGAAGCAAGTAAAGAAAGTCAGCATGACCACTAGAAGTCATTATCATAAAATCCCTAAAGCTACGAGGGACAAATTTCGAGCAAACAACAAACCTTTTCAGCCTAAGAGCACTGGGTATTGAAAATTTCACTTGTGTCCAGCTAAAAGTGAGAAATGTAATAAATGCAAAAAATGTAGACTTTTTCAGCTAATTGCTGCACAAAGCAATCAGGGAGTTGACTAATATTTCAGACAACCCAGAGCTACCATTTCTGGGATCTATCACATGTGATGACACAGGGTCTCCCTGGAGAGCAAAACAGAATATTCATAAAAGAACTATTGACTTTAAAATTGACTCCAGAGCAGATGTCACAGTTGTCTTAGAAAGGACTAACAATCACCTTCAACACCTTACAATCACCTTCAGCTCCTCCCAGCAGTGACATCAACTGACACAGTTCTCACTAGCCCTGTAGGTAACTCTGAACTGCATGGGCCAGTTCACCTCAGAAAACTACCTATAAAAACAAAAGCTATGTGTTCAGCATGCATGTGATCATGGGATCAAAAACCAGTAACCTCCTTAGTTACAGTGTGGCAACCATGCCATGCCTCTTGAGAAAGATGGAAAAACTCAGAGGATTTGATGATATTGGACTTTTGAAAGGAGATGCCGTACAAATAGCCATATGAGACAATGCTGAACCATACAAAATAACACCTCTACCAGACAGACTTTCAGAGTCTAGCTGTAGGTTTTTACAAATTCAAAAGTTTCCATTGCCTGGTCCCAGTGGACCGTTTTCCAGGGCTGTGTCTAGACTGGCCAGTTTTTGCACAAAAGCAGCCGCTTTTGCGCAAAAACTTGCCAGCTGTCTACACTGGCCGCTTGAATTTGCGCAAGAGCACTGACGTTCTAATGTAAGAAATCAGTGCTTCTTGCGCAAATACTTTGACGCTCCCATTCAGGCAAAAGTCCTTTTGGCAAAAGCTTTTGTGCAAAAGGACCAGTGTAGACAGCAAGCTAAGACTTTTGCGCAAAAGCAGGCTAAACAGAAAAAAGCGGTTTGGATGCTGGGAGACCCCATAGGAGCCCCGGAGTTCCTGGTAACCCGAGCTCTTAAAGCAGACTCAGGCTGCTGAGCGCACATGGCAGGAGCATGCCTCAGACCTCTGGCCTGAGGTCTGCCATGGTGCCCCTGCTGTGCCCAGCAGCCACATCACAGCCAGCATGGCAGCTCCGGGCGCTCAGCCACCTGCACCCCCAGCACAGGAGGCCCCCAGGGGCCGCAAATGATGGGCCCCATCCTGGTCCTCGGGGGAGCTGGACAGCCTGCTCGACCACTGGCAGGAGGAGGAGGCCCTCCACGAGACCCACTCGTGGCGCCGCAACGCGGACATCTTCACCCGCATGGCCCACGCGCTCGCCCAGCAAGGACATCCAGCCCGGACCCTCGAACAAGTCCGGGCGAAAGTCAAGGAGCTGCGCCAGGGCTACGTGCGGGCCAGCGAGGGCCAGGGGGCAGGAGCAGACATCTGCCCCCATTACGACCGGCTCCACGCCATCCTGGGCCAGCCAGCCCCGCAAGCCCCATACGTGCCCGTGGACAGCAGTGTGCGCCCCCCCATCACCAGGACCACCGAGGCGGGGGAAGGAGATGACAGCAGTGCATCGGAGGATGAGGCCAGCATTGCCATCCTGCAGGCCCCCTCCAGCAGCCCTGACGTCTCCCGCGCATCCTCCAAGGCCGGGGAAGGATCCACCGGTGAGTCTTGCACTTTGCACTCACAAGGGCGGGGGGAGGAGCCAGGCACCCGGAGGGGGGAGGGGGAGAGCATGTCACTCAGGCCACGTGAGCTGCACGCTGTGTAGCATTAGGCAGCAAGCAGCACGTGCAACCACGTGCAGCCTGGTGACCGAGCGGCAGGTGGCCACGGCAGGCAGTTCCAGGGCACGCCTGGGACCGTGCTGCTCACATACATCTGGCGGGACCAGGGGGAAGGGTGGATGCCGGCTGGAACCAGCCAGGGCCCCAGGGACTCAGCCCAGAGCCCACACCTCCACAAGGGTGCAGCACACAGAACGGCACACTGTCCCATGCCTGGCTGTGAGGCACAGCCAGCTGCTCCTGGGTAAACCGCAGTGTCACAGCCCTATGAACGTGGCCCCCCACTGAGCCCCTCGCCTGCTCCCGGTGCCTTGGCTGGCTCCCCGAGGGAAGTCCCACTGCGGCCACACATGTCCCTGGGCTACGTGTGTGAGGGATAGTGGGAGGGAGAAGGGGGGGAAGCGCTCGGGCCACCCCTAGGGCTGCCTGAGTTTTGCTGCAAGGATGGGACGCCCCCTCCCCCCAGTCACTCTCCTGGTTCCATCCAGGAGATATCCCACATGATGGGGATCTGAGAGCCCAGACCACCTCTGCCAGATGTGCTCCCAGGCACTGTGTGGGGAAACATCTCGCTCCCTGTCAAACAACAGTGATTAGCCCAAAGCCTCTCAGCCTCCACCGGCAGGGAGTTCCACAGGTTAACGCAACACAGGCGCCCTCCTGCCCTTCACGGGGCCAGGACACAGACCAGTGGTTACAATACATGGAGGAGGACTGCTACTCCAGGGGCGGTCCTCCTTGCAAACATACAACATGGGGGATGGGGGGGGACCGAGTGGGCCCAAGCCACACTACTGTGGTGTCGCCTGGGCTCAGGGGTGGAGGGCACGAGATGTGGGGACAGTGGCCGGCCTGCCTGACTGACCCATCCTTTCTTCTCTTCCCTGCAGCGGGACCAAGCACAAGCCGGGGACCCTCCAGTCCAGCAAGAGCAGCACCTCCAGCTGCCCAACTACAGAGCCAGAGGCTCCACCACCGGGACCAGCTCCTTTGCCGGCATGTGCAGGCCATCGAGCGCATTGAGGCATCGATTCGCCAACGCGTCAAGGGGGACCTGCAGTGGCGCCAGGAGGCCTGGGCCACCTTCCAGGCCCAGTGCACGCGGATGGCTGACTCCATCACCACCCTCACTGCCCACATAGCCCATGCCATTCACTATGGCATGGCCTTACCCCACGCCCCCACCATCCCTCCCCTAGCACTGCCCATGCCCCCTCCTGCAATGCCCCCTCCCACCCCTGCTATGCCCCCTCCTGCCGCCTCTGCAATGCCCCCTCCTGCTATGCCCCCTCCTGCCGCCTCTGCAATGCACCCTCCTGCTATGCCCCCTGCTGCCACCCCTGCAAGGCCCCCTTCTGCCGCCACTGCAATAGCCCCTCCTGCCCACCTCCCCATGCAGCCTGCCCTGATGCGACCTGCCCCACATGTCCAGGTCCGCCCCCGCAGGAGCGCTCGCAGGGGCCACCCCTCCCAGGAGTAGCTCCTCCCCCTCCCAGTTGAAGGTCTCCTCCCCCTCCCCCTCGCAGTTGAAGGTCTCCTCCCCCTCCCCCTCCCCCTTGTAAATAAAAACATACATTTTTCAGTTGAAAACAAAACTGTGTTGGTTATTGTGTTACTCGAGGTAACTGTAATAAATGATTTGAGATGCCAATTAGCCAACTAAATTTAAGAGGATTACAAAATGCGGACACCAAATTCTGTATCTATCACCGGTCGTTCCTTTAAGTGGTCATTGGTTTGTGGTGCATAAATAAATACTGACACTTTTAAGTAGAATTTAAACCACAACTATATTAACATAGATAATAAACAAGCAAGAAAGGTTAAAAGATGCACACAAAAGAATATGTACATAGTCTAGACGCAGGGGACGATTGTAGTGTTGCTGGCAGCCTCAATCCTTTGGTCCTTCCGGGCCTCGGGAGAGGAACAGCCAGGAGATCCCTTGATGGAAGACAACGGCGAAGTTGGCAACCTCAATCCTTTGGTCCTTCTGGGCCTCGGGAGAGGAACAGCCAGGAGATCCCTCAAAGATGACTGGGAGCTGACTCGAGCCTTCCGCACGAACCACGAATCCTCTTCCTGTTCTTCGGGACAGCTCGGACAGGCGATGGTGGCCTAAACCCTAACCTAAACTAAAAAGAAAAACCCTAGCTACGTCCGACACACCCGACGAACATTCACGATGACGGCCGATGTGCTTGGAACCGACACTTTACAATGGGGGGAGGTAAGGGGAGGGATGAGGAAGGGGAGGGGATGGGAGGGAGTCGTATGGGGAGACCGAGGCGACCCTACTCTGGGGCTTGTGCGAACATGTCTGTCAGGGCCTCTCTGATGCGCACCCCATCCTGGTGTGCCTGGCGGGTGGCAGCTGTGTGGGGCTGTTCAAACTTCTGTGCCTCGAGCTCCACCTGATTTCGGGCCCGGTTGAGGCGGTCATTGAACCGGGCCCGGTTCTGGTCCGGCCACCCCGTGTAGGGCCGCATTAGCCAGGGCAGCAGGGGGTAGGCCGTGTCCCCGACGACGCAGATGGGCATAGGCACATCCCCGACAGTCAACTCCCGCCGGGGGAACTAGGTGCCCGCATAGAGCCTACGAAACAGTCTGGAGTTGCGGAGGATGCGGGCGTCGTGTGCCCTGCCGGACCAGCCCACGTAGACATCCAAGAACCGGCCCTGGTGGTCCACGAGGGCCTGGAGAACAATAGAGCAGTACCCCTTCCTGTTCATGAAATGGGCTGCTCGATGCTCTGGGGCCCGGACAGGGATGTGGGTTGCGTCCAGGGCTCCCCCGCAGTTGGGGAACCCCAGGGCAGCGAAGCCAGCCAGCGTAGCGTCCACGTCGCACAGGTGGATCACTCTCGGTAGCAGGACATCATTGATGGCGTCGACAACCTGCAGAAGGGTGCAGAGAAACACATCACATAAGGCAGGGGTGAGTGTGCGCTCCTTTGGGCCCCCCCCCCGTGATTCCCTCTGTCCTCACTCACGCGCACACACACACGCACACGCACACACACACCAGGGCCCCCTCGCCTCACGGCCCCCCCCCCCACCAGCAGGCCTGTGCAAGGGAGGGACGGCCCAAACCCCTGGGTGACCCAGCCTGGAGTCTTGGCTGCCCCTGGGCATGGAGTGCAGCACCCTCCCCCCCACCCCACTCCCCACTCCCCCTGGGACTTACCTCCATGACGATCACACCGACGGTGGATCTTCCCACCCCGAATTGGTGTGCCACCGAGCGGTAGCTGTCCGGGGTGGCCAGCTTCCATAGCGCGATGGCAACCCTCTTCTTCACGGGGATGGGCACACGCAGCCGGGTGGTGGCTCTCTGGAGTGCGGGGGTGAGCCAGGCACACAGCTCCAGGAACGTCCGCTTTCGCATGCGGAAATTCCGGAGCCATTGCTGGTCATCCCATTGCCCAAGGACCAGCCGGTCCCACCAGTCTGGACTAGTGTCCGGTCTCCAGAGTGGGCTCTCCACGGTGGGGTGGGGATGCCACAGGGACTCCATGGCCTCCCTGGTGAGGGAGTCGCAGGCGATCTGCGCCTCCTGGTCCTGGAACACGAGGGCACCTGCCTGGAGCACCAGCTGCAGGCACTTGAAAATGGCCGACAGGGGCCAGAGCAGGCACATGGCCACCCCTGGTTCCATGGCAGACAAAGCAAGGCACAGGAAAAAGCACTAGGGGGCAAAAGGGTGGTGTCCAAAAGGCAGAGGGCAACCACCAAACCTGCTATGGCTGTCAGTCCCTGCCAGAGGTCCTACCGCACGGATCAGGAGACAAATGGCTGTCCGGAGAGACCCCTTTAAGCACATGTCTGAACGGAGCTCCAGCCCCGCCCCCGAAAAGGGCTGGTGCCCTTTTGCCCTCTTCAAAATGGTTCCGGGCTTCTGCTTTTGCGCAATAGCGTGCTGCCAATGTAGACGCGCTTTTGCACAAAAGCGCATCGTTCTAACGATAACTCCGGGACCAATCTAGACGCTCTTTTGCGGAAATACTTTTAACGGAAAACCTTTTCCGTTAAAAGTATTTCCGGAAAATCATGCCAGTCTAGACGTAGCCCAGGTGTATAGAAATAACATGCTTGAAAGACATTATACAAGATGTCCCAGTTATCGAGAAGCTCACATGCACTTTTGCTTACTTCTGTATCGAGAACAAGTAGAGACTGACAAAGGACCACAGTTCACTGCAGCAGAATTTAAGTTATTCAGAACAAAATATGATTTTGATCGTATTTCTAGGAGTCCACTTTACCCACAAGTGAATAGAAAGGTGGAAAGAGCAGTAAAAACAGCCAAGAAAATCCTACCACAAGAAGAGCCATTTCTTGATCTTCTGTTATACTGATCAACATCCATAGTCCAGTACAATTCTGGATGGGAAGACAACCTAGAATTACTGTTCTGACTTTGAAAACAAATTTACCTTCTAAGTGTCCAGATGTGGACTGAGTAGCCAAATCAGATAAAAAGCCCTCCCCCCGCCCCCCCCCAAAAAAAATTACACCAGCAGTGAAACAGACACCACTGAGTTAGAGAACTTCCAGGCCTAGAACCTGGTGACCATGTTTGTGTCAAACCGAATGGAGAAAAAAAAATGAACAATTTCAGCTGTCAGAGAAAAAGATTTTGGTGCCTAATGAGACTAACAATGGATAGTTTAACAAACAGTCAAACTTTACAGTTTGTTTCTCAGAAAGAAAAATCAACAGAGCAAATTCTATAGGTGGCAGATACAACTCAAGAAGAGATTGACTACAACCATTTTTTGCCAATAATGGACAGCCAGATATCCCAACTATTACATATTTGTTTGTGTAATTGGAAAACCAGTATGTTTTAGACACTCTTAACAGACTGATATGCACTGAACTTTAAACAGTGCATAATAGTGCAAATTTTGTCAATGGTAGGAATGTAAAACACATTAAAGGGGAGGTGTAATGCAGTATTAAACGTCATTATATTGTTTTCCCACTAGATGGTGCTGTGTGTAACATACCCTTACATAAGTTACACCTGGCAACACATTAAAGGATCTTACAGTGACTACATCTGGTTTACTGCTCTGGGAAGGATGCTGTGTAGCCAGTCCAAAGCTAATATGCTAGTAGCTGTGCCACAACCTACCGCCCACAAGGCGTACATGGCAGACTGTGAATCCTGCCCTGACTCTCTAGAACCAGAAGTGTAGCGGGTACATGGTGCTTCACGATCCACAGAGAGAGATGTAAATGTTTGTAGTATTGTTATCGTCTCTGTCTCCACTTGTGTTAGTTCTATGCTACAATCCTGCTTGCTCCTCATTAGATGGAATTGTCACCAGTTCTCCAGTGACTGTCTCTTGAAGGCATTTCAGAGCTTTTAAAGCTGCTTTCTCAAGAGCCTCTGCATTGGAATGCTTTGGATTTGCAGTGCTCGGCTTTAGACACATAGCATGTCCGGCACATGCAGAGACGCTCATCTATTCAATAAGGCTATCCTGTATTGTTTATGGTAGTGCCCAGGATGTGGTAGGTGCTTCCCAAATATCCCTGTCTCAAGAACCACATACTCTTAGGGAAGGCAGACAAGCAGACACCGATTAGGAAAAGGGCAGAAACAAGTAGGAAATAATCCAATGGATTTAACTGTAAACAGCATTACAGAAACAAATCTTCAAGAGAACTTAAATGTAGGCTGGACTTGGGCCATAGAGCTAGAGATATAGCTATGCTTTGTCCGCTCAGTGCCTTATTCTACATGGTGAAAAAAGAGGGAGATACTTGAACTGAAGTTTATTTACAAGTTCAACACTATCAACTTAGGCTTGAATAAAGATCTTAATTGGATAACATACTAAAGGAGCAACTTCTCCACCTTTAATATTTCATTTCCAGGTCACATGCTATGAATGAGACACATCCAGCCTGACTTAATTAGCTTCATTAACACTAGTCCTGCAATTGACAGGTAACTTCTTTTGCTGTTATATATACCCTGGATTCTGTCATTTCCACTCCAACTCATCTGATGAAGTGGGTTTTTTAATCCCTTGGAAATTCATGGCCTAATACATTTGTTAGTCTCTAATGTGCCTCAAGACTGCTCATTGTTTTTATTCTGTGTGTGCATTTATTACCCTGGGTGTTTCTTTACGGCAGTGGTCACCAACCTTTTTAAGCACAAGATCACTTTTTCAATTTAAATCAGTCCAGGATCTACCTCAAACCCAAATACCCCTGCCCCACCCCTTCGCTGAGGCCCCACCCTCCTCACTATGTGAAGATGGGGTACAGGGGAGGGGGACAGAGTGACATCAGTGCCCCCTTGCCAGTCTCCCCACTCTGGACAACAAGCAGGAGGCTCCCAGGGGGCAGCTCTGAGGCTCTGGGCAGGAGCAGTAGGGCAGCGGAGGGAGGGGCAGCTGAAGTGCCAGCACTTGATAGCCTCCCAGCCAAAACACTCAGGATCACCTGTCAGAGATCTACTGGTAGATCCCGATTGACTGGTTGGTGACCATTGCTTTACGGCTACCGCTCAGGAATGGCAGGTCCTAATGGTTAGAGCAGAAAACCAGGGCTATGGAAATGATCGCTCTGACACTTAAGGATCTTGGCCATACCTTATGACTTCCTCCCCCTACCCCACGTTAATTTCCCCGTGGGAAAGTTTCCCCAACTGCAGCCCAGCCTGTTTCTGTTCTTGGCTAGATCGAAGGCATCAGTCTCCCGCAGGGTTGCCCAGCTAACCCTTCGTTCACGTTTAACAGCTTTAAAAAGCCAGAGCAAAGCAAGCATTTTGGCAACAGATCCCGTAAGATGGTACAAAGGCCGCATCAAGAGCGATGCTGATTCTGCACTCATCATCTAGCTAGTGTTGAGTGTAGCTGGGCACGTTGTGCTACGGAGGTTTGTTACCAATGCACTGACCACCATGCCCCACGTTCTGTCGCCCATCCCAGGAAAACACCAGTTTGTCACTGAGGAGACTGTTCATTTCAGGTGAAGGAAATAGAAGAATATAAAGCAGTGGTGGGCAACCCGCATGGGGTTCTGTGTATGGCCTGCAAGACATTTTGTTTACCATTGTTCACATGCAGGGTTGTGTATTTTTTCCTACTGGTATTACTAAAGAGACACTCATGTGAAGCAAGGGCACGTGACGTGAGGTGTGTGCTAATTGCACACAACAGAGACTGTGAGAGCCCTGTGCTCCCTCAGCATCCAATCAAAGTGCTGCTATGGTTCAGTCAGCACCCCCTGCAAACTCTAGGTGCGCACGTGCAGGTAGCAAAACTGCCCTCTTCCAGGAGACCCTCTTAGTTAGAACAATTTGCAGCCCACTGAGACAAAGGAGGGCCACTCATGCAGCCCACTCACTAGCCTAGATTGCCCATCACTGAAATAAAGTTTCTGGGAGAAACAAGGACTCTGTCTGCAACCTCCTGCTTCAGAACTGAAACAAAATGTCACCTGCCTCACAGCAGGCAGGAAGCCTCTTCCAAATAAAGGTGCAGTCAGAAGGAAACAGAAGAGACCTCTCCTTTCTGGTTACATACACTACAGCCAGGCTCACTAGCTGGGGGGTTCATTTTCCTCTTTGATAGCAGTGCTTAGCCTATCTGCCTGATGTAGGGCTCCAGACCCAGTGGACTGGGCACAAAGCATGCCAGCTGCCAAAGCCAGCCAGGAGTGGGACAGGGGGAGTGCAGGGGGCCGGATGCAGGAAATGCTATAATAATGGAGATGGCCCCTGATAGTGGAGTTCAAAAGCGAACTTTCCAAAATTCAAGGTCATGGTTTTGGATCCAAAGGCCCATTTAGACCATCGAAATAAAGAAGGGACAAGAAGAGATGGGGAAGGGAGGGTTCCCAGTTAATCCCTGAGCAGTATAATGCTCTGGAGTTGGACTCAGTGCTGGCATGAGTGGGTACCAGTTCATCAGTGTGGGCCTATAGCTTTCGTCTCTCAATGTTTGTACATTTTGGAGAGACAAGGTCGGTTAGGCCACCCACCTCACCTCCCCAATATCCTGGGACCAAGACAGCTAGAAGACAGTGAGCTTCAGGGCTGTCCAACAGCCCTGTGTCCTGGAATTGGCTTTGGCTAGCCTCTCTCAGCAGTCTTACCCTGACCAGCCAGACACCATGCTGGGCTACTGTATGTTTATTCCCCACAACAATTAAACATCTCTGATCAGCTCAACTAATTAACCATCCACAAGTAGTTACTCACTGATAGGGACTTTTGGCACCTTTACCAGTTGTTACCCGACAGCCAAACAGAACAACGAACAAACTAAACTTTCTGGGAAAGATACAAAGAGCTAAAAAAATCCCACTATGACAGCTACCAGGAGGGCTAATGCAGCATGCAGACCAACTGCTTTTATGATACACAAGCACACAGGGCAAATGAGGCATTTGCGCTTCTTCCATTTCCAAACTGCAATGGCACTTTTGAAAACAAAATCAGAAGCATCAGCTTGCTCCTGGGTGAGCTTATTTAGCAAATGCATTTTGGAGACCAGGTTTCAGTATGGAGGGGTTTTCATCACAGCTGGATGAAACCCCTTGAAAATGGGAGGGATTAGATTTGAATGGAAATGCTGACAAACTGAGATCTTTTAACTCTGGTGATGAATACAGCTTCTTTAGGTTCCTGGTAGGAAAACCTTTAGTAGCGAGCCCTACACTTTTGAATTGGATCTATAGATTTTCTATATTTACTACTGGGTTCTGCGGTACTTCTAATAGAATTTAGTAGAAAATTATATCTATTATAGAAGCCTATGAAAAGGCTTCTATAAATTTTACAGGTTTTTTACAGTAATTTGTATAGAATTCTATTAAAATTGTATAGAACCTCTATTGGTTCTATCTCTGTTTCATTATATAGGATTTTTCCATATAAGAAAATGTCCAGGATAATATTTTGATTTTGAACATTCCATATAAGCTTATATTACAACATAAAGTTAAGACCGAGTCCCTGCTGCATTCCACACACACCCCACTGAACTCTGCCTTTTTGACCTTTGTCTGAATAAGGACTCAGGCTGGGTCAGTGCCCAAAGATAAGTAACCCCTGTGGTTTGAAAGCTTCCTACTATTGATTCCCTGGTCACCCCAGTCAAGTCTTGAATTCCGTGGAGCCAAGATACCACAGTGATGGGCAGCTCATGAATGCACATAAACAATTAAAAATTAGACAACCCACCTGGCTATTCTAGGACCTAGCTAAAATCCTGCTGACAGTGGGGCATTGTCTGGTGGGCTATAATAAGGGAGCTTTAGCTTTTCAAGAGAGAAGAATTTAAAATAAATTCAAGTAACATAAAGATGAGCCTGGATCAGACACCTGGAGGCACACTTCCTGGTTTAGCTAGAGAAGAGGAGAGGTCTGTATCCAGATCCAAACATAGCTAAATGTGAGATGAAATGAAGCTCTGGACCTCACCCACACACGTCAAAAGAGTCCAACACATCCAGGCTTAGGGAAAGTTTGGCTTCAGATCTCAATGCAGGCCCATCTCCTGGGAAAAGAGAGAGGGAGAGGGTATGAAGCCAGATAGATGCATAATAGCAAACATGGGCACTTCGACCCAGAAGAGCAATGTCGGAAGAGTCATATCCACCTTCACTGGCACATTTTCCAGCAATCCCTGCAGAGGCGCTCAGGACTGACTGACCCATGGATACTAAATTGTCTTCTCAGCCTTCCAGGCCCACGTTCAGTCCTGTCAGCAAGGCAATAATAGGACACTCGCTGTCCTGCCTTTCAAGGGCTGCATTCTCCAGGGCACGCAATCCAGAAGCATCACGGCAGGATTTTCAGAAGTGCCAACCAATTTGTGTGGCTCCATTCATGATGGCCTGTACAACTTCAAGGGCTGACTTTCAGACAATGCCAGGCTCCCACTCCCTGACAATCAGTTCCTCTCACAGTGTCTCAGCTTGGGCATCCAAAATCAATAACCGCTTGTGAAAATCTCAGCCTCAATGTGCACACACACACAAAGCCAAATACTGAAGAGGACAAAATTGCAGTCACAGACAAATCAACTAGCCAAACCAAAACACCCTTTGTATACAGGATGGAAGAAGGGATGGTATCAATTCCTTTGAAAGAAGGCTGAGCAAAGAGGAGCCACTAGTACTGTCAGGAGAGTCCTGAAGTGCTGATGTAAAGTATCATGCATGTTCTTTCATTTTTGCAACAAAAGAAAAAAAACTTAAATTGTACCATAAAAACCTTGTATTACAAAGAACTGATTAACATTTGACTCTGCTATAGAACCTGAACAATGGCCAAGGCTGTGAAGTGGCTGCCCAAAAAGGCTAGTGAGAACAATACAATAATACAAAGAGCCCTTGTGCATGGCAGGAAGTGTGCTGTACTATCTACCCTCCCAGATGGTGCTCTAGCGTTCCTCTTGACTAACCAAGCCAAGCAAGGTCAAATGCTCGATATTTGTTCAAAAATCTTTCTGCAAAGAGGGTGCATGATAAAGTCACTTTGCACACATCCTGCGTATCTATCAGTGTTTCCTTGTACTTGGGTTACAATGGACAGATAACACAGTGAAACAGAGCTGTGCCTACTTTCTGTCTTCCTGTCTTCAAAGCACTTCACATCCATTCGCTAATCCTCACACTGTTCCATGGAGTCAGCCACTAGTATTATCCTCATCTTACTGGTAAAACGGAGGCAGAAAAAAAGGGAGAGGGACTCAGAGGGAGTTCGTGGCTGAGCCATAATTTGAACTCAAGAGTTTCTGGTCCTTAGTCACTCTCTATGGTTAACAAAATGTTAAACAATTAGAGCCAAACTCATTGCTGTTCTAAATCAGCGTAGCTTCATAGACTTCCGTAGAAATGTGGTTATTTACACCGGCTGAGAATCTGACCCTGGATCTGACTCCTGGGAAATAATCGGAGAGTTAACCATGATGATTTAGCCCTTTTAATCCCCACTTAGGGAGGTCTGCTTAAAACACTTCACACCATCTACGCTAGAGGGTGATTTTTACTTTGACATGGGCAGACTCAAGGAAAAGCTGGTCCTGTCAGCTGGATGTGGTGAAGATGTAGTTTTAACTCACATGCTTTTGCAAATAAATTGAAGGCTGAAATCAATCAGAGGACAAAGGAATTGTACGTGTCTTATGGTGATTTACTCCACCATCTGTATGTCCATCAAAAGCAAATTTTAGATACACACATTTTGCCAGGGCGAGAGAGCATCTTTAAGCCCCATCACCATCATCCCTTTCATCTGCTTGTTTTGGATATCAGGAACATCGGCTCCTCACGCCCCCTCCCACCTCAGTTTGCTGAGGACTTGGACAAGATTTTAAAAGACCTCAGGAGGGATGTTGCATGGGGCCGTAACCTTGGATGAACATCCCCTTCCCCTCCAACTGAGCTGTTGGGAAGAGGTAGCAGAGGTGTAGACTACCTATGGGAGCTGAGGTGGGGAAAAAAAGCTGCCATTTAGGGTGCAGCCTTGTGCACCATCACTATTCTGATCCCCCCCCAAATCTGGATTAGGCCAAAGTACAGCAAATTGCAATAACCAGTCTTAACCTTCCAATGACAGGGAGCAGAGTGGACTCTTGGCCCAATGAAGGTAGAAGAAGGTATTCTCTGAGCTGCTGCTGCCTGAAAATTCATGTGTAGCGAAGAGTCTGGCAGGTCTCAATCTTTCAGCCCAGCCTGACAATCAGAGGGCAAATACTGCTGATATCTAGGGAGGCTTTCTTTGACCATTATGGTCATTTATCTTACCTGGGTTAACTAAACATCTGTTTTGAATAGCTGGTCCAGCACCATCCTCTGCAATCGGTCAGCTAAGAGGCAGTGAAATCAGTAATGCATCAGCATTAAACTCCGGCCTGCCACAGTGGGTCCCACAAATGGAGCAGCAGTAATATATTGCCTTGACAGATCAAACAGCATTAGCATGGACATTCACCATCATGGCTGGAGCAGACTGAAAGAAAACTCAGGAAAGAGTGCTTGGAGACAGGGCAGTAGCTGGTGAGACTGATTCTTGGAGTGCCTGGTTTTGAATCAGTGTGTATTTAAGGGCTGCTGGGAGTGTGACTTACCTGTGTGAAGCACACAGACAATCTGTGTCAACAGTGGTCCTTGGAATTCTGTGTTGGCTTCCACTAGCCACAGTATTTGTGCCTGTTAGGAGAGTGACGTGAGCTCAGCCAGGGAAGGTGGTAACACAAGAAAGGGAATGGAACCAATATGTTAGCAGGTGTATTTCTTAGGACTAAACTGAAATGGAGTTGAGGCCACTGGCTTTTGTGACTTCCATGCATCAGATTGTAGTGTGGGTTGAACATGTATCAACCAGGCTGTTTTGTTGCTATGTGAGATATTTGGCTTTCCACTTCCTAAGTGTGTCTCCTGTGCAGTGTATTTCTTTTGCTGATAAATATTTATGCATGTGATTTTGATTTATATTTCAGAGCTTAAATGCTGTAGAGCCTGGAAACATTTGAATTAAAACAACCTAAAACCAAAAGAGAGAAAGAGAAAAGAGAGACAGAGATGACCTCTCTACCAAGGGGTCTGCTTCCTCCTACGGCTGAATTTTTCCAATGAAATGCCCTCCAGAAGAGGCACAACCCCTCCCTTCCCCCCACCCGTTGGTCTGTGCTTTATGATTGTGACTCCAAAACTGCATGCAACAAAGATCAAAGGTGTTTGCGGCATCACCAAGGTTACTAGAGTGAAAACATCACACACAGCATTTGCATGATTGTACTTCCAAATCGCAGCTTGTAGCAACAGTGCATTTTAAATGAAGGTGATTTATAACACAAACCAGCATGCTGATCATATGCTGGATAATAGGCTTTGTCTGGTAGTAGGTTGTTTTTGTTTTCTCTTTGGAAGCAATGGGCTGTGTTTGTGAGAAGGGAAGCAGCGGCGTTTCACTGACTCCCCTGCAAACACTTTCAACCAGTGGTCTCCAACCTCTTTAAGCACGAGATCACTTTTTGAATTTAAGTCAGACCAGGATCTACCTCAAACTCAAATACCCCTGCCCCACCCCTTTGCTGAGGCCCTGCCCTCCTCACTGTGAATATGGGGTACAGGGGAGGGAGGGAGACAGACATCAGTGCCCCCCTGCCTCTGTTTCCCCCAACCTGCACAAGAAGCAGGAAGCTCCCAAGGGCAGTTCTGAGGCTCTGGGCAGGAGCATCCAGGCAGTGGGTGGAGGGGCAGCTGAAGTGCCAGCTCTTGATAGTCTCCCAGCCAAACCAGTCAGGATCCCATCAGAGGCTCCAAGATCTACTGGTAGATCCCAATCGACTGGCTGGTGACCACTGCTTTGGACAGATTCAGAAATACGCAGGAAGGTTATCCATTCTCAGGATGGGATTCACAGTCCAGCAGGCATTAACCCCACCCCTGCTGTGGCCCACAGGATGTGTCTTCTCTGCAGGCTGGGGCACGATGGCAGCTCAAGCAGAGGCACCTGAGCTAGCTGGAATGGCGTTAGAGCGGGGCCTGAAGCAGGGAAGCCGTAGCAGCGTGAGCTAGCCACTCTAGTCCATTAGCCAGGACTCCAGGCAGGCTTGGAGAGCCTGCACAGAAGCAAGCGCTGCCGCAAGTTCCCTGCTCTGGGACTGAGTTCGATTAAAGCTCAAGCCTGCCTGCTTGAGCTGTAACCACACCCTGCGAGCAGGGCTGCAGGGGGGCTGGTTTCAATGGGTGGCTCTGGTCAGCACTGCTGACTGGGCCACTGAAAGTTCAGTCAATGATGCAGTGGGGCTAAGGCAGGTTCCCTGCCTACCCTGGCTCCACGTGGCTTTCGGGAGCAGCAGGCATGTCTGGCTCCTACACCCAGGAGTAGCCATGGGGGCTCTGCACACAGCCCCCTAGGCACCAGCTCCACAGCTCCCATTGGCTGGTAACTGCATCCAATGAGAGCAGTGGGGGGCACTGCCTGCAGGTGCAGGCAGTGAGCAGAACCCGCTGATCCCTCTGCCTAGGAGCCGGACGTGCTGGACACTCCCAGGAGCTGCTTGAGCTAAACACCACTGGGAGCCTGCACCCCAAATCCCCTCCCACATCCCAACCCCCTGCCCCAGGTCATAATCCCCTCCAGCACCCTAGTTCCTTGCCCCAACCCTGAGTCCCCTCCTGCACTCCAAACACTTTGGCCCCAGTGTGGAACTCGCTCCTGCACCTCAAACCCTTTATTCCTGGCCCCACCCCAGAGCCCAATGCCCTCCTTGATCCCACCTGCTGCTCCAGCCCAGAACACCCTCCGGCACTCAGACCCTTAATTTCTGGCCCCACCCCAGAACCTACATCCCCGGCCAGAGGCATCACCCCCTCCCGTGCCCCAATCCCCTGCCCCAGCTGGGTGAAAGCGAGTGACAGAGGGAGAGAGGGTGGATGGAGTGAATGGGGATGGGACTTCAGAGAAGGGGTGGAGCAGAGGCAGGGCCTCAGGGTAGGGGCAGGGCAGGTGGTGGGGCAAAGGTGTTTGACTTTGTGTGATTACAAAATTGGCATCCCTCTCCATGACTGCAATGCAGACATACCCTAAATCAAGCCCCGCTACCCACCCACTGAGTGAGTTCAAACCCATTTTTTAAAAATTAACCTGCCACCAAAACAAGTCTATTGTAGATCTCTGCTTTTACAACAGCTGAAAATACGCTGCCTGAGGTGCAAGAGAGGCATTGCTCATCCCTGCACAAGGTCCAATAGGTTACACCGAAGCAGAACTGGAAATGAGAGCTTTATGCTGTTTCCAAGGCAGATTCCCATGTTTCCAATGAGCTCAATGATCCTGGATACTCCGAAGATTGCAAACTTTACAGCCATGACACACTGATGTAGAGAATAACTTACTGAGATCACACTTTTGAAGGTGTATCGGGCCCAGTCCTCAATAGGTATAAATTGAAATATGCTGATTTACAGCAGTTTTAATTTCTGTCTGTCTGAGCCTCATGTAATTGGATTCATAATAACTAATCACAAGACTTGGCAGGTGGAGGGATAACAAAAATTTTTCTGAGAACCATTTAAAAATGCTCTAAAACATTGTAAAATAGATGTTCTGTACAAAATGTGGTCTAAAGGGAGCACACAATGGTATGGAGTGGTAGAAAAGCTTTGTATGGGATGGTTTGGCCGATACACTCATAGATAGCCCTAAATTCATCTCAACAAAATAACGTTACACCACATAAAACACACACACACTCTACACACACATACTAAGCATTCATATAAAATGTGTCACCCTATAATCTGTCAAATAAATCTGACATAATAAATATGTCACTTTATTTAACAACTGGTGCTGAAGAGAAATAGGCAGAGTAAAAGAAATCAAGACAGGGCTTAGTAAAAACACCGCGAAAGGCAGAAAATAAAGCAATCAATCAAATCCGTGTGGAATGTCTACAGCACTTGAAATAATATTTTATTGTCAGCTATTGATTGGATCCCACTGAACAAAATTGCAAACAATAAATCTGGGGTTATAAACAAGAGTCACAATAAGAATAACTTATTTCAAATTCTCGGTCGCACATCAATGTGTTCTTTGCAAAATGAGATGTGAAGTAAGAGTCAATGGTAGCCTCAGTCACTTGGCTGTCTTACCCCTTGAATCTTGGAAGCCATTGCCAGTCAATAACAATGGAAATGTTTTTATGAAGCAGCCGTAAAAATAAAACGTCCAACCCTCACGGATTTAAACTTCAGCTGTCAAGTTTCCAAACTTCTCTAGGATGAGCGCTAAGGCATGGGGTGAAAATAAAAGTAGCATTTGGTTTGGCTAGTGAGATTTCCTTGTGGGAGTGAGGGAGCGCAAGAGCTTTTCATCCAGTCTCATGGCATCCCCAGTAGGATTGACAGCTTGCCCAAAGCAAAATAAAATAAACCAGGGGTGCAAAGTGTGCTTTAGGAGAGATTTGAACAGCTGACGCACATCCCAGGCCCAGGGATCTTTGTACAGTGAGGAGAAACAATTTCCATTACCCCTGACTACTCAGCTCTCCTCTCATTTGCATCATTCTTATCCTGAGGTAACTCCATTGACTTCTGGTTTACATCAGTGGATGACAGAGACTCTGTCTCTGCTAAAAAGTGATGTGTGTTAATAGCCTTGAGTTCTCTTTCTAACCTAAATTATGTTACGAAGTAGCCCACTGAAATGAATCAGACTGCTGGAGGAATAGGGTCTTCTCAGAATCTCGCCCTATAGAGTTGAACTGAAAAGAGGAGCATTAACAAGATGCACATCAGGGCTCCATTGGGCTAGGTACTGTCCGGTTGTTTTAAGGAGATATACATTTTTGGCAAGCTTTGGGGGGAAAATCCACTTCTCTGTTTCCCCTCTGATTTGCTGACTAGGAAGGTTTGACTCCAAGGGTGTTTATCAAGTTAAAATTCAAAACTTTAGAACCACCACCCTGGGTCCTTTTTCTAGCTCTCCCTCACTCTTACAGATAATCGCCACCTACAGCAAAGCCTCAGGAACTGGCCTGCATACCTTGCAGATAAGCTAGGGAGGGCTTACTTCTGCCCTTGTATAAAAGAGTCACTTACTTTCGTCACTGTGGTTCTTCGGAATATGTTGAACACATACCTCCCATTCCTGGTGTGCACATGCTTTGTGAAAAGTTGCCGTGAAAAGTCCATCAAGGTGGCATGAGAAAGAGGCCATAGTGTACAATCCAAGGGACGTCAGTATCGCCCCCCCCCTTTCAGTTCTTTAAGCCATGGAGCTTTTCAGCCCTCTGTTCTGGAAAGAGCAAGGCTCCCTTAAAGGGCAGGACATGGACAGGCTATTGGACCTTCTGCAGGAGCCCCGAGGACTGCAACCAGGAACTCCTCCACATGATCACTGCAGAAGCCATGGACCTGGCACCTGAGTCAGCCGCACACACAGCAGCTTGTAGACAGCCCTCCTCCCCACCCATTTCCCCTTGTCTGATAGAGAGGAGAACTCCTGCCTAGCCTCTTGTGGCAACAAGTCTTCACGTTTTTCCACAGAGTCCCACAAACTGAACTCACACCTAGCCAGTAGCACCTGCTGGGTTGCAATCCTGAGTAGTAAACCAACGTCCCCCTCGCCTCCCCCCAACAGAATAAACTTTCTTGCCAAACAGGTCTAGCTTCTTTGAGTCCACTGATACCGGATTTGTGCCCTGTTGTCTTTGCCTTTCTCTCTCCTGGACAGCAGACACTACAAGAGACCTCATGGGGCAGGGAACTTGGGCAGGCACATGGTATTTTCATGCAGCCCTTTTTTGAAGTGGAGGGAAGGGAAGCGGAGGTCTGCCACCGACTCATAACTGGATCCATAATGGCTTCGTTGAGAGGCCAGGCCAGTCTGGAAGGACCTGCAGCAACTAGAATGCTTATTACGTGGGAGGTCTCTTTTACTTTCCCCACCTGAACACTTAAGGCTACCCTCTTTGACAACTCATGGGGAGCCTTAGAACCGTCAGGGGAGACATCTCCCGATACTGCCACATCTGGAAGGAGGAAGAAAATGCCCCTTCTGGCACCAGACTTGATGGTACCTGCATTGGTGCTGGAGTAAACAGCATCGGCTTCTGCTATCCCAAGGCAGAGGCGTGCTTGGGCTTTGCTCACTGTGACTGGAAATCTTCAGTCCAGGAGATTGTCCCCTTTGGCAACCTGCTTCTTATACCGTCCCTTGGGAGCTGGAAGCAGGACTGGGGGCTGGGGCCACAGCCAGGAATGGAGCTGCAGGAGGGTTGGGGCAGCAGCTGGGGGCCAAGGCCGGGACTGGGCCACCATCAGGGCCAAGAGCCAAAGCTGGGGCTTCAGTTGGGGGTGGGGATGGGACAAGAGCAAGAATCAGAGAGGAGTTGGGGGCAGAGTAGGACTGGAAGACACTCCCTCCCCATCCCCTGTGAGGACTGGCCTGGGACTCACCATTCCCCCTCCAGTTCCTCCATGCCCGCAAGAGGGATGCACCCCACAGTTTGCAGAGAGGACTGCTACCAGGAACTCCTCCACATGGTCATCCTGGGAGTGGCCAGACAGCCAACACAGGGGGGTGGGTTCAAGCCCCTGTATGTGCTCAGTGGAGCTGCAGGGGCCATATTTACTGTTGTAGGCAGGGAGAATGGTGATCAGTGCCAGGATCTGATATGATAGGAGAAGCGCTCCTTACTGATGCCAAGGCACTTGGTTCTGAGTCTGACTGGGCTGGTTCAGATGTAGGTCTCAGGGCCACCTCCACAAGCAAAATCTGTAGCCTGGCCTCTCACTCCTTCTTTGTCCTTGCAGATTTGGCAATGGTCCCCAAGATGAACTTCCCACTGGCACTTCAAACAGCTTGAGTGCGGGTCGCTTGGGGCATGGCCATGTTGCAGGAGACACAAGGCCTGAAGCCTTGTGACTGAGGCATCCCTCAGCACAGGGGAGCGGATGAAAAACCAATAAATGCAGAAAACTAATTGCTTAACTACTAACTATGCTAACCAACTATTCTCAACACTCAGAGGAAAAGTCCACTGAGAGAACTTGCGGAGGCAAGAAGCGCAGTTCCAGTGATCATCATGGGAAGTAGGAAGAAACTGAGGGTGTACAGGGTCAGCTGGGTGCTTTACTTGGCACTAGTAGCTTACAGCAGCTGAACGTGCTCAAGTTGCCCTGATGAGTACCACTGAGGGGGAAATTTTCAGAGACTGTGCAACTTGATGTGAGCGCACATGTGCAATCACTCGAAGAGGAACAATGAGCTTCTCTTTCCCTCCAGTTTCTCCCCCGTTCCCTTCCACCGAGGACTAGATTGAGACTTGGGGTAAGTGCAAAGAATTAATTAATAGGCTGAGCATAAGTCATAGAATCACAGGGTTGGAAGAGACCTCAGGTCATCGAGTCTAAACCCCTGCTAAAAGCTGGACCAATCCCAATTAAATCATCCCAGCCAGGGCTTTGTTAAGCCAGGACTTAAAAACCTCAAGGGATGGAAATTCCATCACCTCCCTAGGTAACCCATTCCAGTGCTTCACCACCCTCCTAGTGAAATAGTTTTTCCTAATATCCAATCTAGACCTCCCCCACTGAGTCTGTTTAGAAGGTGAAAGGCTGACTGGATTCCAGTCTATAAATACCTGCCTGGGTAACAAATCTTTGATGATGGGCTTTGTAGTCTAGCACAGAAAGGGAGAACAAGATCCACTGGCTAGGAGCTGAAACTACACAGATTCAGACTGGAAATAAGATGTAAAATTGTAACAGTGAGTGTAAGCCACCATTGTAACAATTTACCCAGGGTCAGAGTGGATTCTCAATCACTGGAAATTTTAACATCAAGATTGGAGGTTGTTCTAAAAGATCTGCACTAGGAATTAGTTTGGGAAAGTTCTCTGGCCTGTGCTAGGTTTCTTCTGACCTTGGTATGGGTATCCTCCCACTAGTTTATCATTATGATGGCAAAGAAAAATGCCCATTTAGTTACCCATATGGGCAAATAACATGAAAACATGTATCCATAGTGTAAATTCGTTGACTTCCCATGGAGCAGCATTAGAGACTAATGTAGCTTTCACAAAGTTCCAACTTACACTTTTGACTATGCTTAGTATCACTCCTATTCTATAATTTAACCGGTTAGGCGAGAGAGATAATCTACACACTCAGGTCTGGTTGCAAGGAAAACAGCAGTAACATATTGTCCAAGAGCAAAAATAGGTCCTGCACCTGCAGAATATCATCCATATAGCCTGCAGCAAAGCTTCAAGCAATACGTCCCCATCAAGGAAGTTCTTCCCGATATTGCTGTTGCAATCAGTATTTGTTTTACCACTGTGTAGAACACACTCTTTGTCCTAGCATGTTATCCTGCTATTGGCAATATAATATCTGAGCACCTACTCCTAATGAGTAACTCAGTCCCAGCAGCCTTAATGGGGCCTCCATTCAAGCCCTTGGCATCTTGTCCCTTTCTGCTTTTGTGTCACAAAAAGCCCTCCACGATGCGTAGTAACAACATGCACAAGGAAAACATGGGAGTTGCAGGGGCCAATGGTGGAGCCTCCCTATACACAATTCCCCAGAGATACAGTGACTTTATGGTTGCATCCAAAATTATTGCCAAAAGTTGTCTCTCATTTGAAGCAGATGATGTTCTTTCCCAAGCCACATTCACCTCCAGAGAAGAAGCCACTCCCTACATTAGGTATCAGAGGGGTAGCCGTGTTAGTCTGGATCTGCAAAAGCGACAAGGAGTCCTGTGGCACCTTATAGACTAACAGATGTATTGGAGCATAAGCTTTCATGGGCAAAGACCCACTTCATCAGATGCATGTAGTGGAAATTTCCAGAGGCAGGTATAAATATGCAGGCCAGAATAAGGCTAGAGATAACGAGGTTAATTCAGTCAAGGAAAGTGAGGTCCACTTCTAGCAGCTGATGTGGAGGTGTGAACACCAAGACATCCTTACGTTAGATGTCAGATGATATCTAGCTTTTTCATCTGGGCAGGACTAAATGGTTTTGTGCTTTGCCTCATTTGTTTGTGTTATATGCGGATCACATGAAAGGTAGAGCAGTCTCCTCACAGATGACCTCCAAATGGATAACATCCTGCAAGACTGCTCCTGTTGCACCCCATTAGTGGGCATAGGCTCATCTTACGAGAGCGCTAGCTGCACCCATAGCATTCCTCCATGACGTTGCCATAGTGGACATTTGCAGGGTGGCTATGTGGTAGCTGATACACATGTTGACAAACCATTACACTATGCCAGGGTGGATGCAAACTTTGGTAGATTGGTCCTGCAGTCCTTGTTTAGGTAGACTGTGAGCCCCGCCTCCAGGGGTGTGCACTGCAATTGATTCTTCTAAGTGGCATGCACAGCAGCAATTACTCACAGAAAAAAATGTGGCGATTTATTGTAAGTGTGGTTCTTTGAGATGCGATGCGGGCTTGTGCTCCATGACCCACCCTCCATCTCCTCTGCATTGAAGTCTTGTGACCAGGTGAAGAAACTGGGAGGGAGTTGCAGAGGCAATGCCTCCTATAGCCAGTGGAAGGACAAAGACAATGGGGCCCAAATGCCACTCCCCTACGATACTGCTGGTCAAATTTCTCCAGCTCTGGTGCATTGGGCACACGCCCACATAGGTGGAATACACACCTGCATCTACTTGAAGAACTACTAACTACTACTATCTGTTATATTCTGTGTTTATATTCACACAGCTATAAACATTTAGAAGTGACTTATTCTCAGGACAGATGGGTGATCAAAAGGACGAAAGCAGCTTTTAAAGGGGGATTCTCCCTAAAGCAGGGGAAGAGAAATGTTTTTTGAATTGAGGGAATGGACTCTGCCAACCAGTCCATAGAGGAGTGGAATGGGGACTCTATGAAGCTTAGAGCTTCCCATGGGGAAGATGTTTAGACACCGAGGAAGCCAGATGTGTATACAGACTGCTTTATGGTTTTTAAAGACCTGTTTTCATTCTAACAAATAATACTTGGTTTAAAAAGGCTGTTTGGTCATGGATGTAGCCAGCCAGTGTCCCTAGAGGGAACTGACATGCAAGTGCTGGATGAAAGTCAGCCCTGCTGAGGTAATCATGGCTTGTCCCAGTTGGACTGGGAGAATCATATGATTCCTCCATCAGGCCAAGTGACTGCTAGGGACCTGATCCCAGAAAGGGGAGTGCAGTTAGCTTAGTAACTGTGATAGCATCCTCCAAGCATTTCTTCCCCTCCTACCACAACATGCCAAGGCCCCTCGCTTTGGTAGCCCATCCCTACGCCTGACCGGGAGGCCACTATCTTTGGGGCCCATCTCTGCTTCTCAGAGAGCAAAGTCTGGATTGGGGAAGGGGTGCTGTCTTAAACCTGTACTTTTCTTACTAATTTCTGCTTTGGTTAAGAAAACAAAGCACATCTCTGCTCCAAAGAGGTTCTCTGAGGGTAGATGTGTCATGGACTTCTGAGCATTCACCGCCCTGCGGAAGGCCAATTAGCAGCAGGTGATTAAATAGTAATGCAGCACATATAATGAAGCATTCAGAGGCGAGCAGAATGAGTGATCAAGATGTACAGAGCAGATCCCTTCAAACATTGGAAGTGAGCCCTGCAGAAAATAGAGGAACAGCCGCTGCTGCCTGTAGAAAGGAAGAAAAGAATCCTTGGACCAAAGCAACAGTGCACCCTCTAGTGGGAGAAGCTGGGAAGCAATCTTTCCTCTGTCATGTGCCCTGCATGGCATCTCTTCCGATGTTTTACTGTACAGCTACAAGCTCATCGGCTTCACATGCTCCCAGGGGCAATCTCTTTAACCCACTTTAATTGCCATCTACTGTATCAGCACATCAGCTCCATTAGCATGAGCAGGAACGAGTCACCCTGAGCTTGTCAGATAATTTTCCCATGAGCTCTTACCTTATGCCATGCCCAGAGCTTCGTAGACGTGTACTGAGGCATGGAAGGACCACAAGTACCTTGGCAACACAATAACTTTGGGGGATCAGCCACAGTGAAGACTGAACAAATGCCAAAGCTCCTGGGGCTACTGCCTAGAAGCAGCAGGTTAATCTCTACCACATGCAGTGACACAGAGCAAGGCAAAAACAAAGTAGAGGTAGTTAGATGCCCGGTCAGGGGTGTAGAATGACCCCTGACTTGCAGGGCTGAGGGTCGTTTCTCTATTGACAGGGGGGCTAACAGACTTGCTGGGCCCCTGGGCAAGGTGGGGGGGAAGCTGTGTGTGTGTGTGGGGGGGGGAGGTGTGATTCTACACTCCAAGGAGGGCTAGGGCCTCAGGAGGAGGGGGAGGGGGCAGTTAGCCCTCTGTGCTGCCTGGGGCATACTCTGCTGGGTCCCTCACCCCCAGCCAGTCCTGAGAGCCACCCGGAGCAGACCACACGGCAATTTAAAGAACCCAGGGCTACAGCCACTGTTGCTCCTGTGCTAGCAGCAGTGGTGGCTGAGAGCTCTGGGCCCTTTTGAATCGCTGGGCCCTGGGGCAACTGCTCCCCCGCCCCATATCGGCGGGCCTGTCTGTCGAGCATTGGTGATATTGATGCCTGCTTCAGCTCTTACAGAAAACCATCTGCTGTTGTTAGCTGAGCTGGAATGCACAGCATCAGCCATCTTGGCAGGCACACTGAAAACTGAACTGAGGAACCTCCAGAGCTCAACGCACACGCTGCTATAGCTTGTTGAGTTAAAGAGCCAAGCTGCCTTGGGAGGCATATCCACCCTGGGTGAGGCAGCTGTAGCACACACCCATCAGCTGGTTGCACAGGTAGCCTTTATTAATATTTGACTGATGACAGGGCATTCATGCCCCCACAAAACCGAGGCCTAGCCCTGCGAGGCTGCGTACGAACAATAAGAGGCAGCCCACGCTCTGAAAAGCTTGCAGTGTGAACAAAGTCGACCAAAAAAGGCCAGAGAGAAGCAGAAAAAGAGCAGTGAAAATTTAGTCAGGACTCTTCTCCCTCTAATTTGGAAATTGTCCAGCATCTCCAGCTTTAAAGCTGATCTGAATGAGATGGACACTGGGTGCTCTTTGACATTTTTGGTATATGAAATCTTCTTTTTAAACGTAAATCATTCAGCTAAGCATTGGGATGGACCACGGGTCTGAGAACAGGGTCATCCCTTGGTTAGTTGTGCTCCTCCAGGATTTGTGTTCCCCTCTTTTAGGGATCTTGTTCCCCAGCAAAAAAGAAAAAGAACATTCCCTGCTGCTACTGCTCAAGCCTCTGTGGAAAATTTACTACCGTGCCTTTCTGATCAGAGCTGGAGGAAAACTGCCCTTCAGACAGATCAGACTCACAGCTGAGAAAGAACCTCTCCTTTTATTACTTGGCTCTCAATCTGTTACAAGAAAAACAACTTTTTTTTCTTCTTAATCACCTTCATCGAACTCCCCTGAACTTTGGGATAATGTATGCTGTGTCATCGGCGCAGCGCCACTCTGAGAATGGTAAATAGGCTCCCATGTATTTCTCAGGCTGACAGTTCACATTATCATTGAGACTTAGAAAGAACTGTGGAGTACTGAGCAACAGAGAATCAGAATGCTTGCATCGGGGGTATCTTCCCCTCCAAGGGACTCATTTACAAATGCTTATTAAAGAAGCCCCACAACATGGCTGTGGGTGCTTGAGAAGGAAGATGATATCCTTGTTTCAAATTGGGGTAAACTGAGGCAGAAATAAAATCCTGGCTCCATGACTATTAGTCCCCCGCTCTAATGAGTAGCCCCTGCTCCCAGCCTGTGTCTTGCTGCTCCACTGCAGTTAAGGTGTTCGGATGGGATGTGCCTCTGGCCTTTATAAGGAAAAAGGAAGGAGAACAAGGGTCCATCCCAAGAAAGCAAAGAATAAAAGTTCTCAGTGGAAAGCATATTTTTACCTATATAAGGGAAATTTACAAAGCCACCCAGGGGAGTTAGACACCTATTGGAACTGGACATCTAACTATCCTTTATTTTTAAAGATCTTCCCTCTAATGGTTATTCCTTTGTTTCTTGAATCTTTAAGTCCCAGCAGGCTCTGCTGTTCAGAGAGAGGCAGCCATTTTGTATTAGATTAACAGCAGACTATCATACAAAAACACACTGTACTCTTTCATCATGTTTTCAACGCTGTTCTTTCTTCTCCTCTCAGTTAAAAATAAAGGTGAGTGCGTGTGACTTCTTTAGGAAATTCACTTGCAATTTATTTCCCTCTTCCTTCTTGTATCCTGTCGGGGGGCCGCCCCTCCCGCGGGGCGGGCCGCCTGCCTCCAGGGCATAGTTCGGACCCCTCTGGCCTCGTTTCAAAATACGCTGCCCCCGTATTAGGGAAACTACGGCCCATTGGCCTAGCCTGAAAGTACGCTGTCCCTCTCTTAGGGGAACTACGGCCCACTGGCCTAGTCTGAAAGTACGCAGGCCCTGAGGCCTAGTCCTTTACGCGAATCCCTTCTCGCCAGGGGTCAGTGAAGGGGGGGTAGGGGGGCCCGGGCCCTCCCTCTCCACCGGGCCCCGACCCAGGGCCCTATCAGTGGCAGGCAGCTCCCACCACTGGCTCGGCGGGGGTTCCTTCCCGCAACGCGCCGAGCCCTCCGGGGCCTCTCCGGCTCCCTGCCCTGGTCACTTCCTACCCCCTTCCCCTGGTCGGCAGTGGTCCCACCTGTTGGCGTTAGCCAGATGTCTGTCGCCGCACCTTCCAACTCGGCGTCTGGGGTCGCCGTGGCAGGTCCGACGCCTGGGTCCCGTGTGGCTGGCCAGCGGCTCCGACGCTGGGGCCGGGCCCTGCGGCGGCAGGCCTGGCGACTCCCTCTCTGGCTGGCGGGCGGGCGGGCGGGTCGGCGGCTCTGGAGGTTGGGCCCTAGCTCCTGCCCCGTCGGCTGTCCGCCCTAACTGAATAGGACTGCAGTCCTTTATACCTGGGGCCTCCTGGGAGCATGCCCAGTAGAGCGGCGTGGGTGCGGCCCTCCCCGCCCCCTGAGCCAGGTGGTTTCGTGGGGCTGGAGTGCGGGGCAGGGCCGCCCTGTCACATATCCCCAATTAGTTTTTTTCTGAATTTCTTGCTGCAGCTTTTTTCATCTGACAGAAACTCTCAATTAAACAAAAAGATTGTCAGTAATGTAAACCACTACTCATGTCCCTGCTCCAGTTCTGGTTAGAGCTTTGTTCCCTTTGTAAAACCCATCTAGTAAGGAAGTTCAGCATCTTTAAATAAATGCAAAAGGCCTTGACATTTGCCAGGTGTGTGAAAAGAGAGAAACTTTATTACACTGATTCACTTGTCTCAAGTTAGTGTTGATGAAAGAGAAGAGTACACAGGACAAGTGAGAGTAAGGGTGATGTAAACAGGTGCTATGCAAGCTTTTCCTGCCCAGTTCAGCTAGTGTAACCCATTTGTGATGTTTAAGTAGAGGCTGCCAGTCATCACCAACTGCCGGTCATTTGGTGATGTATATGCAAATATACAAAGGACTAGAATGAACCATCAAAGATGAGATTTGTCTTTGCAAAAATAACTTGTGTCTCCTAGGCCTTGTCTCTACTATGTCGGGGAACGATGCTTCAGTGATTGATCCATCAGCCACCGATTCAATCTCCAAATCAAACTTTCCTGTCCACACTGAAACTCCACTGAGAAGAGTAGCCAGTATTGAAGGGAGGACAGGTCCCTATGACCTTACCACTCACAAGATGCCACAATGAGTATGTCAACTTCAACTACACTATTTATAGGGATTAGTGTAGACAAGGCCCTAGATACTTGAAGTGCAGCATGACATGCAATTTATACTTTCAAATGAACACAAAGGATAAACTGAATTTTGGGAAATGGCCAGTCCATTTGTGCCTTGAACATTGTGTTAACAAATAACCACCCCAGGTATGCCCATTAGGAAAACAGGGTTGCCAGGTGTCCGGTACTGACCTGGACAGTCTGGTATTTTTGCCTCCTGTCTGGCAAAAAAATTCAGAAAATACCGGACACCTAAAATGCTGGTATTTTTTGATTTCTTCCCGGCCAGGAGGCAAAAATCCTGGGTGCTTACTGGATTCTGCAGGGGAGCTGTCTTTGGTCTCCCCCTTTTTTTTCTCAACAGAATTTTTTCCCTAGTGGTTTTTTTTGGGGTGGAGTGGGGGGCTGTTTGGTATTTTTGGTTAAACCATTTGGCAACCCTATATGAGAATGGCTTATGCCTTTGAGTAGCAAATGTGTCTATGTAACTGCTACTAGGCGGATTTGAACCTGGGACTTCTGAAGCGGAGTATAGGAGCCTCTACCTGCTGAGCTAAAAGCCAGCTGACTCCCAGCCCATGCTGTAGAGGTCTCTTGGTCTTAACTGTTGCTGTGGTCTAGGTACCACTTGCATTGCTCAGTAACCACACTAAGGCTATGTCTACACTTGCGGCTTCTTGTGCAAGTATGGCCGTTCTTGTGCAAGAATCCGCAGAGCGTCTACACTGCCCATCCGCTCTTGCGCAAGTAAATGTACAGTATGGCGTGATAAGAGACAGCTTTTTGCGCAAGAGCTATGCTCTTTTTTAACAGGTGTAAGCCCTCTTGCACAGGAGCTCTTGCGCAAGAGTGCAGTGTGGACGCTCAGCAGGGATTTCTTGCGCAAGAAAGCCCTATGGCTAAAATGGCCATCAGAGCTTTCTTGCGCAAGAGAGCGTCCACACTGCCATGGGTGCTCTTGCGCAAAAGCACAGCGTGCACATGGCAGTGTGGACGTTTTCTTGCGCAAGACTTCTTGCACAAGAACACTTGCGCAAGATGTTCTTGTGCAAGAAGCCGCCAGTGTAGACAAAGCCTAGGTGTGTGGGTTACATCTACACAGCTGAATTGTACACAGAGACAGGATTTTCTGCATGGAGCCTCCAGTTCTCCATAGGGGTGCAAAACTGGTGTCTGAGCGAGCACATAATTACAGTAATCTTGTGTTATCTACCATCCAGATCATCACATAAGCAGCTCTTGTCAGGAAGCTGCTTTAAAAAAAGAGCACTTTATTGGCACCTAAATTAAAGACCAAGACTCCACTGTATTAGGCTCTGTATGAACAGAGTCTCTGAAGCCTTCTCCCCTATTCCCTCCACTCCTTTTAAAATTTTCCTCCATAACAAATGTGCAGCTAAAATTATCACTCCTGAATGACCATCTGATTCAGCACACCAGGTGGTTTCTGCTTAAGAGGCATTTACTCTGCTGAGAAGCTGTCCCAACAGATCTTTGGGGAGTAAGGGATGGGATGGTAACCCCTACCCTCCTGCAATGTTAGGAACCCAAACAAGGTAACTTAGCTAATGCATGGCAACCACAAAGCTGAAACTATCCTATTTCTCACTGTCCAAGCTTTTCAGCAGGAAAAATAAAAAAGCAACCAAACTTCAGCATAGATGTAATAAAAAGTAAACTTTTAAATAAATGACAATGTGATTAGTAGCACAGGTAAGATTTTTAAAATATTTGTATTTGTGATATCCTTTTACTAATGAACATAAAAATCAATTCATTTAGGCCCTAGTCCAGAAAAACACAGACACCCACACTTAGTTTTACATATACTTAAGCCCATCTCTCTTTAGCAAAGCCCTTAAGCACAGGTTTAACTTAAGTGTGTGCTTAAATCCCATTCAATGAGACCCACAAGCTTAAATGTTTTGCAGAATGGGGCCCTCAATCACTTTAAATGCTGTGTCTCTTTTCAGTACAAAAATCAACAGCAACAGCAGAACTGAGCCACTATGTGATATCTGGGTCTGTCACTCAGCTACCAGAAAAACAAAAAAAGCCAACAGACGTGTAAAAAGCCTTCTTCCCTCAACCTTGCCCCCTATCTTTAAAAACAGCCAACAGGAAAAAGATGTATAATTTAGTGGAATGGTTTGATTGGTGCATTCGATTATTTTAAACGTCAGCCTAAGTTATGCTCTTGTCTTCAGAGCTGCTGGGCCTTCCTTCAAAGTCATTCTGAATCACGGCTTTCAGGCTTCGTCTGCTGATGGGCCCCCAGGTGGTGATGGAAATGTAACTTCCCTTGACACAGATAACCTCCAATAAATGAGCAAGTTCCCTTTTGACATGCTGATTATAATAAATGGAGGGTTATCACGCAGTTCTTTAAACAGACAGAAAATGGGTCAAATTCTGCTCTCAGCTTCCACGGGGACATATGGGTGTAACAAAGCGGGATTTACTCCATCATGTTTGCAAAGCAGCAGTTTGCAAATCTCATTAGTCTGTTGCTAGGACTCTGATGGAAAAGCAATTTTTTAACCTGGAATAGCTTATTCTTCAACAGATGGATAACACATTGGGACATGCCAGCCAACAGTAGGCTGTGGCGCCCAGGAGTCAGGCCAGGAGCACCAGTCAGTCATTCTCAGAGCCCAGTCAAAAGTTCTCAAGGCCAGGAGATTAAATATTGGCCCCTATTCTGATCTCACAAGGGTTTTACACTAGTGTGACTCCATTGACTTTAGTGGGGCTACCACAGGTTTGCAGCGGTAAGAGAACAGAGTCAAGCCCTATTTTCACAAAACATCATTCTACCTGGTCTCTAAATGAGATAATTTTGTTTAAAAAAATGGCTTTGTGCACCCAAAAGTTGAAGGGCCTGGAAAAACTTATTTACTTCTGTGAGTCAGACTGCTGCCTGGACTTTCCTGAAAGCCTTTGCTTTCCAAAGGGTCTCAATGCCAGCCTACCCTTACACTCAGAGCATAGATCTCTCATACCAGGGGAGTGACTTGGTTTTACTGCAGTTTACCCTGCCCTGCCCTGTTCTACTGATGGTGCCTCTACTTGGGGCATGTGGCTCTGGCCTTTCCTTTTCCAGAAGAGACCACTCATTACTCCTCTCTCTGCTAGCTCCTACAGGAAGTCTGTGCTCCTCATCATGGGCATTTTTTAGATAGCACCAAACACTCATTAACGTACACAAAAAGCTGAATTCAGCACTCTTTCTGTAAAATGGATGGTAAATCCTGAACAATGCTAGTCTCTCCTTGGAATAATAAATTATGAGGACAAATGGCAGAACCATTATCAATGTCAATATCCAGTCATAAATAGCCTTATAAGAACACTGAAATGATGGTGTTTTATTGCATTAGGTATCACTTGTCATTAATTACAGCAAGAAACTTTTTGTCCTTTGATGGAAAGCATTGTAACCTGCTCAGTAATAAATTCAAAATAGTCTTAAAACAAAAGTCACCTCAAGTCCCCCCCACATCGACCTGAGTGCAAAATGGCATTTTAAGCCCATGATGACACAAAAATAAAGCTTTGTAAATCCTCCTTATAGTGTATGCATGCTGCTTCGGTGCTTACCACAGCCATTGAATACAGATGGATTTTTTTTCCTATTTAAAATATTTTGTAATTATGCGTAAAGTATTTTTTCTTTTGGTTTGGTCCTTTATGCTACTATGCTCCATGTTATCTAGAACAGATATACCTGCAGCACTAATTTGAAGTCAATAGGAGCTGCCAGGCTCAGCCCCTGTCAAAGGTAAGGACTCTTCTTTGGCCACACTCCTGCAAACCTTTACCCATGTGCACTTAACCAGAGTCCAGCTGACTTCAGTGGGAACTGACTGTATGAACCGTATGAACTGACTGTGTGTTTGCAGGATCATGGCTTTGGATGCCAAAGGCTCTGATCCTTCACACATTTGTGCACCTGAATGGCTGCGTGCATGAGAAGCACTACTGAGTCCAGTGGGATCACTCAGAAATATGTTTGCAAGATGGGGGCTGAATATGGATTATGCATGTAACTCCAGACACTCCGTTTTGAAAACATTGACTGTTTCCATTATATTTAATGGCAAAGAATGCCTATTATTCTCACTGTGATTTATTGCTTGCATCATAGGACCTAGGAATCATACTCCTGTGCACCATGGGCATAGTGCTAAGAGTTTGTCTCTGCTATGCCAGCAATCAACACTGTAGCGATTGATCCACCAGCCATCAATTTATCATGTCTGCTTAGATGCAATAAATCGATCTCCGAGTATTTGACCAGGACTTTAACAGGGTTCAAAAAAGAACTAGATAAATTCATGAGGTAGGTCCATCAATGGCTATTAGCTAGGATGGATAGGAATGGTGTCTCTAGACTCTGTTTATCAGAGGCTGGAAATGGATGACAGGAGAGGGATCACTTGATGATTACCTGTTCTGTTTATTCCCTCTAGGGCACCTGGCATTGGCCACTGTCGGAAGATACACTACTGGGCTAGATGGACCCAGTCTGACCTAGTATGGCTGTTCTTATGTTTCTCTCCTGTCAACTCCAGTAGACCGCCAGGACAAGAAGAGCAATTGGCATCAATGAGAGAGCTGTCCCCGTTGACCCTACCACACACAAGATGCCACAGTAAGTATGTCAACTTCAGCTACGCTACTTGACGTAGATAAAATCGACAGCAGGTTTTAGTATAGAGAAGGCCAGAAGTCAGTGGGAACTGAAAGCCAGTGACCTTTCACAGAGCTACTCAGTACCTTGGGAGATCAAGCCCGAGATAAACAATAGAAGTTGCAGGATTACCATTTGCTTCTTGATGCCTGCACAAGAAATTAAAGAAAAAATAATAACTGCTCATTTATGGCAACTTTTTTCCCCTACTGCCTATCCAGTTAAGACTTCACTTGGCAATCTGAGAGTTTAGCTCCCCAGTGCACTTGCTTAAAATTTAACAGATGGCCTCTAATAAGTAAATTGAAAAGTGCAAATAAGGTTAAAACAATTTTTCTTTATTGAATATCATTAACTTCATGGCTGCTCACTTCAAAATGCTAATTAAACTTCCCTTCCTTATGTAGGGTCCTAGTGAAGAAAAATTGCTGCGGGGTAAATTAATCTTGGTTGCAGAAGACTGGACCAGAAGGTCTGAGGCACAGCTGTTAGTCTCTGCAAGGTTATGTGATACACTTTGAAATTTTCCACACATGGCATTTTGTCATACCAGATCCTTCCTCAAAATAATGCAATCAAGAGGGGAGTTATGAGGGTCTGATGTGAAAATCTGGTCCCTTCCACTGTATGGTAAGAAGCTGGACAAAACCTGTGTCTATAAACAACAGTGCTACTAGTTCACCTCTAACACAGTTTGCTTGACTAGTGTGGATGAGGATTTCTGAGCCCCATGCTTCAAACAATGCTTCAAACCTTACTTGGCCTCTGTCTCTAGAGCTGCATACAGTTCTTGAAAAGAAGAATGCCCTTCTGGGTAAGGCTTTGGGTTGGGATATGTCGGTTCAGTTCTCTCTCTCTCTAATACTTCTGTGGTTCTCAGAACTAGAGTATCTCAGCACCTCACAATCATTAATGAATTGTGTCCTCGTAACACCCTGGAGATATCAGTAGGCATTACCCCATTTTACAGATGGGGAATGGAGACACAAAGTAGGCTAAGAGACTTGCCCAAGGTCACAGGAAATCTGTTGCTGAGCAGGGAATGGAGTCAGTTTCCAGACCTTTGCTCCGGGCCCTGTTCACTTAGGCCAGAGGTGGGCAATATAATGGCTGTGGTTCACCAGGGTTAGCTGCTGCCACTATGTTTATCTGCACCTTTGCAGGTATGGGCAATTGCAGCTCCATTGGCTGGGAACGGCGAGGAAGCTGTGATTCCCCAATACCCGTAGAGACACAGGTAAATACAACAGTGTAGGGGCCTGCCAGGGTAGACCAGATCTGGCCCCTGGAGGCGATATATGCCCACCTCTAATTTAGGCCATACCTTTTGTGCTCCTTGTCACAGAGTGGTCCCCCAGGAAACCTTTTTAAAGCCTCAGTCACAGACCCCCACCACTCCAGATCTCCTTCACCACTAAATTTTACTGTATTCTTCCAGCAGGCCACAGCCTGTAGTGTTCTTTAAATGTATTTACTGTCCCTAATATGCTTCCCCACTTGTGTCTGGAGAAGGGACCAGCACTAGGAGCATCTAATCCTGCCTACTTCAGCCCTCTTTCAGGTGCCAAACTCTTCCAGTACTTCCTTCCTGTCAATTTATAGAAGCTTCACATGCTTGGTTGCTTCTCCAAGCTGTAGCTCTATTCAGTTAATTGAAATCCTCTCTCAACTACCTATCTTTCAGTTAGGTCCCAATTACTATAGACTGGTTGGTATAAGAGTGAGAGGGTGTTAAATTAGCTCCTGATTCAGCACACCTTGTTACAGTCTCTGGGCAAGTCACTTAACTTGGGTGCCTCAGTTTCCCAAATGTAAAATGGGAACAGTATGACAAAAGCTGTTTAAACCTGTCTGGAGCAGAGATTTCTCTAATTATATTTGTATAGTGCTTCATACAATGGGGCCCTGATCCTGAATGAGAGCCACTGATGCAACTGTAATACAATAGCAGCAGTGGTGTCTGTGGACCTAAATCAAGTTCCATACACTCTGCTTAGTTTCCAGCAAGGTGAGTGGAGTGCTGCACACAGGTGCACTGCCCGATTTGTACACAGGAATCAACGAGCACAAGTCACCAAAGTCCCCCACCCATTCCTGGGTGCAAAAGGTGGAGAAGAATCTCTTGCTCTCAACAGGCAAGAAAGGTGGGATTATGATGCAGGAGAGAAAAAATATCATATGGAGCACAGAAAGCCAAAGGTAATCATGGCAGGACATTCTGAGGAGTGTTGAGTCTATTAGAACGACACCTTCACACTACAGAGAATGGTGCATATACTTCAAATGAACAGAGTTAGTGGGAGACTGAACCAGAGAATGGATGGGACAGATTGCAGTTTATAACAAGGATCAGCTTTGTTCTTGCTGCCATTCGCATCCACTCAAAGTCATGTTGATCTGAAAGCAGGAGTAGTTTCTTTGGCTCTGAAGACATACCAGTATGGTTTCACCTATCACAGGGACAGAACCTCAAACTTTCCACATCACAAAGGTTTTGAAGAGGAGCACTCTTTCCCTTTAGATATGCCATCTCCACTCATCGAAAAAATGTGAATTTGCTTCTACACTTAAATATTCCGTGTATAAATTGTAAACGTTAAATGGGGTATTTGACATCAATTATCTGGCCTTTCTCACCAGAGTTATTTCTAGTCTAGACAACCAGATGCAACATATTGGCATCTACTCCTTGCCCCAGAACACTCATTGCATGGAGCACATATTATCCAACACACCAATTGAAAAATCATTCTAGTTCATGGCCATGCACCGAGACCAGCCATTGCATCCATAATGGATGGATGGAAAGAATGGAAACAGTGCTGGGACTTTCATTCCAGTCGTTAGATGAAGGAATCGTAACAATAGCAGATTTCTTTCTTTTTACTATGGAAACGACTGAATCAACTTCCCATGCTAATATGTAGTCACCCCATTGCCCGCTGCCATTGGCTTCATGCTGGCTGGGGGAACTTGTTAGCAATAGTTGTTTAAGTATAATTGGTTCACTCAGAAGTGTACCTAAAATGTCCACAGAACAATCACAGTGAGACGCTATATTCACTGGGCAAATGGCAAGATGGATCTATATAGAAAGCAATTCTGTTTGTGTCTCGAGTGTGCTGTTAAGGTAGGCAGATAAAATCAAGAGAAACTGTTGACTCAGGAAATGGTGCACTGCCATTCCCAGAAGAAATTGTTTTAACATCAAACATGAGGGAGGGTCTTGAAATGCAGAATACTTGCTTATTTGTTTGACTGAACTGTGACTAAATTTGACTGAACTGTCTGACTAAATGGCATAACTACACTCGCTGTATTTTTCTCTGCTTGAGTCAAAGTTTCTTCAAAGTGACAGTGATGGCAGGAACTGCAATAATTAGGTCAAGAAAAGGAAATTAGGAAAACATATTGTCATCTTTCAACAATATCTTTCTTGATCAAAGGGGGATATCTGCTATAAGCAACAATCCTCGAACCGAGTCACTTAGGGAAGGAAGCTAATGAAAGGAATGAAACCATGAGTGACAGGGGGAACGTCCCACCCTGACCTAACAAGCTACAGCAGCAGTATCAAGAGATGCTCTCAGGAGGCATAAGTAGTGACATCAAAGTTCTGTGAAAAGTCTTTGCTTATTTTCTGTAACTTGTATTTTATTCTAAGATAAAAACCTAAGGTGAGAAATCATCTTGCAGTGACTGCATAAAACCTTCCATAGCAAGGTTTATATTTAAGAGTTTACCATCTGCAAAAAAAGCAACATTTACCAGCTACAGAAACACTGGAGATTCAGACTGACACTCCCTGTCCATATGAGGAAATGCACACAATTCTCTCAATAGTTGGTAATGCAGTGCACATTGCATTATGCAACACCTGTCTGTCTCAAGGGAGTCTTATTTTACCTCAAGAACTGGACTTGCAGACACAATATGAATGCCTGGAAGAGTACAGCTGAGCTCTAGTGGGAAGTGCAGACAAGGACATGCAACACAGAGAGGGCAAGATGATGTAACAAAGTAACCTGTCTGTATCCACAGGGTATCCCTGTATGAATGGATTAAGGGGATTTTCTGGTGGGAGTTTGTGACACGCCAGATGAGCCTGAAGCAGGTAGGGGCAAATGCCATCTAGTCAGGAGGAAAAATAACGGATTATTGGACCAACCAGGCTTTATGATTATACAGAATCAGTGGAGGAAGGCAATATCTTACCTTTTTATGAGATAGGAATTAAATGGAGTCTTAAGGAGCTTCTATACAGGTAGCTACATAAAGAAACCCCAAGTACCTCACGGGTGGCTTCTTTCATCTCAAGGCCCTCCTCCCCTGAAACATGAATAAAACTTGTCTGATCAAAAATAAACCAGTTGTGTCCCAGAGGCACTGAGACCATTGACAAGGGAGAGTGAAGTCTACTCTACAGCCTTAGCTGAGAGCTAAGTTCATGCAATAGGCTTTTAGTTCATGCAATAGACTCACAGGGGTGGGGAAACTTTTTTGAGTAGGGAGCCGCTGACCCACAGAAAAATCAGTTGAGGGCCGCAAACAAGTGAGAAGAAACTCCCCACCCCCTTCAAATCCTCACTGACGTCGTCCTTGACTGAGAAGGAGAGACACTCCCCACATCCTCCTTGCATACCAGAGCTACAGGGGACCAGGCTAGTAGATTGTGTGCTCCAGTCCCATGGGGGAACAGCAGGGGGCCTGGAGTGCCAGCACGGGCTCCCTAATGTTGCAGAGGATACCCGAGCCTCAGGGGGCCATATCCAGGCAGGCTGCAGGCCGCATCCAGCCCCCAGGCCTTAGGTTTCCGATCCTTGTGAGGCACATGGCATTAACCGCTGAAGTCGCACATTCAATCCCACCTACTGACCTGGGTCTGTCAGCTTTACACAGGCAAGAGACTTCTGCTTGCCAGGGTATTGGTATTCACCAATCAACATTACAGACATGCCTAGAGGCCCTAAACAAGAGCAGAGCCCTGTGGCGCTAGGTGCTGTTCAAACATAGGAAAACAGACCCTGCCCTGAGCAGCTTACAATCTAAACAGAGGAAACAGAGAAGTATCATCTCCACTTCACATGGGCAAGCAAAGCACATAGCGATCAACTAACTTGTCCAAAGTTACTCAGGGAGTCTCCTGTAAACCTGGGAAGTAAGTCCATAGTTCCTGAGTCCTGGGCCAACATGAGATCCACCAGACTTTTCTTTCCCACCGAAGTGATGTTCTGACTTCTAGGACAAGCTAACCTGATCGGGTCTGAGTGCCATGTTTGGAGTCACGAAGGAATTTCCCTCCAGGTCAGTCTAGCAATGACAGGGAAGGTGTGTTTACATCTTTATGTGGGTGCCGGTCACTTGCCAGGATTATCTGGGTGTATCTCACATCAGAATTTCCCTGCCATTGCAGCGGCTTCAAGCACTGGGGCACGTAGGTCTTTGTTATTCTCTTGCCCAGGGCACTGGTCTCCTGTGGGCTGTTATACTTTGGTCTGTCTGTTGGTCTTAGCATGCTGGTGGTGGGCAGTGCCAGTGGCCTTTGGTATATAGGAGGTCAGGTATGATCTAGTGGTCCCTTCAAGCTCTGATTCTCAAGCTGTATCCAAATTCCCCAGATCGTACCCCTCCTGCAGTTTTCAGGAGGATTTTGTAATTCACACCCCTCATGGCCCAGAAGCCTGTAATAGAGCTGAACCCAGGAATAAGGGGGTTAAGCCAGTTATAACATTTTACCCTAAGTTAAAGTGAATATAATTGGAATTTTCCACTTTCCCCAAAAAACAAGATAGAGGAAAGGAGCATTTGCAGCCAGCAGCACCTATGATAAAGCCTTAACATACTCCATCAAGAAATAGTTGCTAATAAATATGATGTACTTCCAATCATACTAGTCAACCAAGGATCTAAAAGTGGCATTTAAAACATTAAACAGGCTTCATAACTGGTAAGCAATTGGCATTATCTCCATTGTACTAATGAGTAACGCAGGCACAGAGCGGTTAAGGAACTTAATTCAAGGTCAAATAAAATTGCAGAAAATAAAACAGAATCAAGAAATAATGATGCCTAATTCCCTGTCCTAGCCTCTGGGCAACATGCTTCACAGGCAGTGAACAAAATGAACTAGCATACACAATGGTAAAGAAATAGCCAGTTTATAACAAAGAACATTTGCAAGAGTCTCATATTTGTCAGAGACTTGTTTAAGATACTATAAAACAAAAAAGGCCTGTCAAGTAAAGGTAGCATCAAGAATGGATCTTAAGAGGAGGCAGGCTCACCCAATGAAAAGTCAAACAAAAAGAGGACTCTTTGTTCCAAGAAAGCAGTAGAGGCAGCAGCCCATTTTCAGGAAAATCCAAGGGTGAAATACAACGGAACAACACATTTGCTGTCTAAGGCAGAAGTTTTGGAACTTTTGCTGGACAAAATAGAGCAAGTCTCTGGAAAAACATCTTAAATTCTGATAGGATGACTCAAACAAAGCTAAACCATTGTGGACTACACAGGTCCAAAAGCCCTGATTTAAGGAGTGATGAAAGCTTGAAGAGTGGATAAAGGCTGTAATTATTACGATCAAAAAACCAAGAGAGGTACAGTACATAGATGCTTTAGATACGAGGGGTTTAGCTATAAGCTTATTATAGAAATAATCAGCCTGATTCGTCACTGCCTTGCATTGTGTTCTTATTGATGCTTATGTAATACAAAGCAATAAGGACTACCATTCAGATTTGGTAGCCTTTTATGCCCAATTTCCATAGGTGAAAATCATGATGCTAAGGACCAAGAAGTGCAAAAAAACAGGCCTATTGTCTATGGGTATATTTGTGTATTTGCCATATTATTGTGAGACTTTAATGACTTGGTCCTTTAATTGTACTATGAATCTTTAAAATGGTATACTTCACTTCCATTCCCCAGCAATCTGGAGCATATGTGAAAATAAGGCAAATCGTGTGTGAGAAGTGCTCTTTTGGTTTTTCTGCTGCTTTAGACATGTACTTGCACGGTCTTACTGTTAATCTGTTATATTTGCCACAGCTAAAAATGAAAAGTAAAATGGATTCCACTGGGATCAAGAGAGATGGCATTTGGGTCCATTACTTCTTAAACTAGGGATAGAAAGTAGATCTTTCAGCACATTCATTCATTCCACCAGAGGTCTACCTCTTTGAAAGTGATCACTTCAGGAAAATCAAATCTCTTTTCTTGTTCTTTTCCACTTTCATCACACAATGCTTTAGGCAGCAAAGAAAATAAATTTTCTCATCTGATTGGATCGGATCAGTTCATTGGAGAGTCACGCCTTTCTCAGAGACGATGGTTAGAGGACCATCCTGTTAGGCTTTGTCTACACTGCGAGTTTTTGCAGCAGAAAATATGCTAATGAGGGACTTATTAGCATAAGCTGCGATAACATTAGTGTATTTTCTGCTGTTTCTTTTTGCGCAAAAACCCCTTGTGCAAAAAGAAATGGCAGAAAATATGCTAATGATATTGTGACTTATGCTAATGAGCATATTAGCATATTTTCCGTTCCAAAAACTAGTGGTGTACACAAAGCCTTAAAGAGCATGGGTGCAGCTTGGCTCTTTCCTTATACTCCAAGACTCCAAGACCCATAAGGCTCCAACCTACAGTGTCTTTGATGTGGGAATGGGAAGTCATGCAAGTCAAACAGCAGCAAACCAGTTCCCTCTAGCCAGCAAGTTTCATGGCTGTTCATGTGGCTGGGATCAGTTTTCCATGCAGTCTCATTGGGTTTGTCCAGAGCAATAAAAAGTTTGTGGTTTGGTCAGGGTTAGTTAATACAATAGCTAACCCACCTTCTACTAGTTTAGATGTAGGTTAACATTTTGCCTGTATTTAGCTGGTCAAGGTAAACGTAGCAAGGGAGCCTAGGATCAACCTCAACCAAATAAATCCAAGTTGAAGATGTCAACTTGCAACTAGATCAGGGAAAAGATGGGTAGGCTGGCATTCGCTGTGTTAACTCTGGCCTCCTTCCTAATCTGGAGAAAAGGGCCCATGTTCCTGCATCACTGGGTTTTTGGGAAGGAATGTGCCTGTCTGAGATCTGTGACTCCTTGTCAGATTAGCCTGTATGCCCGGAAAAGAGAAAACGAAAGGGCAGGCAGAGTCTTATAACATTTCTTTAAAGGACTTTCTTAGGGGAGATTTACTGACTTTCATTGTATCTGACAGTAGTCATGTGACTTTGCTGAGCTGGAAAAAAAAAGAGCTTGTCCATATAATTCTTATACACCAATCCTTAGAGGTCACCCCTAATAAACCCATCACCACAGCAAGACTATAATTCAGTGGTGATCAACCTGCAGGCCTTCATAGCCTTACATGTGCCTCTCTCTTCTTAGGGCTGCGTAAGACCTCCTGCAGCAACCTGACAACACAACAGTCGCCTTGGGGGAAAATGACAATTTGAAACAAACACAGAGAGGCAGACATGCACACGCATGTTGGAGCCAGTATTGATAAAATCAGACTTTTTATCCCAGGTGACATACATCAAATGCCAGGTTCCTCACTCATCCAAAGTGATACTGCACAAAATGTTCCCTTCCATTACCCATTTTGAGTTGTTAGAAGATTTTTTCTACATATGCATCTGAATTCCAAACATACTAACAGTTGGCAGTTCCTCAGCACCTATCATCACCGATCCTCAAAGCACCATCTCATAAATAAATCAAACCCTACAGTACCAGTGTGAGATAAAGCAAGTATTACCCTCCACACACAGAAAAGAAGAATAGCTAAGTGGCTTGCCCAATGTGACATACCATGTCTGAGACAAAGCTGTGAAGAAAACCAAGGATTCCTGATTCTATGTTCTGTGTTTTAACAACAAAGCATCACTTCCTCTCATATCTAAATAACATTTTTAATGTTTGTGCAGCTGCTGGATAACAAAATGGCTGTTAAAGGTGGAGGGCTATTGTTATAATAAGTGGTACATGTTATAGTGTTGTACCTTGGGACACAGACTAATGAGCACAAAGCCCTGGTCTACACTAGGACCTTATTCTGAAATAACCCTCCCAAGTTTGAATTTGTAAGTGATGCATCCACACTACCAAGCCCATTATTTTGAAATAATGAATCACAGAATTTGAACTCTGTACTCCTGCTTTTCATGAGGAGTAATGCTAATTCCAAACTAGTAATTTTGAAATAACATTAGTAGGGACACTCCAGTGCTGCCAATTCGAATTTATTGGTCTCTAGGAGGCCTCCTGCAGCTCCCCATGCTTCCTGGGGCTCTAAGTCCGAGGTAGCGCATCCACATTAACAGAGCCTGCTGCGGACTAATTTCAATGCTTCCCCACAGTGAGGACACACTAGCTTGAATTTGTTAAATCGGGAGTTCTTACGTCAAATTTAGTAATTTTGAAATAGTTTCCTAGTGTACACATGGCCAAAGAGAAAAAGCAATGCATAATGATAAATGTGGATTTATGATGCCACTTTGTAAAAGCAATTGCTCAAAAATATCCATCTTTTAGAAACACGAGCATGTAGTACTGAGCTTGTTAACAGCAAGAACAGCTCTAATCGTTCCATCATGAACACAAAGGACATTGTTCATATTCACCAATAATGCATTTAAACACAAAAGTGATAGTAAAGTCCACCAAGATATCTGCAGCCCATTCAAATGAATAACACAGAAACATTCTTTTATAATGCACAAGAGGTTACTCACCTTTGCAGTAACCGACATTCTTTGAGATGAGTGTCTTCATGGGTGCTCCACATCAGGTCGCTGCGTTGCTGCTGAGCCCATTCTCCCAAGTCTTCAGAGCAGTGTCCCTATGGCCGCACATGTGCACGCATCTTGCCACGTGCACCTACTGTGCACGTGTTGCACATGCACGAGCCTCCCTCCCTCCCCCCCATTTCTTCTCTACCCCAGAATGGTAAAGCCCTCAAGAAGGCCAGAATTCCGAAGTAAAGGGGAGGAAGGGAGGCTAGTGGAGCACCCATGGCAACACTCACTTTAAAGAATGTTAGTTGCTGCAAAGGTGAATAACCTCCTCTTCTTCTTCAACAGATGTCCCCATGGGTGCTCCACATTAGATGGCTGTAAAGCTGTATCTCTCTAAGGAGGCAGGGACTTCAGATCCAACAGAAAAGCAGCAGATAGTACTGCCTTAGGGAATTTGAAGTTAGAGAAAGGTCCTTGAGAAAAAGTGCATAGTGCTCTGCAAATGTATGTTCTGATGACCACATAGTGGCTGTGCAAATGTCTGCTAAAGGGACCTTCCGCAGAAATGCCACTGAGATAGACATGGCTCTAGCTGAGTGTGCCCTTATACTGTCAGGAGGATTAGCACCTGCTAAGGAAGTGCAAAGTCTTATACTGTCCGAAATCCAGAGAGAGAGTTGCTGAGCTGAGATGGCCTGGTCTTTATTATGATTCGCTATGGAGATAAACAGTCTAGGAATAGATCTGAATGGTCTTGTGCATTGTAAATAAATGGAAAGTGCCCTGCGTAAATTGAGAGTGTGTATGTTTGATTTGAATGAGTTAGACTGGGTTTTTGGAAAAGAAGTAGGTAGGTGTATAGTCTGATTCAACTGAAAAGACGATCGTACCTTTGGTAAAACTTACAGTGAGTGCCTAGGGTGACCTTGTCCTTGAAAAAAGTGTTGTAAGGGAGGTCCTACCATGAGTGCTGCAATTTCACCCATGCATCTGGCCAATATAAAGGCTACAAGAAAAGCCATTTTCATAGAAAGAGGCAATAGGGAGCATGCGGCCATTGGCTCAAATGGGGAGGTCTTTGATGAACGGGTGTTTAAAAGTAGGTGGAGATCCCAAGGATTGTGCCGAAGAGATCTGGGTAAAGTTCTTGTAGGCCTTTGATGAACCTCTTAGTGAGAGGATGTGCAAATACTGAGGCATCGTCTATTTTGAGAGGAAAAGTGGTTATAGCAGTGAGGTGTACCTTGATAGAACTCAGTGCAAGACCGTCTTGTTTAAGGTGCAATAAATAGTCCAAGATTAGAGGCAATGGAGATGTGGACGGGTTAGCATGACAAAGTGCACAACATATTGAAAACCTTTTCCACTTCTGAAGGTATGTCTTACGAGTACTTTGGGCTCTACTGTGCAGAAGGACACACTTAACTTGTTCAGAGCACTCTAACTCTTGTGCAGAAAACCATTGTGTAGCCAGGCGTTCAGGTTCAGCATGTGGAGATTAGGATGTGCGGTCGAGCTTTCGGACAGATAAAGGAGATCCAGGTTGCGAGGGAGGGGAATCGGTGGTATATATACCATTCTGAGTAGAAAGGAAAACCAGGGTTGCCGTGGCCAGAAAGGTGCGATCAGAATAAATTGTGCCTTGTCCGTCTGTGCCTCAATCATGACCTTGTTGATAAGAGATATGGGGGGCAAAGGCATATAGAAGGTGAAATGACCGCTTGATCAGGAAGGCATCCCCGAGAGAATGCTTCCCTATGCCGGCTCCAGAGGAAAACTGCAGACACTTTTTGTTGCTCGGGGTGGCAAAGAGGTCAGTGGTGGGGTGACCCCATTGTTGGAAGATCTGTGAAAGGATAGTTGGGTCAAGCTGCCACTTGTGTTCAGTGGGCAGTGTTTTGCTTAGAGTGTCGACCGTGGTGTTGAGGTGACTGGGAAGTGTACGGCAGGGATATATAAGCCGTGTCTTAGGCACCAATTCCAAAGTGCAATTGCTTTAGTACACAGTGTAACCTCCTGTTGGAGAAGATCCTCGTGAGAGTGGTCCCTGAAGAGGGACTGAGTAGGAGGATGGGAAGGGGGTGTCGACATAAGGGGAATAGTACATCTAAGCTTGATTATTTGTAGAACCCATTCATCAGATGTTTTTCTTTTCCAGTTGTTAAAATAGGGTGGCAGATGGTGCTGGAACAGTTTAGATGGTGTAGAAGGTGTTGAAATGGGTGAAAGGTTTTCACAACCCTCGAAGTATGACTCAAATTTGCTTATTAGAAGGTTGTGATTGCTGAGAGCTGTCAGAGAGTTGGTGTCATCATTGGACCCCTGCCTCTGGAACAGTTCTTTTGATGTTGCTCTTGTCTGCTATATTGATGAGTATATTGAGGGTATCTGAGTCTAGGTTATGGCTGATACCTATATTGTCTTCTCGTATTGGCAGGACTGTGGATGCCGAGAGATTGGAGTGGTGCTCTAGAAACCTTCATGGAATGCAGCACTTTGTTAGTGTTGGCTGTGAATAATTTCTGGCTGTCGAATGGAAGGTCTTCTACGGTTGATTGGATCTCTCGAGGAAAGGCTGCAGAGTTGAACTAGGAGGCCCTCCTCATGACTCCAGCTGTTGCAGTAGATCAAGCTGCTGCGTTGGCAGCATCTAGGGTAGCTTGGAGTGCCATCCTGGGTATAGTGTGACACTCAGTAATCATGACTTTAAACTGTTGCTTTTTTGCCTCAGGGATATCTGAAATAAAATCATTTAATTTTGAATAATTTCTATGGTCATATTTACTGAGTAAAGCTGCATAATTTGCCACTCGAAATTATAAGGTGGAGGACATGTACACGTTTCAACAGAAGAGATCCAGCCTTTTTCTGTCACGATCGTCTGGGATAGATCTAAACTGCTGCTTGGTCTTCTGGTGGGCTGCTTCCACCACCAAAGAGGTAAGTGCAAGGTGGGTATAAAGAAATTCTGATCCTTTTGGAGGAACATAATATTTTTTGTCAGCCTGTCTGCATGTTGGAGTGGCCGTTGCAGGCATTTGCCAGATAGTCTCTGCTGGTTCAATAATGGCTGGATTAATCAGAAAAGCTATCTTGGAAGTTGTACGAGTTAATAAAATGTCAATCGGTTCATATTGGTTCTCTGACACTTCCTGTGTGGGGACAGTGAGTTCGGCAGATACCCATTTAAAAAGATCTTGAAAATGCAAGAAATTGTCTGCTGTAGTTGGAGAAGGGGGCATCACAGCTTCATCTGAGGAGGACAATTTGTTAGTATCAGGCGAGGTATCAGATTGCTCCCTTTGTATTGCACATAGTCTTTGTGGAGATGGGGATTGTGGTGAAGGCACCAGTTGAGGTATACAAGATCGTTTGCGAAATTTTTGGTACTTCTTGCGAGGCTGCCATGGGCTCCAATACTGCCATTGTGGATAAAGCATGGGTGGTGGCATCCATGGGTTGTTGTACCAGGATGGCATGTTTTGGTGTCTGGAGTATGGAGAATGAATCCTGGCTGAATACACAGAATAATCTGTGGTGGGGGGAGTTGTTAGGAGAGAACAGTACATCCACCTCCTCTTCAGAGTCTCTATAACATGGGTTCCCAAACTGGGGGAGTGCCCCCTGGGGGGGGGGGGCGTGAAGAAATTCCGGGGGGGGGGGGCGCGAGGCGACCCAGCCCCCCCATCAAGCTTTGCTGCCCTGCTCAGTTCCTTTTTTTTTTTTTGCTCAACAAGTTTTTGGGGGGGAGGGCGTGAGGGTTTTTCAAAAATCAGAAAAGGGGCCGTGATGCTGAAAAGTCTGGGAACCACTGCTCTAGAAAATCTCTCTGGCAATATATCTGGTCTTAGTGCCAGAGTACCAGGAGAAATGTCAGTGCCCAGGAAGGGTGAACTGAAAGTTGAAGAAACCAGGAGGTCTCTGTGTTGTGTGTACTGTTGCGCCAGCGTCAACGGTGTGGTCGTCGGCTACACAGACACCACTTGCGGGGCCATAAGATGTCTTGGCACTGAGCAGCCAGGTGATGTAGTCAGTGATGTGATGGTGCCTGTACCAGTGCCGGAAGGTACACCCGGCACTGGAGCCGGTTGCGGTGTCAGCTAAGTTACACCCACTGTGTCTGGGCCTGGTTAGCACAGATAAAGAACCGTTGCATGCCTAATAAGTAACCTGAGTGACAAGCTAGAGTCAAACTGAGGTTTTTGGATTCCAGAGAACTGGATGATGTGTTCTCCCAGAACTGGACAAGTGTTCTGGAGGGTAGGTCCATCAATGGCAATTAGCTAAGATGGTCAGCGATGCAATCCCATGCTATGGGTGCCCCAAGCTTATGACTGCCAGAAGCTGAGAATGGATGACAGGGGACGTATCACTTGATGATTGCCTGGTTCTGTTCATTCTCCCTGAAGCACCTGGCATTGGTCACTGCCAGAAGACAGGATTCTGAACTAGATGGACCATTGGTCTGACCCAGTAGGGAAGTTCTGATGGTCTTACAATAGGCTGAGTGTAAAAGGTCTCAAAGAATCTAAACAGATACATAGATGCACTCCCAAGAGCCTGCAGGTACCATTACATGCTTCAAGTGGATAGAAATGTACTTCCAGTGACAACACCTAATAAGAATGCACTTCCTCCAATGATCTCAAAGAGCTTCTACAAACATTAATTGACTTTTATAAATATCTAAATGAAATTAGACCCATTTTAAAGATGGGTAAGATGAGGTACAGCAGGTGAAGTGATTCAGATTAAGACCTGTGTTCTCTACCCATAGGATACATCCCTGTATCAAAGATATAAGAAGCTCCAATCTGCCCCATTTTCTGTAAATTAGATCTAACATTTAGACTTCTAGTAAGCTGACTATATAGCACTCAGCTAGACACAGTTTGGGCACCCCCGGATGTACCACATTGTAAACACATACAGGCAGTTTCTACCAGAGGGCTTATTTCTAACAGATCCTTATTTGTTTTGACATTCTCTATTGTTTGTAGCATGTTTAGCCAAGTCTCCTGTCTTTCAGAGGTCACAGCCGTTACTTTACAGAGAACTGTAAAAGCACTGAGATCAAATTTCAGATTCGGAACCAAACTGCCCTTATAGTTACTCCCAGGCAACCTTTCATGTACTTGCATAGACATAAGTTATAGCAGGATATGATCCATTGCAGCCAATACGGGACTTTGTAATAGCAGGTAACAGTCAGTAAGGCATTTCCACAATGGAAACAAAATAGCACTGGGACCTAAGAGAGGAAAATGAAAAAGTGTTGTCTTGAATATTAATTTCTCTGTTCAAAGGAACATAATTCTCAGGAAATTCATATACCTTCTGTTTTAGATTATTCTAGCAGCTTCATAAAATACCTACATGTTAAGGAAAGAGGAGAGAGAATCAAAAATCAATGGTGCTTAGTTTTTTGCAGCATTTATGTAATTTCTGTAATAAACATGGTATAAAAACAGTAGTCAGATTAGAGACATACAGAGAGATAGCTATAACAGATAAATGGATATAGAAGACAAATAAAATAGGTAGAAAGACAGGACAATGAAGTAGATACCTATGATACAGACAGATATGGTAGACATATATCTATGGACAGACATGTAGACAGAATAACTGAGTAGACCAATTAACCTTTTATTATCCAATTATTTCAAAGTACCAATTACAATGCTGAAAAGGATCTGAGAAAAAAGTGGACACAAAGAACAACTTGAGTGAGTTGAGCAAGATTTCAATCTTTCAGAAACTTTTCCAATTATACCATTTTAAAAAACATTTGAATATGTATTAGACCTTGTTTTTAGCACAACATACAGAAGAATGCTTTAAAACAACTGCAGTACATTCTGTCAACTTTCTTCTCATCTTCACCCTGGCAGTAAATTCCTTAGGCTAGTTTTTGAAGATTTTTCTTTTTCTTGCTATTTAGCCAGATGAGATGGGATTGGATTGCAAAGCACTTTTTGTTCAAGCGCTTCATATCTTTTCAGAAGGGGCTGGTAGACCTAAAAAGGAAGAGAAAGTTACATGTTTATGTTTTTAAAACGTGGATTTTACTTATTTACTTACTCACTTACTTACTTACTAGTTTAGATTTTAAAGTATCATCAGAACCAATGAAAGTGTTAGGTGGTCTTTTAAATCACACACTGCTATTCTTCATTCTGTTTATAATCGCTCTTATTATCAGTTCTTTTACAGCTCTAATTTCATGATGCTCTCAGACAATCTCGATTGTAGGTGTGGTAAGATGTGTCTTGTGATGAGCATAACTTATTATTGCAAGGGGAAGTAAGCAGTCTGTTAAAATAATTGTTTACTGACAGTTTGACACATATATTTCTAAAGCCCAGCCTGCTCTTCCTAGCTCAGAGGTGGGCAATAAGCTGGAGGCTCTTTGCCAGGTTAGCCCCTGCTGAGTCACTGACTCTTTATTTACCTGCGCATCTGCAAATATGACCATTTGCAGCTCCCACTAACCGCAGGTTGCTGTTCCCAGCTAATGGGAGCTGTGGGAAGCGATGCAGACCAGGACAGCACTTCCTCCCGCTCCCTTTGGCTGGGCGGAGGGATCCCTGTTCAATGGGAGCTGCGAGCACCTGTACCTGCAGACATGCAGGTAAATAAAGAGCCAGCAGCCCTTCAGGGACTAACCCTGGGAAACCACCTCTGGCCCACAAGCCGCTTATTGCCCACCCCTGTTCTAGCCACAGAGCCTAAACTCTTCTCCAGGCCTTCATCTCCCTCAGTATTAATATCTGCATCATTCTCACCCTTTTTGGTCTACCTGCTCCCTGCACTGATGCTATTCATTGGCAGGTCGGCGTTATGCCTGCCTGCTGTCACTATGGGGCCATAGAGCTATAATAAATCAGATTCAATACTAGAAACCCTTACCCATGGTAACTAACGAAAGCCAGCATTTACGTGATTTTCACTCTTGCCAAACACGGACTCCAGCCTGCAATCCTTACTTGGGCAAAACTCTAAATAGCTTCACCATGAGTTTTTCATGAGTAAAAGCAGAAGCTGTGTGTGTGATAGTATATAAATGCAGAACCAACCTTTAATCATTTAAAAATACGGTACTTCATGGCATCATTTTTTAATACACATTCAACTGGAATTAAATAAAATATCCCAATATGATCAGATCACCTCACAAGAGAACCCATTTGTAGTTTTTCAAGGATTTTATCACCTGAAGGGGGAAAAAAGTGATGGTGTTTTGACTGTGTGTTTCCATTCATTTCAAAATCTTCAGTATCTGAGTCAGCTTCTTCCTGAATAATTGTTTCAAATTGAGATGCTCTCTTTGTCCCTGGAATTTAGTCAAGAATTGTTGACTAAAGAATTGAATTGTTGGTCAAATTCAGCAACTGAGGAGCCTTCTTTGAATAAATCTACCCATCACTAATAAGATGTTAACAACAGTTAAAGCAAATCTATATACCACCAGGTAAGTTTACAATGTATCCATGGTATGTGAGAATATACATTGTATATTTAAATCGAAGCCTTGTCAAGGTCAGGAAAATTGTTGTTTTTAAAACATGGTAGCTAATAGGTGTTTAAAAAACATGTCAACTAAAACTATCTTCAGGGATGGAGCATCAGACCAGGAGATAGAAGACCTATGTTACACTCTTGCTTCTGCTATTGATTGACTGTATAACCATGGGCAACTTGTTTAATCTCTGTGCCTCAATGTCTCCTGTCTGTAAAATGGAGATAAAGGGATCGATGGACAAAAAGGATATGAAAATGCAGAACACTATTACAATGAGAGTCATAAGAACATAAGAATGGTCATACTGGGTCAGACCAAAGGTCCATCCAGCCCAGTACCCTGTTTGCCGACAGTGGTCAATGCCAGGTGTCCCAGAGGGAGTGAATCGAACAGGTAATGATCAAGCGATCTCTCTCCTGACATCCATCTCCACCATCTGACAAACAGAGGCTAGGGACACCATTCCCTGCCCATACTGGCTAATAGCCATTTATAGACTTACCATAACAGGGTTTAAAAGAGAACTAGATAAATTCATGGAGGTTATGTCTACACTAGTGGCTTCTTGCGTGAGAAATATGCAAATGAGGCTAAGCGTGGAATATCGCCAAACCTCATTTGCATACCTAATGAGCCGCCATTTTTGCAGAAGAGGCTCTTGCTCCAGAAGGAGCTGTCTACAGTGCCCCTACTTGCGCAAGAAAAACCCTATTGCGCAATGCTGTTATTCCTGAAAATAATCAGCATAACGGCATTGCGCAAGACGGTATTTCTTGCTCAAGAAGGGGCAGTGTAGACAGCTCCTTCTGGTGCAAGAGCCTCTTCTGCAAAAATGGTGGCTCATTAGGTATGCAAATGAGGCTCGGCGATATTCCATGCTTAGCCTCATTTGCATATTTCTCACACAAGAAGCCACGAGTGTAGACATAGCCTTATAGTCCTAGCCTTCACAACCTCCTCAGGCAAGGAGTTCCACAGATTGACTACGTGCTGTGTGAAGAAGAACTTCCTTTTATTTGTTTTAAACCTGCTGCCCATTAGTTTCATTTGGTGGCCCCTAGTTCTTATATTATGGGAACAAGTAAATAAATTTTCCTTATTCACTTTCTCCACACCACTCATGATTTTATAGACCTCTATCATATCCCCCCTTAGTCTCCTCTTTTCCAAGCTGAAAAGTCCCAGTCTCTTTAAAATCTCCTCATATGGGACCCATTCCAAACCCCTAATCATTTTAGTTGCCCTTCTCTGAACCTTTTCTAATGTCAGTATATCTTTTTTGAGATGAGGAGACCACATCTGTACGCAGTATTCAAGATGTGGGCATATAATGGATTTATATAAGGGCAATAAGATATTCTCCATCTTATTCTCTATCCCTTTTTTAATGATTCCTAACATTCTGTTTGCTTTTTTGACTGCCGCTGCACACTGCATGGACGTCTTCAGAGAACTATCCATGATAACTCCAAGATCTCTTTCCTGATTAGTTGTAGCTAAATTAGCCCCCATTATGTTATATGTATAGCTGGGATTATTTTTTTCCAATGTGCATTACTTTACATTTATCCACATTAAATATCATTTGCCATTTTGTTGCCCAGTCACTTAGTTTGGTGAGATCTTCTTGAAGTTCTTCACAATCTGCTTTGGTCTTAACTACCTTGAGCAGTTTAGTATTGTCCGCAAACTTTGCCACCTCACTATTTACCCCTTTCTCCAGATCATTTATGAATAAGTTGAATAGGATTGGTCCTAGGACCGACCCTTGGGGAACACCACTAGTTACCCCTCTCCGTTCTGAAAATTTACCATTTATTCCTACCCTTTGTTTCCTGTCTTTTAACCAGTTCTCAGTCCATAAAAGGATCTTCCCTCTTATCCCATGACAACTTAATTTACGTAAGAGCCTTTGGTGAGGGACCTTGTCAAAGGCTTTCTGGAAATCTAAGTATACTATAGCTACTGGATCCCCCTTGTCCACATGTAAGTTGACCCCTTCAAAGAACTAATAGATTAGTAAGACATGATTTCTCTTTATAGAAACCATGTTGACTTTTTGCCCAACAAATTATGTTCTTCTATGTGTCTGACAATTTTATTCTTTACTATTGTTTCAACTAATTTGCCCGGTACTGACATTAGACTTACTGGTCTGCAATTGCCGGGATCACCTCTAGAGCCCTTTCTAGAAAGTGTCTAGCCTGACCTATTTAACAACATGGTAGGACCCAATACATGTCACAGTCCAGAGTATTAATATTTTGTGTTTTTTTGTTAGCAGCCTTTTTTCCCCTATGCAGAATACAAGGACGTGTAAAAGTGAGTAGTCACTGAAGAGCTGAAAACTGGAAAATAATGAAACCACAGAGGTGATCAAGTATCAAAATAAGAAAGGCTTCATCTCAAAGCAAATCCATGAGGATACAATAGCCCATATGTCACAGTTTAAAAAAACCACGCAGGTCTATTGAATTGTTGGATTTTAGAAAGGGAGAATCAGCACTGAGGATGAGCCAAGGTCAGGATGCCTCAGACAAGCCAGAACATCAGAAAAAGTTGACACAATCCACAGGATAATGATGAATGACAAGATCAACAGTCAGGTTCATAGCTGAGACATGGCATTGGCTGTCGTGCCGTGCACTCCATCTGCAGTGAAGACTTGGGCATGAAAAAGGTTTCAGCAAGACGCGTGCCCAAAATGTTCACTGCTGATCAGAAGACAGCATGACAAGTTTCCAGGGAACTTCTTGCTTCTCCAGGACAATGCATCACCCCACACATCCCAGACTGTAGTGACCACTGCAACCAAACGTGATTTTCAGCTGCTTCCCCATCCAACCTATTGACCAGCTGTAGATCCTCAGATTTCTGCTTGCTTCCCAAGTTGAAGAAACATCTTTATGGAAAAAGTTGCAGTGATGATACTGCGGTGATCACAGAAGTTGAGGAGTTTTTGAACATTCAGGACAAGGACTTCTATTAGGGTATGTCTACACTAGCCCCCTAGATCGATCTAGGGAGGCTAATGAGGGCGACCGAAATTGCAAATGAAGCGCAGGATTTAAATATCCCGCGCTTTATTTGCATGTTCCCGGCCGGTCGCCATTTTAGAAATTGACTAGCCCGAAGTAACTGCCCGCGTCTACACATGGCAGTGAAAAGGGATTCTGAAATAAAGCCCTAAATCGAATTAGCTGGTATTCCTCCTGCAATGAGGTTTACCAGCTAATTTGATTTAGGGCTTCATTTTGGAATCCCGTTTCACTGCCGCGTGTAGACGCGGGCAGTTACTTCGGGCTAGTCAATTTCTAAAATGGCGACTGGCCGGGAACATGCAAATCAAGCGCGGGATAGTTAAATCCCACACTTCGTTTTCAATTTCAGTCACCCTCATTAGCCTCCCTAGATCGATCTAGGGGGCTAGTGTAGACATACCCTTACACAAGCATAGCCAAACAGCACCTGTCTACTCTGCCATTGCACTGGACCACATATCAGGGGGAGCTATACTGAAAAATAAACAAGTGAATGCAAATGATAATTTTCTCTTTGCCAGATTCAAATTTTCTGAACACCCCTTAGAGCACATCACAGAGTATATGATTTTCACTAACTATATGAATGCCTGATGTGTGTTGAGGGCGGCATTTAATTCTCTTGGGGGTGGCTGCTCAAGCACTCAGCTTACAGTGAACACTGGCTCTCAGTAACTGTGGAATACCAGGAAGTACCATTATACATCCCAAAGAATGCTACTGCCCCTATTTTTCTTAAATATATATGGAGGAGTAAACAAAATTCTGAGCAAACATTTATGCGCTGTATTAGAAGCATCAATATGTCATCCAAAAATAGATCCTTTATTTACTGAAACATCTATAGTCAAGCCTCACTAAATCTTGCTTTGCTAACCCATAAACTTGATAAGCTCTGGTTGCTTTACCAGATTCCTCAGCAAAGATTTAATAGCTTAGCGCTATTTTACTAAGAGTGCTTTACTGCTAAAATAGCAGCTCTCATATGACTTACACGACATTATTTTTACAATACATACGGCTGGACATTTACTAGCACATTATGAAGTATTATTGTGAATACATCACTCTAAATTAAAAAGTGTCAAAATAAATGAACAGCCATGTTAACTGATAAGTGTCCTTGACTATTTTACTGGCCTTAAACACTTACTTGCTAATTTGCAAAATTCAGGCATCTGCAGTGGGTCTCTCAGCCATCCGTGTGAATGACTGCTGTAATATATACTGCATGCACATGGGAAAAATTAAAACCATTCCTCCTACTTTATTTCTGTTTAATTTGGGCTTAATTCACCCCTTCTACAGAGACCCAGAACAAAGTCTGTGAACCATACAAGTCCTTCTTAACCCATTAACTGTTACTTATTATAAACGATGGTTCTTCGAGATCTGATGCAGCCATGTATTCCACTTAAGTGTGTGCGTGCCCAGTGCACCAGAGCCAGAGAATTTTTCCTAGCAGTACCTTAGAGACAGAAATCATGCTGTGCGCTCATAGCCCCTCTCCAGTGACCCAATGCTGATTGTATCAATGCAAACTTTATGAAATAAATAGACAATGCAATTAAATGCTATGCACTAAGTGAAGTGGACTGCACTAAACCTTCTAAGCACAAAATGCTACATAACAGCAGTAAACGAAATCTTATACCACTGAATAGGTACTTGACTTGTAAAAACACAGATGTGATTATCTCCAGATAATCATATTCTCTCATGCCTTTTTTGCTTAATTAGCCAATAAGCCAACCATCTCCATTTTTAACAGACTTCTAAAACTGAGCTGCATTTTAATGCTGTAATACATATTGTTATAAGTTCTTCCAGTTATTTCAGTCATGCCTAGTGGTTCTGTCAGGCTGAAAAGTAGGAAATTTCTGTGCCCAGAGCTCTGTGGTGCCTTTCTTGTACAATCTCAGTTCCTTGGCCCAAAAGGAGCTAAGGAAGGCATCATGTTCCCTAATGTGAAAGAGAGCATAACTACTGCTACCAGTATGGCCGCAAGCCAGTGCTGAGGGATGGACAAGTTCAGGGCCCACGCTTGCCCTGTCCCTCCTCCTCTTTAGGGCAGTTGGCAGTGCTAGCACCACACAGCCCTTCTGCTCAAGCAAGTGCAAGGACTGGCGACGGTCCTCAGCTCCTGTATGGGAAGCACAAAAGGAAAGTGGATCCATGCGCACATCCTTCACATCCACATAGGGGGACAAGCCAAATCTACCCTACAACAGTAAACACAATAGAATAGAAATTGTACTTTGATTTTTGAAATTAAGTTGTGCTTATAGAGTTTCACATTCAGGATTCAAATACAGTGAGCTATAATATTTGACAGCAGTCAGAAGCAGACTTTTCTCTTTCCAGTGATCTGGTCCTTGTTGCTTCAAACCTACACTGGAAAAAGGAGGAAACCAGACTAGATTCCTGAGTTATGACCAGCTTTCCCTACACTGCCAAGATCTGGCCCTAGCAGTGCAAAAAGCCAGGGATCTGTGAAATCAGCAACTTCACAGGGGTTAGCCAAGTTTCTCTACAAGAGCTCCTCAACAAGACAGAGCTTAACCTCAGGATCACTTTGAAGTTTATAAAAAGAACCGTCATTTAAGTGAAAGCCACTAAACTAAACAGAAAAATCGGATGAACAGGAAGATGTAGCCCTGTAAAAAACAGAACCAAACTGACTCATCATATTATGAATTTTTACTGCACTGTTCATGCTAACTCACTATATTACTGACAGGCCCTCTGGCTTTCTGTAGTTTCACAGCCATGAAACTAACCAACAAATCCACTATCAACTGTAAAATCATAGAAAAGGAGATAAAAATTGGAGTGAAATTTGTAATTGAATGAAACTGCTTTTTATGTGATGCAGCTGGCATGCTAAAGGGGGTGCAGAAATGGTCATTCCTCAACTTGTTGTTTAGCTGCTACCATCTCTTTAATGACTCAGTATCAACTGGAGCAATAATTCACTGTCTCTGTATCATTTAAAACCAATAAAAAGATGTGTGATGATAGTCCGGTCTAACGGAGTGAGAAAGGGGGAAGAAAGTATTGAGACCGAGACAATTAATTATTTTAGTTGTCAGGATACTGTATGGCAGTAAAATCTGAGACACAAAAGAATTCACTGTGGATACTTTGAGGTAGGCTGTATCTAGCCCTGCATGGGACCAGGGATCCCACTCACCCTTACTCACCTTTGCAAGTGGTAGCTAGAAGGGGACTAGACAGACCAAAAGAAATGAACCTGTGACTCTGCCCCATAGCGCAGAAGCCAGCCACAATGTTTCTGATCTGTCTGCTATGACTTGCAACTATTTAAATCCTACTTTTTATACTTGTTTATTAATACGCCCAGTGTAAAATAATTGTTACCTGGAGAGGGAGGCAGCTGTGCATATCTCTCATTGATAAAGGGGACTGTGGCGGGGTGCCTAGCCCCATGCGGTCCCGCCCTGTGGCTGAGTCTCTCCCCAGAGGCCTAGTCCTTTGCAAAGAAGCCCAGAGGCCTAGTCTTTCAGGATCCACCTCTAGTCCGGAATCTGGGAAGGAGGGGTAGGGGAGCCCGGGTCCTCCCTCTCCACCAGGCCCCAGCCCAGGGCCCTATCAGTGGTGGGTGGTTCCCACCACTGGCTCGGCGGGGAGTTTTCCCCAAAACACGCCGAGCCCACCAGGCCTGTTCCTGCTCCCACCCTGGGCTGCTTCCTACCCTGTCTGGTGTAGGTCCCACCTGGGTATGCAGGTCCAGCTGTGGAGGCGGCATTGGCAGGTGCGCCAGCGGCACTGACCGTCACGGTGTCTGGTGCAACGATGTTGTCAGGTTTGGGGTCGACTGCTGGCAGGGCGGCAGCTGGGGCGGTGACAGAGGCTAGGATGGCTGCAAGCCGTGGGCGCCGGGGTGACAGCAACTGGTGGGGTGTCCGTAGCTGTGGCGTTGGCTGAGCCTGCGGCTCTGGCTCAGGCGGCGGTAGCGGTGGCAGCTGCTCTGATGCTCGGGCTGGAGCTCCTTCCCCTCCGGAGGGTCTGCCCCGACTGAGCTGCTTCCCTGGCCTTTATACCTGGCCCGCAATTGGAGCATGCCGAGCACTGCTGTGGGGGTGGGGCCTTCCCAGCCCAGCAGGACAGTTTGCTCTCCCCTTGGCCAGTGCGGGGTTGGGCCGCCCCATCACATGGACAAACAACTTATGAGCTTGATCTATACAAACCTTTATACAGAGTCAGTAAAACGGATTTATCTGAGGTTCTGGTTAGGAATGTAAAGGGTTAATTGGTTATGCAGTAAGCATAAGCCTTACCAGCATGCTTATTGGCTAACTGGTTAACTGAAGGAGCTCAATGTGCTGTGGAAAGGGGGCTGCTCCATCCGGGCTGGGCATACCTAATCACACCATGCTGTGGGCTGCTGCAGCCGGGCTGGGCTTGGTCCAAGCAACCCCCTGCCCATGGCACAGCCTGGTGGGTGCTGGCCAGCCCAAGCAGCCCCATGGTAGGTCCTGCCTGGCCCAAGCAGCCCCCCTGCCTGCAGCATGGCTGGCTTGGCTGGAGGAGCCCCCTGGCGGGCTTGGCCCAGCCTGGTCAGAGCAGCCCATGGGTGGGAATAGCTGGGCTGGAGCAGCCTGACACAGGTGGGGGGCTGCTCCAAAGTCAATCTATTAAATCTAGTGACCAGTTAACATTTTAAACATTAATACCCCTAGTTCTGGTCCATTGGGGTTGTGCACCTGGGTGCTGTCTCAAGTCCCTTTGACTAAGCCTTCCCAGAGCTGAGCTGATCTCCCTGTCTATGTTACTCTGCTGTGGGCTGTGACCACAACTCTGTGCCATTGCTGGAGGAGACCAGAAGGTTTGGCTCGGCAGTACAGGGTGGTGGGTCATTCCACAGGGCAGGAAGGTGGGCTCAGTGGTATTTCAGCACATCAAGGGTACGTCTAGACTACAGGCTTTTTTCGACAGAGGCTCTATCGACAGATACTGATACGAAAAATCGATCCACTTTGTCGAAAAAGAGCATCCAGACTGCCGGACGCTCTGTCAACAAAAGAAGGCACCCAGAAGTGCTCCTGGCAGGTCACAGGGGCAGCCTTAAATTCCAGGCACTGCTGTATGCTCTTTGCAGAGACGCGTGCTTAAAGGGATCCTCCTGGACAGCCGTTGCTCTGCTCCTGCTTCTGGCTTGCCTACCTCCTAGAGGGAAAGCAAAGCCGCTGCAGTTCTTGTTTTGGTTGCCCTGCTTCCTCGGACACCGCAGCAGTTTGTTTTCAGGTTTGTTTTTGTGCTTTTCACTGTGTTTTTGGCCATGGAGCCTGAGCTTCCCCTGGGCAGGCGATGGCCCCACATTGTGATGCTGCAAGTTCTGCTGCATCTTCCTGAGAGCATCATGACGTCTGTGGCAGAGCTGGATTCAGAGCCCAGCTTTGAGCTCCTCACTCGGGCTGCAGCCCAACTGCCGTTGCCACCGAACTTATTCCTGGAGAGGCGAGTTTGGAGGCTGGACACCAGTTCTGACTGGTGGGACCAGCTTGTTATGCAGCAGTGGGATGACGACCAGTGGCTCCGAAACATCCGGATGCAGAAGTTCACCTTCCAGGAGGTCTGTGCCTGGCTTGCCCCTGCCCTGCAACACCAGGACACCCACTTGCGGGCCACCATTCCCCTGGAGAAGCGCGTCGCTATTGCTCTGTGGAAGCTGGCCACCCCCGACAGCTACCGCTCTGTGGGACATCAGTTTGGCGTGGGGAGGTCTACTGTCAGGGCCGTCTTGATGGAGGTAAGTCACTCTCGAGGAACAGTCCATGGGGGCGGGAGGATAAGGGGGACGGTCAGGACCGGGCACAGGGAATGGGGGATGGGGTGGGAGTGGTAGAAGCCTGCCTGGCCTCACCCTGTGGTGGTGCGGGGGGTAAGGGGGGGGCTGCCTGAGGGGGGGCTCTTGGGGTCTGGGAGGGGAGGGGTGGGGGAGCACCTCTCATCAACTCACACAACTCCTCTAATGTCCTGTTATGTGTGTTTGTATTTGTCCCTTTCTGCAGGTGGTGACGGCCATCAACTCAGAGCTGCTTCACAGGACTGTCCACCTCGGAGACCTGGATTTGTGGGACTGGGTTTTCCGAACTGCGGTGGAGCACTTGACGGGACTCACATCCCGATCTGCGCACCAGCCCATCGAGCAGCACAGTATATTAATAGAAAGGGCTACTTTTCGATGGTGCTGCAGGCCCTGGTTGACCATCGGGGACAATTCACAGACATTTGTGTCGGGTAGTCAGGCCGGGCACACGATGCCCACATATTCCAGAACTCATACCTGTACCGTAGGCTGCAGGCTGGGGCATTCTTTCCGGAGAGAAACTATGCAGTCAGAGATGTGCAGATGCCTACGTGCATCGTGGCCGACACAGCGTACCCCCTTATGCCCTCGCTCATGAAGCCATTCACGGGACACCTGGATGCGAGCAGGGAACTCTTTAACTCCCGCCTGAATCGGGCTCGCTTCCAGGTGGAGTGCACCTTTGTCCATCTGAAGGGCAGATTTAGATGTCTGCTCACTCGGCTGGACATGGGGGAACACAACATCCCTGATATGGCTGCTGCATGCTGTGTGCTACACAACCTAGTGGAGAGGAAAGGGTAGGCCTTCCTCCCAGCATGGGGGACACGGGCTGATGTGGAGGGGAGGCACTTTGAGCAGCCCCGGACAGCTGCCATCCGACAAGCACACCAGCTGGGATTCTGGCATTCGAGAAGCTCTGAGGGAACAATTCTCCCAAGGAGGCCGAAGATTTTCCTCAGGGCCTTCCAATTGTGGGATTGCTCCATGCCCCCCATGCCTTCCTCCCCAAAACTCCTCCCGGCCCCACATTCACACATTGTACACATTCATCACACACTGACAACAGAGACAGGTGTTGTTGAAAAAATGTTTACAGTTTATTTCACTGTTGGTTTTTTGAAAAACTAAAATACTCTTTTGTTCAGAAAAATAAAGTGTTTGTGAACAAAGTAAAGTGCTTCCCTCAGTGACTCTCACAGGTGGGAAGGGGGAATGTCAACCTGGAAGGGGGGAGGGAGGCTCAGGGCTGAGGGTGCTGCCTTGATGAACCCCTGGCACTTTGGCTGCGGAGACCTTTTTGCAGATGGCCGCGCATGCGGGTTGGGACAGTAGGGGACTAGGCAGGAGGTGGGGCTGTACCTGGGTCTGGAATGGCAGGGGCTGAGGGGGGCAGGCTGAACAGGAGGAGCAGGACCAGGCATAGGACTGGGAAAGGCCATGGCCTCCCCGATAGCAGCGCAAATCTCAGTGCGCTGCTGGACAAACTCATCCAGCAAGCACCTGCGCCACTCTGCCTCTGCCTCCGCCTCCATCCTCTAGTTCACTGCATCCTGCATCCCTTGCAGGACCAAGATGTGCTGGCACACCAGGTCCAAATATGTGCGCCAGTGCCGACGGGTTCCCTGCAGCCGTCTGGGTGGTGGGGCAGGTGTGGCGCTCCCCTCTTGGTCAGCTGGTCTGGCTGTGGAGGACAAGAGGGAAGAGTCATCAGTCATGCATGCTCACATTTTCCCTGAGAGGGCATGCCCTCCTTCTCAGCAGTCAGTGCCTGTCCTAGGGTCAGAGGATGCTCATGTGCGTCTCAGTAAGGCATGGTGTGGCCTGGCCAGCAGCCACGGCCTCTCTGGAGCCCAGAAGGTGTGCAGGCCACCATCCTGCCCCCCTTCACACATATCCCATGGCCAAGCAGCACAGACAAGTGTCAGGCCACAGTTGGGGTTCCAACAGGTTGCTGAGAGGCCTGAAGCTGTGTGGCAATCCCAGCGTCCCCAACCCATGCCTGCACCTGGCATCACTGCCTGTAGGAGCAGGTGGTGCCTCGCACCAAAGCGGGTGCAGGAGTAGAATGGCCCTCCCTGAGGTCAGCCATGTGTGTGCTTCCCCCACCCCCGGCTGTGATCAGCATGACATGTCACAGCCCTGCACCATCCACTTTGCTCCCACCTGCCCTGCCCTGTGTGTGTTGGACCCTCACAGCACTCACCTGATGTTCCCTCCCCGGTGTCCGAAGCTGTCTGAGAGGCCTCCTGAGTCTGGGCGTCTGGCTCCTGGGTCAGGGTCACTGTGCTCCTGGTGGTGTCTTCCTCCTCCTCCTCCTCCTCCTCTTGGAGCTGCTGGCACAATAGTGTGCCATTTCCCAAGAGCGGGAGCTGCGCTCATGGCCCCTGCCGCAGCTCCTCGACCTTGGCTCTGACCTGGTCTAAGGCACAATAGTGTGCCATTTCCCAAGAGCGGGAGCTGCGCTCATGGCCCCTGCCGCAGCTCCTCGACCTTGGCTCTGACCTGGTCTAAGGTGTGGGGGTGGTGGCCTTTCCTTGCAAGGCCATCAGCCATTCTGGCATAAATGTCAGCGTTCCTCCGCCTGGACTGTGGGGCCTGAAGAGCCTCCTCCTCGGACCAGAGCTACAAGAAGGCTTTTATCTTGCGCCCAGACCAGGAGGGTGCCCGGCATTTGATGTGTCCCTGGAAGGGCCAGGACGGTCTTGGGGGGCTTGTCCCTGGGACATGGCTCCGAGTGGCCCTACCAGGAAGAGCTGCGCAGTCAGAGTCCTGGCTGGAGCTGGCTTGCTGCCAGAATGCTAATCCTGGGTGCCTGTGCCTTTTAAAGAGGGCTACAGGCAGGAACAATAAAGTTGAAAGCTGTGGCAGGAGTGTCCACCAGAGTTTCTTCCTGGAGGCCTTTATTTTCGACATAAATTCTTCCCCACATCCACACTTACCTTTTGTCGACAGAACTCTGTCGACAAAGGTGTTATTCCTCGTAAAACGAGGTTTGCCACCGTCGACAAAAGTGCTGCATTCTGTCAACTTACTGTCGACAGAATGCGGCGGTAGTGTAGGCACAGGTATAGTTTTGTTGACAAAAGTACACTTTTGTCGACAAAACCCTGTAGTGTAGACACACCCCAAGTGACAGTCTTAAGGGGATCTCTGTGACCAAACCTGTCCCACTTATTGTACTGGATTCTTACTGCATTATAATGCCATGTAATAAATGAACAGTAAGTTGTATGTAAAAAGCTGTAATAGAGCTACATCTTTTGGAACTCCAGATGGAAACAAATTGTCATTAATGGGAAATTAGAGGTCCCAAGACAAGTTATTTCCTTGGTTTACATGAATTAAGTGAATCCATTACCTAACTGATTGCTTAGCCATGTGTCCCACACAACCTAAGTTTCTTGTTTTGAGAGAACTGTAGAACTTTAGAGGATGTATGGGTAGTGAAAACTGGTTCTAGGTAAGCATTGTTTCTAATTAGTGACCACATGGTTGTTCAGACTGGAAGTTATTAGTGAAGATGTGTATGCCTATCATAAGTGATTGCTGATCAATGTTAAGAACCAAGCAAGAAGGGATTTTTCTGATTTTTTCCAGAGAGAGAAAATAACTTCAGTTACATCTTTCCAAGTACCACTTTGCTGGAAGTAGAGACCACTCTGTTAGTATTACCAGACAGAACCCAAATGACCAGCACTGGCATTAAAGCCTAAATTATAACACTTTGGTCCTTGAAAGTTGACATTTTTTCCTCTCTGCATGTATGTGATTGAGAAAATTTACTCTTTTATGGGCCTGAATATAGTGCACTCAGATAGTATATCACTAAAAAAACAGAGATCTACCCAAATCAATCCTAGTGCCTCCCAAGTTCCAAGTACATCCATTTAATTGGCAAATATAATAACCATTTTTAAAACGTACAGAAAATGAAATGAAATGAAACAAAATGAAGTGAAACTGCAAATGATGAAATTCTAAAGCCTACTCACCTGATCTGTCCCAGCAGTTGGTGTAACAACTAATCTAGGTTCTGGTGCTAATTTCACTACATCTACCCAGGACACACTTGTTTGTGCCACAAGCCCTGCAGAGAGAATCACAATACTGATCAATGCTCAAAAACAAGATGAGGGATGTGCCTTGACTCACTGGCAAATTAATACATTATATTGATCCTCCCTCGCCAGGTCAGCATTCAAGAGTGAAGGATAAATGGCAAAGGTTTTACATTCCAATGCGCTAATCTGGAAAGTGGGGACTCGAGATTGAGTTTATGTCAATCATTCAATTTGTACTCTACTGCGGGTTAGTGGCAGAGATGCAGTAATCATATATGGTCACCAATAATACAGTAAGCATCAGTGAAATTATGCAGAAGCAAGAGATCCAAGGACAAAGTGTAACCAAAATAAAAAGCACAGCTAGAAAGGTAGGGAGGAGATGTGAAAATGGAATAAAAAAGGTGTTCAACAAATACTCATAAAACTAGGATGACATATGAGGCAGGTGAACAATACAAAGGAATCCCATTATTATAGCATTCTCCCTTGCAGAGTAAGCTATGGTGTTTCAGGCATTCTTGGTTATTCCTGCCAAACAACCTAGACGAACTATGGAATACTGTATTTGTAGATATAAATCATAATGCTGTTAAAAGGCTATTGTCATCAATATTTCATTTATATTAGCAAGTCTTCATTTTTAGACAATTCCTCTTCTCAGCCAGAGGAGACAACTGAACAGCATCAATCAAAAATGCTGTTGAAAAACACATAGCATGCCATGGTGGGAGGGGCAGGCTGGGCATCAGTATACCTGAGCAAAGATTTCAAATACTATACTGACAAAGGGAATCCCATCTTCTGACCATATGAAATAGCTGCATAAATCTTAAGGAAAGCTCTGCATCTCAAGCTGCATTCAAGGGACGAGAATTTGCCTCTAGCAGCATATACTGGAAAAATTCAGGATGATTTTTGAAGTATATGACATATTTGGAATAAAACAGAGGAAGGATTTGGGGATTTGATCCTAAAGTGTAAAAATGTTCTCAGATTGCTCCACTCCTAGGGACAGTCTGGTGCTGCTTTATTTCCACTCTCTTAAATGATGGCACCATTGCTTCTTCTTTGAAAACAAAGTGGCAGAAGCATATTTTTGTGTTAAAATTACTGATTCAGCTTCTCTGCTGTGCAGAGTTATTTTGTCTTCACACTTGTGAGCACGGTCAATGTGGGTGTAACTGTGCAGCTGAAACCAAAATTGACTTCTATAAATGAAATCTGCACGCTTTTGTGATGATCTACATTGTCTTGCTTCTGTCTCCCTGTTACGATCCTGCACAAACGTGGGCTCAAGCTGTCCATTGCTAAAACGTGTAATTGAGGCCTATGAGAATTTTGCCTGACTAAGGTCTTGGCCCACAATTTACTGGTTCAACAGTAAAATACTCAGGAAATGATGTCATGGTCTATTAAAGTATTCCAAAATATCTGAAGAAGAAAGACCTTCTTGGGAGTCAACATTATTAAACCGCTGGGACCCTGCCATTACCATACAAGTTTTTGCATCAATACACAAATTAATTGACACCTTTACCTCTAGGACTTCGGCTGTTGCATTACAACTGGTGATCTATGGCAGTAAATGAAATGAGCAAGAGATTTATGCATTCACAACATGAAGTGTACACAGCTTGAATGTGCAGCACAGCACAGCTTGTATACGCTGATAGATGGTTTGTCATTTAAAAATGCCAAGATTTACACTGAAGATATATTTTAATGTCACCCATTTTGGCAGGACTATTACTAGGCTGGTTTTCTTGAACCTCTTCCCGTTTCCTTTGTGGGTTTAGTCAAGGGAGGGGAGCTTTAATTAACACCCAGGTATCTCCTGGAGGAGGAACAATGCATCATAGCTGCACATCTCTCCCAGCAGACTGCATCCATTTCCAGAGCTGTACTTGCCATTTTGTCCAGACCCTACTGCTAGCTGAGAGGAGACTGTAGGCAGTTTGTGTTGTTGTGCCCTACATTAACCTCTAGGCAGAAGATCTGCCACTGGGAGCCTAAATTCTGCTGCAAGAAGTGAGGGTAAGTGAAGCCCTAAAACAAGAGTCAGCAACCTTTCCGAAGTGGGATACCAAGATTTAACTCTCCTGCCCTGGGCTGTGCTGCTCTCCCAGTGGGAAAGGAAGAAAGGGCTCTCTCCACTGTGCGCCCCGTGGACCACCTGGGTCAATGCAAGCCTTTCAGCAGACTACCAGTTACTAATGGAAACTCACCGTTAATTACATAATTACCCCTGAGCCATTTTGCTAGTGCTGCAGCTAGGGAGAACAGTTTAGTTTAATTATTAAACAGATTAAGTGTTTTAACTTTCTCATGTTAGTTTATCAAACTTCATTTTAAATAAAGTATAATATTATGTCCAACATAAAAGGTTTCAATGTTTTCTTTATTGATGTCAGTGGAAATACTCCCTTTGACTTCAGTGGGCTATGGATCAGGTCCACTATGCTTTATTCTTCATTTTTTTTCAGAAGCATTAACCATGGGCATTGGGTGATTGAAAATTAAATGTTCAGGTTGTTAGGAGGACTTTTCTTTACAGCCTTACCATGAATTGCTCTGTAAGCACATCCTAAACAAGCAGAGTTGGCGGTGTCAATGGTATATACTGGTGCGCTAAACACATCAGACAGGACCTGGGAAATATAAAAGCATCTGTTATACATGGCTATGCAACACAGGGCAATAAGTCATTCCTTACAGTTGCTGAGGCAAGCAAATGGTTCCTTCACATGATAAGCAAATGTTTGAGCAGGCCTTTTAACAGTTATCTCTGGGGTCAATGTGTATTGACCCTTCTCATGTGACACAGTACTAACCATTGGTAAATCTGACTCAGATCAGGTGACTGGGACCAGGAAATGAAGATATATTTCTTACTGTGTTGTCACTCCTTTATTACAAACTAAGAGAGCGTCCATTATCTCTTAGGTAAGATCTCAGAAAACACATCCCCCAAAACGTGTAAGGGTCAGATATGTTCACTCTTGAACCACAAAATTGTGGGCCAGATTCTCTGCTTCACTAAGTTTATATTGAGCAAAGTAGAAGGGCGAAGGGGAGAAGACAGGGAGTTGACGGCAATTCCCCAATTCTCTGCTCAGACATAACCAAGGTTAGAGCAGCTTTGAGGTCCAGAGCATTCCAGCTACTCCTCCTTTCTGTCTCCAACATAGCCCTAGTTCTGGGCTCTACGGGCAGAGTGGTGCAGGAGTCATTGTGACCCTAACAGTATCCCAATGAAGGAGGATAAGGAGCTAACTGGCATCTGGTAGTGAGTTTCAGCTGGCCAGGATAGTTCAGTGTACGAATCAACTCATTAATGTTATAACCTGTATTTAAATAGATATAATGTAAGACAACAGTAAGCTAATAAGATATTGATCATTTATATTATTGTGTGCTGTATGCACAGGGGTCAAATTCAAAATTACAAACATACTGTGAATTATGTTCTTAAAGAGCGTGTGCTGGGCAGGGCTGAAGTTACCCCACTCTAGACAATGGAGTGTGGCTCTCCTACTTTGCGTGCACTTCTAAAACACAATGGACAATAGAAATGCAATTTACACAAAAAATAAACAGAACTATCAAGGCAACAAGGGGAGGAGATAATCATAGCAAGGGGAAGACATTGCAGGAAACTGACTAATTTGCATTTTAGCAAGCAGCAGAAAAAGAAACCAGCATGAAGTTTCCTTCACCACAAGACTATGTTGCCTTCCTCACAGCTTGACTGAAGTTTGCTTTAAGATAACCTTCAGAAGAATCCATTGCAAACATACATAGCACTTTAACACAGAGGGGCAAAGAACTTCCAGTTATTTTCCATCTAATGAGATAAAGGAACCAAGCACTTTGGACTTTGTCACCTGAGTGGTGATCAGCCATCTTGCTGGAAGGTAGATTGGTAAGGAAACAACTTTGAATAAATGTAAACACGGCGAATTTGATAGCAGCCTTTAACTACCTGAAGGGAAGTTCCAAAGAGGATGGAGAGAGGCTGTTCTTAGTAGTGACAGATGGCAGAAGGAGGAGCAATGGTCTCAAGTTGCAGTGGGGGAGGTCTAGATTGGATATTAGGAAAAACTATTTCACTAGGAGGGTGGTGAAGCAGTGGGTTGCCTAGGGAGATGGTGGAATCTCCATCCCTAGAGATTTTTAAGTCCCGGCTTGACAAAGCCCTGGCTGGGATGATTTAGTTAGGGTTGGTCCTGCTTTGGGCAAGGGGTTGAACTCGATGACCTCCTGAGGTCTCTTCCAGCCCTATGATTCTATGCTGTATTAAGTGTTAGCCACTGGAAAATGTTTTCAGTTTTGTTTGCTTATAACCACACCTATCTCTACCCTTTACTTGAACTTATATAAAATTCTATCTTCTTTTGTTAATAAACATGTTTTATTTTTAATCTAAATCAAGCCAGTGCTGTGTTCCCTTCAGGTAGCATTGTGAAATAAGCATCTCTAAGTATCCATCTCTATCAGGCATCAAATGCAACTCTATTTAGGGGACAAACGGAAAATTGATCAAGCCATCCTTTTAGTGTCTTGGTGACTGAATTTAAGCATATTCATAAATTAACATAAGAACGGCCATACTGGGTCAGACCAAAGGTCCATTTAGTCCAGTGTCCTGTCTTCCAACAGTGGCCAATGCCAGATGCCCCAGTGGGAGTGAACAGAACAGGGAATCATTAAGCAATCCCTCTCCCATCACACATTCCCAGCTTCTGACAGAGGCTAGGGACACCATTCCTATCCATCCTGGATAATAGCCATGGACTTAACCTCCATGAATCTATATAGTTCTTTTTTGAACCCTGTTAAAGTCCTAGTCTTCACAACATCCTCTGGCAAGGCGTTCCACAGGCTGACTGTGCGCTGAATGAAGAAAAAATTCCGTTTGTTTGTTTTAAACCTGCTACCTATTAATTTCATATAAATTCATACACATAACAAACCATTTGGAATGTGTGATTTCTTCCTCATAAGTGATTAAAATAACTGATAGAACTTTTCATGAGAAGACCTAGGGAGGAGAGAAACCAGGTCCATGGGGAGGGGAGCCTGTGGGGGGAGATAACAGGCTGCTGGTAGGCTGGGGGAAAAAAAACAGACCCCTGACCCCAGCCTCCTGTACCTCCTCCATATCCCTAAGGCCCTGCCCTGAAGGACTTGGGTAATGCCAGCTTATGTCTGCTAGTAACAAATAAAAGGAAGTACTACTTCATGCAACACACAGTCAACCCATGGAACTCATTGCCTGGGGATCTTGTGAAAGCCAAAATTGTAACTGAATTTTAAAAAATTAGATAAATTCATGAAGGATAGATCCATAAATGGCTATTAGCCTAGATGGTGAAGAATGCAATCCCATGATCTGACTCTAGGCCTCTAACTGCCAGGTGCTAGCACTGGATGACAAGGGATGGATCACTTGAGGTTGCCCATTGTGGCTGGGGAAGAAGGCCTAGAGGCAGATTGCTATAGGCAGAACCCCAGGGAAGAAGAAGGTGGTCTGAAGAAGCAGATCTTAATAGCCTGCTATAGGGGCTCTGGGCTGAAATGCAGGACAGAGGGATGGATGGAGTTTCCCTACAGGGAAGCAAAAAGACTGGTGAAAGCCCAAGACAAGGGTTATAAGGAATAGTGGGCCTAGAGTCAGGCTGCAGTCCTCACACAAGGCTGCCAGATTGTATTTGGACAGGTCTCTCACTTTCCTCAGAAGCAGTGAGACTAAACCATGGCCTAGCCAGAGAGCCGAGTCACTAGACAAAGGGGCACCCAGCAGACCCCAATGGTGTGTAATTGAGATAACAGCGAGGAAACCCTAATGCTGCCCAGCTCGAGGTGGCACATTGGCTGGTGAGTCATTTTGTCACAAAGACCTTTGGCTGTTCTGTGGTAGGTAGAAATAAATGAGCAATCTCAAGTCCAGTTACTACTGGACAACTGTCCTTATCACAGATACAACCATCACAACTGGCACTAATTATCAATCACAGAAGAGAGATGGAAGACTAAAGAGGCTAGGGAGGCTAAACTACTTTCTCATCACCTAGAGGTGGTCTCTTCAGAATGGAACTGAGGTGCACTGGCGGGGCAGTGTGCAGTAGATGGAATCAATACTGCCTATGCTATACGTGTCCTACCTCCAGCATCCCCACAGACATTGTGGCTGAGACTTTCAAAAGTGTTCAGCATTGGCCTAACTCTGCTCTCACTGAAATTAATGGTTCAATGTTGAACATTTTTTAAAACTACGCCCTAAATGCCCTCTTACCAACAAAACCTCACCAGCAACTATACAACGCACCACAGTAACTCTAACTCAGGAACCAATCCCTGCAATAAACCTCGGTGCCAACTCTGCCCTCATATCTACACCAGCGACACCATCGCAGGACCTAACCAGATCAGCCACACCATCACTGGTTCATTCACCTACACATCTACCAATATAATATACGCCATCATGTGCCAGCAATGCCCCTCTGCTATATACATCGGCCAAACTGGATAGTCCCTACGTAAAAGAATAAATGGACACAAATCAGATATTAGGAATGGCAATATACAAAAACCTGTAGGAGAACACTTCAATCTCCCTGGACACACAGTAGCAGATTTAAAGGTAGCCATCCTGCAGCAAAAAAACTTCAAAACCAGACTTCAAAGAGAAACTGCTGAGCTACAGTTTATCTGCAAATTTGACACCATCAGTTCAGGATTAAACAAAGACTGTGAATGGCTAGCCAAGTACAAAAGCAGTTTCTCCTCTCTTGGGGTGTGTCTAAACTACATGGCTCCGTCGACGGAGCCATGTAGATTAGGCAGGACTGCAAAGGGAAATGAAGCGGCGATTTAAATAATCGCCACTTCATTTAAATCAAAATGGCGGCCGCACTGTGCCGATCAGCTGATTGTTGGCACAGCGCGGCAATCGAGACGGGGATCTGCAGACCCCAGAACCCTTCGTCAGCAGATCCTTTATACCTCATGAAACGAGGCTTACAGGATCTGCCAACGAAGGGTTCTGGGGTCTGCAGATCCCCGTCTAGACTGCCGCGCTGTGCCAACAATCAGCTGATCGGCACAGCCGTGGTGGCCATTTTGATTTAAATGAAGTGGCGATTATTTAAATCACCGCTTCATTTCCCTTTGCCGTCCTGCCTAATCTACATGGCTCCATCGACGGAGCCATGTAGTTTAGACGTACACTAGGTGTTCACACCTCCACATCAGCTGCTAGAAGTAGGCCTCACCCTTCCTGACTGAATTAACCTCGTTATCTCTAGCCTGCATATTTATACCTGCCTTTGGAAATTTCCACTACATGCATCTGACAAAGGGGGTGTTTGCCCACGAAAGCTTATGCTCCAATACATGTGTTAGTCTATAAGGTTCCACAGGACTCCTTGTCGCTTTTGCAGATCCAGACTAACACGGCTACCCCTCTGATACCTGAACTCTGGTTTGGTGGCTAAAAACTAGTGATAAACTAGTCAACTGTAAATACCCTTCAGCAAACTCGATTTGAAATTAGCATTGGGTTAACGTATAAAACATGGGGAGCAATTGTAATTTGTTAACAGACTTGACACAGTATCTCAAAATATGAAAAGTATCTCAAAATCTCAAATGTCTGAAGATATACTCTCAATCTAGTGTGCAGCTATAGAGGTGGCAGACTCATTATACCAATATAAAACTCTACTGCTAAAGCTGTTAATACCCACTGCAATGTTATTTTCTTAAACTCAGCATTCTGCACTTACTTGTAAGATTTCTTTATTATACGATGCTCCACCAGTGGCCAAAATCCTTGTTCTTGGCACTACAATGCAATAGAAAGATCAGTTAAATATAATCAAGATATACGCTACTTAACTGAGCAATTAGAGAGTGTAAGTGGGAATAAGATAACAAAGTTTCTATCACTAAGTTTATCACTGGCTTACTGTGTGACTTTGAGCAAATCCATAACCTCTCTCTTTGCTAGCAATAAAACTGAGCATAGCCTTGCTTAGCCACTGTTATAGAACATGTTTCAATCCTTGGATAAGGATTATACATTATTTATAATTCCTATTTTATATTGTGATATCAATAAGAGTAAGCTCTACTGAAGAGGAATGCAGCAACAGACACAAAATGGTATTACGCTATAGCTGTGATTTGAGGCCTGTCCCCATTTGGATCTCACTTATGGACGTGCAAATTGACAATTTACAAAAATCAGCAAATTTCTCAAAACATATCTCTTTGTGATGGTCACAATCACTAATCAGTGAAATTGTGGCAAACTCCATATGTTTGAATGATAAGCATGTGTTTCAAAGAAGAGCAACTAGGGAGGCACTAACACGTTCTGATGCAGGGGAATCATAGTTTGCACTCAGCTCCTTCGCTAATAAATCCCCTGGGGCAGGATGTCAATCAGTGCGGATGAAAAGCAAGATTCAGAATCTGTGTGGACAACCAATCTGGAAGAACCAGTTACTGCAAGGTAAATAATTGTTCTTTCATTTCCAAGTGATTGTCCATACCCTTTCAACTCTTGGTGGCTAACAAGCTGTAAACCCTGAGCTAGAAGGCAGGTGGGTCTGAAAAGTGACTGTAAAATACCTACCTGAACTAGCAACTGCACTGTAAGCTTGCACCAGAGAAGGGGTCCGCAACCTACGGCAGGTGTGATACTTATGGCACACAAGCCAATTTTCAACAGCACGTGGGAGGGAAGTCTGCCCCACCCTTCCTCCCCGCGCAGCTGCTGGAGATCACTCCCTCCTCCCTGCAATAGGTTACGCTGCAGTGGGAGGAGGCCGCACTGGGGCTGAGGTTCCTCAGCGGCACCTCGGCCGAGAACGGAGGCACCGCTGCTGCGGCCACATAGTCCAGGGCTGGCCCTGGAGGTGCTGCTGCTGCAGCCACGCAGTCCATGGCCAACCCGGGACCACGTGGCAGCAGCTCTAGCACCTCTGGCCTTCGGGGCCAGCCCCAGACCATGTGGGCCGCAGCAGCAGGGCCTCCGGGGACGGCCCCAGACCACAGGAAGGCCTCTGGGGCAGCCCCAGACTGTGGCAACAGGGCTTCTGGGGCTGGGCCCATACCACGTGGGCTCCAGCAGCAGTCCTTCCCTCAGGGGTGGCCGGGACAGCATGGCTGCAGCCACTGCTGCAAGGGGGCATGATGCCAGGTAAGGTCCCCCCTCATGCCCAGACGTGCCCCCACCTCAATCCCCTCACTTTCCTCTCCCCTCCCCAAGACCCGCATCCTCAGCTTGCTCTGACACCCTCCCTTGTTCCTGAACCCTCTCTCCTGGCCACACACTGCACTCTCTCTTGCTCCTGCTCCCTCCATTGGCCAGACACCCTACTCCTAGCCTGCTTCTGCACCCTACCTCCCACCCAGACCTCGCAATCACTCCCCCTTCTGCACCCCACCTCCCTCCCAGATCCTGCACCCCCATCCCTGTCCTACTTGCTGGCAGCCCTGTCTCTCACATTGTACCCCTCATTTTTGTCCCTACCCCAGAGCCTAAGGAGGTCCATAAAATCCACTAACTCTGGAACCCCAGAAAAGTAAATCTGGTCTATGGGAAGCCCTGAACCTCAGTCCCCCCTCTTCCCTTCCCCTCACCCCATGAGGCTGGGGCACCAGAGGAGTGAGGTGTCTCAGCTGGGGGCCACATCACTGAGCACTGGGGTTTTGGAGGAGTTTTTTTGCTTCTCACTTGTGTGGTCACCAACTGATTTTTCTCTGGGTCACTGACCCCTGATACAAAAAAGTTCCCCACCCCTGCCATAAATAAAGAAAACATTGAAACCTTTTGTGTCGGACATAAATTAATATTTTACTTTATTTAAAATGAAGTTTGATAAACTAACATGAGAATGTTAAAACACTTAATCTGTTTCATAGTTTATATTAAACCATTCTCCTTAGCTGTGGCTGGTTCAGAAAATAAGGTCACCGTACCCAGCCTGCCCTTGCTTCCCCTCCCCCCTCGTATCCCTGGCACACAGATCCATGAATAATTTAAATCTTGGTTCACCACTTCTGAAAGGTTGCCAACCCCTGCACTAAAAGACAAGATCTGCATCTTTCTTTATTTAGTAATGAAGCTGCTGTAAGTAGGACTATTATTGACTTTAAAAAGGATCACCAGCACTTGGACCCAAAGACAGAGGCAAATAAGTCAAATGTCGGCACTCCACCTCTGAAAGGTTGCTGACCCCTGCACCAGAGGATAATGAATAGTAAAGGACTGGATAAAACCTCACATTGCTCATCTACATACCTCTCCGAGCAGGCTGTGGAGGCTAGTCACCTGAAATCGGTGGAATTAACTCTAATCTGTCCAGGTGGCTCATCTTAGCCAAAATGGGGCAACTCCTGATGCTGTTCAACACCCACTTAGCTGTTCCACCAATGCGGGGGAAGACAAAGAGGGCAGCTGCCCCAGGACCCAGTGATTCAAAAGTAGGGTTGCTAGGTGTCCGGTATTCAACAATGTGCAATGTCTGGTATTTTCTGCTTTTCCGGCTGGGTGCCCGACGGAAGCCTGGCAGGGGCAGGGGGAGTGGCTGGGGAGGTGGGGCCGCAATTGGTGCTGGGAGCCCTCAACTCGGCTGGTTGCATGCGGAAGCCTGGCGGGGGCAGGGAGAGTGGCTGGGCAGCAGAGCCGCGATCGGCACGGCGAGTCCTCAGCTGGTTGCGTGCGGAAGCCCGGCAGGGGCGGGGGGAGTGGCTGGGGAGGCGGGGCCGTGATTGGCGCTGGGAAGTTCACGTAGTCAAAATATATGATGTAGACTGTTGATTGTTTATAATAACATTCCCATTCAGTGTTAAGCATAGTTGTGGTGGTTTTGTTTTTTTGGCTCGACAAATTTTTAGCACGTGCGTTCAGTACTTTTTGGGAAACCATCTGGCAACCCTATTCAAAAGGGCCCAGGGGGCCTGGCCACCACCATACTCTGGTACTGGCTTGAGCCCTGGACCTTCTAAATCACTACAAGAGCCCTGGGTGGTTCACTCTGGGCAACGCTAAGGGGCGGGAAGGCACAGTCCAGTTGGCGCTGACGGCTGGCTAATCAGCCTCACCCTTCCCACATGAGGCACCGCCTCTTCCGGAAGCACAAAGCCTCCCCTTCCCACCTTGCTCAAGGGCCTAGCAATTCTGTTGGCTTCCCTGCCATTTAGTCTCTGTGAAGACAAAGGCTGTCCCTTATCCCTTTCAGCAAATGTCATGAAGTACACCTTAATGGATTGAACCTATTCAAATAAAAGGATAATGCTCTCAACATCCAGCATAGCCCCCAACAGACACTATTGTAGAAAACAATCCAATCTTATGCTCTTGTGCCTAAAGAGCAGAATCTGTGTGGACAATCTCTTGAATTGAGCCCATACCTTTTGAGATATTAAAAATAGCATCCTTTTTATCTTTGAATCAATGTTTCAAGAAATGACTCCTTCTGTTCATTAATAATTCTCACTGTACTGCGTCTTGTCATTTGTTTTATGCTTGTCAGAGCACAAAATCGGTCTTCATGTCCATACCCTCAATTCAGTAAAGTACTTAAGCATTAGTAGTAGAGCTGATTGCATACTTCATTGAAAAATGCAAATTTCTGTAAGCCAAAACTCTTTTTTGTCAGTTTCAACAAAAGTATTGTTGGGAAATTCTCTCAGCTATAGGATGGGATTGCTGGTCAAAATGAGACCAAGAGACTAACCCATCCCAGACAGACTGATGGTCAGTGTACTCATCTCGGATGCAGGAGACCCAGATTCAAATCCCTTGTCTGAACCAGGCGGAGGTGGTCTCAAATCCAGGTCTCCCACTTCCAGGTGAGTGTCCTAACCATGGGGCTATTCTGGGAATGATCTATGATTTTTCCATTAAAAAAAAAATCAACTCTCAGTTTCATCCCAATGAACAATGGGGAAAAAATGAAATCTTTAAAATTTTCAATGGATAGGAACATTATTTCCTGCCCAGATGATGTGGGTAGTCCCTGCTGATTCCAAAAAGACTGTTCATATGCTTAAAGCTAGTCTCACATTTAAATACCATTGCTTAAGTGGGGCCCATGTTTGTAATAGACAGCATAAATTTATGGAAATAGATGTTTTGTAATCATCAGTAGTAACCGCTGTAGTGTTTGGTATTGTTATATTCTATAATGCTGAAGACCCTTCCCAAAAGAGATATTTCAATGATTAATTTTTTAATCACTAGACAGACCTAGTAATCACGATTAATCACTCTGTTAAGCAGTAACAGAATAACATTTATTTAAAAATTTTGAATGTTTTCTGTTTTCAAATGTATTTATTTCAATTACAACACAGAATACAAAGTGCAGCGTTCACTTTATATTTTTATTACAAATATTTGCACAGTAAAAAAAAGAAAAATATTTTTCAATTCACTTAATACAAGTACTATAGTGCAATGTCTATCATTAAAGTTGAATTTACAAATGTTGAATTATGTACAAAGAACTGCACTCAGAAAGAGAACATTGCAAAGCTTTAGAGCCTATACATTCACTCAGTTCTATGTCTTGCCCAGCGATTTGCTCAGACAAATACTTTTGTTTACATTTGCAGGAAATAATGCTACCTGCTTATTTACAATGTCACCTTAGAGAGAGGATAGGCATTTTCATGGCACTGTGATAGCCTGCGTTGCAGAATATTTACATGACAGATGCAGTAAAGATTCATACATCCCTTCATACTTTGCCTACCATTCCAGAGGACATGCTTCCATGTCGATGATAGGTTCTGCTTGATAACAATCCAAAGAAGTGCAGATTGACACACAATCATTTTCATCATCTGAGTCAGATGTCACCAACAAAAGGTTGATTTTCTTTTTTGGTTTAGCAGTTTCCACAGCTGACTGTTGCTCTTTAAAGACTTCTGAAAACATGCTCCACATCTCATCTCTGTCAGACTTTGGAAGGCACTTAAGATTCTTAAATCTTGGGTTGAGCACCGTAGCTAACCTTTAAATTCTCACATTGGTACCTTCTTTTCATTTTGTCAAATCTGCAGTGTAAGTGTTCTTAAATCAAACAACATATGCTACATCATCATCCAAGACTGCCATAACACGAAATACATGTCAGAAAGCAGGTAAAACAGAGCAGGTGACATACAATTCTCTCCCAAGGAGTTCAATAACAAATTAAATTAATGCATCTTTTTAATGAGCATCATCAACATGGAAGCTTGGAACAATGGCCAAAGCATGAAGGCCAGGTCTACACTACAGAGAAGATCAAAGCTGCTACAGTCGATCTTCCAGGGTTCGAATTAGCGGGTCTAGTGAAGACATGCTCATTCGAACTGACAGGGCACTCCTGCCAACACCAGTAGTCTTGCTCCTACAAAGAGTAAGGGAAGTCAAAAGGAGAGTGTGCTCCTGTTGACTTCCCGCAGTGTGGACAGTGCCAAAATTCAATTTAAGATACTTCGACTTCAACCGAAGCTACGGAATTAATGTAGCTGAAGTTGTGCATCTTGATTCAAACTTATCCCCTTGTTTAGGCCTACCCTAAGGGGTATGTGAATGTTTAGGACACCTGGTTTTGAGTACAGTTATGTAACAAAAGAAATATCTACATTTATAAGTTGCACTTTTCATGATAAAGAGATTACACAACAATAATTGTATGAGGTGAATTGAAAAATACTATTCTTATAATTTTTACAGTGCAAGTGATTGGAATAAAAATAATATGAAGTGAGCACAATAGACTTTATATTCTGCATTGTAAATTTAAACCAAATATTTGAAATGTAGAAAACCAAAATTGTTAATAAATTTCAGTTGGTATTCTATATTTAATAGCGCAATTAAAACTGTGATTAATTACGCTTAATTTTTTTAAATCACAATTAATTTTTTTAGTTGATTATGTGAGTTAATTGTGCTTGACAGCCCTACAGATTACATCTATATTATAATCAGCCTCAATTTGGCTTGAGCTAAAGACAAAACACAATGGAAAAGGTGGTCAAACAGCTCTTGAGGCTACAAACAACTCTTCATATTCTATCTTTCAGAGAATCTGTAGTCAAAGCCCTGAACATAAAGAACAAATAAGTGAAGATGTAGTTTGCACAAGGGCGTCATTCAATTTCTAAACATACAGTGACTTGCTCAGATAGAGATTTTATGACACAGTCAAGCACTGCAAGGAGGATATCACTTTCCCAAATAAATTAATCTTATTTTCCTTTTTGGTGGATATTCAGTGATGCACAAATTGAGTTATAAAAGCCATTAAGATCTCTGTCAGTGTCGGTAAACGTATCAACCAAATGGCAGAGTGATTCCTCAGGGGAAACAAGTTTCAATTATACCTACATAGAGTGACTGATCCCTGTCAAGATTATCACAACAATGTAATGCAGAAACAAGTAAAAAATAATCAATAAACCCCTGTGCCTGGAAACAAATCTGAACTTTTTCTGGTTTGCCTACTAGCTGAATTTCTCTTTTGCTACACCTTGTTGTGGGCACGATAGTCTCAAAAATAAAAGCACCACATTTGAAAGTCATCCTGCTCTACACACACACACACACACACACACACACACACACTTGCTTTTGCCTTCAGCCACATGGGAAATGCCTCATAGATGCCACTATGACTATACCAAAGTAGGGGAGGAACACAGAACATAAAGGTGATAAGAGCAAATAGTGGGCATCCAAATGAAAATTACACCCAGGTCTTGGGTAAATTGCTTCTTTCACCTACTTCTACCTATGCACACTCTAGCCCTTTGGTTTTTTATATGCTGTTGTTATGCAAGCATCCAGCTTTGGATCATTGTAATAAAGGAATAGGTCTCTATTTTTTTTATTGGCCCAGGTAAACATTAAGCTATATATTGCTTATTTTGTGCATTCTCCAAATTTGTACTAAGTGACTTCAGTGTCCATACAGAAGACTGTGTTCATACAGAAGACTTCTATGTTGGCTCCGGGTTCCTGACCATCATGACTCACTCCTGAGTTGCCCCTGAGTCTGAGTCTGCTCAACTGCAATGAGTCAGCAATTACCTGTAGGGTTCATAGAATCATAGAATAGTAGTACTGGAATGAACCTTGAGAGGTCATTGAGTTCACTCTCCTGAACTCATGGCAGGACCAAGCACCATCAGCCAGTCCACAGATGAGGTTCCATCCTTGTGATCCCAAGTCAGATATATAGGCTCCTAAGGGAAACGTCTCTCCAGTCTGCTTATCACTAGGCCAGGAACACACACCCCCTGCCTGTAGTTAAAACAGACTACCCTTGCTCCTGCTCCAACCCCTTCCTGTTCCCACTCCAGCCCTACCCTATTCCAGCCTTCATCTGCTTCTGCCTCACCTAGCAACTCTGCAGACTGCCCTTTTCATGTTTGGTCCCACAATTGAGATGGAAACCTCTGTCATGTCTGCTACTCAGATATCACTTAATTCAGTGCCTCCAGAGACACCATGTCCAGCTCCAATTGCAGAACACCCTCTCTGCTCACAGATCCTGACCACTCCAGTTCTCCCAATGCAGCACCTTTAGAATAAGGCCTGAAGGTCCTGCTACTAAAGAAGTTGGATGGGAACCACCAGAAGTTTTACAGATTCGTCAACCAATATCATCCATTTTTTCTGGATGCACCCTGAGAGGTAACTCACTGATCTGGCCAAAGTGGAGCCATAGTGTTATCTGTTTATTGACTGTTGAAGTTGTAGACTGCACCTTGACTCTCCTAGAACAGGCAGGCCCAGTTCTTGGCAATTTTGACAAGTCCTCAATGCCTTTTTACTCATGTCTGATTAACCAAATAGTGCTCATATCACCAGCACTGCCCTGCAGTTTCTTAAACAGGGCTGTTGATCTGTCTTGGCATACACCACCCATATTCAACATTTGCTCACTGACATGAATAAATGAGCAGGTACAGATCTATCATTTCTGTCAGGGTCTAACAGATGAAAAAAATTAGTTAGCCTGGATAGACCCCCCCTCTTCCCCTCAAACTTTCTATAGTGCTGGACTCAGACACTGAACCATACATGCAGATTGAGAACCAACTGTTCAAGTAGCACCTTGGGAGAGAAGCATGTGTTCTACCCCAGCCTACTCTGGTCCCATTCCAGCCACTACCACAGCCCGTCCCAGGTCGATAGCCTGTGAAGATCAACACACCCCAATGTAACCTCAGTTTTGATGTTTATTGGTTGTATGGATGGACAATGGTAAAATAGTGGGGTTATGAGCCGAACTAGCAAAGTTAAATCGAACTAAGATGTTAATTCGAACTATCTTCCCTTGGTTCGAACTAAAGAAGCTTGACAGTTAGAAGCTTCCCGCCTTTTTAGAGTTGTACACGGTACTAGTGCTTTGCACCCTATCCCATTCCTTCGCACCCGGCTCAAAATAGCTGCACACGGCTCAAATTGTTATGCACACCACCCGCAAAAGAGTGCACTCAGCACCATTAGAGTTTTCCCGCCTAAAGGTACATAAATACCCCAGTTAACATTAGTTCGGGTTCCCAGTTCTGTTTGGGTTCCGGAGTGTGTGTGGGTTCTGTGGAATGTCTCTCTCTGTTTAGTATGAATGGTAGAGTGAGTGAGGGAGTGTAAGGGTGTGAATATAGACAGCATAGTTTGCATGTGAGTGTAGGGATATATTTTTGGGTTTTGTATTCCTGTGGAGTATTCCTGGGGGAAAACCTTTTGGATCCCATTGGATTATCCTCGGAGAGCGGAAGGCCTTCGAATAATAATCCACCGTCCGTCTACCACCTGCCCGGAGGACCAGATCCTGAAGTGACATCGAGGGTCTCCTCACTGTTCCTCTGTCACGGCTTCCAACTAGCCAAGACATAGAGGTCGTGAGCTCCTAGCTAATCTGTGCCACGTGAATGTAATGTATAATCCTATTGTTTAGGGGTCTTTACTATCTGTTTTGTCTTCAGGGATAGGGAGGTTTATAGTGTTGTCATATGCTGTTCAGTTCTGTATTCTAAATTTACAATATATGGTTTGGCCCCAAACTGAGACTCGGAGTGTTATTTGGTAAACCACATGCCGGTGATAGATACGGCCACGAGTAATCGGCCTCAGGCAATCTCTTCTTCTGGGACCTGGGATATTTGTCATCTTCACCATAAGTCAGGGCGTGTCCTTTTAATTGGGTTTTGAAAATTATTCGTTACTGTGTCCCAGGGTAACACCAAAGACAGCTCACAGATTGGGAGGAGTAGCGGTGACAGAATGGCCTTTGTGTGTACTGTAGAGGGCAAGGTCACTTTGCCACCAAAAGCTCCCTCAAATCCAACCCTACAGCAGGTCAGGGAAACAACCACATACAGGCCCTTTAGAAGGGTCATAGCTGGACATAATCACCAGATTGGGTGCCCCAAGCCAATCCAGTTGTCTATCAAAATGCATTTTAAGAGCTGTGGACCAATGTTCCCTCTAATTTTTTGCATCCATGTGTGGGATAAATTTTGTTATGTGCACTGAGGCCTGTGCAGATGTGCACTATCAGTAGAAACACATGATGCCACCTGTGAGCCCTGTAGGTGCTCTGCTAATCAACTAGGCGACATCTGAATCTCTCCTCGTTGGCCATCCAACCACTCAGCTTATAGGGAACACTGCTGTAGACTGCTGTCATTCCCACCTGCAAAGTCTTGCTCCATCTCTGTGTCTCATCTACACATGAGGTGAACTGCTCCCACTTGGATTCTGAAGTCTCCAGTAATTTTATGGATGCTGGATTTGATAAGGCTAACCAACTTCTGCTCAAAGAAAGTTCACCCCAGAGCTCATACAACTGATTGATATTCTTCTTATGTCCTGATACTCATGAATTTAAGCCCCTTTGGTTTGAAATTCAGAACCACCAAGAAACCACGTAATTTAGCTTGATCAACTCATTCCACTTCCACATAATACTTGGTATCCCCTGGCTCCTGGTCCATGATCCAAATATCTTCTGGAAGATTCAAGTGGTACAGTGTGAGTCGGGCGGCTGCCAGCAATGATGTTTAGCCAAGTCAGGCACCAAGGAAACAAGAAACAGCGTGCAGAAGGCCACTGCCTTCTGTCTCCAGAAAATGCAAGGAGGTAACAATTTACCAATCTCTGCAAAATATTGAGAATTTGCTAATATGTTTGACAAAACAAATGCTGACAACTTGCCCCTCATCCATCCTGTTTCTGCCAATGATCTACAGACCAGGGCTAAAATTCCATTTGAATGGATTTATTTTGTCTCACCCAGAATTGTGGGCCCTACAGGAATACCTTGATGAGAACCTGGCAAAAAACTTTACCTGTTTGCCTACATCCCCCACTAGGGCTCTGAAGATGCTTGTCAAAAAGAGGGACGGCTCCTTCCATCTCTGTGTAGACTTTTGAGTCCTGAACAACATTACCATCAAGAATAGCTAACCCTTACCTTTGATCAACAAAACTACTGGAGAAAGTCAGCGCCGCTAAAAGTTGATGACTGTTAGATTATGGCCCATCTCCTCTCAGTCTTTCTCCTGAAGGTGGGGTGGCTGGGTTGGTACTCATTTTAAAGCAGCAATGGGCAATCAGGATTAACTAGAGGGCTGCATGAGTGGTCCTCCTTCATCTTAATGGGCCTACATTGCCAGTCATGGGCAACCTTTGGCCCGCAGCCAACTGAGGTTCCACCTGCAGCCCACGCACCCCCCCATTAGCTCTCCTCCCCCAAGCCTCTCACACACACACTGGGGCACTAGAGCTCTGCACTTCCTACTTCTCCCCCCCTCCCCCTCAGCACTTTCGGAGCACCATGAATCCGCTGATTTGCACTCTGTCCCTGCTCCTTCCCTACCTTCCCAGAGCATGAACAACCACACAGGCTGGGGTTTTAAGCCGCAAACCCCTTACACTCACTGTGATTCTCCCCAGGCAAGTCTGACTAAGCATCTAGCCTCTACACTTCATTATGTGTCCAAGGTCTATGACCAGGAGTGGTAGTGACTACAGAAACCCTAACAGCTTTTTCAAAACAGAGTACATTTAAGGACGAAAGCATACAGAAAAAGCATAAAACAAAAGAAATATAAAAAAAAATACTAAATGTGCCACAAATCGCCCATTTTCCACATAGGGGCATCTAGCAGGTTGAAGTCCTTCCAAACCTCCAGCAGATTTGGGGCCAAAAAACAGGACTTTTTACTGAATCAAACAGAAGTCTCCCCTGTCAGGATAAACTTTTAACAGGGAACTCCTGCTTTGTCTCCCAGCCTCCTGAAGACAGGTAAACCCAGCCACTGCCTGCTCTTTCCCAGAGGTCAAGCCCCAGAAGTCTGCATATCTGTATAACCAGCTTTAGGATTTTGAATTATCTTCTGGTGATTCCAGATTCCACAAGAAATCCTTCAGTGAGCCAGAAACATATAAATACATTCAACCTTTATTGATATAAAAAGCTGTGAATATTCTAAAGGCTCATGTTGCCTGGTCCATTTGGTTACCATGGTCTTTGAAGTACTCATGTTTTCAAAGTTGGCTCAAACATTCAGATAAATTCATAACATTAATATAAATAGTCCCAAGATAGGCTTGTGTTCATTATATCCGTCACAGTGAGCAGATCACTGAATTAACTGTTACAAATATGCACTGTGGACCCAAACCAAAGACTTCTGGAGAAGACAGTTTCCTTTCCTTGGTACAAGTAGTTCAAAAGTATCTACATATTCTAACAAGTTTCATGGAGCTGGAACTTTCTTCTCCATCACAGCTGTGCCCCTAAAGTAAACAGCATGATGAAACAGGCATTCAAGATGCAACATCACCTCCTTGCAGCAACAAATGTGATTGCAAATAACTGCAATTTACTATTTGCAACTAAAGGCAAAAATCAATCACTTCTTTATTTCCCTGATTAAACCTGAAATTCTGCAATTTAAAGAAAACAAATATGGCTTTTGATTATAAATGACTTCGTATTATTTTGTCTGATTTATAAAACAAACCCTCTCAAATTGTCCTCCTTATAAATCAACATACACCACCTCAAAAAGTCATGTGTCTTGTTCTTATTACCACCAACTTAGCAAAATTAATCTCATGCTCTTTTGTGAACAGTTCCAGCCTTCCCATTGCTGTATACCGTAAGGCCCAATCACGTGTAATGTAGCGAGTGCCCTTCTGTAGCCCTCCAGAAACCACTCAGCAGTTTGTAGCATCAGACCCTTAGTCACAGGCATCTCTGCCAGACTGTGATATAGCACAGCTGCATATATTCCAGTCTGTTGTGAATGCTTTAACTCACAATAAACAGAAAATACCACTGCAAACCAGGATTCACTGAAGTTTAGATCTAGCCAAACAAGGCATTGACGGCACTAACTGGACCCACCATGTTCTGGATCTGATAAACTAACACAAATGATCTGCCCAGAACAATTCTAAACCAAGGGCTGGCAAAATCCCCCCAAACAGCCAGATCCAGCACACGAGCACAGCAGGAGCTTCAGCCCAAATCCCTGCCTGCCCCGCCCCTGCATACTGCCAGCCCAAGGGAGAATGGGAGGGAGAGGCTCTGCACACAGCCCCTATCCCTAGCACAATCTTGGAGCTCCCACTGGATGATGTGTGGTCAATGGAGCTGACCAGAGGTGAAAGTAAGGGGATGAGCCCGGGGGCCCAAGTTCTATTTCTCTCAGTTGGAGCAGGTGGTTGAACTCCTGGATGAGGATGTTCTCATGAAATGGGTCCTTGAAGAAGAATGGGGAGGGAGGGTGGGTTGGAGGAATAAATGAAAAGGAGAAAATAACCATTCTTGGCCAGTACCCATCTGTCCATGGTGATGGAACTCCAGTTCAGGTAGAAGGGTGTCAGATGATAACTGAATGTAGGTGGTCTGTCCAAATGCCTTAGAGATATGTAGGCTATCGTATCCTCGACCATACCTTCAAAATGTTTGTCTAGTACTTGAAGGTTGGGAGGTTGAGGGTTGGTCCTTGCTCTGCCTGCGCCTGGTCTGGCGCTGTCTTTGTCTGGCCTCATATTGCATGGGCCTATATCTTTGTGTAAAATATTTTTCCTGCTTCCTCTTTGTTATAAGTAAGTGGATGCCCAGGTTCTTTAACGTAGAGCGGTAGTCTTTCAGAGTGTGTAGAGAAACATCTATGGAGTTGGCAAATAGCTTTGAGCCTTCGGAGGAATGGTCTTTTATGGCTGCCTGAACTTCTCGTGGAAAGCCAGATAAGTGCAACCAGGATGGTCTTCTCATCATCATGGCCATGGCAACAAAGCAAGCTGCTGTATCTGAAGAGTCCAAGGCCGCTTGCAAGGCAGTGCAGGAAATGAGCTGCAATGGTGCCAACAAAGAGGCCTTCCTGCCCATCAAGTCCAAATGTTTCCACTCTTTGTCATACGGAGTGGTTCAGGGAGCACTTTATTTCCCTCTTTGATTTACCGCTTCTTTCACCAGAGAGTTTGGGCAGGGATGTGTGAACAGAAAATCAGCCCTTTGAGGCACCACATAATATTTCCTGTCTGATCTTTTACAGATTGGTGGGATGGTAGCAGGTGTCTGACAGATGGATTTGGCTGGGTCCATCAGGGCTGGGTCCATTGGCAGTGCCAATTTCACTGAAGGGGAGGCATGCAGAATACTGGTTAGCTTGTGCTGGGTCTCCAGCAGGTTCACCGGTAGATCTGAGATACATCTGTCACCCTCTTATAGAGCTCCTGGAATGACTTGAAGCTGCCTCCTGATGTAGGGGCAGGAAGCATTATGGTATCATCTGGTGACGAGGATGAGATATGAGTGGGAGATGGAGAAGAAGCAGAGATCTCTTCACCATGAATATCTGGATCCTCTTCCTCTTCCTGCATTGCTGATCTATCCAGAGTGTACAGACAGAGCCTGTGTTGTACAGGAGGTCAGGGGCTGAGACTGAGGTTGCTGTTGCTGTGTCCTATATAAAGCCCAATGGTCCCAGTAGGGCCAGTTGGCGGGCATTGGTACCAGAGGGGATAGCTGCTGTGGTGGTTGCCACTGAGGAGGCGGTCGGGCTTGCTTAGGAGAGGAGTGCCTGGGTGTGTGTGTACCCACTATAGGCTCCTGTGATGGGGTGTATCAGCCCCGCACTGTGAAGGCTGAGCCTAATCAGGCCCACCTGGCTGAAGAAGCCCTGCCCCCACAACTCTGCTGGGCATGCTCAGACTGCAGCCCAGGTATAAAAGCCTGGAAGGAGGCTCAGTCTGGGCTGACTGCAAAGAGGAAGGACCTCAGAGGGGAGCTCCTGACCAGCACCAGCCAGCCAATCAGAGGGAAGACAGCAGAGACCCAAGTGCCAGTTGGGACATCTCCCCGGCTGTCGATGAGGGAGAAGCAGCCTCTAGGGAAGTAGCGGACCTGGCGAGCACCTGGGACTCTATCCCACCGGACCAGGTAGGAAGTGGCCCAGGGAGGGGACCAGAGCCACCTCTTGCACCCCGGAATCCTTGGCGCGTTTTGGACGGATTCCCTGCCGAGTGAGTGGTGAGTCCTCCTGTCACTCACAGGACCCTGGGCCAGGATCCGGTGGAGTAGGGTGGGCCCGGGGCCCCCTACCAGGGGTGTAGCCCCTCCCATGACTTTGCATATTGACTCTGGCCAGGGAGCCAGTGAACCCTGCCTTAAGGGGCCAGCTATTGACTTTATGTATTGACTCTGGCCAGAGGGCCAGCGGACCCAGCTTTAAAGGGCCAGCGAACCTTTCTATATGACCAGTTCTGATTGAGCAGCCCATCAGGCCCTAGAGTCAGGGCTAGGCTACAGCCCGGGGTAGAGCGTGCAGGGCAGACAGTAGACCCGGGAGGGGGAAAAGAGAAGCCGCCCTGCAATAGCTCCTCATCTTCATCTCTGGATAGTGGCAGTGCCAACCATGCAGGAGTAGAGAGGCTGAATCTTGCCGAAGTCAGAGTACTGTCAGTGCCGAATAGTAGAGTTGTCAGTACCAAGGTGACCCATAATTCCTCACTAGTCGTGAAGATCTGCATTCATCGGTGCTGAAGGCGGTGCCACAGCCAGTGCCAGCGGGATTTGCTGTCCCATCAGCACCAAGTGTTTATGCTTTTTCAGTGCCAGGAGCGGCATGGACACGCTCGGTGCCAAGATGGATTGCAGCTTTTTCAGTGCCAACACAGAGTCGGAAGATGCCAGCAGTACCAGTTTACATTTCAACTTGCTTAGCACCTTAGAGCTCGCCTCAGTGAAGTCCTTAGCCTATCAGTACGTGTTGGTGTCTGAGGATCCCGATGCCTCTCTCTTCAGTACCTTAGGTGTGAACGGTACCGGGGGCGTTTTGTGAGGTGGTGCCCACTTTTTTGAGTGGGAGTCACCTCTGGCAGCTGAATGGGCTCACTTCCTGGACTGCTGGTCTGAGGCAGAGTCCTTGGCATTGGAGCCTAAAGGGGCAGCTTTCTCCGATGCCATGGCTGCCTTGGCGGCGTCAAGTGCTTAGGGTCTGATGCTGGCTGCAGTGTTTTCCAATAGGAGCAAGTTCAGCTGAAGTTCCCTGGCCTTCCTCGTGTGTGCTATGAGCTGTTTACAGTGCTCGCACTCGGAAGTAAAATGAGCTTGTCCCAGGCACCGAATGCATTGTCAATGGCTGCCTGACACAGGTTTGGAAAGCCTGCAAGACAGGCAGCGTTTGAAACCTGGGTAACCAGGCATCCCAATGAGAAAAAACAGCCAAAGGGAAAGGCTCTAACAAGAAGAAAAAAAATTAACTAACTATAACTGTTGAACAAAACTAAGAACTACTGTCACAACAACCAACAGCACTAACTAACACTAATAAAATTTTGAAAATACTGGGAGTGCAAATATCCGTTCCAACTGAAGACGACGGCGGCAGAGAAGGAACTAAAGGGATGGTTGGTTGCACATGAGGAGTAGCCACACTAGCGTGGGCCAGCTACCCTGTCTGCGCAGCCTACCAAGGGCACTGCTACCTAAATTTTCTGAGTAGAGGTGCAGGTGGAGCACCCACAAGGACACTCCTCAAAGAAGAACCAGCCATTTTGCAGTTTACCTTGGCATGCGCATCACTTGAAACTGAAGAAGTTTTAATGTTTTGAGATATACTGTAATTTTTATTTATGTTTACAGTTGCTCAATCAGGAGGCCAACAATTTTCCTGATTAAGCCATTTAAAAAAAAACACTTAAAAAAATTCCTTGAGGACAAAATTGATCATCAGCCTCTAAAGCTGCATCTACCGTAACTATCAAGAATTCAGGAGGAAATTTTTAAAAATGAAATTTTCTCAAGAGTGCTGCAACTGTAACATAATAGGTTACAGTTCAAAAACTATGTTTTTAGATTACTGATAATTATTAAAAAATCTCTATAACACTGGAGAGGAAAATAAGGCCTGATTCTGGTTCCACTAATACCAGAGACATCAGTGAACACCCATCACTGTAAATGAGAGCACAAAAGACTCCAAGGCCAAGATGTTCATACGTGACTAGTAATCCTGAGTACCCCGAATTTTCAAAATGTATCAAACACCCTGTCATGATCATGAGGGTTAGCCAGCAGCCTGGGGATTAAGGGGTTAACTATACCTAAGCCAGGTAGAGTTGGCCAATAGGAATGTAGCTAGGAATTTCAAACTGGGACAAAGGAATTTTGGGGTTTTTCCTCCAGCTACTGAGGGAGACATTCGTCTCCCTCCAAGAATACGCTCTTCATTATCTGTAAGTAGGGTAATGTTTAGATAAATTCGTTAGGTTTTATTGTTTTATGGTTTGGGAAATGGGATATGATGTCTGTGCATTTTTTTAAAATGGGTTTTGCTCTCCTTTGTAATTAAGTTTTGGCCCATGGTGGGGTTTCCCCCATGAGAATATTAATTTGTGACTTTTCCATCTAGTCATTATGCTTGCAACAGGAATATTGTGTTGATAATAAAAGTTCTTTCTCTTTTCTTTGTATTAACCTGGCATTGGTTAATTTTTGTGTCCTGGTTTTTACTTTAGGGGTGAGATTTCCCAAGTGATCTCTCCCCTGATTTTTCTTATCATTACTTGGGTGGTGGCAGCGGCTTTTTATCCCCAAAATCTAGGTTTTTAAGATTTTGGGGGGAAGTTTTATACCAAAGCCTGAAAAGATAAGGTTTTGGGGTACTTTTGCGGGCCCCCACTTCTGCATTTATCATGCCAGAGTGGGGAAGGAGCCTTGACACACCCCTTTCCACATTCTAGGGGAGGATGTCAAATACTGGCTTTCCTAAGGCACTGAGTCATCAAGATCGATACTAAATGTTACATCCTCATGTTTAAGGGCCTCATACCATCTCTATCGCTCCAGTACACCTACATTCTTTTAGTCCAGTTCTGTTCAGACCCTAATTTAAAAAATATTAACATGTCTCAAAGATCTCTTTTTATATATTTGTGATTTCAGAACATGCAGGCCTACTTTTTTTTAATGTTGCCTTAATGGCAAACTGTTGCAGACTATCTAACAACAATATACTATAGAGTTCAAGACACAAGACTGGAAGCTAATTTTATCCCAGATGCAACTCTGTTGACTTCAGTGAAGTAATGCATCATGCAGCAGGAATCTGTACCATTAACTTTAAAAAGCTATTTGGGAATATGCAGTTATAACAGGAATAACGGTAAACTGACACGCAGGCAACAAGGCCTCTAGAAGATTGGTACCCCTGGTATAAATACCAGAGAGCTGTAACTGCAGCTGAGTCTGGATATTTGGGCTGATCTCCTCTCTCTGCAACTCAGGGAAGTAGATCAGAATTTTGGAATGGCAGTCTAGCCATGCTCACTGCCACTTCGACTTGCTGCAAGATTCTGACAGTGATAGCTTCTTTTGCTCCCACCTTTCCTCTTTTTATTTTAACTTTCCTGCACATTTTTGGAAAAAGGGGGAGAGGGCACAGCTGGGGGCATGGGTGGCGGGTACCATAAGCATGGGAAGGCTTTGCCTTCCAAAACGGCCTAACATGTCCTTCCCCATGCTCCACCACCAGACCCCTTATGCCTGCTGTTCCCATGCCAGAGGCTGGGGAAGGCAGGCTGAGGGCTGCTCTGGCCTCACCGCCTGCCCACTGGTAGAGCTGGGGCCACTCTGGCCATGCCACCTGCTCAGTGATGAGGCTTCTCCGGCTGCGCTGTCTGCCCAGCACTGGGGCTGGCAGCTCAGCAGGGAGCAGGGGGATCCACTGGGAGGGCACATGTGACCCAGGAGTTAGCCAGGTGGCACAGCACAGGGATCACGATGCCCAGCTCTCCAGGGTCAGGGGAGGGAGGTTGGGGTCATGCTCCCTAGCTCTCCAGGACTGAGGGGAACTAGCTTGGGGCAGGAGCAACAGTGGATCTGGGGGCTAGCTCCCCAAGCCAGGGGTTTATCCACCTCCCATGGCTGAGAATAGCATTTTCCCTCCTCGGCATTCCTTCTCCTTACTGGAATGGTTAAGCCCTTGGGGAATTAACCCCTCCTGAGCCTCCACTGCAGCACTGCCCTGTGAGATCCTCTGCCCCTTACAGACCTGACAGAGCAGCCAAGAAACATAAGAACATAAAAATGGCCGTACTGGGTCAGACCAAAGGTCCATCTAGCCCAGTATCCTGTCTGCCGACAGTGGCCAGCACCAGGTGCCCCAGAGAGGGTGGACCGAAGACAATGATCAAGCGATTTGTCTCCTGCCATCCCTCTCCAGCCTCTGACAAACAGAGGCCAAGGACACCATTTTATCCCCTGGCTAATAGCCTTTTATGGACCTAACCTCCATGAAATTATCTAGCTTCTCTTTAAACTCTATTATAGTCCTAGCCTTCACAGCCTCCTCTGGCAAGGAGTTCCACAGGCTGACTACACGCTGTGTGAAGAAGAACTTTCTTTTATTAGTTTTAAACCTGCTACCCATTAATTTCATTTGGTGTCCTCTAGTTCTTCTATTTAGGGAACTAATAAATAACTTCTCTTTATCGGCCCTCTCCACACCACTCATGATTTTATATACCTCTATCATATCCCCCCTCAGTCTCCTCTTTTCTAAACTGAAAAGTCCCAGTCTCTTTAGCCTCTCCTCATATGGGACCCGTTCCAAACCCCTAATCATTTTAGTTACCCTTTTCGGAACCCTTTCCAAGGCCAAAATATCTTTTTTGAGGTGAAGAGACCACATCTGTACACAGTATTCAAGATGTGGGCGTACCATAGTTTTATACAGGGGCAGTAAGATATTCTGGGTCTTATTTTCTATCCCTTTCTTAATAATTCCTAGCATCCTATTTGCCTTTTTGACTGCTGCTGCACACTGTGTGGACGTTTTCAGAGAACTGTCCACGATAACTCCAAGATCTCTTTCCTGATTTGTCGTAGCCAAATTAGCCCCCATCATACTGTACGTATAGTTGGGGTTATTTTTCCCAATGTGCATTACTTTACACTTATCCACATTAAATTTCATTTGCCATTTTGTTGCCCAATCACTCAGTTTGGTAAGATCTTCTTGGAGTCCCTCACAGTCTGCTTCTGTCTTGACTTCCTAAACAGTTTGGTATCATCTGCAAACTTTACCACCTCACTGCTTACCCCTTCTCCAGATCATTTATGAATAAGTTGAACAGGATTGGTCCTAGGACTGACCCTTGGGGGACACCACTAGTTACCCCTCTCCATTCTGAAAATTTACCATTTATTCCTACCCTTTGTTTCCTGTCTTTTAACCAGTTCTCAATCCAAGAAAGGACCTTCCCTCTTATCCCATGGCCATGTAATTTACATAAGAGCCTTTGGTGAGGGACCTTGTCAAAGGCTTTCTGAAAATCTAAGTATACTATATCTACTGAATCCCCCTTGTCCGCATGTTTGTTAACCCCTTCAAAGAACTCTAATAGATTAGTAAGACAGGATTTCCCTTTACAGAAACCATGTTGACTTTTGTCCAACAAATTATGTTCTTCTACAATTTTATTCTTCACTATTGTTTCGACTAATTTGCCCGGTACTGAAGTTAGACTTACCGGTCTGTAATTGCCCAGATCGTCTCTAGAGCCCTTTTTAAATATTGGTGTCATGTTGGCTACCTTCCAGTCATTAGGTACGGAAGCCAATTTAAGGGATAGGTTACAAACCACAGATAATAGTTCAGCAATTTCCCATTTGAGTTCTTTTAGAACCCTTGGATGAATGCCATCCGGTCCCAGAGATTTGTTAACATTAAATTTTTCTATTTGTTCCAAAACCTCCTCTAATGACACTTCAATCCGGGACAGTTCCTCAGATTCATCACCCACAAAGGACGGTGCAGATTTGGGAATCTCCCCAACGTCCTCAGCCATGAAGACTGAAGCAAAGAAATCATTTAGTTTCTCCGCAATGGCTTTATCGTCCTTGATTGCGCCTTTTATAGTTCGATCGTCTAGGGGACCCACAGGTTTTTTAGCAGGCTTCCTGCTTCTAATGTACTTAAAAAAAACATTTTGTTACTTCTTTTTGAGTTTTTGGCTAGCTGTTCCTCAAAATCTTTTTTTGCTTTTCTTATTACATTTTTACACTTGATTTGACAGTGTTTATGTTCCTTTCTATTTATCTCACTAGGATTGGACTTCCACTTCTTAAAAGATGCCTTTTTGTCCCTCACTGCTTCTTTTACATGGTGGTTAAGCCACGGTGACACTTTTTTAGGTCTCTTGCTACGTTTTTTAATTTGGGGTATACATTTAAGTTGGGCCTCTATTATGGTGTCTTTAAAAAGTTTCCATGCAGCTTGCAGGGATTTGGCTCTAGTCACTGTGCCTTTTAATTTCTGTTTAACTAGCCTCCTCATTTTTGTGTAATTCCCCTTTTTGAAATTAAATGCCAGGGTGCTGGACTGCTGAGGTGTTCTACCCACCACAGGAATGTTGAATGTTATTATATTATGGTCACTATTCCCAAGCGGTCCTGTAACGGTTATTTCCTGGACCTGATCCTGCACTCCACTCAGGACTAAATCGAGAATTGCCTCTCCCCTTGTGGGTTCCTGCACCAGCTGCTCCAAGAAGCAGTCATTTAGGCCATTGAGAAATTTTATCTCCGCTTCTCTTCCTGAGGTGACATGTACCCAGTCAATATGGGGATAATTAAAATCCCCCATTATTATAGAGTTCTTTATTTTGGTAGCCTCTCTAATCTCCCTCAGCATTTCAATGTCAGTATCGCTCTCCTGGTCAGGTGGTCGGTAATATATCCCTACTGCTAATTTCTTATTATTGGAGCATGGAATTACTATCCATAGCGATTCTGTTGAACATGTTGATTCACTTAATATTTTTATTTCATTTGATTCTACATTATCTTTCACATACAGTGCCACTCCACCACCCACCCGGCCTGCTCTATCCTTTCGATATATTTTATATCCCGGTATGATTGTGTCCCACAGATTTTCCTCATTCCACCAGGTTTCAGTGATGCCTATTATGTCAATCTCCTCATTTAATACTAGGTACTCTAGTTCACCCATCTTATTAGTCAGACTCGTAGCATTTGTGTAGAAGCACTTTAAAAATTTGCCACTGCTTATTTGTCTGCCCTTTCCTGGTGCACTGGATTCCTTTGTATGCGGTTGTCTGCCTGCTCTGGCCCATGGTTTGCCCTCTCCCCTCCTCTCTTTCTGACTACAGCTTAGAGAATCTCTATCAATGGATTCTCCTCTAAGAGAAGTCTCCCTCCGATTTACGTGCATCTCCACACCAATCGGCTTTCCCCCATCTCTTAGTTTAAAAACTGCTCTACAGCCTTTCTAATGTTTAGTGCCAGCAGTCTGGTTCCACCCTGGTTTAGGTGGAGCCCATCCTTCCTGTATAAGCTCTCCCTCTCCCAAAAGTGTCCCCAGTTCCTAATAAATCCAAACCTCTCTTCCCTACACCATCGTCTCATCCACGCATTGAGACTGTGAAGCTCTGCCTGCCTACCTGGCCCTGCACGTGGAACTGGAAGCATTTCCGAGAAAGCACCAAGACAAATCCAAGCAATATTTAATATGTGAGGCAGTTTTTCCAGGCTCAGCAGAATATGAGCTGAACCCAGCCTGGCCTTCCATCAGTAACTCCATTAGCTTCCAGGGCTACCAGTTGGACAGGTAGGTGGGATTTGTTACCCATCGAGCAGCCATGAGTCCAGTGGAGTATGGGTGGGGGGAGAAATGGACCAGGAATCCCAGTGCTTTGGAACAGGAAGAGGTTCCAAAAGCAAGGAGAACTCTGGCCTTTTTCACTTTCTATATGGGCACTGGTCAAGGCACTGGTGCCAAGAGGAGCCCGATGCTAGGGGTGCATTATACACTAAAGCCAATGTGGTGGGTGCCATGTCCATCTTTGCTGGCTCCGAGGCTGGTCAAAGAGCAGCCTCCATGAGGAAAGTCCTGAAGTGAAGGTTGTGTTCCTTTTATCTCTGGAGATCAAAGTTTAATAAGGGTCTCTTATGGGCCTCAGGAACTCCCTCCATCTTATTATTGGTAAAATTAAGACCTGTTGATGGTTATGATGTTTTTAATTTAGCTGAAAAATAAGTACAGGCAAACTAATAGGTAGAATGATTTTTAAAATTGCCCTAAATCAATATTAAATTGTTCTGCTTCTCAGTGTAACTTAAATGGAAAGTTATAGGTCGCCAGCCATTCACTGGGCTGGGCTCTTGTGAATTGGATGCTGTTGCCAAGCAACAGTAGGTGCCAAGGAATGAAATACAATCTGTAGAAACCTAATAGCCTGAAGAAAAACAAAATCCCAATCTAAGATTTACGGCATATTTAAAAAGGAGACAAAGAATGTCACTTACACACATGCACACTATTAATTTATTGTAAATATAATTAGTATGTTTTCATAATGCATAATTAACTAGCAAAACAAAAGAAAACTGATAAGTGAACTGCATTATATTTTTCTTTATTAAGCTTAAATAGAAAGTCAAAAGATTCTTAAGAAATTACTCCATTAAGACCCAAGTCCTGACATCTACCATGAAAAGATTTCAGTCAAAGAATGCCGTGTTGACAGACAATATTATAATTGCCAATGATCCATCTATGCTATCTATATACCTGTGTTTTTCTGCCATGCTCATAGACACAGCATCTGATCATCAGAAAATTCTGTGTAAGCTTATTAAGATTTTAAAGTATTTTAGCAAGTAGATTAAAATACATGAACACAGATCATCTGTTTGGGGATCCTCATTGACAATGTATTTTACTCTGCAAATATAAGAGGAGGATTTGGACTGAAGATTTTGGTTGTACCCAACAGAAGGGACTAACTGAAAGCTTAACAAAATCAAATTGACCCAACAGAAACAAAAGAAGCTGCTGCAGTAGCAGGATTGAAAGTCTCAATTCCATGGTCCAAATTCTTCCCTGCATTAGGGCCACTTTGGTCCCTCCCACTTTTGCAGAGTGACCTTAAATGCTGCATAGCTAGTCACAAAAATATATAGGGGGATCTCTAGTAGCACAGAACTGTCTTAGTAGCTGTTTTATCACCACCTGTCTCTGCAGCTATATTGGGGGTGAAGAAATGCAGGCGTGACTGGATCTTCCCTGCACCCCAGTGACCTCTGGAATACCATTATGGCCCCTTGGAGTCACTGGCAGTCAGAACATTCTAATGAACTGTCATAAATTATACTAAGTTAAGACAGGGGACCAAATTGGTGCACAGCCAGACACGAATAACTATGGCTTAAAGGCACCTTCCTCTGCACCTCTAGAACAGATATAATACAACGGGTTTTAAATTTTAATGACTCTGGATCTAACTTGTCGTGTATTGGCACAGTCTCTAATAATAACTTTCCATCATATGAAATCACTCCAAATAACAATCTCTTTTCAACAGAAGCTTAGGATTGACATAACAATGGTTTATTTCAGATCCACATCCAGGCACATTTGGCATAACTAAGTGGGAAAGTATACATGGAACAATCCTGAAATAACCTTGGCTTTAACTAATGTTATAAAATGATTGTTTAAATATGCAATATATTCAAACACATAGAATTAAACAAGGGTTGATGTGGAACAGGGAGACACTGCAGATGATTTTGTATATCTTGGGCCCATACAGTATCATTTATAAAACATCACAAAAGAGCTCAACTCTAGTAAGAATACGTCCATGATGGGACTTTGGTGATTGATTGCAATAAATAGATGAGAATCCAGGACTCTTCAAAACTCTGCCATTCATATATTGAGTCCAATCAAATCATTTAGGTTGTACTAGAAGATTTACCTGGCATTGTTTGGGGCTTTAACTCAAATAATTTTTGTTTTTCTTCATTTAAATCTTTATTCTGGAGCGGGGTGGGGGTTATGGGGTTCTGTATGCAGCAGGGGTGGGCAATAATTTTTGATGGGGGGGCCACTCCAAGAATTTGAAAGTGGTCGAGAGCCACACTCTTCCATGATATGAATGGAGGAGATGCAGAGTCTGGGATGGAGGTTGGGTGCAGAAGTGAGGTTGGGGTAAGGGAGGGAAATTGAGTGAAGGAGGCAGTTGTGACCTGGGGCACTGGACTAGGGTGCAGGGGGTTGGAGTGTGACTTAGGGCAGGGAATTGGGGTACAGGAGGGGGTGCAGGGGTTTGGGTTGTGAGCTAGGGCAGGAGGGGACTGTGATCTGGGGCAGAGGATTGGGGTGCCGGATCTGGGAGGGGAGCAGAGGATTTGGGTATGTGGAGTAGGGAGCAGGAGTGGGGGGGGCAAAGGGATGGGGAAGGGAGGGGCTGGGGTGCCAGAGGCAGAGTCTGGCCAGGAGACTTACTAGTCAGCAGCCCGTTCCTGAGTCAGGCTCCCTGCCTGCCCTGCCCCTTCAGAGGCTACAGCCATGTGCTCTGTGAATAACCATGAGCCATGTGCTTCATGACTGCCTGCTATTGAAAGAGGCAGCTCCCACTGGCCAGTTTCTGGCTGGAAGCCGGCCAATGGAATTGTGCAGGGGGCAGGAGCAGCTCCTAAAGCTTCCCCCATCCCCTCTGTGCTCAGTTTTTAAAGTGAAACTGCCCCATGGCCATGTTTCTGAGTGGCATGCGGGTGGGGCGAGGCAAGCGGGAAGCCTGCCTGCCAGCGTCTGCAGGCTGGATCCGGTGGCTTGGCGGGCTGGATCTGGCCTGTGGGTCATATTTTGCCCAGGCCTGGTATGCAGGCTGCACTGGGGAGAAAGGACAACCCCAGCTCTCTCTCACTGCAGCAGCTTAGGGCCAGGTGAGACGCACCTGTCCTTGGCTGATACAGCAGACACAGCAGAGGGAGGACTACATTTCCCACAGCTGGGGGACAGACAGACACACAGAAACAGATACACAAACAGATGAACTCTCTGAAATATATAGTAGATAGCTGCCCCCTGCTGCCCCAATGGGGTTATAGCTGTCCTGGTCCCAATCTCTGGCCCCTTGCTGCCCCCCTGTGGTCATTATGCAGTATAACTGTCCCTCCTACCAGACCCTTCTCTTTCCATTATATGAGAAACAACTGAATTCTAGGTGTACCCCATTGTAGGGATGTTAAATTGAGGTTTTTAGTAATCGAGTAGTCTATAAAATTTCTACTGACTACTTGATTACTTGATAGGGGAAGGCAGCCCCACTCAGTCCCGGCTCATGCTGGGACCAAACTGCACTGTGGCTCTGGAATTTAAAAGGTAGTAGAAGTTGGGCAGCCTGCCTCTCTCTCCCCCTCCCCCCCCCCCCACCACCGCTCCTACTGTGTTTTAAATTGAAGAGCCACAGCGGGGTTTGGTCCCCGACCTGGAGCAAGCAGGGACTGAGCCAGGCTGCCTGCCCTCCCGGCTCCTAAATTTAGTAGGCTGGACCTCCTGTAGTAGCACTTTCTTGTGGAAGTGGTTACTGAGGAGGGATCAGGAAGGCGACTGGGAAGTAGGCATGTTAGTGTTAATCAAAATGACTACACACAACCCCTCCTCCTTGCTGCCTCTGTATCAGAAGCAGCAAGAGGGGGAAAGGCAGGAGCCAATGCCTGTGGGGAGCCAGCTTAACCCGGCTCCCCACATGTGCCAGTGCCTCCCCCCACTCCCTGCTGCCTCCCACTGATGCAGTATTGCAGGGGGCAGGCAGGAGCCGGTGCTCGGGGGAGTCAACTTAAGGAAAGAAAAGCACCAGATTCCGTGGAGCCACCTGCCCTCCAACCCCAGCGCGGTTGCCTCTGATAGAGAGGCAGCAGCTTGGAGGGTGAGGGGGGCAGGAGGGAGCTGGTATACGTAGGAAGCTGGCTTTTAAGCCAGCTCTCCATGTGTGCTGGCTCTGTGGAGCTGTCTGCCCCCTCCGATGCCTCTCACAGAGGCAGTGGGGGAGGGGAGCAGCAGGCAAAAGCACCAGCTCCTCAGAGCTGCCTCGCTCCCCCTCTCCCTCCACACTGCTGCTGGGGGGCGGGGGACAGAGCCAGCCTCTGTCCACAAGGAGCTCAGGCCCCACCGCGGACAAGGGGGCTCCCCTCCTTAAACTGGCGCCAGCCTGCCATCCCGCAGTGCTGCCTCTGATACAGAGGTAGCAGCACAGAGTGGCAGTGCCCTCCCTGGGAGTGGGGCTGAGAGCGCACTGGCTGGTGGCCCACCCCTGGGTGGTCATCAAGTAATTTTGTAACTGCTAAGAATTGGTGTGGTTACACAATTATTAAATTAAAAATTTCTAACATCGCTAGTGGGAACAGGAATGGAAATTAAGTGAAAGGTGTAGCCCAGTTCCAGCATGCTCAGAACCCACTGGTCTGTGATGATGTAGGATCATACATTTAGGAAGTGGGACAGGTGGTTGGCAAAAGTAAGGGATGGGAAAGATAGTACTCTATGAAGTGGTAGGCTGCTCTCAACCAACAAGTCAAAATGTTTTAAGATCCAATTTGCCAAGATGAACCATCAGCTGCAAGAGCCTGGCCCAAACCAAGAGTGGACCAATGCCATGCCATTGGGGGAGGCAGACAAGGAACCTGGAGAGCTGCCAGAGCCACTAATGGCTGAATATCCCAAAGAGAGAGGGGATCTTTGGACCACAGCACCCTAAACCCTATACTATGGTAGGAAGCAGCCCAGAGAGATTAAACCCTAGTCAGCAGTGATGCTGATCCCTCGCCCAAACCCCAAGACCATGTGATGCTCACTCCTTGCCCAAGCCCCAAGACAGTGTGGTGCTCACCCCTTGCCTAAGCCCCAAGATGATGGTGGTGCTCACCCCTTGCCCAAACTGTTGGCTGCCACTCCCAACGGGAGCCAGAGCCTTTCTACAGACTCTTTTTAGCTGTGTGCCCCAACCAAGTGGCTATGAGCTAAAGACTGTTTGTGACTGTGTCCAGAGGGCCACAGCTTCCCGACAGGCTGTTAATTACTGTCTTCTCCAGCCAACTGGCTGGGGCAAAAGACTATGGTGCTTCATGCTGCCCAGGGGATGGGAGCTCTCCTCCCCAAGTTACTTGCAATCTGCCAATAGACGCCAAGTGGCCTCCCTCTCTACTCACATGTCTCTCTCTCTCTGTCATCAGAGTATAAATTCCCAGGGACTTAAGGGTTGCCCTTGAATCCTGAAGGCTATGAATCCTCTCATCCATCTTTTAAGAGAAGAGCGAGGGGCCTTGGAATAGCAGGTCTTGTACAGTTTGCTGCACCTCCAGGGGAAGACCCGATAACTGCAGCCAATATGAATGCCACCTACTAACTGCAGAAGCCATAACTTGAACTTCTGAGTCTGCCACATCTAGGCTTACTTGTAAAGCTGATCTGGCAATTAATTTGCCCTTCTCCATCAGAGCAGTGAACTCCTGTTTAGTTTCATCCAGAAGTCTGTCCTTAAACTTTAGGACATTATCCTACAGGCTAAAATTGTACCAACTCAGCTGAGCCTGCTGGTTCACAATTCTCAGTTGTAAACCTCCCATGGGATACATCTTCCTGTGAAAGAGGTCAAGCTTCCTTGTTTCTTTCCCTTTCAGGGCTGATGCCTGTTGACCCTGTCTCTCCCTTTCATTTCCAGCAGACAATAGCAGGGACAGGAGGTTGTAAAAGTTTTTATGTCCCTCAGAAGAGCTGTATTATCACCTTTCACCCTTTTAGCAGTGAGACGAAGGGAGAATGGAGTCTGCCACAAACTCTTAATGGAATCTACAATAGCCTTGATCACAGGGAAAGCAAGAAGGGAGGCAAGGATCCAATCCTAGAAAGACCCATAGAGATCAAAATGTCCACTAATCTGTGAAACTCTCCTTGCACCTCTTCCAGCTGAATATCCAGAGCTGCAGATACCCTTTTTAGTAAGTCTTGATTGACCCTGAAGTCATCTTGCAAGAGTGAGATAGGCTCTCTCACTACCGTTTCATCTGATGACAAAAAGGTTTGTCACTGTTGAGGAGATCCCTTATCTACCTTCTGCACAAGAGAGTCCCAAGTAAATAACTCCACTTGAATGGTAGGTACACTTCCAGGGGGCTGGACTTGATGACCTCCTGAGGTCTCTTTCAGCTCTATGGTTCTATGATTGTATGATTCCCCAGAGACAGGGTCCCTGCTGCATATGCTCCCAGTACCTACTTGATATGGGAGGGCTTGAAGGGAGTGGGGATAAGAAACACTGATTCAGAGTGGGACCCAGCTACGTGCCAGCCTTTGGTCCTTGCAATGAGATCTAAATCATAGTGAGTAGGATCCCCACTAGGACTGCTCAAGTCTGGAAGTGTAGGATCCAACTTCAGAGTCTAATGAGGAAGAGGAGTTCACTTTCTCTGACCATGGGTACTGGGGAGCCAAACTGTGAGTCTAATAATGGAGGCATCAGTGAGACCATCACAGGCTTGCCTCTTGATGCAAAATGCAGCAACGGTATCAGCCACCAGAACTGACCAATGCACTGGGGCTGGAGCTGGCATGAAGGTTCTAATATATCTGATCCTGGTACAGGGTGGTTGTACCTTCCCTATGGTCATACCATGGTCATACCTTCTTTCACCACAGGTAAAACTGGTACAAAAGTTCAGGAGTTCCCAAGCTGTCTCAGATGCCTCACATGTAGATGGTACCATCAAAGGTTCCAGACCTGAGGTACAGCAAGCTGTGTCAGTCTTGGGATCACTCTCAACAGGCCCTTCCTGAGCTCTGGAGACATTCATTCTTCTTTGCATGCAGGCTGTAACTGGGGGTCTCTCTTTTTTGACACCCCTTCAGAGTCCTTGCCTCCGTCTGAACATAGGAACAGCCATACTGGGTCAGATCAAAGGTCCATCTAGATAGTATTCTGTCTTCTGACAGTGGCCGATGCCAGATGCCCCAAAAGGGAGTGAACAGAACAGGGAATCATTAAGCAATCCATCTCCCATCACCCATTCCCAGCTTCTGACAGAGGCTAAGGACACCATTCCTACCCATCCTGGCTAATAGCCATTGCTAGACCTAACCTCCATGGAGTTTATCTAGCTCTTTCTTGAACCCTGTTAAATTCCTGGTCTTCACAACCTCCTCTGGCAAGGAGTTCCTTCACACAGACTGACCATGTGTTGTGTGAAGGAAAACTTCCTTTTGTTTGTTTTAAACCTGCTACCTATTAATTTCATTTGGTGACCCCAAAACACCTTCCCCTATTTCTAGTTCTTATGTTACAGGAACAAGTAAATAACTTTTCCTTATTCATTTTTTCCACACCAGTCATGATTTTACAGACCTCTATCATATCCCCCCACATTCTCCTCTTTTCTAAGATGAAAAGTCCCAGTCTTTTTAATCTCTCTTCATATGGGATCCGTTCCAAACCCCTAATAATTTTGGTTGCCCTTTTCTGATCCTGTTCCAGTGCCAATATATCTTTTTTGAGATGAGACGATCAAAACATTTGGTTTCTTACCTGACGATTTTGAGCGTCTGCCTATAAACTCAACTAGAAAGGGCAGAGCACACTTGACAAACTCAGATATACTCAGCACCTGTTCCACAACTGAAGGTTCTGATGGAGGGCAATGAGCAGACTCCACTAAGTAAGTACTTGAGCCAGGCCTCTCCTTTTTTGGAATACGGACTGAACCCCCTACAACTGTGACATCTGCCACCCACACATACTTCCCTCAGACATTTACGGCAGCTGGGGGTGAGAACCACTCACTGGCATTGGTTTGCCACAAAAGTGACAGACCTGGAAGCTGAGAGAATGTGGCATGAGTCCAATACTGGATCTGGTGCACAAACAGGTGCCAGAAACCAAAATTCACTAAGAATAAAGCTAAACTTACACTAGTCAATAACTAAATACAAAATACACTACTATCCACTAAATATACACAACAGGCACAAGCTACACAAGGAGGGAGGAAAAACTTGCACATGCAAAGATCACAGTTCCATCAACTCACACTGGCAGTAGAAAGGAACCGAGGAGGGCACAGACAGCATGGCCCTTTATACCTGCATGCAGTAGAACAAGGACACTACAGGATCCCTAGTGGGTACTGCTGAGGGGAAATGCACACACACATTTACAGCGGAATGGACATGTACAATCATTTCAAGAAGAATTTTGCGTTTTTCTGGAGGCCAACATCTTCACTCACCTCAGCTCCCCTGCTCCCCCCATTTGGTGTCTTTGAAAGGTTGCCGATAAGCAACTGACTCCACCAATCTAAGGTTAACATCTTTACAAATAAGGAAACTGCTTCCCTGCCCTCTCATTCAGCAGCAGGAGGACTAAGAAATGCTTTCCCAGACTTGTTTCTGCCTCTTTAAAACACCTTCCCCCTATTTCTAGTGCACCCCAGAGCACACAGCATGTTACATTCTGGGTTCTCTAATTTGCAGTACATACTATTGTGTATAAGTGAACAAAAATGCACAACATCTTTTCTAATTCCTTACAGTTAAGACATTTAGCAGTAATAAAAGACACAATGACTTTCCAAGGGCATGTATCTGCTTAATTATTCAAAAGAAAATTGACTCATGCACTGTGGTACGAAACACTAAAATATGCAAACAAGGTAAATTACGGGAGAAAGCAGCAAGAAGAAAAATGCAGTTGATGGTGGAAAGAACACATAGGGACAGATCCTGATCACCTTACCCACTCATAGCTCCATTTATTTCACTGTAAAGAGAAACAGATGTGCTATTTCAGATAAATTACTCTATATAACACTCAGCAACTAGCCAATGTCATGAAATAATCTGACCAACAACTGGCCACCTCTAGAGCACCTGCAGTATTTTGACTTAATGAGGCAAGACGTTTAAAGGAGGAAAACGTGGAACTGTACTTCATTTAATGGGGTCAAATCCTAATGCATGCAAAACACCCTTGGATTCCATGGAAGTTTTGTGTGAGTAAGGACTCAGTGAGATAGGAATTTATGATTTCCCAATCATGGGAAATGATGAAAAACAACAAAAAAAATATTAATATAGAGATATTGCAAAATAGAATTTTAGGAACTTCCACAACTCAGACACAAAGTCCACTCAAACAAACAATGAGCACCTGAATTTTAGCTTGGACCAAAAGAAATCTCTTTCCAATCAAGGCATCTATTAAACTGAAAGTCTCTTGTAAGCAAGGGCTACTGTGTTGTATTTTCATCAAAACTGCTGAGAATAAGCAAGAGGAAAATGACTAAGTAAACTGAACAAGAAAGTGCCTGATCTTGATGAATAATTCAAGGATGAACGACAACAAATGCTGATTTGTTTTTAAAGGCAAAAAGGCAGGATACAACTGTCCTTGGGTTAGAAAAATGACCTTTTCTTTGTAATGATGTTCTTGTCTTTAGGCACTGAATCACAAGCTCAGCATTTGTAATTCCAGTTCACAGCTCTGTTGTTTCTCTCAAAGCTTGCCACTTCTTGCAATATAATTTAATCTTTACTTTACAGGATAACCCAATTATTGCAGAATCTCAGCTATAACACTAGACAATCTAGTCAATCCCTTGATTGTTTTACAAATATCGTCTTGATCAGTCTATTTATACCATTTTAAAAATAATTCAGAATATTTCAAAAACATTCCTGCATTCAGGTCAAATTCAAACCCCTTGCCAGAACTTGGGTTCAGAATCATTGCAAGAAGATAGGAATGGTATTACAGGAATGCTGTAGTCTGGATGAGTCATTATAACTGAGGTCCCTTTTGCCCATCTCTGATGGCAGAGACCATGTCAGTTAAAGATCTCGAGGCATTTCAGTTCTATGATATAACTCATTATGCTGCAAAGCATTTTGGAAGTACATGAAGTCCAATGAAAGCATATTTTATCTACATTTTATTTGGTACATTTTAAATACACTGTTATCTAACTGTTGCAGAAGGAAAGCACTCATGGATTCTACTCATGGATTTGCCAGTTGCTTGTTGTGTGGCCCTGGGCAAGTCACTTAACACTTCTGTGTCAAAGTTTCCCTATTTATAGGGATCGAGGAGATTTACCTGGCATTGCTCGGGTCCTTAATTTTTTGGAGGGGAGGAGGAGGAATAAAATGAAAATGTACATGCTTTATTTGAAACATTGCTCTGGGGTGGGACTAGAGATGAGGGGATCAGTATGCAGACTACCCAAGGGAGAGAGGACTATCCCAGGCCTCTCTCACAACAGCAGCTTGGGGTCAGGTGAGAATCATCTCTCCATGGCCACTGCAGCTCCAGCAGGCACAGCCGTGGGAGGGGTGCATGTCCCCCAGCTGGGGCAGGTCCAGGTTTGTCTGCTCCCTGTGCTTCCCAGCCAGAGTGAGGGATGCAGCAAACTGTGCACTTTCCCCTCGCTCCATGATGAAGGGGAACAGCCTGCAATGTTTCCATATGAATCGGTGGGGGGGAAGGGAGGGCACCCGGGGAGGGTGGGAAGCTCGGGGCTGGGATAGTCCCGAATCCGCGGGTTGGGAGGGGAGGTGCCCCAGCCAGCCCTTTTCACCTGCCTGGTGATTCTGTCTATTTTCTGTATGGTTTTATAAGAAGTAATCCCATTCCAGGCACATCCCATTTTCCTGGCACAACCAAACCCTTTCCATGCTTTAAGTTATGATAAGGAACTGTATACTGAATTTGGTGGTCCTACCTCTTACCGTTTAGGTGGAATTCTTGAATACACAGACAGACAGACAGACAGACACACAGACACACACACACACACACACACACACACAGTCCAAGGGTGTGTCTAAACTACGCCCCTCTGTCAGCAGAGGGATGTAAATTAGACACATCGAAAGTGCAAATGAAGCCGGGATTTAAATATTCTGTGTTTCATTTGTATAATGGCAGCCGCCGCTTTTTTTTCCGAAAAGCCCTGTTTTGAAAAAAAGCGGCGGACGCCATTATGCAAACAAAGCGCGGGATATTTAAATCCCGGCTTCATTTGTACTTTCAATGTGTCTAATTTACATCCCTCTGCCGAAGAGGGGTATAGTTTAGACGTACCCCGACTGTCTCAAATATATAATAGATAATAATGATAATACTTAGTCCTGCCTCAGAGCAGAGGACTAGATGAGGTGATTTACTATGATCCATCCAATCCTACATTTCTACAATTCTGTGCTTAGTTGCTTCACAGTACTGTTGTGATGATCAGTTACAGGTTTCAAATGTAAGCACAAACTGTGTATTACTACATTAGTACCTACAAGATAATAAATAACTGCAAAATATTTTGTGGTGATCTGTATCAGAGGTTCTTAACCTTTCCAGACTGTACTCCTTTCAGGAGTCAGATTTATCTTGTGTAACCTCAGCTTTCACCTCACTTAAAACTACACGCTTACAAAATCAGACATAAAAATACAAAAAAATGTCACAGCACACTATGGCTGAACAATGGCTTCCTTTCTCATTTCAGAGCACTGCACAGATTCAAAATTAATATCCACATCCGCATCTGCAAAAATGATGTGCGGGTATAAAGCAGATATCCACAAATTTGCATGGTTCTAGATCAGTGGCTATCAAGCTTCAGGCCCCTTCTCCCCCCACAGCAGGAAGCCCACACTGGTCTCCAGCCTCGCGTTCCTCCCCCCTCCACCAAGGTTGGAGCACCTACACAGATTCCCTCTGGTGGGGAGGAAAAGCCCTGTGCCTCCCTGCTGGACCTGGCTCATGGGGAAGAAGTGGAGCCAGAAGCGGCTTCATGCGCTGCCGCTGCCGCTGCCCCTTCCCCGGCTGGGGAAACAGCAGCACATGGACACACTGCACGGAGGCTTTTCCCACTGCTCCCACTGGATGAAGTTGCAACCAATGGGAGCAGCAGGAAGCCATACCTGGGATGTGATGCCTACGAGCGGTGTGAGGTGCAAAAGCAAGTAAGTGCTCCCCACTCTGTCATGCCCAGACCCCGTACCTCCAGCCCACTTCTTCACAGCCTGCTCCTGGCTCCCTCATCCCTAACCAGACACCCTACCCCCCACCCTGTTCCTGCACCCTCCTCCCTGGCCAGACACCTTACCCCCACCCAGATTCTGCACCTTCCCTTGTTCTTGCACACACATACACCCCTGGTCAGACACCCTACCACCACTCCGCTCCTGCACCCTCCCTCCTGGACAGACACTGTACCCTCACCCTGTTCCTGAACCCATACACTTGCTCCTGCACCCTCACTTCTGGCCACACGCTGCACCTTCCCTTGCTCTTGCCCCCGCCACCTGGCCAGACACCCTACTCCCACCCAGACCTTGCACCCTCATGCTCTCCTGCACCCTACCTCCCTGCCAGCTCCTGCACTCCCATCCCGATCTCACTCACTGGCAGTCCTGTCCTGCACACTGAACCCCTTATTTTTGTCTCCACCCCAGAGCCTGCAGGGGTTTCCACAAAATCCACTAACCCCAGAAAAGTAAATCCAGCACGTGGGAAGCCCTGACCCTCAGTCCTCCCTGCCCCTCCGCCTTACCCAGCGGGACTGGAGTGCCAGAGGAGTAAGGTGTCTTAGCTGGGGGCCATATCAGTGAGCGGTGAGGGTTTTTGGAAGGATTTCTTTTGCTGCTCACTTATGTGGTCCCCAACTGATTTTTCTATGGATCAGAGGCCCCCGATCCAAAAAAGGTTCCCCACCTCTGCCATAAAGAAAGAAAACATTGAAACTTTATGTGTTGGACATAAATCAATATTTTACTGTATTTAAAATGAAGTTTGATAAACTAACATGAGAAAGTTAAAGTGCTTAGTTAGTTTAATAATTTAATATTGCCTTTCTTAGTGGTTAAATTAAACCATTCTTCCTAGATGCAGCATTAGCAAAATGGCTCGGGTGTAATCAATTAACGGCAAGTTTCCATTAGCAACTGGTGGTCCAGGGAAAGGTGTGCATTGAGCCAGGTGGACCATGGACCAAAAAGTCTGAGAACCACTGTTCCAGAGCCAAAAATTGTATCTGCATCTGCAAAAATGAGCTGTGGATATCCACCGATTTGCAGGGCTCTAATCATTTTGTCTGTATGAAATTTTAGTTTGTATGCACTTCGCTAGTGTTTTTTATGTAGCCTGTTGTAAAACTAGACAAATATCTAGATGAGCTGATGTACCTCCTGGGAGACCTCTGTGTACCCACAGGATACACATATCCTTGATTGAAGACCACTGAACTACATATCAGTTCTGCATGTAAACTCCAATACTGTGGATCAGCTGCTCTTCCAGTTCATCCTAGCTACTGTAGTGGTGGAGAGGTAGCAGCGATACAATGCAGCATGCAACTTCTTCTCCATTGGACTTGCAATAGGAGGTTAGTGCAGCTAAGTAAATGGCTAGTCATGACCTTGGTATCCAAGGGTATGTCTACACTAGCCCCCTAGTTCGAACTAGGGAGGCTAATGTAGGCATTTGAAGTTGCAAATGAAGCCCGGGATTTAAATATCCCGGGCTTTATTTGCATCTTCCCGTCCGGGCGCCATTTTTAAATCCCCTTAGTCCGAACTAACTGCCCGCGGCTACACGCGGCAGTCAAACGTTAACTCGAACTCTTAGTTCAAGTTAACGTTTGACTGCCGCGTGTAGCCGCGGGCAGTTAGTTCGGACTAAGGGGATTTAAAAATGGCGCCCGGACGGGAAGATGCAAATAAAGCCCGGGATATTTAAATCCCGGGCTTCATTTGCAACTTCAAATGCCTACATTAGCCTCCCTAGTTCGAACTAGGGGGCTAGTGTAGACATACCCCAAAGGATCTGCCTTGTTCAGTGCATCCTTGCTGGATCCTCTCCTCCAATTCATATCTTCTATGTGGTCCTGTGTTTGCCTGATCAAAGGCTGTTATGAAACAGCTAACAGGACAAGACACTTACTTCTGTGCCCTTCTGACAAAAATCTCCAAGTGGGCATAATATTCCACAAACCTTTCACCACCTCTTATTAGAGGTTAAGGGACTTTTGGTCTCTTTAGGGTACACTGCAAGTAATTACCCAAACAGTCTGTGACTCACATTGTTCTATATTTAAAAAACAAGATTAACAATAGCGAGAACTGTAAGAAAGTAAAATATGTGCAGACCATACCTACATTTCAACTTCTCATATAATAAAAGGAAAACCATGTTATTGGACTTTCCCCCATGGCCCTCTTGGTCAAATAGCATGAGATACACTTTCTTTTGTGCCCCCCAATGATCTCACCTCCTTCGTTGACCCCAGAACCTCATCAGGGATTAGATAAATCCCAAAGGTTAAGAGTTCCTTGTCATATCAGGGTGAGGCTATATCAGCATTTTCACAAAGTATTGTTTGAGCAAAGACAATCTGTTTCCCATACAATTATTGTTTTCTCTTCTCTCTGCTAACCCATCTAACTCTAGAAGAGTAGCCAGTTTTCCTGATCCCAAATTCATCAATGCATTTCAAAAGCCACTTTGATTTTACAAAGTCAGGTAGGGTTGCCAGGTGTCTGGTTTTGAACTGGACAGTCCAGTATTTGAGCTTTCTGTTGGGGGAAAAAAATTGAGAAAATATAAATGAGACAATATAAATGTCTGGTATTTTCTAAATAAGATGTAATGTAGATTGTTATGTAATGTCAAGTGTGTCCAGTATTTTTGTTGAAACCATCTGGGAACCCTGAAGTCAAGGTGACTGAATTTTGATTTGCACCTCCATTTTTGTCTGTGTATTATTCGGTATGTTGGTCCCTAAACAATGCAGAATGTATATTCCTCGCTATAAATTATAAATTTTGCTTGCTATGGAATATCATTTATTGAAAAACACCAAATTCTGTTCCATCTTTGATGGTGGGGCTCCTGTGGAGCCCCAAGAGACAATTCAGCTGCCATTACCCAGGACAATATTTAAGAAAGAATAGTCGATATGATTCCCTTTATCATTGCAAAAGGCCAGGCTGGTATAAGACGGTTCAGTTTCAAGCTCCCTACAACAACTGACAACCAGAGTGAATCCAGTAGGGATGTCAATGTGTAGACAACTACACGATTAATCAATAAGCCTGGGCAACTACAAGCATTCCCCCCGCACTTGCTTCCTCTGTATCAGAGGTTTTCCCATTCTCAGCTTCTCCATAAATAGTGTTCTCAGCCCTTTTCCTGGACTTTTAACTCTATTACATCAAAAATGTGATGGAATGAAACCACTTGAGAGTAGCATGATGACTTGTTAGCATGGAATTGTATTTTGGGGACATTCTGATCTCTGTATACCAAGGTAAATACACTCAAGTTAATGGGTACTTTACATATACATTGATAAACATATATCAGAATCTGGCTTAGGCAATCATGCCAAAAAAAACCAAATCCCATCCGCCTTAGTCCCTTGGAAACCCCAGGATGGCTCACAACAATAGGGGAAGCAGGATTGGTCTCATGAATTCCTGATAAAAATGCAAAAAAAACCCTTCAAGCTTGTATGCAAAAGCAAGTTGCGGGAATTATTCTGATCTTTACTAGCATTGGGGCAACTCCATGGATGTCAATGGAGTTATTTTCTGTGTTACGCTGGTATGAAAACAGAATCAGACCATATGGGCCTCATTTATCATTGTCAGGCATTTTCTGTCATTATTTACAGCAGATAAAATGAACACAAAATGCTGCCAAATTAGAACAGCAGCATTTCACATCCACTTTGCCCTGCACCTAAGTGTAGTGATTTATACCAGTACAAATGGCAGATTGTACTCTGTATCTTTAAGTCCAGCTTAAGTGAAAGAATACATCCAATTCCTCAATAATATGACTGCTGATTAGTCCCCGGAAAAGTAAATGAAGTCTTGTACATGTCAGATATTTAGCCTTAGTTATACCAAAAATGATCTTCAGGGAGTACAAACATTTCCCCTCTGGCAACCTGTCTGTCACAGCAAATCTGTAAATAAACTGTCAAAATCTATTGCAATCGCTCTTGAATCTGCAAGGGAAAAAGTAGTAAAATTGGTACAGCTGGCTCTAGTCCCTGTAGAACTGGGCTGAATTCACAGCTTTAACATGGTTCATTTCTTCACAGTAAGTCCAATGTGATACACTGTGTGCAGAAATGAGTGACACCTTTGCTAATCATTTTCTTTAACTTATCATATTTGAAGGTATTAAAGGATGCAATGACTTTTCAAGGGCATGGACTGGTTAATTTTTCATAAGTAAATTGACTGCAGCTCTGCAAATTTACAAAAATCCACTAAAACATACTGTAAAGCAGTGGTCACCAACCAGTCAATCGCAATCGACCAGGGCACTACTAGTCGATCGCGAGGCAGTGTTCCCAGCCCCCTCCTTGTTCCCCCCACCCGCAACAAGGCGCCTGCGCTGGCACTACAACCTCCTGCCCCTCACAAAACTGGAGCTAGCTCCGGCTTCCTGCAGTGGGCGAGGGGGGAAGTCATAAGGCTCCGTGCCAGAGCCGGCTTTTCAGGAAGCGCGTGCACTGCTCCTCTCCTCCCCACAGCAGTGTGCAAATTTTCTTGTCTTCCCTTCCTTTCCCATGCTCTGGGGAGGCAGGGTGGAACAGGGACTTAATATGGTGGCAGAGGACCCGGAGCAACTGGATTTCTTAAAGGAGCCACACGTGCGCTTCTTCCAGCACTCCCTGCAGATCCTGCCTTAGAGATCCTCATCCCTGGAGACCCCCGGGTACCGACCCTGACCCTGACCCTGACCCTTCTGCCATGGCCAGACCCCCACCAGCACCCTACCCCCTGGCCAGACACCCACCAATACCCTGCTCCTACCCAGACACCATCCAGCACCCTACCTCTGCTCCTTCCCTCCTGGCCAGACACCTGCCCCCAGCTTGCTCCTGTACCCTACTTTCCACCTAGATTCTGCACCCCCATCCCTATCCCACTCACTGGCAGCTCTGTCCTCCACACTAACCTCCATGTTTTTGGCCCTACCTCAGCGCCTACAGGGCCCACAAAATCCACTAATCCTGGAACCCCAAAAGAGTAAATCCGGCCTGAGGCCTTGAACCTCAGTCCTACCTACCCTCCCCCCCCAACAGGGCTGGAGTACCAGGGGAATGAGGTGTCTGAGTTGGGGCCACATCAGTGAGGGTTGGGGGGGCTGAGTTTTTTTGTATCTCTCTTGTGTGGTCCCTGACTGATTTTTCTGTGGATCAGTGGCCTCTGACCCAAAACCGGTTCCCCGCCCCTCCCATAAAGACAATGTTGAAATGTTTTGCGTTGGACATAATATTTTATTTAAAAATGAAACGTGGCCAACAAGCTCCCAGCTGGGGCCAAGCCCCCATCTGGCCACAGCATCATAACGCTCCTGCACACACACCCCCATGCCCCAACCCTGAGCCCCTCACATCCCCAAACTCCTTCACCCTCTACATCCCCAGTCTTGTGCCACAACACTCCTGCACCACCCACACACTGCAAACCTGTGCCCTGAGCCTCTCATACACCCAACCCCCCTGCCCTGAGCCCATCAGATACCCCAACCCAAACTCCTGCACCACCACATCATCAAGTATGGCTTCCTCAGCACCCCAACCCTCCACCTGACCCCTCCCCGAGCCAGCATCCCCTTCTCCACCTCCTCCTGCACCCAAATTCCCTCCCAGAGCTTGCACCTCTCACCCCTTCCCACATCCAAATCCCTCATTCCCACAGCTCCTGTCCCAACCCAGAGAGAGTGAGTAAGGGCTGGGGATAGCAAGTGATGGAGAGGAGGTGAATGGAGAGGGTGGGGCCTCAAGGAAGGGGTGGGGTCTTGAGGAAGAGATGGGGTAGATCTTGGCTTGGCCTGACATTTAAAAAGTGATCTTGGGTGTAAAATGGTTGGAGACCACTGTTGTAAAGCCATCTAAATTAGGAAGATTCACATGTAAAATGGAAAACAAAGGCACTGGTACGGGGAGAGATGATATTTGAATGTTTCCTTAAATGGACAAATGGAAAGCATGAATAACAAAGCTACAAACAACCCAAGAAGTTAGCCAGGGACAGGGATTGTAAAACTAATCTACTATGTGTTTGAGAGAGTTGGTCTGTCTGCCTTTATCTTCAAGACCGCCTTCTAAATGGTAAGAGCTAGGACCACCAAATTCAGTATACAGCTTCCTCTTATCATAATTTAAAGCAAGGCAAGGGTCTTGTTCCAGGAAAATGGGATGTGCCTGGAATGGGATTGCTTCTCATAAAACAACATCTCCCACTCCCACTCCCTGTCCAAGACTGCCCTACCCCCAAGCCTCCCGCCCCTTGCCCCAAGAGCTCTTTAGGAAGAGCAGGAGGGATCTGAAGTCCCCCCTCGTGTTGTATCAGGACACTCCCTGGCTGTTCCCCTTCATCAGGGAGTGAGGAGAAAGTGCACAGTTTGCTGCATTCCTCACTCTGGCTGGGGAGTGCAGAGGGCAGACACTCTGTGCACTTTGCTCTCGCTCCCTACGGGAAGAGCAAGAGCAAGCAGAAGGTATAATTCTTGGGGTGGGGCACTTTATCCCCCCAGCTCATCCCACTAAACATATGCGCACACACAGAGTCCCCTGCCCAGAGCCTCTCTTCACCCCTTCCCCCAAACCCTGATTCCCACATCCCCCCACATGCCCAGCTTCCTGCCTTGAGCCCCTCCTTAAGGTGCTAAGCAACACCAGGTAAATATGCAAATTATATATATTTGTAAACTGGACAAACTGTTCAACAGAAAGAACTAGCATCTTTGGTTTTATAATTTAATGGTGAAGATTAAATCTTGGGATTCACCCCCCTCTCTTATTTCATGTAATTAACAGAAAGACAACTAATCAGGCGAGCAGGATATGAGGATTCAACCTTATTGGATAGGCATTAACCAAACTTCTGGACCCATAAAAATGGGGATGTGAGATGAGAAAGATAGTGAGTTTTTCAGTTTTGTCAATCTGTAAAAATAAATCTTTAACTAAGGGTTTTGGGCAGTGTAACTGGAGTCACTCCTGAGGGCGATGTTGAAGAAGTAGTGTCCAAAAGATAAGTCTTGATGAAGCTAGCTGGAATAGTGACTAAGAGTGCGTCTACACAGCAGGGTTTAACTCGAAATAAGCTACACAAATTGAGCTATGTCAATTGTGTAGCTTATTTCGAAATAGGGAGCGTCTACACAGCACTTATTTCGAAATAGAGCACTCTTCCTCTGACTTCCCTTACTCCTTGTGCAACGAGGGTTACAGGAGTCGAAGTAAGAAGTCCTCCAGCTTGACAGTATTTCAACATTATTTTGAAATAACGGCTTGCTGTAGACGCGGACTAAGTTATTTGAAAATAACACTAGGTATTTTGAAATAATGTTGCTGCGTAGACGTACTCAAAGAGACCAGGAAGAAAAGCAGCAACTAGGGATGAGGGTTGCCCCCAAAATGGTGTCTGTAGAGAATAAAACCTCCATCCTGGTGGCCCTGAAGAGGAAGAACAGAACAGAGAGAGGAGGATCACCTGGATCTCTCTTGTTTCCCCAGGATGGGAAAAACATAGGAAGTAAAAGGACGTCCTAACAGCTTATGCTCTGAGCTTCATCAGGATAGCCTTGAAGGGCTACAATGAAGTGAGATTTCCGCAACTGTTATTTTACAAACTGCACTGTCTAGGGGTAGCATGTAGCAGTGCTTCCCCAGGAGTGGAACACAGAACTAATTGTGACTCAGTCCCTCCACTCCTTACAGTGCAGAAGAAATTTACTTTGCCTCTTCCCCAGGGATAGCTTACTTCCCAGAGCCCGCAAAGAATAAAGGGGTAGCTATGGTTCTTTCCACAACCACTTCCTTGCAAGAAGAGTATCTGGTAAGTAGCTCCTGCTCATCCAACCCTGGCCAGAGTAACAATCTTCACAGAGATGTAAATGGGTTTTATTCCCTCTTAGTCCCTCTGTAGGCAAACAAAGGATATGGAAAGCGAGGGACATGACAGTCTTTAGCTCAACCAACAGGACCCAAAGGTAATTTATTTACACCAAACTGGTTGAGATCAACTCTCTAGCTATCCCTCACTATAACCACAAGAGATTTTTTTCAACTTTTATAATTTCTACCAAAACATTTACACAGCTAAATTGCACATTTTACATGGATTATGACATTGATTAATATCACAGGCAATTATATGTTCAGCAAAAAATAAGGAGGAATAAAATACTTGTGTGCAATATGGTCAAGTTAACTTTTGGAACCTCCTGACTTTTGAGTGCCTGACACTAAATGTTGCACTAATACTAGGGGATGGTGTGGGCATCATGTTTAATTGCTATTATTATTTCACACGGGGGGAGGGGGGAGATTCAAATATTAGAGAGAGAAATCCAGAGTTATGTGACATGCATACCTTACAATCTCTGCGGGTTTCATCAATGATGCTTGTAAATACTTTGAAGTGCAGCTATTGCACAGCTTGTAAGTTTCCTTGCTCTGGAGCTAATGGCTTTGTGGAACTATAAGCTCAATAAGCTCCTTAGTCTAGATCTAAGCAAAGAGCTTGCTACAGTTACAAAGCTTCACTACTCCTTGCTCTGAAGTTGTTAATCTTCTTAGTTTACACTCTTCTCCTGCGTCATCTTGTAAATCCCTGTAATCTGTACCTGTACTGTACAAGTGAACTACCTTCCCATGCACATTCATTGCATCTAACTTTAGGTACCTGATCCCGCAGGCTGATAAGAGCCCTCAATTTTTAATTAAGTTAAAGGGAGAATAGAATTGTTAGCACTTCACAAGAAGTGCTCAGCACCTCACAAGATCAGATCCAAGGCAGCAGCTATAAGTTAATTGGAATTGCTTTGGTTTAAGATGCACCTGCATTTTCCAATGTCCATCATTTTAAGTCCAAGTTTTTTCTATTCTCATAAATCTCTGACTCCTCAGTAAAAATCTATTCAATACCAGCTTTGAAGTTTCAGGGCTGGATTTTCAAAAATGTTCTACATCAGCCTAACATTGCTACCACTAAAGCCAAAGGGAGTTTTACTATTTATTTTTGTAACACAATGTTCAGCCAATACTGAACACTCTAGAAAATTTCACCCTCAAAGTTCAGTCATTTTTGAGTTACACTCAGGAAAACAATATTGCTCAGAATTTACCCCCTCTTTTCCTATTCCAAAACAATAAATTAAAAATTCACATTCAGGCAGTGAACAAGGGCTAATTCTGGACCTAGCTCAATGCGTAAAGCCAGTTTTATGTACCCAGTTACATAAAATTTAGTTTCAAGTATGGACAATTTCATCCCTGTCTATAACTATTCTGAGAAGTTATGATTTGACAATGTCGGGCAACTCTTAATATTGTACCTTTTTGCATGTGCAAATGCTGTCTCAAATTAATCTTTACTTTTTACTAACATCTGCTAATTGCATCATTGTTGTTCTTTGACAAGCAAGTTACCTGCTTGATTACTGAGAAAACAACTCTTTCCAGAAAAGCATTTAAGCATGTCCTTAAGTCCCACTGACTTCAGTAGACTAAGTGTTTTTTTGAATAAAAGCCTTAACTGTGCCTTCACTTACTCTCAATGTGAGCTTTATCCCTGAATTTGAGAGCTGTACCTGAAACCCAAGACATCATAACACAGCATCCTAATCAAAGGGCTGCTAGCAAGGCCATTGGCTTCACAGTTCTGTTATCATGACTGGCATAATGTAATACAGCTAAAAGACTTAAGCATTCTTCTTTTGTCAAAAATAATTAAACATGCTCCTGACTTCGTGCACAACTCAAAAGCCAATGGAGAAATATGTCTCCAGATCCATTTGAGTGACAAGGTTAGATCATCCTTCTCTCCCTTAGTTTCATCTCCATCACTGAATGTGTGCATCATGCTGTAAATTGATCTGTAAAAATCTGGATAGACTATCTAAGGTGTAGCTGTCCAAATAAGGCAAAATAACACAGGATGGCATCTAAGGGTTCAGACTGGCTTGTAGCCACAACAGACAGAAATAGTTAATATACAAATGTTATTCAAGAGGAGAAAATAAAAGTAGGCTTTTGTCCAGTTACATTTCAGAAACTGGAAAAAAGGTCTCAAGACCTTTAAATTGCAGGCTGAAGAAATGCTATGTACATTCATTAAGAGCCTGATGCAGAAATTACAAAGCTCCTTCAAGATGGGCTATTGTTTTTTTTTCTCCTGTGACATAAAAAGCTCATAAAATGTAATTTCCCCTTGTAGCTTAAAGAAATTGTTATTCAATTAATCAACACAAGCTACTCATCACCGGTGGACACACAGATGATTGTAAAAAGAATTAAAGCATATCAAAATGAGGACTAACAGAATTTCATAATGTGATACAGAACCTATTGCCTCTAGACATTCCCTAACCTTTGTCCATCATACCTATTTATATTGTAAGCTCTTCAGGGCAGATACACACACACAGAAAAGCTAGGCACAACAGAGTCCCAGTTGTGGGTGGGGATCCTCGGCAATACGCTAACAGATTATTGATATGAAGAACTTGGCTCAGGACAGGAGCGACCAAAATTTGTTACTACCCAATGACAGCTGTTCAATGAAGTATCTGAAAGAAATTGGTGAACATCTGTCACTACCTCAGCCTTTTTGCTAACTCTCAACACAAAGACCAACAACTAAGACTGCAAAATTCAGCAATGCTCTTAATAACATGTTTAACTTACTGTGAATAATTCCACTGACATCAGTGAGTCAATGGGACCACTCATGTCCTTAAAATTAAGCATGTTCTTAAAAGCTTTTCTGAAATGAGGTCTAAACAGGCAGAGAGAATGAACCATGCTCATTTCTACAGGAGGTTCCTCAAGGTCAGGTTTGAGACGTATTGATAAGGCAGCTTTCACTGCTGTTTCCTATGTAATATCTCTTCTCTGAACACAAAGAGGATTTTTGTTTCCATTACCATAGATTCTGCAATAAACGTGTTTTGTCTTGCTTTTCTTTCTTTTCTATCATTCTCTGAGCTCTTGAAGAAGCATAAAAGCCATACCCACCACTGTTTGAATCACATGACAATGCTATATTTAGCAATAAAACAAGCCCTATTTTTAAATTTTAAAAGTCCAAAATAATGACAAAGTGTAAGAGGAAGAAAGTGAAGACAAATCTGGAATGAAAACTACTGGGACTTTTCAGTTTAGAAAAGAGGAGACTGAGGGGGGATATGATAGAGGTATATAAAATCATGCGAGGTGTGGAGAGGACAAATAAAGAAAAGTTATTTATTAGTTCCCATAACAGAAGAACTAGAGGACACCAAATGAAGTTAATGGGTAGCAGGTTTAAAACTAATAAAAGAAAGTTCTTCTTCACACAGCGTGTAGTCAACCTGTGGAACTCCTTGCCAGAGGAGGCTGTGAAGGCTAGGACTATAAGGGTATGTCTACACTAGCTCGTTAATTCGAGCTAGGTAGGCAAATCAGGGAACCGGGGCTGCAAATGAAGCCCGGGATTTAGATATCCCGGGCTTTATTTGCATGTTCCCGTCCGGCAGCCATTTTTAAATCCTCCTTAGTCCGAACGAACTGCCCGCGGCTACACGCGGCAGTTTAAAGTTAATCCGAACTAAGTCCTTAGTTCAGATTAAAGTTAATCTGAACTAAGTCCTTAGTTCGGTTTAACTGTTATTCCTCGTGGAATGAGGAGTAACAGTTAAACTGCCGCGTGTAGCCGTGGGCAGTTCGTTCAGACTAAGGGGGATTTAAAAATGGCAGCCGGACGGGAACATGCAAATAAAGCCCGGGATATTTAAATCCTGGGCTTCATTTGCAACCCCGGTTCCCTGATTTGCCTACCTAGCTCGAATTAACGAGCTAGTGTAGACATACCCTAACAGAGTTTAAAGAGAAGCTAGATAATTTCATGGATGTTAGGTCCATAAAAGGCTATTAGCCAGGGGATAGAAATGGTGTCCCTGGCCTCTGTCTGTCAGAGGCTGGAGAAGAATGCCAGGAGACAAATCGCTTGATCATTGTCTTCGGTCCACCCTCTTGTTGTACCTAAAAGAAGTACTCGGGATCTTTTTCAGAGGGATAAGGCAACACGCCACATTTATTGAACACACACACAATAATCAACACTTATCATATGCATATGATATTATATATCTATATCTATATATCACTCATGCACTCACACACATACACACACACAAGCACACTCCGTCTTGCTGTTGTTACCAACTAGTTGCTCCCCTTAACTTCACTGGCCAGGTGAGTTAGATGGGGGAGGGGTGGAGCCGGGCTTCTGCCGATCCGGATCGATGCTCCGATGGTGACAAGACGAAACCCGGGGTCCTCTGCAAGACACCTCACTTTTATAGCAGCTTCCCTCTTATGCAAATATCTATCCCAGATTCAAAATCTGGGTCTGTGTCCGTTGGTCCCTTTGTGCTGCTTCTCTCTGGGTGTTGTCTGTTCAGAGAGGGTGTTTTCCAAAGAAGGTGCTTGCTTCTAATCCCCAAGGCCGTCAATATGTCTGCTCTTCTTTCTTGAGCCCACCTGACACCTTGGGTCTGGCTTCCACCCCCCTCTTCAACTGTTGTAGCTGTCTGGAGGTGCTTGGCTCCCAAGTCTTACTCATTCACACCTCATTCATTCAACAGGGCAATTGATTACAGAGTGGGGGGGGGGGAGATCTTATTCTACTTAGTCTTCTACAAGTTTTCTATATAAGGTTCTAATACAAAGTTACAAGGGTATATGGTCTAATACAAAGTTACAAAATTATATGGAGAGGCACAATGCAAATGTAATACATAGATTTATCTACACTCTCTGGGGTACCTGGTGTTGGCCACTGTCGGCAGACAGGCTACTGGGCAAGATGGACCTTTGGTCTGACCCAGTATGGCCAGTCTTATGTTCTTATGTTAAAAGACATGAGAGAAATTCATAAATTTATTTTTCAATAAACTGGATATGTAAGTTAAATACCTCCCAAGATAAAATAGGTTTTACCACTAAGAACAGTTCTCCAAAGCATCAATAGCTTCAGCAGCTTTAAGGGAAATGTTTTCATTCCAAGAAATTATTTGAATCAACTTTTTCAATGTATTACTTTAGGCACACATACTTCACAACATCAGACAAAAGGTTCATTCCCGACCCCCTGACTTTTTTAACCTTTTCAATATAGCTATGTCAAAAGGAACCCCATTTTAAAGTTATGTTTGAACTCCACTTGTTTTCCCTGGAAAATCCCAAATAATTTATTGGGTAATTAAAGATATTTTTCCATAACCATGCATTTCTTTTATATTTGCTTTCAAGACCACAGAGGCACAGAACAACTGAACTGAGACCTAGAAATGCCAAAGGGTTTTTCATACATGGGATGCACTGGGAAGTATTACAAAAGGTAAGCAAGGGAATAAGGAACATAGATACTGTATTTTGGCTGATGAATACGGTATTCTGGTATTGCAAGAGGCTCACTACTTTCTAGGTGACAAGGAAAGTAGCTTACAGCATGTTCCCTAGCTTAGCAAACTGGCTTAATTTTACGATCCTCAAATGTGAGGAAAACTAACAGGGAGAAATTCTCAATGTGTGGCAGTTTGTAGGGAATAAGTATCTTCAAAAGATCTAAAAAAGCCCTTCTTATGCTTCAAGAAATGCAAAATAATTTCAAACATCGTGGTAAGGGAGTATTTATCCCAAACCTGCCCTGAAGCTTATTCCTATGTTAATCAAGACCTGAGGCTATGTCTAGACTGCAGGCTTCCTTTAGAAGAAGCTTTTCCGGAAGAGATCTTCCAAAAAAACTTCTTCCAAAAGAGCGTGTTCATACTGCCAATGCACATCGAAAAAGTGATCTGCTTTTTCAAAAGATAGAGCCCACACCGAATGGACACTATCTCGCATTTAAACTGTGATTACTACGGACAGAGTGGCCACCAGTATACCTGTGCTTTTTCCTCTTTCCTCTTCTTACGAAAGAACTCCCTCTTCCTCATCCACACACGCCTTTTTCCGAAAGAGCTCTTTCAGAAAAAGGCTTCTTCCTCAAAGAGAGAGGTTTACCAATGCCAGAAAAACTCCTCTGTTCTTTTGATTTTCTTACAAAAGAACATGATTGCAGTGTGGATGCAATTGAAGCTTTTTCAGAAAAACTTCAATTTTTCTGAAAAAGCTCTGTAGTGTAGACATACCCTTGAGATACAAATTTACCTCAAACATCTTTCACTTCAATCCCAAATTTACCTCCCAGTCCATCACACATAATGTTGATGTCATATCACTGTTTATTACTGAAAACTGACACTTGAAATTTTGAACCATTAAATTGGATTTGCACTCATTCTCTACAAACCCCACACACTGAGAATTTCTCCTTGTTAGGTTTCAGACTGCTGGGTCAGTTGCTATTACCCATACTCTGTCAACACACACTTAGGCAGGCGGAGAGTTATAAAAGAATTATGCATACCTCTCTCAAAATATACTCTGGCAACTGCATCTGATTGCAATGGCAATTTTATCTGAGTACAGTAAGATTTGCCCCAAAGAGATACTATGAGAAGTGGATACAAATGCTTGCAGACTGAGTCACATCTGTATGATTCTAGAATTTCGACATCTACTCTGTTCCCGGTTACACAAACTATAAGCCACATTTTTCTCTTAGTTATCCTGTTCCTCTCTATTAAAATAAATAGAATATTACCAATATAACTAGCAGCAGTTTCGTCCTGTTTTCTACCACCATTCTGGTAGTGTTTAAAAAGAAATGCATTAGCTTCCAAAAGAAACAAAGACTTCTGTACAAATGAGTCCCCTAACCATTTTGTTCCAGATATAAAATGGTATCAGCCATGATTAGCATATTTATTACGTTCATAAGGCCTCTGAGATGTTGTGCCTTCAACCCAAATTTATTTCAGAGTCTATAATATCAGGCACCCCCGCAGGAGATGCCCAGCACCTTACAGGACTGAATCTTAAAAACATAAACTAAGGCATTAATATCAATTTGATATAAAATCCATTTCTGATAGTAGAGTACAGGCTTTATTTTTAAGTCTTTTGATCAACTATACATTTATATCACTTCAAATCGGCATTTCCTTTTACCACCTACTAGTATTTAAAATTGGCAAAACAGACACCATTGGACATCTTTTCAAGTAAACTGATATACATGATGGAGTTGCCTTAAGAAGAATTGCTAACCTCACAAAGTCTCCTGTGACTGTTCACTCTAAAGTTCAAATCTATCGTCCTCTGATGATGCCAGCTACGTAAATCTCCAAACATGAAATCTCAAAGCCTGAATAATTACACAGTGTTAATAATCCAAACTTCTGACTAAACAACAGAAGAGGCAAGAAGCTTCTAGGGGTACATCTAAACTACATCCCTTTTTCGATAAAGAGATATAAATTAGTGGTAATTTCTCCAACTCTCATACTGAGCAAAGCATTTAAGTTAATGTATTCCATTTAATGAAGAGTCAAGAACTTGTGCCGCAAATAACAGATCAGATATAATTGGAATTTTTCCACCCCACTAACCTACAGTACATCAATAAAAACAATATGACTTGAACCCAAAATCCAATGTATTTGCATTTCTTAATTTAGTGTTTAACTAATTTAACAATAGTAACAACTTAATTCAAAAATTAAAAAATGTTTTAAAAGCCATTAAAGATTTGATTACATTTCATCTAAATTGATATTAGCTTTCTTTTCAGTAAATGCCTTTTTAATCCTCATTCCACTGAAACAAATGAAGTTTTCTCTGTGCAGCCAAGCTTTAGACAAACCTTGTTAGATCTACTGGCATTATTTCAGGCAATTAATTAATAAACAGAGGGGGGGTTTTTTTAGGAAAAAGTGCAAAGAGTGTCAGTAAAATGGATAGAGCTGTTTTTTAAAATACTGCATTCAGTTGAGATAATTGCTCTTATTCAGACACGTTCAAGAATGCAAATTGGCTAGGGATAGCCTATCTATTACTTAACATTTCCTAGGCATTCTTGGCATGACTGTTAAGTATCAGAAACTCAAGTTGCACCAACTGCTACAACAGAGAAAGAGCTATCGTCCTATATCTCTAATTGCAGTGGTAGAGTGATAACTAACAAATGTTCCCATTAAAAGAAGTTAATTAAATCAAGGGTATAAATATGTATGCATTAATTTAGAAAAGTATTATCAAAACAATATTAAAATGTTTGAAAGCCACATTTGGAGTTAAGGTCCTGCAAACTACCTCAATTCTGACCTTGTTTCCATTCCTGTTAATTGACAATGCAGTAAGGGCCCTGGTGTAATCACAAGTATTAAAACCAACTTTGCCATATTAACAAATGAAAACTTCATTCCTCAGAACATTTCAGCAATTGCAAGCTCTTGGCATCTGCAGCCAATTTTTATATAGTAGATGTGGTAGAGATGAACATCAGGCCATATGGAGAGGATCTATGGATGAAGCAAATAAAGTGGACAAATTTCAGCGCTTAGTAGTAGTAGTCACAGCCCTATTGCTTCACTGAGTGACACCAATTTACTCCACATCTCAGTTTAGTGCAACGTGTTTTCTAGTCCATTTCCAGAGAGTGGATAAAGTTCACTAAAAAGGAGCTTTCTAGTAAATTTTTCAAGCCTGCTCAAGAGTTTGGAAATTAAGGCCACAATCTTACACACTGGCATCTGGCATTCACACAAGAAAGTGGCCAAATCACTGGGAAAACTCTTGTAATAATTATAAACTTAAAAAACAACAGATGGTCTCGTAGCACTTTATAGACTAACAAAACATGTAGACGGTATCATGAGCTTTCGTGGGCACAGCCCACTTCTTCAGATGACCACAGTTATGAGTACTCCGGTCATCTGAAGAAGTGGGCTGTGCCCACGAAAGCTCATGATACCATCTACATGTTTTGTTAGTCTATAAAGTGCTACCAGACCATTTGTTGTTTTTTAAGTTTATAATTATTACAAGAGTTTTCCCAGTGATTTGACCATATAAATGAAAGTTCTCTGCATACGCAAAGTATGATACATGCCTCCCTGAACCTAAGTGAAGCTCAAGGATGGACAGCCATTCCATCTCTTCCAGACCACTACTAGAAATCCAAAGCATCTTAAGACACTTAGGGTGGAGCTGTAGGGAGGACCACTTGTTCTGTAAAAAAGCAACTTAAGGGGGATAATCATTAGGCTGTATCTCAGTAACCATAATCTATGAGCTTTATGAATATACACACTACGCAATCCTAGACACTGCGCATATCAAGTACGCAGTAGATTGCAGGGCTGCTGCTAGCAGGTCAGGCTTCTGTACCAGATATGGACTGGCTTTTGAGCTCCTTTCTCAGAGAGGTACACCAGATGTGTCTTCCATTATATTCTTCAACGACTACCAGGCATATCTGTTGGATGCTTAGATAAGGTATGTTAAACACATTGACAACTAGTGGCTGAACAGTTTAACATTATTTTACAATCATCTCCATGGTGCAGATGAAACTGGACCTGAAAAAAGTCTCCTTCCTGGCTTAGTACCAAAAGCTAGTTATATAATTTGAGGTAAGTAGTCAGGAGCCCAGTAATGCTATAATAAAATTTCCTCCAAAGAGAGAAATCCATCAGCGTATTTAGGGAACATCAGAGTAGTTATCACAAGTTCACAGCCCCTCATACAGCTCTAATTTTAAATAGGACCTACAACCTGTAACAGACAAATATCTCCTCCTTTATTTTAAAAGACAGACCTCACAAGACTAAATAACAAACTATAAGTAAAATTTGACCCAAAAGGACAGAGAATAAGAATAAACCAGGAGGAAAACATTGAGGTCATTATATAAGATCCAAAGCTTGCCACATCTTGGTGTCGAGAAAGAATGAAGACCACTCCCTCTTTTATACTCTCAGAACCTTGAGGGTGAGTGGGGGAGAGATCCCACTGGACACTGTTTTCCAAAATGTTCCAGAAGCTTCTTCATCACAAAAATGGGAATATGCAGAGACCACATGAAGAAGAATGTATAATTTGTCTAAAACACAATTCAGCAGTACTTCATTCTAGCATTCTACTTTAAGGGCCAAATTCTGACCTCAGATGCTTATTGGGACTTCTGTGGGTACCCAATATCCACATCCAAGAGCAAAATTAAACATTTAGTAATTAGCTTTGATATCACAATGTCTGGAGCACAAGTGTTCAGTCCTTGGTAAAGTTATTTAACTAGAAACATTCTTAATTGGAAGAGATCATTCAAGCACTTCTCCTTTTTCATTACCAGTATATTTAGAACATAATATTGGAAACAATTTTGGCTCCTCTTCAAAACTGTACAAAATTCAATTTTGATCAAAATATATACAAAAATAACATTTTTCAGAAGTGGCAACCTGAAGTAAGAGCCCAAATCCCATGGACTTACACTTGTGAAAATTGAACTTACGTGCTTTCAAAAATTTTACCCTAGATGTACATTTAAGCAGCTCTATGTGATCAGCAATCACCTTCTCACATACTGTTTATAGAGCTGCCATTACATAGGTTGATTCTGGACATTAAACTACTATTTGTATGTTCCAAGATAACCACTGAATAGACCGAAATAAGTTATCTAATTTTCAGAATTTCTATGCTTCCAGCAGCTCAACCCAGGGCGCTTATTTGGATGCCTAAATAAAGATTCCTACATAAGATTAAAAACTATCTTCACAACAGCCCCTGTACACTGGATAAAGGGACTGGAATAGTGAAAAGAAGCTCTAACAGCCCCGATTCTGATGAGGGGAGAATCTCCACTCCATGACAGAGTCACAAGAACTGAGGAAGACAGCCACAGGTTGTCTTTCAAGAACCCTAGTCCTTTCAAAACCTGACAGAAGGCAAACTGGGGGAGAAGACAGAAGAGGATGGGGCTGGATTACAGCTCCCAAAGCCTGCATGTGCTACAGGGATTCTAATTTGTTGCAAATATACCAAGCAGCCCATTAGCTGCCCACAGGGGAATACTGAAAATTAAACTAGCTCTCAAAACTGGTGGTGTCTTTCTTTTTACAAATTAAAATTGAACATAATTAAATATTCTAAATAATAAGTGTTCATTATAAATATAAATAGCAAACACCATTATATGTTGGGTAACAGATTGACTTGAACACAATTTGGTTATCTCTAGAATCTAAAATTATGTTCAATTGATTTATCATTTAGAAAAGCTCCAGGATATTTATATATGCACCTTATTACTGATAGAAGCTTTCTGCAGTGCTTTTGTTCTGTTGTGCTGTGTTCAGTAGATTAACAGGGGCTCAAGGAAAGATTTCTAATCATTTTATCACTGATAGTTTGTCGAGGATAAATCAATTTTTAGCACCATCACTCTGCTGCTGACATAAGATTACAGAACACAAATGGGCAAAAAACACCCTAAACATTCTTCTGACAAAGTCCACATAGTAGATCTGAAAACACAAAGTCTGAGCCTATGTTAACTTAATATTGAATGTAAGACATGGAAGATAATTGTCCTATTACATAAGAACATAAGAACATAAGAACATAAGAATGGCCATACTGGGTCAGACCAAAGGTCCATCGAGCCCAGCATCCCATCTGCCGACGGTGGCCAATGCCAGGTGCCCCAGAGAAGGAGAACAGAAGACAATGATCAAGTGATTTATCTCCTGCCATCCATCTCCTGCCCTTGTTATGAAGGCTAGGGCACCAGACTTTATCCCTGGCTAATAGCCATTTATGGACCTAACCTGCAAAAATTTATCAAGCTCTTTTTTAAACCCTAATAGAGTCCTGGCCTTCACAGCCTCCTCGGGCAAGGAGTTCCACAGGTTGACTGTGCGCTGTGTGAAGAAAAATTTCCTTTTATCAGTTTTGAACCTACTACCCATCAATTTCATTTGGTGTCCCCTAGTTCTTGTATTATGGGAAAAGGTAAATAATTTTTCTATAATCACTTTCTCCACACCATTCATGATTTTATATACCTCTATCATATCGCCCCTCAATCGCCTTTTTTCCAAACTGAAAAGTCCCAGTCTCTCTAGCCTCTCCCCATATGGGACCCTTTCCAAGCCCCTAATCATCTTAGTCGCCCTTTTCTGAACCTTTTCTAATGCCAATATATCTTTTTTGAGGTGAGGAGACCACATCTGCACGCAGTACTCGAGATGTGGGCGTACCATAGTTTTATATAGGGGAAGTATGATATCTTTTGTCTTATTATCTATCCCTTTTTTAATAATTCCTAACATCCTATTTGCCTTACTAACTGCCGCTGCACACTGCGTGGATGTCTTCATAGAACTATCCACTATAACTCCAAGATCCCTTTCCTGATCTGTCGTAGCTAAATTTGACCCCATCATGTAGTACGTGTAATTTGGGTTATTTTTTCCAACATGCATTACCTTACACTTACCCACATTAAATTTCATTTGCCATTTTGCTGCCCAATCACTCAGTTTGCTGAGATCTTTTTGTAGTTCTTCACAATCCCTTTTGCTTTTGACTGTCCTGAACAACTTTGTGTCATCTGCAAACTTGGCCACCTCACTGCTTACCTCATTTTCTAGATCATTGATGAACAAGTTGAACAGGATTGGTCCCAGTACTGACCCCTGGGGAACACCACTAGTTACCCTCCTCCATTGTGAAAATGTACCATTTATTCCCACCCTTTGTTTTCTGTCTTTTAACCAATTCTTGATCCATGAAAGGACCTTTCCTCCTATCCCATGACCACCTAATTTACGTAAAAGCCTTTGGTGTGGGACCGTGTCAAAGGCTTTCTGGAAATCTAGGTATATTATATCCACTGGGTGCCCCTTGTCCGCATGTTTATTAACCCCTTCAAAGAATTCTAACAGATTAGTTAGACACGACTTCCCTCTGCAGAAACCATGCTGACTTTTGCCCAACAATTCGTGCTCTTCTATGTGCCTTGCAATTTTACTCTTATACCTGGCATTGGTGAGGCCTCAGCTGGGATACTGTGTCCAGTTCTGGACAACACAATTTAAGACCGATATGGACAAGCTGGATAGGGACTATAGGAAAGCCACCTTTATGAGGAAAGGTGAAAAAAACTGGGCATAGTAAGTCTTGAGAAAAAAGACTGGGCTCAGGGAATAACTGATAATAGTCTTCATACAAAAAGGACGCTGATCTGTTGTTCCCCCACGTCCACTGAAGTAGGACAAGAAACTTAATCTGCAGCAAGGAAGTTTTAGATTAGATATTAGGAAAACTTTCTAACAGTAATAGTCAAGTATTGGAACATGTTCTCAAGAAAAGCTGTGTAATCCCCAACACTGGTGGTTTTAAAGAAACGGTTAGACTAACGCCTGTCCGAGTTGGTCTAAGTTTACTTGGGTCTGCATCAGCACAGGGAACTGGACTGGACGACCTCTCAAGGTCCCTTGAAACCATATAATTATATAAACCACATCCCAGTCTGAAGGAACAAAACCATGAATTCATCTAAATTCCATTTTATAGGTAAGGAAAGAAAGCATATGGAGGAAAGCGTATGATTCCCTTTCTATAAAGACGTTCTCTTGGGCCAAGTCTGGGCTTGGGCAGTTGTAAAGCACTTTGAGATCTATAAATTAAAAGTGACATATAATGTGACAAGTGCACAAAAGCCAGGACACCTGAGATGAGAAAATAGGAAATTAAATCGGACCTGTTTGTGACAATTGGAACAATAGGAGAATCTCTGGGGGAGCTGAGTGGAGCCCAATTTCTTTCTTCACATGTGAACATGAAAAACAGAAAAGACGGAGGGTCATAGGAAGAAAGTTTAAAGTAGTAAATATGTACAGCTTAGCCAAGTAAGAACTACAATAACTGTAGTATTTTATGAATGCTATAAGCATCAAAGAAGGGGAGGTACTTACAGTGCTATGTGGAGGTTTAACTAGAAAAAAGGGGGTTTAAAGCAAAGATAAAAAAAATATCAGAGGGGTAGCCGTGTTAGTCTGGATCTGCAAAAGCGACAAGGAGTCCTGTGGCACCTTACAGACTAACAGATGATTGGAGCATAAGCTTTCATGGGCAAAGACCCACTTTCGTCAGATGCATGTGACATGCATCTGACGAAGTGGGTCTTTGCCCATGAAAGCTTATGCTCCAATATATCTGTTGGTCTATAAGGTGCCACAGGACTCCTTGTCGCTTTTATAAAAAAAATACAGGCTGAAAGCTTCCTAACAGTGAAATATTTTATGCAATGGAATACCCTAAGAAACAAGGAATAGGGACCACATCACCAGAATCAGCTGAAACTTGACTGGAAAAAGTACTAGAAAATACACTGGAGAAAACACTCCCTATCTGATTGCAGCTTCCTAGCAGACTAAGTACACAGATAGCCTCCCAAAAAATGGTCATGCTAAGTGAATAATGTACCCCCCAAACAGAATAAAAAAAATCACTCCCCATCTGAGCATGAGTCACATTTAAATACTCAGCATTGTGCTGACTTACCATTAAAGCAATTCTTCAAACAATGACCATCTTATCAATTGTCAAAAGAAAGACAAATAATGCAGTTTCCAATCTCTTTAAATGTTCAGAATTTCTGTTTTAAATGCGTTTCCTTTCTGAGGATAAGAGAACAACAAATTCCCAGCAAGATAATCCATGCAAAAAATTCTAGTGCACAAAGGCTGCTTCCTATAACACATTAGGTCACTTCCTTGGCAGGCATTTTATCTGTAACCTTCTAAATAAATGAAACTGATTGTTACTTCCCTCTACCAAATTAAAAAACAGCTATTTGTGTGGAGTAGGGGGCTCAAGGAATTAGTAATCAGCTACCAAACCTTTTGACCTCCACGTCACTGGTTCAAATCCCAGCCCTGGTCAATTGTGATCGGAAGTCATTGCTACCTGATGTTTGCTGGCCTGTGAGATACAGTACAAGATATGGTATGCTGAAAAGCTGGTTCACACATTACAGCTAGGACCCTGGTGTGCTGTTTCACTGATAAAGATTTGGGACCCTCTGGATTTTTGACACTGGCTTCATATTAATTAAAGGCACAATCTTGTTCCCACTGAAGGGAAAACTAACCTCTCTCAATTCTAGAGCTAACAATCCTCTCCCCACAGAGAACAGCTCAGGTGTATTAGCAAAGGGCACTGTAGGAAGCCTACACTGCACATTTAGTGGTTAAATAGAGGCTTTAGTTGCTTTCAAAAGCACTACATTATCTTAAACTATTTTAAGTTGTTTTCATTTACTTCCCCAAGCAATGGTCTTCAGACACAGGAGCCACCCACACACATGCTGCTGAAACATCTGAACTCTGAGCAACAGCAAGAAACAAGTAAGCAGCCAACACAACATTTTATTATTGATTTTCCTTAGGGAAATTTAAATCCTTCAGGGCAAAAATATCACTTTAATCTGCATGCAGCTAAAAAATGGCTCCATCACAGGGTTCCTTATTTCAGCTAGGAAAGAAGGCGTAAGTAATTACAGCTCAAGTAGCCAGATTCTTCCCCAATGAATGTAAAGTCAGTACTGTGCCTTTAGGAATGAAGGTATTCCAAAAGCTTGTGATAATTTATGAAGTAAGAAGATAGATACTGTTTCCTATAAACAAGACAAGTGATGGTAACTATAGGCAAACACAGAAGCCATTGAAAGTTTTACCAATAACTCACACTGACCCATTAGCAAGAAATTCTTGTTTATAGGCTGAAGGAAAAATAGCAAGAAGAATGCAGAGCCAGGAAGTCACCTTATAATCAAATGGGATAATGTTACGTCATAATGTCGACACCTTCATGTCACATTGTTGGAACTTAATGACACAGCATCATGAACAATAATCTGCCCAAATGTCTAATCTCCTCCAGGAATATTTTGTGTAGCTCTCTTACTACAGTGTAGTATGGTTTCCCTCCATTTTCCTGCTCACTGCTGGGAGGAAAGATGGATCTCAGAAGCTATGCTCAGCATTTTTTCAGTAGAAAGAGGTAGGTTTTATAAGAGTCATAGATGGGACCTCAAAAAGAAGCCAGCAGCTCAAGAATCACAGATCAGTATCACTGCCCTAGACTTGTTGAAAACACAAGGAGAGATATTACCTTTCAGCAAAGGTTGAAAACATTATCTGTAGAAAGGAGGGAAATTCCACTGGAAGCACTGGACTTTGCCCTCCCCCGATCTATGTTTGGTTTCTTTTGAAATAGAGAGCCTCAATTGCATTGCTGTGACAATGGCAAGGTTAAACCCTAGAAAGAGCCTAGACTGGTGCACTGATTTTTCTTATAACTAGTAGATGTCACTATGCTCTTTAATCAGTCAGAAGAAATGCACTTTCACATACCTGAAATACAATTAACTCGGGGCAGTTTAGAAAACAAAATCTTCCATGTTTTTAGCAAAAGAGCAAAAACTTGGGCATGCCAGGTACCACAGCCATCAATATTGAAGCAACCAAGTATACTGTCCACAAGAGTAACATAACATAAGCAATGGATTTTCACATGTAGAGGATAGTGCAATCTGTCTGTCTGTCTCTCTCTCTATATATATATAGATACACATACATATATATATACACACACACACACACACACACACACACACACACACACACACATATAAAATATTTGTGCCTCTGTCTTGTGTGAGTCTGTCTGTCAGAGTCTGTTTGTGCAAGAACTCCTCCTAAATGGTAAGAACTAGAACCACCAAATTTGATATGCAGCTTCCTGTAACCCTATCTTAAAGCAAGGTCAGGGTTAGGTTGTGCCAGGAAACAAGAGTGGAGGGACGCTATACTCACAGTCACCACTGGGGGCAGCCGCACCACCAAGAGCTCACCATCTCGCCTGCCACCAGGTCAGGTAAGTGGCCCCTTGCCCCAAACCCCTGCCCCTCGGCCCCAGCACCACGCCGAGAAGAGCCCCTCTGGCCCACTGCCATACCCTCCCCCCCCAAAGAGCACTGCTGGGGGCTGGCAGTGCAGAATTCCCTCACCAGAGGAGCCACCAACCCACCTCCCCCCAGCACTGCCAAGCTGCTCAGCACAATCAGCCAGCATGCACAGCCCCCCTCTTCCCTACCCCCAGACCAGGCCTGGGGATCGCCATCAGGTAGCGTGTGTGGCATTCCCCACCCAGCGCAAATCAAAGGGTTTTAAACATAAGTGTTTTCACCTAAAAAGCTCCAAACAGTATATCCATCTCCATTATTCTTTTGATGACAGATGGTGAGAATCAGACTCCTAAAAACCTAAACTAATAATCACACTACAACAATGTCAGAAAACTACAGCATTATACAGTCACTGATGGGCACTTTTGAATACATAGAAGTCATTATATTTATTGGGTCTGTGAACATCCCAGTAACTCCCTCCCCATACCTCCTGCCATGTGTACAGTTTTCTTTCAGTATCCAAAATATACTTCACTCAGCTGGGGGCAAGCATAGGGTTCACTCCCTATATTACTTATTTTAGCAAGGGATACTGACACTAACACTGGATTCCCTCAAACCAGGATAAAAACCCTGGTTGGAGCTCCCTAAAATGGTAAGAGTCAGCTAAATGGTTTAAACCCAGCTAAAGTAAGAGTCTTATCCTGCTTCTGCTGACATTAATGCAAATTTTATAATTGACTTCCATGGGAACAGGACAAGCTTCTAAGAGGGTAATCAAGTACAATACAGGTTGCTCAACCAGTCTGAACCTATTGACACTTTTAAAGCAGCTGTGATATTGTGTGTCAGGAGGCTGCGTACACCATAGTTTTCTATAAAAGTCTCATAGTTTTGGTTTGAGACGTGAAGTGCTTTATCACAACAGCTCCCCAATCTATACATCAGACAGGTTTAGGATCTGGTCTCTGAACTCTAATTGTTGAGTTGAGATTAAATTTCAAAAGGGTGGTACAAAACAGAAGATGTTTACAGTACAATCAAAACCCAGAGGAAAAAAGGGAACACAAAGTCTTCACCTTATCTCTGCAGATCGCTAAATCAGAGAATATAAAGAACAGGAGCCGAGCAAGTTTCCGTTGTTTGTTCCAAGTTAGCAACGCTCTACCTATGCCCCAAATAAATAATCCTAACAGGATATAGAGTGTTGCTCAATCATTTCCCTTTAAATCTGAGAAGGATTGGAACAACTAAATACCATGACAAACACATTAAAGCCTTTAAATCATGACAGATACAAGGTCTAACATCTCTCACAAGCATCACCTGATGACTCAGTTTTAAAAACAGTGTTGACATACAAAAAGTATACATATCTTGGTTTTAATTAAATAAAATCATGAGATGGAATCTACCGCCCTCTCCTGGTAAATAAACAAATTGTATACAGAAATCTGAAACACACACACACACACACACACACACACACAGAGAGAGAGAGAGAGAGAGAGAGAGAGAGAGAGAGAGAGAGAGAGAACAAGTATCGGGTTGTTTCTAAGACTTTTACAAAAGTTTTTTTTTTCCAGTATGAAATGCACCTAAAGTTTAGATAGGTGCAACTGGAAACACAACTAAATAAACAAGCTATGAATTCTCAGTGTCACTATGGTTTTTCCAGAAACTGGTGCTGCAACAGAAAGAAAGGGGATTTTAGTTTTCCTGTAAAGTTGATAAATTAACTCATAAAATGAAATTAAGTTTAGTAAACTAGAATATTTACCCAGCATTAAATCTCCTTAACTCAAAATAATTTTTGTTGTTCATTTAAATCATTATTCTATGGTGGGGCTAGGAATGAGAGGTTAAGTATGCAGGCTGCCCTGGGGAGAAAGGACAACCCCAGTGCTCTCTCAGGGCAGCAGCTTGGGGCCAGGTGAGAAATTCCTGTCCATGGCTGCTGCAGCAGGTACAGCTGGGGGAGGGGTGCAAGTGTCCTGGTTGGGGGCCAGACAGACATACAGACAGACACACAAACAGACAAACTCTCTGAAATATATAATAGATAGCCATAGGCATGCGCAGCACATTTCATTAGGGTGTGCACCCAGGGAATTTTTTATGTATATTTTTTTAAAGGCAAACATTTATTGAATACTCAATCATAAAGGACATTATTTTTATTCATCAAACAAACTAAAGAAACTAAAACTTAACTAAACTTAATTTTTTTTAAATTAACAACTAAACTTTACTTAAAAAATACAAACTTAAGTATGGGACATTGTACTACTTAGTTTGTTTTTTACATGCGCAATTTGGCGCTTATTGCATAATACAGCAATCCATACTTTAAAACTAAAAGAGCGTATCATGCGATTAAATTAAAATGCAAAGCCACTTTTTTTTTGAGACATTATAGGGTTTCCAGGTAGCCTTAAAAAAAATACCGGACACACTTCATGTGGGGGGGGAGGGACTGGCCGGGAGAGGAGCGGGGCTGGCCAGGAGGAAGGGGGGGCGCTGGGAAGAGGGCTGGCGGGGGGGGGGTTGGGGGCTGGCCGGGGTAGATCGGGGGTCGAGGCGGCCAACAGGAAGCAGAGCTGGTCGGTGGGGGTCAGGCGGAGCGGGGCTGGCCGGGGAAGATCGAAAGGAAGCGGGGGTGGCCAGCGGGAGCGGGGCTGGCCAGGGGAGCTCAGGAGGAGGAAGGGAGAACTGGCCGCTGGAAGCAGTGCTGGCGGGGGAAGATCAGAAGGAGGAATCGGCTGGCGGGAGGTAGAGCTGGCGGCAGGGGCGGGGGTTGGGTTCTGCGGGGCTGGCCGAGGGAGATTGGGAGAGAAGGGGAGAACTGGCCGCCGGAAGCAGGGATGGCGGCGGGTGCAGTGGGACTGGCCGGGGAAGATTGGGAGGAGAAGTGGGGGAGAACCAACTGGCCAGCCAGAAGGAGGTGAGGAGGGAAGAGCGGGACTGACCCGGGCAGTGCAAATCCCAGGGCGCTCCTCCCCCCCCGTACGGCCCAGGCAAAGCGCAAGTCAGTCCGGCTGCGGCTCCAGCACGCGCTTGACCAGCGCACAGGAGCACGGACCGGGCTGCTCCTCCTCCTCACACGCAACCAGGGCTCCCAGCGCTGATCACGCCACTCCCCCTGCCAGGCTTCCAGGTGCCCAGCTGGAAAACCAGAAAATACCGGACTTTGCACATGTCCGGTATTTTCTGGATTTTTTTTACCGGACAGAGCCCCCAAAAAATGGACTGTCCAGTAGAAAACTGGACACCTGGCAACCCTAAGACATTAGTGTGCGCCTGGGCACACCCGGCACACCCCAAACTCACGCCCGTGTAGACAGCTGTGCCTTTCTCCATCTCTGCCAGCCCAATGGGGTTATAGCAGTCCCAATCTCTGGCCCCTTGCTGCCCCACCCTGTGGTCATTCTACAGTATAACTCCCTCCTACTAGACCTCTCCCTTTCCATTTTATGAGAAACAATCAAATTCCACGTACATCCCATTGTCCTGGCACAACCAAACCCTGATCCTGCTCTAAATCTGTGGTGTCCAACCAATTCTGAAGCAGTAGCCACTATAATGGCTACTGCTATAGCAAACTAACCACACCGTGGTAGAAGGGATGCTTTCTGTAACTCAGCAGGTACCTCTCTAGTTAATTGAAAAGCAGCATTTGTAGGGTCTGATTAGCATCCAATCATGTCTGCCTCAATAGGACAACTACAACTGTAATCCAGGGGTAGGCAAGATATGACCCGTGTGCTGGGCGAGGGCGGGAGACTTCGCACACTCCCCCACCCCAAGCCTCCAACTGGCCTAGGAGCACAGTAGTGCATGAAGTCTCCTCCCCTCAGGAGCGCGGGACACCAGCTAACCACTAGCTGTTCAAAATGGCTGGTGGTTCCCTCTAGGTGCTGTGCGCCCCTGGCAGGGCCGGGCAGGGGTGAGACACCTTGCGTGCTCCCCTGCTGCACAGGGGAGCGCAAGAAGTCTCCCCCCTTGACAAGGACATGCCCCTTCTGCCCGAGGCCCCGCCCTTCCGCCTAAGATCCTGCTGCTTCTGGGGCTCGCCCGCAACCACTGCCAAAATTGGTGAAGTGGCCTCCCTACAAAAATTATTGCCCACCCCTGCTGTAATCCAAGAATCAAGGGCAAGGGTAGGGCAGATCTAAATTCCCAACAACTGAAATCAGCTGAGACAAGGTGGGTGAGGTAATATGTTTACTACTGATGAGAGAGACAAGATGACCAACAGAAGTTGGTCTAACAAAAGACATTACCTAACCCACTTTGTATCTGTACTATCCTGGGACCAACACAACTACAACACTGCATACAACTACATTGCATACAAAGTGTAAAACTACAGGTTGAACCTCTCTAGTCCAGCATCCTTGGGACCTGACCGTTGCCAAACCAGAAAATTTGCCAAACCACGGGAGGTCAATATTGTGTAGCAGCACACTTCCACTAAAAGAGGCATGTGTATACAGTACAAGATAAAAATAGCGGAAACCACCAGGCAAAAACTTAAACCCATGATTTTGTAATGCTTTTACCTTTCCCTAAAATTTACCTTTTATTATTTACAGCATTACAGCCAGACAAAGTGTGAAAAAAGGAAGTACCATTACTTCCACTTTGCATTTGGGGGACTGAGGACCAGGTGAAGGCAAGGTCTACATTATGTGATAAATTTGATTTAAGATACTACACAACTCCAGCTACAAGAATTGCGTAGCTGTAGTCAATGTACCTTAAATCCAATTCCTCTGGCATCCCCACTGTGAGAGGTCAATGGAAGGAACTCTCCTGTCGATTTCCCTTGCTCCTGGTGATGCCGTGGAGTACCGGGGTCGTTGGGGACACCATCAGAATTCAATTTAGCGGGTCTTTACTAGACCCACTAAATTGAACTCCAGAAGATTGATCTCTGGAGCTCTGATCTACCTGTAAGTATAGACAAGGCCTAGTGACTTGCTCAAAGTCACACAGGAATTCCTATGGCAAAGCCAGGACCTGAACACAGATGTATTAATCTTAAGTCTAGTGTCTTAATTAAAAGACCATCCTTCTTCTCATTTAACAAACATTCTAGTTTAAAAGTTATTAGTGAAGACTAATACATTGAAATAGCCAGGATACCTCAAGAAATAATCTTCAGACTGACTCTGAGAGACTCATCTCCCCAGTTAAAACTGGTATATGCTAAGAATCAGACTTCTATTTGCATAGCCAAGAATGTCATTTAACAAGAACCTAAGTCAAAATTCACATCAGTTTCTGTACCAGTCAGGCATGATAAAGTCAGAACCACTCTTTTTAGTGAGTAATCTTTGGTTCCATTACCTCTGATGGGGTTTTTTTAATCACACTTACTGATTTTATATCCCAGCTTTTCAGCATGAATCCTCTTGGCCATGAACTGTCCTTCAATTAAGGCTCGTATCTCCACCTCCTTTGGAAAGTCTGGAACCTGTATCAGAGGAATACATTCAATTAACATGCACCTTATGTAGTATACAACACAAGGCTGGAGTCTGGTTTAAAAAAAACCCCACAGATTTATAGTTTCATTGTCCTTGTCTTCACCCTGAAGCCTACAGTCACAACTCTGCCCCTACTCTTCAGTTACATACACACAGGACTTCTAGAAGCTCATGACAGACAGAATATAGCCCATAACCTTGGCACTGTTGGTAAATCTTTCAATCTTCAAATCAGTGTATGATAGGGTGTGTTTCTAATGCCAGTTGTAAATTCTTCTGCATTCACTCCTTCACACCAACAGCTGCTTATGACATTCTCCTCAAGTACATTATCTCCTCTGGGGTACATTAGAAAAAAAATGAAATATACTAAGTAATGTCATACGCAGAAAAGTTTAAATTTGTCCTATGTCTACAAAAAAAGGAAACAAAAACTAATCCTTTTCACTGATTCATTCACTGTAGTAAAGAGAGATTTCTCCCTTGTAAAAAACAGTTGCTTATCTTACAGTAACCGTTGTTCTTTGAGATGTTCTGTGCACGTAGATCTCACTCATGGTGCACATGTGCCCTCTGCATAGGAGTTTGGTCATTTTGTCAGCTCTGTCCACTGTGGATCACATATGCCTTTTTCACATCCTTGGAATCCCTCCCTGGGGCATAAACAATAGAGCCTATAATTTAGTTCTTTCACCACCCAGAGTACAGATTAAGAGTCTCTGGGTGGCAGGGATGGGGGAGAATAGGGAGTCATGGGATCCACATGCAGAGAACACCTCAAAAATAACATTTACTATAAGGTAAGTGTGGAGGAGTGTCTGCCCCACACTGGCAGAAGGGATAAAGCCACTCTGGGGAGGCCATGCAGGAGGCAGCCAATTAGGAAAGGGCTGACAGAAACAGAGAATATGAAGACAGTTTAGAGAGACAGCAATCAGGGCCAGGACGGGCCATATAAGAAGGGCTGCTGAACAGAGAGCTTCAGTCACACCCTGGGGTTTAAGGAGGGGGAACTGGTTGCTCTGAAGGAGGGAAAGAAGACAGCCACATAGAACAGTGCTGGACAAGGGCAGGGAGAATGAGTGAGCTCCCAGTGAACTGCTGCCATACTGAAGCCCTGCTATAAGGGCTATGAGGAAGTGGCCCAAAAGAACAGACAATGGTGACTGAAGATGGCACAGAGCGTGGCTGCTGACTAGAGGATCCCTAGATTGGGACCTAGAGTAAGTCTGGGTTTTGTTTTCCCCCTTGGCCCCACTTGCAATTGAGGGAAGTGGCTAGAGTACAAATTGCAGCCTGCCACTGAGGCAAGTGGCTGGACAGAGGACTGCCAGTACTACAGAATAGGGAGAGAACCAAGTAGGGCACAGCCAGAGAGCCATGTTCAGAAGCGGACTTCACAGTCCTGAGAGTGACACGGGTCCTGAAGTAATGGTATTAAGATGTCACTAGATGAAGGCGTATCAGTGAACCAGAGCCAATTCCCAGGATGGCCAGCAGGAGGCACTGTAGTGTTGAATTACACCCAGTTACAGCTAATATTTGCGGTTTCTGTCTTAAAGTCTTTGTATGTGAGGATCTGGATCATGGTGTATAGCCCACAGCTCGGTTCCAGGTAGTGGGAGCCAGGAACTCATCTGAATAAAAACTGGAGAACTGCTTTCCTGACTTGTGCATCAGCTTCTGATGTTGCCACCAGAGAGTAATGACTGGTAAATGAATGCATTGAGGACAATGTCACTGATCTATAGAGTTTCACAATTAGTGTTCTACTGAAACATGCCACCAATACAGCCTAGGCTCTCGTATAGCGAGCAGTAACATGAACTCAAAATAGAAATGTATTAATATTATATTAATATTTGTTTCGAAATGGGAAACAATCCATTTCAACAACCTTTGAGCAGAGATTGGGTTGGTCTGCCTCTAGACCAATGGGCAGTTCCCCTTAGTTAGCTCCTGGCAGGTCACCAGATTCTTTATTTACCTGAGAGTCTGCAGGTACAGCTGCTCGCAGCTCCCATTGGCCATAGTTCCCAGCCAATGGGAGCTGCGGGAAGTGGTGCAGGCCAGGCTATCACTTCCCAGAGCGTCCCATTGGCTTGGAATGGTGAACCATGGCCAACTGTAGTTGTGAGTGGTCGTGCCTGCAGACACTCAGGTATATAAAGACTTTGGTGGTCTGCCACGGCCTAACCCTGTAGAAGCACGTCAGACCAACTGGTCACTTATTGCCCACCTATTCTCTAGATGTATTGCCACATATGATGAATAGTCTCAGAGATCTTCTGAATGGTTCTACAATACCACAGCCTCCTCTTAATGTCCAATATATGAAGTTTAGATTCACTAGAAGATGAATCTCAGAGGGGTAACCATGTTAGTATGTAACTTTAAAAACGAGAAGTAGTACTGTGGCACCTTAGAGACTAACAAAAATAGTGACATCACGGAAAAAATACAAGTTAAGTGAAAAGTTAGATCAGCATAGTTACAGCACTCAGGATTGTGAAAATCCACACCCCTGAGTGCTATAGCTATACTGATCTAACTCCCAAGTTAGATGTAGCTAGCTCAAAAACAGACAGTTTCTCTCAACCTAGCTAACTTTGTTCAGGGAGGTGGTGTTTTACAGTGAAAGAAAAACCTGCCCCATTGCCATTGGCTGTGTCTGCATTACAAGGATATGCTGAAACAGTTACAGCACCGTGGCTGTTCTGCAACAGTTCCCATATAGTAGATGTTGCCTCAGACAAGTGATTTATTTGTGCCCCCAGAAAATGGATGCCTGTGTACAAAAACCAAACCTTTAATCTCAGCTATGACATCCCAAGTCCCCTAACCCAGGAGCACAATAAATAGATGTTGTCCTGTTTATAATGAGCTAGCTGGGTTCAAAGTCAGTACTGTAGATACCTTCAAGCATGGGACCCAGGCCAGACAATTCCTTCAGAAAATCACTCTTAGGCTCACATCAGCATATGAAATCTAGAAGCAAGTATCACAGATGCAAAAGAGGACAAAGTTCTCAGCCCAGATAGGATGAGCCTCCTTTAAATCATGAATATAACGTGATTTGCTACAATATGGTAAATATATTATTACTACCTTGTTGTTGTCCCTGTTGAATCTGTGAATTCCAACAGCTTCAGGAGTAATTTCTATCACATCAAAATAGAAACCTTAAACCAAAGCAAATTAAAGAATGTCATGTTTTCTTTTAATCCAAAAAAACCTATCAGTTTCAGAAAATGGCTAGAAAAACAACAAATATGTATAATGCCCATAAGAGTACAAAACTGTAACAGAGTGGAGCAAGAAAAAGTAATTTGATTTACTAAACTATAAATTCAAATTTTGTATAGCATCTTCCATACACAAAATAAAATCACAGAATGTTTCCTGACCAATTCCAGTCCACACATTTATTGAATGAATTGTATTTCCTTTGATTTATTAAAACATGTTTTTAAAAGCATCTCTGATGCCAGGCAGGCACCTTTAATACTTAAATAGAAATACAAGCCATGTAATAAAAAAGACAAATTCAGCAACTCAGCCACGCTATATAAAAAAAATTACCAATCAAATACCTATGTATACAAATAGTATATATGGGTTACTAGAAAATAACTGGGTACTTAACTCAAGTAAGTTTTGTTTTTCTTCATTTAAATTATTATTCTGCGGTGGGGCTGGGAACAAGGAGTAAAGTATGTAGGCTGCCCCTGGGAGAGAGGAAAACCCCAGCACTCTCTCACCACGGCAGCTTGGGGCCACGTGAGAAACACCTGTCCACGGCTGTTGCGGCAGGCACAGCCAGGGGAAGGGTGCATATTCCCCAACTGGGGGACAAACAGACACACAGACAAACTCTCTGAAATATATAATAGATAGCTGTGCCTTTCTCCACCCCTGCCTCTTGCTGGCCCAATGGGGGGGGGGTTATAGTGATCCCCAACTCTGGCCCCTTGCTGCCCCCCTGTGGTCATTCTGCAGTATATCTCCCTTCTACCAGACTCTCCCTTTCTACTTTATGAGAAACAATCAAATTCCATGTACATCCCATTACCTTGGCACAATCAAATCCTAACCTTGCTTTAAATTATAAAAAGGAAGCTGCATACCAAGTTTGGTGCTCCTTACTGTTTAGGAGGAGTTCTTGAACAAACTGACTCACAGACGGACGGACAGACAGTCAGACAAACACATTTCTAAGAGATATAGTAAGATGACAATAATTCTTAAGAGTAGAAACAGGGAAAGCGGGAAAGGGAGAGTAGAAAAGAACAAGTTATAGGAAGCTAGAAGGAGCACAGGGAAACTGGAAGACTCTTAGTATCAAACTTGATAATTTTATTAGATAGCATTAGAAGTTCTAGATCAGGGATAAGAGAGAATTTTCTAGATAGGTACAAGCAATTTGTGAGAAAGATCTATTGCCCCTTATCAATGAATGAGATAAAGAAGAGAAGATGAGGATGGGGAAAGAAGAACTGAGACAGTCCAAGTAGTATCTTAGATGGTCAGCTAACTGGAATAAGGTCCTGTCTTATTTATTAGAATGCACACAAACACAACTTCATCGACTTCACTACGAGCTATCCAGTATACTTATCTGTGGAACAGTAAAGTTCAGGAGGGAAAAATAAATATCCTCAAATATAAATCTTTTACAAAATATAAATAGATAAACCATTTCAACTATTATTTTGATTCTCTACACAATGAAAAATAGTTCTAATACAACACTGAGTACAGAAACACTGACTCACTCTGTGAAAGGGTCTGATGTCTTGTCTACACTAAAAAGAGTTTGACAGTAGAGCTCTCCCTATATAGACATACCAGCACACCCTTCAACCACAGACAGTTTATACAAGCAAAAGAGTTCTGTTTCCAGTATAACTTACACCATTTCTGCAAACAAAATAAACTATACCAGGTGTTTTTTTTTTGTTTGCCAAAATAAGATGTATATATAAGAGGGTTTGTGCCAGCATAGCTATACTGGTGACAGGTCTGATTTATTTCACACTCCTAACAAACATAGCTATGTTGGCATATATTTTAGATATAGACAAGGCATGACTATCATGAAACTTTCTCTGATTTGTTTAGAACATAACATTTCAATGTTAAAAACATCATAATATGGGAGTTATTAGTTATTTCACTGCTCAGACGCCTTAGGGATGTTAAATTTCAAGTAATTGATTAATCGAATAGTCGATAGGGTGTCTCCGCCTTTGAAGTGTAGCAACAGCCCTAGGGCTGTTGCTACACTTCAAAGGTGAAAGTACTGCATGGAGCTGGGGTCAGCTGGGGACTCCCCTGCTGATCCTGGGCTCTGTGTGGTGCTGCCACTTTGAAATGCCACGGGGAGCTCGGAGTCAGGCTCCACGTGGCATTTCAAAGAGGCAGTGCCACACAGAGCCCAGGGTTAGCGGGAGAGTCCCCAGCTGATCCCGGGCTCCATGCGGCAATGCTGCTTTGAAACACCACGTGCAGCTTCTAGACACCCCAGCTGGCCCCAGGCTGCATGCGGCATTTCAAAGCAGCAGTGGTGTTTCAAAGTGGTAGCGCCACATGGAGCCCACTTTGAAGTACCCCTTCTTCTCACCTCCCCACCTTGCTGTCTCTTTCTGATAGAGGCAGCAAGGGGAGTGGGGGACAGCAACTAGTCAACTAGCCTGTCGACTATCCGATAAGCATTTGTTTATCGGATAGTCGACTAGTCCTTCACATCCCTAGGATGCCCATTGACTTTAATTACATACAGCCCTGTAAAGATCAGTGAAAAATTTTATGAAAGCCTTTTTCATTCTCTAGACATTGTATTATCCTCTATTTTCTTTACTATTATAGCTCTAGTTTTAAACAACATAGAGATACACTCTAGTTCACCTTCTTGGAACTTGGAATTTCTGTTTTGTACGAAATTTCAAAATTCATTTTCATGCTGAATCTGAATGAAAAGAAATATTTTCAAAATTTCCTGCTAAAGAAATTTCTGAAAGGTTTTCATTTTGGACTTTCCAAATTTTATTGTATTTTACTGTTTGTTCATCTTTATATTTTCATTATTTTTACACTGTTTCATGACTACTACGGTCATAAAATAATAGTTTAATTATTCTATTTTTTATTTTTAAATGATTATAGGCAACTGTTACTTAGTGCTGATTGAAATCTTTTATCTTGACCAAAGGGTCCCCTGTTTGTGTGATGATGAAACAATTTGACACTAAATACAAAGTACACACAGAACACTAAGTGTTAACTTATTCTCTAGATCATAGCATGTCCTGTGTGTGTGGTAATAAAACAGTACTATCCCATTTTCAGTTGCCAAGATGGTTTCCAGAATAAAGTGCTGTATTAAGTGGCCAATCAAGAGGAAGGCTAAAATTAAAATTGGTCTTCCAACTAAACAGAATATTTTTGGGTATGTTTTGGTACTTCCTCCCTCTCCCTCCCCTCTCCCCCCCCCCCCCCCCCGCCCCTTGATTCCTTAACTCTTGGCCTTTATCATCACCTAAGTTTTCATTTCTATTACTTGTGAAATAATGATTGCATCCAAGCAAACCCTGGAGTTTCCAATTTTGTCAAGGTTCATACCTAGGTTTCCATTGTTTCCCACAACCGTACATTTTAGGGCTCTGGAGAATTCGTCCCAGGAGCCTGAAGCACAGTCATCTCTGATCCTCTCTCTCATTAGAGAGCCATTCTTAAAACTAAAAACAAAAAACAATACTAACCATATATTCAAAAGCTGCATTTTCCAAATCATTTGGACCCCAGGTTATTAAAAAAGATTTTGATGCACTCTAGAGGATTTAGACACACAACTTTCACCAATATTAATTGAACATGTCTAAATACCTTACAGTGCTTTAAAAGTCTCTAACTTGGTGCAACTGATGGGACAGACAAAGGCCTTCTCTTTTACTTTGACCTTGTCATTGCCTATGGGCCAAACTATCTCCCTGGGCAAATTAGAGCAGTCTCAGAGTTGTCCTAGGGGCCATTCCAGCATCATAGGATCACATTTCAGCTACACACCCAGCATGTCCCAGAACAACCACAGTTCTTCCCTTCTATGAAAGAGACATCTCCAGATGCCTATTTAAAGTACAGTTATGTCCCTTTTGTACTACTAGTGTAAAGATTACATGATTTGGGTCAAGGATTTAGCCCCTAAACTATTACCATGCATGTGATTTCCATTCATCTAAATTTAATACATTGCCTTAGATTCTTGCTCAGCCACTTCAAATTATACAAAAATTAACCCATCCCTTATATTGGCACCAGAGCTTATTCCTCACAATTCTGCAGCTCCTGCTCCCCAAATTAAAAATGGGAATGTCACAATGTTGAGGCAAATGTTGTCATACACTGTACAGAATATTGAACTTTTTATTCATTATCATTTTGCAAAGGAAACGAGAAATATTTTGTTGACTTTTAACATAAGAGAAAAATAATGTAAAAGGACATTACCATAAAAGTGCCATATAAGCTTGAGAATCAACAGGATTGCAGAAAATATGACCTTCTAAGGCAGGTGTTGGTTCTTGAATCCAAAGAAACAATGTGTCACTTGTACCAAGGCTAATCTGGAGAAGAAGATAATTGCAGACTTATAAAATGGGAGGCAATATAGAAATTAAATTAAACCTATTTATTATTACTGCTAACTTTTTTTAAATTACACCATTAAATGAACTGGATTCTTATTGTAGCAAATGCTGATTCAGGTTATCACCCAATGAAGTATGTTCCAGATAGAGAAAGAGACCCAGCAATTTATAAATTTGGAGAATTATCTTAAAAGTATTCGACAAGTTTGCTTAAAGTCCTGCATCCAGCTCTAGAAACAGCTGCAATGAGAATCGGTCTGACTCCCATACATAGAAAATGAACAGATTCGCTATTTCAATTTATTTGAGAACCTAAGGTTATTGTCCAGGTTACTATTTTAACCTCTGTATTATCTCTAATTTTATCACAGTGATGTGAACATTTTTCATTAATGCATATTGACTTACTGCAATGTCCCCTTCTTCAAGTTTCATTCCCGCAAGTGATGCTGAAAACATACAGAAGACAGTTCAATTAATAATTAGGCACACAAAGTATTTATGCTACATTACATATGACATTCTGTTCTGTGCAGAAAATCATACCAAGGCCTAAACACAACTTCAAAATGGACTTGAGTGGTGAGTGGGCGTTTGGAGACATTCACCCTAAATATACTAAGTTAGCCATTATAGGGCACGGGTGGGAAATAATTGGGGGTGGGCCATTCCATGAATTTTAGGAAGTTGTCAGGGGCCAGATCTGGGCTCCCAGAAGGGGTGGGGTCCCAGACAAAAGGGGAAGAGCTGGGAGCTAAAGAGAGAGAGAGAGAGAGAGAGAGGTGTGTGTGAGAAAGAGAGAGACTCTGCATGTATTATTTATACCTGCCACTGGAATTTCCACTACATGCATCTGACGAAGTGAGTCTTTGCCCACGAAAGCTTATGCTCCAATAAATCTGTTAGGGTACGTCTACACTTACTCCCTATCTCGAGATAGGGATGCAAATGTAGTGTACCAAAACTGCTAATGAAGCACGGGATTTAAATATCCCATGCTTAATTGGCATAATCGTGTCCAGCCACCATTTTGAAATTGCATTATTGTGAAATAAAACGCTCTGTGTAGCAGCATTATTTAGAGAGAAAACCTCTCTCTCAAAATAACTGTTACTCCTCATAAAATCCTTCTGGCAATGATGGGGCTCATATCCTCTTATCTGCAGTGTCAATAGATCTTGGTTTAAGATTGTTTTGGGCCAAAAGATATGGAAAACTTTTCTGAAGCAGGTTGTAGAGAATTAAGACATTTTGGACATGTCATACTTTCTCATTCCCCAGGATTCTGCACTGTGCAAATCACTTAATCTCCCTTATTTCCCCATCTGTAAAGTGAAACCAAGGACAGTTCCTTTTGCCTACATTTTCCATGACTTGTCTATTTCGATTAGAACTGTCTTTTACTATACATATGTACAGTGCCTAGCAAAAAGAAGCTCCTATCTTGGTCACATAAGCACTACTGTAATACAGATAAATAATTTTAAAATTTCAAGAAATAGTGCTTCTCCACTCCAGTTCATGGGAGTTTTCAGAACTTCCATAAGCATCCCTAAATATAGCACATCTTGGACACTAGGGAATTTTGAAGCCCTGCAATTATCTCTTAATTAGAATTTTAATAAAGGGCATCATTAAAATCTCTGCACCAATGAGATTAATGAGGCAGTGGAAAAGAATAAAAACAAACTTTCCAGCGCTCTGATGCCTGATCTCCTGCTGTCTTTTTCAAGGAAGGCTTAGCATTATATCTTATAGTGTTGACATTTGTCTTCTGGTCATTGTTTTCCCTTTCAAAAAATATGATATGTACTCTACACGAGTAACTATCTAAAGCACAGCAGTATCATTAATGCAGTGTTTGGGACTATGAATGTGAAATTGTGCACTACTTTTTTAAGGGTTTGTTTCCTGTATATAGAATTTTACTTTTAAAACTTTTTACAGATTTTAATGGCAGATTTCTTTTTAAAGGTTTGGGAATTGTTTGTCTTACTTTAAATATGTTTATTTGAACTAAGTGTTCTCTCCTTCATACACAGGACCAAAAGCTTAACTGAAGAAAAGTTCTAGTAGTTAGAGTAAATCTTTGATCTCTGTTTCTACCTTCAGGCTTGGAAGAGAAAAGCAAGTTCTTTAAACAATAGATTTTCTCAAGCTAAAATGGAACTGTTAATTGGCAAAGGAAGTTTCTGAGATGTAGATAAACCAAAACTTATCAAGGTAGAATTTAGGTGCACAGTGATTATGAGATGCATTTGGAGTCTATACACTATATATCTCATACAAAGTGTGTTATCTCAGAAGAATCAGTGACAAAAGCTGTTGGAAAAAGGTGCCTGTGTGTGACATTCTTTCACCATATATAGATCATCTGTATATTGCAATATGCACTGAATAAATCTCAATTTTCAAACACAGAATTATGGAAGCATATTTGTTTACTCTCTCACCTGGATTGTCACCAGTAAATGCTACAACTTTACAGTCTGGACTAAACCCATAGCGTTGAATATAATATGGAGAAAGAGAGCCCTAAGGAGTAAACAACATGTGAAGAAAGCTGAAAAGTGCAAATTAATTCCACTATGCCAAATACATCGATAACTCAGATAGCCAACTAATTCTGTAGTAGGGATGTAACCAATTAACTGATTAAGCTTATCAGTTAATGCTATAGGCTACATGCATTTCCCACCCCCTTACCAGTACATTTTTTTAGCAGACTGGCCAGCAGCCCAGCTCAGCCCCAGTTTGTGCTGGATCCAGGACCTACCCATGCCGCGGCTCTGCATTTAAAGTGTATTAGGAGCTGGGCGGGCAGGCAATCTGGCTCAGTTCTGGCTCACACCGGGTCCAGGAGCTCAGACCCCCACTGGACAGGGGCTGTTGCCACCCTGCACTGCTGCCTCTATATCAGGGGGCAGTGTGCGAGGGGAGCTGGTTTTTAAACTGCCTCCCCTTGCGGACCAGCTCTTGCCTGGCACCCCACAGGCTGCCTCTGATAAAGAGGCAGCAGTGCAGAGTGGCAAGGGGCTCCTCGGGATTGGGGCCAGAGCACACTGGCTGCCAGCCTCACCCCAAGGGACTAGAGAATAGTCGAGTAACCGATAAGAATTCATGAAGTTAATCAACTATTTAATTAACCGATATTTAACATCCCAATTCTGTAGTACTTCTATAGAAGTTACAATCATTATTTACATTTATTTTATACTGTTGTGCTTTAGAGATTTTTGAGCTAACATTTTTATAAGATACCAACAAGTAAACTTCCCGAAAACCTCCCTCATATCAAATTCTGAAATGAAGACAACAGCAGCATTTTGACTTGAGATCTCCTTCCAGGTACTCAGCACACAAATGCACATGTTCCCCATCCACGTATATATTAATATTAAAAATTAGATAGAAATACAGAATGATATGCAAACACACACAACTAGCATGCATCACCATGTCACACGATATAAATGTTCATCAGTGATTATCTTTTATTTTATGGTTAAGGATTCCATTCTTTTATGTCTCCCCAATAACAAAACCAACAAATAGCAGCAAAAGACTCTTCTTTAAAATAAGATGACACTTATACTGACTTCTAAAATACTGTTCCAGTTTTCACTGCCAATACCAGAAGACTAGCACTTGGCACTGGAATCCCAGCACAATTCCAGATGGGTTAACTATGTTTACTAGTGTTTATATAGTGACTGGGTGCCTCTCCCACACATGAACATCTCTCTTTTGGTGGTACTGATCAGACCAAATCAATCTATTTCAAGAGGTATTCAACCAGATTTGTTTTGACAATATAACAAAGATATGCTAGGTGAACTGAGGGCTTTTAATAAACCTGATAACTGACTGAAGTTATTGCATGAGTCCTTCAGACTTTATAACTACCATACTCTACTGCACTTGAGAAGCTTGAATGCCAGATAATCGTATTTCTTCAGTGTTAGAAATACAGTAAGTATTATTCACTCTTAAGTCAAACAAGTGTTTGCAGATGTGCAAGGAAAGAAGAGAGACTTCTATCATTTGAGCATTGCTAACGGGGTCACCACAATCTTAGTCTTTGTATCCCCAGCATGCAAAGACCCAGAGGAAAATAGTGACAGCCAACAGCCACCAAAGTAGGGCTTGTGCATCCTTTCAGTTATCAGCACTCCTGCTCTGGAATGCAATTCCATAGTACTCCTGAACATATTAGGTCAGCCAGAACAGCTCGGGGAGCTTACTGCTGGAGCACAGCCTCTCTCTACAAACATACATCACAAGGAGCCCTACTGTTACACACAGAGCACACCCCTGAAATGTTCCAGTGCCATTTTCATCCGCAGTTATCCTCCACAGACACATACCAGTATTGAGCTGGATGGCACAACAGATCCCAGCTTTTCTTCTAATCCTGGTGCACAAGCACTAAGGCAGGTAGTGGACCACATTTTATCATGAATCTGCAGTAAGTTCATTCCAGAACCTATGAGACAACAGCATAAAAACATGAGATGTAAACCTTGAAACATGAGACTACATTAATGAAAAGAAAACAAAGATACTGAATTAGAGGATTTCACCTGGCTAAAGGCAGAGAAAAAACTATACACAAACATGGGACATTTAATAGTGACATGGAATGGTCTCAGCTCAGCTGAGCTCAGGGATTCTGTACTGTTACCAACGCACAGCTCTGTGGTAGTTTTCATTTTGGAAAGGGCTAGAAATCTTTCCCACTGCATAGGGACCAGGTATAGCCAAACCTCTTGCCCTCCAACCAGTGAGGCTAGACTGTGAAAATACGTGAGGAATACAGCCATAGAACCTGCAATCCCTCAATACTAGCCAGCAAAATGAGACGTATATGCTGCATGCAATCAAAGCATGATACAGCAACTGCATTCCCTTTGCATGAGGGAATTGTGCCTGAGGCACAATATTGCAGGAATTCCTACGAAGGTGGTATGTACTCTTGCCTTGTATCTAGCTTGGGGTGTGATTTTAGTTCATCATTTAGCCCTTACTAATCCTTCTAAAATCCCTGTAAGGTTATATTTGTATTATTACCCCCTTTCCAAATGGGAAAACTGATCCTGAGATGTCATGGCCCAAATTTTAAAAAATAACCTCTAATTTTGTGCGATACAAATTTCGAGTGTTCAGTTTTATACATTTAAGACATGATTTTCAGACTTATTGAATATCTTCAAGTCCAGTTGATCTCAATGAGAGTTGTGGGTACTCAGCACCTCAAAAATCACCTTCAATATATGAACTATTGGATTTTTTTTAATTCAGTCTTAATGATTGTAACTCTGTGTCACAGCCAGGATTAGAGTTGAGGTAACTCCATTTACACTGCTCCAGCTTCTTCTCTAGTTAAAAAGAACATTTTTAAAAATCATGATCGACTGAGCACCAACTGTGGAGATGTTTAATACTGAAACATCTCGTACCCTGCACTAATCTAAGATATATTTAATTAGACATTTCACTGCACTCTTAATAACCAGCGGTGAATCCTGCTAACTTACTAATAATGTTATCCTGTGCTAAAGACATTTTTGCTTTTATATCTAATTAGCCCAAGAACCTGCTTATCTCATTGACAGAAACTCAGTCATTGTCCAAACTGACTGGTAAATCTGAAACCAATGGAATTTTGCTCAGTGCTACTGACCTTTAGACAGTTGCATACATACAGGGAGAATGAAACTTGCCCTCACCACACAGATTGTGCAATCAGGCTCTCCATAGAGTTTTGTGGGGCTGGAGAGGGAGGGAATGAAATGTAGTCCACCCCCTAAGCAACTGGCAGACCACTAGACTGCAATATGGCCCCTCTGCATCCCCCATGCAAGTATATGAAACTACTGGATATGCAAGCACTGAGGTAGATGCCACACCGTAATTCTTAACACCCTCCTCTGCTCCAAGTCATTTCAGGCTATTGAACAGCCCCCATCCACAGTGCTCATAGGGTGCAGAAACAACCCCTATTGCCAGTGCAGCCCCTCTTCTGCAAGCATTCTGTCTCTCTTACATACATACATACAGAGAGAGAGAGAGAATGCTAGATCTCTGCACTTTGGTGTCTTAACATTTTATAGAGACGTCCAACAGTAAGTATTGTAAGGTATATTTAAACCAAATAACCCAGCCCAGCTTTACAAACAGAGTGTATTATACACTTTTGAGACACTGGAATAACTCGGGCCACATCGTAGGAAATTCAGATTACATTTTACGTGAGTTAGTGATGTATAAATGAAATTAAATGCATTTGATTGAATCAATTTCCTTTTATGCAAATTAAATACACCTAATAAATTATATGATGGTTAATTTGCCCTATGATTCAGCAGCAGGAATTCGACACAGCACACTTTCCATGGACATGAGATGTGTTTCTCTTCCCTGATGTCAATCAGAACTACCACCATCAAATACAGAAAATACTCTTCCACAGAGGAGGAGGGGGAACTGAACAAAGAGTTCTGGCCCTGGGGAAATTCTATGTAAGGGATGGGAAGCAAACAATGATTGTCTTCAGCTGACTTCACAGAAAGCTACCCACCTCAAGAGAATACATGAAAGCACCAGGAAATAAAAAGACCTCTTAACAACAGAGGTGCAGCTGAGCTGCTAGACTCAGGTCAGAAAAAAGATCTGCTCTGGCCTGAAGAACTTTACATTAAATAAGAAATGGGGTGAGAAATTATTATTTGTAACAATTTCTTTTAGATTATTAGGCTTAGCTAGTGTTCTTGACTTTTACTTAGTAACTTGCTTTGATGTGTCTGTTATCACTTGCAACCACTTAAATCCCACTTTTTATACTTAATAAAACCACTTTTGGTTATTATGAAATCCAGCACAAATAATTCTTACCTGGGGAAGGGGGAAGCAACAGCTATGCATCTCTCTCTTTCACTGATAAGGAGAATGAATTTATGAGTTTTCTGTGTGTAAAACTTTTATACAAAGACTGATTTATCCGGTGTTTTGGTCCCTATTTGGGGCTGTGCTCATGGGTGCTGTCGAGCCCCTGTATCTGAGCCCTCCCAGAGCTGAACAGTTATCAGGGTCTGTGTTACTATGCTGGGGAGTGGTTACCCCAATTCTGTGTTTTTGCTGGAGGAGCTTCTGGCTCAGCAGAACAGAGTGGTAGGGTATGCAGACAACAGGTAGGAGGACTCAGGAGGTATGATCTGTCCATTAGTGACAGCTGCAAGAGGATCTTTATAACTCAATCTGTCACAAAATTGTTTAGTCCTCTAGTGCAGTGTTTCTGAAAGTGTTCCGCGGAATCACTTTGAGAAACACATTAACTGGCTGCCCCAGTTTGTTTATTTACCAGTGCCGTGGCCACGGACCCTCGCAGCTCCCATTGGCTCTGTTTCATCCTTTGCAGCCAAGGGGAGCTGCGGGAAGCAGTGTGGGCCAGGCCATCGCGTCCCGCTTGGCTGCAAAAAGTGAAATGGAGCCAATGGGAGATGCGAGGCTGCGTAGCCGCGGCGCCGGTAAATAAACAAACCGGGGCGGCCAGTTAATGTTTCTCTCAAAGTGATTCCATGGAACACTTTCCAAAACACTCTAATGTAACTTGACAGGATTTTTTAAAGCCTATATGACCTGAAGTTAAACTTATAGAAATGAAGAGTAGGTCTATTATATGACCATTTTTTTCAGAGATGTGTTTCCAAATACAATATACAGGATCAATGGAAAGAGATTGTATGAACTGCAGGAAATTGCAAAAGATGAGAAAAAAACAGGCTTTGCATCAGCAGTATAAAAACTCTTGCATAATATTTATTTTTATTATTGCTATTAGGATGATCTCCCATTATGTTAACAGAAGACAAGGGATGGAAGACATGTAATTTAACTTCAATCTAGTAAAGAGTGGCACCATAATGTATGATTTCACTCTCCCATCTTTTTCACACAAAGGTGTAATAACTTTACATCCTCAGAACAGAGTATTTACTCTAGGTATTTAAATGTCCAGAGGAGCAACAGAATTAGATGGGTACCCTGTGTGTAAGTTAGAGCTGGTTAAAAGTTACGTGTGAAAAGTTTCGAATGAAACAAAAAAATTCCCATTTTATGCAAAGTTTTTCACATTTTTTTTGACCCAACCCAAAAAGTTTCAATTTCCAAAACTGAAAAAGTTGGTTTTTCATCCCTTTCTTCTCTCTCTGAAAACAGTTTTCAGAAACCACACCATTTTAGTTTTTCATCAAAAATATATGGAACATTTCAACCAAAATGAACATTTATTTTCCATTTGAAAAGTCATTTTTTCCCCACATACTCAAAAAATCCAAAAGTGTTTTGACCAGTCTTAGTTTCAGGACAGAATGTTGGGATTGATCCCCCAAGGGTCTCAGGGGCTCTATGAGGGCACCCTCAACTCCCAAAAAATCCAACGGTTGCACTTGCTAACTGTCTAAAAGCTGCAATAAAGATGATGGGAGTGATGGATGCTCAGCATCCTTCAGAGTTTTTCCCACCGAGGAATATGATTCAGACCACCCCCCCGCAAAATAAAAGATTGCTGAAGTTTACATCATCAATATAATTAAATAAAATGCTGAAATTGCTAATTGCATTAAGACTAGATCATAAACATGATCATCTCATGCTGGCAGTATATAAGCATAGACAGCCTTGCAGGTTTTAGGGTCTGTGTCAGGTGTATTATGCCTTTCAGGAACAGTCGTGCACTTCCAGTGAAAGCAAGCCTGGGATCAATCAAGGAACCCTATCCTGCCCTGCCTCAACCTAACTGAGGGTATGTCTACACTGCCACCCTAGTTCGAACTAGGGTGACTAATTGTAGGCGTTCGAACTTGCAAATGAAGCCCGGGATTTAAATATCCCAGCTTCATTTGCATGTTCCCGGGCGCCGCCATTTTTAAATGCCCCGTAGTTTGAACTACCTGCCCGCGGCTACACGCGGCACGGACTAGGTAGTTCGAATTAAAGCTCCTAATTCGAACTACCGTTATTCCTCCTGCAAGGAGGTTTAACGGTCGTTCGAATTAGGATCTTTAATTCGAACTACCTAGTCCGTGCCGCGTGTAGCCGCGGGCAGGTAGTTCAAACTACAGGGCATTTAAAAATGGCGGCGCCCGGGAACATGCAAATGAAGCCCGGGATATTTAAATCCCGGGCTTCATTTGCAAGTTCGAATCCCTACATTAGCCACCCTAGTTCGAACTAGGGTGGCAGTGTAGACATACCCTGAGTAGGAAAGAGAGGACCCATAGTCCCTTTGGCCACTACATGGTGGGATTTTTCCATTGCTGTAATAACTCCACATTATGGATGCTTATTAACCACAACACACACATCTTGTCCCAATTAACCACAACACACACATCTTGCTCTGCATTTAAAACTCTGGACTGGAAGGCTGACTCAGCCCCAGCCCACCATTTGAAGTTTTAAATGCTGCTGCCGTGGAACAGCCTCTATCCACAGTGAGTCAGGCTCACTGTGGACAGAGGCTGTTCTGTGCTGTATCAGAGGCAGCAGCACGGGGCAGCAGGCGGGAGACGATCCGTGAGGAAAGCCGGTTTAAAAAACCAGCTCCCCATGCGGACTGGCTCCCGCCCGCCACCCCACACTGCTGCCTCTGATACAGAGGCAGCAATGCAGAGTGGCAGGGGGCTTCCTGGGAGTGAGGCCAGGAGTGCACTGGCTGCCATCCTCGCCCACAGGGGCCATCGAATAATCATGTAACCGCTAAAATTGTGCAGGTACACAATTACCTGATTAAACGATTGCTAACATCCCTACTCCACATAGGTTAACAGAAGCACTCTTTCATTGATATCCTTTTACACTTCTAAGCACAGTAGCTATGTCGAGCTAAGTTTTAAGTACAGATCATGTTTAAGTTTGGTTTCTCTGCTTCAAACCTCTGAGATAAAAGCTATATGAACTTTTTTTAGTTGCTCCTCCCTGACCTGTCGTCTAAGGGAAAGGGAAAGTAGAGGGTCTGCCTGCCAAGGAGAACATTAAGAAAAAAGCAACTCAGCTGGCCAAGAGGGTTCAGAGGCCCTATAAAGGGACACTTTTAAAGCTAGATTTTGGCCTGTCACTAACTCTTAAATCCTACACAGAGCCCCAAGCATATATGAGGTTCCAAGCTGCCCAAGTGGGGGATACAGATATGAATTGCTTGCTACCTTGTTGAAGTGAGAGATACTGAACTTCTTCTTCCCAGCCTTGTTACTAGAAAGGAGATGAAATAGTGAGTTGAACTTGATCTCCAACTATGTCTTCAGTTCTGGCTTTACCATCTTTTCATGCTATCACTTCACTGACAGCCTTAATATCTAACCATGAAACTATGGGGGAGGGGGAAAACAACCCCATGTGGGCAGGAGGAGGCTGGGAGGGAGAGAATATGCCCTTGGCCCCCAGCCTCCTACACTCCCCACACACACATCCCCAAGGCTCTGCCCTGAAGGACCTGGGCAAGTCTGCTAGTACATCATAAAGTAGAAACATAAAGTGCACAAACTCATTTTTTAAAAAATCTTTGAGGGATCCTGATAGAAAGAGGAGGTCAGTTTTTATGTTTGCACGCACACACGCATGCATGCACCTGGAGGCAAAGAGGTAACAGTATTAAGATGAACACTAAAATAAGAGTAATTAATTCATTGCAGAGCCACAAATTTAAAATACATTCCTCATCAGAGTAGTAATACTTAAACATGTGGGAAACACTTTGTCCTTCTTCTATTCATGATGGGGAGACAGGGAAACTCCCATGCAGGACTGTCCCCACCCACAAAGAACAGACAACACTTACCATCACAATAATCAATGGGTGCATACACACTTAGAAAAAGGGATGCTGCAAAGCTACTAACCACAGAGATTCTCTGAAAGACAAAGATAACATGAAATAGTAACACTCATCAACTGTGATGTCAAAACAACTGCAGCTTGTGTAAATCAAAGCAACAACATACTAATAAAATTTCAGCAATGGGTACTGTCTGCCAGAAAGTATTATCCAGTAAAATTTTCTTGCCTGGGCTTATAGAAGACAGCCATCTAAAAAGAAACCTTATGAAACATACAACATATACACACAATATAGGAATGTATTCTGCCTTAGTACACATTACTGTACAGCCATGATATATCTAAGGGCCACAATTTAATAAAAATAAGTCTGTATACAAAAAAACAAGCAGACAGAAAAATCAAAGAATACGTGACAGCACAGAAATCATACCAATAGCATCCATCGCTGAACCCAAAGGGAAATCAAAGCTAAACACAGACAAGATCTTACAAACGTCTCCTTTGGTGAGGGACTCTTCCATCACCCCAACATGAGCACTCGTCTTCCTGAGTCCATCAACTTCTTCCCAAGTCAAGCAACATAGTCCACCCCTGAAGTTAGCCCTCTGACAGCAATCAGCTATGCACTGCAATGCTACCCATTACTATGCCACAGACTCACTTCTCAGAGATAGACGGTAGATGGTCTCTAAGGAGGGTCATAAGGATGGCAAGACTTAATGACTCTCTATACCTTCTTTAGGCACTACCCAGGGACACATTTCAGCATGGCTGAGATGGACCCAGCCCTTCCTTGTACTCCAATGGACACTAGCTGCCTGAAAGAGAATGAGGAGGGTTGGATTAAAGGTTGGTTCTGGCTCAGCTCTCTAAACCATCCAGAAAAACAGGCTGGCACAGTGGAGGAAACACACCACATCCTCTATAACAGTGTTTCCCAAATGGTGTTCCGCAAAGTGAAAATAAGGATTCCGTGAGAAAATTCCATTACAATAACATTTTATGATTAAAAAAAAAAATTAATATTATGTGATTTTTGTTTTTAAATATGTGCAATTAAACTAAATATTGATCTCACGACCTTGTTTAGCATTTGTTTATTATTATTATTACTTATTTGTGGTCTACTTTTTCAGCTCCATATATTTGACTGTTATTAGGAGTTCCACAAAATTCTTTCGAGTTTAAAAGGGTTGCATGGCCAGATAAAACTGGGAAACACCGATTTATAAAGTAGCGAGCTGCAAAGTAATGTGTGTACTGCATAAAGGTCCTTAAGAGAAATTCTTACCAAGACAGAATTCCTCTGGGGAATTCTGGTTATACTGTAATATGGCACTGCCACATCCCTTTCAGCACAACTAGGGAAGCCAAATTACAATCTACTTCTCAGCCTCTAGACCTGATCAAGGACTCGGATCACAAGGATCCTGGCTTAATTCACTTCTGTATGAATTTATTCTTAAATCTGTGACCAGAATATGTAGTTTGTCTTTTATCCATTCCATATCCTCTCACCCTAGAACAAGAAGTGTCACAAAGACATTCATGAAAATACAGAGAGAACAATATTAAAGAAAATCATCCTTTACAAAGTATATGGTGAACCTGTGAGACTTACTGCAGTAGGATATCAGGAAGGTATTTTAAAATTAGGGATGCTAACATATAGTCATTTCAATGATTAACCAATAAGCCGAAGCTTTCAAACGACTACACGCAACCCCCTCCCGCCCCTTGCTGCCTCTGATACAGAGGCAGCAAGGGGCAGGGAGGAGAGGAGCGGAGCCAGTGCCCGTGGGAAGTTAGCTTTTAAGCCAGCTTCCCACAAGCACCAGATCCTGCAGAGCCATCTGCTCACCCCCACACCGCTGCCTATGATAGAGAGGCAGCAGCGCAGAGGGTGAGGGGGGCAGGCAGGAGCCGATACACGCAAGAAGCCAGCTTTCAAGGGATTTATCACTTTATCACCTTGCTCTGAAACACTGAATATCAGTCACTGCTTGAGGCAGAACATCAGATTTTCAGCCTTGAGCAGTTAAAATAATAATAGTTATTGCTGATTTCTCAATTTCAGTAAAAAGGAAACTTTCATTTGAAATTTGTAATTCATTTTAATAATTATAGAGATCAAAATAACTTTCAAGGCCAATCTGTGAAAACAGTCTCAACTCAACCTCCAGTTTTTCCTAGGTAACAATGCCTGGCACCTGTTTTGCAACAGCAAACATTGCACTGATACACCCACAGAACAACGATTTGCATGTATTAACTATGCATAATCACATGCTTGGGAGAGCAAATATGGTAATATCTGCACAAACTGGTGCACACGCAATTTTGTGCAGGCAAAATTAAGGCCTATTTTTTTAATTTTGATTCAAAATGTTGTGACCCAGAAGTATTCACAATGTTAAATACATCAATCTAAAAATATCAGGTATGTGATTTTCATCTGCCAATGAATTGATATGATTAAAAAAAACAGATCCACTTTATAAAGTCACGAGCCCCATATTATATATTTTGCATTATGACAACTAATGCAAGAAATAACATGCATTTCTTTTTAGCAAAAACTTATTTATTTCCTTAACAAAATTAAAATGATTTTCATCTGTGATTTCCAATAAATTTATTGAAGTTGAGCCAACCTCAGTTTGTGCGTAGACCTCAGGGTTCTGGCTGTAAATCTTTGCTATCTGGTTTCCAGTAAAACGCTGAGAAAGAAATGCAAATGATTAGGAATACAAATGCTAAATAGAGTCAATAATCATTAACTCTGTGTAATGAGTTCAGTACATTGCACTTTGGATATTTAATTTGCCTGATGCATGAAGAAAGTCAGTGCATAGCAGGCAATCTGCACTAAACAGGCTATAATGCATAGTCTCATTATGAGAATTTTGCTCACCTTTTGGAAAAAGGCTGTGAAAAAAGCATTACTATCCATAATTTATGTTTCAGAAATGTGACAGTTCAGTGGAACAAATCATAATTTATTACATATAGAGGAACCCAATATAATGCAAACATTGCCTTCAAAGACTTAAAATGTTCCCAATTTATACAACTCTGCATAAATGGGGTAAATGGAGGACAGGGTGCTACAAGCCAGAAATCATTAATGGATAAGGAGTAATTATTTCTCATACATGTGTTAAATCAGATAAAGGAAAAACACTTAAGATGCTGAACTTTTTTGTTAATTAGTTCATTGCCTGTTTTAAGTGAAAAAGCAACATTTTGCATTTTTTAAAGTTTCATTTCAACTCAAATGAACATATATTACATCAAAAGAAGGACCTATGCATGTGACTAGGACATTTTGATGAATTTGCCATCACTAACAAACTGACACCTAGGTGCTATTTATATATACTACTTGTCTAAAACAGTATTACACAAACTGGGGGGGGTGGGGAGAAGTAAAGAAGCTAGGATCCCATGGGTCCCATAGGACTCACTGATAACAGCAGGAGTGAGATTTTAAAAAGGAGTAGGTATTGTGGGATAAAAACAAAATGGGTATTGCAGGGCGGGACAAGCCCAGGATTAAAAAACAGTCCTCCCACATCACAAAGATCATGAATGCCCCAGCCAGCAGCCACCACTCTCTAGCAGCCCACTTCTGAAGGCAGCGCCACTGCCAGTAGCAGTGCAGAAGGGATTACTTCAAATTACAGGTGATGGGGGGGTGAGAAATTCCATAAACGGTAAGTGGGGGGGGGAAACGACTTGAAAAGTTTGTGTGCCACTGGTGTAAAAGACTTAGAATCATAGAATCATAGAACCATAGAGCTGGAAGAGACCTCAGAAGGTCATCGAGTCCAGCCCCCTGCTCTAGGCAGGACCAATCCCTCACTCCATGACATACTGTCACAATTGTGGTAGGAGGAGGTGCCTGATCTGGAGTCCCATTGAAATAAGAAGGGTGTGATGATGGACCATTCTGTAATAACCATGGACATTTGGAACTCACAATCCCCCCAGGTCTACAATGGTCTGAGATCGTTAACTTCCAGGGAGCAATAAAAGGCCCATTTTTTTTTTCCTTTACCTATGAAGAGATGGGTTTTGGGTAGGGCTTGATAGTGGTGTTGCCAGGCTCCAAGTGTCTTCTTTAGAGATTTTTATCAATTTGACTAAAATTAATACTGCAAGGAGTAAGTGGTAGTGATCAAAGGAAATTATATTTAGAAACACTTCTGTAATATATTTTATTACTATGGGCATCTGCATGAAAGCAAAAATTTAAATTCATCTGCTCCTGCATCTTTTTTCTCACCTGCATCAAACTGACAGCTCTTCAACTTGAGCGAATTAGCAGAGCCCAACCAGCTAAGGAACTGATACACAGAATTAGAGAAGTAACTTATAGTAATAGTTCATCCAGTCCCTTCTTCTGCCAATACAAGTTGTTTTACACAGTTCATTTTCTAATCTTCAACTAGTCTAATTTTATAACTCCCAAGCAATAGGACATCATCCCTTCCTTTATGAGGCTATTGCAAAGCCGAATACATTTCACTGCCAGACAGGCTTTTCAATATAGACTAACCTTGCCTTTTCATAAGTTTCAGCCCCGTACTGATATCACACTTATTGGCTGTGAATTATTTTCAGAGTTTGTCATGAGACAGCAGTGAGACTGTATGAACTTTCATTCTTTCCTCCTCCACTTCTCACCTCACAGGCTCGTGAACCAGTGATATTAGCTAGGTGCTGCGCTCCCCCAACAGCTTTCTCAAGAGACAAGCTCTGGGTGGTAGTACTGGAATCCATCCAAACAGGGCTGTCACTGACAGAAAAGCAAGCCTGGGGTGGGGGGGAAATAAATCATCAAAAAGATTATCACTCCACACTCATGGACAAATCCTAAATAGGTATCTGTGCCCACCCTGGGCCCAAATACAACAGAACACAAGAACAGCCATACTGGGCACACCAACGGTACTTCTAGCCCAGTATCCTGTCTTCTGACAGTGGTCAATGCCAGATGCTTCAAAGGAAATAAACAGAACAAGGCTGTCATCAAATGACCATGTCATCAGTCCTAGCATCTGGCAGTTAGAGGCTTGAAGCATGCTGAAGAACACCAAGAGCAGGGACATGGAAATGCCACATTGTTGCACTGGAGATCTCCCTCTATTGGACTCTACTTCCATCTACAATCCACATGAAGCTAGCATGTTGGGGACACAGCCAATTGCTTTGTAAACAATGTGAAAACACCAGGCCAAACCTCGCATTGGAGAGGAGAAGCTGGCTGTAGCTGCCACTCTTTTACCTAACTTGCAGTAGCTAGCTGTGGGCCAGCTATGCAGGTTATCAGGCCCTGAAGCAGATGATGAAGCTCAGGATTCCTTTCCTGAACTCTGCTGTACTTCAGCACAGTTCTTTCACAGCATGGTCCTTTTGCTCCTCTTGTCAGGATTTAGCCCTATGGATAACTATAATTATTCTTCTTGGGGTTGTACTGAGATTGTTGTTTCCAATGACTAGTTATAATCTTCTGGGAACTCTTCCCTTAACACTCAGAACTCCATTGTACAGTTTTTTAACTCATTTCGCAGAAGTTCTTCCAATGTTTATTACAGACAATATTTGTATTTGGCAAGCCAGATATAGACATCTAAGGTTTAAATACACCAGTCTGTTGTCTCCTTCAAATGTTTAAAAGTTCTTGATCTCAAGGTGGGCAAGGCTGATTTTCAAAATGTAACTTGAATGTTGATGGCTTCAATAGACAAACAGACCTTTACATCTTTAAAGGAGAGGGCTTTTCAAATCTATGTCCACAAGACAACCCCAAGCACCCTTTCTGTGTTCAGGAGCTCCTAGGACTATAATTTGAACCTTCAGAAATAAATCTATTGTTTCATATAAGTATTCTTGCTAATAAAAACTTGTGAATTGAATATTATAATATAGTGAATCTGAACATATTAACCATAATGGTAAAGGTGTTAAAATATTAAGCTTTATAAAAACAGTAAACAGACCATACATTGTGGTGCTCATTGGATTATGCATATTTTAACAAAATAGTAAGCTGTCATGCCAGGGAGGAAAATGAAATACTAAAATCCCTGAGCTAAAGGGGGGAAATGTATATTGCAGTGGCTTCTAACAGAAACAGACAAAGGAAATACTTTGGAAGCAAAAAGCAACTGTTTAAGTGTCAGAAAGAGAACTGTGTGTGCTCATTCTCCCTTCAAAGCTTTTCATTGCATATATTACCTTCAGTAACTGATGTAAAGGAAGATCAGGTGATAAATTCTTTAAAATTTGGCTGGCTCCCTGCTTCCAATACACACTCCCATGTTGCTGTAGAGGATATAAATTTTTAAATTAAAGATGGCCCCCAGGATGTCAAATACAGATTTCAATCTGGATTTCAAACATTAAAAGGAGAACCATATCCAAAGTGAGACACAAATTAAATTAATTTAACAGTTCCCCGTTTTTGTCACATCCAGGACAATTAGCTCATTTAATTATACTTCAAGAACGAACAATGTACATGCCAAATCATCAAAATCAAATGTTTACCTGGTAAAAATGTAGACCATTAACTAAAGCAGCATCTAGTGAGCAATATGATAATATTGCTAGTTGCAGCTATTGACTTACCCAAGGGTTCTACCATAAAAGCACAGCTTTAAAGTGCAGCCAGGGCTTCACAGAATGACTGTGTCATTTTGGGCCCTGCACAAAGGGTTAGACTCTAACTGTTTAAAGCAGAAAAAAACAGGAATCAGAATGACTGACTTCTGCAGTCATACTCAAAGTACTTTGTCGGCCATTAATCCACTGTGCAACCCAGAGCAAGTCTGTTAGGCACCACTAATTTTGGGTATTCAGCTCAAAACATATAGCCCCTGATTTTCTGAGGACCCAAGCCTTTAATTGAAGTGAATGGAAGATGCAAGGGCTAAGCACCTCTGATTTACCAGTCCTAGGATTTTGAAGCTCAGCAACTGATAACGTAAACACCAAAAATTAGTGGACACCTTGGATAATGCCTGCCTTAATCTCTCTCCACTTCACTTTACACAACTGCAAAATGGGTCTCAGACCTGCTTACCTCATAGACATGGTATGAGGCTTAACAGATGAATGAACGTCTAAGTACTTTGACATCTTCAAAAGAAAGACAATATATTATATAGGCTAAAACTAGAAAAGCCATAAGCAGGAGGCACATGGAGAGACATCCCCTGAACATTTGCACACAAGGCAGCCATCCTTTGGTTTCCATTATTTGTGAGGATGCCTGGTGTGCCACCTAGAATATGAAGAGCTATGATGAGAGGGATGCTAGTGTAACTTGAATAGATCTGGCATATTCAGCTCTTCACTAAATTCCCCTCTCCTTTATCTTGCAGACACAGCTACTCAAACCTCCTCCTCCGTCTCAAAGCACACCTCAAGTTTGCAAAAACGTAAGAGCATGTCTACACTAGGAAACTCTTTCAAAATAACTAAATTTGACTTAACTCCTGATTTTACAAAATCAAAATAGCATGTCTGCACTACGGGGAAGCCTTGAAATCAGTCCAAGACAGGCTCCATTAATGTTGATGCGCTACCTCAAAGTTGAGCCCCAGGAAGCACTGGGGAATAATTAGTTCAAATTACTCTGGGAAGTATTATTTCAAGATAGTGGCACCAGAGGCATCCACACTAATGCTATTTCAAAATTAGCATTATTCCCCATAAAAAGCAGGAAGACATTTTTTTTCTGCAGTGTAGATATAGCTAGGGAGGCAGCTTTGTTGCGGCAGCGAAACCTCACTGAGAGCGGGAGCCAGCGACCCCTTCCAGCCCCACTCCTGGGGAAGTAGCTTGGCTGTGTCAGCAGAGCTTCCTCCCCAGGAGTGGGGCTGGCAGCCCTTGCCAGCTCTGCTCCTGGGGCAAGCTCTACAGTATAAAGCTTATTTAAGCTTTATACTGCAGAGCCTGCAGTGTTTAACCACTAGGGTTGCCAGGTGTCCAGTTTTGAACTGGACAGTCCAGTATTTGAGCTTTCTGTTCGGGAAACAAATTGAGAAAATATAAATGAGAAAATATAAACGTCTGGTATTTTCTAAATAAGATGTAATGTAGATTGTGATGTAATGTCAAGTGTGTCTGGTATTTTTGTTGAAACCATCTGGCAACCCTATTAACCACTAGGAATTTTCAGCTGTTAACACAGTTAGCTTTTTTAATGAATTTTTACATACCTAGTATCCACACTGTTATCCTTGTCCTCCCTGTCCTATTCTTTTCTTGCAGTTGTATACAAGTTGCATCTTGTACTAAACTGGATTTTATATTCTTCAGGCAGAGTCTGTCCTTTATTATGTATTTATACAGTGTCTGGCACAAAGAAACTTTGATCTTAATTGAAGCCTTTGGAGCTGCTGTAATACTACTAAATAATATGTACCATTATTCCTTAGTACATGGGTGGGGAACCTTTTTGGGATGGGGGCCGCGGACACACAGAAAAATCAGTTGGGGGCCACACACAAGTGACAAACAAAAAAAACCCAAACAAACCCTCACTGATATGGCTCCCAACTGAGAAGCAGAAAGACACTCCCCACATTTCCCTCACACACCAGAGCTTAGAGGGGCCCAGGATAGTAGACTTTGTGTGCTCCAGCCCCGCAGTGGAATGGCGGGGAGGCTGGAGAACCAGTGTGGGCTCCCCAATGCCGGGGTGGGGATGCCCTGAGCCTCAGGGTCCAGATCCAAGCAAGCCATGGGCCGCATCTGTCCCCCGGGTCTTAGGTTCCCCACCCCTGCCTTAGTACTTTGTTGAGGATAATATGACTGATTTTTCCCCTTAAAAACTGACCTGCCCAGCCCCAGAAATAGCCTTCACATGAGAGAAGTTAAAGCCAGAAGACTTCATCTTTTCCAAGATCATATCCAGAGCCTACAAGAAAAAACAGAATCAAGAATGACTGTAACGAGCTACCAAATTATGCATACTCACAGCCCTCAGAATTAAATTGTAAGTGTCTGTAATCACTGATAAGGACTCAATAAGAGACAATGAAAAATTAGCTAATGACTAGGGATTTTTTGAGAAATTGAATAAATTAATTTAAGTAGAAGTGCTTTTAAAAACAGAAAAAAATCTTCGAACAGGTTGAATAACAAAGGATTAATCATTAGATCTTGGTTCTTGTTTGGTCTTCAAAGGATTTCAATATATTAAAGAGACATTGTTGAGGCTGATACATGCAAAATGGGACAATTAATTTTGTTCTTACATTTGGAAAACCCATGCAATTCCTTGTGGAATTGGAAAATGTCCAGTTTTCCAAGATGCTGAGCATCCTCAACTCTCACTGACTTCAATGGGAGCTATGGGTGTTCACCACCTCTGAAATTCAGATGATTTATTCAGATAGCAAAATATGGATTTAAATACTTAGCTGTTAGACACTCAAGTCTGAAAATTTTGCCCTTGCCATGAGATTTTCAAAGGATACTTTTAAGTCATTTCAGACTAAAAATTAATCTACCTTTACACAGTCATTACGGTGACCTTCATTTTACCACCCATAGGGTACGTCTAGACTACAAGCCTCTTTCAAAAGAGGCTTTTTCGAAAGATACTTTCAAAAAAGCCTCTTTCGAAAGAGAGCATCTAGACTACAGTCAGTACTTTCGAAAAAGTGAGCCCCTTTTTCGAAAGAGAGCACCCAGGCAGTCTGGGTGCACTTTCGAAAAAAGGCATTATTTCTCATAAAATGAGGTTTTCCACGGTTGAAAAAACTGCTGTGTTCTTTTGATTTACTTTCGAAAGAACGCGGCAGCAGTCTAGACGCAGGGAAAGTTCTTTTCGAAAAAAGGCCACTTTTTTCAAATAAACCCTGTAGTCTAGACACACCCTTAGTCACAACTTCACTATACAAGTTGCCTTAGTAGGACTACTTACATAGTAAAATTCTATTCATTATGAGCAACATCTACAGAATCTGGACCTAAATGAGTAATTTCCTCTGGATTGTGAATATCTGTTTTTAGAACACAAAAGGAAACCTACAGTATTTTAAGCTAAATGTTTTCTACAATTATCATAAAGAGACTGCACTACTGCAAAACCAGCTAGCCAGCCAGCAGAGGGAAACAATAACTCACTAACAAATCTTATTCTCAGAGGATGAAATTAACTCTGATGTTGCATTAACAAAGAGGTAAACAAAGCAAAGCCAAACTAGCACTTCTTCCATATGAAACAAAGACTGCAAACAAAGAATGTTCTCCTAATTAAAAATTAAGGAAAGGGGGCCAAATTCTATCCAGCAGATGCAATATTTATTTATTGCTGATATGGGTTCAAAACCACTTAGGAAAGAACTTCTATTTTGCATGCATCTAGTACTAAACACAATGGAGAGTGAAGAAACAAAAGCATAACAACTTAGAAACTCCAGCTTTACTTGCTCATGATGTGAAATTTTGCACTTCAAAGAGACATAACTGCATGCAAAAGAAATAGAAAACAAGTTAACAGGACATCTTAGCTTGAATGGCAATCATAATTGCTTCTCATAATTATAATCCTGAGTTAAGATGAAGAATCATGTAATAACGCAAATATACCTGGTCAACCAAAATTAAAACAGTTTCCTACCTTGACCCACATTAACACAGGAGAAGTCACTGTCAGCTTATCACTGTGGATGTGGACTCCACAACGAGTCCTGCACAAAGACAATATTTTTACTTGAGGTGGGAGGAGAACCTGTCTTTTTTCACATTTGGTTCATTTTCTCCTCTTCCAAGCAGTTTTTTCACATGATCATGTACAACCAAAGAGTACACAATAGTATTCAGTACACAGCAAGAATTAAAACGAAGTTAGAAAACTCAGCCTGCCCTCTGGAACTAACATTTTGATATTTTGACTAGGCACAGGGGAAAAAATATAAAGGAAATGCCCTGATCCTGCAGTGAGATCTAAGAGGGCAGACTCCTACATTTGCCCAGTACTTTGAAGTCACTGAGCCTCTGGGTAGGTGGAAGGCTCTGCCCACAGGTATGTCATGGAGCAGTAAACTCTTGGTCTTATATATTTATATTGGTTTCTTACAAAAAGCCAAATACCCACATAAAGATTATCCATGGTGAACCCTTGTTTACACTACAAATTGCTTAAATGTATCTTACATCGCGCAGGGGTGCAAATAATCCACACTCCTGAGCGACGTAAATTATACTGACCTAAGCGCCAGTGTTGACATCACTATGTCAGCAGGAGAGCTTCTCTTATTGACCTAGCCACCACCTCTCACGTGGGCAGGAGATATAAAGCTCTCTGCCATTGGCTTAGGACATCTTCACCAGAAGAGCTACAGTGTCACAGCTGCATCAGTGGAGCTGCACCACTGTAAATGATGTAGTGTCGACAAAGCTTTAGGTGCAAAATGTGCACATGCATAATAATGCATGTCACAGATCAGGGAAACTGCATCTGTATCTCCCCTCATTGCTTCAGCAAGGGCATCAACTCTCAGGCTTTCAGCTCTCTAGCTGTTGCCTCTCTCTAACATGGGTTCTGGCAGGAGAAGTGTTTTAACACCCGCACCCACCATAAAGGAGTCCTTTTGGTTACAAATGCATCACAGCTTCAGCTGAGAACAAGCACGTATTCAGGGACCCCTGAACTCAAAGGGAATTAGAGATTCTAGAAGCAGGTAATTAGTACACAATGGGGGTCTCTCTTTCTCCAGAGCATGTCTACAAAAGGTTGGCTTCAGAGGGGTGAGTTTGTATTCTCATCACCCCAAGCTATTTCCTAGGAAATCTATATGTACCCCAAAACTAATAATATTAAATCAATACGTTTTAACTTAATTCAGTACAGTTCATTCAAGATACTGTAGGATATTGTCTGTCTGCCATACTGTACACCTAATGTAGCCATTTGCAATTAAGTTTACTCATAAATTGAGTAAGTGCATGTGCAAACAGCTTGTCCAGCAACTAAATCCTACTCTGAAATAAAGGACATGGAGTTTTTGATGCTCCAGTTAAACTTAGTCTATCAGAAGACATAAAATATTTTAAACTTTCTAATGTTTATTATCAATGGTTTCACATTGCACCATGGGTGAAATCCACTTCTTGCCATATAAAATTTGCGTAAACAAGTTTTGTCCAAAACTCTGTGAGCTTGTGGGTTGGAATGTATACACTTCAGACCACACATTGAGTAGCAGGCACTGCCCTCTTCGGGTACATCTAGACTGACTTTCACTTTTGAAAGAAGATATGCAAATTCGGTGATAATTTGCACATCTTCTTCCGATCACTTTTTCAAAAGAGGGTTTTTGGGGGTGGGGGGGTTTGAAAAAGCAAGCAGTTTAGACACGGTTCTTTAAAAAAACCTTTTTCGAAAGAACCTTCTTCCTCAAAAACTGAGATTTACAGGTTCTTTCGAAAAAAGGGGGTTTTTTCAAAAGAACCGCATCTAAACTGCTTGCTTTTTCAAAAAAAACTTTCAGAAAAGTGATCAGAAGATATGCAAATTACCATCGAATTTGCATATCTTCTTTCAAAAGTGAAAGTAAGTTTAAACGTACTCTTAATGTCTCCCAAGAGCATTTTTGGGCAATAGATCTGCTCCAGCATATTCCCAAAACTCCCTTCCAAACCTTATTTTCTGTCAACATTTCATCCATCCCCTTCCCAAACACAAAGGCAGTATTGCCAACCTTCGATGTTCAAATATAATGAGCCAGCCCCAAAAAACTCATGAGACTGGCTTAAACATCAAAAGCTTTTTTTTTAAATGATAGAGGGTAGTTGGTATTTGCTTTTTGCTTTCTGGTGTTTTAGGAGGCACTCATTTCATATTTTCAAGTTTTTCGCCACAACCATGAAGACTAAAATCTGTCTTTATTAAATGACAGCTTAGATTCTCCTGCAATAAGAGGATTACAGGAGCTGGGGCTTTCAGGAAAGCGCCAAACATCACAAGAGTTTACAACACCTTTGCAGTGTAGCCAATACCACACACAGACAAGCTAGAAACTCTGTTCATGCTTCCAACACTTACTAGATCCATGGGATTTAACTGGGGTGAAAGCTCTTCAAAGGTACAAAACATTGGACTGAACATCACAATAAAATAAAATAAAATTCAAAAACATACCCAAATTCTGGAAGGTCTTTGTCAAAATGAATATTATCCTCATAGATGACTCTCAGCTGCTCATCAATGGCAATAACTTTAAGCTGAAAGAAATGAAAAGTGCACAAAAATACAGATCTATGTTTTCAAAAGGAGGATGGTTTGTAAAGAGTGGTCTCTCGGCAATGTCTGAAAACTAGATTCCTTCAAAGTCATAGAATCCTAGGGCTGGAACAGACCTCAAAAAGTCATCGAGTCCAGCCCCCTGCCCAAAGCAGGACCAATCCCAACTAAACCATCCCAGCCAGGGCTTTGTCAAGCCAAGACTTAAAAACCTCTCGGGATGGAGATTCCACCACCTCCCTATGGAACCCATTCCAACTTCATCACCCTCCTAGTGAAATAGATTTTCCTAATATCCAACCTAGACTTCCCCCACTGTAACTTGAGACCATTGCTCCTTGTTCTGCCATCCATCACTACTGAAAACAGCCTCTCTCCATCCTCTTTGGAACATCCCTTCAGGAAGTTGAAGGCTGCTATCAAATCCCCCCTCACTCTTCTTTTCTGCAGACTAAATAAACTCAAATCCCTCAGCCGCTCCTTGTAGGTCATGCGCTCCAGTCCCTTAATCATTTTGGTTGCCCTACGCTGGACCCTCTCCATTTCGTCCACATCCTTTCTACAGCGGGGGGCCCAGAACTGGACACAATACTCCAGATGTGGCCTCACCAGTGCTGAATGAAGGAGAATAATAACTTCGCTAGATCTGCTAGAAATGCTCCTCCTAATGCACTGCAATATGCCACTAGCCTTCTTGGCTACAAGGGCACACTATTGACTCATATCCAGTTTCTCATCCACTGTAATCCCCAGGTCCTTTTCTGCCAAACTGCTACTTAGCCAGTCAGTCCCCAACCTGTAACAGTGCTTGGGATTCTTCCGTCCCAAGTGCAGGTCTCTGCACTTGTCCTTGTTGAACCTCATCAGATTTCTTTTGGCCCAATCCTCCAATTTGTCTAGGTCACTCTGGACCATATCCCTGCCCTCCAATTTATCTTCCTCTCCCCCGGCTTAGTGTCATCTGTAAACTTGCTGAGGGTGCAATCCAGGTCATCCCTCGCCCAGCTTATTAATAAAGATGTTGAACAAAACCGGCCCTAGAACCGATCCTTGGGGCACTCCACTTGAAATTGACCGCCAAGCCGTTGATCGCTACCCATTGTGCCAGACAATCTAGTCAGATTTCTAGCTCCCTTACAGTCCATTTACTCAATCCATATTTCCTTAACTTGCTGGCAAGAATATTGTGGGAGACTGTATCAAAATCTTTGCTAAAGTAAGGTATATCACATCCCCATGTCGACAGAGCCAGTTACCTCATCATAGAAGCTAATCAGATTGGTCAGACATGACTTGCCCTTGGTGAATCCATGTTGACTTTCCCCTCCTCCAAGTGCTTCAAAATGGATTCCTTGAGGATCCCTCACATGATTTTTCCAGGGACTGAGGTAAGGCTGACTGGTCTGCAGTTCCCTTGATTGTTCTTCTTCCCTTTTTTAAAGACGGGCACTACATTTGCCTCTTTCCAATCAACCTGGATCTCTTCCGATCTCCGTGAGTTTTCAAAGATAATGGCCAAAAGCTCCACAATGTCATTTGCCAACTCCCTCAGTACCCTCGGATGCATTAAATCCGGACCCATGGATTTGTGTATGTCTAGCTTTTCTAAACAGTTCTTAACCTGTTCTTTCTGCACGGAGGGCTGCCCACCTCTTTCCCATACTGAGTTGCCTAGTGCAGTAGTCTGGGAGCTGACCTTGTCCGTGAAGACAGAGGCAAAGAAAGCATTGAGTACTTCAGCTTTTTCCCACATCATCTGTCACTAGGTTACCTCCCTCATCCAGTAAGGGCCCCACAGCCTCTCTGATCACCCTCTTATTGCTAACATGCCTGTAGAAACCTTTCTTGTTACCCTTCACATCCCTTGCCAGCTGCAATTCAAATTGTGCTTTCGCCTTCTTGATCACTCCCCTGCATTCTCGAGCAATATATTTATGCTCATCCCCAGTCATCTGTCCAAGTTTCCACTTCTTATAAGCTTCCTTTTTGCATTTAAGCTTGCCAAGGATTTCCCTGGTAAGCCAATCTGGTCGTCTTCCATATTTGCTTTTCTTATTGCACATCGGGATGGTTTCTTCCTGTGCCTTCAATAAGGCTTCTTTAAAATACAGCCAGCTCTCCTGGACTCCTTTCCCCTTCATGTTAGCATCCCAGGGGATCCAGCCCATCAATTCTCTGAGGCTACATCTACACTGGTTTTTTTCTTCCTGAAAAGCTATGCAAATAGCGCTCTGTATTTGCATATCTTCTTCCGTTTTTTTTTCCAAAAGAGGCTTTTCCGCCATTTGGCCCTGTCTACACGGGACCAAATGTCAGAAAAACCTCCTCTTTAAAAAGCCCCTGTAAACCTCATTTTACGAGGAATAAGGGGGCTTCTGAAAGAGGGCGGTTTCCGACATTTGGCCCCATGTAGATGTGCCAAATATTGGAAAAGCCTCTTCCGGAAAAAAAACGAAAGAAGATATGCAAATCTTAGTGCAATTTGCATACCTTCTTCAGAGGAAAAAAACACACAGTGTAGCCATACACCGAGGGAGTCAAAGTCTGCTTTTCTGAAGTCCAGGGTGTATATTTTGCTGTGCTCCTTTCTTCCTTTTATCATGATTCTGAAATCAACCGTCTCATGATCACTGCTTCCCAGGTTGCCAATCACTGTTGCCTTTGGAAGTCTTTCAAGTTGGGCACCCAAAATTACTATAAGCATTGGCCCAGGCACTGCAGCTGGCTAGCCTTAGAATCAGGAAGACCTCAGAAATTGTATAAATGAGCAACATTTTTAAAAGGACAGCTTTAATTATGGAGAATTTAAGAGTTTAGGCCCCACATGCATAAGGGAGAGCTTTTCACTCACTGATGGAAAGAAATTTTTTTGGATAATTATCATTTGTACATTATCAGCAAGATTCAGAAATGGCCAATGTGTGTTTGTGCATCATATCAGCACTTTATAAGTGCTATCTTGTTCTCTGGAATCTCAGATTTCACTTAAAAACAAAAATGCAAGGCCTTGTCTACACTACAAAGTTAAGTCGATGTAAGGCAGTTTACATCAACCCAGTTATGGAGGTGTAAATGCTACAATGGTCCTCCCACTGCTTAACTCACCTGCTCCACGGACCCAATAAAACCACTTTGGTGAGAGGTGTAGCATTCAGGTTAAGATATTTTGGGTGGTTCATTGTCATGTAGATAATGCATTGCTTATGTCAACCTCAGAGGCCTCCAGAAGGTGTCCCACCATGTCCAATGTGACCATTCTGGTCATTGTTTTGAACTCCACTGCCCTGCAGCTATACAAGTATGCACCCTTCCTCTTTTAAAACTAAGGATGTGAATGACTAGCCCACTATCCGATAAGCAAATGCTTATCAGATAATCGACATGCTAGGTGACTAGTTGCTTACGCCCTCCTTGCTGCCTCTATCAGAAAGAGGAAGCAAGGGGGGGGCAGAAGTAGGGGATGCTTCAAAGCAGCAGCACTCCATGGAGCCTGGGGTCAGCTGACCCCAGTCTCCATACGGTGCTGCTGCTTTGAAACACCACAGGGAGCACGGGGCCAGCCAGGGACTACCGCTGGCTGGTGCTCCCCACAGCGCTTTCGCCTTTGAAGTACAGCAACCCTGGGGCTGTTGCTATACTTCAAAGGCGGAAGCGCCCTTATCAACTAATCAAATGTCAATGCAAATTGCATTGACTATTCAGTTAGCCAATTAATCTAAATCTAACATCCCTACATGGCACCACAGACATATCATTTCTACAGGGAGCTGCATGCCATCCTTGGTAGCAAATCCATCTCCACCACCAAGCTTCCTGTGGATAATCTGGAGGTCGGGGTACTGGAGTGAACCTCAAGGAGGACATGCTAGATGAGAAATGAAAGAGGAGAAGGATGTGGGACAGGCAACAGGCATCCAACAGCATGACAAGCCAGGATTTCTTTTTGATTCCTGAGCAGTGTAGCCATTTCCAGCATTCCAGCTTTAATGAGCCTGATGGCAGGGGAGGAAACTTCTCATAAGTACTCGTTTTCCTTCAATACTGCGTAGATGGACATATCTGCCTGTGTACTACTTTAGAGGTACTGAAATAACCGATAAAGGTACAGCTGATATTTGCTTTTCATTCCCCTGTACAAGCTAGGCAGAGAGGCCCTACAGAACAGTTTGTTTATGCACACCGGGATGTCCTGCAAATAGAGATTGCTAGCAAACTTTCCTGGAGGTAATCTGAAATACTCTGCCAAAGGAGTCTTCAGAGCATTGCCTTGTTTCTTCCACTGCAGTTGGAATAGTGCAGGCACTACTGCAGTACACAAGTTACTGGGCTGTAGCCAGATGCATGCAGGAGCTGCACCCTTGCAGCCTTAGTTACCCCCAGGAGTGAGATATCAACTACAATCACTGATGCCTTTGGAAAACGGTGCCACGTGTATCTTCTGGTGCTGAAGCAGTACCCAAGACACTCCTTTCCATGGGAGATTAACACACACCCAGCTGTGAAAGCCTCACTGATGTTTAATACTGTAGCATGGTCATGCCAATTTTCTTCCACAATTTGATCTGAGGAAGTGGGTCTGGCCCACGAAAGCTCATCACCTAATAAACCACCTTGTTAGTCTTTAAAGTGCTGCATAGTCCTGTCTTTTGTTTCACTGATGTATGTGATTGTGAATTTCCCATTTCTTCCCCTTTAAAGATACATTACCACATATGTTATGTAGTTTACCTCAGTGTTACATAGGTATGTTTGCAAGGCTGTGGAATAAAAGTCTACCTATGAAAACTGAATGAATCTTTATTATTCTCCAAAATATAATTCAATAGTATAATTCACAGAAAACAGCAACAGATGCATTTGTATTGTTGTAATAGTGCATGCTCAGCAATTACACGATTCATAGCACAGTGCCAAAAAATAATGCCAGCTCAACAAGTTACACAGCAACACATTGTGACTCGGTGTTCATTCATTCATTCCTTTGCAACCCCTCAGTTTGAGGATGATGTCTACCAGTGATTTAAATATGGGTCCTGAGGTGACTCAGGAGTTTGATCCTGAAATTGCAACTCCACCCACAGTAGGATTCAGTGTCAAAATGCTCCTTCAAAGCCTCCCAGACCCAAACAGGTCCTCACGGAACCTTTCTGGTATCTGGCTACTTGAATTCAGCAGGAAACCAGTCCATCTTCACACTTCATCCTCGGGAAACATTTCCCCCTTTGCTTCAAAGCAGAGGTGAAAATGGGTGGATACAGCATACTGGTAAGTATGGATGTTAGATAGCGTGTAATTGAATAGTCATGTAACCACATCAAAATTTAGTGGTTACACAACTATTCAATAGTTCCAAGGCTGGGCCAGCACCAGTGTGCTCCTGGTCACACTCCTGAGGAGCCCTTTGCCCTGCTGCCTCTGTACTCCCCACAAGCCCGGGCTTGCTGAGGACAGAGGCTGCTCCACAGCAGCCGCCCTTGCCCCCCCGGGGGGGGGAGGGGGCTGAGCTCCTTGTGGACAAAGGCTGCTCCACTGCAGCAGCCCCCGTCCATGGGGAGCTCAGACCTCCCACAGGCAGGAGTGGCTGCCATGGAGCAGTCTCTGTCTGCAGTAAGTGCAGGCCCACCACAGCCAGAGGCTGCTTTGCACCAGCCTCCCCTGCACACACATACACCCCCGATAGAGGCAGCAGCGCAGGGTGGGGCAGCAGGCAGCACCACAAAGCCGATGTTGGGGAGAGGCAGCTTCTAAATTGGCTCCCCCCCAGTTAGGGATGTTAAAATTAAATTAATCAACTAATCGAATAATTGAAGGAATTTCCATCAACTATTTGATTAGTCGATAAGGGTGCTTCTGCTTTGAAATGTAGCAAGAGCCCGCTAGGCTGTTGCTACATTTCAAAGGCAGAGGTGCCTCCTGGCGTTCCACCTCTGAAATGTACAAGAGCTCCAGTAGGGGCTCTTGCGCATTTCAAAGATTAAAACACAACATAGAGCCTGAGGCCATGGGGGGGGGGGGCGGGGGGACACGACACCACACTGAGTCCCCAGCTGGCCCCAGGCTCCATGTGGTGCTTCCGCTTTGAAATGTACAAGTCCCAGCAGCTCCCTCCTCTTCCCCCCACTTGCTGCCTCTGATAGTTGTCTAGTCGCTTACATCCCTACCCCAGCACCAGCTCCTGCCTGCCCCCCACCACTGTCTCTGTAGAAGGCAGCAAATGGGGAGGGGGAGGTCCACAGAGCCAGCGTGCACAGAGAGTCAGCTTAAAAGCTGGCTCCTCACATGTATCAGCTATCGCGGGCAACCCTCACCCTCTGCGCTGCTGCCTCAGAGGCAGCAGTGTGGGGGTGGGGAGGGCAGACAGCTCTGATGCTCATGGGGAGCCATGTTAAAGCCAACTACCGCCTCCCCACCCTTGCTGCCTCTGATACAGAGGCAGTGGGTGGGAGGAGAGAATGCATGTAGTCTACAGGATTAACCAATAAACCCAGGCTTATCAGTTAATCGTGTAGTCATCTACACATTGGCATCTCCACAGGTAGGGCATACTGGTGAGAAATGGTCCCACCCTGTACATGGGCAAACATTAATGTTGCTGCCCTTTTGCTCCCTTCCCCCTCCACGACCCTGCTGAGATGGTAGCAAAAAGGAAGCTGGCCCAGGGCTCAGCATCAGGAGAAATAAGAACTGTGGGCAATGGGGGGAACATAAGGAGCCACTTTGTCATGGCAGAGAGGGGATATAAAGAAGGAGCAGCTTCTGGCACAAGGAAGGAGGTACAGGGAGTAACAGAAGGTCATAGAAAGATGACACACAGAGCATTTGGCAGAGGTGGGAGAGAATCGAGGAATGCAAGAAGCCCCTAGTGCAGGGGTCAGCAATTTTTCAAACCAAAGAGCCAAACTACATCAAAATTCAGAACGAGTGATCAACAAAGAACCAATAAAATCATCTGGCCAAATTCTGACACAATACCATGGACCTTCGATTTGTAATTCCAGGAACCCAGTGAGCTGAGAACCCAGTCAGAATTTCTACTGTCTGGCAGTTCTTGGGGGATCAGCTGTTCCTATTTAGTTACCCTTTACTGCACACTGATGAAAAATATTTTGCTTATTATCAAAAATGCATTGCTGATCACAAAGCAAAGAACCACGGATGTGGAAAGTAAAAGGTACCCTAACCACTGGAGCGCTGGGTTTCACGGGCACCTCCCCTGTTGGACACAAGTCACCTACCAACAGCCCCCTGGGACGAAGCGCAGGCAATCTGAGCCCAGCACTGATGGAACAAATCAAACTCCTGGCTCCAGCCCCCCACGCCTTGAAGAAGACAGGCAGGCTGCCCCTGGCCCAGGCCGGCCATTCTGCCCCTCGCCCTCCCCTGTCGTTCATCCCACAGCAGCAGCGGGGTTTTTCCCCGCCGCCTCAAGCCCGAGGGGCGACTACGCGGGTCGGCTCTGGAGGCTGATTCCCCGCCCGGCCCGGCCCGGCCCGGCCCTGCCCTGCCCTGCCCGGCCCTGCCCACCCCGCGCCTCACGCCGCCCAGACGGGCCCCTCGCACCGAGCGGCCCCTGCCCCGCGCCCGGGGGCTCGTGGCACAGAGCGGGGCCCGCCGTGGGCTGTGGGCGGGCGCCGGGCAGGGGGCGGAGCCTCTCCGGCAGCGGCCAGCTCCCCCGCGCGGCGCCGCCCGGTACCTGCTGGGTGCTGAAGTCCCAACCCAAGTAGCAGGGAGCTGAGGCGGCGGCCATGGCGCGGCAGCGGCGCCCACAGCGCCCTGCTCGGGCGCACTGAGCAGGCGCGCCCGAACGGAGCAGGCGCGCTGTGGCCACTGCCCGCCCTCCGCCCTGCCTTGGGCTCCCGCGTTGGGGTCGGCTCTGCGGAAGGGACAACGAGGGGCAGAGGGGAGCAAGCTGCAGCGGGGGGTTGGTCAGGGTGGGAGCAGGGGGCAGAAATGTACTGGCCTGGAGGGGGGGGGGGGAGGATCAAGCAGCTATAGGTAGTGGCAGAAGAGGGGCTGGAGAGGAAAAATCAGGCGGGGGGCGCTGGCCCAGAGGATGGGAAGGGCGGCCCTGGTCCGGGGACAGGTGCCTGGATAGCTAGGTCTGATAGATGGGAATGCACGCTGACGCAATTTGCTACCCACGGCCAGTTTGCCGGGTAAGCAAAAAAGGGCCGACTTGTATGGCTGTAACTGGTACGGCTAGGAAAATTGGTCGGCTGCTCCCCGACAGCTATTGCAGGAGCTTACTCCAGGCAACAACTTCCTGCTCTGCAGCTGTTCCCCTCCTTCCTGGGGTTTCTTCTTCCCATGTTGCCTCTGCAGCCTGCTCCTGTTACCCAACCCCTTCTCCCCACCCAGATGTCTGGGGGTGCAGCTGGGAGCTTCTCTGTGCCAGACCAAGCTGGGACCCACGTGTCCAGGCTGGCCCAGGAAGGCCCGTCCCTGGGCCCAGTATCAACTTGCTTGGCACTGCAGGATGCTCTGGCTCCAGCCCTGCAGCACTCCCTGCCCACCCCTGGTTCAAAGGACAATGCACCTGCGCAGGGCTTCAAGGAAGTTGTGGCCCAGCCACCACCCTGGGTATCCATTTCACCCTGAGGAGCCAGCAGTCCTACAGTGGGGATCTGTACCCAAGAGCAGCATGTGCTGGAACTCATGGCTTATTCTGCCCCCTCCCCTGCCCACTTGGGCTCTTCACTCCCCCTCCCCCCCAATTCCTAGCAAACTCTTCTGGGTGCCAATCTGAAGGCCATCCGAGGGTGCAAATGGAGCTGCATCAATCTAGGGAGGGGAGGTCCCAGACATGAGGTTAGAGAATGTGGGGTGTGAAATACAAGGGTGGTATAATAGGGCTCTAATATTAGGGATGTTAAAAAGTGATTAATTGGAATTTAAAAGTAGCTATGCTTCTACAAAAGAATTTCACTAACCAACTACAGAGAGACTGTAGAACTGGAATTCATCTACAAGTTTGTTACCCTGGGCTTGAATAATGTCAAAGACATTAATTGGTTAGTGCATTTTTACATTAAGTGGGCTGAATGTGTTCCATTCAAAGCTTTTGTTTAGCCTCATTAACACAGGTGCTACAACTGACAGGTACTTTTTTGCTGCTGTATATGTATTGGCTTCTGTTATTTCCACTCCAACTCATCTGAAAGCTCATGATTCTACATATTTGTTAGTCTCTAAGGTGCCACAGGACTACTAGTTTTTAAAGTTATGAACTAAGATAGCTACCCCTCAAAGGCTACGTCTACACTGGCATGATCTTGTGCAAATACTCTTTAACGCAAGAGTTCTTGCATTAAAGTATTTGCGCAAGAGAGCATCTACACTGGCATGTGCCTTTGCGCAAAAGATGTGCTTTTGCACAAGAGCATCTGTGCCAGTATAGACGCTCTCTTGCGCAAGAAAGCTCCGATGGCCATTTTAGCCATCGGGCTTTCCTGCGCAAGAAATTCATGTTGCCTGTCTACGTTGGCCTCTTGCGCAAGAACAGTTGCGCAAGAGGGCTTATTCCTGAGTGGGAGCATCACAGTTCTTGCGCAAGAAGCACTGATTTCACACATTAGAAGGTCAGTGTTCTTGCGCAAGAACTCCCTGCCAGTGTAGACAGGCAGCATGTTTTTGCGCAAAAGCGGCCGCTTTGGCGCAAGATCACGCCAATGTAGACACAGCCAAAGACTATTGTGAAAGGGTTGCTAGTCAAGTGAATTGCAGTACTTCACTGACAATGCACCTCAGATGGTGCCAATCCACACCTGAGGAACTTTGCTGTGAATGTTCAGATCAGCATGTAAGCAATAGCTTCTATGGAGTCATATGTGGACAAGTGACTTGCTCAAGCATCCGGGAGGGGGCTCTTCTACATTTCAAAAGCTGGGCGCACAGGGCCAGCAGAGGACTGCTTGAGTCCCCTGCTGGCCCAGTGCTCCCTGCGGCACTTCCACCTTTGAAACATAGCAAGAGCCCTGCCGGCTCTTTCTACACTTCAAAAGCAGAAGCACCGCAGGAGCAGGGGGCAAACAGGAGACTGCTTGAGTCCCCTGCTGGCCCAGTCAGTGGGGGAATGCTCTTGCTACATTTCAAAGGCAGAAGTGCCTTTATCGACTAGTCAATACAAATTGCATCTACTATTCGATTAGTTGATTAATTTAAATTTAACATCCTTAATTTGTACATGTATACTCGGAGCACAATTGGTCATTTTGGAAAAAAAAATCATGGAACAGGTTGTGTGTGTTTTACATGTGAAGAGGGGTTTAGGAAAAAGATTGAGAGAAAAATAAAAGAGGGAAAATATTATTTATAAAAAGAGAATTAAAGATAGATTTCCCCTTTAATTAGGTATTATGGCAATGTATTTTTACCATCACCCACTCATTTTCTTGTTCCCATGCAAATACAGATTTACTACCCTATCTCAGTGAATGTGCATTTGTGTGTACACCAATTACATTCTCACTGGCACATTTCTACAGATGCTGTACAATTTCATAGCTGATCCTATATTTATGGCTGGAACTTCAGTCCCATTTTTAAATTAAGTCCCTTGAATTATACATTTCTGGGGTGCTTTTCTAAATGGTATTCATATATTTATCCATTTCTTCATGTGGTCCCCCATAGAATTCCCCAGTTCTGGTATTAATTACTTGGGATTCATGGGTCCCCACTTCATGTGCAAATTTGTTTATAACTGAAATTCATAAACACCTTTTATAACTTGGATGATATTCCCATTCAACTATGTATGTGTTCCTGAAGTCCCCTGGTACCCTTTTGTTAGTATTTTAGAAATCGACTCACACAGAAATACATGTTTCAGTTGTTACATGAAATATACATACCCCTGGAGTATCTTTTACAGCTTCAAAGGGATTAACTGACTCTTACCACACAGTGCCAGATTTCCCCTTCTCCTCATTTTACTCTTTACTGGGCTTAGCAACTTGATATCCCTTACTGAGTTGTGGAAAATTTTCAGATTTTTGTACTGGAGAATCAGCTGCCTGAATGGCAATTTCTTATCCCCTTTCACTTTGCTTTCTTCCAAAATTTCCTTTTTCTAATTTTTTCAAAGTATATTAGAAGCTGTGAGGCCACTGGGTAGTCAAGGTTCCTACAGCACATTGGAACACTTAAGGATAAAGCCATTACAGAAAAACTAAATAAATTATTTGCAGCCATCTGTACCATTGAAAAGCTATAGTAAAGACCAATTTCCTAGAATTACTTGAGGGGGTTAACAAGCAGATGTACAAGGTGATTCAGTTAGTGTAATATACTCAGGTTTTCCGAAAGCTTTTGAACTCTTACTAAATTAAGGTTTTTAAGCTAAGTAAGCTGTTATAGGATAAGAGAGATGGTTCTTATATGGATCAATAACAGAAGATAAGAGAAAAAGGCTAGGATTAATTGGTTAGTTTTTAGAATGGAAATAGGTAAACAGTGGTGTTGGCAGTGGGGGTACACTGGGAAGAGGCAGTACTGTTAAAAATATTTAGAAATTGTCTGGGAAAAAAAGGGAGTAAAACAATGATATGGGAAAATCTGCAGATGATACTAGACTTCCTAAACTAGTTAAGTTCAAAGCAGACTGCAAAAAGTTACAAAAGGATCTAACAAAATTGGGTGACTGGGAAAGAAAATGACAGATGACATTTAATGTTGATAAATGCAGAGCAATGTATGTTAGAAAATATAATTCCAACTAGACATACAAATTGATAGTGAATACATTAGCTTAAAAAGAGTTCTTGGAATTTATATATCACATCTTGGAATTACTGTGGCTAGTTCCCTAAAAACATTCATTTAGGAAATGGAAAAAGCATAGGAAAAAGCAATTAAGATGATCGGGGTCTGGAATACTTTATATAAAAGACTAGATTAATAAAACCAGGACTTCCAGCTTGGAAAAGGAACGACTAAAAGGGAAATACAGAGGTCTGTGAAATTCTGAACAATGTTAAGAAAGTAAATAAGTGATATCTAATACTGTTTCATAACACAAGAACAAAGGGTAACCAAATGAGACTGTTAAACAGGTTTAAAATAAACAAAAAAGACAATGTACAGTTAAATGTGGAACTTCTTGTTAGAAGATGTCTTGAATGCCAAGACCATAACAAAGTGATTGTTATAAAAGAACCAAATAAATTGATAGAGGATAAGTCCATTAATGGCTATTTGCCAAGATGAGCAGGGATGGTGTCCTTGGCCTCTCTTTGCCAGAAGCTGGGACTGGGCAACAAGGGCTTACTTACTCGATCATTACCTGCTCTGTTTATTTCTCCAAAGTACCTGTAATTGACCAGTCTCAGAAGATAAAACACTGGTTTAGACAGACCTTTGGTTTGACCCAGTTTGGCCATTTTTATGTTCTCATTTTTTGTGCGGGTGCTCATTGTATTAAAATGTGAGTAAGTTAACAATCCTCTAGCTTACTCTTCAGAGGAGTTCTATGGCACAGACTGAACCAGTATTCACTTAGCCAACAAGCCCACTTTCAGCACAATGAAGCAATTCCACAGCAAATGTCTTGCTGCCATAACTTTGATTAATCTTACAAAAAACACAAGCAAACAAAAAACAAAAGACACAAGGCCTCGGACCGGGCCTTATAGGTTACTACATACTTTGCATTTGTTTCTGAAAATTGTTATACCTTGTCCCTTGGCAAGTCTACTTCGATTTAATCAAAATGTTTTCACACATCTCTATAAAAAGGATTATTAAAACTGCCACAGGGATTGGCCATTAACCAGAAAAGGTTCCTTTTATATAGGTTTTATTTTACCTTGGTTTACCCATTCTTTTATATTACCTTGTTTTCTATTTTCCTGTTATTTTAAATGTTCCTTCTGCTCTTCTTTTACTTTGTATTGATTTTTTTCTGTCACAATGTTCTTAAATGTTCTTTTCCCACAGCTGCCTCCTGCCAAATCAATTATCCATTTTTCCTGTTGTACCACATCTACATCCAGCTTCCTCAGTCATGCTATTACACACTGCTGTATCTGTTTACAATTTAGGTTAAGCAATGACCCATGGCAGATATTCCAAATAAGGTTCCTTTTACTTCTTTGCTGTGACATTCAAAGGAATTATTCACCTGTTCTGCACATTCTCCTTCACTGACTTCATTAAAGTTGCCTCTGCTCCTGTACTAATTAATGCCAACAACCATTCTATGTTTCCTTCTCTCCCTGCTTCCCCATAAGATCTACCAGTTAGGTGAGGCTGTAATTTGACCACTATCATCCAGTCTTGGGAATAGGGGGTTGCTAAAAAAGTGAGGCATTTTTATTGAGATGTGCAGCCACCCTGATAGGGAGCTGCCTTGTCCATCTGAGACAATTCCTCGACAAAGGAACCATAAGATCTCACTAGCAGATCGCCTGTATCTGTTCCCATGATTTCAACAGTCTTAGCTCCTGGTTGCAGGATCAGCTGTGAGCTAGTCCTTCCATCAAATCACTTAAAGCAGCAAACAAAGTCTCCAGAAATCACCAGTCCAAATGGGCCATATCTGTCCCCCTTTCCCAAAGCTGAGCCCATACCTGTGCTCATAATGATCTCCCACAGGATCCTCCACATCTCCTACCATACCATCCTCAGCCTTTTTCTGTTTCACCATAACTACTTTGCCCCACTTCAGCATGATTGGAGCCATCATAACCTGTTCCATTGCTGTAGAAAACCACACTAGCCACTTTCTGAGACAACTACTTCTACTTGCTACCAATGCTGGCTGGAGAGAGGCCAAACTGCCTCACTACACCACCCTTTCTGTCTCCTGAGCTGCTTTAATCAATCCAGCCTTATCTAAATCCACCCAAGATCATAGGAACACCTGAATGGGTTTCCTTAAAGAGGGGTGGCCAATCATTTTTGATGGGGCAGGGGCATGCCAACCATTTGGCAGGTGGTCCAGGGCTACACTCTTTTATGATATTAATGAAGGAGGGGCAGGGTCTGGGATGGAGGTTGTGTGCAGACAAGCCTGACAACAGGGGGAACAAAGGGGTCAGCTGCCCTGGAGTCCAGCAATTCAAAGGGGCTTACGGCACCTGGTCACAGTTGCAGCAGCTGGAGCCCCAGGCCCTTTAAATCTTTGCTGTAGCCCCACGTGGTGCACTGCTGAGCCCTGGACAGCTCTGGGGTGGGAGTGGTTGTCCAGGCAGCACTGAGCACTGGCCGTCCCAGCCACACTGCCTTCTGGGAGTGGAGAGCTGAAGCTCCCACTTAGCCCAGTGCCCCAGCAAGTCTTTTGGCTTTCCTGGGGGGGCAGAAGGGAGCTTGAGGTAGGAGTTTGGGGTGCAGGAGGGAGTGTGGGTTCTGGGAGGGAGTTTGAGTGGTGGCAGTGCTGTGCCACACCATCTGCTCCCTACTCCACCCCTGTTTGCTTGGGGACATCTTGAGCCCCCCAACACTTAACATGACTTTCAGCTCTCAGTGAGTTCAGCTATGAGGGCAGAAGCCTCACTGCTAACACAGTCTGGGCAGTCTCTTTCACCACCAAGACTGTCCTGTTGACTGGTCATTGATGACTTCAGCTGTATTGATCTGCACCTTGGGACTCTCAGTTGAATCTCACTCAGCTCTATCATTACACACCAGAGAGGGGGAGGATCAGATGATGTCTAGGACCCTTAGGCAGAGCCCACACCAGCAAGTGAAAACATCTGCCTCAACCCTCTCTCAGCTTCCCTGGCCTTTGGCACGCCTGCCCCCAGCCTAGAGAGTGCAGTTCAGTGGAGAGTGAGTCCCTCAATCATGGCATGCCAAGCACTATTCTGCTGCCCACTATTCACACAAAAAGGGTCAGAACACTTCATTACCCGAGCCCCCTGCCCCCCAATAACAGAGTGACTTGCAATCCAACACCAGCCAAAAGTGATTATTTGGGCACAGCAGCTCCATCATGTTGTGGGTGTGTCATAGCAAATAGGGTCAGTTCCTGAAGTCTTCTCTCCCCGCTCATGATTAGATGTCAGGGTAGAGCTCATTCAGGCTCTGCTTACATTCTTTTGGCAACAAGGTCAGGATAAAAGATAATGGAATGAAGCTACTACAGTAGGAGTGGGAAATAACTTTTGATGGGGGGCCACTCCCCTTCTTACAGCCCTCCCCCCGGGCTAGAATCCTCTCCTGCACCCATACTCCCTCCAGGACCCTGCCTTCCAATCCCCTGCCCGATGTCACAACCCCCTCCTTCACCCAAACTCCTTCTCAGACCCCACACCCTCTCCAGCACTCCAGCCCTCTACCCGGAGCCCCGCTATGCCCCAACTTCCTTCTCGGACCCCACACTCCCTCTATGAAAAGCATGGCTCTTGACAACTTACCAGAATCTTGAAGTGTCCATCCCCCCAGCTAGATCCTCCACTGGAAAAAATCAGTGTAGCTACATTGTCTTCAGTTTTGCTACACCAATTTATACTTTCTGAATATTTGGCTTAATGGCAGTTGAGGATATTCAGAACCTCACAGAATTCAGCCCTTAGTGAGAGTCTGAGCATTAGTACAGTTATCCATTTCCAAAGAGAAAATGTAAATGTAATGAATCTCATTTAATTGTTCTCTGCAAAAATGTACTAAATGTACTGAGCTGGATCAGATAAAGTCTTTGTTACTTACCAAATGGCCAGCAGTCATGTGTGGCATTGCTAATTAAGTGGGAGAGGTTTACAATGTTATGCTCTGAGTAACACAATACTAATATTATGTCCTTTTAAAAATTTCAGTTAAAGCATAAGATCAATCTACTGGAAAATTTTTCAAAAAATGAGTCTCTGAAGGCTGTTCACTTTCTGTCTAATGTAACAGTTAATGTTTAACCAAACACTGATTTGTGAAGCATTGTGAAAGCACCATAGTAAGACCTACAGAACTGCATTTATTAAAAAAAAACTGGAACTACATTTACATATATGTGCACCTTTCATCTCCATTGTCATCAAGGCAAACCCCAAAGAGATATATCACTCTTGCAGATTGAACCCCGCCATGACCAATGATTGCCTAGCTAGGTCATTATGGTGGTTTGGCTGGATACTCAGTGTATGTCCACCAAAGCTTTTTGGAACACTTGAATTGCTGGCCTTGTAACAGCAGTCCATGGTAAATATTCTTCATAGTCCATTGGTTTTTCATCCTCATAATATGTCCATATCAAAAGCAGCCAAAACCAAACCAGTACTGATGGTCATACTGTTGTTGAGTAACCCAGCTGAAGTCAATGGAATAAAAAGAGTGTAAAATTAGCACAGGCAAACACAGAAACAATCCCAGAGGGTCTCATCCAATTCCCATTTAAGCCAGTGAGAATTTTTCTGCGCTCACTTCAGAGGAAACTGAATTGGGACCCTGCTGTGTTATATTCAATGTCCTTTTTTAGTCAAGAAAAGATAGGGTTTTAACTGATTAACACATTGAAATACACACAGATGGTTATATAATTAACAATATGCATCTAGGTAGCCACTTAGCTTTTTGTCAACACATCACTTTTTTCTCATTTAACCATGTTAGTTTTTTAATCCATGGGCAAAAGAATCAATGGTAGCAGAAATGATACAAGAATTGCTATTGATGTTTTGATTAATTATCATTTATTATTATTATTTGTATTACCATAGCACTTAAGGGCCTAGTCATAGACCAGGACTGCATTAATTTCTTTTTTTACCCTTAGATCTTATCAATTCCAACCCTTCTATATGAACTCCTCATGCATATTATTCATGAGGTTTTTGTGCAAAAGGGAAAGGAAGGATGGATATTTGAGACTAGTCAATTTTCCCAACCCTTTAAGAGTTTTTCAGGAACACCTCCACAGGCATTTTCTCTCCCCATATTAATTTTACTATTGTAATCACTTTGACACTTAAAAAGGTCTTTGGAGAAGAATGCCTGAATTGATTTCAACTGCAAGGATTTTTAAAGGCTGCTTTCTGCATCTGACACCTTTGTCCTTGCAGTGAAAACTGACATAATCTACAACTTTAACTCAGAGGACAATAGTTCAGCAACATAATGTTGCAGTCTAGATAAAAACAGAACTAAGCTTAACTATTGTTAACAATAGATTAACCAGATCTCTCGTGCTACACTTGAATTTGATCAAACACCATTTGAAAATAAATGTATTTGTATTGATTAAAAGATATCAAAGACAAATTCCTTCCTATTCAACCAACCATCTGATGTGGATAATAGCAAAGCTTTGCACTTCCACAGCAAGGATCGCAATACATTTTATAAGCAATACATTAAGATTCAACCTCTCTGAGTAGTATGTGTTTTCTTCACTATCTTGCAGATGGGGAAACTTTGAGGTAGAACATTTACATGGCTTGCCCAGGTTCATATGGACTTTGCCTACACTGGAATTTTTTGTGTAATATTTCCTATCCCAGGGGATAAAAGCAATCAGAGTGTTACTGAACACAGATTGCTGCTGTCTGGCAGAATTTTAAGCATTATGTCATCAAGGTCTGAGCATTAGACCTGCTCTGCATTGCCATTCCTATCACTGTTTCCATTGGTAGGATGGAAAATGTTTATGAAAAATGTCTAGTGCAGCATGACAATTGCAGCATGGCAATAACAGTAATAGAATACAAAAACTACTTGCCAGTAACTGGCATTCATGATGAACCTCTGCGTATTCATATTTTTGCAATCAGGGCACCTGAATTGGAGGTTTCCAGAATCTTTTGGTGAGAAGTGTTCTGTGGAACAATTTAACCCTTTCTGGTCCCTCCTCTCATGGAGGATTTAAGGGTATAAAATGGAGAATGGCCCCAGCTACCTTTCAATAACTTGGGCATTCCCAACTAAGATTCCAAAGAAGCAAGATAAGTAGGTGAAGGTTATGGACACTGTGGCTCTCTGTACTTCAGAACAGCACCCTAGACCTTCCCCATATTTCCCACATCATCTATTCATGATATATTTCATAAAAGCATGCCATGTAAGATATGATAAGCAAGGTCATGATCTGATGACACCCATTGTTCTGTCCAAATATGCATATTGTTAATGTGTATGAAATTATGAGATTTTGCAGTATGGTTGTTTCTAAAATATGTTGTAAGTGGTGGATGATTGGGTTAAGGACCATTTAGAAAAGCTGGACTTACACAAGTCGAAGGGGATGCAAAGCATCCAAGGATGCTGAAGGAGCTGTCTGATGTGATTGGCAGAGCCATTGGCCATTATCTTTGGAAAGCCCTGGATGATGGGAAAAAGCAAATATAGTGCTCATCTTTTAAAAAGGGAAGAAGGAGAATATGAGAAACTACAGATCAGTCAGCCTCACCTTAGTCCCTGGAAAAATCATGGAGTGGGTCCTCAAGAAATCCATTTTGAAGCACTTGGAGAAAGGAAGGTGATCAGGATCAGTCAACATGGATTCACCAAGCACCAGTCATGCCTGTCCAACCTGATTGTCTTCCATGATGAGATAATTGGCTCTGTGACTATGAGGAAAACAATGGACGTGATATACCTTGACTTTAGCAAAGCTTTTGATATGGTCTCCTGCAGTATTTCTGCTGGCAAGTTAAAGAAGTGTGGCTTGTATAAACAGACTATAAGGTGGATAGAAAGCTGGATAGATCATCAGGCTCAATGGGTAGTAATCAATGGCTTAATGTCCAGTTGGCAGCCTGCATCAAGTGGAATGCCCGTGTCTAGTTTTATTCAATGTCTTCATAGAACACATACAATCACAGAACACTAGAACTGGAAGGGACCTCAAGAGGTCATTGAGTCCAATCCCCTGCCCTCATGGCAGGACCAAGCACTGTCTACATCATCCCTGACAGGTGCCATTAATTAATGATCTGGATGATAGGTTGGATTGCACCCTGGAGAGTAGGGATGGTGTCCAGAGTGACCTATACAAATTGGAAGACTGGTCCAAAAGAAATCTGATGAATTTCAACAAGGACAAGTCCAGAATACTGCACTTAGGACAGAAGAATCCCATAGGATTGCTACAGGCTGGGGACTGACTGACTAAGCGGCAGTTCTGCAGAAAAAGACCTAGGGATTGCAGTGGACAAGAAACTGGATATGAGTCAACAGTGTGACCTTGTTACCAAGAAGGCTAATGGCATATTGGGCTGCATTAGTAGAAACATTGCCAGCAGATCAAGAAAAGTGATTATTCCCTTCTATTTGGCTGACTATGGCTAGCTGGCTTTCCCCTTGAAGAATATGGATATAGCCCTCAGATCAAAAATAGGCAGCAAGCAGTAAATTCTTCAAAACGAAAAATATTTATTTAGAAGTCAGGTTACAACAAAAGAGGAGAGCTAGAGATAAAAATAATAGAGTGAAACAGTAAATATTACTGTTACAGTTTAAAGAAAGTGATATGGCAAATAAAGACACAACACTGTATTAACAGTTCCACTTAACTCTATTGCGTATAACAATTTAACAATGTAATCATTCACTTACTACTCTGGTCTAGGATTATAACAATGTAACTATTAAGCACACAACATAAATCTTTTACATATATCACTGTAGCAATTAAGCATGTAACAATATATCCATTAACATTTGATATCTGTTACTTAAATCTAGACATTTAGTACACCCTGGCCTAACAAGTACCAAATGGGTAAGGAGATCCCACTCAAACTGCAGGCATCCAGCTTTATTTCCATTTGAACCCCATACTCTTCAGGATGTTAAAGAGGAAAAGATTTTAACAAACAAAGGCTTCTTTAAATTCCCTCTGAGTCATCACAAACGGTCCTTCTGCTCTGTCAGGTCTTTTTGAGAGCATTGTCTGGAGAGTGTTGCTTCAAGATGGGCTGCTACCGGCAGGGCTGTTCACTGCTGCTTCCACATGAGGCAAAACAGAACCTCAGGACTGACTGAACCATAGCAGCAAGATGACTGGAGGCAGAGGGAGCGCATGGCTCTCACAGTCAATGTGTGCAATCAGCTCATACCTCACTTCATGTCTCCTTGTTTTATATGCATGTCATTTTAGTAATACTGGTAGGAAAAATATCCATGGAATTGCAACCTTGCATGTGAGCAATGGTAAACAAAATGTCTCATGGGCCACACATAGAACCCCAATGGGCTGCAGGTTGCCTACCACTGCATTAGACCTTCATAGTCAGAAGGAACTGAAGACGACTGGGGTTACTTCTCCTTACATATGCTTAAAATGCTTCATGAGGGGAGATGGAGGAAGGTATGAGTTTCTCCACTGAAAGATTCTGGAAATTGGCAGCATAGGTGCTGTGATCTACAAGTGGGGCAAAATGAAGTAGAAGTGGGAGACCTGAAGGACAGTCTTGTGTTCTACTATTGCTAAATCCCTAGTAACTACCATGTCTTAACTAAGACTCAGACTTCAAGATGTATTTGTAAGCCACAAAAATCTGCACCCTTTTATCAAATATGTCATAAAAAGGAAGTAAGCTCTTACTTTTGACTGTGCCAATATTTTCTGGAACCCAAATATGTACAATTAATCAGACATCTTGTTTCTTCTCTTTGGGTGTTTTCCCTTTATTTAAATTCTCTACCATGTGTTTATCTTTTGGTGTAATAATCTGCTTTTAACCTTTCAAGGCTGTACAAAAAGGAAAATCATAGAAAGACAGAGGCAGAGGATTATAATAATATTCTTGATTTTGCTTTCTTGTGGTCATTTAAAAATTGCAAATTTTCAACCCTGTCTCTGTACCCTAGTCAGACTATGTGGGGCATACTTCCAGAACAACCCATATAAACAATGCAAATAACCATGTACAGCTCTGTACAATCATGTGTATCATTGAGTCTAAACATCAATTTGGGCCAGGTCTGTCTACAAACATAACAATACAGGTGACACACACAGCTATAATTAATCATTAGGAACACTGTTTTTTCTTCTGTTAAATCAAGAATAATTATTGCCTAGATATTCCCGGCAAAATTCACTTAATCAATGAATGGATTTTTAGATAGCAAATTATTTTTAGTGGATAAAATTACATAGATCCTCCAGATGGGAAGCTTTCCAAACAAGGTAAAAGAAAGTAAATGCCTCCCTCTGGAAAAAGCCATTGAATTTGGATTTTGAAGCACCACACAATTTTTTACATCCAGAAAATAAAAAAAATCCTCCTGTTGTGTGATAGAAACACATTTTAAAGAGAATATCTTGCTTCAGACTTGGATTCATAATCAAGTAAAGTCCCTCTGATCAGCCATTTTGACAGTTTAACTGAGACGCTTGCACACAGATACTGTACTAAGCAATCTCTCAGAACCTACAGTATATGCAAAGATGTGTGTACTATTTGTATTATCACAGCAACCAGAAGTCCCCACCTTGGACCGGGACTCCATTATGATAGGTACTGTACAAACACAGAACAAAAAGTTGTTCCTTGCAATATAAGGGCCAAATCCTGGGTTTCTAAGTTTCTAGCATTAAGACAAAAAATAGCCACACTTCTTCCAAAGTGCCAACTACTGCAAGTTTCAGGGAGCACACATTGATGGGACTCTGGAGTAGATCTAAAGAATTATCCCTACAAAGTGGGTATTAGCTGCTCTCAAATCTGTCTCAGAAGTGTCATCTGATATCTGATATACAAAGCACCAAAGGAGCATTTAACCTAACCAAAGATAACTCATTCCAGTAGTGTCTGTACTTCAGTGAAAAAATGGGGATGGGAAGGTTACTATTAATACATAAGTAAGGCAAGTACAAAACAGATCCTTCTGTTGTTATTCACTCATATTGAACTTTGGTGGGAACCGGAGCTCCAGGTGTTCAAAGGATTAATTGTATCAGTTTACTGAGCCTTAGAAGCACAATCTATTTACTATGTGAGCTCCTGTAAGTTAGACCTTTAGCTTGTTTCATGGATGACACTCTAGTTGCATGAGGGTGTTTCTAAAAATAATCTATATTCCCACCTTTGGAGTTTCAATCAGTAACTAGTCAGTAGTTTACTCTTAGAGAGGCAGCATGTTCTGGGGGATAGCCTACAAGCCTGGAAGTCAGAAAAGTTGGGTTTTATTCCCAGTTCTATTACTGACGTACAGTGTTATTTTGAGCCAGACACTGTCCCTTTCTTTCCCTTCCTTATTTGTGGTTTTCTATTTAGACTGTAATGTTATGGGGGCAAAGGCTGCCTTTGGACACAAGTATAATACAAATTCAAAAAAATAATAAGCTGCTGCTGGATATTACTGCCTCATATAAATTTTAATACATTTTAAATGCCTTTTCTATTTAATAGGTTGATGCACATCTGTTGCATAGAATCTAAATTTAACTTTCAAGGGATGCTATGAAGGCAATTGTTTATGCAGCATATAGTCAAGTTATGCAATATATTTTCAGAGGTGGTCACTGAGTCAAATTCTGGTGCTTAGATTTTAGGAAGAGTTGGATAACTTTTATGACCATTAATGAAGTCTGTATCTTAACGCCAGTTAAAACTATAAAGTCACTCAAATCTCACACTTCATAGTACAAGCTGATAAGTCTGAAGGTTTGGAGAAGGAGATACTCGTTGCCCCCACAACTCAGAGCAGCATTACAAAATTGACCATTATGTGCATTATGGGAGGAGTTAACTTTCCTCCATCAGGCACCAGTCATTCTTGGAGGTAGGTTACCTAATTATATGTACCAAAGGTGCATCCCATTTGGCAACACATATGAATCTTGTGCTGTCCTCCAGTGTCAGTAATGGGGAACTTACCTACAGAAAGGATCCACAGCTCCTGAGCAGCAGCTGTTTCATCTCATCATCCTCTTTGTGATGTAGGAGAGTGTTGTAGATGAAGCAGTGAGCATGACCTCCAGGATGTAAGTGTGCTGAGGATTCATAGATAATTATGAGGCATAGCAAAAATTGATTTTTTAAAACAATTTTGACAGATGATCTCAATGTTTATTTTTAAGAATTTTTTTTCTATTTAAATTTTCACAGGTGAGCAAAATTATGCTTTCAAGCCTTTTTTTACATTCATCAATTAAAACTTTCACAACTGAGAAACTATGGGAGAAGCTGACAATAGTGGGCCAGACAATAATTATTTAATCACAGCAGACATTGAGATTAATAAAAATAAAGCTTTAGAACAGTTGAAACACAGATTGTCAACATCACACATGTGACAGGATGTATAAACCCTACACTGGTGAGGAAAAGGTTAAGAAGCAACTCTAGGCATGCTCAGTGGCACAGGGGAGCAGTTTTGTGTTGCAAGCTCTTGCCAAGAAGCTGCTGAGGCCTGATGTGGCTGGACCCAGGCTTCACTGCCAAGCCACCCCAGGCCTTTCTGTCATAGAGGGTGAGGTAGGGTTGCCAGGTGTCGGTTTTGAACTGGACAGTCCAGTATTTGAGCTTTCTGTTCGGGAAACAAATTGAGAAAATATAAATGAGACAATATAAATGTCCGGTATTTTCTAAATAAGATGTAATGTAGATTGTGATGAAATGTCAAGTGTTTCCAGTATTTTTGTTGAAACCATCTGGCAACCCTAGGTTGAGGACAAGATGTGACTACGAGAGGACAGCTCTTGGGAGCTCCTACAAAGAGGACTCCAGGAAGGACTGAGAGGCGAGCTAGGGATATCGACAGAGGAACAGAAGCCAGGGTAAAAAGTGGTCCAGGGAGCAGACATAAGTCCTTGTCAACCTAGGCCACACATTTTGTATTATTGTTTTGTTGGGTTCTCGGTTGGAGACTGGTGGAAAAATGAGCTGGGATCCCAGCCACTGCAGGGCAACCCTGCTTCTCCCAGCTGCCGTAAGTGGCAGCAGCAGTGGGTGCTAGATTCCCGTCCCTCCCCCCCCCCCCATTTTGTCATAGGTATTCTTAGTAAACATCAGAGATGGATCATGGGGCTTCTGTGAATTTTTGTTTATTGTCCATGACTTATCTGTGATGTTTAATAAAAACAACTGTTACAAAATCTTAGCATTAGATATGACTATTGACTCTTCACTTTGGGCTATATAGCCATCGACTTCAGCCACTAGGCAAGGCAGCCCTAGACTCTCTCCACTGGTTGATAGAGTCATTGACTCTTGCCAATGGATGACACATCTATTGACTCTAGCTGCTCGGCAAGGCATTAATTGACTCTTGTCACTGGTCAATACAACTTTTGACTCCTGCCATTTGGTGAAACAGCCATTGACTATTGCCATTAGGTGAGGTAGCCATCAGCTGTAGCACTATATGAGACAGCCATTGACTCTTGCCAATGGGCATTATGGCTGTCTGACTCTAGCTGCACTAGGCAACATAACAGAGGTCCACTGTTAGGCAGTGCTGCTGGGACTAGACCTGAAACTCCCCTGACAAATGGTGGAGAATGCAAGCATCACCCAATTCCTGTTGAAAGAAACATCAGACCATTGACTGAACGACCCTAAAGAGGCCATGGATACAGAAAAGTTGCTGAAACAGATGCCAGAGAACCAGCAACAGCAGGTGGCCCAACCACAGTAGCAACTAAGGCAAATACTGCAACACATTGGGGCCCAGGAACAACAGCAAATGGCCCAACAACAGCTAATTCAGGAGTTGGCATGTGCATACAACCCAGTGTTCAGACCTGGAGGAGCCTGCGCAGTGGTGTAGCGAGGAGGGTGGGGAGGACAGTTGCCCCCGGGTGCCATGCTAGGGGAGGCACCAATTTAGTACCCCTCCACTCCCCCTGTCATTCCTCAGCTCGCCTGCTCCTCCTCCACCCACCGCTGCTGGCTGGAGCCTCCTCCCCGCCTCTTCGCCCCCAGCCCAACCCTCCTCCATCTCTGCTGGTGGGTTAGTACATGCAGGGGCCTGGCCTGGCCGCAAACTGGAGGGGATGGGGGAAAATGCGATACAAGCTTCCCCCCCTCCTCCCACGGTTGGGCTCAGCCGTGTGCCAGGCTTCGGGCCCTGACCCTAGTGGCGGCAGGGCCACAAATTTTGCCTTTGCCGCCAGGTGCATAACACCCTTGCTACACCTCTGGGCCTGCATACTACCTGGTGCTCTGGGGCTTATTATTGTTGCTCTTCTCTGGACTCTGCAATTTGTCCACATTTTTCCTAAATTGTGTTGCACTGAACTGGACACATTACCCACCTCAGGCCCCATGAGTGCTGTGTAGAGTGGCACAGTTACTTCCCATGTCTTACATACAATGCTCCTGTTAATACACCCCAGAATGATTAGGGTTTTTTGCAACTGCATCACATTTCTGGCTCATGTTCAATTTGCAGTCTACTAAATGCTATGCCCTTTTCAGCAGTATTATCAACTAGCCAATTATTCCCCATTCTGTAGTTGTGCATTTGATTTGTGCTTCCTGACTGAAGTACTTTGCATTTATCTTTCTTGAATGTCATTTGTTTAATTCAAACCAATTCTCTAATGTGTCAAGTCCCTTTGAATTTTAATCCTGTTCTAAAAAGTGCTTTCAAACCCTCCCAATTTGGTATCATCCAGAGATTTAATAAGGGTCCTTCCATTCCATAATCCAAGTCATTAATGAAATAGTACCAGCCCTAAATACAATATCATTCATAGGAAGAACACATGTGAGTCCCCATTAGATATGCCCTCCCTGTTTGACAGCAAACCTTTGATAACCACTCTTTGGATATAGTCCTTCAAACAATAGTGCATCCACTTCATAGTAATTTCATCTAGACCCTGTTTTCCTAGTTTGCTTATAAGACTGTCACATGGGTATTGTGCAAATGGTTTACAAATATTTATTAATACTTCATGCTTCTAACACATTTCATCCATAGACGCATACACTTTAAGGTCAGAAGGGATCATCATAATCTATTCTATTCTGACCTCCTGTACATTGCAGGCCACAGAACCTCACCTACCCACTCCTGTAATAGATGCATAACCTTAGGCTGAGTTACTGAAGTCCTCAAATCATGATTTCAAGACTTCAAGTTACAGAGAATCCACCATTTATACTAGTTTAAATACAGCAAGTGATGCAGGACCCATGCTGTGGTGGAAGGCAAAACCCCCCAGTGTCCTTCCCAATCTGACCCAGGGGAAAAAATCCTTCCCAATCCCAAATATGGCAATCAGTTAGACCCTGAGCATGCGGGCAGGACCCACCAGTCAGCCATCTGGGAAAGAATTCCCCGTTGCAACTCAGGGTATGTCTACACTAGCCCCCTATTTCGAACTAGGGTGGCTAATGTAGGCATTTGAAGTTGCAAATGAAGCCCGGGATTTAAATATCCCAGGCTTCATTTGCATGTTCCCGGGCGGGCGCATTGCAGGAGTAACAGTTAATTCGAACTAAGGACTTAGTTCAGATTAACTTCTGACAGCCACGTGTAGCCGCAGGCAGTCAGTTCGAACTAAGGGGATTTAAAAATGGCACCCACCCGGGAACATGCAAATGAAGCCCGGGATATTTAAATCCCAGGCTTCATTTGAAACTTCGAATGCCTACATTAGCCACCCTAGTTCGAACTAGGGGACTAGTGTCGACATACCCTCAGAACCCTCCCCATCTAGTGTCCTATCACTGACCTTTGGAGATATTTGCTTCTAGGAGTCACACATCAGCTGTATGTCCTGGCTGGCAGTCTCATTATATCATCCCCTCCATAAATTTACCAAATTCAGTCTTGAATCCAGTTAGGTCTCAAAATGCTTTACAAAGGAGAGCAAGTAAAATTTCCCCCATTTTAGAAAATAGAAAAACTGAAAGGAAGGAAAATTAAATGAGGTAGAGCCAGGACTAAACCCCAGAATTTCCCTCCTGACTCCCATGCCTATGATTATCTACCAGAGCATGCAGCCCTGCTAGTTCACAATTTACAATTCCGGATGCACACACACTGGAAGGAGACTGATGTGCGCAGTTTCTTCACTATGAATCTTAGTATTTAAAGACATTTGGCAAAGCAGCAAAAATTAGATTGGGAGGGCTGAATAGAATAATCCTGGATGTTAAAGTCTTGATAGAAGAAATCTCATGACAGATCAACATGATGGTGTTCCTTTAAAATCTGAGATTAGTACATAAACCAATATCATGCACTCCTTTGTTCACCTGACTGTTTTGTTCAATAATGTTTTGTACTTCCCTGTGTTTTTTGGCAAAGATTCATATCCTCAACCTTGAGTAAACATTAAATTCAATTGAACAGTTCTTGTCATTCAATGTTTTCTGAAGTTCAGTACACACTGAATGTATCTTAAAGCAAGATGACTGGAATCTACAACTCTGACTGAACCAGCCAGTGAAAGGTGCTGCTATACGTACCAAAAAGTTATTGCTTCGCTAACAACCATTTTAGATGTTGCAAACTTGATTTTCCTCTTTGTAAACATAATGAAGGACATATCTTGCTTCTGCCTAACTTTATCATCCTTGTGGAAACAGATGGTGCAGGCTTACAAATGTATCTGTGGTATTTTCTCAGTGACTCATACAGCAAAACAACAGGATTCAGACTGTAACAGGCAGCCAACCAAGATGGACGTAACTTTACTTGAGGAGCAATATGACTGTATAAAACAGAAGCAAAAGCAGCAAACACACATTATTGTGTTTAAAACAGGTATGCTTCAGATTCATAGACCAAGCCTTACAAATATAGAGGGGTAAAGGAAACTCATATAACTCTTCATTAACTTAAGGTGCTTTTGAATGCTTATGCATAGCTTGTAAGGAAGGTACAAAGTGGACTGTTTTCACACAGATGTATTTTTTGTTTGGTTAGCAAATAAATTAGAAAAGGAAGCACTGAAACACTTTTCAATGCTTGTTTGAGGTGGTTTTATGTATTTTAAGATAGTTTTATGTAAGTTACATGCCACTCTTGATATTGCAAATGTTAATTTTCATAAGTACTGATTACTTAGTATTAATTATTGACAATAATGTTTGCAGCATACAACTCCTGTCAGATTTCTGCTTTTCTTAATGCTTCCATATGGTTAACCTAACAATACTGTCTTGTACCTTTTTGTTCTTTCTACTTCGTGGAAGTGGTTTCACTTTATATTATTTTGAATATGTGCTCACAGGAAAAACAAATGACGTGACACTTAGCTGCCACATCACACAGGTTTTGTTACAACCAATATCAGCAATGTTTTAATTTTTTTATTAGAATACTGTCTGCAAATATTATATTGCTTTGCTTCTTTTCTTTCTAAGCTGATCTGAAGAGCAATGAAACTAAACAAAGTAATTTAAGCTTCTTTAGTTAAATAGTTGCAACATGAGTAGAATAATTGTGATTTAACAGAGTTTGGTGTTTATTTCAGAGGTGAGTGAAGCAGATCTGAACCCTCCAAACCTGTGTCCAAACCAAATTTGGTGTGAGCATCAAAATAATTTAGTCTATTACTTACTTTACATTTTCCTATAGATTTTTCTGCAGTTCTGGATTCTGGTTGAATGCCAAAACATTAAATAGTGCCAAAAAATTAAATAATAATGTAATTAAATAATATGTAACGGATGCAGTTATTTATCTCTTTTCATCCAAAGGCATTGGAAGATAAATATTAATTGTCTCCATGAAGAGGAAAAGTATACACATATAGACAAATCAATTTATCTAACACTGAACTGCAACTATTTTTGGAGTGAAACACCTCTATTGTTTCACAGAACACAGCAACAATACAAAACAGTTTAGGAGAGGAAGTGAAATGAACTGGATCCAAATGAAATTCCAGAAAGACTTCACATAAATGGAGTGCAATTATCTGAGTTGAAATTTGGCCAGCACACCAAAACACAATCTTCCAAATACATGAAACTTTTGACAGAATAACTTTTGGGAGGGCAGCAAATGTATATTATAGAGGATGGTTACACAGGTGGCTCTGTTTCTTTTTCTCTGAGAGATCCCAGAGAGTAACAGTGGCTATGTCTATACTCATGACTTCTTGCGCGAGAAATATGCAAATGAGGCTAAGTATGGAATATCACCGAGCCTCATTTGCATACTGAGCCACCATTTTTGCAGAAGAGGCTCTTGCGCCAGAAGGAGCTGTTTACACTGCCCCTTCTTGCGCAAGAAAAACCCTCTTGCGCAATGCCATTATTCCTGAAAATAATCGGTGTAACGGCATTGTGCGTCGACGGAGCCATGTAGATTAGGTTTCTAGACATAGGAAAATGAAGCGGCGATTTAAATAATCGCCGCTTCATTTACATCAAAATGGCTGCCACGCTGTGCCAATCAGCTGCTTGGTGGCCAGCGTGGCAGCCATTTTGATGTAAATGAAGCGGCGATTATTTAAATCGCCGCTTCATTTTCCTATGTCTAGTAAACTAATCTACATGGCTCCGTAGACGGAGCCATGTAGTCTAGACATACTCTAAGTGATTGCAATCATCCAAAACTTGCCTCCTGGTTTAATCAGGAGTGGACTGGCAACAAGACATTCTTTGATAAGTCTTGGCACTGGATGGTCACTTCCCGCCTCTGTTTGCTACAGCCCTGATTTGGGGATCTTTAGAACACTTTCTAGATTTACTTACTCACAAATTGAAAACCTGGGGAAAGGTAAGTCATCTGATAATGTAACAGCCTTCTTCTCCCTTCCTGTGACACACATGATGACACTTCAGTCTCCTTATGATATTCAGGAACAAAAGGTGGCAGGCTTTGAAAATCTTCACTCGGGAAAAATAGGTCAATGAACTCATTATTTATCATAAACTAGGAAATGAAAAGATATTGCTTACTCTGAGAATTAGACTGGGAGGGGCATCCAAAGTACACTACAGAAGACAGTCATCTACATTAACCATGTGGGCCATGCCTATAAAAAGCTTCTTCAGAGAGCTTCTAAAGCTTCTGTGAAATTTAATTAACCTGTGTCACTCAGAAACCTTGAAAAATGTAAAGACCTGCAATCATAGTGCTTTTACACTGAAGTGCAAGTGAAAAGGCCTAAACAAAAAATACAGTTGCAATAAAACCATTATATGCAATTGTTGACCCCCAAAAAATATCCATTCAGAGCAAGAAGAGAAAGATTAAAATAAAGAACTTACCTTGGAATGTTGGGGAGTATGTAATAAACCGCTAATATATCTTACTACATAACCTCCACAGTTCTGTTAAAAGGCCATTGCTGAGTTCTATGGACTATTGCAGCTCCTGAATGTGAGAAAGTGGGATGGCATGTCTATCTTTAGAGCAAAAAACTTTATATCCTTTTTCTGTGTTCAGAGAGCAGACCTTTTAAAAGAAGAATCTTGAAAAAAATCAGAGGGCTTTGTTGCTGTTTTGAGTGCTGCCATTGAAAGACATGGATCTGACACACCTTCAAGTAGTTCATTGTAAAGACCGCTACACCAAAGGAAAACCAATTTCAGTATTTGTAACAACACAATCCTATTCACTTTTGACAACACTGCTTTGATTTCAAATCCAAGACTGAAAGGTTTCATTGCACTATCTAGCCCTATGAACTATTTTAAATGACTGGATCCCTTTATGTCAAAATATAATCTACAGTGTTCTGTCCCTAACATTTATATTTTAATAACCTTCAGACTACCTTTACTCAGACACATCTACTAATGTAAGGCCCGCACACTGCACAACTCCTACATTAAACATTTACAGCAACTGAAAATATATTGAATGAGAACTTGTTGAGATTTCAGTAAGAGTAATATATTTTTAAGGGCTCAACTACTAATAATTTTAAATGTATAGCAGACCATTGGTTTTCAATAGTTTGATTGCTGTATGCTAATTCCATGTTTACTTTTGCAGAAATTCTGTTCCTTATATCTTGTACATTTCTAATACAGTAATTCCTCATTTAACATGTGCCCGCTTAACACGTTTTTGCGATAGCACGATATTTTTTTAGGGAACGTTTTTTGAATTACATGACCATCCCTGGAATAACACGATTTCCCTAGCCGGCCCGTTGCTGGCGGCTGCACGGGGCTTCCCCTGCCTCCCTGAAAAGTGGCGAAGGGTTAGCGGCTCGCCGCGCCATTCCCCAGACTCCCCCTCGCCGGACGCCTTGCCCCCTCTCCTCCACCCCCGCTTGCAGGCCCCCCCTCACCGGACGCAGTGTGGGTCCCGGCAGACCCGTCACAGGGGCATACTCCCAACCCAATCCCCCTCCCTTCTCCTCTCCTTCCCTTCCCCAGAGCCAAACACCTCCCCTCCCTGCTGTAACCCAGTCCCCTTTCTCCCCCAACCTTATGTCCCGGTCCCAACAGACACCACTGCTTGAAACGCAACCCCCACCTTTTCCATTATTTTCAATGGGAAAATTGACCCCGCATAACACATTTTCACTTAACACAATCATTTTCTGAAACATATCTATAGTGTTATTTGAGGAATTACTGTAGTAGTAGTTACATAATACTTTACAAATATTTATTAATGTTTCCTCATAACACCTCTCTGAGATTAGCTAATACATATTATTCTCTATTTTATAAATAAGAAAATTGAGACACTGATGTTCAATGATTGGCCCATGGCATCAGTCAGCAGCAGACGTGAACAGAACTCATCCCTGGTCCCTGGTTCACCATGTCATTTTGCTTTAAATGAAACACTGGCAGATCCTACCCTTTGTCCCCTGTGCAATATCATTAAATTTGATGATATGTAGGAGTAAAGTTAGGGCAGAAAATGGCTCTAGCTGTCTCATTAACTTGAGGTCACAATATATGTAATGCTGCTTTCTTGCCACCTTCCTGATTTAAAACAAAGTGTCTGTATTAGGTGACTGTGGAAGGTATTTATTTTTAGCTCCCTTCCTTTGGGTCAGGAACCATCAAAAAATGAAAGTCATTGATGAGAGAAAAAAACAAGGTAGCAGATTCTTTCAATTTCAGCCATTTTGTGCCCCTCAGATGACACAAAGTGGATAGAATTTGTCCCTAAATGAACAGGTGGGAATTCCTCTGGCATGGGTAAACTATTTATCTTGACCAGCTAATGCATGTTAAAACTTCAACTGCCTTGTCTACACTAGGAGTTTATCATGGGATAGGTCTGACCTGTCAGCTAACACACGGTCAAAATATATTTTTTCCTAATATAGATGAATGTGCATTTGGTAATATGATGTCTATGATGCAGTTGTGCAGTTCCAATACAATCTGGTAGAGGGCAGGAAACCACATAAACACTAGTCCATTTAAAAAAAAAAAAGACTAGTAGCACCTTAAAGACTAACAAAACATGTAGATGGTATCATGAGCTTTCTTGGGTGCAACCCACTTCTTCAGATGACAGGAGTATTAGAAGTCCAGATGCAAGGCTAAGTTTGTTATAAGCTTTAGTATGTTAGAACTAGCTATGCATTTTTTGTTATTTAAAATTTGTAATTCACTTTTTTTCTGCCTTTTTTCACGTGCAACCACTTAAATCCTACTGTTTGCACTTAATAAAATCACTTTTATTTACCATCAAGCCCAGTGTACATAATTGTTACCTGGGGGAGCAATCAGTGTGTACATCCTTCTTTCATTGTTAAAGGGGGCTTGCCTGAATGATTTATTTGGGGTTCTGATCCCATTTCGGGGTTGGGTTCCGAGAAGCTGTGCCCAAAACTACATTCTCCTCAGATCTGAAAAGACTCGTGTCTGCATTGCTCTTCGGGGGGTGAGATTGGTAATCTCAGCTCTGTGCCTTGACTGGGGGAGACCAGGAGATCTGGCCCAGCAGGACAAGGTAGTGAGAAGCCCCAGAGAGCAAGGAGTAAAGTGTCAGTGGCTTTGTCAGCACACTGAGAGGCACCCCCAAGGAGTCTTCTGTGACCACATCCCATCACAGTCATCTAGTTTATTGGATTTTCTGCTATAGCTAATGTCAGTATAAGAACATAAGAATGGCCATACTGGGTCAGACCAAAGGTCCATCGAGCCCAGCATCCCATCTGCCGACGGTGGCCAATGCCAGGTGCCCCAGAGAAGGAGAACAGAAGACAATGATCAAGTGATTTATCTCCTGCCATCCATCTCCTGCCCTTGTTATGAAGGCTAGGGCACCATACTTTATCCCTGGCTAATAGCCATTTATGGACCTAACCTGCAAAAATTTATCAAGCTCTTTTTTAAACCCTAATAGAGTCCTGGCCTTCACAGCCTCCTCGGGCAAGGAGTTCCACAGGTTGACTGTGCGCTGTGTGAAGAAAAATTTCCTTTTATTAGTTTTGAACCTACTACCCATCAATTTCATTTGGTGTCCCCTAGTTCTTGTATTATGGGAAAAGGTAAATAATTTTTCTATAATCACTTTCTCCACACCATTCATGATTTTATATACCTCTATCATATCGCCCCTCAATCGCCTTTTTTCCAAACTGAAAAGTCCCAGTCTCTCTAGCCTCTCCCCATATGGGACCCTTTCCAAGCCCATAATCATCTTAGTCGCCCTTTTCTGAACCTTTTCTAATGCCAATATATCTTTTTTGAGGTGAGGAGACCACATCTGCACGCAGTACTCGAGATGTGGGCGTACCATAGTTTTATATAGGGGAAGTATGATATCTTTTGTCTTATTATCTATCCCTTTTTTAATAATTCCTAACATCCTATTTGCCTTACTAACTGCCGCTGCACACTGCGTGGATGTCTTCATAGAACTATCCACTATAACTCCAAGATCCCTTTCCTGATCTGTCGTAGCTAAATTTGACCCCCCATTTCCTTTATAAGTCTCCATTATTACTTTACTGATGGAGCACCATCTGGGTACTCAGGCCTTTGCAGATACGAAACATTTCCCCTCTGTAGCCACATCCTTTAATCCATGGGTTCCCAAACTGGGGAGCGTGCCCCCCTGGGGGGGGCGTGAAGAAATTCCAGGGGGGGCACGGGGCGACCCAGCGCCCCCCATCAAGCTCCCCCCCCCAAGTTTTGCTGCTATTTTTGTTTTTCGGCCCCGTTCAGTTCCTTTTTCTCAACAAGTTATGCTGCTATTGGGAGGACGGGGAGGGGGGCGTGAGGGTTTCTCAAAAATCAAAAAGGGGGTATGAAGCTGAAAAGTTTGGGAACCACTTGCTTTAATCAGACACAGAAAAAAAATTTTTAGACACATTGACTCCTTATAGCCTCTACAGCTGAGTTTACACCATGCAGTTGGATTGTTAATTTTTGCTAATGTAATAATGTAGAAATAAACATTTTCTCCACAGGTGAGAATCAGCCTGTTCATGAGGAATCAACGGTCAATGCAATTTTACTCAATAAGAAAATAAGGAAACCAAAAGAATTTAAAGAACACATTCCTGTCAGAAAGATCACCCTGGAGTTAACTTATAATGACAATGTACAAGACAGTTCACCATGGCGTACTCACCTGGGAATCCACCGGCTACTACAAACTGATTGTCAGAAGGCTCCATGTGATCCTGCCCACTTCAAAAACAAACAGATTAGCTTTGACAATGAAAGACTGGCTGTGAAAGAAAACGTCATGCTGCCTTATGAAAAACCACTAGCAGCAAGGGAACAACCCACAGTATCTCTCAATGAACTGGGAAATTCAAGTATGTTAAACAGTCCCACGGAAGAAAAGAGCAACTCAATTTCAGGCATCTGCCAGAAGTCTCCTCTGAGGTCAGTCTCTTCAGGAATTTGGACACACCAACAGGTTTCATCCACAAAATTTGTACCAATATCCAGCAAATTAAGCTATTACCCTTTCCCTCAGAAAAAGACACCCAGGATCTCAGAAGCTGCAAGAAGACTGGGATTATATGTCTCACCATGAAAAAGATCAGTAATGTGTAAAGTTTAGTTAAAATTTAAAATAAAATTTCAGTTAAGTAATTTTTCAAAGTAATTTTGATTTATTTGCTAAGGGGCTTGTACTTTATATAGTAAGAATTTGCATGGGCCCGGGAATATATTTTAGAGGTTTACAGAGTAAAAAGTCCGTTAGATGAGTTGCAATGTCATAAAGGTTATTGGACAATAAAAAATTGACAGAGCATTATCATGATTATTCATACTAATTTTGTATCTTCAAATATAGGAACAACTAATGTTAACTCATTTTGCAATTTTTTTTTCTAAATCAAGATTTTTGATTTTTGAGGACAAGAATTCTATCATAGTGAGATTACAAATCATTTGAAAAAACTGTAGAGAAGATTATCGCATTCAAAAACAGCTAATGAAGCAATTGGACTGAATTCCAGTACTGCATAATTCAGTTAGTTGTCTAAACAAGCAAAAAATGAATTGGGTTTTAGAACAACAATAGCAAGGGTGTTTAATACATTCTAATTAATGTGTGGTTTTATTATTCCTTTATTTTCACAAGTTATTTGATTGGTTTTCCTGTTTGTATTCTAATTCAGTGAATAAAACCATAACACCATATTTCTGTTGCTGTTCTTAATGGCATTAAATATAGTAAATATCCAAATGCTTTACCTATTCATAAATCCCTCATGCTACTAATTGTGTTTCTTCCAACTGTGAATTAGAAATGCACCTGTCTTTTTGTTGTTGTTGTTGTTACTGCCATAGTAAGATGAATTAGTCAGGATGGCACATGGTTATCAGTCAAAGAACTGATGCTAGTTAACAAATGTACAAGATAAAGCAGATGTACAGTATGGGTGCGTCTAGACTGGCAGGATTTTGCGCAAAAGCAGCCGCTTTTGCGCAAAAACTTGCCGCCTGTCTACACTGGCCACGAGAATTTGCGCAAGAACACTGACTTTGTAATGTACAAAATCAGTGCTTCTTGCGCAAATACTTTGATGCTCCCACTCAGTCACAAGCCCTCTTGCGCAAGAATACTTGCGCAAGAGGGCCTGTAGACAGGAACGTTAATTTCTTGCGCAAGAAAGCCCGATGGCTAAAATGGCCATCGGCGCTTTCTTGCGCAAGAGAGCGTCTATACTGGGCATGGATGCTTTTGCGCAAAGGCACATGCCAGTGTAGACGCTCTCTTGCGCAAATACTTTTCACGGAAAAACTTTTCTGTGAAAAGTATTTGCGCAAAATCATGCCAGTCTAGACGCAGCCAAAGTCTTTCCAAAGGACATGGTGGAAAAACAATTTTGTGGGTCATTCAAAGATGGAATGAGCAAAGACCTAGAAAATACTGAACACTATGTGGAATTATTTTGCAGAGGCCAGGGGATGAACTAGAAAACTTAGAACATCAATTCCATTTCTTCTTTCTCATTCTTTGATACTCTCTGCTTCAAAAATAAGCTATTGTGCTTCAATATTAGATTTGACTCGTTACACAGACAAAGCTACTGAAGGACTTTGTACAGGGAAACTGATCAGCACTTATTTAGCAGAATATGAATTTCATATATTTTAGAGCTTTTATAGCTATGCCAATAAAAATCCCTCGTGGGGATATCCTATTCTAGAATAAAAGTATATACAGAATATATAGTATTTCAGCTACATTATGGGTTAAAAAGGCTTTTGTAGGCTACCCTGGGACTCTAACTACCATTTATAACATTGTATCTATGGCCTGGTCTACACTAGTACCTGAGTCTGAAATTAGCCCGAATTTGTCAAATTTGTAAGTGATGCGTCCACACTACCGAGTCTGTTATTTCAGAATACAAGGCCATGGAATTCGAACTCTGCAGTCCTGCTTTTCATGAAGAGTAATGCTATTCCCGAACTTGTAAGTCCGAAATAACATTAGTGTGGATGCTCCGGTGCCGCTAAATCAAACTTATTGGCCTGTTTCTTGCAGTTCCCCAGAATGCTTCCTGTGGCTCTGATTCCGAGGTAGCATGTCCACATTAATGAAGCCTGCCTCAGACTACATTTGGTTCTTCCGTGTAGTGAGAACACGGAACTCTGAATCTGTAAAATTGGGTGCCAAGAAGTCAAACTTAGTAAATTCAGACTAATCACCTAGTGTAGACATAGCCTAAGGGAAAATGCATTCCAAGTTCCTAATAACTGACTTACAAACAAAATTTTGGAACACGACCCATTTGTAAGTTGGGGACTTCCTGTATCAGTTGCCATTCAACTTCCCCTCTAGACAAGCCTTCAAATAAGATCTGAATAAGTGGGGCACTTGCTTCATAAGACAAACTTCAAGGAAATATAGTTTCCAAATAACCATAATAATATGATATTAAAACTGCTTTACAAATATTAATGAACACTATACAAAATTAATTGTACCAAACTTTTAACAGAATCATCTTAACTGTACAAGATGTTTTGGGGTGATTTTTGGTCTAGCTCTCCAGTCAGTTTATAGTTACGGGTGTAAATGTGGAAGTTAATAAGTGTATGAGGTTTTTGCTCTCTGATTTAAGAGCCTGATCCAGTTTCCATTAAAGTCAAAGGTGGGATACACAATGATTTCAATGGTCACGCAATGGAAGCCAAGAAATCTTCAGTAATTTATTATTTTTAATGTTTTGATTTTATCAATGATCAATTTACGTCAATCTATTTTAATTAGGCAATAATTAAAAGGCACATAAAATACAGATGCAGCATACTATGAGAGGACATAGCTATGCCAACATACATTTTAAATGCAAGACTTACTCTTTTTAAATTTAAATCTTTGTAGACTTCCTTGGAATTTAAGGAGAGGCAAATTACAACTAGAGACTTTAATATGGTACTTAATATCCTTTTGCGCTGACTGGAACAATTCATATACCTTAGAGCTTTTATATTAAGTTGTATTCATCTCAGTAAGGCAATCTCTTTGAACTGCAAACACTCCATTGAGATACATTTATATCATAAATTCATACTGTAAAGCTATTGAATCAGGCGTTGGTAAAGATCATGGGTTAATTTCTAAGGCCTGGTCTATACTTAAAACTTAGGTTGATACAGCTACTGATCTCAGAGGGTACGGCTAGACTGCGGGGGGTTATTGGGATACTAGAGGTATCCCGAAAAACTCCGCCGAATCCAGGGAATGTGTTTGCTCTTCCACTTTTTTTTTTTGCAGAAGAGCAAACGCGCTCTTTCGGAAGTCCCTGTATTTCTCGTTCCATGAGGAAGAAGGGGGCTTTCGAAAGAGGATTTTTTCCCCAAAATCTGGCCCAGTCTAGATGGGCCAAATTTTGGAAAGCCTCTTCTGACAAAAGTATCGGAAAAAGATATGCAAAATGCAGAGCGCATTTTGCATAACTTTTTCAGATAAATCCTCACAGTCTAGATGTACCCAGAGGGTTGAAAAATCCACACATTATCTGTCTGATAGTTATAGCAACCCTGGAGATCCTACAGTAATGGAAAAACCTCTTCCATTGCTGTAGTCTGTACACTTCTATAGCACCATATGCATAGCACCACATAGCTACACCAACAGAAGATGTGTAGGAACACCACCTCCCCAACTTCCAATAGCTACATCGACACAGCTGCATCTGCACTGGGGTTAGGTTACTGTCAGGCAGGTGTGTGAGTTTTTCACACTCCTAAACACTGCAGCTTTGTCAACTAATTTTTAAGTGTAGACCAAACCTAAAGTCAGATCCTCACTTCAAAAAGGTAATTTGTTTAATATTGAGATAGCTATTGATATAGTATCCTAGTGGAGAGAAGGCACAGATAGTTTTTATCTCAGTGCAGCTTGTTAGTCAACCCAGTATGCTGAGGCCTGGTATAACTACCAATTTACGTGGATGTAAGTCACCTTATGTCACTCTGTCTGGGCATGTCAGCAAGCTCAAATTTGTCTCCAGCTGACATAAGACCTTGTTACAATAACAGTGACTCTATCTTGCTTAATCAGTGGTGTGAACAGTCAATATACTGTGATCTACTCAGTGCAAGTGTTGATGCTGTGTCTTATGTTGTTGACCCTAAGGGTATGTCTACACTATGGGACAAGGTAAAATTAAGATACACAACTTCAGCTACATTAATTGTGTACCTGAAGTCAAAGAAGCTTCATTTGGCTTTTGGTGCTGTCTACACTGCAGGAAGTCAAAGGAAGATAATGCATGTCTCCAGATTCAGCCACCCTCCCCACTACAGTACCCCGGGGGAGGCTGCCAGAGAGGAAACGAACTAGGAGAGGCAGCCATGGAAGTGATTTTTTTTTCCCCGCCCAAACCCACCCTGCAACTTGGAACTGCCCTGCGTCTCCCCAGAGCCGCTGCCTCTGCAGCCACACGCTTTTCCCGTCAGACGCTGGGGCATGCGCGCAGAGTGGATGTTAACGTCTGGATGTGCGGCTCTGAACATTCAATTTGACAGGCACATGCCGCTGCCCCCTCCCTGATCACCTTTGCAGGGCAAAATCCCAGACATTTTTTGCCAAATTTCACTTGTGTTGAGGTACCCCCCAGACTTCTCTTGAGAAACACTGTGATAGACTAAGCCACTGAGCCATAACGCCTGGCCAAGAGAAGCTATAGCCAGGGTTAGATTCTGGGGTGAGGCACCCTGCCCAGTCCCCCAGGGGGGACAGGCTACCCACCGGTGACATGCCTAAACAGAAGGTTTGTCTGCCCAGGAAAATAACACAGCTATTTTGGAATAGCTAAATTACACCATAACTATCCTGGAATAGTTATGGCTGGTCGGCTTCCCCCAAGCACAGGGCCAGTGAGAATTTGTCCAAGAGGGGATCCCCGTTTCCTGGGCTCCAATATGTGTAGCTGGAGCCAATGAAAAGAAGGTGTCATAGCCCCCAGGCACCATGAGCAGGGAGGCACTTAGGCAAAGCAGGACACACGGTTCCTCCTCTGCAGTGTCTGGCTTTCCCGTTCCCCCCACCGTCCCCTCGGCCCCCTCAAGCTCTTTACAACGGAGACAGCTCCACGTAGATATCCGAAGCCAACCCCCTTGGATCTGGGGGAGCCCCTCCCCCCGCTTCCGCCCCGCCCCGCCGCTGTCGGCGTCGTGCTCAGGCCTGAGGGACAAGCGACGAATATCTCGCTGGTCACCCACATCCGGGCGGATGGCGCCCCCTAAGGGCGCGCAAGCATATGAAGGTAAGAGGGTGGCGATGCCGGCGCTAGCCTTCACGTGTCCTGCACACGTGGGAGTCGTTCTCCCCTCACTTCGCTGCTTCCGGGCTTCCGTAGGGAGCCGGTTGCCCCGCCCCCGCCGCTGACCTTGCGAACGCAACGTAAACAAACGGCCGGGAGCCTGCTGAGCAGGAGCAAGTACAGAGGTGAGTGATACCTCGGCTGGTGGGGGCGGGACCTTTCCGCCCCTGGGAGAGGCCGCGCGCTGGCGCAGCCCGGCCACGCCCCCTCCCCTTCCTCAACTGTTCCCGCCCCCTCCTACCTCTGTCACCTTCCGCCTCGGGGGGGCGCAGGCGCCGTGTTTTCCGGGGCGGGGGGGGGCCAGTCCGAGCCGTTCCCTCCCCCACTCGGCACGCAGCTCGCTCGCGGCACCTGCCAGTGAGAAGCAGCCACCGCTGGGGCCTGCCAGGGCAGCCGGCTGGTCGGCACGAGCAGAGCTGGGCCCGGGACGCTCAGTGGTGCGAGGCCGGGAGAGGGGTCTGTTCTGAGCCCTTCACGCTGCCGAGGCCTCGGCACTGCCCAGACGTTAGACTGACAGGTGCGGCTGGCTCGGGGCTGTGGAAAACGCCGCGCGCTCAGCCTGTGGTAAGGTTGGCCTAGCGCCCGGCGCAGACACGCTGCCCCTTGGCCCAGGGCTACGTTGGTGTATTTGCAGGGCTCAAGGGTGTGGAATTGTCACACCCCTCGCTGAGGCAGTTGCACCGGCCTGATTCCCAGCCCGGGCGGCGCTCGCCTCGCGCCGGCAGCCACAGTCGAGCCTGGGACCACTGGAGCTCACGCTCCTTTCCACAGCACAGCAGGCAAACCCTATCGGGCATGGTACCCTTGCTTAGGTACCACCTTTCACTCCGCCCGGGATTTGGTCTGGCCCCTCTACGCCATGGAATCCCAAACTCAGCACATTAGCAGTTGATGAGGGATTGAAGTGTCACTGGGCCCGCAGAGAATTGTTTCCATAGCCCTTGGCAGGCACCAGCTCTCAGGAGCGGAAGGGAACGGAGCATCTCGGGCTGTGCGCTGAGCTGTGTGTCGGAACTTATTCACAAGGCTGTCGCTATCAGACAGCAAGGTGCACCCAAATGGCGCGGCAGGCAGCCAGACTGTGTCCCACCAATGCCAGCTCATTAAACACCGGGGCTATGTCTGCACTCGCGGCTTCAGGCTAAGTGTGGAATATCGCTGAGCCTCATGTGCATACCTAATGAGCTGCCACTTCTGCAGAAGAGGCTCTTGCGCCAGAAGGAGCTGTCTACGTTGCCCCTTCTTGTGCAAGAAAAACCGTCTTGCGCAATGCCATTATTCCTGAAAATAATCGGCGTAATGGCATTGCGCAAGAGGGTTTTTCTTGCATGAGAAGGGGCAGTGTAGGCAGCTCCTTCTGGTGCAAGAGCCTCTTCTAAAAAGATGGCAGCTCATTAGGTACACAAATAAGGCTCGGTGATATTCCACGTTTAGCCTCATTTGCATATTTCTCGCACAAGAAGCCGCGAGTGTAGACATAGCCCAAGAGGAGCATGGCCACATCAGAGCTCTATGGAGGGATTGTCCAGGTGTTTCCCTCCACAGAGGCCAAGCTACTAGTATTCATTTATCAAAGTGAAAGGCAGAGAAGGCAAAATGTGCTGACAGTATACTCAGGATTTGGCCAGGGTGGGGAAAAGGATTTAATGTGGCCTCATTAACCAACAGAACTACACTACACAGAGCTACACTTAACAGCAGGTACACACCAACACAATCACAGTTGACCCAACACAGGATGCACCCTCTAGAACTGTTTCCAACCTAGTTAATCATCGTGAAAACCTACTGTGCTTTTCTGTACCTACAAGGAGGAGGGCTTAGTGTATGACCCTCTACTGCATAAGCTAAAAGCCAGTGGGCTATTAGCTAAGGGTATAGAGCAGACTCATTATTCTCTCTGTATGTTCTCAGTGCCACTAGAGGGGACAGTCCACTACACCCAGCAGGTGTGTGGGTTACACTGTGTCGATGGGACAGCTCCTGTCTGCATAGCTACCCCCTCTCAAGGAGGTGGAGAACCCGTGCTAATGGGAGAAGCTCTCCTGTTGGCCTCTGTAGCATCTTCATTAACGTTACTGGAGCATTTGCCATAAGCAAAGACAAGCGTTTGGTGAGATGGATTAACTACGTCAATGGAAATGTGATTTGCATCACTATAAGAAATGTCTGCAGTTTGGCGCTACAGCTGCAGTGCTGTAGTGGTGCTCCTCTCGTGATACTGTAGACATGCCGTCAGTGTTTTACTACAGTATATAGGTCCTTATGGAGCATAGCATATTCCCCTACTACTGATATATTTGGATATTTTAAAAATACACCCAAGTGCTGGAGCTGGTAGCACTTTTTATCATGATGGCCATAGCATAAAAATAGTGGCAGTTCTATTCCCTCACCCCCGCTCCCAAATAACTAATGTCTCGTTTCCATTAGCGTTGCCTTTCTTTGACATGGTTTGGGAGAACAGTGCCCCAAATACCAAGTTGCATTTGGATACCTGCAAATGGTTATGGGCAAGATTAGCCACTCCCACAGACAAGGAAAATGTACAGCTATACTTATTTTAGTACTTACATACCATGCTGACAAATATTTTAGAAATATCTAAGACAGAGCTAAAGTAAACTTGTAGATTTTAAAATCTAATATACCTGTCTGCACTTATGAAGTACCCATCATTGCTGCATCATTGTTGTGCTGAAGAGGAGATACTGGATTTGTAGGAGCAGAGGCTGTACAGGCCAGGATTTTCTGGGGAAGTCCAGGTCTGCATGCTTGGTAGAAAATCTGTTGTGTATGAGTTCAAGTCCTATCAGGGAACTTATAACATTAATCACCATGACATTAATGTTTTAGTTCCATTTCCAGGAGACCACACCACACCAGCTCCCCTTAGAGATGCCTCCTCACTTCTAGCAAAGCCCAAGTTACACGTTTTGTTCAGGGAGCTTTCACCACGTAGTCCCGATCCCTTCCCTCTATGTGGCTACCAGAACTCATTCATTATCCATTTGTACTTTAGTGCCATTTAGAATGGGGAAGCAACTGATTCTGTGAATGCTTTTTATTTAAAAACTAGAGGATTTACCCAGCATTGCTTGGGTCCTTGTGGAGGCTCAGGACAGAGGGTCAGAGGTGTAGGAGTCAGAGATGGAAGGCCCGGAGGAGCTCACCAGGCCCACCTACAGTGGCAAGAATAGCGCTGCCCCAGAGATGGTGGCTCCCTGGGGTGCCCAGGGCCATGCTGCCTGGCCAGTGGCTCCTCTGGGAGAGGAGGGTGGAGTCATGCTTCCTGTCCCCTCTGCCCCCCACCTGCATCTTCTCCAGGGGTTCAAGGCCTGGCCTCCCCAGTCCACATCTCCTCTGGGGCGGGGGGGAGGTCCGGGGCCACACTGACCAGCCTCCCTGGCCAGCATCTCCTCCGGGGGGGGGGAGATCTGGGGACACACTGTGTCATCTCCCCCATCCCACATCTCCTTCAGGGAGGGAGAGCCAGGGCTGCACTGGCTAGCTTCAGTGGTGCTCCTAGGAGGGCCATGCCCTCCCATCCAGCGCTGGGGTTTGGGGCAGGGGACCACTGACTGGTGGTCGGCAAGATGGAGAACTCCAGCCACAGCAGGCCACTCTCTTCCTGGTACAACTGGCCCCCCCTGTGGTCACTCTGCAGTGTAACTGTTCCCCTTGCTCACTGCCCACAGTGGGCATTGCGGAGATACTATCTACATTTTTTGTTAGTCTCTACGGTGCTGCAGGACCATTCGTTGTTTTTTATTGCGGAGCATAACTGTCCATGCTCTCAGCCCCTTCCCTTTATGTATTATGGCAAACAGTCCCATTCCAGGCATTTCCTATTTTCCTGGCACAACCAAATCCTGACCCTATTTTAAGTGAGGAAAAGAGGAAGCTGCATACCAAATGTGGTGGTCCTAGTTCTTACCATTTAGGAGGAATTCTTGAACAAACGGACTCACAGACAGATGGTGGACTCATGGACAGACAGACAGATGCACAAACTCTCTAAAATATATAAAGAGATGCCTGATGTTACATTGAAAACATCCAGTGAGAAATACCCACAATCTTTTATTGTAAACAGCTTTGGGAAATACCCTGTAGCTTTTAGTGACTCATCACAAAAGTGAAAGTTGAATTGTTGCAGGAATATTAATGTCGCTGGATGATGAAGAGGTACGTCTAAATGTTTTTAAGGATTCTTTTTGGAATACTGCAGCTTATTTCTCATAAATGAATGTTAATAGTAAGATTAAAAAGTGAGTCTAAAATTTCTGTTTAATAAACTCGGATGATTTTTATAGATTAAAAAAGTGGCTTGCGCCATTGCATTTACAAAAACAAAACTACTTTTTTATATAAATACTCTTAAAACAATTTGTTAGAATTAAAGTAAAATACATTTAACTTGGGAGTGAAAAAATCCTTATTTTTGTTGTTATAGTTTTAAAAGAATCAGAAATGAGCTTGATTTACAAAACTATAACAAAAATGTTGATAGCAAAGCCACTGTGTGTATGATCCATTTTCAGATTCAGTTTGTATTTCAAATTCTGCACATTGATGTGAATATATTCTCCAGTGTGCCAAGTATAGTTTGTAAACTTAGGGAAATGGAAACTGTTACAAAAAGAACAAAAATCTCAAATTGTTACACTGTATCTATATGCAAATCTCCTGTAAATTTCTTTATTATTTTAGGCAATATTTGTGAAGGAAAATATCTTTTATAAAATGATTTCCAGAATACACAAAAAGATAAAAATAGCAAATAATAATAGGGTAAATGAATAAAAAGCTGTCTAAAAGAAGTTGTGTATGGATGAAGGGAGGACTATTAATAATAACCACATTGCTTTATTATTATTATTATTATTATTTTAAGTTTAATATGTTTATTCTGTTCCCTCTTCTCTTGGCAAATAATATTCTGCCACTTTCTAAAAAAAGTCCCTTCAAAGTAAAAAGAATGCATTGCTCACTCTGTGTGGTAGCACTGGGAATTTCCAGGGACTAATAGAGTACGTGTGTGTGTTGACTCTTAAGCCTCCAGAAGGGCTACTACAAAATAATAGGGGGGAGAAGGGAAAGGGCAGGAGGCTATGCCATCATTTTCTACACAATTTACTTTTCTATTTAAAAACAAAACAGTTTCTTGTCTTTGTGGGTGCAAAAAACTTCCAAATGTCATACAAGTGTAAATTGATTTAGTGTTGAGCAGTTTACAGGAAGACTGTCTCTTGGAATGGTAGCCTTTGCCTACAAATTTGGCTTTTGTTTTTAAGAAAGGAGGACTTTTTGAAAATTAGATATTAATGTATCTAATTTTTTTTGCCATTTCCTTTGAACTGTCTATGGCACTCTTCTAACATGGAAGATGGAAAAATGAAACTATCTACAAACAAAAGAGAAACTGGTTAATATATTTTTTCCACCCAGTCTTAGAGTAATGAATGTGAAATGCCAACATTTAAAAAGCCTTTCCATGTAAGCTGAGAAATACTTTTTCTGAATAAGGTTGGGTGTCAAGTGGCCAAAAGCATTTATGTGCATTCAGGTTTTTCCCTTGTATCACCTCCACCTTCATACTGCAGTTGTAGCTGAGCTGCACAACAAACTCTGTAAAGTCAATCCCTATCCTTGGCAGAAGTCTGATAATGATCTGTAGGCATGCTGCTACTGTCTCTGTTAAGGGACTTTTTACTTTACGGAAATGTGTCCTGTTAATATGTACAGATAATTTGGACAAGGCTCTAAGTATTTCCTGAAAGATAATTACATGCTCTATGTCAGGAGTAGGGATGTAAGTGACTAATCAATTAGTCGACTAATTGCTTCCCCCCCTTTACTGCCTCTATCAGAAAGAGGCATCAAGTGGGAGAGGAGGGGAAGAAGAGGAGGTACTGGGGAAACTGGCTTAAAAGCCGTTTGCTCCAGCTCCATGTGAGGAGCAGGGGTGCAGCGATGGCGTTCCACCTTTGAAATGTACAAGAGTCCCTGCTGGGGCTCTTGTACATTTCAAAGCGGAAGCTTTGCATGGAGTCTGGGGCTAGCGGGGGACTCAGAGTGTCCTGCTGGCCCCAGGCTCCATGCCACATTTCAATCTTTGCTGCGCTGCACTTCCGCCTTTGAAATGTAGCAACAGCCCAGTAGACTCTTCCTACATTTCAAAGTGGAGCACCCTTATCGACTAATCAAATAGTCAATGGAAATTCCATCAACTATTCGATTAGTTGATTAATCTAATTTTAACATCCCTCCTCAGAGATGGGCAATAATTTTTGATAGGGGGGAGGTCACTCCAAGAATTTGGAAAGTGGTCAAGGGCTGCACTCTTCCATGATATTAATGGAGGAGTTGTGGGGGTCTAGGATGGAGGCTTGGTGCAGAAGGGAGATTGGGGTAAGGGAGGGAGTTTGGGTGAAGGAGGCATTTGTGACTTGGGGCACAGGACTGGGGTGCAGGGGGTTGGATTGTGACCTAGGGCAGGGAATTGGGGTACAGAAGGGGGTGCAGGGATTTTGCTTGTGAGTTGGGCAGGAAGGGACTGTGATCTGGGGCAGGGGATTGGGGTGCTACATCTAGAAGGGGATATGGGTGCAGGAGGGGACAGAGGATTTGGGTATGTGGAGTAGGTGGCAGGAATGGGGGACAGAGGATTGGGGAAGGGAGGGGCTGGAGGGACAAAGGCAAGCTAGGGCCAGGACACTTACCAGCCAGAAGCCGTTCCTGAATCAGCTTCCCTGCCAACGAGTGTTCCCTCTAAGCTGCCTGGCAGCAGAGCTTCACAGGCGATTCATCAGTCCCGCTGTCAGTCAGTCAGCTCCAAGCATAGAGCCCTGAGCCTCTGACTGGGCGGGGCTGATGAATCACCTGTGAAGCTGTGCTGCCCCTCAGTTTAGAGGGAACACTGCTGCCTGCCCCGCCCCCACACAGGCTGCAGAAATGTGCTCTGGAGCCCCTTGTGCTTTGTGGCTGCCTGTTGTTGAAACAGGCTGCTCCCATTGGCCAGTTACTGGCCAGAAACCAGCCAATGGGATTGTGCTTGGGGCAGGAGCAGCTCCTAAAGCTTCCCCCCTGCGCTCTGGACTCACAGTTTTAAAGAAAAACCGCCCTGCAGCCGCATTTCTGAGTGGTGTGAGGGTGGGGCAAGGCAAGCGGGGAGCAGTGTCCGTGGGCCGGATCTGGTGGTTTGGCAGGCCAGATCCAGCCCATGGGCTGTATTTTGCCCAGGTCTGCTCTATGTTATTGTGTGAGAATGATTGCTGGCATGTCACTACTCAGACATAAGCCTGATCCATTTTACATCCCCTCCCCTCCATCTTAACATAATAATGTCTACATTGGGTCAGACCAAAAGTCCATGTAGTCCAGTAACCTATCTTACGACAGTGGCCAAGACCATATGCCCCCAACAGAGTGAACAGAACAAGTAATTATCAAGTGATCCCTCTCCTGTTATCCATTTCCAGCCTCTGACAAACAGAGGCTAGGGACACTATTCCTACCCATCCTGATTAAAAAGTATTGATTGACCTATCCTTCGTGAATGTATCTAGTTCTTTTTTGAACTCTGTTATAGTCCTGATCATCACACTATCCTCTGGCAAGGAGTTCCACAGGTTGACTGTGTACTGTGTGAAGAAATACTTCCTTTTGTTTGCTTTAAACTTGCTACCTATTAATTTCATGTGGTGACTCTTGTTCTTATGTTATGGGAACAAGTAAATAACTTTTCCTTATTCACTTTCTCCATACCTGTCATGATTATATAGACCTCTATCATATCTCCCCTTAGTTTCCTCTTTTCTAAGCTGAAAGTCCAAGTCTTTTTAATCTCTCTTCACATGACATCTGTTCCAAACTCTTAATCATTTTTTGTTGCCCTGTTCTGGGAACCTTTTCCGAAGCCAATATATCTTTTTTGAGATGAGGTGACCACATCTGTACACAGTATTCAAGATGTGGGCGTACAATGGTTTTATATAGAGGCAATAAAATGTTTTCTGTCTTATTCTCTATCCCTTTTTTAATGATTCCTAACATTGTTTGCTTTTTTAACTGCCTCTCCAGATTGAGTGGATGTTTTCAGAGAACTATCCACAATGAGAGAACAATCCAAGATATCTCTTAGAGTGGCAATAGCTAAATTAGTCCCCATCATTTTGGATTACTTTGCATTTATCAAAATTAAAATTCATTTGCCATTTTGTTGCCCAGTTACCTAGTTTTGTGTGATCCTTTTGAAGCTCTTCACAGTCTGTTTCGTTCTTCACGATCTTGGCAGTTTATTATTGTCTGCAAATTTTGCCACCTCACTGTTTACCCCTTTCTCCCGATCATCTATAAATATGTTGTATAGGATTGGTCCCGCTACAGACCGTTGGAGAACACCACTAGTTACTTCTCTCCATTCTGAAAACTGACCATTTATTCTTACCCTTTGTTTCCTATATTTTAACCAGTTATCAATCCATGAGAGGACCTTTCCTGTGACAGCTTACTTTACTTAAGAGCCTTTGGTGAGGGACCTTGTCAAAGGTTTTTTGGAAATCTAAGTACACTATATCTGCTGGATCCCTCTTGTCCACATGTTTGTTGATCCCCTTCCCCCAAAGAACTCTAGTAGATTAGTAAGGCATGATTTGCCTTTACAGAAACCATGTTGACTTTTCCCCAACAAATTATGTTCATCTGTGTGTCTGACAAGTCTGTTCTTTACTATAGTTTCAGTTAATTTGCCTGGTGCTGATGTTAGACTTACCGGTCTGCACAGGACTTCATCTACCAGTATATTTTCACTTAGCCACCATAACACTCACATGCCACTCAAGCATCCTACTTCGCTGCTGACAGTCCTCATAGGAAGACAGCCCTAGGCACTGCTACTGACAGTCTATACAACTCAGCCCTGAAATCAGGCAAACTGCATCCCCTAGGGCAGAGGTTTTCAAACTCTGGGTCACAGCTTGTAAGGGCAAGCCACTAGCTAGCTGCAAAACACTTTGTTTACTTGCACCTCTACAAGTACAGGTGATCACAGCTCCTGTTGACCACATTCCTAGCCAATGGGAGCTGCAAGATTGTGCTGGAAGCAGGGGCAGTGTGCAAAGCCTCTCCCTCTCTGCCCCCCCAGCTCGCTGCATTCAGACAAGCACACAGTCCCCTTTGCCAGCTGCTCTGGGTGGCATGCAAGGGTGGGGCAGGTAGGACAACTGCCGGAGGTCGAGCTGCAGGCTGGATCCGGTGGCTTGGCAGCCAGATCCAGCCCGTGGACCATATTTTGCCTGTCCCTAGTGTAACCTCATGCAGATGAGTCATTGAATTGTGATTCCCTTGCTGGACAATGGCTGTCGATGGTTTTTTGACACCTGCCCAGGCGCTAGTTAATTTCCTTGCTGTTGTGTCTGGGGAGTTAATATCTGGCTGATTCTCCAACTTACAGAGCAGATTTAAGTGACAACCATACAGCACCAATCTCATAACTTCATATGCACTAAAGGTGCACATATTTAGATAGAACAGTGAGTTTCAGCCAATCATAACCTCTCCCCAGTACCTCACAAGTCATGCTTTATATGCAACATCACAATTATGTACAGATGGGGACTATCTGGGGGCTTTCAGGGCCCTCCTTTGGAGTGTAGAGTGTCACACAGAGGTCAGTCTGCATGGAGCCAGTTGCAGGAGCAGGGTCTTTGTTTTGTAAAATATATTATTTTTAACCTATGAATGTTCCTTATAAACCATGAAATTACAATAGAGAAGTATATATAAGCAAACTGAAGAAAACATTGTAGAATTGTCAGCAGATTTCCATCTCCAAATTTAAATGAAATTTGTAGAGAAATGCTTTCAGCTCTTCTAATGATTTCACATTATACTTCATTTGTTTGGCTATTTATATTAAACTGCAATACTGATGTTTTCCTGGCAGTCATTATGTTGCTGAAATCAGCACTTGCCAACACATTTCCATTTTCACATGCAGCTGGTTTAATAAAAAGAAAAAAATGTTTAAACAGAAAAGTTTTCCTGATTATTACATAATTTTATCATAACACAGTAAAATTGAGCTAGAATCTTTGTAAATTTGGTTTTAGTGTATTTTTAAAATACTTTACTAAATACAGTGCATGTTTCCTGAGGCCCAGATCCTCAAAAGTATTTAAGTGATTTAAGTAAAAAAGTGGGAAGTAGATGTCTAAATAACTTTCAGGATCTGGTCCTGAGGTAAACAAGGTCTTTTGATTCATCAGAGAAACAGCCATATAAAAAGATTAGTTTAAAAAAAAATCCTGTTTTGTTTTGTATTAAAGAATGGCGCAAAAGAAATACTTTGCAGCAAAACTTAAAAATTGTTTAAGAGAAGACAAAATTCAGCTCTGGAAACCTCCGTACACAAATGAAAATAAAGACGCTGGTCTGGAATTGAAGGTACGTACTCTGCCTCACTGTTCTGTAGTTTTTTCACCTGTATTTCATACGCATGACACATTTTACTGTTGTGTGTTTTTCTAATGTATGTTCTGTTATTTTTTTGTTAGGAGCTTGCACAGAAATATTCAGCTAAGCTGAATCTCAGTGAAAATGAAACAGAGAGCATACTTGAAGAAATAAGAAGTAAAGCAATTGAGCGTGGAACAGGAAATGAAGCTTATAGGGCAACAGGGGTTGCAACACTTGAAGTGGCTTTACCTCGTAGGATGCAAAAAGTAAGTCTGTGTACATAAAAGTTATGAAAAGAAGCTTAACTAAAATCTATAGTAGATGCCATAAAACTTTCATTAATTCTGTGTGTGATGCAAAACATTTCATTTGTGTTAAGCTAAATCTGTTGGAGGAGGAGGGCAATTCAGTTCAGCCATAAAACTATCTAGAAAAAAAAATAAAACACATTGTAGCTTTTCCCTCTTTAGGGTCGTTCTGAAACAAATTCTGAATAGAGAAAAATGAAATAAATTTAACATGATCTTTTCTGATCTAACCATTCAAATTAAAAATAGTGCTCATTCAGTTTTACTACTTCTATAAAACACCTTAAGTTGTCAATACAGTAAAAGCTGTTTTGTCCAGCACTTGACCAACCTGAAGGCTCTATAAACCAGCATTTCTGATCTTCTTGGAAAGTCTGGTTTATAATCTAGTTGGTGAAGGGCTGGCAGGCTTCCTGTCTGACTCCATATGGCTCCCCGGAAACAGCAACATACCCCTGATGCTTTTATCCCACTCTTCTCTGAGCACTAGCTCCGCAGTTCCCATTGGCCTGGAACTGTGGTTAGTTGGAGCTGCAGACGCAGAACCTATAGGCTGAGGCAGCACTCAAACTGCCTATCCGTGCCTCTGCCTAGAAGCAGCAGGGACGTGGTATCCTGCTGGCTTGGAGCCACCCAAGATTAGAACTGCCCAGATCTCGCACCCCAAAATCCTTCTTGTACTCCAACCCAGAGCCACCTCTTGTGCTGCAAACTCCTCATCCCTGACCCCACCCTGGAGCCCGCACCCCCACCCAGACCTCTCACCCCTCCCACATTATTCTGATGGACGCTTAGTTAACTAGAATATTTGACTACCCAGCATGCGCCATTCCTCCAACGTGCCGGACAACAAAACTTTTATTGTACTGGCTATAAGTTGCCCCGGTATACATCCGTTCTGTACTAAAGTCGTTGACATTTGTATGAACTGATGCATTATAAGTCCTCCCATTACCCACTCTTAAGCCGCAGCAAAAAGTTCCCCACTTTAAGTTGTTTCGCTGTAAGTCCAAGCTTTTTGGAACGTATCTTGGACTTATAGCGAGGATGGCCTATACATGGATATTGTTCTTTTTATGTTTTGTTTAATCACAGTTTTAATTATAAACAAAACCCTTATTTAGGCACAGTTAGTAACCCCAAAACAACACTGTCTTTTATCATGTAAAGGACATTTCTGTGACAAATGTATTTACTTGGGCTGTCAATTAATTGCTGTTAACTCAAGCAGTTATCACAAAACAGATTAACTAGATTAATAAAAAGTCACACTTACTCACATTTTAAACCAATTGAAATTTATTATAAATACTAGCAGATGTACCCTTAACTTTTTTTGGAGGGGGGAGGAGGAGGGATGCAGAAGTCAGGGCATGGTGTGGAGGGTGTAGGAGTCAGGGCATTGGGGTTGGGAGGTGTGGGGATGCTGAAAGCAGGGGATGTAGGGTGCAGGAATCAGGGCGGGGTATAGGAATCAGGGCAGGGTTTGGGGGTGAGGGCATCTTAGGGCAGGGGGCTAGGGCCATAGGGGCTGGAGTGAGGGACTGGGGATATGAAATGTCTCAGGGTGGGGACGGGGAACAGGAGTGTGGGATCAGGGTGAGGACAGGCTCAGGGCGAGGAGGGGCTCAGGGCAAGAGATGTGGGGTGGACGAGTAAGGGTTTGGGGATGAGAATGGGCTAAGGGCAGGGGGCTAGTGTGGAGGTAGGTGGAGTGAGGGATCAGGGGTGAGGAATGGCTCAAGGCTTGGTCCTTGGTCCTGCCATGAGGGCAGGGGTCTGGACTTGATGACCTCTCGAGGTCCCTTCCAGTTCAGGGCAGGGGGTTGGGAGGTGGCGGGAGGGCTCACCAGAGCCACCCACGGTGGCTGGGGAAGCACTGTCTGGGCAGCAGCAGGTCCTCAGGACCATTCATGGTGGTGAGGGTAGCGCTGGCAGGGTGGTGGCGGGGGCTTTTTGGGGCAGCCAGGGCCGTGTTGCTTTGAAGGGGTTGGTTCCCTGTGGCCAGCAGAGGTGGTGAGGGCTGCGCTGAATGTTAGGTGCCCCTACGCAGCCCTGTGCACTTGTATGCCCAGGGCTGCTGCAGGCCTTCTCTCTGTTCCCTCCCCCACATTTTGCTGTCAGCCAGCAGAGCACTTCCTTCTGCCAGACTGGCTACAGAGAGGAGCCCTGAGCCTCTGCAGCTCTGCTCTGGCCCTGGGGAAGCCTCCGAGTACCAGTAAGCTGCAAGAGGGGGCGAGGGAAGCAGCACAGTCAGGGAGGGAGAGAGGGAAGCCCCTGGCCCCCATTCGGAGTGACATAGGGAGAAGAAGGGAGGCCCCAGGTCCCTTGCAGGAGCTGCGTGGAAGTGATGGGAAGCACCTGGACTCCAGCAGAGGCTGGGAGGGGCCCTGTGCTGCTCAAGGGAATGGGGATTCTGTCCAACACCACCCTGTCCAGCACCAGCACAGGAATCTTCCTGGGTGGTGGCCGGCAACACTCAGCGCCCCTCCCCCAGTTTGCCAGTGTCTTACTTGTGTGGCTGCCCCCCTGTGGTCACTCTGCAGTATAACTGTCCCTCCTAGCAGCCCCCTTCCTTTCCATATTATGGAAAACATTCCCATTCCAGGCACTTCCCATTTTCCTGGTACAACCAAACTTTGACCTTGCTTTTAGTTAGGATAAGAGGAAGCTGCATACCAAATTTGGTGGTCCTAGTTTGTACTGTTCAGGAGTTCATGAACAAATGGACTCACAGACAGACAGATGGACATTTCTAAAATATATAGATAGATTTTGGCTGTTTTCTACATTTTCAAATATTTATTTCAGTTACAATACAGATTACAGAGCATACAGCATTCTTTTTATATTTTTATTTACAAATATTTGCATTGTAAAATGATAAGAAATTGTATTTTTCATTTCCTTATGCAAGTACTGTAGTTCAGTCTTGATCGTGAAAATGCAACTTATCACCTCACTTCTACTGATAATAATAGAAGGCATTTTCCATCACTCATGAAGGCAGTCTGTACTCCTATTCATAGTGAACAATGGTGTCCATTTTGAAAGATGCAGTACTTCGTGTTTCTAAGGAAGATTTTATGTGCCAGCCTCTGCTGAAAGATAAATACTTATGAAAAATATTTGGTGGGGGGGGACCTAAATGGTAAAATTTAATTTGAAAAAAACTATGCATTAAAGCAGCTCTGCTCAATAGGGTGTGTGGTATGGGTGCAGGGGAATGTTAAATTGTTAAAGCAAAGTTAAAACACAACCTTAACTCCGCTCTGTTTTTCCTCATAATGATGCTACAATCAAATACGCTTTTATCTAATCTAAGACCACAAACTTTAATAGGCTTTAATTATAACCTGAATATTCTATGGCATGACAAAAATAGCAATGTTAAGTGATTAATTGTGTACTTATGTAGCTTAACTTATTTGGATATGTGTTAACCTTAACTTTGAATTTCCTGGCATTATAATAATTTTTGGGGATAATGACAGCCTCCTTGTAAATCATCGCTATGTGTTCTCTCAATTTTAATGCTATATTACCATAGTTTTTGTCTGGAAATAAAGAAATTGTGGCTGTTCTAATGTAGTTAATTAAGAAAATGCCTAAAGTACCATAACTTTTTAAAATATTTACACCAGACCAGAAAAAACATGCTGGAGACTAAATTGATCATCAGTGGCGCAGAACTAAGATCCCAGTAAGTACAATAATCTTTGCCTTTTTTCCCCTTTAAATGGTCAGTGTCCTGTTTTGGTTTTGTGTTACCCTTTTACATAGTGTGTTATTACAGTATGTTGTGGATCAGGGGTTCTCAAACTTTCATAGGATGGAGTATCTCTTGAGAGTGTCTCTCTCATGGAGACACCTCTTTTTCATGACTGCATAACATCTCTGCAGTTACCATGGCAATTGCTTACCCGGAAAAGTCATGTGATTTAACAAGTAGAAACAAAGTGAAGAGTTAGCATCACATGACAAGCTAGTTCACCACTGACCTCCATCAAGTATTCAACAGACCATTAGTGGCTCATGGGCACATTTTGGGAATTGCCACTCTAAATCAATAACTAGCTAGACTAAGCTTCCGAGAGTACAGTATTTTCCCTTACAATATATGCCATATATCAGTGGTCACCAACCAGTAGATTGGGATCTACCGGTAGATCTTGGAGAGTCTGACAGGTGATCCTGACTGGTTTGTCCAGGAAGCTATCAAGTCCTGGCACTTCAGTTGCCCTTCCACCCACTGTCATGCTGCTCCTGTCCTCTGCCTTGGAGCTGGCCCCCTGGGAGCTTCCTGCTTGCTGTGCAGGGTGTGGGATGGGAGGAGAGGGGGGCACTGATGTCAGGGTGTCCCTCCTCCCCCCACTCCTGTACTCTATCTCCACACAGGGAGAAGAGGATGGAGGAAGCTTGGCAATGCAAATCTCTCACACTGTGTGTGTGTCTGTCGTTCTCACAAACACACACTGTCCTTCACTCTCCTCTCCTGACCCAAAACATACGTGGGGAGTTGTTGTTACTTCTTTTACTGCTTGCAAAGTGGGTTATGTTTGGTGTTTCACTAGTTTGTGCATTTCATAATTTTCATTTTTCCCTTACCCTTAAATTTAACCCTTATGTAGTGAGTTCTAAAATGCCTAATCTGTCATGGCTGGAGTAATTATCTATGTGATAATTGCTGCTCCTGGAAGTGGCTGGCACGTCTCTGCAGCCCCTGAGAAAGGCAGAGCAGGGGGTCTCCACATTCTGTCCTTGCCTGCAGACACCACTTCTGCAGCTCCCATTGATCAGTAACGGGGAACCATGACCAGCAGAAGCTGTGAGCTCAGTGCCAGTAGATGAGGGGCAGCACATGGCGCCATGGAACAATTACTGTACATGCCAGCTGCTTTCAGGAGTGGTGCAGGGCCAGGGCAGGAGTAAGCCTGCTTTAACTCCACTGCTCCACCACCCGGGAGGTATCTCAGTTAAATGGAGCCCAGCCAGAGCCTGTTTCCTGAACCCCTGTCCCAGCCCTGAACCACCTCCTGCACCCAACCTCCCTCCTTAGACATGAGTCCCCCTGCACCCAAATTCCTTCCCAAAGCTTGCTCCCTGAAACCCCTCTTGGACCCCAATCCCCCACCCTGGGCTAAGCCCGGAGCCCCTCCCACACTCCTAACCCCTTGGCCCTAGACCAGAGCCTGCACCCCAACCTCCTACCTCAGCCTGGTGAAAGTGAGTGAGGAAGGGGGATGGAGTGAGCAGGGTGAGGCCTTGGACAAGGGATGGAGCAGGGCCAGGGGAAGGAAACAGGGCAAGGGTATTTGGGTTTGAGGTAGATCTTAAATTACACTTAAATTGAAAAAGTGATCTTGTGGTTAAAAAGGTTGGAGACCACTGCCATATATGGTTGCCTTCCATCTACTTGGTCTGTCCTGAGTAGGAATGTGAATGTGTAAACATGTACAAGATTAACTAATGAGCCTGGCTCATTGGTTCACCTTCACGGTTACAGGCAGCCTCCTCCCCCATCCTGCACTGCTGCCTCTGTGTCAGAGGCAGCAGCATGAGGGGGGGCAGGTGGGAGCCAGTACTCATGAGGAGCCACCTGCTGCATGCATGTAACTGTGTAACTGCTGAAATTTTCTGTGGTCTGTATGGACCAATTGATGCACAACACATTTTCCTTTAGAGATCATATTTTTGACAGAATGCACCATTTCGAAAGATCCTGTTTGGGTTGTTTTTTTTAGGAGTACAGAATCTTTCAAAACGGGGCATTTCTGTCGAAAATGCCCCGTCTAAACTGCCGGGTTGTTTTTCTTTTTCTTTTCGAAAAGCCCCATTTCGAAAAAAAAAAGCAGTGGCCGCCATTATGCAAATGAAACATGGAATATTTAAATCCCCGCTTCATTTGCACTTTCGATACGTCTAATTTATATCCCTCTGCCGACAGAGGGGTATAATTTAGATGTAGCCTTGATGTGGTACGCTTGTGTCCAGTCACTAGCAATGTCATTTTATCTTCAAGCAACCTTAGAATAAAAGTTTGAAGCCAGTTACAAATATATAACATTTTAATTTTTACTTCTGTATGTTGCGAAAATATTTTATATCAAAATAGGACAACTAGCTATTTATACCATGGAATTAACTACTTTATTTCTCAGGATTGCACAACTATATGGATTTCAAGAAAAATTTATCAAAATAATTATAAATAAGAAGCAACTTGACCTTGGTATGTATCACCAATTGAATATATGTGATATTTATTCGGTAATTATGTCTTTTTTCTAAATTATCTTTCTTGTATTTTTTTCTGTCACAGAAACAATATTAAGAGCCAGGCAATAAGAGCTAGAGGGGTTCTCAAACTGTGGATCGGGACCCCAACGTGGGTTACAGTGCTGTTTTAATGGGATCAGCAGGGCCAGGGTAGACTTAACCCCTTCTCACCCCTCAGGGTAGTAGCCATGCATGTAACCTGTGGGCAGGCCCTGGCTGTGCCTCCTCCTCAGCCTCTTTTGTGCTCAGGGAGGCCTAGCCCTGCAAGATCCTGCTGTCAGCAGAGCATGGAATATGGGAAAGTGGAATAAGAACTGCCTCATGGTAGGATGGAGTTGGTGAGGGAGCTTGGTGGTCCCTGAGAGATCAGGTTTCTGTTCTTGGTGCTGCCTCTGCCACTGAAGTCCTGTGTGACCTTGCACTTCCCCAGCTGTGACTTGGGGATAATAATAACCCACTGTGCAGTAATGAGAGCCATAAAGAAATATTTGGAAAGAGAATGAAATTCTGATGCTAAAAAGAGATTCAAAAGGTGGGGAAGGAAAGGAGAATTTCTGGTACCTCCTGTCACCCACAGATGATCATCTGTATAGGGCTGCCATGAAATCTGGCCCCAAATTTTTTGTAAATGAACTGCAACTGGTGTAAGATCACAGAACTTTGATTTTTTTATAGACCCTGTAAAAAGTAGATATTTTTTAAAAGTTCATAATCCAGAAGCATTTCCTCCATATTTAGTGTATAAATAGTTGCTAATAAATAAAAATGCAGCTGGAATACTTTTTATTTCATCACATACACTGCCTTCTTCCTCCCCCTTTCTGAAAGGCACAGATATTCTCTGTAATTTTATTCTTTCAAAATATGCTATTTTAGTGTTTTGACTTATCTAAGCATTTCATAATCTTTAGTTCTCTTACATTTAAATTTAATTATTTGAGTAGTGAGCTCTAAAATGCCTAACTTGTCCAGGTAGGAATAATTATCCTTATGGTAATTTTTTTTTAAATATATATTATATCTAGATATGTTGTTTCTATTGGTGATGAACATCTGCACATACTTTGATGTACATAACAGAATATATTGCTCACATGGATGAAAAAAGTAAAAGGCAACATGCCAGCAGTGCAGGTGCAGCACCACCCAAATGTCAGGCAGTCTGAGTCATAGGGTAGCCCATTGTCTGTTCTGCCCTGGAACCCAGAATTGCTGTCAGCAGTCCTGACTTGATTTTTGTCCCCCCACCCCCACCTCCTAGTTCAGTGGGGCTCAGGATTTGACCCTCCTTCCTGCCTGAGGCGAAGCTTGGGCAGGCTAAGACTTTAGTCTCCCCTCCCCTCCTAGGGTCATGTAATTTTTGAGTCAGAAGGGGGTTGCTATGCAGTGTCATTTGAGAAGACCTACGATAGACTATGACAGCAGTCATACTTGTTAGGTTCTGTTCTAATAGAGGTCTGAGATTTTGTGATGGTCAAAATCAAAGGAGAAAATTATGTTGGAGGACTACTTTGTGTGTTCTAAAAGCTCAATGTGCCACAGATTTAAATCACAATTTACCAAAACCTCATGCTATAAAATGACATATTCTAAACTTTTCTTTGTCATCTTTATCATCTTTCTTGCCAGACATTTGTGTGAACAGCAGATTTGTCTTTACAAATTAACTTACTTCTGTTCTTTATTGGTTCATTCACTGATGTGTTAAAGTCAGTGTCTGAGATTGCATTTCTTCTTTGAGTTTTGTCCCTGTAGGTGCTCCACTTCACATGGTGATGTATCCCGGCACCAACAATCAGAAGGCATCTTGTGGTGTTGTTGGTGCCATATGTAGCGCGTGCATGACCGGTGCCCTCCAGTTCCTTTTCAACTGTCTTAAAGACAGAGCTCGTGGGCAGTGTCAGCACTCTTCCTTAAAATGTTTAGAAAATAGTTATTTAGATAATTCAGATAAGTAGTTATATAGCTAGAGTTAGCTTTAGTCACACACAAAAAATAGTTGTGAGTTGATTAGTAACCCCATCCCATCCCTTTACTTGTTAAGCTGCCTCTGTCTCCAGGCTTCAAACAGTTCAGCTCCATTTCAGATGAGCACTTATATGTATGGGTGAGAGGCATACCTCTCCCCCCCCAAATGCTTCCACTGCAGCAATTTAAAAGCCAGCGAAGACCAGATGAAATAGGGATCCACAGCTGAAAATGATTTTGATGGAGAAGACCCTCCATCTGGAGGCAGACAAGCAAACTGCCTTCCCGGGCACTCTTCAAAATGGAAAAGGATACTTACCCTCTGAGAAGTCAAAGGAAGGGCTCAAACATCTCTGCAGGGAACATCTCAGAGGCACAAGATGGGGGAGAGGACACAGACTGGCACAGATCAGGACATATCTCCTGTATACAATTCATCCTCCTCCCCAAATGAGGCTATTAAGCCCCCGCCACCAACTTTGGCAGATGACTTTAAGCAGTTCCAGGATCTGTTTAAGAGAGTCACACACAGCGAACACATCCTTTTAGAAGAGGTAAAGACAAACCAGCACAAGTTGGTACAGATATTTTTACAACCCTCATCTACGCCCCGGATTGCTCTTCCCATCAATGAGGCCATCTTGGATTCTGCAAAGACAGTCTGGCAGACACCCCCTTCTATTCTACCAACCTATAAAAGGGGGGATAGAAAGTATTACGCCCCATCCAAGGGGCAGACTTTCTGTTTGCACATCTAGTCCCCCAACTCCCTAGTTGTTGATGCTGTAAATCAACGCAGGAAACAACCACATTTAAAAAAAAAAACCCACCGCACAACAAAGAATATATGAAACTTGACTTGTTCCAGTGCAAAGTGTATTCTGTCAACGCTCTTCAATTCCAAGTGGCCAACTACTCAGTGCTATTAGCTAAATGTGACTTATGTCAGCTGTAGGAATCTCAGCCCGTTTGTGTCAGAGCTCCCAGAAGAGAAACAGGTGCAATTTCAGGCCAGCATTAATGAGGGCCATCTGATAGTCAGAACAGCCCTTCAGGCATCACTGGACACAGCAGACATGGCATCCAGAATGACAGCCACAGCCATAACTATGTGCCGTGCCTCATAGCTTCAGGCCTCAGGAATACCTAAAGAACTTCAAATTAAAGTAGAAGACCTATCTTTCGATAGGAAACAGCTCTTCTCACAGAAAACAGACGAGGTGCTTCATAGAATAATAGAACAGGAAAGAACCTAAAGAAGTCATTAAGTCCAGTCCCCTGCACTCATGGCAGGACCAAACAGCATCTAGACCATCCTGACAGGTGATTGTCTAACCTGCTCTTAAAAATCTCCAATCATGGAGATTCCACAACCTCCCTAGTCATTTTATTCCAGTGTTTAACCATCCTGACAGCTGGGAAGTTTTTCCTAATGTCCAATCTAAATCTCCCTTACTGTAGTTTAAGCCCATTGCTTCTGGTCTTATCAGAATATAAGGAGAATACGTTTTCTCCTTCCTTCTTGTAACAGCCTTTTAGATACTTGAAAACCATTATGTCCCCTGTCACTTTTCTTTTTTAGACTAAACAAACCTAATTCTTTTCTTCAATTCTTTCTTGTCAAAGAAAGCTATCAGATTGATTTGACATGATTTGTTCTTGAAAAATCCATGCGGACTGTTACTTATCACCTTATTATCTTCTAGATGTTTGCAAATGGATTCCTTAATTATCTGCTCCATTATCTTTCCTGCTAGAGATGTTAAGATTGGTCTGTAATTCCCTGGATTGTCTTTAATTTCCTTTTGATAGATGAGCACTATATTTGCTCTTTTCCAGTCTTCTGGAATCTCTCCAGTATTCAGTGAGATTTTTGGACCATTGGGGATTTACATCCCCTGCAAAGAAAAGAAGGTACCAACCATATCAGAAACATAGGGACTCTTCAACTAACAGACAACATTATAGACCATATGAAAATCAACCACACTGTCAGCAATCACAGCTCTGACAACCACCTCAATCACAAGCGCAGACTTCCCAGTCCGCTCGTCCAAAACCACAATTTTGAAAATTGGTTGAGGGTTCAAACGACCTCTATCATGAGACAGTGCTTTCACTTACCTTTCACTGTTTGGCCATTGACTCTGGCCTTTTTACCACATCTGGGCCACTATAACATCAGACCAATAGCTTCTAGAAATAAACAAGTCAGATACACTATCTTTTTACCACCTGCCCCCCAACTTTACCCTCTTCCCTGTCTCTCTTCAGGGATCCTTCTCGCATGAGCACCTGTTACAACAAAAAGTCAAACATAATCTATAACAAGGTGCCATTAAACCAATATTGGTACAGTTCATAGGAAAGGGTTTCTACTCCCATTATTTTCTGAACCAGAAGAAGAACAGGGAAAGAACACGGACTTGCAGAATCTCAACAAATTCATTAAGTTCCCAGAAGTTCAAGATGGTCACATTGGGCACAATACTCCCAGCACTGCATCAGAGGGACTGGTTTTCAGTCCTCAGCCTCCAAGATGCTTATTTCCATATCACCATTCATCCAGCTTACAGGAAATTTCTGCATTTGATAATAAGACAAGAACAGTTCCAGTACAGGGTTTGCCATTTGGCCTATCCAGTGCACCAAGAGTTTTCTCCAAAACCCTAGTGGTGATGGCAGCACATCTTTGCAAAAAGGGAATAACGATTTTCTCCTTCCTGGACATTTTGAGTAAAAGGTATAGCAGGATATTTCAAAATATGGAAGCTTTAGCGCAGGGTAGGAAACCTTTTTTTCCCCACTGACCCACAGAAAAATCAGTCGGGGGCTGCACACAAGTGAGAAGCCCCTGACTGAGAAGGAAAAAGGCACTCTTCACATTCCTCTTGCACACCAGAGCCTAAGGGGACCCAGGCTAGTAGATTTTTTGTTCTCCAGCCCTGTGGATGGGTAGCAGGGGGCTGGCACACCAGCGTGGGCTACACAGTGTGGGGGAATCCCTGAGCCTCGGGGGCCAGATCCAGGCAAACGGGGGGGGGGGGGCGCTTCTGGCCCCGGGGCCTGAGGTTCTCCATCCCTGCATTAGGGGATAGAGACCTGATTCTGAATGTCTTTAATTCCCACTGAAGATTTTGGTAACTGAGAGTGCTGAATATTTTCTTTGGTTGGACCGTAAGTTACATGTTGCATTAATCAGTAGTTGAATCTTTCAGTTTAATATTTGAACAGTTCAGCATGAAGTATAAGGCATTTCTGTGAATAATAAACATATACACACTTAGACTAACTTGGATAAATTTATAAGGAGTATCACCTATCACATTAGAGGACATAAGCTAATCACTAAATGTTGGGTTAGGAAGATGCCTAAGATCAAGTGTTAATATGGAGGGGCTGTATTTAGAGGGATGAGTTACCCCTTTACACTTGTGAGAGGAAGGAAATCACTTTGAAGTGCTAGGACATTGAGTGCTGCAGTAATGGAGGGTCTTTAGGAAAGTGCATTGTCTTAATTGGCTGTTCTTGTTGAAATCTTCCTAGCAGGAATAGCTGTTTTGAAAATGTAATGATTTGGCAGTACAACATGAAATGTACTGTCTTCATAAATGTAATTTGTTTTGCATATTAATCATGCTCTGTTTTGCAGGAAAAACTCTTGAAGAGCAAGGTGTGACACACAATGTAAAGGTCATGGTGCTTGAGCTAAAACAAAGTGAGGAGGACACCAAAAAAAAAGTTCAGGAAGAAGAAATGAAACATGAGGAAGAGACCATGAAGGAAAAAGAAAAAAATGAAAGGATGCAAAGAACTAAGAAAGGTTTAGAAATACTGGCAACTAGAGGTATGGGAGTTTTACTCTTACAAGCAGTAGAAGACATCAGTATGAATTCGGGATGTGTTAGTGTATTTGTTTAAATGGTTAACCAATGAGTCTGGACTCATCGGTTAACCCTCACGGTTATACGCAAGGGCCCTCCCGCTACCTCTGTATCAGAGGCGGCAGCTGGGTCCGTGAGAGCCGGTGCTCAGAGGGAGCTGTCTTTCTCCTCCCCCCTCGATCCCCCTTCGTCCCCCCGTGTATAAACATGTAACCACTGAAAATTTCAGCAGTTATATATTTACAGAAAAAATTAACATCCCTAGTATGAATTAAAAAAACCCTTCTATGTTAAAAAATAAAAGTAGGGAGAGTAGCAAAGCGTTGGATGTGACCTAATCACATCTAAACAAGGTCAGACTTTGTTGTGCTTGGATGAGAAACTTCTAAGGAAAATGCAAATGCTGCAGGAAGGGGACTAGTTCATTTTTTCTTTCATTACTAAATTGATGCTGAACAAATCCATTGTCCTGATCCTAGGAGGCACCATGCTACATAGAGATGCCATCTTGCAGATGAAATGTAAAACCAGTTTGGCCTTTTCTGTTTAGTCTTTTTGTGACTCTTAAGGGTGTTAAAGCCAGTAAATGCTGATTCCAGTTTGTGGTACTACAGTCTGCGTACTTGAAAATTGATTTCTCTGATTGGTTTTAGTATTCTTCACTTCCTGTCTTAAAAGATCTTCTTTGTATAATGCTTGTGACTCAATAAGAGGGACAAGGTGGGTGAGCTAATCTTTTATTAGACTAACTTCTTTCACACTTACACAGAGCTCTTCAGGTCTGGGAAATGTACTCAGTGAGTCATAGCTGAATATAAGATGGAACAGATTGGTTAGCCTAAATTGTTAACACATATTTCAGGGGACCATCCAAGATAAAGTGAGTCCATAGGGTGTTTTGAGAAAAGTACTGTATGGATCTGTCAAATGGGGCACTTGAACGTTAAGATACTGGTAACTCTGGAAGTATGTTTTGTAGTTACTACAGTAATAGCTAGGCCAGAATGATAAATTGTGCCTGTCTCTGTAAGTTACCTGTATTATGACCATAGGGGCCATGGTTTCACTGTGCAAGGTATCATTCTGATCATAGTGTGGCTATTCTCTTCTCCATGAGTTTTGATGGAGACTGCTGCAACTATGGGCCAAGATAAAGAAACAGTCAGTTTGAAAGTAGTCATTTTCAAAATGTGAGTTTCTTATTTTGTAGTTTGTATTTTGTAGTCATGACTATTTTTTTTTTAATCCTAACTTCTGCTTGAAAGACCCACAAACAGGAAATGTAAATAGTGAATAGTCCAAAGTCTCGTCAAATGTAAAAAGGATAGACAAGTTTCCTCTAATTTTCTCTTACAGTGAGTTTCTTACAATAGTATTAGGTTGGAACAAAACATGTTAGTAGGTGGAAATGCCCCTTTGTACTGAACCTGTTAGGCAGCTTAGATTTCAGTTCGTCACTAAGCTCTTTGCAGATGGATCTTTGCATCCCTGTAAACTTAGCTCCAGAAATGCCACTAGCAAGGTCCTGAGCAAGTTTTGTAGAACAGTAACAATAAATAATCATTGTATGGTGCAGCACTAGAGTTGTGAAGGATTTGTGGGAGGACTTCACTGGATAAAGTGGCAGGCTCAAGGATCAACCCACAAAGCTCATTGCTAGATTGGGACAAGTCAATGAATGAGAGAGAATAAGAGGGAGTTGAGAATCTGATTGCCTGCATTGAAGAAAGTTACAGGCCAGAAACTTTGCATGTCCAGAGATTGCAGAGCTTTCCCTGGATGGCATTGCTATGTTGGCAAAACATCTTTTCAGGTAACATTTAACCAAAGCGAATAAGAAACAGATTGTTGAGTTGCAAGCACTAAAAGGAAACCAAGGAAAACTAAAATATTTAGTTGATAAAACCATAGCGAATAAAGGTCATTATTTTATATCTTACTGTAAACAGTCTATTAAATGAAATGCATTACGCACGAGTTGAAAATGCAGATGTTTTCCTGCTGAATAAGTTCTTTACAGAACACACAATTTAGTATTTCATTCAAAAATTCAGGCTTGAACTAGGGAGAGGCCCACATCCTGCAAACAGCTCCATAATGGCTATTCATGGATCAGATGTTCTCATTGCACAATTGGTGCCCTAATAAATAACTCTTTGGAAGCCACATACACTATTCTTCTACTTCATTATTTACAGTTTTTTTCGTAACAGGTTTATTGATATGGTTTTAAGATTCTAATCTTACTTAGTTCCTATTGCTGAGGCAATGATAATGAATCAATGGACATTCTTTGTTTATGTTGCAGATGGTTACTTAGATCCAGACACAACTCCATATCTAGATATAGCTAATCAAACTGGAAGATCTATCAAGATTCCTCATAAAGCCAAAAAAGTAAGTAGCATATAAGAAAGACAGTATTTAGTGGCCTTTTAATCTTCACATGTGGTACTTTAAATACTATATTGAAATGGGCAAAACTGTTCCTTACACAACCTCTGTAGGGGGCTAGCAAAAACTGGTTACTTAATAGAAGTGGTCTTCTGTTAAAGGTGAAGCAGTGAATTCATGTAAAGTTTCACTCTGCATTTCGTCTTCATGCCTGGAGGTATACATTAATTATGTATTTTACACAGCACTATTGTAGCTTTGGGGTGCTTTTGTTACAACAATATAAAGAAATGTCTTCATTAGATCTCAGTGTAAATCACAAGCTACAGGGAATATGCTAATAGTTAACTCACCATCTGATTAAAGAGGTATGTTTTGTGTCTGGAAAGTCACCAAACCTAGGCCAGCAACTTACCCATTCGAGCCTCATGCAGCCCATGAACCACAGGTCGCACAGCACTGCGGTAGACCACATTTGGGAGCCTTCAACTGAGAATGTCTTGTTACTGGTCCTGGATAATGATACTCCAGGAATTGACAGCAAGAGCAGTTTACTAGATCTTTATTATGGCAGAACAACAGAGAAAGAGAGAATCATTTTAGATGACTGCATCATTCACTGACTTAAGAATCATAAGACACCCCTAGAATTGCACCTAGAAGAAGCAAAGAAGTAGGTAGCATGCAGCACCACTGTAATATGTTAATTGTGACCTGATTTCCTCACATAATGCATAATGTTATTCTGCCCCAGCTAGTATTCCTGTATATTTGGCAATCCCAAATAGGTAATCCCAAATAGCATAGGTACTGCATGTTCTGGTGCAACACTGCAAGAGATGAAAAATCACCATAAGGATTTTATTCAGTGCTGAGCAGGGGAAAATCTTGTAGAATGTTTAGATAAAATTTTATTTATGAAGTGATTCATTGTCATAGTGCAAGAACCAGAAAGTTTTCAGCAACATTCACTATTTCTATCATTTAATTTAGTAGAACTGAAAAATTAAGATTAGTTTTTGGCAACTGCATCACAAGATTTTTGCCACCAGCATAGAAATAGTTGGTATTAGTTGGTTATATGTGAGCACTGGCTGAGTGCTATTCTATACTTTTATGCTCAATAAAATACTTATCCTGTTTATCAGCAAATTATTGAAAATATATTTAGAGTTGCACTTTAAAAGTAAACTAACAGTAAATAAGTCTGCTGAAATATGTATCACTAGCAATCATTTTCATAATAATATGGCTTGATGGAGTGTTTTTCCATGGACAACAAATAATGTAAGCTTTTCTAATGACATTTCTTTTTAATTGTGAACATAATAAGAGTTTAATATATTCTTAATCCATTTTCATAGTCCCTTCTACTAGCTATGGGTTATCATGAAAAGGGCAGAGCATTCATGAAGAAAAAAGAATATGCTATAGCATTGCCATTCTTGCTGGATGCTGATAGACACTTTTGGTAAGAACCTTATTGAATTGTCATGTAGCTTTTTAGAGTACCTGCCAGTTATGGGAGCAGCATAAGTCATATCATGCAACATACATTTTACATTAGTGGTTTTCAACCTTTTTTTCATTAATGGACCCCTAAAAAATCAGATGAAGATGTGGACCTTTTTGGAAATCTGAGTCTGTGGAACACAGGTTGAAAACCACTGTTCTATAGTAACTACAATTAGAGATGTTAAAATGCATGTAATTAAGTAACCGTGTAGCTGCTGAATATTTCAGCGGTTACACAGTGTGGTAGTGGACTCTCCGGGAACCAGTGCGCAAGGGGAGCTGGCTTTACCAGGAGCCTGTGTGTAGCCATGAACGGTAACTGATGAGCCCAAGCTCATCAGTTAACTGTGTACACAGTTACACTTTCACATCCCTAATGATAACCATAGGAGTCCATGGACCACAGTTTGAAAACCAGTTTTACATGGTATTCTTCCACAAGCATGCCATTCGTGGGTGAAGGTTGATAAAATTGTTTTAATCTAGTATCATGCAGCCCTCTTTGATGTCCAAAAAAATGGTGGTCTCCCCATGGGCATATCTACACAGCAGGGGTACAGCCAAAATAAGCTATGCAACTTGAGCTACGTCAATTGCGTAGCTTAAGTCAAAATAGCTTATTTTGGCTTTTGGTGCTATTTACACAGCAGGAAATCCAAGTTAGAGCACTCTTTCTCTGAATTCCCTTACTCCTCGTAAAATGAGGGTTATAGGAGTCAGAGTAAGAAGTTCTCCAGCTCAACATTATTTCTTGCTGTGAAGACATGGATTATGTTATTTTGGAATAACATCAGTTATTCCGAAATAACACTGCTGTGTAGACATAGCCATATGTTTCTGATATACCAGCATATTCTGACAGACTTGCCAAGGAGCACAACTTGGATCTTTACATGCCTCAGTGAAGATAATTAATTTCTATACCTTCACAAAAGGTTACATGGAGTGTTGTAACTCCATTATACTTTTAAATATGCCATAATCCCAGGGACTGTCATGACATGTGAACAGAGCATATTATTTTGATAAATTAAAAAGTAATTTTGTATGTTACATTTATATCAGTGGGATGATTGGACGGTAGACATTTTTGGAATGTGCGTGGTGTATGCACACACGTTTTCCTTTTCGCATTTTTCTGTCCCAGTTGTTCAAAGACAGTAGGCAATGCGAAGCAACTTACTTTATTGTTGTTTTGCAGCAACTGTGGCTCAGAACTTCTGAATACAGTTGATAATTATGCAGTGTTGCAGTTGGATATAGTATGGTGCTACTTCCAACTAGGACAGCTGGAATGCCTTGATGATGCAGAGAAGAAGCTTACCACCGCCCACAAATGCTTCAAGAGATGTTATGGGGAGAACCATGAAAGACTTGTCACAATAAAAGTATGCTGGCATGATTTTACAGAAGATGGTTTTGTTTTAGCAAATGTTCATTCTTAGTTCTAGTATTTCATAACTTTTTTAGGACTGTAAAGTTCTCATATGTCCCCTTTAACCTTTACTTTTCACTCTTTCCAGATGTGTAATTATCAACATTGTAAAAGCGTTGGACATGCCTTGTGAGAACTCAACATAGCTGCTTTTCCCACTTCACTGTATTGTTCGTTTTCATCAAAATGCATCACATTTCTGTCTGATGGGGAAATAGTGTTACCTGCCTAATTCAGCATATATATCACATATGTTGGAATGCCTTCCTAGCTATTACATATTTAGGGTGACCAGATGTCCCAATAGTCTTTAGACCATCCAAGTATTAGGGGATTTGTCTTAGATAGGCAACTATTACCCCCATCCTGATTTTTCACAATTGCTCTGTATATTATCACAGAGTACATTTTGACCATACACACTTCTCTAGTCATTGGACTAGGATTCAGGAGAACAGGGTTCTGTTCCTGGTTCTGCCACTGGTCTGCTGGGTGACTTTGGACCAGTCATTTCATCTCCTTTTACTGCAGTTTCCATGTCTGGAAAATGGGGGAAATTATACTTCCCTCCTTTTTAATGAGCCTTGAAATCTACTGACTAAAAAGAAAGGTGGTGATGGTAGTAACATGTTGTCTTAGTTCTTAATCAGAAGACAGTGTTCATATAAATGGGCTAGAGGCTTCTGAAAGTATTGCTTGAAGTAGTATTAAACAAAGGAAAGTATTTTTAAATGTAATTGTTACCCTAAATTTGGTCTCACATTTTGTAGCTTTCTTCTTCTACTCTAGTTTTGAATTATTTGAGGCCTGGCAACATGAGTTTAAGAATAAAGGAGTAGTCTTTCACTGCAGCGCCAGTTCTCATTAACAAAGCAAACAAATCTTTTCAGAAAAGTACTAACCCCAGTTCACAAGCAGGAGAATGATTCTGTAGGCTTCAAGGGGGTTCTTGCAGGCATGAGGCAGGACTGACCAGATGAACCAATAGACATTAAAGATCTGTAAAAGTGAAGTCTTCCAGCAGGAGGACAGACCAGGAGAATCTTTCACATAATACTGTGATGTGAGAAGATACTTATGTTTAGAAATATATTTTAAAATGAAGAGTATCGTGTGTCTGTCTGTCTTTGCGTATATGTGTAGTGTATGTGTATATGTAATGGATCCAAAAGATAATCAAATTTGAAACTTTTAAAAGTTTCTTCGGTTTTAATTTATATAAAATGATTTCTAAATGTGTGATTAAGGAAGTTGGGGGGGGCAGGTTGTTTTGTTTTGTTTTTTTGCTTCTTGGTCTGTTTTCCATAGCATAGTGCTAGCAGGATTGTGAAGTCCCACTGTAAATTTCACATGCACAAATCTCTAATCCTTTTAGAATGTAAGGTTTTTCACCTGCTTTTTTGAGTGCCATGACAGTGCACCTAATAGATTGTCACTCTATTACACATTTGACTTTTTTTTTCTTTATTTAAAATTTCTTTAGGGAAGTTCTGGGAGTGAGAAGGTTTTATTTCTGAGGCTTTACCTCCTTCAGGGAATAGGAAACTATCATAATGGCAGAAAAGAAGAGGCTGTTGAACAACTTCAGAAGGTAAGGCATTGTACTAAGCAGCACATCACATTATAGGAACTTTTTTGGAAAAACAGCTCATGTGTTTTGCTTGATCTTGCATCCTCCTCTCTTCCTTTTGCCACTCCCCTCCCTCTGATGTACAGGAAATTTTAGAGGAGACCTTTAATATAGATGCCAGTGGTGGGATTTTTTTTATTGTTCTGTTCTTTCTACAATAGGCAAATAGTTTGTATCAAGAGCTCTCCATCGATCCTGAAAAAATCAATAGCTTGTTACTCCTGGGATTCTCTGCGCAGGAAGCTCGTCTTGGTCTACGAGCTTGTTATGGGAATCTGGAGAATGCTGCCAGTCTTATTACCAGCAGAAGAGAGGTATGGTACTGGGAAAGTATTAAACAGGGCTTTGAACAGTATTAAACAGGTCTGAGTAGTTATGTTCCAGAATGTACATCTTATGTATGTGCCAAGCCATCAACTCCACATTGGTATGCATGGTGGAACTGAATGATTTGCCATGTGTTATTGAAAGTATGAAATCAAAATGTAAAAGTCTACGGGGTGAATTATGTCCCACCTACCACATATGTGCAAGGCCTGAAGAAGTAGAACTGCCATGAAATTGAAGAGGCACTTGAGGATACTTTGTGTCAGTTTTTACCACTTAACTACATTCATTGAGACGACAGAGGGGGAATCCAAACTACACAGGTTTACCAGCCAAAACTCCCATTTCAGGGTTGGCTGGTATGACAGCTCAGAGGCTGCAGCTGCGGCCACATATTAGCTAACTCTCACTGGTGCATATTTTGGCTTTGAATTAGGAATGTGAGTGAGGGGAATATTTGATTTGTAAGCGGGGGATGCGGATTTGGCACCATATATTTCTAAACATTCATACAGTAGTCAAATGGAAAGAGACTGAGCTGAACTCCTTGGTTAATTTGCCGATTCTGATTCTGATTGTCCAGCCTTAGGCAAGTCACTTGACTTAACTATGTACCCATCTGTAAAACTAATAAAATATCTACCTCACAGGAATCTTAGTAGACTTGATAAACTCAGGCCTAATGCTGAGAGAATCCAAATTAGTAAAAAAGTAAACATCATTCTGGGATGCATTAACAGGAGTGTTGTGAGCAAGACATGATCAGTAATTCTTTCATTCTACTCAGTGCTGATTAGGTCCCAACTGGAGTATTGAGTCCAGTTCTGGGTATTAAACTTCATTAAAGATGTACACAAACTGGAGGATGTCCAAAGAAGAATGACAAAAATGATTAAAGGTCAACAATACATGACCTACGAGAGAAGATTGAAAAAACTGAATTTGTTCAGTTTAGAGAAGAGAAGACCTAGAGGGACAGCTGTTTTCAAGTACATAAAAGGTTGTTACAAGGAGGATGAAGATAAATTGTCCTTGATAACCTCTGAGGATAGGACAAGATGCAATGGTCGTAAATTGCAGCAAGGGAGGTTTGGTTGGACATTGGGAAAAACTTCCTAACTGTCAGGGTAGAATAAAATGCCTAGGAAAGTTGTGCAATCTCCATCACTGAAGATTTTTCAGAGCAGGGTTAGACAAATGCTAATCAGGGAGGGTCTAGATCAGTGTTTCTCAAAGTGTTCCATGGGCCTGTGCCATTTTGTTTACCTAAAGACTTCCATAACCATGGAGCCTTGTTGCTCCTGTTGGCTCCGATTTGCCATTTCCAGCCAAGGGGAGCTATGGGAAGTGGTGTGACCTGAGGCCACCGCTTCCTGCAGCTCCCCTTGGCTGAAAATGACCAACCTGATCCAATGGAAACTGTGAGGCACTTTGGCTATGGACTCTTTAGGTAAACAAAGAGGCATGGGCCTACTAGCGGCTTTCCCAAAGCAGGGCCACGGCCCACTTTGAGAAACACTGGTCTAGACAACACTTAGTCCTGCCAACAGATTGAACTAGCTGACATCTCAAGGTCTCTACCAGTTCTATGAATCTATGGGCACAGACTAGATACAAAATGGTGAAATAAGATGACAAAGTTTGCCAGTGTGGGTACAGACTTATACTGGAGAAGGGAATTCTTTTAAAGATCATTAAGCAGCACAAATTTGTTTAAAAAAAGTTTGCTTTCTCCTTGGAAAACTTGTAAAGATTAAAAAAGTGTACAGAAGAAATCATGTATGCATCTATCAAAGAAGTAATGGGGCCGTTTTCTAGTAGAAAATATTCTTAAACAATACTTAGATTTGTAATGACCCTGATTTTACAGGAAAAGGCACAAATAAGGAGAGAGGAGAGAGCTAAGAGGAGGAGGAGATTGGATGACATAAATACCTTGAAAAGTATGGGCTATTCAGAATGCGCTGCTAAAAAAGCACTTCACCAGGCACAAGGAAACTTGGACCAAGCCTTTAAGGTAAATCTCTTTCAAGAATGGTACTCTCATACAGTAGACCTTTTCCACTGGAAGCCATAGAAATATGCTGACAAAACATTCTTTTTTTCTTTTTCTATTATTAACTTACTAAGGCCTGGTCTACACTACACGGGAGGGTGGAAGTAAGATACACAACTCCAGCTATGTAAATTATGGAGCTAGAGTCGACATATTGTAAAATCCCTGCCCACACACCAGGAGGTTGGTGGGAGCAAATGCGCCCATTGGTTTCCCCTGCTCCTCACGAGGACTAGGAGTACCGGCGCCAATGGGGTTGCCCTTTGATTTCAGTCTAGCAGGTCTATACTAAACCTGCTAAATCGAACTCTGGAAGATCGACTGTGGCAGCATCAATCTTCAGTGTAGTGTAGATGTGCCCTAAGTGATTAAATTTAACTCCGTAGCTGGTAAATTAGGCTGTCTCACTGTCTGGAGTGACCCAGGAGCAAGAATACCACCCTCTGAGGAGTTTGATAAGTGAGGCACAAACAGCAAACTGGTTTTGAGTTCTATACTGAGATTTCACCAACAAGTGACAAGTGTAAACTCCTCAGGCACTGTACAACCTTAACATGAAGTTACAGACAGTCCCCTTTGGCATGCTGATCTGTCTTGCCATCCAGGCAAACTTGACTTTGTGATAGACGGTCACTTTACACAAAAGGTCACAAAATATTCAGGTTACTCATACTCCCAGGGGACCAGTCACTTACCCCAAGTCAAACTGCATCTTAGATCTCACAGAGACAACACTTGTAATCAGCCCTGTAACAAACTAACTAAAGCTTTATTGGCTGTAGAGGAAGAGGAATAAGTGTTATTTAGAAGGTTAAAGCAGGTAGCGTACACTCACAAGTAAAATGCAGTCTTAAGTTCAAAAGATAATAGAAACTTCTCTAATAAACCAGCTTTTATGTCCTTTGGGGCTAACCCAAGCCAAGTAACTTGGGGATCTCTTGTTTACGTTTAGGAATCTTTGCCCCTCAGAAACCATAAAAGGATCCTATTTCCTTCTGGTCACAAATTTTTATTCCCACTTCCCTAAAGTCCAAGCTGATGGGACAAGCACTTTTGCATGTAGCTTCTTGAGTGGATGGGAGGAGCAGTCAACAAAATCTTTATTCCACAGTGACCCATTTGGATTCTGTTGCCCTTGCTGATGGGCAGGAGATAACACCTTGTGTGGGAATCCTGCATTTTGAATCACGTGATTTTTTTCCCTCCTGTTTGGTGAGTTACATAGTTCCAGAACAGATATTTTACAGTAACAGAGCAAACACTAAAGTAGCATCTTAGTGTGTGGAATACAGGTAGTATAAGTACATGCATTCCATAAAGTCTAAACACTAAATGCATTTTTATAACCATTATATCTGTTTTAACCCTAGTAAGCCACAGATAAGCCAAAATGGTTTCCAGCTGTGCATTGGTCAGTGTTCAGTGAGGCCCAGGGCCCCGGCATGAGCTGGCATCTGGTCTGCCAGCATCATACAGACTAATCCTTTTTTAAAACACAAATCCATCTTTATAAATATACCAAGATCAACACCTGTCTCAACTTCTAGACATTTTGACAAAACTTAGAACACAACAGATAAAAAAAAAAAAATTCAGCAGACTAGTCTTACTCACATATCAAAGATTAACCTACATAAAGACTAAACTTACAAACACACTCCTGCCCCCAGCATACCAGTCCTCAGGCATTTTCCCTTCTAAGAAAGCCCTGAAAGCTAACAAATTATGGCTATTCTGAACAAATGGGGAAAATGAAAACCAAAGGCAAAGGGTTCCAGTTTAAGTGCTGCTGTGATAGTATTATACTAGGAGAGGAAGTCCCAGTAAGTCCCAGGTTGTTTAGTGTAATGCAGTGTTTCTTAAACTGTGTTCTGAGGAACACTGGTGTGCTGCGAGGCAGTCGGAGGTATGCTGCGGAGAATAACAGAATTCAAAATGCCGCCCCTCCCCCCCTTTTTTTTTCTCAACAAAAAATCCTTGGTGTTCCTCATTAAAAAAAAATATTGTTTGGTGTTTCTTGGTCTTAAAAAGTTTAAGATACACTGGTGTAATGTAAGTTATAACCAACATCTTAAACAACCTAAAAACTAATACAAATTTCTTAGATCTTAAGACAGAAGAGGTCTCTTTGATCATCTAATCCATTATACTAGTGTCATGTTCTCTCTCTGAAGAAAGGACAAATAGTAGCATTTTTGTTTAGACAGAGGCTAATATACATGGGTACTCTATTTTCTAGATGTAAATTACCGTAGGACGCTAACTTTCAATTTATGGATATTTCCATATAAACACACTTGGACAGAAGTCAGATAAAATCAAAAAAAGATTTTGGGGGCAAGTCAGATTGATTTATGTTGAAAGACTAAAAGAGTACAATAAAATACTGAAACTTGGCATACACTGCCTTTAATTTATTTAACCAATTAGCTTTTAGTATGCGAAGGGAATAAACTAAATTCCTCTCTCATTGAGAGTAGTACAAGTGGGCTGGTATTAGGAATCCAGGCTGATGATCTGCCTGACTTTCCAGCAGTGAGATGTTAGACACTGAAACAGTCTTACAAGGCAAGTAGTGAAAGACTAAGACATGACATGAGGTAAGAGAAAATTTACTCTAGAGAACAGGATGGTAAGGTATTAACTACTGTACATGAGATAATTAGTCTTTTCCAGTTTCTGTAATTGTGTGTACATCTCTTTTGAGGAATACTATAGCCTTCTAACTTACACTGCTCACTGTCTTTCTGCTTTAGGTTCTTCTTGATAATCCTCAGTTGTTGTTGCTAAACGATGATGATGATATCACTGATCCTATGACCATGCACCAGTTTCCAGTTCCTAAGGAAAGTGTTGACCAAGTAAGTTACCTGTTTTTGTTTCTTAAAGATAAAGTGTAGGTTTGTTTTTTGAAGAATCAAGCCAGTTTAATTCTGAAGTCTCCATTCCTTCCCATTGTCTGTTTAAACCCACCATATTAGATCATCCTTTTCAAAACCACAGATATGTTCTACTCCCTCCCCTTCTGCCCCCATCACTTGTCAAATCCTCACTGATCTTCACCTGTCACTTGGTGCAAACAAAGTTAGTAATCCTGGGATGTGAATGCACAGTATAGAGGTCTTGGCTTCTTCTCTCGTATGGAAGTATTGAGGTGGAGGCAGGGGCACCATTTCAGATTTTGGTAGGGGGAGGTAGCTACATGTGTAAGCCAGCTCTGGCCCCAGCTCCGGTCGCCATCACGTGGCCACAGCTCTTGCCACTGTCCCAGCTCCAGCTCCAACCGCTGCCACGTGGCCTCCACCCCAACCGCCACCACGTGGCCCCAGCTCCAGCCCCAGACACATGGCCTTAACTCTGGCCACTGCCACAACTCTGATCCCCACCCCAGCTGCTGCCACCCTGGCCCCAGCCCCAGCTCCTGCCACTGCTGTGCGGCTCTGGCCCCCCACCCTCCCACCCACCAAGCCCCCCGCCACCAGCTTACCTTCCACATCAAGAAAGGGAAGTGCTGCTATGTGGCTCTGCTGAGGAGATGGGCGGGATTAAAATTCTTTGTGTGCACCCATGCAGGCACTAACCCTAGAGGGAACTTAGGCAGCCAAGTAGCAGTTTGCATGGGTGGGTCCTTTTGTTCTGCTTGATGAGCCTTCATTTCTTTCGCTTCAGTGAGCAAAATGGAGGAGGAGGGAAAGAGTAAACAGAAAAATAGCCATGTTCCTCTCACTCCTGGCTAGGGAGGGGAGGCAGGAGATAGTATCCTGCTACAGTGGGGGGGGCTGCAACTCCCTAGGGTCCCCCAAATTGCACTGATGGGTGGAGGTAAAATTCTCTGGCTGTTCTAGTTCAGGGATAGGAAATACGAATTTTTAAAAGAAACCTTTGACATCGTGCAATATTTAGACAAGTCCAGGAGAAAACACTTCTTTTGTATAGGCAGCTGCCCTACTCTAGTGCTGTTCAGTAGTTAGTGCGATGTCACTGGGAGCATGCTGGGGCATCCGTCAGTACATGCCAAAGCAGAGGACAGCAGTTCAAAGAATCCATAATAGAAGAAATAAACAGGCACATTCAGATTGCTGATGTGTTTGGCATGCTGTAGACTGTACAAACAAGCCGGTGTGTCCGACTTAGGGGTATTTTTTAATTCATTTATTTATGTATTTATTGTCTAGTTGGTGTACATGGGTTTTACTCCTGAGTCAGTGGAGGAAGCGCTGAAAGTCTTTCAGGGCAACATTCAGTTAGCGTCACAAACGCTTGCTCACTATGGAGGAGTTCTTCCTGCTGAGCTGCAGCTGCCATCAGGACAGACTACTCCATCTGAAGAATCTGTTTCATCAAAAGATTCTCCCACAGAGTCTGCAGGTAAGACTGGCTGCGTATGACAGATATGGAGGGGAAAAGAGAGTGATGGATGAATATTGACTATATTGGAGGATTACTTTGAATATATTAAGAATCACTCAAGCTTTTAGTAGTGTAGTGTCTGCTAGATAGATGTTATTAGGAACAGGCTAGCTGAGTGAGAGACCGAGAGAGAGAGAAATGTAGTCCATTGCTGCTAGGAACAAAATGACTGCTTTAAGACATCAGCTCTTTAACTTTGCAATATTTAAGATGCAGCCTTCAGAAAGATATGCTGGTTTTCCAGTAGAAGAACCAGTATACCATGGAACAGAGTTAGTAAGATCTGGGAAGATGCTGTTTGGTGTTGTATCTTCCATGACTCAGCACAGAAAGTCATTGTTAGCTTGTTATAGGCAAAACATCTGAAAAAAAAGAGTCACAGAAATGCTTGTGTGTTTGAATCCTAGTGCTAAAGAATCGCTTGTCCCCTACATTCCACCCATAACACCAGCTTCCCCCATCCATTTGTACCTTCTATATCAAAGGGGAAATATGGAAGAACACCTTTCCCAGACTAGTCCATAAAACAGTTATCCTTTCCTCCAAATCCTTCCTTGAGATCTTTCTTCTGTGGCGCCTACAGGAAATTGCCAACTCTTAATAGCTATGTGGATGGCCTATGGGACTTGCTGATGTCTAATTACCAAGCTTTTCTTTTTGTAAAAAGTCTCAGAACCACAATCTGAGTCTGTAGCTGATCATTGAAAACTAATGGTACAATGGTAGGCTTTGTCCTCTTTCCCCTCTTCCATTGTAGTGTTTGTTACACCCATTTGATATGTCTCACCAGCCTCAGCACTTCTTCCTTTGGTGAGATGGGCCTGGGATTAATCAAGCCCTATCTGCCATACTGGGCAGGCTTTGTCTTCCCCCTTCTTCAGCCCTATTTTCTGGGTAGGTCTAAGCCAGTGGTCTCCAACCTTTTTAAGCACAAGATCACTTTTTGAATTTGTCAGTCCAGAATCTACCTCAAATCCAAATATACCTGCCCCACCCCTTCACCGAGGCCCCGCCCTCCTCACTCTGTGAAGATGGGGTACAGGGAACGGTGACAGAGTGACATCAACATCCCCCTACCTCTGTCTTCTCCACTCTGTACAACAAGCAGGAGGCTCTCGGGGGGCAGCTTTGAGGCTCTGGACAGGAGCAGCGGGGGGAGTAGCAGCTGAAGTGGAGCACTTGATAGCCTCCCAGCCAAACCAGTCAGGATCACCTGTCTGGGGCTCCAAGATCTACTGGTTGATCACTGGTCTAAGAGATGATTCTCCAACAAATAGAAAGGCCTGTTCCACTAGACACAAATACAAAAGGAGATACCTTCCCCTGCCTCCTCACTAGGGCAGAGTATCATCCTGTCCTTCCCTGACAGGCGCTCCAGCGTGTTGGTGTCCCCTGCAGGAAGGAGCACTGTTCTCCTCCTGGAGATGCTCATTTCCCTGCTGCCACCAGACTAGTAACAGTTTGTTTGTTTCTCTCTCTCCTCCTTTCACTCAACAGGGGCGGGGCTTTAAAAAGTCTCAGGCAGCCCTTACTTGGATTCAGGTGTTCTTAATTGACCTGAGGTAACCTCTTCTCAGTGGATATGAAAGAGCCTTTTTAGCATCCTAGAATTTACACATCTGCCTTCCAGCTGCTTCTGGCTTTCTGCTCATTGTGCCCTTCAGGTTCTCACTTTCTGACCCTTTGACCTTCTCACCTGTCCTTGTTTTGGTTGCCCCATAATCATCTGAATTCCTGGGCTCAGTGGATCCTCCCCAAAGGCTGATGGGAGGGTCCTTTAGCCGTGGGCAGGAACACCCTTTTGCAGCTGGCCAGCATGACTTTGTCATAGTACTTAATGTGAGTTCTGGTCAGAAGTGTGATGAAAATGGCACACCCTATTTACGGGTCTGTTTATACTTTAAAAGCTACAGCAGCACTTCAGTGTGGACACTGGCTACAGCCACGGGAAAGGTTCCTCGATTGTTGAAGGTAATCTGCCTCCCTGAAAAGCAGTAGTTAAGTTGAAAAAAGAATTCTTCCAGCCACTGCCTACAGTGGAGGTTAGGTCAGCCTAACTGCCTGTCTAGGGGAATGTTAAAAATCCACAGCCCTCAGAGATATAGCACTGTAGGTGCACGTTTTCATTGTACACCAGCCCTAAGAGCTGCTCATTGCTGTGGCCTGTCTCAAGGAGTACAAGGACCAGAAATGTTACTAGGCCTTGTGCAAAAGAGGAGGGAGATCTTACATCAATCACTTCTTCCTTTCCTTCCCTCCACCCTCTCTCAGAGGTAGTCACAATTTCACCCCAACTTATTGCACTGCTACCTAAGGTTACCATCAAGGCTTTTCTTACTGCTTTAAAAAATAGTGTGTCTCACCCCTTTGATGCAAAATAATTTTAAACTGGTTCTCCAGCAAAAGAGTTATAAAATTAGTGGTATTGGCAAAAAACAGATTCATGGACAGAGATGATCGCTGCCACTTTTGTTTTTCCATTTTTGTAGGCACTTCTAGATCATCAACAGATGAAGACATGGAAACAGATGTAGTCAATGAAATCTTAGAGGATATTCCAGAACATGAAGAAGATTATTTAGATTTAACCCTGGAAGAAGAAGGAGGGGTCATTAAAGAATACTTATCCTATATGCATGAGGAGCAATCCTAAAATTTCATTATCCACTGTTCAGTAACAAGGAATTACTTTTGGCTACATATCACGTCTAAATCCAAACTCAAGCTTATCTTTAGCCAAATGCCTTACATTCAGTTACAGTATAAGTTAATTATTTAATTATCAATTAATTATAACTGCTTAAAATCTCCTTTTTGGTTAACTATGTCATAATTCAGCATAATAATAAAGCAGAAACAAATATTTTTTCTGAAAAACACTGTTTAGTAGAGAGGTTGAATATATATTTCTATGGGTGTGAAATTAGCCCATTTAATTAATATAGCAACTTAAAGCATTTTACAACATTTTGCATCATCTGTTTTAAAACAAAATCTACATTTGTAATCAGAAACCTAGTTAATAGCTTTATAAATGTATCAATTTACAAAACCAACCTCCTCCTCTTTTGAAGTACTGTTTTCCAAAAATCATTTACAGATGAGATCTCAATTAAATGATGATGCTTTTTCTTGTCTCTGTTCATGTCAGATGTTGCAAGAGCTACTAATAAAAATAAAACATACTGCACATCTTGCTTTTATTGGGATTTTTCCATATTTTACATAGAAAAGTACTTTCTAAAAAAATAGGCAGTTGTAAGCCATTGGAAGATCAGGCCCCCATCCTCACCTCATGGTGATGGGGCTGATTTAAACACATCTCTGTAAAAATTGGTGGGCATAATGCAGGGGCACATTTGCAATTCATAATCACACAGATAGGAACAAAACTACCCTTGAAAGCCAAGTGTGAGCCCCAGACCATAGATTTGACCCGCTTGTGTGTGTGTCACTTTTGTTTCTCCTCATGTTTAAATTGTCTAAACACACTGAGCTGCTAATAAAGACAGAAATCGGGAATTTAGACCAGTGTTCAGAAATTTAGACCAGTGTTCCTTCCTAGTGCTCTTCATCTTCCTTTTGACTATGACACTTAGCCCTCCTCTTTTAGCCCCCTTCCCATTTTGAGATCTGTGGTGCTGCTGTACCATGTTGCTCTCATGAAATTTGAGAGACAACGTGGTTGAGGTAGTATCTTCTTCTGTTGAGGAGAGGGACAAGCTTTGGGGCTTACACAGCCATGTTCTCCAGGTCTGGCACACTGAAGAAAAGCTCTGTGCAAACTCAAAAGCTTGTCTCACCAACAGAAGTTGTCCAGTAAAAGCTATTACCTCACCTACCTTGTACGTCCACCAAGCCCCCTCCTTCTGAACTTGCTACCCACTATATCTGGACCTTCCCACACCTGCACCAGACACTTCCCAACATGCAAATCCCTCACCCTTACCAGCCCTGACCCAATGAGCCTTGTCAGTGACACCGAGACCTCCACCCCACTAAGCCTTACTCCCCAAACAGCTGGAGTCCCTCTGCTAAGCCCCAGTCCCTCCCACAGCCAGACCGTATCCCTCCTGAGTCCCAATCACCTTCACCTGGACACTCTCTCACCCTGCAGTCCATTCCCCCTGCACCCAGAACCCCACATGGATCCTGATTCACCCCACTGAGCTGCCCACATCCAGCTGGCCCCATACAGCACCCTCCCACCCCCATACCTGGATCCCCCACACTAAGCCTCTCCACACTTGGATCCTGCAAGGCAGAGCTGCTTGCCCTACATCTGGCTCAGTGGCCAGGACTGGACAGGCAAGTGAGACTGTTGGTATCACATACTGTGGGTGCACCTGACATGGATGGGCAGGGGTCTGGGGGTGTTTCTGGAGCAAGCACAGCCCTTGTGCTGGGTGGGAAGGGGTGCAGGGTGATCTACCTCTGTGCAGCCAAGGCCCTGTGTTTCTCCTGGTCATGTGGGACCCGCCACATTTATGTCTTGCGAAAATATGCAGCATTTTAAGTTCTTGCACACACAACTTTTAGATGTAGCATTCCCTTAGGAGTATTAGGTGCTTGGTTGGGGCTTGTTCAGGGTTTAACTGATTGTCCTATGGGGCTGGGGAAGGAATTTTTCCTCCAACTCAGGATGGCAGTGCCTGGGAGGGAGTTTGCTGTCCACCGCAGTATATGGAAACCCAGAATTTCTCAGGCACTAGTGCACCACCATCCCTCCTACTTGCCCTGCAGCACATTAGTCTCCCTTGGGTTGTAATAGAATCATCCAATAGTAGGACTGGAAGGGACCTCGAGAGGTCATCGAGTCCAGTCCCCTGCCCTCATGGCAAGACCAAATACTGTCTAGACCATCCCTGATAGACATTTATCTAACCTACTCGTAAATATCTCCAGAGATGGAGATTCCACAACCTCCCTGGGCAATTTGTTCCAGTGTTTGACTACCCTGACAGTTAGGAACGTTTGCCTAATGTCCAACTTAAACCTCCCTTGCTGCAGTTTAAGCCCATTGCTTCTTGTTCTATCCTCAGAGGCCAGGAAGAACAATTTTTCTCCCTCCTCCTTGTGACACCCTTTTAGATACCTGAAAATTGCTATCCTGTCCCTCCCCCACCCCCAATCTTCTCTTTTCTAAACTAAACAAACCCAAATACGCTACCCTCATGTCAGGTGATGGGTTTACAAGCTGCTGGGTGGGCGTGCGCTATACAGGCAAAGTGATCCTTGTGGCCTTGAAATCTGAATATAGCTGTGTTGGGCCAAGCCTTGGGCACATCATATAAGCGCCCTAGATTTTTTCCCCCCTCAATGGCAGCTCATTTAAATGCATCTACCACAACCCTTACCTTTAATTATATGAGCACATGGTGAGTCAGCAGGCTTTGACCCAAGGCCTGGTTCCCAGTAGCCACCTCTACTGCTTGCTCTAAGCGAATGACCAATAGCCACGAAGGCTGTTATCCTTGTGGACTAGACACTACATGGGGGAGTGTAGGGTGGCACAGGCTTTGCCCTGGTTTAGGTAGTATTCAATTTGTAGGAGAGGCCCTCGAGTCCAGTCCTCTGCCTTCACAACAGGACCAAACACCAGCTGGATCATCCCTAATGGCTATCCAACCTGCTCTTAAAGATCTCCAGTGACAGAGATTCCACAACCACCTAGGCAATTTATTCCAGTGTTTAACCACCCTGACAGGAAGTTTTTCCTAATATCCAGCCTAAATCTCCCTTGCTGCAGTTTAAGCCCATTGCTTCTTGTCCTACCCTCAGAGGCCAAGGAGAACAATTTTTCTCCCTCTTCCTTGTAGATCAGTGGTGGCCAACCCGCAGCTCATGAAGAAAAAAATTGCAGCTCCGGACAGAATCTGGAAACACTCAGGTCAGCCGCTTTCACGGCCGGGCCGCTGTGAGCCACATGCATGCTCACGGCCTGCGCCGTTCCACTCATGGCCCACAGCGCACTGCGTCATATCCTGCATGTGCAGGCCGGGTTGCGCACACCATCCCAGCCTGCATGTGCTAGCAGCTGGCTGCTGAGTGCAGGCAGCAGCAGCACAAGAGCTCTGGGTGCAGTGGCTCCAGGACCTGGGCATAAGGTTAGTGGGGGAGGGGAATTGGGTTGGAGGGGGGTGCGCACGGCATCCCATCCAGCATGTCTCAAGGCCGGCAGCTCAGCACACGCGCCCCAGCACCTGGAGGGAGCCGCATGTGGCTGTAACAGCGGCAACTCTGCCTCCGGGACCCAAGAATTAGGTTAGAGGAGGTGTGTGCCTCACTCAGGGGAAGGGGAAGGGGATTGGGTTGGTACCTGGCTCTGGGGATGGGGATTCAGTGTGTGTGTGTGGGGGGGGGGGGGGTGGTGCCTGGCTCTGGGGAAGGATTTGGGTTGGGGGGTGTCTGACTCAGGGGAGGGGGATTGGGTTAGAGCGGGGGGGGGCATGCCTGGGGGAGCGGAGGGGAGGGGAAGAGCAGCCAGTGCACTTCCTGAGACCCGGGATCCCCAGGTACCGGCCCCAGCTGTCTCTGTCCCCTCCTCCTGGCCAGACCCACTCCACAAGTACCCTGCTCCAGCACCCTGTCCCCTGCTCCCACCAGCACAATTGGGGCCACATTAGTGAGTCTTGGGGTGTTTTGGAGCAGTTGTTTTTTTGCATCTCACTTGTGTGGCCCTGACTGTGGGTCAGTGACCCCTGACTCAAAACAGGTTCTCCGCCCCCTCATAAATAAAGACAACGCTGAAACATTTTGTGTTTGACGTAATATTTTATTTAAAAATGAAGCCTGGCCACCAAGCCCCCATCTGGCCGCAGCATCATAACTCCCCTGCACACACACACGCCAGACCCCAAACCTGAGCCCCATCATACACTGGAACCCCTGGTCCTGAGCCTCTCACATCCCCAAACTCCTGCACCCCCATATCCCCCGTCTTCTGCCACAACAGTCCTGCACCATCCACACACTGCAAATCCGTGTCCTGAGCCTATCATACTCCCAGCCTCCCTGCCCTGAGCCCCTCATGCATCCCAGCCCAAATTCCTGCACCCTCACAGCCAGAAGCCTGCGGCTTGCTCAGCACCCCAACTATCCACCTGACCCCAACACTCTCCAGCCTAGAGCCCCCTCCCTGAGCCAGCATCCTCTTCTCTACTTCCTCCTGCACCCAAATTCCCTCCCAGAGCTGGGACCTCTCACCCCTTCTCCATGCTTTTTTTGTGATGGTATGCCCCAGGATGGTGTACCAGCACCTATTTTCCCCCCGGCGCTTTTTCGTTCTTCGCACTCTATCCACCGCTATTTTGGCTCTTCGTCTCTAACAGGTTGGCCACCCCTGCTTTAGATATCTGAAAACAGCTATCATGTCCCCTCTTTTCTAAACTAAACAATCCCAGTTCTTTCAGTCTTCCTCTTAGCCTATGTTTTCTAGATCTTTAATCATTCTTGTTGCTCTTCTCTGGACCTTCTACAATTTTTCCACATCTTTCTTGAAATGTGGTACCCTGGACACAATACTCCAATTTGAGGCCTAATCAGCGCAGAGTAGAACAGAAGAATGACTTCTTGTGTCTTGCTCACAACACTCCTGTTAATGCATCCCAGAATCATGTTTGCTTTTTTTGCAACAGTGTCACACTGTTGACTCTTATTTAACTTGTGCTCTACTGTGACCTTAGATCCCTTTCTGCAGTACTCATTCCTAGACAGCCTGTATGGGTACGTCTACCAGAAAAACTTATTCAGAAAGAAGCGTGCAGTGAAGATATCTTCCAGAAAAGCCCAATGTCTGAGAGTCTGTAACGCTGAAATGCTGGCTGTTCCCTCTGGGCGGCGCTGTTGCCTGAAATGCTGGCTGTTCCCTCTGCATGGCCCGTGCTGCATGGGGAGCGCGGGGCCCAAACGGCTGCTTGCTCCCCCATGGCGGCATGGCCGAGCGGCACAGAAGTCAGCCGAGCACCGCAGCGGGAGGCAAAAGGGGGTGGGGCGGTGACATGCGGCATGACAGCAGCTCCAGGCCCCGCCCCCTGGCCACGAACGTCACCGCCCCGCCCCCCTTCGCCTCCCACCGTGGCACTCGGCTGACTTCTGCACTGCTCAGCCAGGCCGCCGCATGGGAGTAAGTGGCGCAAGCGACCGTTTGGGCTCCGCGTTCCCCCGAGCGAGAGGCAGGAGGGGGAGGAGAGCTGAGAGGGGGGGGGGAGGCAGTAGGAGGAAGAGAGAGAAGAGAGAGAGAGAGACACAGACAGATGGACGGACGGATGGAGTGAGAGACCAGAAGCTCAGGAGAGAAGACCGATGTGGAGGAGAGACCTGAAAATCCCGTTTTATGATGGGCTAATTGGCTAGTCTTCCAGAAAAGCTTATTTTGAAACAGAGCGTCCACACTACAGGAAAGCCTCAAAATTAGTCCAAGGCAGGCTCCCCTAATGTGGACACACTACCTCAACTTAGAGCCCCAGGAAGCACTGGGGATGAATAACTTTAGAATGGCCCTGGTAAGGAGCTATTTCGACATAGCTTGTCTATACGTGCCCTCTTCAGAAAAGGGCTTATTCCTCATGGAATGAGATTTACCACCATCGGAAAAAGCCGTCAGTTATTTCAACTGTCAAAATAACGCAAGTGCAGTGTAGACACTAGTATTGTTTTTCCGGAATAACAGCTGTTATTCCGGAAAAACAGTGCAGTGTAGACGCACCCTAACTGTGAAACAGATTGTTCCTTCCTAAGTGGAGTACTTTGTATTTGTCCTTATTAAAAACTTCATCCTATTTACCTCAAACTATTTCTCCAGATCATTTTGAATTATGACCCTATCCTCCAAATCACTTGCAACCCCTCCCAGTGTGGCACCATCTGCAAACTTAATAACCGTACTCTCTATGCCAATATCTAAATTGTTAATGAAGATATTGAACAGAATCAGTCCCAAAACAGACCCTGCGGAACCCCACTTGTTATGCCCTTCCAGTAGGATTGTGAACCGTTAATAACTACTCTCTGAGAACAATTATCCAGCTAGTTGTGCACTCAATCTTATAGTTGCCCCATCTAGCTTGTATTTCCCTAATTTTGATTCCAACACATCGAATAAGGAAAAGTGAGGGTCTGTTTGTAACATTCACATATTTTTACCTATCCCTCTCTTTCTGACCACCATTTGTCTACAGCCAATCCAAACCTACGTACGCAGCAAGAAACTACAAATAAAGGATTCAGTTTCATCTGTAAATGCCATGTGTTTATTGCCCACTCACAGAGAGTATTACAGCATTTATCTGACACAGTACAGAATAAATAAAGCCACAAAAATAAAAAACACATGGTTAAGTATCTGTTTCATTGATTCTGCAAAGTGTGCTAGACCTACAAAAAAATACAAGGACACTTGAATATTTATGGCTCAGTGATTATCCAGGAGCAGTGAACCTGGAAGAGAGAAGAGAAACCCTTAAATGTAGATGCTTATCCAAACCTACTGCATCCTTTCCTTCTGGCAAATCTAGGTCTAACAATTTCTCTCTAGATTTTTTACACACCACCTCCTCCCTTCCAATAGACACCGCCCCCTTCTGTGGTAACATTCCCACAACACATGCTCCTCATTTCAAAGCCCATATGGACTCCAGGCACTTTCTAGATTTTGTCTGGTTCCTATTTCACCTGACCTGGAATGTGCAGCACTGCTGATGGATTCGTGAGATGTGAAAGAAGAAAGGAGCCCAGGCCCAGCAGTGAAACCAGAGAGCTAGTGGGTGGCTACATTCACTCAACCCCCCTCCATCACATCCTTCTGAACTAGCATTCTTACATGCAGCCTGTTGACTGGCTTTCCAATTCCCACAACAAAGAATCAAGGCCCTCTCCCCTTCCCCAGGGGTGTCCACTGCCATCCTGCTCTTCCACTCAAGCTGTGTGGGAAGCAACCGGCCTGACAGTCAGGTTTATTGGGTTTTTTAAAGCCCCTTTAAATCTGTGCTCTGTTGCTCTAAGCTCAAGCCCCAGAGAGACCTCAGGCACCTCTTTGCCTCAGCCAAACCCTCCTACATTAAAGTCACTCAGCTCAGCAAGAGGCAAGGACGTTATAACCCCAATGGGAGCAGAGCAAATGGAATCCAGTCATTCTGCAAGGCAGCTTTCGCTTACACATTCCACGCTATTGCAGTCTGTTGCAACAGGCTACAAGAAGGGGGAGGGAACCTATTGGCTTATTACTTATTCCTGCCTCTCCTCGGGTCAGGAACCAGCATGAGGCAGCAGGGGAGTGAAATCCCAACTGTTTATGGGCTAGCTGAGAAAAGAGTCTTAAATGCAAAGTATCATTACAAACAATCCCACAGGAAAACCTATAGGAAAAGGCAGATCACATGGACTGCTCTCCACAATGGATCCTGTCCCTATATTGCCTCAGAGCCTGTAAATCATCCACATAAGTTTGCTTTCCATTACAATACACTATGAGATGCTGCAAGATGTCAAAAATAGTCTGAAGAGTCAGTTTCACAAAAACGGGAACTCTTGATTGAACACTTTAGCGAATTTAATTTCCCCCCTCTTTCCAAGGGTCTGGCTTATCTGCACCCTGTGGCACAGAAGATGGCTCAGTGTTTCCTCTGACAGAAAGTTTGTTGCAGGCAGTCAATCACATCAGCTCGACAGCCTCAAGGTCCCCATTCGCCTGTTGCACTGCGCAGCCAACTCTGTTATTGAAAAGACGAGACAGGCTTCCCTTCTGAGAGCTTTTGCCCTGGACAGACTGCTCCTTCTTCAGGCGATGCTTGTTTCGCTTGCAGATTCCTTGTACGTCCCAGATCCTTAGTGTGCCGTCGTGGGAAGCTGTGTACAATAATTCATTGTGAATCTGGAACAACAGGATCATACTTAATCCCATATTGTACATTTCAGAGTCACAACAATCAAAACGACACTTGGAAGTAAATGGGACATTTAGTCCTTTAACACCAAAGGCCCAGTTCCCCACCTCATGTCACGGCACACAGCATTCCAAGTACTCAAATGCCCAGGTAACTGGCCATCTCAGCTTGTACAGGACATATGGAGAAATCTATACTATTTGGATGGTGAGTTTTTCCCACAATAAAATCCCCTCCTCACCTGAATGCAGTTGATGACGTACTTGTGTCCTCGGAAGATCCTCTGCAGGACGCCTGTCTTTGAATTGAAAGCTCGAGCGCAGGCATCTCCACTTCCTGTGAACACTAACACAAAGGAGTAATGTCTTAGCAGGTTTTATGCCCCCCCTTGGGGTCTTGTATTTTAATTTTTCATATATATTTATATTGTGTTTTAAAACCCGTGTAAGCCGCCTTGATTATTTTAAATAGAGAGTCAGAGTAAAAATATTTTTAATAAATAATAAATATCAAGGCCTTTTGAGGACAGCCAAGTGACCAGTCAAAGAAAAAATACTTTCCGGGTCCAACTCTCCACTTGCTCATACTAGCTTAGCTTCATGGACACCAGTAAGGGTAGCTTCTAGTTTGGTCCTGCGTGAATGAGAGAAGGGTCATTCTGGGATGTATAAGTAGGAGGGTTGTAAGCAAAACACAAGTAGTAATTCTTCCACTCTACTCAGCACCGATAAGGCCTCAACTAGCGTACTCCATCCAGGTCTGGGCACCGCTATTCGGGAAAGATGTGGACAAACTGGAGCAACAAAAATATTAAAAATCTCAAAAGCTTGACCTATATGGGAAGATTAAACAAATTCAGTTTTTTCCAGGCCGGAGAAGAGAAGATGGGGGTGATGAGGAGAGAACACAATAGTCTTCCAGTATATAAAAGGTTGTTTATAAAGAGAAGGGAGATAAATTGTTCTCCTTAACCACTGAGGACAGGACAAGAAGTAATGGACTTAAATTGCAATAAGGGAGATTTAGGTCAGACCTTAGGAAAAGCTTCCTCACTTTAAGTGTAGTTAATCATTGGAACAGATTACCTGGGAGGCTGCAGAATCGCCATCACTGGAGGGTTTTAAGAACTGATTAGATAAATACCTGTCAGGAATGGTCTAGACCAGGGGTCAGCAACCTGTAGCACGCGTGCCATAAGTGGCATGCAAGCTGATTTTATGTGGCACGTGGGGCGGAAGCTCAGCCCCCCAAGCCTCAGGATTGCTGCGCAGCTGTAGGCTGAAGCACCAGCTCCGGCTTCCTGCTGGGGGGTGGGGGGGGGGCGGGCCCGGGAAAGGCACGTGTGCATCATGGTGGGGCTAGGATTTACCCTGCACTGAGCTCCACGTCCCTAGGCCTGCCCCTGCCCAGCCTGGGTGTGCAGCTCCCAGGAGCTAAGGGGTTAACACACCCCCACCCACTCTGCGCGCTGCAGGCTCTACCTCCTGCTCTGGGAAGGAGCGAGGTTGGGGCCTGCTCCACAGATGGGGGCTGGGCGGCCGGTCGCACATGGGGCACCAAGGCCCAATCTGCACCGTGCTGCTCCCTGCAAGCTCTGGGGGGGGGGGGAGCCCCTTCCCCAGCAACCCGCTGTGCCCAGCTGGGCTGGAACCAGCCCCAGAGCCACAGCAAAGGGCTGGGCTGAGCAGGGAAGTGACTCTGCCCCACCGCCCCCTCCTCACCCCAGTGCTGCTCCCGGGAGGCTGCTGCCCTGCCGATGAGTGTGCTGGGCGCACAGGTATGTGGGGACAGGAGGGTGGGTTGAAGGAGGATGTGGGGGCAGGATGGGAAGAGTCAGGGGTTGCACTGAAGGACATAGGGTGATGCGGGGGGATCACGGGGCTGAGGGGAGTGAGGCTGGAGAAGAGGGAAGTTGGGGGGGGGGGGGGAGATACAATTTTACTTTGCAGAAGCTGCACTTCCCTTTACTCCCCACTTCTTTGCCTCCCCCTCCCCCCCAACTAGCTATTTGGCTGCATTCTCACTCTCTCACCTCCACTTATGAAAGTCAGCAGAGACCCTTTGGACTTCAGTGGTGCAACCTTGATTTAAAACTAGCTCAGGATCTGGTCCAGAATTCCAATGTACATAACCCACTGGGAGGCAGAAGTTATTGTACACACTTCTGATCTTGAAAGAGAAACTGGAAACTCCAGTAATCAAGTACAAGTCTGATACATTCTCTCAAAATACGAGGCATGGCTTTTCCACTCTTAGAATAAAGCCCGGGCTTTTCATCCAAATATAGCTTACTACTAACAGGTAGGATTTTATCTGTGCAGAGATATCACACAATCCTTTTGCTTCAGTAATGAAATCCATCCTCAAGCAACTCTACAAATTTCCTTGCATAAGAGCAGATGTTTTCAATTAACTGTTGTAGCTTAGGATCCTTGCAAACAATACATCTTTAGAGTGATTTAAACCACAGGCTATAGCTGGTATTCCGTTACAGTACAGGAGTTTATAGAAATGCTTGAAAATGTGGGCTATAATATCTATGTTGTATATGTGATGGGGCACATTTACCCCCCCCCCACTGGGCCCTCAGGAGTCAACAGAGTCTTAGGGAGGCTGCTCAGGAGGCAGCCAATCATAGAAGGACTTATAGGAGAAGCCAATCAGGGCCAGATAGGCCCATATAAGAAATGCTTCAGTACAGAGCTACTTCAGACACTCCCAGGAGCTTGAGGAGGGAGAAGGACTGACTGCCTTGCAGATGGGGGGGGGGGGGCAGCAAGCATACTGGACAGATCAGTGCTGCAGACAGAGACCCCGGGAGGATAAAGGCAGCTCCTGGCAAGTTACAGGGAATTTGCAGGCTGAGACAAAGGCAAAGAGTGCTGGGGCTACAGGGAAATGGCCCATGGAGATCTTCAGAGGAGTTGGAGGGACACAGCAAGTGGTGGCCATCTACAGAGTCCCAAAACTGGAACATGGGGTAGTGGATGGGCACAGCTCCACACCCACTTGCCTCTGAGAAAGTCCCTGGACCGAGGAATTGCAATATTGGCCCCGGAAATGGGGGACATGGAGTGTGGCACAGCCAAAGAGCTGTGTCATAAAGAGGATGGTTCCAGGAGCAGAAGTGATCACCAGAAGAGGGTGCACTGGCATACAGAGCTGATCCCCATGACATCCAGCAGGGGATGCTGCAGTGGTGAGTCCACCCCGTCACAGTATGTTGCATCCTTTATGAACTATGGGAGGTTATTTTAAATTCAAGCATGACTAGTGATATTGGGTGCCCCACCTGAGACTCTTCAAAGGAGCCTCTTTTTCAGAGGGTTAATGTCAGCACCTTTAAGGAGTTTCTGGTTGGGCACACAAATCACAAGACATTTTTGAACATTTCAGATTATGTACCATTGACTATTAATACATAGAGCTTGAACGGTTGAGGAATACTCTAATGGCACAATTTTTTCTTAACTATCTTCAGCTGGTCAACTTTACCTGCAGATAGAAATTTCTGAACTAACATAGGAAATAGATTAAATCAGTGATCCTTGTGTTTCATGCCTCATCAGAAAGTTGGGCGGAAAGTTTTGTGAACAGAAGTGCATCCAAGGATTTAGAGTCTGTCTCTAGCCACCTCACCCTCAAAACAGATGACACTGGTTGATACTGAACAAGAGAGGAAATGGACAAATGGAGTAGGTCAGTATTATTTACTGGTGCACCAAGCAACCTTTCACTACACATCCTGTGCCACAAGCATTGCAGTTCTCAAATGAAATCAGGTCAGGCTGGATCAGCAACTGGATTGCTCTTTACGGGTATACTTTAGTTTTCTCTTTCAGGATTTCCTTTTTGACAGATATCCTTTATTTCACTATGAATGATCATATGACATTTAAAGTGCTGACTTTTATCTCAGAGCTTCAAAGGGGCCAGGCCAACATTTAGATAGTTTTGGATACAGATTTTATTTACATACAATCAGCAAACCCAACAAACTCTGTGGAGGAGGGGGGGAGAAGGAGTAGGAAAAGAGGTTAAAATTCAACCAAGCAGCTCTTAAACAAGATTCCCTTGCAATCTTGGCAACATACAAAATGCAGTGCAGACATATCTGAGTTGGTTAAATTCATTTTCATTGTCTGAACCCAGAAATAGCAGTGAAACAATGAATTTAACCAGTGAAACATCAGTTGCACTTGAAAATAGCCTAGTTTTAATAATCCACCATTGCAACTGTCATTAGCCTAAAGAGAAGACACAGGGCTGTGTGGTTACACTGCAAGTCTAACCTTCTGGAAACTGGGGTTCAAGTCCCAGTTCTGCTACAGACTTTGTGGGTGACCCTGAGCAAACTGTTTCTTCTCTTTATGCCTCAGTCCTTGCCTGTAAAAATAATACTTTGCCTGGCTTGTGGAGTAGGCATTGTCTCTGACTATGCAGATGTACAGTGCTGAGCACACTAAGGCTCTTCTCTCCATTGGGGCCTCTCGGTTCTAATGTAATGAAATCATATTGTAAACAAGTTACTGGCCTTAAGGGGCAATTGATCTTAAAAGCTTAAACAGGTCCCTAATGTTCTTCATTGCTCACTTGATGCTCTATTTCCCAAATGGGACAAGTCAGCTGTCTCTCTTAACACCTTTCAGCTTTTAATACAACAATAAACGCTAATAATACCCTTGTGAACACCTCTGTTACACCAACACCACATTTCTCCCAGGTCTGGCTAAAGATAGCAATGCTGAGTGCTTCGTGCCAGAGTGTGGAGTGCTATGCGAAGAGAAGGGGCTGAAAGGAACAACGGCACAGTGCGCAAAATCTGACACCACTGGGACGGCAGCTTGGAAAGGAAGTTTTATTTGAACTCAGTGTATAAACTTTCAAGTGAGCCTCAATCTGTTTTTCCAGCTGAGTTACAGAGCAAGAATTGTTTTGAGACACTGGCCTCTCATTAAACAAAGAAAGGCCTCTGATCCCTTCACCTCTCGTGCCCTCCTGTCCAACGGAAAGTAGGAGTTACAAGAGGGATCTGACAGCAGTCTATATCATTCAGTATTATGTAGACCAGCTCAGAGGCATGCACATGTTTTAAGTGCCCAAGTACAACTATGAAATCAAGTTAGCTTACTTGATTATGATCATGACCAACCAGTCTGTATAGACCAAGGCAAATCATACCCAGCATCGTGTCAGCTAATTATTGTTTACCCAAAATTTGTATGTCTGAGTAAGGATGTTAAATTGCAGTTAATTGACTAGTCGATGGAATTTCCATTGACTACTCAACCAGCCCACAGGCACTTCCAGATTCCTCCTCTGAAATGTACAAGAGGCCCCGCTGGAGCTCTTATACATTTCAAAGGAGGAATGCGGAACTCTGCATGCAGCCCAGGGCTAGGAGGAAGTCCCGCTGACTCCAGGCTGCACGTGGGTGTGCCTGCTTTGAAATGCACACGAGTCCCCAGTGGGGGGTTCTTGTGCATTGTAAAGCCATTGGACCCGGAGTCAGCGGGGGACTCAGAGTCCCTTACTGACCCCGGGCCCCATGCTGCGCTGCAAAGGCTATATCACCAGTAGATCTGGCTATATCAAGGCTATATCACCGGCAGATCAGACCAGAGGATGATACATTAAAAAAAAGCTCAGGATGAAGATTATCAAGGATCAGTGTTACACATGCAGGCCCACCAATGGGAAGACCGGAGGGCAAAAGGGTAATTGCCCTGGGGCCCAGTGATTCAAAAGCAGAGTCCTGGTGCCATGCTACAGGCAGCTCTGAAGGACTAGCAGGGGGAAACTAGGCCCCAGCCCTGCCCCTTCTGCCACCCAAGGCCCCTTCCCTTCTGGGAGCATGAAGCCCCCACCATCCCTACTTTGCCAAGGGCCCAGCAAGTCTGTCAGCTCCCTTGTAAACATGATCCTGATGCCAAGAACAAGCAGCGTAGTGAGGCATTACTAAAGAGAAAGCCAACAAAGATTCAGAGAAGTCTCTGTCAAACTCTCTAGGGCAGGAACTATCTTTGTTGCTAGTAGAGCCTAGCACAACGAGGCCTAGATGGGGTTCCTAAGTGCAGGGTGTTTACCTGCAGGAATCAGTAAGGGAGATCATGGGGGTCTGATCAGGAGCTTTATCTTTCAGGACAAAGTAGGCAGAATGTTTTGGAAGGGGAAAAAACCAAGAGATTCACAGATGTATATTTTAGTTGAGAACAATAAATTGTGCATTGCACAAAGCCACTATCTTTGTGGCTAGTGCTGGCTGGTGCATATGAGGATGGAACCTGGCCACATCTCCAACCCAGACAGATATACTTTGAGATCTGCAGAAACAGCAAGATCCCACTGCAGCCAGGGAATAGAAGCAGCACTAATGTTCTGCTGGGAAAGAGGGAAGATTCTTTTAGCAACTGAATCTGGTAGCACTAGGGCAGGAGGAAGAGTCAGAGAAAGATCTCACTCCTCACAACTATAAAGTTACCTTTATTATTCATAACACAACAACAAATAGTCTATAAAGTGCTACCAGACCAACAAAACATGTAGATGGTATACCATCTACATGTTTTGTTGGTCTGGTAGCACTTTATAGACTATTTGTTGTCTTTTTCTGTAACAGACTAACTCGGCTACCCCCTGAAGCTCCTTTATTATTCATGTTTAATCAAAGCAAATCTCATCCATAAATAGCAGGGAAAATGAGACAGAAGGTTGATGAGTTAGTGAAAAGGCAACTTACAGATTCCTGCGTGGTATTTCAAAGTGCTAACACTGTGTTTGTGAGTCCTGTATGTTTGGACTTGCTCCCCAGTGTCTGCTAACCAGCACTTCACCGTCTTGTCCGCACTCCCCGAATACAAGTATCGATTCACCAGCTGAGGAGGAAACAGAAAAGAACATCGGCAGTAGCATCCTGGGCAAACTCAGAGAATTGTACTCAAGTGACTCATCCTCAGTCACATCTTCCAATTGAAAAAAAGTAAACAGCTTTTAGAGGACGTTTTCAGCAAAACAATTCTCAGCACTGAAACATCATTGTCTGATCCTGTATTCTTTGCATAGCCACCTCCCTTCTTGGCCCGAAAAATAGTTTCTAATTTTCTAAAAAGGGAAAGATTTAAGTTCCAGATCCTCTTCTGGTGAAAGTGGGCACATCTCTCAAAGTTTGTGGAGCTGCATCTATTTGCGGAAGTAGAGACTTTGGACTAGTGTGTCAGTTCACAAAAGCACGAGACTAAAAACAATTGGTATATACACATTATGAGATCGCTAATATCAAATTTAAAAAAAATCCTCTAAGAACAAAGTGACAAAAAAGCAATAAAAAAAGACCAACTCAGAGGCTAATAGGATAACAACAGAGAAGGTCAATGTTTTGAAATCCCATGTTTTCTTTGTAACTGTTTTGGATATGTGTTTCCAGTATTGTTCAATGACGCAATAACATTTTTTAAAAAGCTGTTTTCAGATGAGAACCTAGAACAGTTTCATAAATTATCTTTGCAATGTAGCAATGAACACAGTGTCCACTATTATTTGTTTTATAGCAATACTACCTTGAGGCTTCAGCTGAGATCAGGATTTCATTGTGCTAGTCAGGGCCGTCCCTAGGGGGACATGGGACACTGAGCAGGAGACAACTCCCCTACAATGCCCCAGGCATGGGACACAAGGCAACCATCCTTTCCACCTCCGCAACCCCTGACCCCGCTACATCCCTAACCCTGCTCCATCACTTCTCTCAAGCTCCGCCCTTGCTCCACCCCCCTGTCCAAAGTCCCCTTCCTCCAAGCATCACAAGCCAGGGGAATATATCGTCCTATGGATGGGGCCCAGAGGATTACCTCAGGGCCTGACGAAGGGTAGTAGCAGTCCCCCCCACTCCCGCCCCAATCCCATGGCAGCAGGAGCCAGAGCAGCCTGCTCTGCTCCACTCCACCGGCCTCTCCCAACCCCCTGAGCTCCACTTTGCCGTGCTCCGCTGCCCACTGCCATGGGCGCAGCAGGCTGGGAGAGGGTGGAGGGGCAAAGAAAAGCAGGATACCAAGGCACTCCAGCTCCTGCTGCCATGGTGATTGTGGGGGGAGAATGACCCCTGCTCCTGCCCTGCATCAGCCCCAGAGATAATCCCCAGGCCCCATCCATAAAATGTGTGAGGCAGCCACTGCGGGGCCCCCCAAAGTGCCGGGCTTGGGGTGGCTGTCCTGAACCGTCCACACACAGCAAGAGAGAGTCCCTGCCCTGAAGAGCTTACAGGGTCCTGCTGTGAGGGCAGAGGACTGGACTTGCTGATGTCTTGAGGTCCCTTCCAGTTCTTTCTAGTGTTCTATGATTAAACTGACAAGACAGGAAGGGCAGAGTTACCTCCATCATACAGAACAGAAGCAGAGGGAGATTAAGTGGTGTGTGCAAGATCATTTAGCAAATCTGTGGCACAGCTGTGAATTAAACCCAGATTTCCTGAGTCATAGTCCAGTACCTCAGCCACAAGGCCATCCTTCCTCTAATCATCCTTCCCTAATATGGAAAAGATCTCTAACATGTAGCTAAGGAAAATAAGCCAAGGCAAAACAGGAAGCATTAAAATACTAAGAGTGTAAACTCTTCAAGAGCAAGGACTCTGGTTGGGCACTTATAGGTAAAGTATCTTGCATGAAGCTGATGCTACATAAAATCTCTTATCAAAGTTCCAGTTCAGGTGCCAGCCGAAGTAATCAATTGCAGATATCAAGTTTTTCAGGGCTGGTAGAAACCACATTAGGACTTATTTAAACACATAAAGAAGAGGGGAAAAACAGGAAGTGATGGGAAGAAAAACAGTATTTGCACAAGGAATAATGGCTTCTTACTTTCCCACCAAGCACACAGATTAAGAGGCAGTCATACCCGGAAGCAGGGCTTATATATAGCTGGAGTTGACTGGAGCAGAGCTCTAGTCAATATTTTCAAACCTTGACTCCTGTCTGATGCTGTTAGGGTTCCCAATTGGAGTCCATGATCCTCTGGGAGGCTGCTAGCTGGTTTCAGGGTGTCTATAGAGGGCCTTTTGGCCAAGCTGCCTCCCATGAGGAATGGGAGGGGGAGCCTCTGGGAAATATTCTTGAGAATTTATGCCCTGTCCAGAAGATAACCCTTTGCCTGATCAAATTCACTCTGACATCAAGGGGAGTATGGCAGAGAGACTGACTGCAAGATATGCACTATCGTCACTCTTAGGCCATGTCTCTCTTTCTATAAAAATCACCCATTCCCTCACTATAAAGTTATTTAAAACACCTCTCCCCATGTCCAGACACACTCACATGGCTACTCCCTTCTTTGCTTGCCTCTGGATTGTGCAGATAAATTTGATTCCCTGACTTCACAAAATCCCATTTCATGTCCCGAGTCATCTCTGCACCAGAGGGGTGAAGCACATTACTAGTACTTGTACAATGCTATGAGAACCTCTAAGAAATGACTTTAAATGTCTATGACAGTACTGTGCTGAACTGGACAAGAGTAATGGCAAACTCACAAAAGAGGACCAATATGCCCTTGAACACCCATGCACAAAGCCCACTGTATTCAAGAACAATTATGCATGTGCAACTCACTACAGGCTGAACTTGGTACATAGGACCTCTTCCAAGGCCATGTCTCAGGAGCTCATAAAACACAACTGCTCAAAAGAATAGTTTGAAATGTTATATTTCATTAAGTTTCTGATGCATGAGCAGTGGCATTATTAGTACATCTCAAGAAGGGAAGCAAGGGAGTGATCTGCTGTATAAACACAGATTTATAGCTACACAAATAGCCTGACAGAGCTAATCTGATCCCTAACTTTAAAGCTCAACCTAAGTGGGCATGGAAAAACATTGTCACATTCCACTACTAATTGGGAACGGTTGGCTGGAGTTGGGATCCTGCTGGATTGTTCTTGGCCAACTCCTGGTGTTTCTGTTCCAGACATCTTACAAGCAGCAGGATCTACTCGATAAGAACACGCTAAGTTACAGGTACATGTCACTCTGCATTAACAGTATAATAAGTTATAACACTTGAGCTCTGCATTTAAGCAGGTATGAAAATACTTAAGTCAAACAAAATAACAGCTATGTACTTTGGTTTGCACTCTATTTCTCTACTAGAAATAAAATGTGGCAAATGAAGAGGGCTTAGCTAGCTAATTAATAAGAATGGCCATACTGGGTCAGACCAAAGGTCCATCTAGCCCAGAATCCTGTCTTCTGACAGAGGCCAATGCCAGATGTCCCAGAGGGAGTGAACAGAACAGGGAATCTTCAAGCAATCTCTCTACCGTGACCCATTTCCAGCCTCTGACAGAGGCTAGGGATACCATTGTTACCATCCTGGCTAATAGCCATTGATGGACCTAACCTACATGAATTTATCTAGTTCTTTCTTGAACCCTGTTAAAGTCCTGGTCTTCACAACCTCCTCTGGCAAGGAGTTCCACAGGCCGATTGTGTGCTGTGTGAAGAAAAATGTCCTTTTGTTGGTTTCAAACCTGCTACCTACTAATGTCATTTGGTGACCCCCTAGTTCTTATGGTATGGGAACAAGTAAATAAACTTTTCCTATTCACTTTTTCCACACTGGTCATGACTTTATAGACCTCTATCATATCCCCCCTTAGTCTCCTCTTTTCTAAGGTGAAAAGTCCCAGCATCTTTAATCTCTCTTCATATGGGACCTGTTCCAAACCCCTAATCATTTTAATTGCCCTTCTCTGAACCTTTTCCAATGCCAATATATCTTTTTTGAGATGAAGCAACCACATTTGTAATTAGTATTCAGGATGTGGGCATACCATGGTTTTATATAGATATTATACAGATATTCTCTGTCTTCTTCTCTATCCTGTTTTTAATGATTCCTAACATTGTTTGCTTTTTTGACTGCTGCTGCACATCAAGTGGATGTTTTCAGAGAACTATCCACAATGACTCCAAGATCTCTCTCTTGAGTAGTTATAGCTAAATTAGTCCCCATCATATTGTATTAATATTGTATGTATAGTTGGGACTATTTTTTCCAACGTACATTACTTCACATTTATCAACGTTAAATTTCATTTGCCATTTTGTTGCCCAATCACTTATTTTGGTGAGATCTTTTTGAAGCTCTTCACAGTCTGCTTTGGTCTTAATTATCTCGAGCAGTTTAGCATCATCTGCAAATTTTGCCACCTCATTGTTTACCCCGTTCTCCAGGTCATTTATAAATAAGTTGAATAGGATGGGTCCCAGTACAGGGTGTCCCTGCTATAAGTTGCCCCGGTATATGTTGGTTCCGCACTAGTGTTGTTAACACCTGTGAGAACTGTTCTGTTCTAAGTCCTCCAACTCCCCGTTCTTCCACCATGCAAAAAAACCAACCAACCAAAAAAAAGACCAATTTGTGCAAACGGAAGTCAGCTACAGGGAAAAAAATTCACCACTTTGTCCTTTCGCTATACGTCCACTTCTTTTGAACATATCTTGGTCGACGTATAGCGGGAATGCCGTATATAGACCCTTAGGGGACACCACTAGTTACCTCTCTCCATTCTGAAAACTTATAGTTTATTCCTACCCTTTGTTTCCTGTCTTTTAACCAGTTATCAATCCATGAGAGGACCTTTCCTCTTATCCCATGACAGCTTACTTTATTGAAGAGCCTTTGGGGAGGGACCTTGTCAAAGGCTTTCTGGAAATCTAAGTACACTATATCCACTGGATCCCTCTTGTACACATGCTCGTTGATCCCCCCTCAAAGAACTCTAGTAGATTAGTAAGGCATGATTTGCCTTTACAGAAACCACATTGACTTTTTCCCCAACAAATTATGTTCATCTATGTGTCTGACAATTTTATTCTTTACTATAGTTTCAGCTAATTTGCCCGGTACTGACATTAGACTCTCTGGTCTGTAATTGCCAGGATCACCTCTAGAGCCCTTTTTAAATGTTGGAATCATATTAGCTATCTTCCAGTCATTAGGTATAGAAGCTGATTTAAAGGCTAGGTTACAAACCACAGTTAACAGTTCCGCAATTTCACATTTGAGTCCTTTCAGAACACTTGGGTGAACGCCATCTGGTTCCGGTGACTTGTTACTGTTAAGTTTATCAATTTGTTCCAAAACCTCCTCTAATGACACCTCAATCTGGGACAATTCTTCAGATTTGTCACCAGAAAGAATGGCTCAGGTTTGGGAATCTCCCTAACATCCTCAGCTGTGAAGACGGAAGCAAAGAATTGATTTAGTTTCTCCACAGTGACCTTATTGTCTCTGAGTGCTTCTTTGGCATCGCGATCATCCAGGGGCACCACTGGTTGTTTTGCAGGTTTCCTGCTTCTTATGTACTTAAAAAAGATTTTGCTATTACTTTTTAATGTTTAGGCTAGCTGTTCTTCAAACTCCTTTTTGGCTTTTCTTACTATATTTTTTTACACTTAATTTGACAGATATTATATTCCTTTCTATTTTCCTCACTAGGATTCAACCTCTATTTTTAAACAATACCTTTTTATCTGTCACTGCTTCTTTTACTTGGTTGTTAAGCCACGGTGGCACTTTCTGGGTTCTTACTGTGTTTTTTAATTTGAGGTATACATTTAAATTGGGCCTCTATTATGGTGTCTTTGAAAAGTTTCCATGCAGCTTGCGGGGATTTTACTTTTGTCATTGTACCTTTTAATTTATGTTTAACTAACCTCCTTGTTTTTGTGTAGGTCCCCTTTCTGAAATTAAATGCCACAGTGTTGGGCTGTGGAGATGTTTTTCCCACCACAGGGATGTTAAATTTTATATTATGGTCACTATTTCCAAGCGCTCCAGTTATATTTACCCCTTGGACCAGATCCTGTGTTCCACTTAGGACTAAATCAAGAATTGCCTCTCCCCTTGCGGGTTCCAGAACTGGCTGCTCTGAGACAAAGTCATTTAAGGTATCAAGATATTTTATCACTACATCGATAAAAGATATTGGCATAGAGAGTACGCTTATTAAGTTTGCAAATGATACCAAGCTTGTGGGGGAGGGGGGCTGCAATTTCTTTGGAGGATAGGGTCATAATTCAAAATGATCTGGAGAAATGGTCTGAGGTAAATAGGATGAAGTGTAATAAGGACAAATGCAAAGTACTCCAATTAGGAAGGAACAGTCTGTTTCACACATACAGCATGGGAAGCGACTGTCTACGAAGGAGTACCTCAGAAAGGGACTAGGGGTCATAGTGAACCACAAGCTAAATATGAGTCAACAGGATGACACTGTTGCAAAAAAAGCAAACAAGATTCTGGGATGCATTAACAGGAGTGTTGTGAGCAAGACACAAGAAGTCATTCTTCCACTCTACTCTGCACTGATTAGGCCTCAGTTGGAGTACTGTGTCCAGTTCTGGGCACCACATTTCAAGAAAGATTGGAGAAACTGGAGAAGAGCAACAAGAATGATTAAAGGTCTAGAGAACATGACCGATGAAGGAAGAGTGAATTAACTGCAAGAATTGGGCTTGTTTAGTTTGGAAAGGAGAAGACTGAGAGGGGCCATGATAGCAGTTTTCAAGTATCTAAAAGGGTGTCACAAGGAGGAAGGAGAAAAATTGTTCTCCTTGGCCTCTGATGATAGGACAAGCAGCAATGGGCTTAAACTGCAGCAAGGGAGGTTTAGGATGGACCTTAGGAAAAACTTCCTAACTGTCAGGGTGGTTAAACACTGAAATAAGTTGCCTAGGGAGATTGTGGAATCTCCATCACTGGAGATATTTAAGAGCAGGCTAGACAGACATCTATCAAGGATGATCTAGACCAGTATTTCTCAAACCTTTTGGCCCGTGGACCACCTGGCTCAATATAAACCTTTCCGTGGACCACAGTTGCTAATGGAAACTCATTGTTAATTACACCAAGCAATTTTGCTAGTGCTGCCGCTAAGGAGACTAGTTTAATTTATTCAACAGACCAAGCATTTTAACTTTCACGTTAGTTTATCGAACTTCATTTTAAATAAAATAAAATATTAATTTATGTCCAACACAAATGGTTTCAATGTTTTCTTTATTTATGGCAGGTGTGAGGAACCTTTTGTGTGTCAGGGGCCTCTGACCCACAGAAAAATCAGTTGGGGACCACACAAGTGAGAAGCAAAAGAACTCCTCCAAAAAACCCCAACTCCCACTGATGTGGCCCCCAACTGAGACACCTCACTCCTCTGGCACTCCAGCCCCATGGGGTGAAGGGAAAGGGAGGGACAGGGAGGACTGAGGTTCAGGGCTTCTCATAGGCCAGATTTACTTTTCTGGGGTTCTGGAGTCAGTGGATTTTATGGACCCCCTTAGGCTCTGGGGTGGGCACAAAAATGAGGGGTTCAGTGTGCAGGACAGGGCTCCTAGTGATTGGAATAGGGATGGGGTGCAGGATCTGGGAGGGAGGTGGGGTGCAGAAGCAGGCTGGGAGTAGGGTTTCTGATTAGGGGGAGTGAGCAAAAGCAAGGAATGGTGTAAGGAGCAACCGTAGATGAAGGAGCAGAGTGGGGGTAGGTGTTTGGCCAAGGGGGAGGGTGCAGGAGCAAGGGAGGGTGCAACAGCAGGCTGGGGTTTGGCCAGGAGGGAGGGTGCAGAGTCTGGCCAGGAGTGAGGGTGCAGAAGCAGTCTGGTGATAGGGTGTCTGGCCAGGAACAGGGAGATGGGGGCAGGGAGTGCCTGGGACTAAAGCTGGAGGGCAGAGTGGCTGTAGGGGTTCAGGGATATGGGGGGCAGGGTGCCCCTGGGAATAGGGCTGGGGTCAAGGTGGCTCAGGGGAGCGGGGCTCAGGGAAATGGAGGGGCAGAGGGCAGGGAGCCTGGGCGTGGGGCAGCAAGGCAGGGGTGGGTGGGATGGTGACCCCCAGGGTGTCCAGCTGTGCAGGGGATGGGGTCCAGTCCAGGGCACCCTTAGGGACTGAGCTGCTGCTTGGCGCCTCCCTTCAGACCAAGTCCCTGTGGATGCAAAGCAGCGTGCCCTCTTAACATTTTCTATCCTTGGGCGGGTTGAATTTTCTTATGTGCATAGGGTTGCCAGATACTGTCACAAAAAATCCCGAACAAGTTGTTCAGCAAAAAAAGGGAGATTGCTGCGCCTTTAAATTCCTGTACTCCCCCTGCCCCTGCCAGATGCGGCTGAGGAAAAATGTCCCCAACAGCCTTCCATTAAAGAAAAACAGAAAATACCAGACATTTTACATGTCCGGTATTTTCTGTTTTCTTTTACCAGACAGGGGCCACAAATACTGGACTGTCCAGGTGAAAACTGGACACCTAGAAAACCTAGCCAATGTGCACCACCAATATTGAGGTAGTGTGTCAATGTACACCACCAATACAAACAAAACACACATACACACACCCCTTATATACATATATTTTAAATAGTCCATACATGTGTAATAAAATATATTAAAACAAGACACCTGTGACTAGTTGCTGTGAGGTACCCTTAGTGACTACAAAGGTAGGGAATTAGCCTTCTTCCACTGGAGGAAGAGTAGAAGCCCCAGAACAAATTATCACCTGGCTTCAGGGTTTGTAGATATTTGCATGTTTCAAAGAGCTTGCAAATAAGTCCTACAGCACCTTAGTACTATTCACTGTTTTTTCTGGCTACAGACTAACACAGCTACCCCTCTGAAACTGTTAATGGCTTAAGATAAGAAAGAAAAGATTCTTTTAACACCTATGTGCAAACTTTGTTTGAAATGTAATCATGCAAATATCCTCCTAGCACACACACACACACACACACACACACACCCTCCCCAGGCTTTCCCCCACCCCTCCAAACCAGCCTAACAGAGGACTGCAGTGAGTCAGACACCCCAAACAAACTGCCCCCTGACTCCACCTCAGGGCACAGATGCCAGCACTCAATCATTACTCCCTCTTTCCCCATGCAGTCAGCCCCTTTACTTCCCCCTGCCCAGCCCAGGAGGATTGAAGAAACTGCTGGGTTTCTGCCTCTGCCTCTCTCTCCTCAGGCAGATGGGATTTTCTCCCAAGCCAATTAATTACTCCCTCACTCCCGCCTCCCAGCCACTCATTCCCTGATTATCTGCTGACTGTCTTCCATTTCAAAGAAGCGGCAGGCAGCCTTTAGCTCCTGTTTACAGAGGCCCCTCCCCAATGATCAGCTGATCTCCCTGCCTGCACCTCTCCACAGGGCTCAGGGAACTTTGGTGCAAGCCCCGAAGGGCCCCGATCCCCACCTGCATCCTGCATGTGCAGGGTCCTCAGTCCCAGCATCACCTCCTCTCACCACTGTCAGCTCTGCACAGCCCAACCTGCCACTTGGAAAGTGGGGGGGGCCACACGGGCTGCTCAAGCCACATGAGAGCCTACCCCGCCTGGCCGAGACCCGCTCAGCCCAACCTGCTGCCTAGGACCAACCAAGTGAGCACTGTTCTTACCATGGCAGCGGCGCTCCTCCACGTGTAGCTCCAAGGCCCACACGGGGAGGGGGAACGTGAGTTTGCTTTCTTAACCTTCCTGCCTGCCAGAGCTGGTATTGCAGCCTCACGGCTGTGCGGGCTCCCCTCTGCATGGTGGGGGGTGAGATACCGCCGTGGACTGCACTTTGAGAACCACTGGTCTAGACAGTACTTGGTCCTGCCATGAGGGCAAGGGACTGGGCTCAGTGACTCTCAAGGTCCCTTCCAGTTCTAGTGTTCTATGATCCCATCCCAAGGTGACGTGTACCCAGTCAATATGGGGGATAGTTGATGAAATCCTCCACTATTATTCAGTTTTTTATTTTGATAGCATTTCATAGTCACTATCACTATCCTGATAGTGGTCAATAATATATCCCTACTGCTCTATTCTTATTAAAGCATAGAATTACTATCCATAAAGATTCTATGGAACATTTTGGTTCATTTACATTTAAGATTTTTACTTCATTTGATTCTACATTTTCTTTCACATATAGTGCCACTCCCCCACTAGCACGACCTGTTCTATCCTTCTGATTTTGTACACTGGTACGACTGCATCCCTTTGATTGTCCTCATTCCACCAACTTTCTGTGATGCCTATTTTATCAATATCCTCCTCTAATACGAGTTCTAGTTCACCCATCTTATTATTTAGACTTCTAGCTCTTATGTATAAGCACTTCAAAAATTTGTCACTATTTATCTGTCTGCCATTTCCTGATGTGTTAGACTCTTTTTCATTTGATTGTTTCTCATCTGATCTTACCCATACTTTATCATCTTCCATCCTCTGCTCTTTACTAGAACATAGAGATTCTCTATTATGAAACAAAAAAACAGGACTATGTAGCACTTTAAAGACTAACAAGATGGTTTATTAGGTGATGAGTTTTCGTGGGCCAGACCCACTTCCTCAGATCAAATTGTGGAAGAAAATTGGCATGACCATATATACCAAAGGGATACAATCAAAAAAAGTGAACACATATAAAAAGGACAAATCAAATTTCAGAACAGAGGGGGGGGGGGGGAGGTTAATGTCTGAGCTAATGATATTAGAGGTGATAATTGCCCCGCACTTGCCCCTCCGCCCACCCCACTGCTGCCTCTGTATAAGAGGCAGCAGCAGCAGGGAGGAGGGCAGGGAGGAACCAATACACATGGGGAGCCAGCTTTTAAGCCAGCTCTTGGCGCATGCTGGCTCCATGCTCTCTTCCCAGAGAGGCAGCAAAGGGGCAGGCAGGAGCCAATGTTGGGGGTGCAAGCCAGCTTAAAAGCCTGCTCCGTTCGAGCACTGGCTCTGTATAGCCACCTGCCCCCCTATGCTGCTGCCTCTATTAGATGTTGTAGCACAGGAAAGGGGGGCTGCAGGGGAGGCTACCACAGAGCAGCCTACGTCCACGATGGGCCCAGGCTCACTGTGGACAGAGACTGTTCTGTGGGATGCTGCCACAGCCTCTGTCCATGGGGAGCTCGGATGCCCCACAGACAGAGGCTGCTGCTGCGGCAGCCGCCTCTATCCGCGGCAGGCCGAGGCTCACTGTGAACAGAGCTGCTGCCGCCCTGCACTGCTACCTCTTTATCAGAGGCAGTAGTGTGGGGTGGCAGGAGGCTCCCTGAGAGTGAGGCTCAGAGTGCACTGGCTGCCACCCGCACTCCCGGGGACTATCGAATAGTCATGTAACTGCTAATAGTTGATGCGGTTACACGACTATTCAATTAATCGCTATCTAAGATCCCAAGTTTTTGCAACAGGAGCAGAACTGAAGCCACCATCTCATTGAACCTAGGGCACCTCTCAGCGGGTAGTAACTTTCACAAACTCCCACTGCATTTGAAGCTGAAACCTGTAACACTCTGCACCCCGTATTTGCCATGATGAAGTAATCATGAAATATTTTGTACAAAACATGCCTTGTGGAGTATCATTCTAAGTCTTAAACTGCTAAATATTAAATTTCTTGGTGGATTGCATGCACTGTCGTTGTATGTGAAGTTACAAAATCTTGCCATCTGTGAGTTACTAAAGTAGGATATGAGGCTGGAAATATGGAAAACTAGCCTTTCAGGTACAACACTCATCAAGGGAAGAATTCACTAACACAGGAACTCTGAATAAGAAACCCTCCACCAAGGAAACATGGAGACAATGGGAAATGTTTGGCCAATACCATGCGCCCACCACCCCCACCCCCTCCAATCACATTTATAGTCTTTCCAGCAAGCTGGAAGAAATTATGAAAGCTGCAGAGTGACATCACAACTGGTCTTCACTCTCCTCACAATTGAAAGAACCTCTGGATTTTGATAAGGGGAGGGAACCCAGGATGCAAAGCCGATGCAGCCTATGCCTCCAGAATTTATAAGCCTGTTTGTATCATCAGTCAGGCTGAGCTATTGCTGATTAAAATCCTATCTACTTTGTACGAGACTGAAATTAAGTGATAGCAAATAGATCAAAGCAGGTGACCTAGGAAATCAAACAAAATCACAATCTTTCTATAGTTAATAATCCTGATTTTTGTTTTAGCTATGCTGACCATACCTCCTGATTTTTCCAGGACAGTCCCAAATTTAAATACTCTGTCCTGGGGCCCTATGTCCCAGAAAGCCCTGCCAGACATTTCACTACTTGATGGGGGCACCAACTTGCGCAAAGAAGCGACCAAGAAATGGCGCCGTGCCATTGCTCCTCGCATGGCGCAGCAGCTTCCTCCTCTCCCACCCCCCAGCAGGGCACGCAGGCAGCTCCATTGGAGCTTTGTCGGCGGGCAGCCGGGCCGGCTTCCGGTGGTGTGCAGCCCATCCCTTTCCCCCCACGGGACCACTTTTGCCATATGGGGTCCTGGTCTGGTGCCACCACCTCCTCCTCCTCCAGGCTGACTTGGAGCCCCAGCAGGAGCAGAGTGAGTGTTGCGGGGGGGGGCCATGCTCGGCAGGTGCCGGGACTGGAGTGGAGGCTGCCCATGGTGCTATTTTTAGTACCACAGTCTGGATCCCCGCGAGCAGCCCCAGCTCCAGCTGGAATCCGGTGGTAGCCACACAAGGCGCATTCCAGCCAGGAGCAACTGGGGCCAGAGCTGTGGGGGCTGGACTGTGGTACTAAAAATAGCACCGCGGCCCCAGGTCCAGCCCCTGCAAACTACTTTCCACACTGAAGGCAGAAGGTGAGGGAAGGGGCAGGGTGAGAACTAAGGGGGAGGAGGGTGTGAAGAGAGGGGCTTGTGCTGAGGGGAGGGAGGTCAAGGCAGGAGAAGCAAGGGGAAGGCACCAAGGGGCAGAGTGGAGGAGAGACAAATGCCAGGTGGTCAAGAGGAGACAATGAGGAAAAGAGCAGGAGGGGGGACGGGAGGGAAGGTGTCAGTGGGAGTGGGAGAAGGGAGGGGACAGGGTGATACTGGGAGAGAGGAGGAGTGGGTGTCAGGAAAAGAGGGGTTGAAAGGAGGAGTGGACATGAGGAAGTCAGGGGACAGAGCAAGCCTATGTGTGAGGGCACAGAGGGATGTGAGGAGAACTGGGGCAGAGGATGGTGAAGGGATGGGCACCAGGGAGAGAAAGGGCAAAGAAGGCAGGGGCAGTGAGGGAAGGGTGAGTCACCAGGAAGGTGCAGGGGTAAGGGAAGGTGCAGGTGCCAGGGGATTGTGGGGGTGAAGCAGAAGGGCGCACACATGGAGAGGAGGAATGGGCACCAGAGGACAGAGGCAGGGCAGGTGGGTAGAGGGAGGTGTTAGGAGAGGGGATAGGGAGGGGTAGCTACAGATGATCGGAGTGGGGCTAGAGTCAATGTAATGCAAATTGGGTTAATGCAATTGGAGAATAGTTGCATGAGGGGTCCTGTGGGGGCCAAACCCATCCCTACTGGTAGGAGGATGGTGGGAGGAATTCTTAGAGGGGTCACACGACACCCTTTACTTCTGGTCATGTGTCCATTTTGGGGATAGGGAGGGGGTAACTACAGATGCTCAGAGTGGGGCTAGAGGAGGAGTGGACACAGAAGAGAAGTGCTGGTGCAGGGAAGGGGGCAGCCAAAGGGCTGAAGGGAGGGAGAAGGGCAGGATCCAGGACAGCAGAGTGTGGAGGGCAGCAGATGGGGGGAGGGGAGGAGACATGGCAGCAGAGGGAAAAGGGAGAGGTTTATAAGATATTTATTAATAACTTGGGTGCCACACATCTGAACAAGCGCACATGAACTCAATACTGGTGCACAAGACAAAATTCACTCCGCTCATGGGAGGAAAATGTTAGAGGGAACACTTCCCCCAGCCTCTCCCCCGGAGTCAATGCAATGCAAATTGGGTTAATGCAATTGGAGAATAGTTGCATGGGGGGGTCCTGTAGGGGCCAAACCCATCCCTATTGGTAGGAGGATGATGGGAGGAATTCTTAGAGGGGTCATACGACACCCTTTACTGCTGGTCATGTGTCCATTTTGACCCTGGGAGTACTACCTCCAGGGGTGGGACTTCTTGGGAAGGGGGTGTGGCTAACAGGGGTTAAGGGATGCAGTTAATGTGTCCCTAATTTTGGTACAGAAAATATGGTCACCATAGTTTTAGCTTAACCAGTGAAGTGTTTGGGAATCTTAGCTCTGTTAACAAAGGCTGGTGCAAATCTTTCCCACATTGGGAGAGGAAGGAGAAGTGAAAGAAAAACTAAATGGTTTGCCCAAACGCATACAGAAAGTTTATAGTGAAGCAGGGATTTGAACATGGGGTCTCCAGACTCAGGCTAGCACCCTAACCATTAGTCTATTCTTCCTAGACATAAAAGACTCCATATACCATTTCCAAACCCTTGACTGATCCAATCCTGTTCCTTTATTAAAGCAAAATCTATTTTCATACAGAGCAAAAAGAGAATGAACTTTCTAATTTAGTAAGGCTTCATCTTCCCCCCTCCCCCCCCAGAGGAATATTTGTTTCTGGTGTATAACATATGCCTAAAGTATTTTATTCCAACCTCCTAAAAAAAATGATTTGGTTAATGAAATGGGGAAATGACTGCAGTCTCAGGCTTGGGATATGCATTGTATGATGTAGACTATCGAGAATACAAATCCCAAATTATATCTTCACTACAAAATGTCAAATAGCCTTATTTATATTTGTTTCACTGGAAAGATAAAGATGCCTTATACTGACAAAGTGCAAATTAATTTTCCATGATTGAGGTCAGGGAGGGGGAAAAAGAGAAACTTCAAAAAAGCTTTTGTGTAAATATACCCAGGTCTGTCAACTCCTGGTTGATAAGTGAACAGAAGAAGCAGTTATGAACTCTCATCTGTCACTGCCTGGGGAAAACAGAGATGTCCTCAGAGCTGTACTTTCCTTGGCTGACTTTGGAAAAGCTTTGTTCGCTTTGGCGAATTTCTCAACAGAACTTCTGTTGGGGAAAAGCATGACAAACCAAGGAGACTTCTAATAATTAGAGGGCACGGGCTGGGATTTGCAGCTCCCATACCAAAGAGAAAAGTGGACACTGAAGGGCCTAATTCAAAGCCGTCTAAACATAGATGCCAGTCCATTTGACATGTACTACTGCAGGAGAGATTTCAGGCAGACCAGTCTAGTACTAGCAAAATAGATCATAATGGCAAAAATGTTAGTTTTAGCTATGGTGTGATCATCTCCTGGGTAGTCCTGCTATTGGTTGTTTTCCTCCAGGTAGCTCTCAAGACTGAAGTGACCAGCAATGGCTTAATACTCAGCAGTTTGGGGGGGGGGGGGGGGGAGGTGTCTGAAAAATACAGCAGCTCAAGATTTTCCTTATCGCTGTAGGACGGCCAAAAATATCAGTAATACAACTGCCTGTCTGGTACTTAAGACAAGACTCACAAACATGTGCTTTCCTCTCACAGGTACACCTCCACCAGAGAGGAACAAGTTCACTTCTCAGCCCTTCAATGACATTTAGATAAACATTTATTGGTGTCCATGCATCTGTGCACATCCCCAGCCACTCCTGTGTCTCTTCACTTGCCACAGTCCCAATTAGCTGCTCACTTACCACATCACTTGGCTGCGTTCCTACAACTTTTCCAGCAGCTACTTTTTTTTTTTTTGCCCTTGCTAAACCCAGAATCGCGAATAGGATAAGTTCCTGAAGTCCAACTATCTGAGCTTTCAGATGAGCTGGCCTTTCAGTTAGGGATGTGAAAGTGTAAACGTGTACACGGTTAACCAAGGAGCCTGGGCTCATTGGTTAATCGTCATGGTTACACACAGGCTCCCCCCTGAGCTGTTACATCTGTATCAGAGGCAGCAGCACATGGGGAAAGGGGGCTCCAGGCTGCCAGGGGCACAAAGCACCTAGAAGGAGCTGCCAGTTGTAGGCATGGGGGGGGGGGGGGGAGGGGGGAAGAAGAGACAGACCATGGGCTGGATAAAAAGGTTTGGCGGATTGTGGCCCCATGGACAAGATCGTGCCTGCCCCTGCTCTATGGTCTCTCACGAGAAGACTTACCAAGCGTTGCTCAGGTCCTTCGAGGCAGGTGACCGGGGGGTGTGGGGGATGTAGGAGTGAGAGCAGGGGCTTGAGGTTGTGGAGTTCTCAGGGTAGGAGGCCTGGGGCATGGAAGTTGCTGGAGTCAGGGTTGGGAGTTGAAGAGGGGTTGCGGAAGTGGGGAAGAGTCAGGGTTGAGAGGCTCAGGGCAGGGTGGGGGTGCAGGAGTCAGGGCAGAAGGTTGGGAGGGAGAGATCAGTGGAATAGGTGGGGGCTCAGGGCAGGAAGTGGGGATGGCTGCAAGCTTCTCCCTGGAGGTGGCCGTGCACCCCACCCACCAGCTTCTCCCCAAGGAAGAGGGTCACACATCCCACCCACTGACTTCCCCCAGGGCTGGATTGGTATGAGGGGGGCATGCACCCCACCCAATAGCACTCCGCAGGCCTGGACATGGGGGGTGCGCAGGCCTCCCATTGGCACTCACTAGTCTTGATCCAGGGATGAGGATGGAGCCAGCCCAGGGATGGAGAGCTGCACAGGTCTCCTGCCGGCGCTCCCTGGGCCCAGCCCAGGACAAGCCAGCATGGCAGGTGTTGCCAGCCAGTGGCTGCTTACTGAGACACTTGCTCCCCGCCCCCCCGTGGTCATTCTTCTTTCCATGCTTGCTGCTCCCCTGTGGGTGAGTTATAAGTTACTGTCCCAGCTCTCACTCCCTTCCCTTTCCATTTGATATGAAACAATCACTTTCCAGACACGTCCCCTTATCCAGGCACAACCAAACCTTGACCTTGCTTGAAGTTAGGAGAAGAGGAAGCTGCATAGCAAATTTGGTGGTCCTAGCTCTTTCTGTTTAGGGGAAGTTCTTGAACAAACAAATGGACTCTCAGATGGACCAGTGCACATTTCAAAAAATATACAGATTTTCTCCTTTTGATCTCAGTTATACACTCAAGCGAGGAGCAATTTTATCCAAGCCTCCTCACATCAGAGGTCCCCCAGCTCTGCCATTTTGCAGGAGAGGAGAGTGTAATTTGACATAGAAACACAGTGTGATATAGGCAGCATGATGTACAAATGAAATAGGATTTTGCTAACCTAAAAACTTGACCATGTCTTTTTTTTTTTTCCCCCTTTACCATTTCCTGGTTTTCTTCCATCACTCCATCTCCCTTTTTTTATTTTCTCTTGCTGTCTTCTTGTCTCTCTCTAGTCTCTTATTTTCTCCCTATGCTTAAGCAAAAGGCATAAAAAAAAGCAGTATTTCATTCAATTTGTGTTTTCATTCTATATTGCCCATTAGTCTGCTTTTCTTTGATGTAATTTTTTTGCTCTCTCACCTGAGGCCTTGTCTACACTGGCCTTTTGGTGACCAAAACCTGCCTTTTGGTGACAAAACAGTGAGAGCGTTTACACTACAATGTGACTTTTGTCAGGGAAAAACGCCCAGTTTGGACAATAAAAAAACTTCCAGCCCTGTGAGAGTCTTTTGTCTTCTCCTCTCCCTTTACTGTCAACAAAGAGCCAGTGTGGACGCTATTGTTTGTTTTGTCGAGAGAACTGGCTTCTGCTAGTATCCCACAATGCCTGCCCTGATGGCTGTGCTCAGTGTTTTGTGATTTCTGCTGCCATGCAGGCATGCACCCCTCCCCTTTCAAAGCTCCAGGAAGTATCTGACAGCTGAGCTAGCTGCTCCCTTTGGGGAACAAAGAAAGAGCAATCACTGGAAAGCTCCTTCCTGTTCTGCCCTGCCAGGAACACAGTGGCAAGCAAACTGCTGCTACAGAGAGAGGGGGACAGATTGCTGTGGTGCTTTGACATTCCTAGAACATAAGAACGGCCGTACCGGGTCAGACCAAAGGTCCATCTAGCCCAGTATCCTGTCTGCCGACAGTGGCCAGCACCAGGTGCCCCAGAGGGGGTGGACCGAAGACAATGATCAAGCGCTTTGTCTCCTGCCATCCCTCTCCAGCCTCTGTCAAACAGAGGCCAAGGACACCATTTTATCCCCTGGCTAATAGCCTTTTATGGACCTAACCTCCATGAAATTATCTAGCTTCTCTTTAAACTCTGTTATAGTCCTAGCCTTCACAGCCTCCTCTGGCAAGGAGTTCCACATGCTGACTACACGCTGTGTGAAGAAGAACTTTCTTTTATTAGTTTTAAACCTGCTACCCATTAATTTCATTTGGTGTCCTCTAGTTCTTCTATTTAGGGAACTAATAAATAACTTCTCTTTATCGGCCCTCTCCATACCACTCATGATTTTATACACCTCTATCATATCCCCCCTCAGTCTCCTCTTTTCTAAACTGAAAAGTCCCAGTCGCTTTAACCTCTCCTCATATGGGACCCGTTCCAAACCCCTAATCAATTTAGTTGCCCTTTTCTGAACCCTTTCCAAGGCCAAAATATCTTTTTTGAGGTGAGGAGACCACATCTGTACACAGTATTCAAGATGTGGGCGTACCATAGTTTTATACAGGGGCAGTAAGATATTCCGGGTCTTATTTTCTATCCCTTTCTTAATACCACCTAGCATCCTATTTGCCTTTTTGACCGCCGCTGCACACTGTGTGGAAGTTTTCAGAGAACTGTCCACGATAACTCCAAGATCTCTTTCCTGATTTGTCGTAGCCAAATTAGCCCCCATCATACTGTACGTATAGTTGGGGTTATTTTTCCCAATGTGCATTACTTTACACTTATCCACATTAAATTTCATTTGCCATTTTGTTGCCCAATCACTCAGTTTGGTGAGATCTTCTTGGAGTCCCTTACAGTCTGCTTCTGTCTTGACTATCCTAAACAGTTTGGTATCATCCGCAAACTTTACCACCTCACTGCTTACCCCTTTCTCCAGATCATTTATGAATAAGTTGAACAGGATTGGTCCTAGGACTGACCCTTGGGGGACACCACTAGTTACCCCTCTCCACTCTGAAAATTTACCATTTATTCCTACCCTTTGTTTCCTGTCTTTTAACCAGTTCTCAATCCAAGAAAGGACCTTCCCTCTTATCCCATGGCCATGTAATTTACACAAGAGCCTTTGGTGAGGGACCTTGTCAAAGGCTTTCTGGAAATCTAAGTATACTATATCTACTGGATCCCCCTTGTCCGCATGTTTGTTAACCCCTTCAAAGAACTCTAATAGATTAGTAAGACAGGATTTCCCTTTACAAAACCCATGTTGACTTTTGTCCAACAAATTATGTTCTTCTACATGCTTCACAATTTTATTCTTTACTATTGTTTCGACTAATTTGCCCGGTACTGAAGTTAGACTTACCGGTCTGTAATTGCCCGGATCGCCTCTAGAGCCCTTCTCCTCAGCATGGAGAGCTCACAAAGCTACTCCTACCACTCCAAGCAGCTGAAAATGTTGTGGGAGAACTCGGAGAGATCCCAAGTAGTACAGGGATCAGCTCTGCCCTCCCACAATACTGCACTCTGGGATGCTTACCCACATTGCTTTGCTCAATCTGTTGATGGGAATTATCAGTGTGGTCATGAAATGCCGACAATGGGAGGCAGAAAAACCAGTTTGACCGGTTTTCACTTTTGCGTGTCGACAGCACTTTTGTCACCAAATCTTCCCAGAGCAGACAGAGCCTTAATCTTGCCTCCCTTCAAAACCAATTCACGGTGAGGTCATTTTCCCTATGAATTTAGAGGATCTACATAGTAGAGGCAGCAAATTTAGACCTGTCTTGCCTTTAGCCATATGGAAGCTACTATAAAGCCTTAGGAAAGGCAGAAAAACATCTGTGGAAGAAGGGTTGTTTCAAGGTTACAAAATGACATTATTTCCATTACTATTTATATTTTAAAGCCTAGACAAGGACAGAGCCATCTCCCCAAGGTAAAATTATGCTCTCACACCATTTACAAAGCAAATATATTGCACAGACTTAAAAACAAATTTGATAAAAAGCTCCCTAGTATCTTTCATTGAATCGTAAGACTGGAACCCCCTTGGATCATCAGATCAAGTTGCCTGCTACTGCAGACAACCCCGTCATAAGCCCATTCATAAATGTATCAAGCTCCATCATAAAACCAGTTTGGTTGATTGTCCCCATTACTCCTACTGAAGGTTAGAAACCTTCTTTTCATTTCTAGCCCAAATTTATTCATGGCCAGCTTATACCCATACGTTCTTGTGCTAACTTTGTCCTTTAGCTTAAACAGCTCTTCATCCTCCCTGGTGCTTGTCCCTCAATGCTTTTAGAAAGCAATCCTACCTCCTCTCAGCCTTCATTTTGCAGAGTTAAAAAAAGTCAAGCTTTCTGAATCTCCTAAGATAGGTTTCCATTCCCTTGACCATTCAAGTAGGCCTCTCTGCAGCTATTCCAGCTGAAGCTCCTGCCTCGCTTCTACCTGGCTTTTAATCCCAAACAACAGGTTCTGGCTATTTTGTGGTCTAGGACAAAAGCTTATGCTTTTTTGTTGCACTTACTGGAACTTTCTGTTTCATAGCTTGTCAATATTGACAGGCCTGGCCAAAGAGTTTGCAGGGCCCAAGGCAACACACTGCGTTTGGCTGAGCCACACAGGTGCACAGCTCCCAGACAAGGCAGCGAGTGAGCGGCTGGGTGGATGGGGCCGAGCAGTGTGGGGCCCTGAGTGCGTGGGGCCCAAGGCAACCGCCTCACTCACCTTGCCCAAAGGCCATGCCTGAGTACTGAAGCTTTTTAGCCATGGATGAGGCAAGAAGTGGGCCTGTTTCCTGAATGCAATTTTTATACACTGGTTCAGAGGAACCTCTTCTGAGTATGAGAAGATGGTTCAGCCCTCTTGGCTTATTCAGTTACTGACCAAGAATGGTCTGATGTGAATACCCCCCTCACAGTGGCATTATGAAACACACTGGTTCTTACCTCTAGACAGATTACTGATCCTTGATGTTCTTTGAACACTTTCAACTGCTCTCCCGTCACAATATTCCATGTTCGGATGGTGTAATCAGTGCTTCCAGAAAACAGCTCTCTATTCCGAGCATCGAGTATAAGGCATAAAACAGCCCCAGTGTGTCCTAGAAGAGTCTGGTAGCAACGCCCACTGGACACCCACCAGACCTTAACAGTGCAGTCGGTGCTTCCCGTCACCAAGAAGTCTCTGCTCAGTTTCTCCTGCTCCTCCTCTGACTCATCAAGAACGTCCCTGGAGGAGTAGTGAGCCAGAGTCAGAACACAGTTCCGATGGCCCCGGAATTCCTGGATTTGCTTCTCCTTGTCCACACTCCAGCACCGTGCTGTTCTGTCATAGGAGCCACTAAATAAATAGTCTTTGGCAACCAGGATCCTGTTAAACACAAACAACTAGAAAAGACCTTGTTGTTTTATGTATGGATGCTGAGCCTTTTCATTGCTGCACCCTGGACTGCATGCAAGGTCCTGTACCAAGAGTGCAATGAAGTACTAGAAGCAACTGTCCCTCAAATAACCGTCCAACCATCAGATACACTAACGACATCAGCATGAGCACCTCACTGCCACACCCAGGGACATGGCATAGTCCTTCAGAGCCTTATGCAGTTACAAGTGAAAACAGACACTTACAGAGCAGAACATTACTCCATTCAGGATTTACCAATGCTTTGGCCTTTGGAATTTGATTCTCTGCTTCTTAATACTTCCCTTTCAGTTTAGCACATCATGTTGTTAGCAAGCAACGCCAATTCCCCATCGGGCCTGCAGGAAGTGACTAGATTTGTGATACACTGACAATGGAATATTCCCAGGATCATAAGACTTGCCAAACCTGATCAGAGGTCTCTCTAATCTGCTATCCTTTCTTCAACAATTACTAATACCAGGTGCTTCAGAAGAAGCTACAAAAAAAATCCCATAGTGGACAGTTACATATGGAAAAATTTGCCCATACAGGAAATTTCTTCCTAATCCCAATGGATTAGGAATATTTATACCCCAAAGAATGAGAGTTTATTCCACCTACAATTTTTATCCTCGCTTAATTGCTTATGTATTCATTACTTATATGACTTGTATTTTAAAAAACTATCAAAAAAGAATGTTAAAATTGCACATATATGCACTCAGATGTTAGGAAACGCCAGAATTAAAGGTTGCTTGTGCAGCTTTAGTTTGGCCTTTGTGCATGCATATGCATTATACATAAATCACATGCTAACCTTCCCCTCTCTCTCCTCCATCCCCCCAAAAAGACAAAACAAAATCTGCTTCACCATTTTGAAGTCATGTAACTTATTTAGGCACCTCAATAGACTAATCTGGGGCATCCCTTAAAAAAAAAAACCTTGACCAGCAGCACTACCATGTGTTATTCATTAGTCGTCAGTTTCTTTTTAAAACATATTATTTAGTAGCTCATTTTTCATTATGGCTATTTAGTTGTCCAAATGCAGGCCTAAGTAGATAGCCAACAATAATAGCAATTAAACTAATCGAACATTTAGTTTCCAGGAACTTGGAACCACAAATCATGGTTTCTAAAACTAATTATCACACAATTCTCAGACAGACAAATAGGCAGGTTAAAAACTACATTTAAAATAAATTCCTAGCCAAGGATCTCACAAAAAGAAGGCAATCATTGTCCCAGTTTTACAGATAGAGGCCACAGCTACATTAAAAAGCCATACACAAAAGCTACACTCTGTAAATTCTCTCATGTAGCCACTCAAAGCCAATGGGAGAAAGTTTGCCCAATGGCTTAGCTATTTCAGCCCCCACAAGCAGCCGTACCTATGCTGGCAGTGCTGTTCACACTGGCACTTATGTCAGTGTAATTTACGTCACTCAGGAGTTGATTTTTTTCACACCCCCGAGTCACAAATTATGCTGACAGAAGCAATAGTATATACATAACCTCTCTGTGCTTCAGTTTCTCTGGCTACATGTCTTCCTTAAAGTCTCAGACAGAGTCAGTGACAGATGTAGAAGCAGACACCCAGTCCAGGACTTCATCACCTGGACTACAGAAGATCTGATCAAAGAACAGCATGTAGCCCACGACGTTATACACTACAATTCACAGCACTTTCACCATAATGAGGAAAAGCAGGTGGTCCACTTAGATCAAGAACCCAAATGTCCGAATTAAAGATGGGGCAGAATGGGGGGGATTCTTCTAACTGTCTTCTTTTCCGTAAATTAAAGATGGGCCTTGGCCACCTGTCAAACTGTGAAAGCAGCCATCTAAAATGGGCAATGATTTGGTGTCCCTATAATTCAAGATGTTATGAAAACTGGCTGACCCAGTATTTTTCACCCTCATTCCTATCTGCTTACAGATTCTGTTACGTATTTAGTTCTTCTCCCCTTCAAAACAAATACTTCAATTGTTCTATTTCAAAATAAAGAAATAAATATATTCCAGCAATCATGAGAAATCCTCATGGATTTCCAGGGAAACATGCAAGTTCAGAAAGAAGTCACAGTACAGTTTTAAACTTAGTTTAACCATAAGAAATCAAACAGAACCATGGCGTTTTTGCTAACAAGAATGGCTGACATGCTGCTTTTAAAATCTATGCATCGCATGCATCTGCTTTCAACTGAGCAATTTCTTCTACAATTCCATTCCCGGGGCAGATTCAATTCCCCATGCTGTGAACCTTTTTGCTCTTCTCCCATCTCGTCTATAGCTGTGTCAGCACTGTTGCTAAGATAACTAATAATCATAGCAAACAACATGTGTAACAGAGAATCAAAGATTTACACAACTCATTTAGTTGTGCAGGGGAGATTACTGGTAAAACAACAATGTATCTAGTAGAAAGACAAGGTGGGTGAGGAAATATCTATAGTTGGACTAACTTCAGCTGAAGAGAGAGAAAGAAGCTTTCAAGAATACTTTGCTCTTCCTCAGGTCCAACAAAAGACGTTACCTCACCCACCTTGTGTCTCTGACATCCTGGGTCCCACAAGGCTACAACAGCTCTGCACACAATGTATCTGGTGTCAAGTTACAGAATCACAGTGGAATGATAAAAGAAGAATTTGTAGTACTAACCTGTTGACAATTGATGTGTGCCCTCGGTAAATAGCCAGACACTGGCCTGTCATCACATCCCACTTCCTAATTGTATGATCTGCGCTACATGTAAATGCAACCTCATTTTCCAAGTGGCAAAAGGTGATATAGCTTTCATGCCCTAGGAACAAGAAGGGAGATAAAAAAAATATTCAGAATATTGCAAACAGAACAGATTGAGCAAGCTGCAACATGCTCACGTTAGTATAATTTAAAAAAAAAAAAAAAAACTAGTCTGAAATTGGCCTGATCCAAAACTCCAGAGCTTAATGCTTTTGAAGCTGTAGTTTTAAAATCCACAATTGAGTTCATCACAAGCAGGAGCTGATGGCACTTTTGATTTTAAAATCACAAACTCCATCTGTGTTTTATGGTATAAGGAATAAATGGAATAGACACGGGTGTTGGCACTAGGGGTGCCGGGTGTCCTCCTGCACCCCCTGGTGTGAAGTAGTAATGACAATCCAAATACAGTTTCTACATTCTTACAGGGAGGTTTAGGTTGGACATTAGAAAAAAGTTCCTCACTGTCAGGGTAGTCAGACACTGGAATAAATTGCCCAGGGAGGTTGTGGAATCCCCATCTCTGGAGATATTTAAGAGTAGGTTAGATAAATGTCTATCAGAGATAGTCTAGACAATATTTGGTCCTGCCATGAGGGCAGGGGACCGGACTCGATGACCTTTCGAGGTCCCTTCCACTCCTAGTATTCTATGATTCAGCAAGCCCATTATAAAAATTGTTCCAGGACCACTGAACGGAGGTATGGTGGGCCATTTCAAGGATTACTGTCACCCACCTTAAGGCCCATCTCTGAGCTTCTTGTTGTTTTTAAGGGATATTATGGAATGAATATGAGAGAGAGAAAAGCTGTCATCCTTGGTGTAACTCAGCTGAAATCAACTGACTTCAAACAAGCAATTAATTTGGTTCACTTTATAAATACATGTCTTTTCTCTTCTCTTTTTTAAATTTGGTTAAAAAAGTGTATTTCAGCATTACCCTCTGGTTTTTTAGACAAACAGCAGTACCAGGCTAGTGCAAGAAACCCTGAAATAGAGTTGACTGATAAATTAGGTTAATTGGAAAGTTTAGTTAATAGTCCAATGAGTGAAACGCAAATAACTAAAAGAACATGAGTGATGAAAAGTTAGCTGTATTTCTCTACCTCCTACCTACCCACCTTCCTGTTTTATTTAATAACAGGAAGCAAAATTTACTATGTTTTAATGGTATTGATATTTAGCAAATAAAGTAGAGAGAATAAAGGCATTGTCATTACTATTTATACAGTGCCCAAAATATAATAGGGCTTTACAGTCATATTAAAAATATACATGGTCCCTACTCTCAAGAGTTTACCCTCAAACAAAAATGAGGGAATAGAGGCAAGCAGAACAAGCATTGCAACATTTAGGTTGAGTTGGTTACTTTATTGTACCATTCAGTATTTTTTACTGGGACTCATGAGTTTTAGATTCAATTCCCCACCAGCTCTGCCATAGCCTTCCAATTTGGCCTTGGTTCACCATCTGTAAAATATGAGTATAATACTTTCTCCCTTCCGCTGTTTCATTTTATCTGTTTAGACTGCGGTTCTATTGTGCCAGGCACTGTACAGCCGCTTAATAAGAGCTGTTGCCCCAAGAGTAAGCACTCTCAGCTGCGGCCTCTAGTGATTAATTAATACAAGTGATGAATAATATTATTCCAGGTAGCTTTGGGGTTTGAGGTTTTTTGCCAGGGAGAGGTAAAACATGACAAGCAGCAGATGTGGAGGGAAAGAGGAAGGAACAAAGAATAGGGAAAGGAGTGGTAAAGAGGGAAATGCGAAAGGGTAGAGGTAAGGATTAGGACTCCAGGAGGAGACCAGGTGGTAAAAATGAGGCACAGACACAGTTAAATGACAGTATTAAAATCAAGTAAGTTAAAGCATGTGATTAAAGATAGCCAATTAGGCATTACTGTAGCATACTGTGCATCTTTTCAACTGGAGCATAATTTTTTGCAATCAAGTGAATGTGTCTGACTTCCAGAAACTGAGTGTATGTCTACAACGTAGCATGTACCTCGACATAAGCTTCACAATTTGAGCTATGCAAATTGTGTAGCTTATTTCAAAATTTGGCACAGTCTACACAGCGCTAATTTCAAAATAAAACACTATTCCATCATCTTCCTTAATCCTTGTGCAACAAGGTTTACAGGAGGCTGGAATAAGAAGCCTATTATTTCTAATGTATTTTGAAATAACAGGCATGCTCTTAAGACACGTAGAATGCTATTTCAGGAAAATGGACATTATTCCAAAATAGTGCTGCCGTGTAGACATACCCTAAGAGACCTCCTTGATGGTATCACTAGGAAAGGTAAACTGACATGAATGTTAAGTAAATGGAAGATGGCTCTGAGGATGAGTAATGAGCTATAGCACTCTTCCAGTTGCTGGTTCCAATCCAGCCCAGGTCATATGACCAAAAGCTTGATGGCTTCAGTCTGACTACCCAGGCACTATAATGTGCACCAAAAAAACAACCCCACCAAAATGTGTCACCCTTATAAGCAGCATGAATACTCTGGTGAAGAAACAGGTGATCTGATATATACTAGGAACCCTTGTACCTATACTGAGGTTTTGTGGAAAGCCTACCCATATTAGCAAATTTGGCAGTGTTAGTGTAGCTATCCACCAGCATCTTTATCACCTTGCTACATAAACCTGGTGGCTGAATCACTTCACCACTCTCTACAATAGTTACTCCTGGAGGAATTCTGTGTCACTGCACACATGCAGAATTCATCTCTCTTGCAGATTTTTTCCTCACTGCAGAAAATAGATTCTGCAGGGGAGGCACTGCAGTTAGATCTTCCACTGACCAGGTGCTGCTGTGGGCCCAGAATAGCAGCTGGTTCATGGACAGGAGCAGCCAGATGAGAAGGAAAATCTGCTTTCCTCACAGCATCCAGGCTGTGGAGCAAGGTAAGGAGACACAGAATACATGGGATATGGACAGAATAGGGCACATGGGGCTTCCAGGGGAGTCACACAGACTCAGGTTCAGAAGGACTAATGGGGGATAGACTAGAGTGGAAGCGCAGGAGCTAATGGGTCAAAGCACTGAGCCAGAAGCTAAATGAAAATGGGAGTGCAGGGCCACACAGGGATGGAGCAGACGTGTCTTGACTGAATGGGAGAAGCTAGGGGTCAGCCAGGGACTGCATGGGAGAGGCTCTCTAACTCCCTACCCAAAAATCCCCAACTGTTCCATACTTCTCCCGCCCCCACCTAACAACCCTCCAGGCTCACTCCTAGCAACTACTTCCCTCTCCCTCAAATCCTTCATTACCTCTGACTCCCCCAAGCATTTTCACTGACTCTGAGGGGTGTAAGAAATACGGCTCTTTATTGTAGTTTAAATAAATTATTACTATGTCCAGTAAGGAATCTATTTGTCAAAAACATTTCCTGAATCTCTTGTTGTCTGTATTGTTAGAGGTATACTTGCCAACAGGTATTTTGAAATAAATTAAACTAAACTAATACAAATTGGCATGATTATAGTATTATTTTGATAAATAAGATGTGCGGAACGTTGAAATATTGTGTGCAGAATTTTTAGTGTTTTGGAGCAGAATTGCCCCAGGAGTAAACAGTGCTCTCAGCATCAGATAATTCACAAAAGCCTCATTGTAGACAAACAAAGCTTCCCTGATGGGTTAGGGTTGAGGCATCTTGGTTATGTTGTAGAGGAACCTTTCAGTGGTGTTTTTTCCATAGGCAAAGGGCTGTCAGTATGGTGACGTTACCCAATAATTGTTGAGTGGATTAAAAAAAAATATATAATCCTAAAGGAATATGCAGAAAGTTATCCAAAGGGCAGCTTTAAAAAAAAATACTTTAAAATTTAAAGCAAGCAAAGAGAATTGTTTTTTGTTAGGAGTTTCCAAAAAAAAGTCCATTCACAGTCCCCTCCTGCATAATTCAGCATCCTGCAGAGGATTCTGCATTCTTTAATCATTTTGATATGAGTCTAGGGATTGCGTAGGAAGATGTAAATATCATTAAACAGGTACAAACAATTTCAGAATAATAAGCCCAGCAGTTTAAATTGAACACGAGGATGTTTTGATCAACTGAAGAAAACCCCATTGTTCACTAGGCCTGTTTTTCAAAGGTCAAAGTTCTGAATAAGTAAAAAAATAAAATCTGGAAAAAGTGAAGATAAAAAAACCCCACAACCAGGATTACATTTGGGTGCAAAGCTGAGGACTGTAGTGAGGAAGCAGAAGTTAAATTGCTGTATTTTGCCTCAAAGGGACTCCCAGACTGTAACATTTGTAACTTGCTTTGGGATGAAAGAGTCCAGGATTCATAAGCATATTTGGCCATTCAGCTTGCTCCAGAGACTGGAGAGGATGGAACATGCTGAGTGGTTTGTACCATATCTTCGGATAAGCTGTACTTGGACTCAGAGCCCAGAGAAAAGGGGCACAGACTGTACCTTGGAAGTGGCCGTGGCACTGGCTATCTGCAGTGCTCCAGAGACGTGCAGTGCCATCTTCACTGCCTGTCAGCAGATGCTGCCCATCTGGGCTCAGACTGAGCCAGTTGATGCCCCCTCGGTGATCAGCACAGACCTTCAGTGCGGAGCCACTACTCCCCATCCTGCTGGCCCCAGCACAGGTAGGGGACCCAGAGAGCGATTAACTCACTGGCTCCGCACCATTCTAGGAAGGAACTCTGGGCCTGCAGCGGGCTCCCCGAGACCAACTTCAGCCATCACGATGGTCCTGCAAAACCAGCAAGCTAGCCTAGTCCCCTGCAGAAATTCAAACGATTGCAGAACAGGACACACAATACAGGTTGGACCTCCCTGGTCTGGCACCCTCAGGACCCGAGCGGTCCAGAACCAGGGAGTTTGCCAGACCAGGGGAGGTCAATGCTCCCAGGCTGGCTGTACTTACCACCACCCCCCGGGCTCCCAATGCTGGGGCTCCCACTCCGCTGCCAGTGCTGCCACAAGGGTTCCCCTTCTGGGGCCACCTGGCCCCCGCCAGCCCCAGGTGCATGCCACCAGCCCCTCTGGTGCTGGGGAATCCCCAGGGCTCCACAGCCAAGAATCCCCTTTTGCCTTCTGGCCCCGCTGCAGCTAGGGGTTCACTGGCTGTGGCCACTCGGCCACCCCAGCCCCACTACCACCAGAGATTCCCAGGTTCCCCCGCTGGGGCTCCCCCACCACCTGGCCCTGTTGATGCAGGGGTTCCCATTGTCATCGGGGCCAGGGGAGTTCCCCAGACAAGGCTGCCCGGCCACCCAGCCCATTGCCGTTGGGGGTTTCCCCAAGGTTCACCGGCTGGAGTCGCCTGGTAGTCCTGCTCCTGCCAGGGATTCCCTGGGGTTCCCCAGCTTGGGGCCACCTGGCCTTGGCCAGAGTCTCCTGCAGCAGCAGGGCCAGGCTAAGGTGGCACTCTCCAGCAGCCACCTGGCCCAGCCACTGCTAGCGCAGCCAGGGCTCCCCAGCCCTGCAGTCTCCTGCTCCCCGCCTCCAGGGCTCTTTGGTCCGGCAACATCCGTGGCCCTGTCAGATCACGGATGTTGCCAAACCAGAGAGTGCCGGATTTGGGAGGTTCAGCCTGTACTAACTGATGGTTAGCATGGATAATTACTGTCTTTTCCTCCCTGGCCAAGATACATTAAACTAACCAATCCCCTTCCCTGCAAGAATAAACGTGGAAAATGCAGCAACTCTCACTGCTATAGGCACACGGCTGACCTATGTTGCCATGCTGACCACACACACTTTATTCTCATTATAAGAAAGAGCTTCGTTTTCTGCAGTGAAAAGCACTGGTAGCTCCCTCTGACTGTAGTGCCAACAGTCTGGTGTCCTGACTATCCCAGAGGATTCTAACGTATCCCTGAAAGGTTTAAAGCAGGGGTAGGCAATAATTTTCTGAGGGGCCACTTCATGAATTTTGGTACATGGTCATAGGCCAGGTCCACCTCCCTTTATCCCCTGAAGGGGCAGGGCCTTGGGTGGAAGGGATGGGGCTGAGGGTGAGAGAGAGAGAGAGACTCTGTGTGTGTGTTTGAAAGACTGAGACACAGATTGTGTGTGTTGCACAGAGACAGTGTGGTACAGCCTGGGGGTGTGTGACAGTGATACAGAAAGCATGTGTGCTGGCTGCTGCCTGGTAAGTTTCTGAGAGAAGCCACCACTCTCTCTTTAAGACAGGGAAAACTGTCCTGCTCTGTCTGTCTAACCCCTCCCCCACCCTGCAGAGATGAGGTATGGGGGGGAGGGGGGAAAGAGTGGGTGTATGTGTGTGACTGAAAGAGAGCACTAGCACTGAAATCTTAGTAACAGGGTACTGCCTCTGAAGACAGGCACTTCTCTGAGTCGCTTACCATCCATGCTTCAGATTCTCCTTCTCCTAGAAGGAGAATCCCAGGAGCAGCTCTGCTGCAGGATGGAGCAGGTTAGGGGGAAGGATTGTTAAACACAAGCTGTGGTCTGCTAATCAGCTGGGTGGGCCAGAGAGAAATGCTTAGCAGGCTAGAGCCAGCTCCCAGGCCTGATTTTGCCCACCCCTGGTTTAAAGCCAGTTCTGACTTGACACAGCAGATAAAGAAGCCCAAATCCCAGTCCTGGACAATATCTCCCAACAGAAGCCTGTCTCTTCTACAATTTGCAAAAACATGAGTAGCTTGTCATTCCAATGAAGTATTATCAAACTGAGCTGACTGGACATGTCACCCAGTGACTCTCAGCGTGGCGCCACAAAATATCCTTTTTAAGCACCACTCTCTCACACCCCTCTAATTCTCAAAGAGGGTAGCCGTGTTAGTCTGTATCTGCAAAAGCAGCGAGGAGTCCTGTGGCACCTTGAAGACTGATTTATTTGGACATAAGCTTTCATGGATAAAAACCACTTTGTCAGATGCATCCCCTATAACATGAACTAGCTCTATCTTTAGAACTTATTCATCACCTTCCTGCAAAACTGTGAATAGACACATTAGTAAAAGGGGCAATATGCCAAAGAGAGCAGTGAGAACACCCACATCATCTCCTCTCCCACCCACTTGCCACCCCCAAGAGTTGGCCTTGGGGCCAGAGCAGGATTGTTGCCTGTGGGACAGTTCCTAGTATCCCTATTTAGTGCCGCTCTGAGGGGAGGTGAGAAATCAAGAAAGGGCTCTCCCTTCTTTCCCTTTGTTATCTTCTCACTTCTTCCACTCTCAAAAAATCTCAACATCTGTGCAAAATCAAATGGGATGATAAACCCCAAATGGCTCCTCTCCTCCCAACACACCCCTCCCCAACCCCCCCCCCCCATGGCTGTGCTGATCCCCTCCTCCCTGCCCAACCCCCAGGGAGAAGTCCCAATCTGAACTGTTCCCCTCAGACCTCTTCCCCACCATGCCTGTACTGCTTTTCCTCTCACGCCCCGTTCTTTCCCAGAGCAGCCGCCCCCCCATATCTCTGGTGGACAGCAGGGGTCCCAGCAGGGGGTCTGTGCTGCCTCCCAGAGACGCCGCCTGTGCGCTCTGCGATTCCCCACCCAGTGCCGCCTCCCAAAGGCCTCCCCTCCCCAGCAGATACCCCCCCATCGGCAACTTCCCCCTCTCCCCCCACGTCTGTACCGCTTCCCCCAGCTCCCTCCCCCCACGTCTGTGCGGCTTCCTTCAGTCTCGCACCCCGCTTTGTCCTGCTGCCCCCTCACGTAGAAGCCCCTCCTCTGGCCAGCCCCCAGCTGCTGCCCCCGTAGGGCGCCCAACGCCCCAAACACCTCCCCCCCCCCAAACAGGGCAGCCCTGACTCCCCCACAGCGCAGCCCCCGCTTGCTGTTGCCAAGGGAGGGGAAGGGAAGCCCCCCCCCATCTCTGTACTGCTCCGTGTCCCCCCAGCCTGCCCCTCCTCCGTCACTCCTCCCCCGACCCACACAGGACACCCCGCCCGTCAGTGGGGCCTCGCCCCCTGCTCTGCCCCACGCCCGGGCTCTTACCTCCCCGCCGAGGCGGGCTGTTCCCCGGCGCCCGCTAGCTGGCGAGCGGAGAGGCGCAGGAACAACAAAGCGTGCGCGGGCTCGTCCGCAGGGGGCCGAGGCCAGGTCCTGCAGCAGCAACTTTCGTCCTTCCCACCCGCGAACGCGCCCCCAGCGCGCCGGGAGGCAGCGTCTTCGGGGCACCCACTCGCGGGGAAACGCGCCGCCCTGCCCGGACCACGCTCCCCTCTAGGCGGTTGCGGGGCCGGGGCAAAGCTCGGGGGGGCCCCCGCCCAGAAACCCTACGCGTTCTCCAGCCCGGCTGCCGAGGGGAAGATGCTGGGGGGGATGAGCTGCAGCCCGGGCTGAGTCGGAGTCTGCGGGGCAGGCAGCAGCACTGCCAGGGAAGCGGCTGGCAGAGAGTCCATGCGCGGCGCGCTGCCTTTTGTCCGGCTCCAGGCACCCTTCATCTGCAGGCATCCCAAGCCCGGGCTCTCGGAATCCCCTTCCCCCTGGTTCTCATTAATGTGGTGGTTCGGAGCCCAGCTTGTCTGTCAATCAGCTGCGCAGGGGGCCCAATCACCACCCCTCAGGCTTCCCCTAGGTCCTAGAGGAAGTTGTCTTCCGAGCAGGACTTTTTGTTGTTGTTGTTGTTGTTACTTCTCTTGTACTTTCCATCCGTCTGTGGTTCCGTGGCCCCTCCAGTTCACAAGCCCAGTAGAAGGTTATTCAACCTAGGAGAAAACTTGTGACTTTTGACACAATGTTAGTAGCCTGAGGCTCCTTTGTGTGCTCTGCCTTATGTGTCAGGGTGTGTGCACCTTGGCCAGGCCCACTCAGACAAACTGCCAGGATCAGGTTTTATTCTGTAAAGAACATAGAACAGGGTTACAGTTCAGCAGCCTCTCCTCTCTGCTTGCAGCCTAACTGCCCCCAGCTCAGTCAGTGCTGAGACCCTGCTGGGAAAGTACAGCACAACCCCTGCCTTACACACATGTTCTAACTAGGGATGTGACTGGTTAACCAGTTAACCGGAAGTATCACCCTTAACCAGTAATGCTTACTAGTTATGGTTAACGTTGGGGACTGGAGCAGCCCCCTGCCCGCTGTGGGCAAGGGAGCTGCACCAGTCCTGCGGAGCCTGCAGGCACTGACTTTCACCACAGTGAAAAGCTCTTAAGTGTAGACATGGCCTAAATACACAAAGGAGAGGAGGAGAAATAGAGATCCAGAAAAGTGAAGTAATTTGACCCCAAAAAAATCACTCAGCAGATCAGTCAGGAACACAATCAGGAATAGAATCTAGGTTTTGGGTAAGAAATGGGCAACTGAGATGGGCAGAGCACAAATGATTGCCAAGTTCACTCAAGAAGTGTGTGGCATAGGTGGGAACAGAATCCGTTTCTCCTCACTCCCAGCCTTTTTTAGCCACAAAACCATCCTTCTGATGCTAGACAAGATATGATCTGAAGACAACCCACTTTATTGTATTTAGTGACAAAAACACACTAGCCATTTTGCAGATGCATAAGAAGATAAGGTCCCTGTCCCCAAAGGGTTGCTAGTAATATAATTATTCCATTGTAAAGAAATGTGTCAATTAAACCAATTCTTCAGAAAGAATCATATTCAGTGCACTACATTATTGCTGACATAAGACGGACCTCATATTTACCATCCACAAAGAGCATATGGTTAACTTCTGCTTCTTCTGCTCAGTTACACCAATGTAAATCTGGAGCAACACACTGAAGTGAATGTTAAGTTACAACAATGTAAGCCTGATGTGAGAGTAGAATCAAGCCTAATGGCTTACCTGTAATGGCTGTTCTCCAAAGTGTGTGTCATCACCACGTTCACCAGGACCAAAACTGGGACCCAAATGTTTGGGTATTTTTAATGACCAGTGATTCTGGATGCCCAGCTTGAGTGCTGATCACTGGCCCTCTGAAACATTAGGCCTCTTTAACGTGTTTTGATATGATCAACCAAACTTCGAAACACCCCAAATCACTAATTACGTTTGAAAATTTAGGCCTGAAAATCTTTTGAGCTAGGTACAGTTACAGAAGGTATCCTCACTGACCACAGTATATATATCAGTCAGTTCTCCCACAAATCATTTTGCTTATGGCTGTTGTGTGGGATAGGTTATGGGGAAGATACACAAACACTACTTTACTATATAGCTGTAGTATGATGCAAGTATAAAATCAAGTGCCAGGAATAAACACACACTTGTATCACACAAGTGTAAATCTCCGGCTTTGACTGGGCCACAGGGGGTCCCTCTGTTTATCTCAGATGGCCATGTTTTGGATTTTGGTGTGCCTGGGGTATAAAAACTGATCTCTCACTTCCTATTTTGAAAAGGCATTTCAAGACTCTATTTCAAAGGTGGTTTTTCTATGTGATCATTATTAGTCGTGTTGGATAAAATGTTCAAAACCGAACATTTTACCCTCTTTTTATTACCTTCTCTAGCTCCTTCCACCTTTTTCTATTGCTTTTATCTGTATGGATTTTAGAGTTTATTATATTTTATTGTATTTCGTATGAGCCAGATTCCCTTCCTCTTGCTCAGAGCTCCATTGAAATCATTAGCTCTTCAAGCAAAGAGCTCACTGCAGGCACAGGGGCCAAGCTGGGAAGTGGTTTTAATGCAGATCAGAAATGTCTACAGCCTTTAGAAAAGGGTTTCTTAATGTTATTTTCTCTGGAAATCTAATTACGTGAATACAATTCTTTTTAATATTTATTATTTCAGTAGAATAGTTTAACTGTGCTAAGAGAGGCTATCAACAGCTGCTACAAGAAGCCATTTCCGGGCCGCAGCAAGATTTTTTTGTTTGTTTGTTTTATGAAATACAATGACAAGTCTACATATTCCCAAGCACCATCAGCTGCACTTGATCTGTAACTATTTACATTTAGTCTTAAAGGGGTAGCCGTGTTAGTCTGTAACTTTAAGTGGGTTTTACCCACAAAAGCTCATGATTCTATATATTTTTGTTAGTCTCTAAGGTGCCACAGGACTACTCATAGTTTTACATATAGAGAGATACAGAGCACTCCCCTGGTGATGGGATGAGAAATATAAATCCTTGAGAAGACTTTTAATTTCTAAACTTTCATTTTCTGAAATGTTCATCCCCCTGATGGTTAGCAAGAGAGAAGATGACCAGGACAAATGGGAAAGGGAGGACAAATGTACCAGGGTCCCTGCATCCCTCCTCCTCCCCCCAACATCTGTAACTGGAGTGGAATGGAAGTTAAATAGGAAGAGGTGGTGCAGGCCCCAAATTTCTCCCAAGGGCCTGTGACTGGCTCACTCCCCCACTCTTAACCAGAGACCACAGGTATTAGGGGATACTATAATTGCCTGGTCTCCTCCCCACCCCACTCCCCTCAGAGACAAGAGGATTGTAGGGGTAGGGAGGCCTCCAGTTGTGTGCTCTCTTCTGACTTATGTGAAAGCATGATCTCACTTGTCTGAGCTTGCTTGCTTTAACACACAAGACAGGCCTCCAGCCCCCTGAGCTTCCCTGGGAGGTAGACTCAGAATATAATTTTACCTCCTTTGCTGTGGTCTGTGCAGGATTTGAATAATGCTGGACAATCTGCTACTCTTTGTTGACATTATTCACTTTTATTCTGAGCAGGAGAGAGGAGAGGAGATTATTGCCCCCTCCCCTGATTTATCTGAGTCAAATCCAGACCTGGTGTAAGCAGATGGAAGGACCATGGACAACAAAGACTCTTTTGTTGCATGAAAGAAGCAGAGCCAATAAAGCTGTAAAGTAGTCAGCACTCAAGTCTCCTCTCACTTCACTTAAAAACAAAAGAATAAAGTGTCTAGCAATGCAAATTCACTTCCCTGGAGATTTAACCCCCTCAGCAACCCAGCTCTCCCCTCTCCCCCACATTCCAGCAGAGGGGCTTGTCTGGCTGCCAGCTAAAAACATCTTTCTACTGCATCCTATCACTCTGCTTCCTAATTCAAGCTGACAAGCAAATCAATGTCAAAACTGTGGACAATTAAATATTACCTCCCTTCTTCCCCAAGCCAAAAGACTTCACAAGTCAAGTAAATCTCTTACAGGACAGCTGCTAGGAGCCCAGGATATTGGTAATGGCTTATGACACCTTCCATTGGCGTGAAATCAGACACAGCATGTTAGTGAATGAAAATACTTTCTGAGGTAGTCTAGGTAGAGTGTCCACTGATATAGTTCCTCACCTGTTAGGCCTGGTGTAGGCTAGAAAAATTGCATCATCGGCATTAGATTGATTTTAAATTACTCCAGGTTGAACCTCCCTGGTCAGGCACTCTTGAGACCTGAGTGGTCTGATCTCCTCCGGCCCACCAGCCTAATTCTGCTGCCCCCAGCCTGTCCTTGAGGCTTTGCTCCCTTCCCCCAGCTCCTGCGGGGTGGCAGCTGCTCCCAGGGTTCTCCAGCTCCATGCGTGGCAGCAGCTGCTCCCGGGGTTCCCCGCCCCCAGCCCACCGCAAGGCAGCAGCTGCTCCCGGGGTTCCCTGACCCCAATCCTCACACAGCGGCCGCTGCTCCAGGGGCTCCGTTCCCACAGGACACTGGCCATGAAGGCTGCCACCAACCAGACCACTTCCTCTCCCAGCTGCTCTCAACCTGCAGCTGGAGCTCTCTGGTCTAGCTACATCTGTGGTCCTGCCAGACCAGGGATGTTGCTGGACCAGAGAGTCCCGGATGAGAGAGGTTCAACTTGTAGTTATGCTGGTGCAAACCCCAAATGTAGATGCATTTAAATCAGTTTCTATCTTGCTAAAATTGGCTTAAGCCTTGCTTAAACTGGTTTTGCTTAATTTAATATGTCACCAAGGTCTAACTAAACTGGTTTAAGTGCATTAGGATTTTACACTGGGGAAACTGGTGCAACTTTTCTCAGGGACCAGGCCATAGAGACAGCTCTTATACACCAGAGAAGAGACATACTGGTGAGGAAATAAGGGGAAACCCTGCTCTGTATCTGCTTTTTAAAAGCTAGTACCCTCGTTTCCTGCACCATCAATTCAGTTCCTTCTACCAGCATTAAGTTCACTAAAAATAAGGACAGAGATGGTAATAGTTCCTTATGGGCCTCCAGCCACATCAAAATTCTAACAGAAGCTGCTCATCCTTCAAACCCCAACGGGGCTCTGAAAATATTTGTAGGTCAGGGGTCTGGACTCACCTCAAGTAATATGTGGAGCAAAGGTTCACATTCCTATGAAATGGCATAGGGGAAGTAGATCAGGAATTTCTGATATCCCTCTCCCAAATACAAGGAGACATAATACAAAAACAAGGAAACATACAATGACAATTAAAAGCAGCAAATTAAAAATGAAAAAAAGAATACTTTTTAGACAATGCATAATCAGAAAGCAGAAGTCATTGCCACAGGATGTTGCTGAGACCCAGAACGTAGCAAAATTCAGAGAGAGAGAGAAAGTGAGAGCAGGAATATCTTATAATTATTTTAGGAGATGTTTTTTAAAAGTACCAAAAGGAATGTAAACCTCATGTTTTGGGGTATAACTACCTATTAAAAGCTTTGGGGGGGGGCGGGATTTCCCTCTGAAGAGCATATTGTCCCATATTTGGGAAAGAGGTGCTGTTTCCTGTACTTACATCTGAAACATTTGATGACAGCCAGGACACTGGAGTAAGCAGACCACAGGTCTGATCAAGTATGACAGTTCTGTTGCTTCTGTGCAGGTAGGCATGCCCCAGCTTCCTCGCCAGCCTTGCTTAAGTAGCATGGTTCTGCAAATTGCATGCACAATGTAGTAGAGCATGGGTTCCCAAACTGGGGGGGGGGGCCGTGAAGAAATTCTAGGGGGGGTGCGAGGCAACCCAGTCCCACTCCCCTACCAAGTTTTGCTGCCCTGGTCAGTTCGTTGTTTTTTTTTTTTTTTTTTGCTCCACAAGTTTTGCTATTTTGGGGCAGGGGCGTGAGGATATTTCAAAAATCAAAAAGGGGGCGTGATGCCGAAAAGTTTGGGAAACACTGTAGTAGAATAAAGCTCTGTTGGAGACGATTTCAAATCCTAGGATTTCCTCTCAATACCAGCAAAGAGCCTTGACTTTTTGACAAGCTTTAAAGCAGTACTCCTCAACCAGTGAGAGTGTTTTATCTCTGGTATTCTAGGTTTCTGCTCCTTATTTTAATGATTAAATATACCTGCTAAATTCCAAGACTTTGCTGCTACCCCATGGCTCACACTACAAGGGTTTAAAACAAGCTAATGGATAAGTTCCAAAATGTAAATGTAAATTGGGAATCACCATCTAGCAAGTTGTTTCCAGTAGGGTCCTGCAGGGATTGATTCCTGCATGAGTTAATTCTTATATCAATGACATGAAAGAAAACATAACAGCATCCCTGATAAAGTTTGCAGATGACACACACACTGGGGGAGTAGGACGGAGGACGGATCTCTGATTCAGAACGATCTGGATCATTTGGAAAATTGGGCACAAAGCATCAATATGTGTTTTAATATGGTTAAGTTTAAATATTTGGGTCTAGAAACAAAGAGTGTAGGTCATACTTACATGCTGGGGGACTCTATCCTAGGAAGCAAAGTGACTGGAAAAGTTTTGGGGTCTGAGGTGGAGAATCAGCTGAATATGAACTGCCAGTGTGACATAAAAGAACTAATGCAATTCTGGGATGCATATACAGGGAATCTCAGGGGGTAGAGAGTTATTTTACCTCTGTATTTGGCATTGGTGTGACTACTGCTGTAATACTATGACCAGTTCTGGTGCCCACAATTCAAGGGTGTTGAATGGACTAAGGGTTCAGAGGAAAGCCACGGGAATGATTAGAAAACATGCCTTACAGATATTGAGCTCCCTGAGTTTATCTAACAAAAAGAAAGTAGACAAGCTAGTAGGTAACTATCTATTAACACTTTGCATGGGGAACATATATTTAATTGTGGGCTCTTCAGTCTAACAGAGAAAGGTCTAACATGATCCAATAGCTGGACATTGAAGTTAGATAAATTTAGATTAAAAATAATGTGTAAATTTTTAGTCATGAGAGTAATTAGCCATTGGAAAAATTTACCAGGGACCATGCTGGATTCTCCATCACTGACATTTTTTGTATAAAGTTGGATGTTTGTCGTAAAGATCTGCTCTAGCAATTATTCTGGGGGAAGTTCTATTACTGAGGTTTAGAGGAGGGCAGACTACATGATCACAGTGTCCCCTTCTGGCCTTGGAATCTGTGAATCTACCCAGCCATATGAGCACTAACTCTTCATACTTGGTCTGCTACAAACTCGTTAAGAGCATAGTCTCAGAGGGGTAGCCATGTTAGTCTGTATCTGCAAAAACAATGAGGAATCCCATGGCACCTTAAAGACTAACAGATTTATTTGGGCATAAGCTTTTGTGAGTAGAACCCATGGACATGCATCTGACAAATTGTTTTTTACACACAAAAGCTTATGCCCAAATAAATCTGTTAGTCTTTAAGGTGCCACGGGATTTCTCATTGTTTTTATAAGAGCAGAGTCTGGAGAAGCCCAGATTCCCAGGGGGTTGAGAGCTGACCTGAACACGAGGCAGTGGGCTTACTCACTGCTACAAATAAGGTCTCAGGATCTGACCCAAAGCTCACTGAAATCAATGGGAATCTTGTTATCAGTATCAGTGGGCTCAGACCCTTATTACACTGAATTGCTAGAGTTGCCCCAATAGTTTAGGAACGGCTGCTGTATAATAGTCTTCTCTCTCTGCTAACAGACCTGCTGTAATTTCCAAGAAACTTTCAAGATTATTTTTCCTGACATGTAGCCAGTTGTGATTCCAGCTGTTCCAGGAAGGGTTATTGCAATCAGTTTCTTCCATCCTACTCTGCACTAGGATAGGCAGCAGGCTTCCCTGCAATATTATTGTATTTCTGGAATGTTACAAAATAACTCAAAAATATAAAACTTTACAAAGTTACAAAATAACCAGGAAAAAAACCCACTTTTTTCAACCCTATTCTCCTTTGATAGGATTCCTCGCTTTCCTTCCAGACAGTAAACTGGCCTCTTGCCCAGACCATATATCTCGCATGATGGCCTCCTTAAGGGCCAATTCTAAATACAAGCCAAAAGAAATGTTTCACAATGTGACATAAGGGTAATGCTGTGGACCTGATTCTGACCTCACAGTGGTTTTGTAGCATTGCAACTCCTCATTTACATTGGTGCAGGAGGAGAAATGGGCCTCATGGCTTTGAAATATATATATATAATTTTAGAGTGCATCTATCTGTCTGTGAGTCCATTTGTTCAATGGTCCTAAATGGTAAGAACTAGGGCCATCACATTTGGTATGCAGCTTCCTCTTCTCCTAACTTAAAGCAAGGTCAGGGTTTGGGTGTGCCAGGACAACTGGAAGCCGCAGGACAGGGACAGTTTTCCATAACATGCAAAGGGAGGGGCTGCTGTTCACAGGGACATGATATGAGAGCAGCCACTGGGGGCAGCCGCACCACCAAGGGAGCGGACAGAAGGGCTGGGGCTCTGCCAGCTTGCCTACCAGCACGCCAAGTAAGTATCCCTCCTGCCCAAACCCTTTCCCCTCTTCCCGGCCTTGGCCACAGAACCGGAGAGTGGAGAAAAAAGGCCCCTGGCAGGTGAGGGGATTGCTGGGGGGAGTGAACAGGCCCTTGCCCACCAAGGCGGGGAGAGAGAAAGTTCCTACCAGCTGAGAGGGGGGGAGCAGGTCCCTGGTGTTGGAGGGGTGGCTAGGTGGATTAAGGGGAGAGAAAAATCCCCTAGTAGCTGGGGAGGAATGGGAGGAGAGAAAAGGCCCATTCCAGATGCCCCCCCAACCCTCACTTTCACTGCCCCTCACCCCCACATCACCAAAGGCCTGCCCTGATTCCTTCACCCGCCCACACCACCACCCCTTGCCCTAAAGGACCCAGGCAACACCAGATAAGTCTGCTAGTAGGTACTGTAATAAAACACATTTTAAAAATAAATGAAAAAAACCAAAATTGGTTATTCTCACTGCAAATGCTGGTCTATGCAACATTATAACTAATGCATTTACAGTGTGAAAGTGGTGAATTCTGAAAGCGGCCTCATTACTTGCTTGCCACACCTAGTAAGTCATGTGTCCTCCAAGAACCTTTATTCTTAGGTAAGGGATGTTCAATGAAGAGCCTCGAGAGCCCTAAATGTAACCCAGCATTGCCTTCCTCTTGGGACGTATCATTGCTGACCTCCTGTCAGTTTTCACTGCTGTGGAAGTCAGACAAGGAGCTGATTCAAAGCCCATCGCTGGCCATGGTAAGGCTCCACTGACTTGGTAAGGTGGGATTGTTCCTGTCCCCTAGCACAGCTTCCCAGTAGGGAATGTGAAATGTTCCAAATGGCTTGGGAGAGGCAAAGAGGAGCTGGGATGGTGCTGCAAGAAGAACCAGGCTGCACCATCCCAAAAGCTGCTAAAGCTTCCCCACTGCTCTGCATGGCATGAGAGAACTGGTCAGCACAATTCCTCAGCAGCCTTCTACTCAGGGCTAGGTGCCACCCACTGGTCCTTGGCCTAAGCCTGAACAGCCAAAGTGGAATTGAAGTTTGAGCTGTTCTGATGTAGCAGCCTTGGTTGAGTTGATACAGAAATAATTGGATCGTTTTGTTACAAATGGCCTGTATGCTGCTGAGATACTTCCCCCTCCCCACACATAAACCAGCAACCTGACCCTTAGCATCACAAAGGGCACCTGCCCCTAGCTTAAGGAAAACTTATGCTTCCCATTGGCTGAGGGAATCCAGTGATGCATGGCCAACATTTTACTGTGCATTTCAACAAAGGTACCTACTAAAGCAGTGGTTTTCAAACTACGGGTCATGAGCCAGTACTGGGTTGTGGAATGTCAGGCACTGGGTCTCACTGCTACAGGGTGACCACTGGGGGTGCTAAGGCAGGTTTCCTGCCTGTCCTGGCATTGCAGACTGTGCTGCACCCCAGAAGCAATCAGCAGCAGACCCAGATCCTAGGTGAGGGCAAGGGACAGAAGAGCGCATAGGGTCCGTGCACTGCTTCTACCCTGAGCACCAGTGCCACACTCCAATTGGCTGGGAACCTGCTGCTGGCTGCTTTTGGGGTGCAGCATGGTCTGCAGTGACAGGACAGGCAGAAAGCTGCCTTACCACCTCCTGCACCGCTGACTGGGAGCCTCTCAAGGTTAGCCCTTCCTGTCCCAGCCCTGAGTGAATCCTGACCAATCCCCACACTGAAACTCTCATCCCCAGCCCCACCCCAGAGCCCCCGCTTAGTCAAATTATGTTGGGTCATGGCCATCAACAATTTTCTTCATCTGGGTCATGAGAAAAAAAAAGCTTGAAAACCACTGTGCTAAAGTGCTCTTCCTTAGCTGGTCCACACGATATTGGGCCAGTAAAACCCTTTTGGATCACCCAGTTTCCCACCTCACATAGCCTGAGGTGGCTCTTCTACTGCCAGGTGTTCTTCGCAACTGCAGACTTGTGACCTGCACATCCTCACTGTGGTGTGGGGTGGAGACTGGTTTCCCTTTCGTGCCTGGTCTGAGTGGGCAGTTGGGAAGTGGGTCTGTTTTGATTTGTGAGGCAGGTAAATCTGCCCTCACCTGCTGGGGGCAGGGAGGAAATCAGAGGGGGGAATGAGACCTCTCAGGCTGACACTGTCCAGGAACCATGGAAACACAGACTACTGTGTCAGTGAAGTGCCTCTCATTTCTGTGACCACCAGTATGGCTGCATGTTTTAAACGGAGTGGTATGTGGATGCTCAGCATTACACATCTTGTCTGCTTATATAATTTGTCAATAGATTATGGGGCAAAAAAACACCCTTTGCTGATGCACAGGGTATACACATTTTACACATTGCACTAGCCTGACTGCTGAATCCCTGAGGGAAGTACCTCCAGTGGAAGGCAAGCAGAATTTCCATATCCACCTAAAGGTGAAAGTAACCTAAATTTCTTAACGATACTGTTGTATTGCAGCCCCGCCCCCGGGGGAGACTCAAGGCAGGGCTGTTGGAGGGTGTGGGGGGCTCAGAGCAGGAGTACGGATGTGGGGGGTGCAGGAGTCAGGGCAGGGACTTGCTCTGGGAGGTGCAGGGTAGGGGGTTGGGAGTGTGAGGGGCAGCAGGAGAGGGGTGTGAAAAGGGGCTCAGGGCAGAGGGTTGCGAGTGAGTGGAAGAGTGAAGGAGTCAGGGTAGGGGGCTGGGAAGAGGGCTGTGGTGTGTGATGAAGAGTGCAGGGAACAAGGGCTCCCCATTTAGGGAGGGAGGCTGAAGACACTCTCCCCCAGATTTGCAGTAAGAGGCTATTTGCTCTTGCCCTTTCCACAACTGTCAGGGTATGTCTAGACTACATGGCTCTGTCGATGGAGCCATGTAGATGAGTTTACTAGACATAGGGAAATGAAGCGGCGATTTAAATAATCGCCGCTTCATTTACATCGAAATGGCCGCCGCGCTGTGCCGATCAGCTGTTTGGCGGCACAGTGGGGCAGTCTGGACGCTCCACGGTCGACAATGGAAGCCTTTGTCGACCACTCCGTTATGCCTTATGGAATGAGGTTTATCGGAGCGGTTGACAAAGGCTTCCGTCGTCGACCGCGGAGCATCCAGACTGCCCCGCTGTGCCGCCAGACAGCTGACCGGCACAGCATGGTCACCATTTCGATGTAAATGAAGCGGCGATTATTTAAATCGCCGCTTCATTTCCCTATATCTAGTAAACTCATCTACATGGCTCCGTCGACAGAGCCATGTAGTCAAGACATACCCTCAGGGAGTAAGGCTTGGGTCACTCACTCCCCTACGCCCCGCCCTCATCAGCCAGGAGGGAGAGGAAGTGAGCTTTTCTCTGGCCCCCTGACAGTGACAGGAAGGAGAAAAGTGAGCAATGTCCTTGCACGAATATCAGGGGGAAGCTTCAGCCCCTCTGCCCTCCCTCAACGGCCCCTGGGGTCTCAGGGAAGCCCTGAACCAGTAAGGGGCATGCCTCTAGCCAGTCCCTTTCACCTGCCTGCTGTTTAGCATGGCAGCCTATGGGAGAGCCCCAGCAGCAGGGCTGGGAAGCACGCTTACTCCTTCTGCAGCTGAGTACTCTAGCCAGCTGGGTCCTTCTTGCTGGAGCAGCATACCGGGGTGCACCGGCTTGCTTTCACCTCTGCATCCACCCATGAATCTTCCCAGTTTCTGCCAGCCAGGAACAGCTTTGTGTGGGGGGGGGGGACTATAGGAGCCCTACTGGCTAAGGTATCACTTAACTTGCCATTAATCTTTTCCAGATGTTGCACTGCACATTTGGGTCTGAGCTGACTATGTGCTTCCCACCTGACCCTGATGCAGCCAGCTTACACAGCTGTAACCTTCCCACTTTAGACCTTCTGTCACTGGGAATCATTCTCCACAGAACCTGGGTGAATGTAGCACCCTCAGTCAACAATCTCCATCTGTCTCTTAGCACCAGAGACTCAGCTCTTTCCTACATGTCTCAATAGCTCAGCCATATGCTCTACTGAGCTGAGTGTGTCTAGAATAAGCCACATATCCATTACCAGTTCTATCATGCTCTTCTCAAGCAAAACCCCATGTAATTCAATTCCTTAATGAAAGCAGGAGAAAGAACATAGGCACTCACATTCTGCATCTGAACACAAAATGGCAGTACCTCACAGCTATCTTTGCTAGAGCAAGGAAGTCCCTCTATGTTTAAAAGCGACGAGGAGTCCTGTGGCACCTTATAGACTAACAGGTTTATTGTTAGTCTATAAGGTGCCATAGGACTCCTCGTTGCTTTTGCAGATTCAGACTAATACAGCTACCCCTCTGATACTTGACTCTATGTTTAAAGGCACAGCTGACAGATAGATTCCTCCTTTCAGTTATTGTACAACTACATCCCCTTTGTCAGTAAATCCTTCCTCTTCCTCCCCCAATTTTCCATGGCTTGAATCTCCGTCTTTTTTTTTTTTTAAAGCAACCCAGCTGGAAGCCCTCTTTTGTGAGGAGAAAGTGTAATTCAACTAGTCCATAAGCACCTGTTTCTTTATCCAGAGGTTTTCCAGCTGCCAACTAAAATGATGCATTGCACTGCATAGGGACTTGAACTGAGTCCAGTGCAGGGTGAGCCTGGGGGAATGTTATGTATATGAGATCACAGAGCAGATACCAAGATGACATGGTCGGAAAGTTGCTAGTCATGGAGCATTGCATTGACTGCATCAGCCCACAGAGAATGGCCCAGGATGGAACTGCAGAAGCAATATGGCTTTCACAATGATCAAATAACTGGATTCCCAGACCCAGATGTTCAGACATCAGCGGGAAAACCAAAATAACCCTCCTGCACCCTAATCCGATTACACTTTCACTGCTCCATATCATGAGGAGAAACTTGACTAAAGTCAGTGGAGTAATAGCCAGTGTTGTTCCTTTCTTGTTTTTTGTTTGTTTACTTTTGTCAAATTCTCCTTCCTTATCATTTTTGTAGAAGAAAAAAAAATAGTAAAAAAAAAAAAAAGGAGATCACACAACTTGATGTATACCTTTGCTAGATGTCAGCCTAACTCCCCCAGTGATTTCAAAGGAACCTTCTGCTAAAAACTGGTGATCTAATGGTAGAATGAACACCTCCTAACTCTAAATTCAGCCCTCGATGTCAACTGTGGTGTAATTACACCCTGCATAAATTAACCAATTTACACCAATTTGATGCAGAAGAGAAGCTGCATTAAGGGATTAGAACTCACACCAATTTGGTATTTTCTCCAGACAAAATTCGTCCCTCATTGTAAGTCGCTGCATCTCCCACTGAATTTGTTGTGCCAGCTTACACCATGGGGGGAATTTGATTCTTAAGAGTTCTAGTGCATAACAAGTTCTAAGTTAAGGCTGTTTCAAGGCCTACTTTGTCTGACGCTTTTGTGTTAGTTACTGTCTGGACTACCCTCTACACAGTATTGCTAACCCCAAGCATTCAGTGAATCCCCCTCCCTCCAAAAATTCTGAGAGGGGCTTAAAAATGATGATTTATAAAATAAATTTGGTATTCTTTTTATTGGCCTTTTGGTTTCTCAGCCATAAGTGTGCACTCAGCTCACATTTACAAGCTTTTCTTTGCAAAAATGAAGGCTAGAAACATGCTGTCTTTTTAGAATGCAAGTTGAGAGTTCCACACAATCACAGAAGTCTGGGGCCTAGCACATTTTAAAAACCAAACAAATATGGTGACACTCAGGATAAAATCTTAGGCATTGGCAACGACTCCCACCAGGTCGTTTGTCAGCTACATTTTGCACAATCACTTAATACCAAATCAGTGAAAATTATACTGCTTTGCCAGTTGTACCCACTTACACATTGTTTGCTAATCAGTTTATGCCCAATGGGCCTGATTTTCTCCTCATTCAGATGCGTGTAAGACAGGAGTGTCTCACCTGAAATCAGAAAACATTCACTAGGGTAAAGCAAGTGTGTAAGGCAGGGGTGGGGAACCTTTTTTGGGTTGTGGCCACTGACCCACAGAAAAATCAGCTGGGGATCGGGGGCTGCGGGGAGATGTGGAGGCTGGAGTGCTAGTGCGGGCTCCCCAATGCTTGGACAGGCCCTAAGCTTTGGTGGCCAGATCCAGGCAACCTAGGGGCCACATCTGGCCCCCGAGCCTTAGGTTCCTCACTCCTGGTATAAGGGAAGTCAGGCCCAAAGTTTAGCACCACCCCACCTACTGCCAGGTGAGCAGCAAGCAGCAGCTAACTTCAGGATTCATTTGATTTCATCTCCTGGCATGTGGCACAGCCTAATTCAAGCTTTTGAGGTTTTGTGAATTGCTAGTTTAATGAAAACAGTGTAAAAAAAATCCCTCTGAGAGCCTATGTGATTAGTAATCAGAATGATCAAGCTTCTCAGCATCTCAGAATTGCTGTGGAAGGCATTAGGACTTGCAAAATAACCACTCCACACACTTGGAAGACAGCTGTAGGCTCTTCCTGTTCTGCTGTGTCACTGAACCACTTCATCTCACAGATATGGTTCATTTTGGATTGCAAGTGCTCAGAATAAGCATTACTTACAGTCACACAGATAAATATAAAGAAGAGTTGCAGTTGTGCTGTTAACCACTTGATTCCTGGTTTAGCTTTACCCAGTCACTAGAAAAGCAGAATATTTTAAGCCAGATTCCACTTCACATGGATTTGGAGCTATGCCAGCCAGCATTAGCTGAGGCTCTGACCTTAGGGAATAGAAGCTTCAGGGGGTAGCCGAGTTAGTCTGTACAGGATACACTTAAAAAATAACAAATGGTCTGGTAGCACTTTATAGAGTAACTAAACATGTAGATGGTATCGTGAGCTTTCGTGGGCACAGCCCACTTTGTCTTCTATCAAAAGAAGCGGGCTGTGCCCACAAAAGCTCATGATACCATCTACATGTTTTGTTACTCTATGAAGTGCTACCAGACCATTTGTTATTTTTTAAGTTTATCCTGTGCAGACTAACAAATGGTCTGGTAGCACTTTATAGAGTAACTAAACATGTAGATGGTATCGTGAGCTTTCGTGGGCACAGCCCACTTCGTCTTCTATCAAAAGAAGTGGGCTGTGCCCACAAAAGCTCATGATACCATCTACATGTTTTGTTACTCTATAAAGTGCTACCAGACCATTTGTTGTTTTTTAAGTTTATTTTAGGGAATAGATTTTCCTTCTCATCTGTATATTTGCTTGTGGTTTTTACTAAGTGATAAGGAGCAAAGCCTCGTGATTTACACATCTGTGAGTGAGAGTAAGAAAATCCACTCAGATAATTAGGTCTGAGTCACCAACATTATGCAGTTTGTGCAGCCATTTATATCTGACTGCCACATTTTGTACTCACTTTGCACAGGTGAAAATGACTGTGCAAGGTGCAAAGCAGGGGAGAATGAGGATGGATGTATAACCATGTAAAACTGCTGTGTGAGGAGAACCCTGTGAGATGCTATTTACCTTTGAGACTTTTTTTGTGGTTTTCTTTCCAACATAAATTTTACATCTGAACCATGGAAATAATAAGAGCAATAGTTATCATTAGGCTGGGATGCTTATTAAATAAGTACCAACTAGAGTTGGAAATGCAGAGAACAATCAGGACTGTGCATACTGTATGGACCAGATCCTTGGCTGGTGGAAATCAGTATAGCCTTATTGAAGTCAGCTGGTTTACACCAATTGAGGAGCTGGCCCTATGTGGTTATGAACCAGTTTTTATATCAGAATTTCTTAAGCCTGGCCTGAGGCTGCCCTTTGTGGACTACGGAAGCCAGGGTATATCATGAAACTAATCTAAACTATCCCAGGGGGCAAATTCCACACTTCGTACTTTCAGCATTGGACAACAACCCAGTTTCCCTACTGTTGCTGCACCCAATGGAAACCGAAAGCACCACAGAATGAAACCCAATCTCTCCTCTGACATGTTCAGGCCTGTATTGCTGTGCTTCCATGCAAAGCCAGGGCCTAGCGTCAGCTCTAGTTATACCACTGTAAGCCTGTTGACTTCTGTAGGGCTGCACCCCTGAAACAGAGAGAAGGACTAGGTTTATATTGCAAGATACCAATAGCCACCTAGCTATCTTAGGGTATATCTACATAGCAAAGTTATTTTGGGATACCAGAGGTATCCTGAAATAGCTATCCTGCATCTTTTAAATACATCCACTATTTCAAAATATAACGGACACGCTATTTCGCCATCCCTATAAACCTCATTGTACGAGGAGTAAGGGATGGCTCAAAATAGCGCTGTATTTCAAAATTAAATGATGAAATCAGCTATTTAAAAATAGACTCAAAATAAGCTACTCAATTTGCGTAGCTTATTTTGAGTTTCGAGTGCTGTGTAGACGCACCTTTAGTGAGCAAAGCGGATGGTGGCAAATATAGGAGGAGCAGTGTTTTCAGAGGAGCGCCAAACACTGCCTCTGTAGCAAGTGCCCCTCATCGGTAAAAGCCAAGTTTACAAGTCCAAGGCCCCACTCATTATCTGTTGATTTGATCTAGAAATGATAGAAAAAGTTTGATCAGCTTGTGGAAGCAATAAGCAGAGCCTTGGAGAGCCTTGGAACCTCAGTGCCCTACCTCATTCCCTAATCACCCTTCATTTTGACAAAGAGTTTGTGCTAAAGATTCAGTAACTACATTTAATTAAAAAAAAAAAAACAAAAAACAAAGCAAGAACTGGAACAAAGGGCAGCTCTGTCTGGTACCTCATTCCAGTCAAAAATCCCTAACAATGTTAGACGAATCCCTGACCTGGGGGGCTGCTAGAGAGATTTTTGGATTCCTTCCAGAATTTTTTGTCTCCAAACCTATATTGTCTGAATGCAGCTGAAAAGTTGGGCCACTCAGGGCGAAAGTTTTTGCAGCATCAAGGACATCCATATTTCCAGTGTGATGGGATTGCTGATTATCTAGGCTATGTCTATACTACCAGGTTATTTCAAAATAACAACTCCCGAAATAACTATTTCGAAATAAGCTTATTCCTCTTCAAAAGCAGGAGTTATTATTTCAAAATAACAAGCCCATTATTTCGAAATCACAGGTTTGGCAGTGTGGATGCTTGCCTTGTTATTTCAAAATAAGTGGAGTTATTTCAAAATAATTCCCCAGCGTAGACATGCCCATAGGGAGCTGCCAGTTGGAAAACAACATTTGACAAAGCCACTGCTATACTTATGAATACATTTGGGACAGAAAACTTTAAAGCCTGGATTATTAGCTCTTATATTCACAAGCAAAATGGGAGTATGAGCTCCAAATATCAAAGCTGTGTTTGACCTCTGCATATATGTGAGAGGATAAAGAATATCCCTATAAAGAAGTGGGAGATTGAAGTTCTTTTTCTGAAATGAATACTATGGTCACAGCAAGATACACAGAACATAAAACACTTGGAGGTCTAGTATTATTACAGGTTCAGATGACTCAAGTGTTATGGTTTCCTTCTTGCGTTACCAGACGAAAAAACAGTGTTGACCACATACAGCGCTGCAAGTCTCAGCAGTTTTGGTTCCCAGCTACATGATGGAACAGGCTTTGTGTTTATATAGTTTAACAGTTCTGCTTCACAGTGGAGACAGGACCGACCATGTCTTCATTGTGTTCCACCAGGCTGGAGCAGGATTCACAAATGGGGTTCAACTCTTGTCTGCCTTTCTAGACTAAACTGTTTCAGTATACTGCATCACATGCTTCCCTGGTGAAACTGGACTGAGCATGAGACACTATTTCACAGCATAATTCACACACAGTGAGAGAATTATATTATTTTAGGCAGAGAGGAAGAGAAGGGACTCAGTTTGTGTCTGCTGAGTTTTCCTTTGTGTGTCAGGCTCAAACAAACCAAAAAGTGTAAAGGGAAATTTAGCTGAAACCACAGAAGGTTGCATGTCTGGCAGTCAGAATCAGGAATCCCTACCAATTACTTATGGGGTAGTTAGAGCAAAGCCTGACTCAAGTTCTCCCAGAATGTTCAGAAATCTTATTTTGGAGCTTTGTCTTACCGAATGTGGGGTTTTGTAATGCAAAAGTCACATTGCTCTTGTAACAATATAGCTTTTCTGTAGCCATGTTGGAAGACGGGTGATAGGCCTGAACCAAAGCCACCTTCTGCAGCCAGACTGAAGAGCAGCAGCCATTAGCTGTAAGGCCTGGAGTCACATACTCACATTCCATCTATTTTGTATTAAAATAGTGTCACACCAAACTGAGAAGGGGACTTTGTCCTGATAGCTCCCCCACTGTCACCAGATAAAGAAACAGATCTCAAGAGGGGTAAAGAAAACTTAAGTAACACCATTCTGTCTGGCAAGAAACTGCTTATCAATAGAGAATGTTGTGGAATCCTCATTTTATGATCATTGTCATTACACTTTCCTATTGTTTGACTGTGTGATCTCTGTCTGGTTTGTAACTTTCTGTCTGCTGTATAATTAATTTTGCTAGGTGTAAATGAATTAAGGTGGTGGGGTAAGATTGGTTAGGTAATTTTATTATGATTGGTTAGTAAAGCAAGACTCAGGTTTCATTATATAAACTGGAGTCCAAGAAGGAGACCAAGAAGAAGAACAGAAGTAACAGAAGCAGAAGGAAAGAAGAAAAGGCTGGAAGAAGACGAGGAACACCAAGAAAAAGGGGGAAGACTTGGAAAGAAGAACTCACCTCTGAGACACAGCCTAAGACCAGAGAGACTGATATTGCCTGGCCAACCAGGGAAGTCTGCCTGTACCAGGATTGGTGAGCATGACACTATGTGCTTAGTATGTGTATTCTGCTTGTTTGGGAATTGTCAATAAATAGAGGATAAGGATATTACTGTGTGAGGCTCTTTCAGTGGCTAAAGATCCTGCAAAACCCACAGGAGGTTGCGTCCTGAGCCCTAGGAATTGGGTAAGGGTGGGTGTGTAAATTAACAGTGTTGCACCTTGAGCCCTAGGAACTGGGTAAAGGTGTATGTCCCTACAGTGTGGAAGGGATAGAGAAATTTGTGCGGGTAACACTCTATTATCACATCATAAACTATGGGCCTACTTCAGGTCAGGGTCCATCAGGATTAACTCCAGGCAAGTTAATGGCACTTAACCTGGTGTTAAATCAAGATAAATGAGAGGAAAATCAGGTCTCCATTGATAGCATGGATTCTAACTTCTACAATGAGTAAAAAACAGTCATGAGATGGGGCCTTCTGCAGCAAGCTTCTCCCTTTTCAAGGCTCCTCATTCGAGACTGGCATGCTGTGCAGGAGGGGCCAGGTGGGGCTGTCTGAGCCCAAAGCTGCTCTTTAACCCCTTCTTTCCTGGAGTGGGGTTTATACACCCTGTCCCAGGGTGCGTCTACACTGCAGGGCTTAACTCGAATTAAGATACGCAAATTGAGCTATGTTAATTGCATAGCTTATTTCGAAATAGGGAGCATCTACGCAGTACTTATTTGAAACAGAGCACTCTTCCCCCGACTTCCATTACTCCTCGTGCAATATAGATTACAGGAGTCAGAGTAAGAAGTCCTCCAGCTTGACAGTATTGTGACACTATTTCAAAATAACAGCTTGCTGTGTAGACATGGACTAAGTTATTTCGGAATAGCGCTAGTTATTTCAAAATAGTGTTGGAGTGTAGACATACCCCACTCTGAGATGTTGTCCTTTTCCATATTATCCAACGTGGCTCTGTTTGGCTTACTTTTTTGGTACTACTATTGCCGGTTCTGTGCATATGACTTGTCATTAACTTTGTGGTTTCTTCTGCTGATTGAATGGCTAGTTCTGGAGCAGCAGAACAGAAAACATGATAGGCCATACACAAACAGTGACTAGTGATGATTTATTTCATTTCTCTCCAATATAATGGTGGATTTTTTTTTACCAAAAAAAACCCCTACTATTTAGTTGGCTGATGGCATTTTATTCAATATTAAGGCAAGTTACCAGTTCATAGCTATGATGTTATGCTTTAGTCAGAAATGATTAGGCTTAGTACATGGGTGACGGGAGCGGGAAATTTAATGGCCTGGGATATACAGTTCAGCTAATCAAGCTACTGCTTCCTCTGGGCTGAAATTCTATGAATGTATGAAAAGGCAAATAACATTTGCTGCCAGAATATCTCTGCAGTGTCAGGGTTACTTTAAGACAAGTACCTGAGCCCATTTTGCTGTCACACAGGAGCTATATCTCACAGCCAATCACTTTTCATACAAGTCAAATTTCATGGGAACTATGACCAGGAATAGAATAAACAAATTTAGGGTGAGGAATTAGGATGCTGAGTGACCCTCCCTGTCTGACACCACAATCTCTTTCTCCATCCTGTTTACCCCCAGCCTTTCTTCATGCTTCACATTGTGCCCATTAAATTCTATATGGCCAACAAGACTAAAACACCCTATGAAGCTCTTCATTTCTGTCCTTCAGTTGGCCACAGAGGTCACTGCTGAACAAGGGTAGGGAGAAAGTGATCAGGAATAGTCAACATGGATTCACCAAGGGCAAGTCATGTCTGATCAACCTGACTGCCTTCTATGACAAGGTAACTGGCTCTGTGGTTGTGGGGAAGGCAGTGGATGTGATGTACCTTGACTGTACAAAGCTTTTGATATGGTCTCCCACAGTATTCTTGCCAGCAAATTAAGGAAGTATGGATTGGATAAATGGACTGTAAGGTGGATAGAAAGCTGGCTAGATTGTCGAGCCCAACGGGTAGTGATCAACAGCTCAATGTCTGGTTGGCAGTCATATCAAGCAGAGTGCCCCAACGGTCAGTTCTAGGGCTGGTTTTGTTTAATAACTTTATTAATTATCTGGATGAGGGGATGGATTGCACCCTCAGCAAGTTTGAGGATGACACTAAGCTAGGGAGAGAGTTAGATATGCCAGAAGGCAAGTGCTGGATTGAAAGTTTTATTCTTTTTTTTTTTATATTTGTATTATAGGTTTAGTAATGTAGTAATGTAAGGTAATATATGATCATATTTAATAGTGTAGTAAGTTAAATCCTTTAGTTAAGTATATATCTCCTATATTTCCTTGTTCTAAAGTGTAGTGAGTAAAAGAAATAGAGTTTTGGTATTGTGTCTGTGTTAATGAGACTAGAGGAATGTTGACGGCTAAGGCCTTAATTGTTTGATTTACAATGCCTTTTTGCTTTGCCCAATGCAGATATTGATGTTATGCTCTTCCTTGAGAAGTTCTTGTAAAAGATTGTTTATGTGTGAAAGAGGCATGTATGTGTCGAGATAAAGGTGCAAAAGTTACTGCTCAGAACCAGATGGCCGAAGGAGGGGTGAGTGTGGGCGAAAACTAGACAATCCGGTGTCAAAAAACAACCATCTATAACCATTGATGCATACCCCTACTCACAAGACGATTGGACTATTGGCAGCTTGACAGCCTTAAAGCGGAGCTAGCACCCCTGAAAGACGATTGATTACAGGATAAGCTTTGGAGATGTTTTGGGAACAAGAGATAACACTCTGGTCACAGGCTGACACAGAGGAATCCATTGATTTCAACAGAGAAAAGGATTATAAAAGCAGGGTGCTTTGCTATGGAACTTTGGGTTCGTCTTGCCACCAACTCCAAAGGAGCATCGGATTGATCGACCGACAAAGGCCCTGCTCTCCCTCTGTGTTCAATCTAACTGGCCACTAGATTGATACAGAATCTGGACTGGTAACTATGACATCATCTGGCGGGACTGTGTGTGTATGGTGTTTGTATGTGTGTGTGAGTGACTGAAAAGCATATGCAACTGTTGTATTCTCAATAAATGTGGCATACTGCCTTTTGCCCTATAAAAGATCTCGTGTGCTTCATTTAAGCATAACATTTTTGGTGGAGAATGCGGGCATTGATCCCGCTATCTCTGATAGGGTCCAGAGTGACCTAAACAAATTGGAGGATTGGGACAAAAGAAATCTGATGAGGTTCAACAAGGACAAGTACATAGTCCTACACTTGGGATAGAAGAATCTCAAGCACTGCTACAGGCTGGGGACTGCAGTTCAGCAGAAAAAGACCTGGGGATTACAGTGGATGAGAAGCTGGATATGAGTCAACAGTGTGCCCTTGCAGCCAAGAAGGCTAATGGCATATTAGGGTGCATTAATAGGAGCACTGTCAGCAGATCTAGGGAAGTGATTGCCCTTTATTTGGCATTGGTAAGTCCACATCTGGAGTATTGCATCTATTTCTGGGACCCCCATTACAGAAAGGATGTGGATGCATTGGAGAAAGTCCAGCAGATGGCAACAAACATGATTAAGGGGCTGGAGCACATGACTTACGCGGAGAGGCTGAGGGATTTGGATTTGTTTCGTCTACAGAAGAGTGAGGGGAGATTTGATAGCAGCCTTCAGTTACCTGAAGGGAGTTCAAAAGGGGATGGAGAGAGGCTATTTTCAGTTGTGACATATGGCAGAACAAGGAACAATGGTCTCAGGTTGCAGGGGTGGGGGTCTAGGTTGGATATTGGGAAAAACTTTCACTAGGAGGGAGGTGAAGCACTGGAATGGGTTACCGAGGGAGATATCCCTAGAGGTTTTTAAGTCCTGGCTTCACAAAGCCCTGGCTGGGATGATTGAGTTGGGATTGGTCCTACTTTTAGCAGCAGGTTGGACTCAATGCCCTCCTGTGGTCTCTTCCAGCCCTATGATTCTAAGGCTAGATACTCTGTCCTCTGTTCATTGACTGAATGTGCCTCGTTGCACACCCAGGACTGAAATGGTTTTCACCAGGCCTCAGTTGATGTCTTTGTTAGAGAGGGACAGGGAAAAGCACAATGCAGCCTCCCAGACACTGCATTCCCAGACCCTTCGGGAGCATACAGCAGAGAATAAATGGAAACGACAGTGATTAGCCACGTTTCAAACCCCCGCATTGAAATATCTGAATGACAGTTCTTCAGTACTCTCCTTAGCTTCAACCAGACAAATAAATGTCTGGGGACCCTATAAATGAAAAACAGTGAGATTGCATGGTGCCTCCCATGCATTCATTCCACATGGATATAATTTCCACATGGATAATTTCTACAATGAGTAAAAAAATAGTCATGTGATGGGGCCTTCTGCCCCAGGCATCTCCCTTTTCAAGGCTCCTCATCCAAGACTGATACACCCATTTCCCAGATCTGTGTAAGAGACTGCATCCCCACACAGAGTGATTCTAACATCAACTTGCTTAGGAGTCAAATTCTATACAGATTCATCCTCTACTTCAGCAGGCCAGCCAAGCCTTAGGTTAGGGCCGGCATTATTTTTCAGATGGAGTTTTTATTTCATTCAGCCTAATTTTTGTAGAGTAGTTTCTAGTTTATTTTAGCCATTGCCTTCCTTCTCAGTGCATCTTACCAAGACTCATTCAGGCTATGGTGGATGAAATAGAGCTCTCATCTGCACTGCAAAGACATACATGAGTATAGCATGTCTTGGTCAATCAGGTTATGTATCATTTAATCCCTTGAGCAACGTCATCATTCCTTAAAAAAAAAGTTACACATTAAAAAGTAGGTGTGTTTTCCATTTAGAGATCAGAAAAAACAAATTCATAGTACATTGTCAAGTCAAGAAAAACACAGGGCTGAATTCATTTCTGAGACCAACTAGTTTCAGAGGACAATCTGCCCTGCTGCGGAAGGAGAATATTTTTAACTGCATTTGTGCATATACGTGGTCACACCTTACACTAAGGGTCCACTTCATAAACAGTACTTTACAGTGTTGTTAAATGATGTTCTAGGCATGTTACAGCCAAGTGTTGTATGTGTTGCAGGTGGTTCTAGACAATCTGTTGGAAGCTATTATACTTTATAGCTGATTTACCAGCCTTTTTGTTTTGTGTGTGTACAAGGTCTGGCACAATGAGGTCTAGTCCTGGAATTCCAAGGGCGCTACCACAAAATAATACAAAATACCATTTGTGTCTGGCTGCATATATATTTTGGGAGGGGTGGGGCGAGCATATATACCACACACTAGGAAAATGTAGGTCTATCTCCCTCTCTTGCAGTGGTTCTCAAACTCTGGTCCCAGCCACCTTCCAGGTGGTCTGCAGCTTGAGCTCAGTCCCCCACTTGCACCCACCCTTCCTCACTCCCTCCCTGTATGTCAGGGAGCCCTCACTGTGCTCCAGCCTTGCCCCCACCCCCGTGAGGTTGGAGCACCAGTGTCGGTTTCCTTCAGGGAGTGGGGGGAAGCCCCAAGCCTCCCCACCAGATCCAACTCATGGGGAAGAAGCAGAGGCAGAATTGGCTCCATGCGCTGCTGCTCCCCCTCCTCTGGCTGGGGAAGCAGCAGTGCACGGACGCACTGCCTGGAGGCTTTCCCCACTGCTCCCATTGGCTGGAATTGCAGCCAATGGGAACAGTGGGAGGCCATGGCTGGGACACAATGCCTGGGAGAGGCATGGGGCACGAAAGCAAGTAATTGCCCCTCACCCCCTCATGCCCAGACCTGCCCCCCCACTCTGCTCCTGTACTGCCCCCACCAAGATCCCGCACCCCCTGCCCACTCCTGCACCCTCCCTCCCCCAGGCCAGACACCCTACCCCAGCCTGCATTTGCCTTCTGCCCCCGGTCAGAAACCCTTCCCCCCCAGCCTACTCCTGTCCCCTTCCCCCTGGCCAGAAACCCCACCCTCAGCCTGCTCCTGCATCTTCCACGTTGGTCAGATACCTTTCCCCCCCAGCCTACTTCTGCACCCTACCTCCCATCCAGATCCTGCACTTCCATCCCTGTCTCACTCATGGGCAGTCCTGTCCTGCACACTGAACCCCTCATTTTTGATCCACCCCAGAACCTAGGGGGCTCCACAAAATCCACTAACCCCAGAACAGTAAATCTGGCACATGGGAAGCCCTGAACCTCAGTCCTCCCTCTTTCTCCCCCTTGCCCGGTTGGGACTGGACTGCCAGAGGAGTGAGGTGTCTTAGTTGAGGGCCATATCAATGAGGGGTGGGGGTTTTGGAAAGGGTTTTTTTGCTTCTCACTTTGGCTATGTCTACACAACAGAGTTTTTCTGGGATACTGGAGGTATCTGGGAAAAACTCTACCATGTCCAGGGAACGTGTCTGCTCGTCCAAAAATTTTTTCCGGAAGAGCACATGTGCTCTTTTGGAATCTTTGTAAACCTCGTTTCATGAGGAATAAGGGCTCTTCCGAGAGAGGAGGTTTTTCTGAAATTTGGCCCAGTGTAGATGGGCCAAATTTCGGAAAAGCCTCTTTCAAAAAAAGAATTGGAAAAAGGTATGCAAATTGCAGAGCACAATTTGCGTACCTTTTTCTGAAAAAGAAGTATAGTGTAGACTTAGCCTTTGTGTGGTCCCCAACCGATTTTTCTGTGGGTCAGTGGCCCGCAGCCCAAAAAAGTTTCCCCACCCCTTCCATAAAGAAAGAAAACATTGAAACCTTTTGTGTTGGACATGAATTAATATTTTACTTTATTTAAACTAACATGAGAAAGTTAAAGCACTTAATCTGTTTAATAATTTTCTTACTGGTTAAATTAAACTGTTTTCCCTAGGTGCAGCACTAACAAAATGGCTTGGGCATAATTAAGTAATTAACGGTGAGTTTCCATTAGCAATTGGTGGTCCATGGAAAGGTTTACATTGAGTCAGGTGGGCCATGAGCCAAAAAGTTTGAGAACCACCGCTCTATTGGCTAGATGTTTTGAGTGTGCTTCAGGACTTGGTCTTGCAGATCAAGGGATCGAGGCTCATGCTTTTAATGCTGTGGGTCCCAGCCCTACTGTCAGCCCAGATGCAAGTTACACATGCATGTAGAGTGCATACTAAATACCAGTTTGCTGAAACTCCACATTTTCCATTTTTACAAGTGTCCTAGAGCACCTGTGTGTGCAGTTAGGGTTAACTTTTACAACTTTTGCTTCTTTATCTTTTTGTACTGTGTCCCGATATTGAACTTGATTCAAACAAATGACAGTCCTGCCTTAAAAACAGGTCACAACTCAGTTGAAATCATGTCTATCTTTCTTCGGGACCAAATTTTGATTTAGAATAGGTCACAGTAGCGCACAATGCATATTATGGAATACTAACATTTAACAGAGTGCATTGAGTTCAGGAGCTGATTAAAACCCCAATGAAACAACAGCAATCCCACTTTTGAAAGGACTCTTAAACCTTCTGTAAGCCATATTTAATTAAAAGAAAACGAAATACACAGAAAGCCGAGGCATGAGTCGTGCATTTCTGCATCCCACTCTGTAAATGAATCATTTCCCTGTTTTCCTTTCTGAAACAAAAAGCCTTGCAGTTCATAAAGATTCACCAACTGTAGCGCCAGAACAGACCATTATAATTATCTAGTGTGATCTCTTGCAGAACACAGGAAATGCCCATTATAATCCAGGGCAATTCTGGTGTAACTATACAGATAATTTAATATCTTGACAAGATGAGGACATTCCAGAACACAGAGCTGAGCCCAAAACAAGACAAAATGGCCCAGCGTGCCTATGAGACAAACACAATCCAAACTATTAAGTTCACAGCATATGTTGTCTAGCTCTACATCCCTAAAATAGGCAGACACATGCATTACCTAGTGAGAGAGAATGAGCTAAGTTTCTCAGCTGGTACAAATCATATAGCTCCATTGATTTCAAGGATTTAGCCCAGTAATATGAGACTGTCAATAGGTACAAATAGGGCCACATCCCTTACATAATATGTACTCAAGGCCTGATTGTCCTGTCCTATCAGTTTTACTCTGATGTCATCCCACAGACTTTAACAGAGTTATTCCTGATTTACTTAATGTGAGATTGGAGTCAGTCCCTGATTCCTTACTAAGGGAAAACTCATGACAGATGCTGTGCCCTGGGCAACTCCCACTGGGCCCAATCCTGCAAAATGCCAAGTAGCCTCAAATTCCACTGACGTCGGGCATCACTGAAGCCAGCCTGAGCCCAGGATGAAGCCTAGTGACTTCTGTGCAAGTTGCAGGAGCAGAGCATCTCTCAGGAGCTGACTTCAATGGGAGTTTTGCCTGAGTGAGGAATTCAGAATTTGGCCACAGTGAAATACCTGATGACGTGTGGGGCTACACAGGCTTTAATCAGCCTGAGTTTAGGGAGGCCACATTAATCAGGAGTTGCCAAGCCAAGAATGAGTTATGCGTGCAACTCCAAACAAATGCTAAACTCAGATTTTTATCACCTCAGCAACTATATTCTTTATGCCAATGTATAGAAAAAAAAAGACACTACGTTTTTGAATATTTTGTTGGTTTTGTTATTCAATTTTGTCCTACATATACAGTTGAGCTGGCAACACACAAATCCACAAACACAAGGGACTTCATGGTTGTCATAATACACAGCAAGGGCACCAAGATCTTCTTGGCAAGAGTGGGACTAAAACTCAGATCTTCCAGTATCAAAAGCATAGCCCCCTCATCCCCTGGAGCTAATGGAAAGTCTACATTTGCTATAGCAATAAAAGGCCTATGGTGTAGCTGAGACACTGATTCCAGTCAGCAGAGCATAGTTTATATATACTCCCATGCAGAAAAACCTTTAGTTAGCATACAGTCACTGGACTGCACATCCCAATACCGCAAATCTTTAAAAAACAAAGAAAGACACACTTGTCATTCTTCACCCCACCTACAATCCACCCATTTCTTCTCCTCAGTCTTACCTACCTGCTTTCCAATAGCCACAGATCTCCAGCCCAATAGGCAGCTTTAACTGTGACCATGTTTATTACCCATGGGCCTGATTCTCAGAAGTATGAGCACTCACAGCTCTAGCTGAAGTCAATGGAACCTACAAGGTCATCTGCAGTTCTGAAAACAAAGCCCGGTGTGTTCCAATGACTCACATGTGGTTACTGTGGCTTCCATTGCAGAGCGGCAGACGGGGAGGCAGAAAGAGAAGGAGGGAGGGAGCATGTAAATGAAGTAGGGTGTTTGGCTGCTCATGGTGGCTTGAGATACACAGCCTGTAATTTTTAGCAAACCTTTTGTGAGGAGATGATTTGTATTAATGATTGTTCTAAATGTGGTGGGTGTTGAGTGAAATCACAGGAAATCTGCAAGGGGCATGCTATTCATGGCTGGCATGAAGGCTGTCCTAGTGCTTGTTGCTCTCCCCCAGAGTCCATGTCCATACCTTGATGACCTGCCCTACCAGCTCACCAGAGCCCCAATCCAAAACCTACTGGATGCAGGGCCATGTGTAGTCTGCACTAGTGGAGTAGGAACCAAGAAACCTAGGTCTGATTACCAGCTCTGCCATAAACCTACTACGTGACTGTGGGCAAACCTCTTTAACTCTCTGTGCTGCTGTTTCTCCATCTGTCCTGTGTAAATGTTAAGCTCTTCAGGCAAAGACTATCTCTTACTCCCAGTCTCAGTTGTGGCCTCTCAGCACGGCTGCAATTCAAACAACAGCTGTCGAGTGGGAAAGACAAACTCACAACATTTGAGCACGAAAGTAACTGATAGACGTGAGCAGTTGTGTTAGCTTGTCTTGGTGAGAACTACTCGGTTAATTCTGTTATTCTGATTTATTCTGTTCATGGGCCAAATCCTCAGCCGGTGTAAATCAGGAAACTCAATGGAGCAATGCTGATTCATATCAGTTGAGAATCTGGGCCTTTAACTTTTAAATAAAGTTTAAAAAGTAATGTGTGTGTGTGTGTGTGTGTGTGTGAGAGTGAGAGAGAGAGAGAGAGAGAGAGAGAGACTATTGTGGAGTGTGAGGACAGTGGTGTTTCAAACAGAAGAATCTAAAGAAATTTGAAGGGAAAAGGTGATATTTCAAAAAGCCTAATTAAGTGCTTCTTCTGCAAAGTTAGTAAATATCTCGGTAAACAAATTTAATAGAAAACCAACTTCTGCTATGAAGCGCTACTGTGCCAAAACTAGACACTAGACACTCAATCATGAAAACGTGGAACAGAGGGATTTTAGTCCTGCTTTAACTGTAAATCTCAGTGCAACCTTAACTATGGCATCATAATATAAATCATACATAGAACCACAGGCCTGTTTATTACAGTTTCCTTCCCAAAAAGGCCCTAATTTTGTCATTTGTACAGGGCAATACTAAGCACATAAACATGAATGAAATGGGTGAATGAAAAAGTTACAAAATACATTTAAAATACATATGGTTAGAAAATAAGTCACCGAGACAAAGGCAATTGCGCGGAAAGCTGATTCAATGAGCAGCTCCTAAAATTTGACCCACCTTTAAAGCTCATTCCAAGGTCCATCTGATTTTTTTTCAAAAACCAAAACCCAGTGGATGTAAACAACACTCATCAACAACATGGCTGTGGACCTGTTTTCTCAAACCAGTGCCCAGCTCTGGACTCAGGCCAGTGTGCAGCTGCAATGCAGATTCCGTTCTTCCGAAGTGCTATGTTAGAATGTGCAGCTAATAAATGGACACTCCTGCTTTTCTCTGAGTTCTTGAAATTGCAGAACTCTTATATATTTCCCTCAACTGCATACCCACAAGGACAGAACAGAGTGGCACTGCAGGGCATAGGAGCCCATTATAAGTATACCTTGCATCACATTGAAATGCACTCTGGACCTGCCAGTGTTGCTTGTATCCCTTTGAAATGACAGCTAAAGTGGTTAGGATTAGCAGACTTTCCAGTGGATTAATGCAGAGTTTTGCACTAAGGAAACTATGGTTCAGCATTATAAGCTTTTTGACAGTTCCTACCAGTAACCAGCAGACAAATGAGCCTGAACAGCCAGTATAATAAACCAACATATAGCCCTGATGGAGTGAAAGGGAAAATAAAATTTGCTCTTTAAAGTGGGCCAGAAACACTGTAGCTAATATCAGATGCAGTTTCTGCTCCCATGGGAAACAAGTCACTTGACCTTTTGGGGAGATATGTCGCTGACAACACAAAAGCAATCTCATTATGGATTTTGTAAATAATTAAAAAGACAGATCTTTTGACCTTTCTGCTCTACCCCCCTGGGCAGCCCATGTGATGCTATAACAGGGATCAGCAGAATCTGTGGTACAGTGTTAGAGAAGGACCCATTGTAAATACAAGGGGCAAAATGTATTCCTGGTGCAAGCCCACTGAAATCAATAGGGAGGAAAATGGCTCCATAGCGCCTTTTATCCATGGAAGAAGGAGAACGGGGAAAAATGCGGTGTGGGTGATGTGAGAAAACACCTGTGTTCTTTCGTTGGTTTTCAAAGGCACACACCGAACATCCCCACAGCTGGTAGCCACAGGAGTTTACAACAGAACAATGTTCTGAGAGGTTATACTTGTACGATAGTGGCTTTTTTTAAAAAATAAATAAAACAATGGGGCTGATCCAAAGCCCACTGAAGTCAGTAGAAAGATGCCCAATTACTTCAGTGGACCAAGTGTAACATGCCAGTTTAAAGACTGCGTGTGACTATTGTGCTGATTTAGCAGTGGCATTACTGTAAGAACATAAGAACGGCCATAATGGGTCAGACCAAAGGTCCTTCTAGCCCAGTGTCCTGTCTGCCGACAGTGTCCGATGCCAGATGTCCCGGAGGGGGAGTGAACAGAACAGGGAATCATCACATGATCCCTCTCATCCATTCCCAGCTTCTGACAAACAGAACCCCATCTGGAAAGCAGCAAAGCAAGCCTGTGTGCTCTGTGTATGAATCAAGGTGCAGTCAGGCCATCGCATCAAGCAAATCCTACTTTGTCTCATGTAATGGGGGTGAAATACCTGCAGCCAACAGCAGCTCTTAAGAATTTATTCCACATTTTGACTGAGCAGAGGGGAAGATGAGACTCCAGTCTGCATCGGGACATTGTTTGTCTGTACAAGAATAAGTCAATTAAAAGTAATTGATGACTCTTCTGATGGACTGGATATTTGCACTGTGAGCTTGCCACATGTTAAAGCTGTGGTACTCTCCCCTCTCCACCACGTACATACGGCCACGATAGTTGGGCTCCTCATACAGCACCCATCTAAAAGAAAGAGCGAATGGATTACTTTGGGAAAGCAATGATACAGTACAGTAGCAAAAACCATCTTTAGTATCTTTGTCAAATGTCACCCTGGAAGTTAGGGAGCACTGCTTTGCTAAGTGCACAAGACTTTCACCTCTGGGTCAAATCCCAGACAATATATTTGTTCAGTTTCCATCTGGACACAGAATGGAAACTTCTCTCCTCAGTGGACTTAGCCTCCTTAATACTGCTGGCTCCTTCTCTTCTACTTCCAGGCTCTCTTTTGACTATTCCACAACTATCCTGGACCACTCCATATGATTTGCTATTTGTGTTACAACAGCATCTAGAGGTCCCAACTGAGATCAGAATCCCTCCTGCAAAGTGCTGTAAGCACACACTACAAGACCATTCCTGCCTCTAACAATCTAAATACGCTCCATCTTCCAGAACCTCCCCTTTAACTACAAAAGTAAGCTTGCTTCCCCAGATCCAGATCTAATCGCTCTCTCTGCCTGGGGAGAACCAACCTTCTCAAAGGCCTCTCTTCTATTGAATTCCACTATGGTCATTTCTTGGCTGTTCTTTTCCACTCTCTTCTCCCTTGGTTATTTCATCTCTACTTGATCTCCAGTTATCACGTTAACTACCATTTTCATATTGATGATTCTCAACTGGACACATCATTTGACATCTCTGATGGCTTTTCCCTGCACAACCCCTCTGCTTGTCTTCACCAAGCAAATTTGTTGCATCATTTTACCCTCCTTCAGCTAACTGTCTCAACAACAGAAACACTTTGGGCAAGAGGGACATCCTCAAGCAGAGAAGAGACAGAAGGGAAAAGGTGAGATACGATTAAGGGTGAATCAGAGATTGGGGGAATTTGAATTTGAAGGAAAGAAGAGACTGATGAGTTTGATGCCTCTACCCCTCAATCCAGCCCTGTTTTCATCCTCCACAGAGTTACAAATGTCCTCCCGTTGGATGTAATCCATGAGGAATCCATTCCAGCTGGGACATGAATCAAGGTCCTGTAGCATCAGCTTTACCACTAGAGATGTGAGGAAGCTTTCCTCAGCTGTGGATGCTTTAGGCCTGGTCTACTGTAGCCAGGCCTGCTGACAGGGACAGAGGGGCAGTTGGCAATTCAAAGGGGCCTGGGCACCTGGCCACACCACTGCTACTGTGGCAGCAGCAGCACCTAGAGCCCCAGGCCCTTTAAATCATGCCTGGAGCACCATGCTGCATGGTCCGTGCAGCTCTTAGGGCTGCCGGGGGGGAAGAAGGGAGGCGGGGCATGGTGCTCTCTGGGCAGCGCCGAGGGCTGGCTGCCCCAGTGGTACCCCTTCCAGCTGAGGCCCCGCTTCTTCCAGGAGCATGCAGCCAAGCTTCCTTCCCCCCACCACACACACACGGGCTACGTCTAGACTATATCCCTCTGTCGGTAGAGGGATGTAAATGAAGCACTTCGAAAGTGTAAATGAAGCAGGGATTTAAATATCCCACGCTTCATTTGCATAATCACATCATGGCGCTTTTTCGAAAAAGCGCTAATTCGAAATTGAAACCGCAGTCTAGATGCGGTTCTTTCAAAAATGGGGCACTTTTTTGAAAGATCCTGTAAACCTCAAAAAATGAAAAAACCATTTTCGAAAGAACCGTGTCTAGACTGCGGTTTCAATTTCGAAATAGCGCTTTTTCGAAAGAGAGCCATGGTGTGATTATGCAAATGAAGCGTGGGATATTTAAATCCCGGCTTCATTTGCACTTTCGAAGGGCTTCATTTACATCCCTCTGCCAACAGACAGATGTAGTCTAGATGTAGCCACACTTTGCCCAGGGGCCTGCCCAGGCTGTGGGCACCCTGACTCTAGCAATTTAGGTTGGTATAATTAAGTTACTCCAAGATGTGGAAAATGCACCCCCCCCGCCCCGAGTGACGCAGTCACACTAACTTAAACTCCCGGTGCAGATGGCGCTGTAGACTGGAGGGCTTCTCCTGTCAACATTGCTGCCTTCTCTTGAGGAGACGGCGTGCCTGTGGTGTGGGAAGAGCTTCCCCATGGGCGTACCTAGGGTCTTCACTGAAGTGCTATAGCAGTGCAGCTGCCTTCGAAGTGTGGGCAAGCCCTAAGGAGCTGGACTTACATGCATTCTTTGTCACCCATCCAGCCATTCAGGGGTCAGTGACTCATAATCAGCTATCTGTGTTGTTTACTGAAAAGAACAACCTTTGGTCACAGTCCAGATTGCCAGCTACGTGCGTGATCAAATACACATCTTTCACCCTCTTGTCCCAGGATCGCCCCGATGAAATTCTTTCTAGTCCCCAGATAAGAAAGGTGTCTCAAATGTGGGGAGGCTGGGTCTCATCTGCTTTGGTGGCTCCAGCATGCCACGTGCCAATGCATGACTGACACAATGTGACAGGCCATGATACTGAATCACCCCCACACTGCCATGATCTCTTCTCTGGAGACTCCACACCTGGCAAGATAGCCCCTGCATTACTCACTGGGGGCAATATTCCTGCTCATTTGCTGGCTTGGGGAAGCTTCAGGGTGCAGGATTTCTGTTAAAGATTGTTGCTTGGCCCTTAATAAGCCCTCCCCCAGCTGTGCCATCGTGTTCAGGATCAGAAGCCAGGAATAGGCTCTTTGAATATTGGGCACAAATGATTTTATTGGTTCTTAATACTAGGCATAAAAATATGAATGTAGCCTATAACTGAGAGTGGGATTCTTTGGGGATTGTCCCACCCCTTATCTCAGCCTTGAAGGCCCCAAGTCAAGACAAGTTGTCCCGCCAGTAGAGGCAGGTTCTAGACAAAGTTCCAGTCTCTGTGTCACATTAGTCTCTCCTTCCAGCTACAAAGAGCTCTGGACACAACTCTGGGCCACGATGCTAGGCGAGCCTGCCCTTCCAGCCAAGAAGGGCTCTGTAACCAACTCTCCAATCCTACCAGCATCACCCTGAGGGTGCAAGATGCAGAGAACAACATGAGGGCTGACGTTCACTATCTTGCATGAACATGCTGTTTCTAGAGCATCTTCCAGCCAAGTTCAGATAAGAAAGTTGACAGATTTTACTGTGTACGCAACAGCAGCTCACAGCAGACTCTGCCTCTCCACTGCCCTTCTGCATATATCTGACAGCCCCCAAACTTAATCCCGTACGGCACTACTCTGTGAACAGGCTGGGCTTTTGTTATAATATACTATATACTATAATATATAGCAATTTTCTTCCCTAGCTCTCAAAGTTCTTTATAATGGAGGGTCAGTCACGTTATCACCATTTTACAGATGGTGAAAATGAGGTACATATGTGAAGTGGCCCCACAGCAGTCAAAGGCAGAGCCAGGAAGAGAATGCAGATCTCCTGAACTCCTAATCTAGTGCCCTATCCACTAGGCAAAGCTGTCTCCCATAACAGGCTATTAGGGGGATGTAGAGCTCTCTGCACCCCAGAGACCTTTTGATGATGCATCTTACTTGTGGCTTTTAGAAGATTCCTTTGCTAATTTCCCAAGCACAATGTCCATTGAGTACAGCAATCTTCACTTCCTGTCCTAAATTCTTATCCAGAGTTGCTGAATAGCTGTCACATTTGGTCACAGAGGTGGCATGGCCCAGCCTCCCCCACCCTCTATCAAACCCTCCCATTCTTCATGACTTGATGCCCCAGGATCCCTGCCCCTTATACCTTCTGCTCCCCACCCCATCACTGTCCCCTGGGATTCCACACCTCCTATCCAACCCCTCCTGCTCCCGGCCTCCTGTATAATGCCCCTGCTTCCCCACCCCCGACCATCCCTTTGGGACCCCATGTCCCCTATTCAACTCTCCCTGCTCCTCTACCCTTGACTGCCCCCCGGGAACCCTCCCCTGCTCCCTGCCCAATGACTGCGCCACCTAGAGCACTGGGGCTGGTGGTATTGCAACCATGTCATCCAGCTGGAATTCCACCCATGTCACACTGCCCAGAGCATCAGAGCTGGCGACCAGCATGGTGACCATGATGCCCAGGCACTGGGAGAGCTGAGGCAGTGGGGGAGAGAGGGCAGAAGGGAAGGGGAGAGACTAGCCGTCCCTGCTTGCCACGCTACCCGGGAGTTGGGTTGTCTCCTCCTGGCAAGGCTGTCCTAACCCCTCCCTGATGGGAGCTCGGGGGAGGAGACTGAAGGGTCCGATGGGCCAGATGTGGCCTGCGGGCCATACTTTGCCTCCCCCTCTGGTGTATAGAGTGATTCCTATTTTATGTGTAAATGAGTACACTGGACATAATTTCAATGAAAAGTCTGTCCATCTAGTGGTAGCATTTGGTGTGAGCACAGCATCTACCTGTTGTACCTTTGGTCCATTATAAGGGCTTCTAGGTACAACTTCAATATAAATAGCTAATAATAAGGCATTATTGCATATGAAATCTGCTGACAAGATTTTGCTTTCATAGCTATTTCTAAGATAGTACTGTCTAGCAGAAAATGTTAGTTTTGGGGTGAAATCTGGCCATAAGAGGTGATTACTTTTTGGAGCCTGGTAACCTGGTATTTTGCTTTCAATAGCTAGGTTGTGTTCTATGTGCACTATGTTGCACACATTTCTCTTTCAGTATCACAAATGGCATAATCTGATATGACATGTGTCTTGTTACTTTGTGAGGTCCAGTGATTGTGAGAGATTGTTTGTTTGGCAAGAACAGCATTCAAGAGCTAGAGGCTTTTGTTAAAAAAATAGGGATGTTGTCCAAAAGGAATTTGTGAAAACTGCGATCACAGTCTTGCAATTAATAATCAATAATAATTGTGAAGATTTTGTTTAAATTCATATAGCCATCACATAGCATTATATCATAGACATTACTAAAACTGTAGTGGTGACTATGCTAGAGTATTTGAATTGTTTTTTTTTAATTGTGATACTTCCTGTACTCGGACTAGAAAGCATTTCAAATATCACAGTAAAGTCAAATAAAGGGGTCCAGTAAATGCGGGGGTTTTTTGACAACAGAGATCACCGTGTGCTGCGTTGATGAAATAGATTTGCATTTAGACTCAGTTTATTCAAACAGTGCTCAAACCGTCTGGTTAAGAAGCTACAGGGCTTTGTTTTGTTTACAATTATCAGCCTTTAGTATTCTCTTAACCTAACCTAGGGTTGCCAAGTGTCCGGTCTTTGACTGGAATGCCCAGTTGAAAAGGGACCCTGGCAGCCCTGGTCAGCACAGCTGACAAAAAGTCCGGTTGGCCACAGAAGGACAGGCAGGGCCATGCCCAGTAGCTCCGCGCAGTTCCCTGGAAGCAATGAAAGGTCCCTCTGGCTCCTAGGTGGAGGTACAGCTGGGGGACAGCTTTGAGCACTGCCCCACCTCCTGGTACCACCCTCTAACGCTAGTTGCGCAGCTCCCATTGGCTGGGAATGCTATGGTGGATGCCAATGGGAGCTATGGAGCTAGCACTCAAGAGTGGTACCTGCGGGGGAGGGCAGCATGCAGAGCCCCCCTGGCCGCCCCTCAGCCTGGTGCCAGAGGGACATGAAGCCACTTCCTGGGAGTTTCACAGATTTCCTCCATCCCCAGTAGTGCTGGGGCCACCTGAGGTTTATGCCCCGCCTGGAGCCCATACTTGAGCCCCCTCCAACACCCCAACCTCCTAGCCCCAGTCCCGAGCTCTGTCTTGCACTCTGAACCCTCGGCCCTCACCCAGAGCCTCTTCTTAGACCTCCAACCTCTCACCTCTAGTCCCACCCCAGAGCCCACACTCCCAGCTGGAGCCTTCACCCCTTTCTGAGCCCCAAATCCCTGCCGCAGTCTAGATTCCCCCTCTTGTATCCTGAACCTCTCATTTCTGGCCCCAGCCTAGAGCCCACGCCCCCAGCCGAGAATCGCTTCTGTACCACAACCCCTCTGCCAACAGAGGGACCTAGTGTGAACACCCCCTGGTGATTTTTGTTTTGTCAACTTTTGGGTGTCTCCATAAGTTTCGTCGACAAAACTTGGTGGAGTAGCTGTGGCCTAAGGGTTTGACAAGTCCTGGATAAAGTTCCATTTTCCCAAGTTCCAATCCATACTGTAGGAACACTGTAAGTGGCAGATCCTATTACCCCTGGAAGCAGCACATTGTAGGATGACACACAGTCTCTCTACCTTACATTGTCACTCGTCACCACAGGATCCAAGCACTTTCCACCTAAAATCAATAGCAGTAACCACGTCTTGGTGGACTTTGGCGTTGTTCACACTTTTTCAGGGTAAAATCTGTTCTTGGACAGGGTTTTTGATATTTTGTAAGTTGTTGCTAATAATGGTATCACCTGATAACAGTGACCATTTATCCACACCCACAGCAGGCCTCGGGGCCAGGTATGTGGAGGGGCTGGCTCTGCACCCCTTAGAAGCGGTGGAGCTGGGGTATCCATCCCTCAGCACTGCCAGGACCACAGGGCATGCCCCCCTCCCCATTTCTCAGAGCCATGCAAAGCGGCAGAACAGTACTCTGGTGACAATTCAAAGGGGGCTGGCGCTCCGGCCGTTTCCATTGCTGCAGTAGCGACAGAGGTGGCCAGGAGCCCTGGGCCCCTTTGAATCACCTGGCCCCAGGGTAACTGCCCCCTTTGCCTCTCCCTGTGGGCAGGCCTGCGCACACCACTATTCAGTGTGGCTCAGTTTAATTAAAAAGACTCCTCTTTGGCACACAGCATTGGAATTTTACAATATTGGAGTGTTATGGAATTCCACCTGCTAATCTGCTTTGAAAAAAAAGAAAATCAACCACCCAGTGTGCCCAGCAGTGATGGAGTGAGCACACGGGCCGACAGGACCCATGCTCAGGTCCTCACCAATTTGGGGGCCCTACAGGAGCACCAGAACTCTGGCCCTTTTGGCCTGCTCCCCATTTTCCTCCAACACACTGCCCCTGGACAGGACAGAAGATGGAGTTTGTGGTAGCGTGAGCAAGCCAATTCCCCTGCACATGCAGAGCTGCCTGAACCACTCACAGGAGCCCCTCTTTACCCCACTTGGCACAGAGCTCCCCTGAGGGCACCCCTTTCCCCCATGTGAAGTGGAGTTGGCCTGAGGGCTTCCCACTCTGCCATGTGTCAGAGCTGGCCCTAACTCCTCTCCCTCCTCCCCACGGATCCGGCCTGAGTCCCTTGCCCAAGATCTCAGGGCAGGGCTGGCCCAAGCTCTGCCACTTGCCTCTGTTCCCCTAAGCCCCTTTTTGCCAAAACTGGGTATTTGTCCTGTTGGTTCTGGTCGCCAGTCTGTAAGAGCAAAAGGACAAAGGCCCAGGTTTGCCAAAACCAATCAGAACATCTGAGGCCAAAATGGGATGTACGGTCACCGTGGGCCGGGATCCCCATACTGCTGTGGCTGTGCCCCCCTTCCCAATCTGGTCTGCGCCTCCCAGGAGCAGAGGCCAGGACCAGGGCAGATTTAGGGGCCGGGAGTGTTTCTGCAGCTGGGAGCAGAGTCAGAGCTGCAAGAGCCGAGCCACAGCTGGGGCTGGGGGCAGGGCAGCTGCGCCCCCAGACATTCCTTTCTACCCCCTCCAGGGAGCCATGTCCCACACTTTGAGGACCACTGCCCTAGGCTGTGGTAAGAGCCACCCAGGGAGCCCGGGCAACTGTGGGGAGCTATAGATCCTCCACCTGCCTTGGGCAGGGGCCAGGCTACCCTAGAGCAGCCCCCAGCACATCCCTACACCCAGAGCAGGCGGAGGGTCCAGGGCTCCCCACAGTGGCCCAGGCTCCCTTGGCAGCTCTTACCACAGCCTGGCTTCCCTCCAGCTAGCCAGGGGGCGGGGTCTTTGGGGAAAGGAGAGGAGCAGGGGGCAGGGCCCCAGGGCAGGAGGGTAAATTGGGGGGAGTATATGTTCTTCATTCCCAGGGCCCAATAAATCTCAATTTGCCTCTGATTTGTAGCTGTGGGTAATGCAGTAATCCAAGTAGTCTCCTGCAACCCAAATCACATGAGGGTCATGGGGCACCTTTGCTCCAAATGCTTTCAGTAAGAGCGTCCCCTTTTTTTCCACCGATCACCCTCAGAGAAGATGCTCTCTTGGCATGGAGGCATCATGTATAACCACAGACACAGCTGTGCCTTGCACAAGTCAAACACTTCCTGGCACTGGGAGAATTCTGCAGCTTTCTGCCTCTCCTCCTCCACCCCCTCCTTCCCCCCAACACACACACTTCCAACGAAATGTGTTTGTTTGTAAAAGGAAATGTGGTACAATGAAAACAGAAAAGTAACCACTGATGTAACAAAAACAACAAATGTGTTCCTGATAAAAGGAGACCATTTTTTTCCAAAAAATGTTAATTACCCTGAAACAGCGACAGAAGGCAAACTCTGCACAACTCTCATTCTGCAAAAGTTTCAAGGGTGTCTGAAAATGGAGGGGAGACAGAAACAGGGCTGATCATACTTGGCACTGCTGCAATGAAGGACCCCAAAGCGACAGTGACTGTAGCCTCACAACTGTGCTGAGGTACAGGGAAGTCTGATGATCATCCCCATTTTAAACACAGGGAAAGTGAAGTTCAGAGAGATTATGGACAAAACTGTCCAACTGGAGTGACAGAAGTAGGAAACCTATATTCACCGGGGAGTGAACTGAGCATGGATTTTTTTCAAAATGCTAGTGAAGTCGATGAGAGTTGTGGCAGCTGAATGCCTCTGAAAATCAGGCTTCATCAGGTACCAAACTTTCAGCACTCCATTTTGAAAATGTTCACCTGAGTGACTGGTCCGAGATCAAGCAACAGCTTCAAGCTCAGAACCCAGCTTTCATGATTTCAGCCCTCTGCCACAAGACTACCCTTCCTCTGATGAGGCAGGGCAGCAATCGCAGGTACCCGTGGTTAGGGTGTGTAGGGGCCATTGACCTTGCCCCCACAAGGAGAGCTTGACTCTTGGATAGTCAGCGCTGAATAAGTAGCTCTGCACTGTACCAACACTGCCCTATGAGCAGTGGCCTCAACCAAAAGTAGGGCCACAAGATGTCAGAAGGGAAGATCAATCTAAGCTTCCTCCTCTGGTCTAGCTGTCAGAAAGGGGTGAGAGTCTGGCATTGAGCTCCTCCCTCCCCCTCTAGTCCCAGTGCTAGACAGGGAGACAGGCAGGCTCATGAGATGATCAATTTAGATGGAGAATTCCTAGGGGCTGCCTGCTTTGCTTGTTCTTATGGCCTGCTCCAAGTGCATGCCTCTGCCTAAATGGTGGTATGAACTCAAGCCAGGGTTGGCTTTTGTGATTTACAGTGCTCCAGGCTGGACAGTTTGGGTGTGTGGAAACAGAGCCTTGACCTGTTCCCTCTTCTGGTCTGTCTGCTCTTGGGTTGGAATCAGACAGTGGACTCCCCCAGTTTTCCCCCATATTCACCCCAGTGAAAATGTTTCCCTAAATTCTGGTATCTCATTGCTAGAGATGGACCCAACCTGATACGCTGGATCTGAGCACGTGCACACACGCACCCACCCCTCTTCACAATGTGTGCCACCAACATTTAAATTCAGATTCAAATGCTGTAGCCGCGGCCCCTCTCTAAGTACCATAAGGCATGCTGGGGAGTCCCACAGGATTTCTAGCGGAGAGTGGGCAAGCTGGAACCATCTTCATAAGGAACCTCCTCCCCCTGACTACCTGTAATTAGACACTGACACGGTGTCTAGAAGGCTTCACCCACCCGCCCAGCAAGCCACCATGTCCCATTCAAACTTTGCGATGCGTTGGTTGGTCCCATCACTTTTTGGTACCTGTCACAAGGGAAAGGAACGACTCACTTTCCAGGGCCCTGTATTCTTCCAGCAGCAGGAGCAGAGCAGAGAGTCATTTCATGGGCTGACTCCTCTTGGGAAGAAGAGAAGTTTCTATTTGCTCCTCTGCTCCTTAGCAAGGTGCTCACCTTTCTGGGCAGAGAGTGCTATTTCCACGCAGCTTTGGTCAAGGCAGGGCCTTTGCCTCCTTCACTCATTGGGTTTCATGCCAATCCATGATATTTTGGTTCTTTTTAGTGAGAGTTGTGTTCTGAAGGGTGTCAGACTAACACACCTGGGGCATGGACATCCTCTCCCTCTCCACAGAACAGGTACAAAGCAAAGCAGCTCTTCCCCCGTAATGCCCCACTGGCCTGGCTCTACCCTGATTTGGAGGACCACTTCTAAGAGGAAGAGGGTGGTCTAGTCTCCTTTCCAGCTCACTTCTTGGCCTTTCTCTTGAGGCTGGCCCAAAGGACTCCAGTTGGAGCCAGCTATGGCTTTGACTTTGTGGCAGACATCTGACTACCAGGCACTGGACTGAGGCCACCAAACAACCAGCATATGTAAACACTGCTAACCTGGGCAGGATTCAAACCAGCAACTTCAGGGTCAAAAGGCTCTATATCCCAGTAGCAAGCCCCTAAAGTGGCTAATCCTCCCAGTCTGGGTGTGCTTATTCAATATGCTCAGCTCTCTTGCAAAGTCATATAATAGCAAGCCAGACAATCATTTATTGCTCTCAATCCACTACATTTTAATTGGTGGTTCCCATTGTCTGTCAGAGAAAAAAAATGTTTTCAAGATAAAGACTTGGATGACTCTTAAACCCTACCAGAAAGAACATCACTTCTTATCTGAAGCATTAGAAGCCTCTTGTTGATGTCAAGATAACATAAAAAAATAATGGGTTTAGCAGGTGTCTTTAGGCCTCATCCACTTCCCATTGACAACAATAAAAGCTGGACCAGATGCACAGTATATATAATCCCCCTCCCTCTTCACAGGACACTTCCAAGGGCTCTGTTTCCTTTGATCTTACCACACAGTTCAGTACAAGGCTGGCTTATGGGGAGCCAGCTTCATTGTGTTTCAAGACAGAATGATCTAGCAGTTGCTTCCTTTTATGGCCTTGGGTTACTTACGCTCCATCTCCGTACACTTTGATGGCATTGACACAGTTCTTGTTCCAGCCCTGCCCTTGTAGGAAAGAGCAATCGTCAGTGAACTCCATGCAATGACCACTAAAATGGCTCCCATCAAATATTTCCATTCTGTAATGCGCTCCATGCTGGGAACAAAGGGATTTGTGTAAACTCAAAAGAAAATGCATCGCATTGTTTCCCCTGATTGTAAAAGATAAACAGAAAGCAAGAAGAATACCTCATTATGGAAACGTGGGGAGAGGGGACAATAACACTGCACGCCCATCAACACATGTCCACAATAAATACAAATACCCACCCAAACAAACAGTTCTCTCACAAAGAGTTCTTTCACAAAAATGGACACACAAACTCCTCCCCAAAATATACCTCTACAATACTGACATATCTGCATAACCTGCATTCACACACAAACTTATTGCTCACATTGTCCTTACTACATATACCTCTAAATCTCTCCTCCACCTAACAAATACTTAAACACTGTTCACAAAGACACATACCACACAAACAACACTATACACACAACCATTTCCAGCTCCACATATACACTTAAAAAAACCCAAAATTGCCACACATAGACACAAAACATTAGACATTTGCATGAGCAAAAGTACAAGAACATAGTGCAAAAAATTAAATAAGAAATCCAAAACATACAGCGGTATTAGATTATTTCCCCAGCTTGTACTTTTCTTCAGTTCCGAACATATCTGTGGTTATTTACACAAGATGTTGTTCCTTTCTTTAAAAATAAAATATAAACCTTCCCAGAGCCCTAGCTATACAAGCCTTCAGGGGTGAGTTGAGGTAAATGCCTTTGGGGGAATTTTGCTGTCGTTTCCATTGGTATGTGTGATGGAGTTAGTCTAAAGAATTTTTTAAGCAGAATTCAGAGAATACCTAATATATTTTTCATATAAATTGCATTATGCATGAAAAAGCTACACTGTAGTGCCAAAAATCCCATAGCATTCTCCAGCAGTGGAATCTTAGATACCATTCCTGACCAAACATATTTCAGTGTAACCATTGCCTGAATTGTTGAAATATTTTAAAACTCACTCGTATAAGAGCAATGGAGCACAGGCTTGAGGGAAAGAAAAGCAGTCATGGCCCACAGAGGTTCAGTCATGGATCTGGAAACAAGGTTCTGTTTGGCACCCTTGATACAAGCTCATATTCCCCCTCTCTGGTTTTGTATTAAATATTGGGAACCACCCCCTGCACAATACACTGATAACGGCCATGAGGGGCACTGCACGGGGCATGCCTTAGGTATCTTGTTGAAATGCGAATATAAAGACAATCTTTTCCCTTACTGAATGAAAAGGCCAGGTTCCAACAACAGAGTCCACTACCCCACACATCTACTTTTACCTCCCCTCAGGCCAGGCTAAAGGAATGATACATCTCATCCTGGCTGATGTGAGGTCACTCACCCAGCAAAGTTAGTAAATGAGTGACTGATTTCAGGGTATGCCAACTAAGAATTAAAAAGCTATAATCACTAATGAGAGGTGTCCGGGGTGAATCAGTGGTACACCAAGAATAGGGCTACAACCAATCTTTGACCTGTACCACATACAGGCTTGAATGGGGTGACACCAGACACCCGTCATTCTTCTCGTGTGGTGTTTCAGCGTCTCCTGGCCCCAACCAACACATCCTTGGCAGTCTTCTAACAGACCCTCACACCACATACACCACCATGGGACAGACAGCAGTTTTGGCCTGATACAGCTCCCACTGATATCTTCTCATGGCAGTTTAAATGCAAGAGAAGGTCCTCTTTGGCAGCTTGGCTCATTGGCTGACAAATCCTTATGAGCTAATGAGACACCGGACATGTAATGAAGAACAAGGCCCTCCAGAGGACTTAGTCCAAAGAGGCTCCTGTTTATGTACAACCTCATTTTAGTTTGCTGGATACTGGTCAATCAGCTTTCAGGACTTCCAAAATGAGCTGCTTGCATAGGAGTAATGTCCGGATTCCTAAATTTGACAGGATGGTCTACTCTAAATAAAGTCTAGGAAAGCATGTGCATATTCTGGGTAGTTTTAATCCATTATTTTATGCGCGTGCGACACACACACACACACACACACACACACACTCCCAATGGATTTAGTGGCTATATTAACCTGTAAGTGACCATACCCAGTGAGTAATTTTCTTTAACCATTCTCCCATCAGAAGCAGGTGAAGTCATGATCAAATGAAAAGATCAGACCAGGTTCAGTTTCCCCCTCCCCCCCACTCTAAATCCCCCCAATTAAACTTTCTCCTCTGTTTTTGTTTATTTACTTTTTTTGGTGATCAGAGCCATATTTAATATTAGTTAGGGGTGCTCAGACTTTGAAACACAGAAGATAATATGGGTGACTTTTCCAGGAGACTGAGGGCTGTCCTGCAGCAGCATTCTCCTCTCTGATTTGCCCAGCAGATTGTGATTCCAAAGGCCTGTCTTCTCTATATACACAGATTGCTAGTCGGTGTTAGTAGGAACTCTGCACACACAGGGAGAGCAGAATATCAGAGTGGACCCCTGCCTTGTGCACAGAACCTTGATATTCATTTGCATGTAAATATAATATTTCATAATATTTGAGATTGCAAATAAATGCATGCAATGTTGTCGGAGCATGGCCCTCACATATAAAAACCACAGCAAGATTGTACTCCATTAAAACTGCTGAGTTGGGAGACAGAATACAGATTTCCCCTTTTTCCTAAAAACATGGGAAATTATGAACAGAATGCATAGGCCACAGAGTATCTTAACAAAGTGTCTAGTTTCCCCAGCATGCTGTTTACTATCTAACTGTATATTGTTTCTATAAAGCGTGTTTTCTCGGATATCAGCTAACATGGAAGATAAAAGCACAAATTCATCCTTCTCAACCACAGGTTCCAGCCACAAAAACAAACTTTTTAGAACCAAATCAAAAGTTGGCACTAACCATTCCGACAGGCTTGCAGGAGCCCAGATGATCATTATGGCCATTCCAACGGTAGAAGTTAGGGTATTCCCCATGCTCCAGAATGTATTGCTGTCCTCGGAAGTCAGGGTGCTCAAAACAGATCCAAGCTCCACTCTGTACACAGATAGAGTTCACTCGGTTCATGAAACCTCTGTCCTGGAAGTTATCACAGTTCCCATAGACCTCCAGCTTCCTGCCTGTGAAGTATTTGCCGTCATAGAATGTGATCTGAAATGAGGAGGGAGAGGATGTTGTATTATGGTGCATGACAACACAGACTGCCTGCCTGTAGCATGCACTGTTATTCTGAGCAGATGGGATTCTCCGGCCAACATAGTGGTTCTATGTCCAACCACAGAAGAACTAAATTGTCACTGAAACATTTGTTTTAATGGGTATTGTAACACAGCTCAAGTTTACAACACAGCATGTGGCTTTTATGCCACCTCTCTCTTGTTCTTTTGTAAATATAAAAGTTTGAACAGGAAGCACAGCTATCAAAGTATACCACATTCTAGTTGCTCTTTTGCTCTCCTTAACAACTTTGCTTCCATTTCTCCACGCTCATTGTTAACAGTATCATCACATGTTCTCTTTCTGCCTCATCCTAACCTAGGAAAATTCCTACTCTCTCAGCCTAGCGAGAACTCTGGCTCTTTGGTCTGAACCGAGGACCAAACAGTTGGTTTTTTACTTACTTTTCCCGAACACTGAGACATTTTCTGCTGGATGCAAGCCAAAGCCTAAGCAGAAGCCAAACCAAAAATGTGATCAGCAGAAATGTTGGATACCCCACTATATACCAGTGAGGGGAGACGAGGCTGGTATCGCGAGACCTGCTTAACAATACGGCAGGAATAGGAGGCTTTGAAAATTCATGCTTAGTAGGCAGAACTTCCACTATCAGGCCCTGCTGAGTCCAGAGTTTTGATTTAGTGCATATAATTTAACAAAAGATGTGTTTGGCAGGGATTTGACCGATTAGTGTTGCACATTTAGAGTTCCTTTTCGAGGACTTTGTTTTTAGAACCAGCAATAAGGAAATCAGAAAAAGGTGGCTGCTCGGAAGCAGGGATTCTTTTACTGGCATTTTCTCTTTATCTTCTTTTTAAATGGGCCATTGTTTTTCAGCTAATTCCCATCTGTGGGGGCTGGAAAGCCAAAAGTGAGCGTCTTTGGCAGATTCCTTAACAATAATGATTTTTATTTCATCCATCAAAGGAACTGCCTCTCATCCATCCTTAAAACTTTTTTAGACAGCCCGAAAGATAAACACCTCACCCTCTCTGGTGCACAGAGTCTATGCTTAAAAACTCACAAAATTATTCATTGTTTGTCTTTTTTTGTTAATGTTCTGGTAGCTCAACCCTGATGCACCTAAACACCAAGATATACATAAATAATTTGGGATTCAAATGCTTCCCACGAATTTTAAGCAAAGGCATGAACAGATTTCACAAATACCAGTAAATATGGCTCCCTTGGCATAAAGCTTCACGTTCTATAATCCGCAAGTTTCTTAAAGGTGACAAGCAACCAAAAAAAAATACTTATTATTACTTATATTACAACAGTGGCTCAATCACCATCAGGCCTCATTGTGCAATACTCTGTACAAACACAGTAAAATAGTCTCTTACCCAAAGAGTGTGCAGCAGGAGCAGGCAATAATTTTTGATGGGGGCCACTCCAAGGTTTTGGCAAGTGATCAAGGGTCATACTTTTCTATGGAGGAGATGTGGCATCTGGGAAAGAGGTTGGGTGCAGAAGGGAGTTTGGAGTAGGGAACTGGGGTGCAGGAGGGAGTTTGGATGAAGAAGGGGGGATTGTGACCTCGGCAGGGAATTGGGAGTGCAGAGTCCAGGAGGGGGTATGGGTGCAGGAGAGGATTCCAGCCTAGGGGAGGGATATAGGAGGAGGTGCAGAGAGTTTGGGTGGTGTGAGCTGGGGCAGGAGGCAGTGATGACCTGGGGCAGGGAGCTGGGGTATGGAAGGGGGGTGGGGTGCCAGAGGCAGGCTTTGGCCAGGAGGCACTTACCTAGGCAGCTCCTAGCCAGCTGCCCAGCAGGACCCTAAGGCAGGCTCTCAGTGGCTCTCTGCACTGTGTGCTGAGGAGGGGCGGAGGCAATGTGTGCATGTAAAATACTGCAGTGGTACCACTGCACCACTGCAGCTGCACCACTGGGGCACTCCAGCTAAGGCGCTACCTATACCAATGGGATATTTACTCCCACTGGCACAGGTACTTCACCTTCCCAAGAGGCACTTTGGTGGGTAAGGACTGTGGATTTTTCATATGCTTGAGCAAAATAGTTATACCAACCTAATTTGCTCACAAATTAGGCCTAAATTAAACCTTACTTGGCTAGGTTTAATGCATTTGGAAGCCTGTTGTTTCAATGCAGATGGAATATATGGGCTGGCCTAAAGGTGTTATCATAACCCACTCACTGTCCAACAATAAACAATGATACACAAGATCCAGGGCTTGGTATAACAGACTGCAGCCTGCTTAGCACATTAAAATCCTTTACATTTTTCTTAAAGACACAGAAAAGAAGGAAGAGTAGTTAAAGCATTTGAAATGTAAATATTAAGTAAAGTGTTTTTTTAACATCCCTTGTTCCCACTCCCTTTAGCTGTAGACTGTTTTTAGAAGAAATTTCTCTCTCTCTCTCTCTCTCTCTCTCTCTCTCTCTCTCTCTCTCTCACTCACACACACACACACACACACACACACACTTTCACGGTTTCTTAGCTGGTCTTAAAGATGCTAGTAACTGTCTTTTTTGGGGAAAAGTAAAGTTAGTTGAAATGGGCTGGGATGTCTTTGCTGATGTTATGGAAGTCCAGTATCAGATGGAAAAACCTTTCTCTGACAGCCTCTCAGATGGTATTAAAGATGGGAGCTGTCATTCAAGGTGGTGTCTGGGATGCAGCTTGAGCCCCCGGAGGTGGCAATGTCATCTAGGTCATTCTCATTCTGGTCAAAATGCTTCTCGGGATCAGGATGGTGAAGGCCCAGGAACTCAGGAAACAGTGGATGAAGCTCACTCCAGTAGCCCTTGTCTGTTATTTCCATCTGTTTTTCCTTCAGGTTTTTTGTACTTTCCTCACAAAAATCTTTCTCGTAAGGACTTTAAAAAAAGGACTGATGGGAGGAATAGCTCATCCCTTCGTTATTTTGTTTACCAATTAGGCTAGTAGTCAAGAAACCAATTTTGGCGCATTAACTTCATCATCCCCTCTCTTGTTTTTAACAAGCATAATATTAACTCAGTCCATGAATCATGTGAATTTGGACTTTTTGTTTAGACTAAGTCAGTTACTCAGTCTCTCTGCTTTCTTTTCATTCTTTTCCCCATTAATATTTGTTGTTATAGGTTATTACATAGGCACTGATTTCTCAACCTCCCCCATTCATCCTGTGCCCTTTCCCCACTCTACCCTTTTACACCCCCTCCCCCAGGGTGCCCCATATTTAACTTGTGCCTCCCCATAGTGGGGCCAGAGGGCATGATGTAAATGGCAGCCCAACCCAGGGCCATCATGCTCTCCTCTCCCCATGTTACCTGCAGGGGGTGCTTTGTCCTTTGTCCTCCCTACCCAGGCTCGTTCTGCTGCTGTCTCTTGCAGGCAGGAGCCGTGGGGGAGGGGCAGCAGGAGGGAACTGCATTTAATGCCAGCCCCTCCTGACTGGCAGCTGCCTGAGAGAGTCTGGCTGGGGAGGTGACATCCAGTCCCCACCTGGGCTCAGGTAACACACCTGGGCAGGGAGCGGAAGTCACCTCACCAGCCTGGCCTTCTCAGGCAGCTGCTGTGCAGGGCTGCAGGGCAGCTCCCAGAAGTTGGCCCTACCTTTTCCACTTGCAGCCTCTGGGCCTTGCTTTGCCCAGGCCCATTGTGCCTCTTCCTGCCCCCTGCTTCACGCCCCCCACCCCCCACTTCCAGTACCTCCGGCTTGAGTCATGACACGGGCCCACTGCTGTCAGGCAGGCAGCTCTGATGGGGGGATGAAAGGCGCTGATTGGGGGGGCCAACTGCTGGCAAGAGGCACTCGGGGGGAAGGAGAGGCCTGCCAGTGGGTGCCCAGCAGCCGCTATTTTTTTTCAGCACCTATGGGTTATTATAGCGTTTTACGAAATGTTACAGTTGAGCTCACAATTCAGGTAAATGTACAGGTCCCATTGTCACAACAGTGTTTGTTGTCGTATGACCCTTATCTAGCCGGGGAGGAGGTGTGTGCTAATATCAGTCCTCTGTTATCAGCCCTCAGAAGCCACCCCCAGAAAGGTGTACACTATACTACTTCCAGCTGGATTCTCCAGGGACCAACAAAGAATTTTTGGATAAATAACCTGGTGTTAAACTGGCTTAGGGTCTTCTTCCTGATCGAGCTAATGGACAGGACCCCTGGACCACAGAAGTGCCTCAACCTTCAACCAAGGATTGGAAGGACTTGATTTACTGAGGCCCAATATATGCTTGTTCTGAGATGAAGCTCTGTTGAACTTGTAACCACAAGGAAGCCCCTTGGGTGGGCTTTGAAGGACTGCTTCTGTCACAGCCAGTGTCAGGGTGGGGCAAACTCTGGTAAGCTTTACATGCATGTAGGTTCTTTTATTGTTTGTCAACTCTTTTCTCTGGAATGCTTTGTATCTTAAGAAGAAAGTCGGCTTGCACAGGGATTGCTGTGTGGTACCTTATAACTTATAACCTTATAACAACCTGGAATACCCTGGTCAGCAGAGAGGTCTCTGTCCAAGAAAGGCAATAGCTGTGGAGTTAGAAGCTTAACAGTGGGTGCCCTTGCTGAACCTGTGGGAGGAAATACAGTAATTGCTGATACCCTGAATTATGACAGTACCTAATAAAATTATGGCATCACAGGAGACTGAAAGGTGAACTATTGAGAGGGGAAGATTGTTTTAGCTTCCCAGACTCTTTAAAAGACTTTTTTTGTTAGCAACCATTTTATTTAAATGACTAATGAATAATGTGGAGAAAGGGGGAAATAGTTAAATAGTAAACATTCACACACCCTTGTCAATTAGGTATAACCTTCCCCCCCCCACACACACACACATATGTAACTACATGGTCTGAGATCCTTCATACCTAGAGGTCTTCCAGTATGAATGGGAAATATCAGGCTTGACATTCCTAATATTTATTAGGTTAAAAAAAAAAGCTTCATCTGAAAGAAAAAGGAGGCAGAAAATAGCCACCTTTAAATGTTTGTAGGGATGCAGGAAACCGCAACACAAAAAATCTAGTGAGGCATCTCATCAAAATGCTGGCATTATTTTCTAAGTGCTAAATTAGTCACACATTATCCCAGGAAAGTAATGAACATATGGAAATTCACAAGTTAAAGAGCTACCGAGATCTCATTGCATTCTCAGCATCATTAAAATCAGACCTGCACGGTGTGCTTAATTCTTGGATAAGCAGGATATGAATCATATGTTAATTTCCACTGTCTTCTTCAGCTTAATATTACTCCCCAGCAATCTTTCCAGATGGTATTACTGTAAGGGGTGCATGTTTCACAATAGCTTTCCCAAATTAGAGAACACCCATCAGCAGACACTAACAATGTTCTTAAGTGCCATGCTTATGACAGCACTGTGGTGGGAGCTGTCACTTGGAGGCCTGGTGATAAGGGGCCCCATCCATCTTTTTATTGTATCTACCTGTTGCCTCTCATCCACATTGACTATAAACATTTTGAGGCAGGAAACTGACTTGTCAAGCTGTGGGTACTGCCAAGCACACAGGGACCCTGATCCTTGACCAGGGCCTTCCCGTGCTACCACAATACAAATATGAAATAATACCAGTTACCAAGGGAGAGAGGAGTCACATCAAAAATACTGCACATAGAGAGATGTGTATGTGAAAACAGTAATAGTAAAGAATCATAAGCACAGACATGGGTTCCTTGAACTGAATATTTACCTTTCATTAAATGAAGGAAAGGTTGCCAATGAACAAGAGCTCAAAACAGCAGTCAGTGGCTTTCAGAACTAATGCCCCCTTCCTAACACTCCCAAGCTGCTCTGCCACTCAAGCTCCTTTACAGATGTAGATGTGTGCATGCTAGAGCAATGCGTTACCCTTTGTGTGCTCCTCCTGATGCTTCCAACCCATAGGAACACGATAGATCGCGTCTAAAAACTAACAGACCAAACAGAAGAGAAATACAGATTCTCTCTGTTGCTGCGGCCATTTTCCAGGAATGAAAGCTCGGAAGAAGGGTGTGAACCTTCGGAGGTTTGGAATTTGGGTTCAAAATGGCTAAGTGTGGAGGGTGTTGATTTTTATCCACCAAGACCAAATCTCTTGGGTAGGAAAAGTCAGGCTTGAAATCTCACAAGATCATGCCCTCCCCTCACCTTTCATCCCAAATGAGTGGGGTGCATAGGAACACTGCTTCAGCTCCAGGCCAGAAACTAGAAGTTAGAGGAAAACAATAAGCAAATATTTTTAAACCTCAAAAGAAGGTTGGATTTGAAATTGGTGTAAAAATGGCCTCAGGTTTAGGGATGAAGATTGTTGCCTATCCCTCACCTACCTGGGTGTTGGAATACTAGACTCAGCATGAGCAAAATTTTCAACACCTCCCAAGTCACATCAGAGCCTAAATTCCATTGAAAAATCAGTGGATGAAAGCACCTAAAGTATTCAGATGGTTTTAAAAATTGGGACTTCAATTGCTTTTGAAACTTTCACCCTATATCCTGTTCCCTCCCTCTCTGATACCTGGCTGGAACAGTCTATTCTATTCTGTGTAGGCTCCTACACTACGCTCATCATTATATTATCTGAACACCCTCAGATGCATAAGCCAGCCAAGTCTTATGCAATATGCTACAGTATTGCAGGGCTAATATCGCCAATTATCTATAATGAACAGAAATGCAATAAGACTGGCTGGCTGCACTCCACTCATTTTTGCATTTACAGCAGTGCTCAGCAGGAGCACTTACATCACATTTTGGAAATATAAACATTAGATGATTAATCCTCAGCACTTACCTGGGAAGTAGCCACGTGGCGCCAGCCCCATTTCACAGATCGGAAGATTGAGAGGCAGGGCTGTCAAGGTCAGAAAATGTGTCAGAGACAGAACTCAGGAATTTCTGCTTGCCAGACCTATGCCCAGGGGACTAGGTTGCTTCACGTAGACTCCATGGCATGACATCAGCCTCTTTTAAGAAAAAATAAATTGATTCCGTGTTTCCTACTGACTGTGTTTCAGAAATGGAGGTATGAGGCAAATTCATAGGAGCTCTGCTCATACTATTATGCTTCTCAGTCCATTGTACCCTGAATGTTCAGAGATCAATAGCTTTGAAGACCTCTCTATTCTGCCTCCCCATGATACTCATGCCACTCTGACCTGCCTCCCCTGTGATAAATGATTTATTCATGCTGGAGTGTTTCACAAACTCATTTTTTTCAGCCTCGATCTCGCCCTGGGAGTTAGTCAGACATCAAAGACATGGCGGTAGCCCTAGAGAGGTGGCAGCTATCCCCAGACACTCCCACACTGTGGCACCAGCCATGTTAGCAGTAGCCAGGGAATGAAATGGCTGTTGTCTGCTTTTTCTCCATCATGACTGTGCATCCCCTCCCCACTCATTAAACACCAGTGCATGCTGGTTTTGTGGTGAATGCTGTCATGCAATCCACTGCAAGCTCCCCTCAATCCAAGCTGCCATCCTTTGTACCCCTCTTCAACAATCTGTCTGTTCAGCATTCCCTTTCTAATGATGTCTGTGCTGGCATCAATTTTATTTGGAACAGGACTCACAATTTCCCATGTTGCTTCTCCACTGGAATCCTTCATGCTCATCATTTGCTTGATCTCTATCTCAAGTTAAATTGCCTTGATCTTTATCTCGTCAATGGCTTTATTCGTGGCCTCCAAAATGTTATCTCTACAGCATGTTTCTGGTCAGAAAACTTACTTCTCAATGACACTTACTTACTCAGTAAAGCTTGTCTCTGGGTGTGCCCCTTCTTCCGGACACAGAAGGGATGACAGAGGGTTGAGACTCACCCTTGAAATCTCTACAGTGGTGATTTTCAACTTTTTTTTTTTCATTTGCAGACATCTAAAAAGTTTTGAATGGTCCCCTTTGGACATCTTAAACATAGTCTGCAGACCCCCAGAATGTCTGCGGACAACAGGCGGAAAACACTGCTCTAGAGTGCACCAGAGGTTCATCTCAGGCCCTGTCATGGCCTGCTGAATTCTTCTTGGAAGTCAATGAGGAGTGTTCTTCAGGAAAGACCTAAAAAAACAAGACCGAATGTGAATATGAAGCTCCCGTGACACTTACAGAAAGATGTGGGGCTTGTCCATGTTCTTCAGCAAAATGTCTTTCATGCTATTGTATTTCCTGGGGGCCTTCCTTCTCCTCAATGGCTGCACTTTAGAGTCCTTCTGGAGGAAGGGTGCTATCAAAAGGATATAAGATTTCTACAAAATTGTCAACTAAATTCCAACTACAGCTCTTTATTAATAATACTCAGGATTCACGTGGGCTTCAATTCAACAAAGCACTTAAAACACATGCTTAACTTTAAGCACATGCTTAGTCCATCCCTATTCAGCAAAACACTTTAAGCATGTGTCTAAATCATATTGACTTTGCAGGGATTTAAGTATGTGTTTAAGGATTTTGCTGAATCAGAGCCAGAGTGCTTTTCATCTGTAAAAGATGCAGCAAACATGAAATATTAAATGCCTAGGTGTGTGAGGGTGTTGAGGACACAAGGAACCTGGGACCCTTTCACACAGAGTGGGCTACAGCTGAAATCCTCACTTCTGATCATTGGCTCTTCTGCAGGCACTAGCTGCTCCAAAAAGGATAGGGAGGGAAACATGGTCATTGTCTTGTACCTGTCACATCAGCCAGCAGTTTGTCAGTTACGAAGGGGGATACGCACTGTCACCCACCTCCCAGCACGTGCACACAACAAGCAGCAGGGAGTAGTTTCCCTCACTGGGGCATAAGGACTCCCACAGTTCCCTCAGCGCAGTGTGTAGCTGCACCACTCCCTATTCAAAGTGATGTCTTAGATACGTCTACACTGCAAGCTTCTTTGGGAATAAGCTTTTCCAGAAGTTATCTTCCAGAAAAGCTTATTTTGAAATCGAGCGTCCACACTACAGGGAAGCCTCAAAATTAGTCCAAGGCAGGCTCTCCTAATGTGAACGCACTATCTCGATTTAGATGCCCAGGAGGCACTGGGGAGGAATAACTTTAGAATGGCCCTGGTGAGGAGCTATTTGGACATAGCAGCAGTGGAGTGTCCCCACACATCCTCTTCCAAAAAAGCTTTTTCGGAAGAGGTGTTATTCCTTGTGGAATGAAGTTTACCAATGTTGGAAAAAGCCCTTCATTATTTCCATTTTCCTTTGAAATAACGCAATTGCTGTGTGGACACTAGTATTGTTTTTCCGGAATAACGACTCTTATGCCGGAAAAACGGTGCAGTGTAGACACACCTTTAATGGCACACTCTGGCCCTAGATAATTCATCTTCACTAGTCCCTGGGAAGAAGGACACAGCTTGACTCTCGGACTGCTTTGGGTGTCTTTCAACTTCTCTGATCCTCAGAGCCTAGGATGACATGTATTTATTTTAAATATTTATACCCCGCCTCTCTATTTGAAATATTAGAGGTGGCTTACAAAAATTTTTTAAACACAATACAAATATATATAAACATTTCGAATACATTGCAGTGTTGGAAGGTAGGAAGGGGGGAAACAGCTGACCAGTTTAAAAGTCAGAACATTCTCTCAGTAGGCTACTTCATGGGAGAGAGGACTCCACAAGGTCGCTGCTATAGAGTGACATCTCTGACCTACATCCCGCGGGATGCACCGGCCTGATGACAGGATATGGCCAGAACTGAATTCACTACACTTCAGTTTGAAAAACCCAAATACAATGAACCGCCCCCCGCCCAAACCCTATATTTGTGGCAGTCATCCTACACAGGTCTGAGTCTTGACCCCTGCCTCCCATGGCCCAGCCAGCTACTTTCTCCCTCCACCCTACCCACCTCCCAATGGTCCTGTCCACCTGCTTCCTAACTCTATCCCCACACCTGCCTCCCAATGGCTCAGCCAGCTACTTTCTCCCTCCCCCTGCACCTGCCTCTTAGTGGTACAGCCTATCTACTTATTCCTGCTTCCCACATCTGCCTCCCAGTGCTCCATCTTCCCACCCAACACACCTCACTCCCAATGGCCCAGCCCACCGGCTTCCTCACACCTCCACCTCCCAATCATCCAACTAGCTGCTTTCTTCCCACCGCCCGCCGATAGTCCAATCCAGCTGCTCTCCCCTCCCCTCAGCTGCTGTTGTTTGTCCTCCCACCCTTCCTCTGGACAGCCTCGCCAGGCGCCAGTGCCTTCTTCACACTCAGGGCCTCTCTCTCAGCCTTCTGAATGGCCCCTCTCAGCATCTGACCCAGTTGCTGGAGCATCTGCCTGGCCATATCAGCTCCTGGCTGCCGCAGCACCCTCACCACCCAGCCATTGAGATTAATGAATTAAAATGCAGCCACCCACATGGCTCAGAGACATGGACTTAATGTAAGACACACACACACACACACACACACACACAAATCTTCTGTTTGGAGGGGTGGGGGAGAGGGCAATTACAAAGGAATCTGGTCTTGCTCACTCCACCAGGGCCGGCCCACAACATTTTGGCACCTGAGGCGGGGAGCTCAAATGACGCCCCCATGCCCCTTCGCTTGGGCCAAAACTTTGAAAGGTCTCAGTTCTTGCCCTCCGTCCTCCAGCACAGCACTCCACCATCTCTGAGCATCTAGAGCAGAGAGAATACATATGCACCAGCCGCAGACACAATTTTCTACACTCTGGGTCCTAGTGGCACCCTCCCCCCCCCAGTCTGTCATGTGAGGCAGCCGCCTCAGTTTGCCTCATGGTAAGGCCAGTCCTGCCTCTTACCATTGTCAGTGCCCCATATATACCTCATTTCCCTGCCATGGGCTAATCCTTACTCCCTGGGATAGAATACACATTAGCCCTAAAAGACTTACTCTCAGCAGCAACTGCTCTACTAGCTCCTCCCTCCAGCGGCCGCAGTGTTCGTGTATCTTTCCTTTTCATAAAGATAAAACTTCTGGTTTTAGTGATGGAGACTTGAATCCCCCTGCATTTCCACAGTCAGGGGTCTCTCATAACTTGTTGTAGATTCTGTTTTCTGCCACTTCCATATCCCTGCTCCTAAAGCACAGAGCACAGTCATCTGCAAGTAGAATTACATTCACTCCAGCACTTAACTTGTTTTAAGACTTTATCATAATATTTAATAGGGTTGGGCTGATAATGCTTCCTGGTGGAGTATTATTTTTAATATTGTATGTATTCATCATTACTTTCCCAACTCTGGCCTGCATGGTCCTTTCACTCGAAAATTTCTAATCCACCAGACATTCTTCTCCTTATCCCTAATGCACCTACTTTGCACCATAAACCTTGCCTCCATCACATGTGATATGCCTTTTCAATAGCTGGAAAGGGGTCTCATAAAGCTGGGGTGCTCACACCTTTTGTATTTCAATTTCCAGTTTAGCAGTGCTATCAATGATGTATCTGATAGCTTTCTTTGATAGGATAATGAGTCTTGTGGATAAGGGAGAACTGGCGGACATGGTATATCTAGACTTTAGTAAGGCATTTGATATAGTCTTCTTATCAATAAACTAGGCAAATACAACTTAGATGGGGCTACTATAAGGTGGGTGCATAACTGGCTGGATAACTGTTCTCAGAGAGTAGTTATTAACAGTTCACAATCCTGCTGGAAGGATATAACAAGTGGGGTTGCACAGGGGTCTGTTTTGGGACCAGTTCTGTTCAATATCTTAATCAATGATTTATATATTGGCATAGAGAGTACGCTTATTAAGTTTGCAGATGATATGAAGCTGGGAGGGGTTGCAACTGCTTTGGAGGATAGGGTCAGAATTCAAAATGATCTCGACAAACTGGAGAAATGGTCTGAGGTAAATAGGATGAAGTGTAATAAGGACAAATGCAAAGTATTCCGCTAAGGAAGGAACAATCTGTTTCACACATATAGAATGGGAAGCAAACTGTCTAGAAAGGAATACGGCAGAAAGGGATCTAGGTAGGGTTGCCAGGTGTCTGGTATTGTACCGGACAGTCCGGTATTTGCGCTCTCTGTCCAGTAAAAAATATCAGACAATACTGGACATGTGCAATGTCCGGTATTTTCTGATTTTTCCGGCTGTGCTTGGCGTGGGTGGGGGGACCGGCTGGGAGGCCCAGCTGGGAGGCAGGGCCGTGATTGCTGCTGGGAGCCCTCAATTGGTTGAGTGTGAGGAGGAGGGGAAGCCTCCTCCTCGCTCGTGTGTCGCTGGGAGCCTGCGTGGGACAGGCAGCGCCCCGGGATCTGCAAGTGCCCGGGTCAGTCCCACTCTGCGCCGGCCAATTTGCTCACCCCTCCCCCCTTCCCGGCCGGCCAGTTCTCCCCCACTTCCCCTCCTGATCTTCCCTGGCCAGCCCCTCTGCACTGCCCCCCAGTTCTGCTTCCCACCGGCCTGTTCCTCTTCCTGATCTCCCCTGGCCAGCACTGCTGCACCCCCCCCTGCAGCTCTGCTTCCCCCCCCCTTCCTCCCGGCCAGCCCCGCCCCCCTTCCGGCCGGTCTCCCCCCCCACCCATGATCAAGTGTGTCCAGTTTTTTTGGGGGGGGGTCTACCTGGTAACCCTAGATCTAGGGGTCATAGTGGACCACAAGCTAAATATGAATCAACAGTGTGACACTGTTACAAAAAGAGCAAACATGATTCTGGGATTCATTAACAGGAGTGTTGTGAGCAAGACATGAGAAGTAATTCTTCCAATCTACTCTGCACTGATTAGGCCTCAATTGGAGTATTGTGTCCAGTTCTGGATACTGCATTTCAAGAAAGATGTGGAGAAATTGGAGAAGGTCCAGAGAAGAGCAACAAGAATGATTAAAGGTCTAGAGAACATGACCTATGAAGAAAGACTGAAAAATTGGGCTTGTTTAGTTTGGAAAGGAGAAGACTGAGAGGCACTTTTCAGGTATCTAAAAGGGTATCACAAGGAGGAGGGAGAAAAATTGTTCTTCTTGGCCTCTGAGCACAGGACAAGAAGCAATGGGCTTTAACTGCAGCAAGGGAAGTTTAGGTTGGACATTAGGAAAAACTTCCTAACTGTCAGGGTGGTTAAATACTGGAATAAGTTGCCTAGGGAGGTTGTGGAATCTCCATCTCTGGAGATATTTAAGAGCAGGTTAGACAGACATCTATCTGGGATGGTCTAGATAGTACTGGGTCCTGCCGTGAGGGCAGGGGACTGGACTTGATGACCTCTCGAGGCCCCTTCCAGTTCAAGTGTTCTATGGTTCTATGATCTTCCCCTCCTGAAACTACTTTGGTCCTTCTCAATAATGCCAATGCTATCCAAATAGGCAACCACTCTTTCATTAATTATTTTCTCCATCATATTAGACTTCATTAGGTCTTCACTGATCATTGTATTTTTTTCTTTTGTTTGGGCTTTGTTTCTTTCTTTAACTACAATTTTGCATTCCTCATTCCTCCATGGAAGTAAATTTTTGATTTTGAGGTACTTCAGTGTATTACAGTCATTGCTACTATTAATTCCTTTGTTAAATTATCATTGAAATTCTCTGTGTCATCACACATTGATTATTCACAAATTCAGTCAATTTGCTTGTAAATAGCTCCATTTTTCTATTACCTTCAACCTTACCTTACTTACCATTGAAAAAAAAATATGCATAGGGAAATGATCACTCCCAATTCTGTTTTAGCTGCATTTACTTGCAATATCTACAGTTATAATCCCCAGTCTAAGCAGGAAATCCAGTTGGGTGCCATCATTTAAAAGAACTAGATTGTTTTCATCAGTGAACTTCTGTAAGCGTGCATCATTTTATCAGTTGTCTTACTTCCCCACAATTTATTACGCCATTAAAATAACAGCATATACTATAAGGTCTTTCATTATTCCTCACTGTTTCTTGTAGCTCCAAACTTTCTAATTTCTCCATGCCTCACAAATATTTGAAATCCTTAAAGAAATATCTTCTGCACTGGGATTTCTATAGCATTTTATCCATTTTACTTACTTCTTCCTTCTCTACTGTTATGTAGTTTAGTCTTTCCCTTCTGAAAGTACAAATATCTTTTCCTTTTCCTACTTTTTAATTTCACCTAAAGGCAATATACCCTGGAATTTTAAATATAAACTTTTCAACAACCATATTTCCTGGATATACGTGACATCTGGTTTACTTTCATTTCCAAGCTATGTTCTTGTAGTTAATCACTCTATTAGACTGTGCACATGCCATCAAAAGATTGAGACCCCATATTTGTCCTATTTCATCACTGACTTCATGAATAACGTCCATTGATAAGCTGTTAACTTACAAGTATTTTTCCACGGCCCTTGCTATAATTTTCTTTTTTAAATTTTGTCCCAGTTTGTGATTTACAATTTATCACTTCTAATGTAACTGGAAAAAACCTTTCCTTTTTCATCACTGCCTAGTCCTTCCGCAATGTTTATCATATTCCTTACAGAATGAAGTTTTGTCTGCAGTGCCCCTTCTCTGTGCAGTCTCTTCCTGCTCCACATGATGCTTTGACGGTTTCCTTACAGCTTCTGCAGAAGATAAGTTATTAACCATTTTTGTCTTTCGTTTCTCCTTAGCTTGCCTTGCCACAACGCACCCTCTATAGAACTGATTGTTAGTATCACCACAGGCACCAAAATCTGCTCTGGCCAGGAGGTGCTCAAACCTCCCCCTACCACATTGCATCCTGCCCCCACTCTATCTCCTCCCCAAACTTCCACCTTGCCCTGCCTCTTCCCACCCCTTCTCCACCACAACCTGCTCCCACTCTGTCCCTTCCCCCAACCTGTTGTAACTGCCCCACCTCTTCCCCACTTCTTCACTCCCCTTCCTTCAAGCATGCCCCATCCGAGCATCTCCCCTCCCTCCTGGAGGCACTGGGGGAGAGTAGCCGGGGGCGGGGAGGAGTGCAGGCAGATGCTGATGTACTCTTTGTTCAGACCGTTTGTCTTCATTCTGAGTTCTATTAATTAAATGTAGTACATGGCTGTGGTTCATGTTACAGAAATTCCCCTGCCTGGGGCTGTATGCTCCCACAGGCACAGAATGCCGACAAGCACACGAGAAGAGACGGCTGGGTGGTAGTTGTGCTAGCGGCGAGCTGAGAGCCCTCATGCTTCCATGAGGCCAGCTCCTGTCACTGTACACACAAATGACCACAGCTCCAGCCGTGCTGTTAATCCTCGCACAATACAGCAATGGCCAGCACCACAGATAACATCAAAATGATCCCATGTATACCCCGGCCCCTCCCTCGCCCACTCTCTGCATTCCTGCACAATGCAATTCTATAGGCAACTTCCAGTAAGTCTGCATAACCCCATACAGCCACCTCTCCCACCCCCGCCCTGCTTCCACAGGACAAGAGCAGTAACACTGCTGACCATGAGAAAAGCCAAGAGGGTCTTTGTTTTTTAACTTTCTAGAACAGAGGTTTTTAAGTGACTGTACAGTGAGAAGCAAATAGTGTTAGGGAGTGTGGGCAGCTGTGGCATTCCCCAGATATAATCTGGACTGCCGAACAGTGTCCTCTTCACTCTAAAGCAGTGGTGGGCAACCTGCGGCCCATTGGGGTTCTAGGTGTGACCCGGGGGACATTTTGTTTGCCGCTGCCCAGGCACCAGGTTGTCAGATTTTCCTGGTTTTCGTCCACTTAGTTTTTTCCTACCAGTATTACTAAAGCGACATGCACGTAAAGCACTGCAGTGAGGTGTGTGCTGATTGCACACAACATTGACTGTGAAAGACACTACAGTACAGATTTCTTGTGCGTACAGTACTACAATACACTCACACTACAACACACTCCACTGTAGAGTGTATTGTCCACACTACAATACATCACACTACAGATACTATAATACAGATTTCTTGTGCGTACACTACTACAATGCACTCACACTACAACACACTCCACTGTAGAGTGTATTGTCCACACTACAATACATCACACTACAGATACTATAATACAGATTTCTTGTGCGTACACTACTACAATGCACTCACACTACAACACACTCCACTGTAGAGTGTATTGTCCACACTACAATACATCACACTACAGATAGTATAATACAGATTTCTTGTGCATACATGCATCACCCACAGTGGGGACCGGGCAGTGCTCATAGAGCATCTGTGACATGTATTGTATGAGACTCTCACACAGAAATGAATAAACAAGCTGCTTCCCTTGCTGAGCACCTGGTTTTGGGGGCACAGATCTCAAAGCAGGGAAGACCTCAGAACAATAATTAGCCATAATGCAGCCTTTTAGGGAGGCACTCATGGAAGGGCTCACCCAGACCAGTTCCCAGAGTCCTGTGCAACGCCGCTGTGCCAGTGCAGATGGCAACACTCACCCTAGGCCTCACCTCCTCTGCACCCTCCTGGCAACATGTGGCCACAGAACAATGGACGGCGAGGTCCTGGAGACAGCTTGGTGCTTGTCAGAGGAAAATCTCTTGATTTTGGATTTTTGCATTCAGATAAAAAAGCAAAGCCCTTTCCTTTCTGACATGGCTCAGGAGACCGAGATGTGCATCCTGGATATGATGCTCCAGGGATGACCTAAATAAGGTCACGAGGAATTATGTATTCATTTCATAGTGATGCCTTCCTGTTCTTGGAAGGCACCTCACACATTGGACACTATTGCAGATAAATAATAAATGAGCAGCAGCAAGGAGCTAACCTCATGCTTCTGGACAGGCTAAACTCACGTTGGCTTCAAGTGGAGTTTTAAAAGCAGACAACGGAAGCTGCCTTCATCTTTCATTTAGTCCCCTGCCCTCATGGTGGGACCAACCACCCAGTAGATCGGGGTGGTGAACCTTTTTTGGGTCAGGGGCCGCTGACCCACAGAAAAATCAGTCAGGGGCCAGGGGGAGGTGGCAGGGGGGCTGTAGTGCCCGTGTGAGCTCCCCAATGTTGGGGGAGGCCTTAAGCTGGGGGGGACCAGATCCAGGCAAGCCAGGGACCATATCCGGCCCCAGGAGTGTACTAGCAATCAAAATAGGCCCGGGAAATGGGTTGAGAATGGCCCGCCCCATGACATCACCCTTTTGTGTCCCTCAAGCCCTACCCCCTGCGTCATGTCCAGCACACCGCGCAGGTGGCAGGTCGGGCTCTGCATGCCACATACAGCGTGGACGTGGAGCCACTCGGAGTGAGGGGCAACGGCGTGCGGACACGATGGCCCACCGGACAATTCCCAGTATCCCGTTGGGCCAGTCCGCCCCTGTCCGGCCCCCAGGCCTTAGGATCCCCAACCCTGAACTAGATCATCCCTGATAGATATCTGTCCAACCTGCTTTTAAATATCTCCATTGTTGGAGATTCCACAACCTCCCTGGGCAACTTATTCCAGCGTTTAACCACCCTGACAGGAAGTTTTTCCTAAGGTCCAACCTAAACCTCCCTTGCTGCAATTTAAGCCCATTGCTTCTTGTCCTATCCTCAGAGGCCAAGGAGAATAATTTCTCTCCCTCCTCCCTTTTAACATTCTTTTAGGTATTTGAAAGCTGCTATCATTTCCCTTCTCAGTCTTCTCTTTTCCAAACTAAACAAATCCAGTTCTTCCAGTCTTCCCTCATAGGTCATGTTCTCTAGACTGTTAATCATTCTTGTTGCTCTTCTCTGGACCTTCTCCAGTTTCTCCACCTCTTTCTTGAAATGTGGTGCCCAGAACTGGACAGAATAGTGCAGAAGAATTACTTCTCCTGTCTTGCTCACAACACTCCTGTATTATAAACAGCAGGCTTTCCCTGCATTACAAAAATAACATGTCAGGTTATTAGAAATCAAATAATTATACAACATCATTTCACGCTGGATTATTTTGTAGGGTAGGCAAGCAGCAGAGGCTTTATTGCCAGAAGGGAGCTTTCAAATTATTCTAGGGGAGCGATACAGGGGGCAGACTTGAAGACATGCAAATCAAATCTGGGCTTTCCATAGGTAGGTATGTAGTAGGCTTCTATGCTATGCCCTGGCTAGTGCAAATTCTAATACTCCTTACAAGACCAGCCCTGGACACCTTAAGGCATCATGAGCCAATGAAAGGGATAACAGAAAGTGAATTACAGGGAGAGTTATTTAAAAGGATAGTTCTTCATAGTTTTGTCCTGCCCCATCTGCATCCTTTTTGCAGATGAGTCTCTGGTGCCCCTGGAAGTGCTGGTTTCAGCACTAATGCTGGGGGGACTCTGTTCCTTGTTTGCAAAGGGAAGGGTTGTGCTTGTGCAGAAGCAGCAAAATCACCACTTAAAAGTACAGGCTGTACCTCCCTTAACTGGGACTCTCTGGTCCAATAACATCTGTGGTCCAGCAGGACCACGGATGTTCCTGGACCACACAGCACAGGTATAAGGAGGTTGGTCACAGGGCAGGAGTGGCAGGGAGGGTGAGGAGACTCCTCTGAGAGCCAGAGGGCAGGACACTGAGGGGTGGGCGGTGCAGCAGGGAGCTCTGGCCCCTACAACCAGGCAGTAGCAGGGGGTCCAGCAGCAGCACCCCGGCGGCAGCTAGGGAGCTCTATCCTTGGCTGCAGAGCTCCAATCCCAGCAGCAGCCACAGTCAGGCAGCAGTGGGGCTAGGCTGGAGCAGCAAGACAGCATGGGCCATAATGGGAGGGCCCTCCCCTGGTCCAGCATAACCCCTTGTTCGGGACCAGACAGGTCCTGAGGGTGCCTGATGATGGAGGGCCAACCTGTAGTGAAATTAACAAACTGAAATTACTGAATTAAATAGAGAAAGACCAAACAACCCAGCTGAAAGAGCAGCTCCTTAGTCAAAGAGCTAACAGATTAAGTTTGAAAAAAAAAAACAACAACAAAGAGTCTAGTAGCACTTTATTTTGGTCCTAGATATCCAACACTCGGGTCATCTGAAGAAGTGGGCTGTGCCCACCAAAGCTCATGATACCATCTACATGTTTTGTTAGTCTATAAAGTGCTACCAGACCATTTGTTGTTTTTTCAGTTTACCTGTACAGACTAACTCGGCTACCCCCTGAAGATTAAGTGTGGTTAATCTCCGAACTGTTTTAGGCCATGAAGCAGATTCTGCATTTCTAACTTTGCTATTTATATAACAATCTGTTATAAATTAAGAGCATCCTCCTATCAAGGGTATTACAGGGCCCAGCTATGTTGTGAAGGACCATTTTTTCCTCTCTTCAATTGGTCAGCTTTACATAGATCCACAGTCGTGTGCTGAAGCAGAGCTAAGGAGAAAACAGGAAGTGGATGCCTACATCCTGCCTCTAGAGAGCACTACAGGCAGAGGCTGCTGCTGCACCAGTCTATGCGACAGCATGGAGGGAAGGGCTTATGAAAAATGGACACAATTTGTAGCTTTGACGCCCTGCTTTGGAGTTTGTTCTAGAGCCTCAGGGCAGGATGACAGTTGCTGAAATCCTTTGTTTTCATTTTGATGTTAACAGGAAGGACAGTCGCAGGGTACTGGGACACCTGAGGAGAGGCAGGGCTAGAAGCCAAGCATGCTTGAATTTCACTTCCACATCTAACAGACACGTTGTGGCCCTGGGCGGCTCATTAAACCTGACTGTGTGGGGTTCCTCCATCATCTGTAAAATGGAGAGTGCTCATGGCAGCCCCTTGCTTGCCCAAAAAATAAGAGATTGGGATCCCCCAGCTCCCACCCTGCCAAGCCTGAAAGGAACAAGATTGTTATTGCCTGAGGCATCTCAAAACTGTTGGGTTTGCGGTGTCATAACTAGGTATCTTCTACTTTGTAAGTCAGGGCTGCTCTAGCTTTGCAGGGCTTAGTGACGAGCAAGACAAGTGGCATAGGCCACTCATGGTGGCAGCCAGGAAGTGCCCTGCCCCCCCATGCCCTTCGCCAAAATTTTGATTGCTGCATGGGGAGATGCACCACATCTCCCTAATGCTGTGCAGTTGCGGATCTGCCCACTAAGCTGGGGTGGAAAAGCAGCTCAGCTTCCCAGAGCAAATGGGGGAGGGCAGGTGGGGAAAAATTTCCTACCATATCCTTGGATCAGCCATAGGAATGGCACTCCTATGCTGCAAACCCCTCATGCAATCAGGACTGGATTAACTCTTCTGGAGGCCTAGGGCTTTTAGATTGTGGGGCCTCATAGGCTCCAGGATGGGGCCAAAACTCAAGTTCAGTTTGTGGGAGGCAACTGTGGGTTGAGGCAGAATGGGTGAAGGAGTGGGTGAGGGCTCTGGGACTGAAGCATTTGGGGAACAGGAAGGAGATCCAGGCTGGGGCCAAGGAATCTAGAGTGTGTGAGGGGGCTCATGGCAGAGGTTGGGGTGAGCATGCAGGGTCTGGGAGGGATTTAGGGTGCAGGGGGGGCTCAGGGCTGGGGGTTGAGATGTGGAGAATTTACATGGAGCAGCTCCCATTTGCTGCTGCTGCTGGTGGTAGTAATAGGTAGCTCTGCGCTCACCTGCAGATGCCACCTCCCCCACCCCCAGCTCCCATTGACTGAGTCCTGGCCAGTGGGAGTTGAGAGGGCTGAGCCTCCAAGCAAGGGCAGTGCAGGGACGGAGCTTCCCTTGGCACTCCCAGCAACGTGGCTCCAGCCAAGAGGGGTTGGGTTGGTAGCATATGGTGCCAGGAAGGGCTGTCCTGGAACATTGCCCTGCATGCAATCACAGGTATAAGCCCAGCCTCATTAACAACTGAAGATTGTTAAAGCCTTAGAAGTTTCCATCCTATTTTTAGCCTCACCTTGAAACAGGTCTGACAGTGAAGAAAGTGCATTACAGTTGTCCATTATTCTAAAGATAGGCTGAATTAGAGAAACAAACCCATGAGATGTCTCCTCAGGTAGGCACGCTTATCCAGCATGGCTATCCCAAAAATATTTAAAACTTTGTATCTTCTTTACAGATTTGAAAGTTCTGGTTATGATTTCTGATATTACTATAGTTAAAAGTTTAACTTTCCACAGTTCAGGTCAATGATTCTGAACCTTTACAAGAATGGAAACATTTAACTTAATTGCTTCCAGCTGCTCTGCTGTTTTACTCTGAAAAACAGGACAGACACGAAACCATTCTTCATCCATGTCAACCGTGGTCTCAGAATGAAAAATGCATTTGGAAATGCACGTGTAATTGCTTGCAAAAAGAACTAGTTTGAATTTATAAACCAGAATTGCTTTGTTATTTTATTCTATTTTCAAAATGCTGTCCCTAGTCACAAGCCTGCGTAAACAGTTTATAATAGAAGTGTCAAAAAACCCTTCATTATGGCTATACATTTGAATGGCCTCTACCAGATGAGTTATGTTAAAGAAAGAAGAGTGGTGCTGGAAAATCTATTATTGCATTTGCATCCTTAGCACTTTCTTCCATCAAGTTAACACATGACAGAGTGCCTCATCCTTATCAGCTGGCATGCACAGGTTCATCTGAGGTTGTAGTCAGGAACATAGGATTTCTGCTAAAGGGAATGCTTCAGCTCACTGTAGCAATCTCTGAAAAAGCTAAACTAGACATTGGCTTCAACATTCATCTCTACTAGTCCTGGGGGGCTGGAGGCTGGTCAGTTTGTAGGAAAACTGATTTCAAGTTATATTAACTGAGGTTTTAAGATAAGATAAAAACAGAGCAATGCAATACGGTTTGCAGCTATTTTATTTACAAGTATACATTTAACACAAAGAAACACTGATATCCAAGCCTAGTTAAGAGTAGTGTAACAATATGCATCATTTTGATGATTATTCTAACCAACAAACTACACTGAAAAATTAATGCCAGTAAAATTCTTGGTCATAATATTAAGAAATACAATATAAACTGAAAATATGATTGCTTAAAATCTGAAGATGGAAGTGAAGCCATTTACACAAGAGTCAGAGTTTAACATAATCTGAAGGGAAAGGCTCCAACCAACTGTGAATCTTTCAGGTTAACAGAAGAAAAAAGAAGCATATAGTTTATCCTTAAAGGTAACAGGCAGTTTGCTTCTTCAGGTAGAATGTATTTCCAGGTTTTGCAGTGGAATTACATTAGTGAGCATGAAGACTTCCCTTGTGAAGATGCCCCATCAATCTTTTCTGCCTCCAAAATTATCCTCCTAAAAACGTCAACAGCAGTCTGCAAGAGAGAGAGAGATTACCATTTTAATAAATAAATAAATAAATAATAGTAATAAAAAGACAACTGCACATAGTTTTTGGCTCCTTGAATAAACTGCATGCTCATGATGTCAACTAAAGCCTCACCAGCATTGTGCTGCATTTTATTTCAATAGGAAATGTAGGTTAATTAAAGTACTTACCACAAGCCATTTTTTGGAAAATGGCATAACCCACCCAATATAAAAGATTACATGGGAATCAGCATTTTAAAAAAAATATTCTCCAGAGAACAACCTTTCACTGAATTATCAACTAATTACTACAATTCTGCTTTGTATTGTAGCCATTTTGAATAGTAAGTGTTCATTGACAGTATGAAGGCTTAGATAATCTGCCTCTTCAAAGATAATATGCAAGTATAAATTGATTCACATACTCCAAGCAGTACTAGTAACAATTCAGTCTGAAGTTACATTAACTCTGTAAAGTATCAAGTAATTTAATAAAAAATGGAGAAAGACAATTCCAACTTTAAAAACCCTAATTAGTACAGGTTGAACCTCTTTAAGTCCATTACCCTTGGGACCTGAACGGTGCCAAACTAGAGAATTAGCTGAACCACAGGAAGTCAACATTGTCTAGCAGCATTGCCACTGCTCATTTGGCTCTAAGATGACATTTAGGGGTAAATAAGAACTAAATATCAGAACACCAGGCCAGATAGGTGGCTATAAACAAATTTTATGGGACTGCAGAAACTTGGTCACACCCATGAAAAGTGGACATCCAGCCAACTAAGATCATGCTGACCACAGATGTTGCTGGACCAGAGAGTGCTGGACTAAAGAGGTTCAACCTGTAGGATGACTGGTTTTAAGTGTTTTGGGTCCTTTGGTCATTGCATAGTGAGTGTTCCTATATTTCACTACACACATTTATATTTTATTGTAGCAGCTACCATCAGAGAGGAAATGTCCTGTTCAATCCTAGCTAGATGGATACCTGCCACTGGAAAAAGCTCTAGGGATAACAAGAAAGTTGAAATTCAAGGGGAAGCATTTCAAACCAAATTGGTATCTGATTTTAACCAAAAGCCTTTTGAGGAGAACTAATGTAACCAGATAAATTGTAAATATTGTGATAGGATCAGGACTTGTATAAACACAGGAAACCTCAAACTGCAATAGTGAGCATTAACATATGTTGGTTGCATGATAGCATATGTTACAAACTTGCCATACACATGGCTTAACAGAGGAGCGCTAACCTCTATTTTCTGAACTGTAGTCATCTTTCCGGTTATTGATTCCACTTAGAACTCCTTGCTGGACCCTCCTTTGGCTATATTGTACCTAAGCTTGTTCAGTCATCATCAGATAACTTTTCTCAGTCTTCTTAATGCTATTCTCTCAGATCATAGTTAAGAATCCCCTTGATAGTCTCTCCCTTTGCAGTTTTCCTTGTATCCTCTATGCTTTGGGCACACTTTCCAGCTGTAGGGAGGACGCACATTATTATTCTTAACCTAGACAGTAACTTAATGGACAGAATGTACATGTGCAAGAGCACAAAGGAGTGGCACCTTTACTAGGACCAGAACTAAGTACAAGTCTAAGATCTCATCTGTGAGTTACAGCCTGCTGAACTAGGAAGCTGAACTGAATCAGACACCCCTCTTCAATGTAAACATATATATGCTGGCTGCATGATATGGGGCCTGATTCATTAGAGTGTGACAGAAGTGGTAGACTGTCTGAACATTTGACCAGTTTACAAGAATGCATGAAAGTTACTCTAAAATGCAGGAAACTTCTAGTCTCTTTAAACTTCCCCCAAAGGTTACTCTTCACTTCAAAAATTCTATTAAGTGAAGTGCCAGTGTATTTATATGGATTTGAAAAAAAACCACAACACCACCACCACCACCCTGAATGAGGTTTAGGCCAGGACACATTCAGTTTGAAGGATTATTGAACACTAGCCCATATTGAGAAATACTCACCCCTTTACAAAAGTTAATATGCTAAGATGGAAGATTCCTTGCAGCTCCGAGTGGGAATTCATTTTGCATAATCAGGAATGCAGATTCTGGCTATGTCTAGACTGCAGCTTCTTTAGGAAGAAGCTTTTCCGGAAGAGATCTTCTGAAAAAAACTTATTCCAAAAGAGCGTCCACACTGTCAAAGCGCTCGAAAAAGCGATCTGCTTTTTAAGAAGATAGTGTCCACACTGAATGGACACTCTCTCGCATTTAAGCTGTGATGACTATGGATGGAGTGGCCACCAGGGCACCTGTGCTTTTTCCTCTTCTTTTGAAAGAACTCCCTCTTCCCCATGCACACACACCTTTTCTGAAAGAGCTCTTTGGAAAAAGGCTTCTCTCTCATAGAAAGAGGTTTACCCAATGTCAGAAAACCCCCTCTGTTCTTTCAATTTTCTTTCGAAAGAATGCGATTGCAGTGTGGACGCAAGTGAAGGTTTTTCGGAAAAGCTTTTGCTCCTGATTCTGGATGCATCCTTGCTAGGGACAGAGAGCAGGGAAGGATTGCTGACCAGTCCTAATACAGGATGTACACCAGAGACTTTTAAACTAGCAGTTTGTAACATTGCTGCTATAGCCTGCATGAAGACCTTGGTGATTGATGTATGTAATATATTCTCTTTAATCTTACTCTCAACCTTCTCTCTCTTATTAATAAACCTTTAGATTCTAAAGGATTGGCCCAGCATGCTCTTGTGGGTAAGGTCTAAAGTGTAATTGGCCTGGGACTGTGGCTGGTTCTTTGGGACCATAAGGATCTGTTCGGAGTTGGTTAGATTAGGTTTTATAATCTCTCACCTGTGTGTAAGGTCCAGGGCTGATAGTGGCACAGAGAAAGCTGGGATGTCTGAGGGGTTTTGCTTGAGAGGCTTCCTGCTAGCCAGACTGGAAGCTGAAGAGCTCTGTGTGACTGGTTTGTGGCCTATTTGGGAAAGGTCTCCAGTCAAGGGCTGTAAGTAACCCTGGTTTTGAGTAATTCGCCCTGAGCTGACGCCTTCAGCAGTGCCCAGCCCCAGCCTGGTCTGTCACACTCCCTATGTATCAATTTTCGTGTAGCTAAATGTCATTGCTTATATATTTCATGAACAACAAGTTCAGTTTGTATTGAAAAGAAATTCTCTGTTATATGGAAGGGAAAAAAAGAATTATGAGAACTGGAGGGAGCTGGTACAAGAGATATAATTTGTTTAAAATAACACACTCAGTGCATGTTGTATTCTGACCTGGCAGTTATTCCTCCAGTAAGATACAATTTTAAATTGGCTCACAGCTAAATAAATTCCACAGCCCTCACAATCTTAAAGTAATTATAGTAAGATCCTAGCAGGCTAAACTCTACGTATAGCCTCTCAGTATTTAATTCCATGTGTTGTGTATGGTCTCAGGAAACATTAAAATACTATTCATCAAAAGTACATAGTTTTCCATGCAATCTAAAGGCAAACTGACATAAGTGGCTCATTAGTCAAATTACACAAATATACTTCCTGCGCAAATTAGATTTTAGCAGAGTCCTGGACAGAATCACAGATATCAACTACTTCCTGCTAATAATTCTTCCTCTGGTGATAACTCAAAGGAAAAATCTAGTCTGACCAATAGTACATTTAACTTATGTAAACAGCTGAAATTTTATTTTGGCTTTAGCAGATCAGTATTCTACACATTCCTGACTGGCAACAAGCTTTTTTTTTTAAGCGCCTTTAGTCTGTCAAGTGAGAAGAGAGAATGTCATGTGAGAATATTATTTCTCAGAGACTCTTCATCCAGTCACTCACCAAGACATAGGTGGCCAGTTAATACAATTTCACAAAAAAGCTAGGATATTTAAAGAGTTTTAGTTAGGTATATACATTCTTTATGGATCTGCAAAGAAAGATCAAGAATGCATTTTCAGGCTAGTAAATCAGCAAAACAAGGTCATGACACGACCTAGACTCAGGGCCACTGTTGCGTGAATAATACAGTAATTGGAAAATAGTTCCTTATCTTACAGTGGTGTTTAATGCAACTGGCCATGTGTACAACAAAAAACTTGTGAGGGTCTGAATTGGGGGTGGGCAATAATTTGTGAAGGGAGGCTGCTTCACAAATTTGTGAAGTCATCCTGGTCTGCCCCAGAAAGGGGTGGGGCCAGAACACTTTCCATGCTCCCCTGCCCATAGACCCTGATTGGCCTGGGGGTGGGGGAGAGTGTGAAGTCTTTGCCCCCCACTCCCTAGAGAACCACCAGCTGTTTTGAATAGCTGGCAGTTCCCTCTAGGTACTGCGTGCCCCTAGCAGCAGGAGACTTTGCATGCTCCTGTCCCCAGGTCTTGATTGGGCTGGGGGTGGGAGAGCAGCAAGGCAGCCAGATCAACAAGCTTGGTGAGCCGGATCTGACCTGCAGAGGGTCTCTTGCCCACCCCAGTCTGGATAAACTGTACTGCCAAGACCACATTCTGGCTAGCATAAGCTGTGTCTACACTGTACTGGTTAAGTGCTCCCTGTGCACAGATTGACTATACCAGCAAAAGTGTGCCTACTTACAAATTTGGCCTTTGATAGTCTGATGTCAGTGGCTAACAGAATTACTGAACTCAAACATTTGACCACATCTGTTTGAAAAGAATATTTGAGTTTCTAGTACTCTGGTTTTCCAAATTAAGGGCAGCACAAGCAAATGCTAGTAGTTAGCATTAAATTCATACTTTTGAGTATAATCAAATCTGCAGAAAAAGGTATTGCTACCTAGCGTTACATAAAGCACTAGAGGCTTTAAGTCTAAGTCTGTTTGCTCTTCCTCTGTTACAAATACACTTGATCAAGCAATTACATGGCCTATTTTAGAAACTGAAAAACTCCATAAAAGCATGGCTATTTGAACTCATGTTCTGCCTTCAGGTTTGTGGGAAATGTTTTGACTGGGTCCACAGTTTGGATGCTTATGAGCAGGCAGTTGGCGTGCTACTATTTTTCATATAAATTTTAGTGGACAGTTTTTCTAAGCATTTTTAATCTATCAATTTAAGTTTTCACTGTTGGGTGAAATTACAGGAAGGCGTGTCAAATAACTGTCTTTATTTAAAGTGACAGTAAATACTGTTAGTCAAAGTTAGGGTTTTATAATCATGAAGTCCAACTGTCACCACATGCCAAAATAGACCAAGTAAATATCCTTAAATTAAACTGACAAGTTCCCAAGCAGGTTTTTTTTTTTTTTTTTTAAATCTTTCAATTTGCATGTTTTGATTATTAGTGAAAGGTTTGGGTGGATATGTATGTGTGGGGAAAGAGATGATTACAGACTGGCCAATTATAATCAAATTCTTCCAAGCAAACTTATGACCACTAACAAGCTGCCACAAAAGAGCTCACTAAACACCTCTTGCATGATTCCAGTAAACCAGGGGTAGGGGCTGCTGACCCACTGATTTTTCTGGGGCCACATACAAGTGAGAAGCAAAAACAAAACCACCCCACACACAACCCACACACCTTCACTGACATGGCCCCTGACTGAGGAGAAAGACAGACACTCCCTACATTCCCCTCCCATACCAGAGCTGGAGGGGACAGGGGTAGGGGGAGGAAGGTTAGTAGATGGTGGGGCAGCAGCGAGTAGATGGTGGGCACATGTGAGGAGAAAGACAGACACTCCCTACATTCCCCTCCCATACCAGAGCTGGAGGGGACAGGGGTAGGGGGAGGAAGGTTAGTAGATGGTGGGGCAGCAGCGAGTAGATGGTGGGCACGTGCGCTAGAGCACCAGTGTGGGCTTCCCAATGCTGGGGGGGGGGGGAGGGAGGGAAGCCCTGAGCCTTGGGGGTCAGATCCAGGCAAGCCGGGGCCACGTCCCATCCCCAGGTCTGAGATTTCCCCACCCCTGCATTAAACACACCGATTTGCCTTTTCCTGGCACAGTAAGATCAGGAGATGCACTCAGTGTGCAGGTCTGACCTTTGTGCTACATAACATTCTCAAGTTGTACTGGATGCCACATATCATGGAGTATGATCTAGATCAGCTGTTTTCAAACTGTGGGTCGAGACCCCAAAGTGGGTCATGACCCTGTTTAATGGGGTCACCGGGGCTGATATTAGCCTTGCTGGGGTCTGAGGCTGAAACACACACCCCAGGGCTTAAGCCCTATGTTGAGGGGCATAAGTTACAAGCAGGGCCGTCCTTAGGCATAGGCAGAATAGGCAGTTGCCTAGGGCACCAGTATTTCTGAGGCACCACTCTGCCGGGAGGAAGGGGAAGCAGTGGAACATGCAAAAGCAGGGCTGCTGGGTCCTAGAGAGAGCCGAATGCGCTGCCTGCAGCACAGTCTGAGGGAGGGGATTGGCTGCTGGGGTCTCTGGGAAGGAACTCACCTGTGTGACTCTCTCCACTGGCGTGAGGTGAGGCAGTCTGGGCGGCTCTGGCAGTATTTTTTTTTTGCCCCCTATAATGACCATTCTTCTCCCCTCCCCCCATGGAGCAACCCCCCCCCTTTCCCTCTCCCCTGCAGAGCACCCCTCTCCCCCCTCCCTTCCAGGGGGGCTGGGTTGGGTGAGGTGCTAGGGAGAGGAGGGGGTTGGGGAAGGTGCTGGGGGAGGGGGCTGGCTGCGTGCTGAGGCAGAGGTGGAATTTCCCGGTGGGCCGTCTGCCGAAGGGCTGGCTGGCGCCTGCTGGAAGGGGATTGTAGCGCGGGGCCGGCCAGGGCACAGTCTGGGGCCGAGGGAGCGCATGCGTGGCATGCTCAAACGCCGTGCAACAGCTGAGAGGGGAGAAGCCCGGGCATCTCCCTTCTCAGCTGGTTTGAGCTCCGCACCTGGACCCTGCCGCTGGGGAGGGGAGAGAGGCGGGTCTGGGGCCAGGGGAGTGATCAGGGGGAGGGGGCACTGAGTGCTCAGCCCGGGCAGGAGGCTGGGGCATCTGGGAGGGGCAAGCACCCCCCCCCCCCTTCATGGGGGTCGGCGCGGGCGCTGCGCTCCCTGGCTGGTCACCCGCCTGAGCGCCACTGCCCTCGCCCTGGCTTCTCCTCACTTGGCCCTGGCAGCACTCAGCTGCCGCCTCCCCTGCTGCTGGCTGGGGCCGCCTGCCATGGCGGTCGCACTTTTTGGCTTCACCCTGAGGAGCGGGGGAAGGAAGAAGGCTGCCCCCACCCTGTTGTCAATTTGCGTGGGGGGGGGGAGGGAGTTGCTTTTGGGGTGAGGGAAGGCCTGGGTCTGTAAATCCCCAGCTCCTGCAGTCCTGTTACTATATGACACTCTCTGTTTTCTTCAAACATTTCTAAGCTTCATGGTTACAGAGAAAATCTTCGAGAGGCGATACTATGCATGTTGTGATTACATAAATGTCCCTATGAGCGTATCTGGATCTTTAAGAGGTAATTTCGGGGGGGGGGGGGGAGGTTAAAAAAATAAAAGGAAAATGTACATGCTTTATTTAGATGATAGAATTTTTCAAAAATAAAGGGAAAAAGGAAGTTTGTATTAATATCAGAAGGAAAGTGATTAAAACATCAGATATAGTTTTTTGGTGGACAATATTTGCAAGTTTTCTGTCTTGCTAGAATAAAAAGGGGTGGGGGTACAGGAGTGAGGGCAGGGGGCTGGGAGAGTTGGGGAACTCAGGGCAGGGGTTGAAGAGTGCTGGAGTGAAAGCAGGAGGAAGGGGGCTGAGGGCACAGGGTTTGATGCGGGGCGTTAGGGTAGGAGTATAAGGTTGCAGGGCTGGAGTCAGGGCAGAGATATGGGGGACTCTTGGTAAGGGGTAGGGGTTAAGATGTGTGGGCAGGGAGCTGGAAGGTTTGTGGGGGCAGCTCAGGGCAGAAGGTGATAGAGTGAGGGCAGGAGGGGTGGATTCAGGGCACAAGGTCTGGTGGAGGGGGTGCTCAGGGTAGGAGGTGGGGGAGCAGGAGTCAGGGCAGGAGGTAGAGGGTGCAGAACTCAGGAGGGAGCTGGAAGAGATTACGGGACTTACAAGGGTGACAATGCTGTGTTGACAACTCCTCCTGGAGGGACAGAGCTTCACTTTCCTGTCAGCGGCTCCTCCGAGGGGGGAGAGGACCTGCATGGGCTGGGCCTGGCCTCAAGTTTGATTGGGGTGAGCAGGGCTCCATGGGCCAACCCTGGCCTTCAGCTGGCTCCCATCTTGCAGCTGGTGAAGGAGGGCAGGGTTCTTCATATAAATTTCCAATAAAATGTTGACAAAATTTAAAAAAATTGTATTATTTGTATCATTCTGTCAATAAATCAGAATTTTTTCTATAGTGCTAGTCCATCAGCATTACAGTGTGCTTAATTAAGTTACACTGTTTTTAATAACGTGCATGTGGCAAGTTTTCCAATACTGTCAGCTTATGTTTGTGTTGCTAAGAGCAAGTCAGGCATAGGGGCACCAGTTTAATAATCCTGCCTAGGGCACCATAAATCCTAAGGACGGCCCTGGTTACAAGACCCCCACCTCTGGCTTTGACCCCCTCACCAGTAATGGTGGGGCTCAGGCTTCGGTTTTGGGCCCCCCAGGGTGGCAGGGGTAGGACTGGTGAAGGCTTCAGTTCCCCGTTCTGGAGTGATGTAGTAATTTGTGTTATAAGAGAGTCACGGTGCAATGAAGTTTGAGAACTGCTGATCTAGATAGATTCATTTGTGTTTTTGCATTATAAGCACCTAATGTGTTTTGGTACAAGGGCATTTTACACCTTCCAGAAGAGGAAGAAAAGGAAGCAGCACTAGAATATGACGTGAAACAAAAAGCTAAGAGAATGTAGCTGGACTTCAGACACAAAGTAAGGTATTTCAAGCTTGGTTCCATGGGCACATTTCTTCGGGCTCTTCTGCAATCACCACCCTAGATTCATGTAACTGCAACTGGCAATGTATTTCAGAGTTATGATCGTAGCTCCCAGTAAGTGCAGCGATCATTTGGAAGTGGGCTCAAGAAGCCACCTCAGAAACCAGTACCTATAGGCAGTCCTAGATGCTGCCTGTACAGGTACAGCAGAGAATTACAGCTACAGATGCTTTTTCTACCCACTGCCATACTGAACTGGAATCTTAAGTAGACCAACTGAGATGGACAAAATCTGCAGTTTAATTTTTTGAATAGTGAGTTCTAAAATGCCAAACCTGTCATGGCTGCAGTAATTATCTGAATGGTAATGGCTGTTCCTGGAAGTGGCAGGCAGGTCCCTGCAGCCCCTGAGAATGGCAGAGCAGGGGATCTCCAGATGCTGTCCTTGCCTGCAGACACCACTCCTGCAGTTCCCATTGATCAATAATAGGGAACCATGGCCAGTAGAAGCTGTGGGCTCAGTGCCTGTAGATAAGGGGCAGCACATGGTGCCATTGGAGCCACTGCTGTAGATGCCAGCTGCTTTCAGGAGTGGTACAGGGCCAGGGCAAGAGTAAGCCTGCCTTAACCCCACTGCTCCACCACCTGGAAACCATCTCAAATGGTGCACAGCCAGAGCCTGCATCCTGAACCCCTGTCCCAGCCCTCAACCTCCTTCTCCACTCAACCTCCTGCCCCATACAGCACCCAAACTCCTCCTAGAACTTGCATCCTGAACCCCCCACCTGGACCCCAATCCCCCGCCCTGGGCAAAGCCCAAAGCCCCTCCAACATGCTGAACCCCTTGGCACAAGACCAGAGTCTGCACCCCAAACCTCTACCCCAGCCTGGTGAAAGTGAATGAAGATGGGGGAGGCAGGGAGATGTAGTGAGCAGGGTGAGGCCTCAGAGAAGGGGTGGATCAGGGGCAGGAAGGAAGTACAGCAAGCATATTTGGGTTTAAAGTAGATCTTACATTGCACTTAAAGGGATCCTGTGGTTAAAAAGATTGGAGACCACTGCTGTAGCATTTGTGAGCACAAGGATTTTGACAGGACATGGATGGAGGATGCTAGCCAGTGACGGGACAGATGTCAAGAACCAGTATACTGTATGGCAACAGGTGGTAAGAAACAGACCTCAATTAATAGTGACAATGGCCAGGGTCTCCCTCCTGAGGAGACAGAGGCATCTATCTACTGACCTTACATGAGGTCTCAGGAGGCGAGCTACTTGCCTGAAGCCCTCATCAGGGACATTACAGAAAGGGTGGGTAGAAGTATGGGTGAGCCTCATTACGACTCATCCAAGTGGGCATTAAATAATACTACATATCACCAAGAGAAAATCAGCAGTGACTACAGGGGGTGTGAGAGCAAGGGTGATGGAGTAGGGGGTGCAGGTTGTGATCTTGGTCCAACCCTCAATCGGGAGGATGGACCAGATAGGGACAAGCACATCCAGCAGATACATGTCTGGCTGCACAAGATGATATCAATGGGAGGGCTTTGGCTTCCTTAACAATGGAGTGTTTGAGAAGGAGGGCTGTTAGGAAGAGATGGGGTCAGTCTGATCAAGTAGTACATGAAGATGCTCTTCCACAACTTGATAACCTAGTGAGGACCTGAAACTAGGTTCAAAGGAGGCAGGTGACAAACTCACATATAATAATAAAAACATCTTCAAAAAAGGTCTAGAGGTTTTGGGGTAGAGGAGCAGACACAGAAAATTACAATAGGGTCATAGGTGCAACAAGAAAAATCAGTGAGACATCTAAATTAAGCAGACTGCCCATATCCAAATGCAAGGAGAATGAGAAATGAACTGGAAGAATTAGTACATAATTTAGCTTATGACAACTGGCATCAGACTTGGTGGGATAGGCCTGGAATATTGGTATATAGTGGTAATGCTAGTTCAGGCAGGAGGAAACACACAGAGGCGTCTCTGGTAAAAAAGGGGAAAAAATATAGGGGTGACAGTGCAGCATGGGTCTAATGAAACTGCCAAATTAGAAAGGGGAGGTGGAAGAAGATTTCTGGAACAAGCAACATAAATATCCAAAACCATAAAACCTGGTAATTCCTGGGGATTAATTACCCAAACATCTACTGGGATAGTAATATGGTACAGTTTCCAGCAAGTTTTTAGAAGGTATTTGAGACCACTTTTTCCAGAAAAATGAAGGAAGGAACCACAAAGACAGCCATTTTAGACTGTATTCTGACTAGCAGGGAATCTTGGTTGCAAATATGAAGGGGAAGTCAATTTGGGTGGAAGATCATGAAACCACAGATGTTATTATTCTAAGGAAAGGAAGGAATTAGTAGCAGAATAAGAACAGTGGATTTAAAAAAGCAGATTAAGACTCAAAATGACAGGTAAGCTCCGGCGGAGGAAAAAAATCCAGGACAAAAAGGAGTTCAAGGAAGGTGGCAATTTCTCAAGGAGAAAACATTAAAAAGCACAACTGCAAGTATTCTGATGCAAAGGGAAAATAAGAATAGTAAGCTGCCAACATGGCTCCATCAGAAGCTCTTTAATGTCCTGAAAAAAAATCAAGAAGAATCCTACATAAAGAGGAAACATGGGAAAATTGCAATGGAAGAATATAAAAGAACAGCACAAACAGGAAGGGACAAAAGTCAGAAAGACTAAGGCACAGGACTTCTACCTAGCAAGAGATACAAAAGGCAATAAGAGGTCCCTTGAATCCTTTAGAAGCAAGAGAAAGACTGAGGCCTTGTCTACACTTACCTAAACCACTGATCTACTTCAGCTACAAAAATAGCTTGCGTGCAGTAAGGTTGATGGGGGCTGCTTTCCTGCTGACACCAGCTACTCTTCTTGCCTTGAAGTATCAGTGTCAACAGGAGTGCTCTCAGAGATTGATTTATCACATCTACAGCAGACACGGTAAATTGACAACCAGTGGATGGATTGCTACAGCATCAATCCACCATGAAGTGTGGACAAGAGCTAAGAAAAAGTAAGTACTCAGCAGGGAAGGAGAGCTAACAATAGATGACAACAAAAAGGTTGAGATGTTTAATGCCTGTTTTGCTTCAGTCTTCCCTAAAGTAACGAATCATGATCAGGTACTCAATACAATTGTTATTAACAAAAAGGGGAAAGGAACAGAAGAAAGAATATGGAAACAGGTTAAAGAATATTTAGATAAGTTAGATGTATTTCAGGTGAATTGGACCTGACTGAATACATCCTCAGGTACTTAAGGAACTGGCTGAAGCAATCTTAGAACCATTAGCAACTACCTTTGAACTCCTGGAAGATGGAATAGGACCCAGAAGGCTGGAGAAGGACAAGTACTGATCTTTAAAAATGAGAACAAAGAGGACCTGGGGAATTCTAGACCAGTCATCCTAACATCAATATCTGAAAAGATACTGCAACATATTATTCAACAATCAATTTGTAAGCACCTAAAGGATAATGGGGTTAATGGGCTAGCATGGATTTTGACTTAGTTACTGGCCTGGTGGGTTGAAGGAAGCAAGTGTCATGGTAAAGATACATGGCTTTAATAAGGCTTTTGACACCATGTGATAGTCTCATAGTGAGGTTAGGGCAATGTGGGCTACATAAAAATTACAAAGAGGGTGCACAAGTAGCTGAAAGGACACTCTCAAAGAGTAGCAATCAGTGGCTTTTTATCCAGCTGAGGGGGCATATCTAGTGGAGTTCCCACAGATACTTGTCACTACAGATTTCCAAAAACCAACTTGGATAATCGAATGGAAAGCAGGCTTAAAGTATGGATGACAATATACTGGAAGAGGCTGCAAGCACTCTAAAAGAGAATATTTGAATTCAAAGCAACCTTGACAAGTTAGAGAATTGGTCTTAAGAGGAAATGTAGTAAAGACAAGTGAAAAGTAGTACATTTAGGAAGAAAAAAAAATCAAATGCATAACTACAGAATGGAGTACTGCTGAAAAAGGATCTAGTGATTACAGTGCATACCAACCAGAATCAAAGTGACAGACTTGCAAAAAGGCTGCTATATTCTGGAGTGTATTAATAGGAGTGTCATATGCAACATGAGAGATAACTGTCCCACTGTACTTGGCACTGGTGAGGCCTCAGCTGGAGTACTGAGTCCAGGTATGGGTGCTACCCTTTAAGATGGATGAGAAATTGGGGAGAGCTCAGAAGAGAGCATAAGATAAAAGGTTTAGAAAACATGACCTATAAAGAAAGGTTAAGCATCCAGTTTTTTATCTTGAGGAAAAAAAAAGAGACTAGGGAGGAGGACAGGAAACCTCCTAAGTCCTCAAATTAAGGGTTATTATAAAGAGATATTGTGCTGGGAATGCAGCGCCCCCCCCAGCCCTTTTCTCTCCCTCCGACACCCTGCACAGCAAGCAGGAGGTTTCCAGGGGGCAGCTCCAAAGCAGAGGGCAGGAGCAGCATGACAGTGGGTGGAGGGGCAACTGAAGTACCAGCGCTTGATAGCTTCCTGGCCAAACCAGTCAGGATTACCTGTCAGAGGCTCCAAGATCTACCAGTAGATCCTGAGCTACTGGTTGGTGACCACTGTGCTACAGAGTTGAGCAACTGCCTCCTGCAACTCATATCTGTTTCCTGAGATTCCATCAACACACCTCTCCCGGCCGCTGATTCCCCCCGCCTGACTTATTGTGCTGGGAATGCAGCCTGTATATCCCTGCCATCAACATCAGGGCTTAGATGGAAGCTTTCAGGATCAAGATGTCTGTCTGGTGCAGGCAGAAGAGCTAGTGGGGATCAACTGCCTCCCATGCCCACAGAGTAGGATAAATGATGGGCTTAGTCTGCAACAAAGGAGATGCAAGTCACAGGCTCTCAATCTCTTTCTTCTGAGGTCCTTCCCTAACATGCCAAAAACTCCACGGCTCACCTGCATCCCAACAACTGTTTTTCTGTATACAAAAGCCAGGGCTGGCAATAGGGGATAGCAATCAGAGCAGTTCCCTGAGGCCCCACAGCAAAGGAGACATCACAAAGATAAGTTGCTCAGGCTTTGGCTTCATTAACATCAACAAGGACTACCATTAGGTTAGAAACAAATTAAATCTACTAATTTTTTCACCATTTACAAACAATGGTAACATTTACACTGTTTCCAGATTATATTGTGGCTATCCATCTATTAACACAACCCACATCAGTATAGGAGACCCTCTACAGTATTTATGATTGCGAGGCAAAGAAACCTTACTCCTAGTTCAGAGGGAATGGAAGCATGCTGGCAGAACCTGGAAAAAAAAAAAACTAATGTAAGGGCTGGCGAGTGCCTTACCCACAAAGCTATCCTTTCACCCTTTTAGTGGTATGTTTCTGCTAAGAATACAACAATTAATTCTCTGTTTTTAAAGGTAGTGATAAAGATCAAGCAGTTAGGACTTTAATTTAGGGTGAGAGTTTACACTGAATCTACCTCTTTCCACTCTAACACACATTTTACACACACACTTAAGTTACACCTTTAGTCCCATATTTCTCATTTCAGCAGCCTTATTTCATCTACAAGTCTCACACAAGTATTTGGACAAGTTGCACACATGGACTTCAGTGCAAGCAATCATTTCACTTTCAATTGCCAATACACAGCTACATAGCATATTGTAGTTCTTCACAGCAATGGAAAGAAAACAAGGAGAGACATTTGAAGAGCCTTTGATACCAAATCCCACTCTTAAAACTACAGCAAAATGCAGTGTAGCAAAATGCATAATTGGTTACCTGATTTTCTTTAGCAGAGGATTCCAAGAAAGCTGCATTCCAGGATTCTGCTAAAGCTTTCCCTTCTTCATAGCTGATCACCCTGATCAAATTGAAGACAGTATAAATTACTACAGCAAAGAAAAGAATGTTTGATAACTTCTTCACAAGTTAAAGCATTTTCTGTGCAATTGCAATTACTTGCCTACAGCACTACACACTATGACTTTATACTACATGCTATGCAATTTAATATACCTCTTGCAGGAAAATTTGTATCTTGCAATACTTAACACTTTCTATTTTTACTGTATTTTATAATATATAGTGCTTTGAAGTTATTGTCAACACTTATAGGAAGGAAGCATCCAAGTACTCCATTTTATAGAAGAAACAGGTTAAGTGACTTGTCCCAAAGCAAGAGCCAGTATTCTAATTCAGTACAGGCTGTACCTCCAAACGCCAGCACTCTGGTCTGGCAAGACCATGGATGCTCCTGGACCAGAGAGCCCAGGAGCTTAAGGGCAGGAGGACCATTTAGGCTGGGGCAACAGGGTTGGCAGCCCAGCTGGGGGCAGCCCGAGATCAGGGCCAGAGCCCCGCTGAAGCCTCCAGCAGCCCATGGCAGTGCAGTGGTGAGCCAGAATCCCCCAGCAGCATGGGTCGGCACTGGGCTGGAGCCCTGCAGCAGGTCAGAGTTTGGGGCTGAGGTTGGAGCCCCATGGCAGCGCAAGACCAGAGTCCTACAGCAATTTCTTGGAGAACAAGGCCAGAGCACTGCAGCAGCCCCCCCAGAATGTGGGGCTAGAGTTGAGCCCCGTGGCAGCGTGGGGCTGGAGTCCCCCAGCAAACAGCTAGAGTGGAGAGCTGGGGCCCTGCCTTGCAGTAGCCCCTGGATTCACAGGGTTGGAGCCCCACAGGAGGAGTAGGAGCCTCTGCTGCCCAGGGAGCCAGCAGCAGCAGCTGGCCAAGTTGCCCAGCCAGGTAGGTGGGGGGAGGAGGGGCCAAGGCAGCGTGCCTGCTGGGGCAGCCTGCCAACAATAGGCAATGGGCTTGGAAGCCTGTGGCAGGAGACTTCCCCTAGTCTGGCAAATTCTCTTGTTCAGGACTGATCAGGTCCCAGTGTTGCTGGACCAAGGAGATCCAACCTGTAGTTCTTGGCTCTCAATCCCATACTCAAGTCCACAGAACCTTATGATAACTTAGTTTAATTTAGCATAAGCTAACCTAATTCTAACTTTTTAGCTATGGAAAACTATGTACCTATAATTTAGTTCCCACAAAGTAACTAATTTTCATATGATGTTGCAACAGAGAACTTACTATATCCTAATTTTCAGAAATTATTATATTCACATACCGTTCCATATGCAGGTCTTTTTTGTTTCCAACCAGCATAATGGGTATTCTGTGAAAAAAGTGAAGCACTTTTAGAACAGCTGTTATAGTATATTGAACAAAGTACTAGTAATATACCTGCAATGAAATGAGATGAAAGTGTTACTACTTACTGGACTTTTCCCACCATATCCAATAACTTGCCATGGATAACTTTAATCACTTCAAAACTGCAAAATAAAGGGATGAAATCACACATGCACTCTGATGTTTAGCCTTAATACCCAATACACAAGCAATTAATTCCACTTGTAGACGGTGTTTAAGATTTATTCTACCTTTAGCTGAGAAACTACTGAGATGTTGTAAATGTGTTACTGATCACTATACAAAGAGACAAATTGGGCTAGAACACCATAAAACACTAGTCCATCTAACAACATTCTTACATAGGCCAAGATGATCCTGTCTTATAATAATAATAATAAAAAAAGGAAACCAAGTAAAGGGCATTGCAAGTGTATGAATCAAGATGAGGAGAATCATGCATTAAACAGTTAGGTGTCTGATGCATCTGCTTGGATTTTAAGTACACATTAGGCAGAATGTGTAATAAGACTTAGCTGCATGTATGTAGGAAGTCTGAAGGTCAAATAAGCTTCAAAAAACAAGCAAGCACTAAGAGGGAAGATGCAATAGAATTACAAAGCATGCATTGCTTTGATGAAATTCACAGTACTTTCCATTTTAAATTGAAATTGAGTATTGTCCCAAAATTAACACACAATCCAAGTGATTTCATTCAGAATTGATGCACTTGAAAATGAAAAAGCCTGAACCTGTGACTGAGTCAAGACAAGCACAAACTGAACTGTCAGGTGGCATGAGAACCATTGCTTATTCAGATATTACAGTTATGGATGCACAAAGTCTATACCCGAAGACTTGAGTGACTAAGGCCAGAAGCAATATTGGGAGGTGCCAGCAAACCTGAAACTTAATGATTATTGGACATTTGTACCATGCAAAAAAAGCAAGTCAAACAAACAGTGAAGTGCAATGGCAACTGTTTTATTACATTTGGAGTAACTGAGCTATTAGAGAGCTTGATAGACAATTTTGACTAATTATAGCAGGAGACCACATATAAACCTGGACTGGACACAAATACTGTGATTAAAAAAATTATAGAGTAGGTAAGGCAGGTTTTGAAAGTCAAAACTGTCTCAAAAGCAGTGTGCTCCTTTGTGTGACATTATATTCAGAGCTCAAATTCCAAGGGTCTGATTCTTCAAGCACAGCATTGCACTAAATACATGTCTCTCTGATGCCTTGAATTTCTACCTGTACAAGTCTGGTCTAACCTGCATGAGGAGACTAGTTTGGTATCAAACCAGTCAAGAATCAGGGTACACAAAAGTAACCTACAGCCATCTTTGCCTCTTTCCCCAAGAGCTGACTGCAGGAAGACTATAGGTCAACCTGACTGTAAAATCTGGCCACAGTCAAGTATGCATTCACAAGCCTAAATCAGTAAGGACTAAAGCCAGCCTTTAAACATTTGAGGGGGGAGAATGAAAGAGCCAAATGAGAATACAAAATATGGAAGTACACTCACAAGGAAGTCTAATAATGGTTATCAACCAAACAATTGCCAATACAACCAAAACAAAGTGCGGGGAGGCAGGAGAAGTGTCACTGGACCAGATAGCATTACACTGCCGTTCCACATCACTTTGTCTTTTCTACATTACGAACTGATCTCCTACACTAAGAAGTGAAATTTTAATTTGAGAATCTCAAACTTAAAGACAAGGTAACCATAGGGCCACAATTTATTCTCTACAGACTGACAATAACGGAGATTCATTAAGGAGGTATAAACTGGATTATAGTGCATATTATTGCTTGTTAAAAGAAAGGCAACCCAAGAAATCAGGGACTGCCAACAAGAGACACACATGATACTCTAGTAATGGAACCTGCTTTGTGATACAAATTAGGAACTTAATTAAGTAAACCAGCACGAGAAATCTTCAATAACCTTGACTGTGAACAAGTTTAAGGCTAGGTTAGAGAAGTAGGGCATTGTTTGCTTCTTCAGAAGTATTTTTATGACTTCCCATTTGACAAACACTGCACTTGAGTCATTCAATATAGAAGAGAATTTTTTTTAAAGAAAACTGATTTTCCACAAGGATCTGCAACAAAAACAGGGAAAAACAAGCTGATGCATTGTATCAGTACAAAAAAGAGCCAAGCCATAAATTAAAGGCCAGTAAAGTAACTAGAAAAGAACATGTGGGCATAGGCCCATGGCAGTCTGAATACATTCTGTAGTTCTCTGCTAAGCTTACACTAACATTTGACTCTTCCAGTGTGGCATCCCAACAGTTGGCATGAAGAACAAGCTTCCATTTGACTGCTTGGACTTTGCAGCACTACATTAAAAAAAAAAAAAAAAAAAAAGAGGACTGGAACCAGAGTTAAATAGAGGATTTAATTTTTTATTACCAATCAGGTACAGATCAAATCAATGGAAGCTTCCAGGTCACCAACACACCTCAATTCTGGTTGAAAGATAGTAACTCTAGGAACAAAGACTCAGCCTCTGTTGCTATTCTATCCTGGTCCCTGGATAAAACTACAAATAAGGAACTATACCGCATTAGTACACTGACTCAGATGCAGGCAATTGTCTTTTTGAAGTGAATTGAGATTGAGTCCATCAACTCATTTTACTTCAGACCATGCTATTTGCCAAGCCCAGATCTGAACTAGTGAGCAAGAATTGTGGTTCCCAACCGTCAGTCCACAGACTGGTGAAGGACTGCGGCATACTGCCAGGCCACTCCCATGCCCTGGCACAGCAGGACTCTGGAGCAAGGCCCAGTCTGCTCAGAAACCCGCAATCTCTTCTCCCTGCACTGGCTTCTCTGCGTGCTGCTGCCTTGATGTGGGGGATGCTGCCTGAGCCCAGGGGCAGTAGGGCACCCAGGGGCAGGGGCTGCAGTGCCACGGGTTGCTCACTAGGACCCAGCAGCAGTGAGCAGGGGCACAGAGCCAGGGCTGGGCTTGGCCCCTGCAGCAGGAAGCAACTCCTAGCTACTGCTCATGGTGACTGTGGGGCCTGGCTCCAGTCCAGATCCTTGAGTCCAGGTGGGGGCTGCTGCTGGAACCTGAAGTACGGGCTGCAGCCAAGAGGGGGAAATCTCCATCAGGGCCACTTCCACTGCTTCCCAGGAGCCTCTCCCAGGGCAGCACCCCCAGTTTGGCCAACCCTTCCCTGCCCCAGGGAGGGCAGCACTTGGGGGCAGGTAAGAGAGACTCCCTCTCCCCAGGAGCAGTGCCCCCAGGCTGCAGGAGGAGGGTTTTGCTCCAGGCTGCCCCCAGCAGAGCTGGCTGCAATCCCTACCTGGGGTCCAGGGAAGCGGACATCAGCTCACAGCATATGCAGGGTAGGGGGAGGCTGAAGAGGGGCAGGAGCAGATGGGGGGGGGCGGGTGAGGGGGAACAGGGATGTGAGGCAGGGGCAGGAGGGGGATGCAGGAGGCACTGAAGGGAGGTTGGGGGGGATTCAGGGGAGACTTATGGGGCAGAAGAGAACAGGGGTGCAATGGAGGGAAACTGAGGTGGTGTCACAGGGAGGGAAAGAGGGGACATGGGGAGCGGAAGCTAGAGGGAGACTGTGGGAGCAAGAGCAGCCTAGCTGGGAAAGGGAGAGAGACAAGGAGACACAAAGGCAGTGTTATGCTTAAAAGAAGCACACGGGATCTTTTTCAGGGGGATAAGGCAACATGCCTTGTAGATGGAGATGTTTATCTTAACTCAACCTTCCCCTGTAGCATAAGCCTGAGTGCCATAACCTAGGCCAAAACAAGCTGTTGTAGACAACCTAAGTTCAAGGCTAAGATAAGAGAACCAATAAGGTTCTTTGTTCACCAGATGATTTCTGACCCAAGTTCAGTGCTGTAACTATTCTTGGTCATGTTTCAGTTTATTAATGCCCCTGTACTCAGACATCACAATGGGGAACACTAGGAATACTTAAGCTTGATCATCTTTTTACTCATACTCATAACCAATACAGTTTAACATGGATTCTATCTTTATTTGCCCCCAAACACTGTAGTTTTTCAAGTTGCAGAGATACAGTAAAGATTAAACGCTATTGTGAGAAGACTTGTTACTCCCATTTTACTGATGGGAAATGGAGATAGAGATTAAAGAACTGTACAAGGGCATACAGGGAGTCTGTGGCAGAGACAGGGATTGAAGCCACACGAGTGTCAGACCAGTAGCTTGCCCATAAGAACATACACAATAAGAACTATTACCTTTTTATTGATGTGACTGAATAAACAAGAATGTATCCATTAATGTCTATGGAGTATGTCTGAGGAAATATGGAGTATTCATCCTGTGGAAGGAAAATGGTATTTTTAAAAACAATTATTGCCAGAAGAGTCAGAATCTAGTTACAGTAGATAACGAGCAGTTTTAGACACTGACTATATTACAAGAACACCCTGTCTGCGGCAGGTGGGGAACTGCTTCAGCCCCCACCAGTTAACCAGAACCGATAAACATCACCCTGAATGGGTGATGCTTACCACTTAAGCTTTCACATCCCTTGTCTCTAGGGTCCGACACTCTAGGTTCACTAATGCTCCCTGTGCCTTTGACTGGAAATTTATCATAGCAGTGTCTGTTCGGGCCCACACATGGCATGTTAGTCAGTATCATGCCCCAATCTATTATATAGCAATGTGCAGGAGAACTGCCCTCAGTTCCTTCACTACCACAAAGTCCCATAGCAGAGAACTCTGAAACAGAGGGAAAGAACAGGTAGAGGAACATCCATAAGGGGATCTTAAAGAACCAGTTACTGCACAGGGTGAATAATCATTTCCCCTTGAAGTAGTGTCCCTATGGGTGTGCCACTCCAGGTGACTACTGGAGCACTGCCCTTTAAGGTGAAGAGGAGTGAATACCCACACAAAATCATGAATTGTAGGACTGGAAGGGACCCCAAATGGTTCTCAACCTAGTTAGCATTAGAGCTGCATGTGTGCCCCACGTGTTACACGGGCCACATCGACATTAACCCCCCACCCCCACCTGAATGGCTCTAAGGGCATCACATTGGCTGCAGGTATATGCTGACTGGGCAGCAAGAAACACAGGTTGAAAACAGGGATGTTAAAAAGCATTGAATACGGTAACCATGTAGCCACTAAAAAGCTCAGCGGTTATACATGCTGCATGCGCTGCGGTATAAGTCGCAGAGCCCACAGCAAAGCCTCCTGCCTGGGAGCAGACACAGTAGCCCTTGCCCGCCTGGCTCCGGGAGAGGTGGTTTTGCTGCCCTGCTGTAGCAAAGTCGCCTCCCTGGAAGCGAGAGGAGTTTAAATGGCACCATTAACCAATAAGCATTAGCTGGCTGAACTCTAAATCAGTGGTTCTCAAGTAGGGCTGTTAGACTATTCCTGATAGGTGTGTGTCATTGGATACTTTTAAAATCAGGTTAGACAAATTCCATAGCCTCCCTAGGCAATTTATTCTAGTGCTTAATTACCCTGACAGTCAGGAAAAACTTCTTAACACCCAACCTAAACTATCCTCATTGCTATTTCAACCCACTGCTTCTTGTCATAAGACCAGCCATACTGGGTCAGACCAACGGTCCATCTAGCCCAACATCCTGTTTGCCAACAGTGGCCAATACCAGATGCCCCAGAGGGAGGGAACACAACAGGTAATCCTCACGTGATCCCACTCCTGTCACCCATTTCCAGACAAGCAGAGGCTAGGGACAGCATTCCTACCCATCCTGGCTAATAGCCATTGATGGTCCTAACCTCCATTAATTTAGCTTTTTTTTGAACCCTATTAAAGTCCTAGCCTTCACCATATCCTCTGGCAAGGAGGTCCACAGATTGACTGTGTGCTGAGTAAAGAAAAACTGCCTTTTGCTCGTTTTAAACCTGCTGCCTATTAATTTCATTTGGTGACCCCTAGTTCTTATATTGTGGGAATAAGTAAATAACTTTTCCTTATTGACTTTTTCCACACCAGTCACAATAATATAGACCTCTATCATATCCCCCTTAGTCTTCTCTTTTCCAAGCTGAAAAGTCCAAGTCTTTTTAATCTCTCTTCGTATGGCACAGAGAATGAAGACTTACTTTTCATGTCTTGCTTTGTCCTATCCTCAGAAGTTAAGAACAACTTTTCTCCCTCCTCCTTATAAAAACTTTATGTTCTTGAAAAGGTGTGTCACCACTCAGTCTTTTCTCCAACTTAAACTCAGTTATTTCAAACTTCCCTCATAGGTCATGTGTTTTAGACCTTTCATCATTTCTCTTGCTCTTCTCTGGACTTGCTTCAATTTGTTCACATCTTTCTGGAAAGGGGTTACCCAAAACTGGACACAATATTCCAGTTGAGGCCTAATCAGCACAGAGTAGAATGAAGATTTATTTCTCGTGTTTTGATTATAACATTCCTGTTAATACAGCCTAGAATGATGGTTGCTTTTATTTTTTTGCAAGTATCCCACTGTTGATTCATAGGGGATCATAAGCTAAGTATGATCCCTAGATCTTTCCACAGTACTCCTTCATAAGACAGTCATTTTCCATTTTGTATGTCTTCCCCTTATTGATCTTCATCCTGTTTACTTCAGACCATTTCTCCAGTTTGTCCAGATAATTTTGAACTTTAATCCCATGTTCCAGAGCACTCACAAATCCACTCAGCTTCGTATCTGAAACTTGTATAAGTGTACCTTCTTATAGGGATGTTTGCAGTTAACCAAGACCATTAACCAACAAGGAATCACTTACCGGTTAATGGCCCCTATTAACTCTGACATCTCCCCTCCCCATGCTCTGTATTTAAAACTCGAACCAGCAGGGGAGCCACCTGCAATCCCATGCTGCTGCATCTGATACAGAGGCAGTAGCGCGGGGTGGCAGGTGGGAGCTGGTCCGTGCTGGTGTAACCACCACCAAGCAGATTTAAACTTGGGACCTCTGAAGCAGAGTATAGGAGCCTCTACCCTCTGAGCTAAAAGCTAGCTAGCTCCCAGCCCATGCTGTAGAGGTTTCTTGGTCTTAGCTGTTGCTGTGGTCTAGGTACCACTTGCATTGCTCAGTAACCACACTACGTGTGTGGATTACACTGGGAGCCTATTTAAACCACCTGCCACCCTGCACTGCTACCTTTTACAGAGAAGCAGCAGTGCAGGGTGGCGGAGGATCCCCAGAAGTGTACTGGCTGCTGGCCATGGCCCTCGCCCCCGTGGGGGGGTGGGGGTGGGTGGAAGCATTTTAGTGACCATGTAACTGCTAAGAATTGTTGCATCAACACGATTACTAAAATGAATGATTTCTAACATGCCTACCTTCCTATGCCATTGCCTACATTGATGAAAATATTTATCAGAGCTGATCTTCATGGAACTGCACTTGATATGCTCTGCCAGCTGGACTGTGAAGCACTGTTCTCAGGGAACAGTTTTCCAGCCAGTTATGCACCCACCTGTAGCAGCTCCATCTATGCTGTATTTTCCCCTAGTATGTCTATGAATAGAGATGCCCTAGTAGCAATGTTACAGAGCTCAATAAACAGCATATACCCATTAACACTCCTAATTTGACTCATGTTCTTGGAAGAAGTATCTGCTAAGTGAATCTGCAGTCAGTCTCAATCCCAGAAACTAGGTCACTATAACAGTGATCTGGTTGTATGCACTACTCCCACAGCCTGACTGCCTCAACAGAGGGGGAAAGAGATCTTGCTCTCTTGGACAGTTGATATACAACATATATGAGGATATTGTTTGTCACAATCTTTAAGTGTTTGCCCCAATTAGTGGAAGACAGTCATATCTGACTGCTCTTGAGTTCTAGGCTACTGATGTGTAGCATTGCCTCTTGTAACTTCCGTTTGCCCTGAATCATACAAGTGTACAAACATGCTCCCGCCTTAGCAGAGAGGCGCTTGTCATTAGGATTGTTGGGTGAGGATTGCAAATGGAACTTCTCTGCACACAATGATGGTCTTTCCAGTAAAGGGATGGTTTCACAAAAATAGGTATGGAAAGAAGCATATTTCAACTACGTCTGGTGTGGGAATGGACAGTTCTCAGTCATGCCTGAAGGCAGGGTATTTGAAGCCTGATGTGTTCTGTAACAGAGGTGGTGGCTGTCATTTGTGTCGCAAGTCTAGGATGGGTCTCCAGCGTCAACTCTGTTTTGGCAGCAGGGAGTACCTTGAATAAGCCCCCCTTCCCTTCTGTGCTGCACAGGGATGAGGGATGTAAAATTCAGTTTAATTAGATAACCTGTTAAACATTAAGTTTAAACAAACAGGATGGGGAGGGAGGGGCCAGCTCCAGCCCCCACCAGTGAACCATAACCAGTAAGCCTCACCCATTAAGGTTTACCAGTAAGTTAACAATTAACATTCCTAACGGGGGCTAGTTCTATATAGAGACACTCTTACCACTGGGACCTATTTCATGATGAAGCACCCGTAGCTGGAATTTAACATTCCAAAACGGTCTAATACTTTTCATGCCGCTTTAAACCCTACCACACAGGAATGACAGAAGTACGAGTGATATTGTGTGGCATCTCCACTATGGGCACTAATAAAAGGCAAAGGGCAGATTCTCCATAATCTTGCCCTCAATTTAAAAATCCTTAAAAATACCAAATCACGAACACCTATACAAACAAGGCCATGCGATTATATTAGAATCATGCACACACACACAGAGGCATATTTCTTTATGGAAGCTAAAATTTTGTAGAGCTCCTAACATCAAGCTGACTGATGGTGCCATAGGTCATTTATGTTAAAAAAAACTCCTGCAATATTCCCTACAGCTCCAAAGCAGCATGCACCACAATCCACCTCTTCTCTGGGATTTAACAATTTAGTACATCATCTTTAGTTGCATATTTGTTTATGCCCACTAGGCATTCATTTATGAGCACCACAGAAGTATCAATGTCACTGACTATCACAACAGTTTACAAATAAAGTCACGCCCACCTTCATTTAGTTTTCCTAGTGCCTGTGGCTGCTGGTTCTTGGAGTCTGCAATAATCTGGTTAGCCCTTATGTATTAAATGAACTCAAATGAGAGTGCTAATAGGCATTACATTATATTATACCTCATGGATGTAACTTGTTTTCATTTTGTCCCACTGTAGCCAAATTCACTTTTCAAGCACTAATAAGAAACTACACACTGCCAATGTCAAGAGCCCCTATTAACCCTAAATAATCGGAATACATTTCTACTAATTTCAGGGGACAAAACTACTCAACAGTAACACTTTCAAAGTTGGATGTTAATTCATTCACTGCTAAATTAGCAAATTAAGCTAGTTTAATGCTGTAAGTAAAATATAAAGGTCTTCAAACCCCCTTTATTCAAGTGTCAATTGTGGTGTTTTGCTTAACACAGGACAATGCCAACTTCAGTACATACGTAGCCTTCATTCTGAAGGAGTTGTTCCGACAAAGATCACTTACTTGCCCGGCTGTGTCTACTAGCTGAAGATGATATTCTTGCCCATTTACTGTGATCAGTTTTGTAAAAGCTAGAAAAAACAAGAGAAATGCACTTTAGAATTAAAACTGAATAGCTTTACAGGTATTAGACCAGAAATTAGTGGAGAGAACTCTAGTGGAACAATCTGAAGTTTTAAAAAGCAGGAGTAAAAGACTAAATTGGGGTGCTCGGTACACATTTAGTATCATGCATACAGTGAACATTAATAATTTTAAAAACCTTCTGAAAATTGGAACTGCACACACTAGCTGCAAAATTTCTCCAAGTTATGTTTAAAGCACTTTAAGATTGGAGACTTTAATATATATAAAAATAACTTAACGTGAAAATCCAAAGAGTTACCTGAATGCAAGTCAATGACAACATTAGTTAAAATTTTACACAAAGTGTTAGTTTCAAAACCATTCATTAAATCCAGTTTTCCTGATCTGGATAATCACCATGTAGCATAACACCAAGAACTTAGTGCAATGGCATTAAAAACAGCACTGATTTAAAAAAAAATGTGTGTACACAGGAACACTAAAATTCTGATTTGCGGTTGTCACAGCACTACTTTTTGCTTGCTGCAGTTATCGCAGCACATTCAGTTCTTAATCATGAAGTACACTTAATACTATTAGAGGAAATCAGAACACTTTCTTACTGTATTTCATGAAATACCAATGTACATAAGCAGAGGATTATATGGAAGCCTCAACCCCCCTCCCCACAGGGGTGTATATTAGCTTATTTACACTTAATATAACAATACTATGCTAATGCTCTCCAGTATTATATGACCATATTCGTGCTGAGAACATAAAAAGCTTTGAAATTGGCTCCTTATTTTGGCCCAGGTGGTTTGTCTTTGTACTTTCCAAATGTACACTCTAGCTTTAAACACGCTTGATATGCCTCTAAGGTTATTACATTATGGGTTGAAATTGTTTCATGACTTAAGTCCTCTAGTTTTTAAAAGCAGCATAGTTCTCCTGAAGCATCAAAGTCACAACAAACAGCACTTTAACATTAACTGTTTCAGTGCGAAGTGGTTTAACAAGAACATTAAGTTGATCTGCTCATCACACATTTCCTGACTTGCCGTCCCAGTAGCCAAATATTCTGGGAGTCCTTATCGGCTACCAAAACTTCTAACTTCCCTTTTGACAACCTCGACACAGCAGCTTCTCCATCTACCAATATGAACTTTTGTAATGCACTGAAGCTGATAATTTTGAATATTAATAACTGTGCTTTCCCTTAAACTAAGCAATGAATACTGCAAAGCCTTTACTACTCTTTGTGAGACTTGTAGAAGTTTCTGAAGCCACTACAGAATTGCCAATCAGGGTACTGGACAGCTGCAGACTCCAAGCACCCAACTGAAGAATTCAAGTCAAATAGTTAGCATGAATAGGGCTTTGTGTCATACTAAATAATCCTACTAGGTAACCTCCAAATGCATAGCATAGTTGTGTGTATTGTAGAAACTGGGACATGGACCATCTGGACAAAGCCTCAACCAACTAAAAAGGAAGCAGTGAGTAGATATGGCCTCTGATAAAGAGCATGTTGGTGCCTTTGGATGCATCTGTTTGAATAATTTACTGGTGTGTCCAAAGTGCCAGTACTCCAGGGGGAAAAGTTGTTGAGCTCTGACTGGAGGTGCCAGTACTGTGTACCTGGAGGTGCCATCACAAAAAAAGTACTGCTTATACCATGCCCAGTATTACTCAAGCTCTCTTCTGGAATGAAGAATTCCAAGTTAGAAGATAGTTATGTACCTGTTCTATGACAGGATGGGCAAAAATCAGGTCCAGGTGCCGCATCCAGCCCATGAAGCAGTTCACTCCAGTCTGCCCAGATGATTAGCATACTTATAGCCAGCAGCAGGTGCTCAGCTGCTCCTTCCCCCACCTTGCTCCATCCTGCAACAGAGCTGCTCCCAGGATTTTCCTGTTAGCTGTGCAGAGCGGGAAGGATGGATGGGACAGGGAAGTGCTAAAATCAGGGCGTTGCCCTGTCTTCATACCCCATCTCTGCACAGCAGGGGTCGGGGAGAGAGAGTGACAGTGGAGCTGCTCCAGTCTGAAGTAAGGATGTTAAATATCAGTTAATTTACCAGTTGAGTAGTCAATGGAATTTTCATCGATTAATTGATAGGAATGCAGAAGTGCCTATGTAATAGAGGCAGCAGGGGGGGGGGGGGACTAGTTAAGTCACTAGTTGACTATCCGATAAGCATATTGACAATTCACTTACATCCCTGTTTGGATGTATGCCACCATGGCACCCAAGTTATAAACCTCTCCCTTTTCGCCATGTCTCCCACCCTCCCCTCACCCCATCTGCTCCCCTGGTACCTGCTGCTGCCCCCCACCCCTCGTCCTCGGCTGTCCTGTCTCCTGCCCTTCTCACTACCCTCAGCCCTCCTGGGACTTGCCCACCCTCCTCATCCTCTCTGATTCCTGCACCCACCCTGCCCTTCCCTGCTGTGCCCACCTCTCCCCATCCCCTTTCCTAACACCTCCCTCTACCTACCTGCCCTGCCTCTCCTCTGCCCTCTGGTGCTTGTTCCCCCCACCCCATGTCTGCCCTCCTGCTTCACCCCCACAATCCCCCTGGCACATGCACCTTCCCTTACAGGGAGGCACCAGGAGGGTGCTGGGGTTTCTTCACTGCCCCTGCCCTTCCAACACCTGCCCCCCTTGCCCTCTTCCTCTCTGGTGCCCACCCCTTCACCACCCTCTGCCCCAGTTCTCACGCTCCTCTGTGCCCTCACACATGACTTGATCCATTCCCTACCTTCCTCATACACACCCCTCCTCCTAGGAACCGCTCCTCCCCTCTCCTCTTCCTTCCTCTTCCCTCCCATTGCCCCTTCCCTCTTCCAGCATCATTCTGCCACCCCACTGACACTTTCCCATCCCCTCCCCTCCACCCCTCTCCCCTCATTTTCTCTTGGTCCCCTGGCATTTGTCTCTCCTCCACTCTGCCCCTGGGTGCCTTCCCCTTGCTTCTCCTGCCCTGGTCCCCTACTGCCCCTTCAGCACAAGCCCCTTCCTCTCTTAACCCCCACCTTCCCCTTAGTTATCCCCCTGCCCCTTCCTTCACCTTCTCCCTTCCTGACACTTGCACACCTCAACCCCCTCTAGCCCCTGGTGCCAGGGCTGGGGCAGCCACCCGCCAGATGTACCGGGGCTGGAGCCAGGGCTGTGGTGCTATTTTTAGTACCCTGACCCAGAAGCAGCTGCATTGCAGCCCGGCTCCATTCCTGGCACACAGGGCAGCTACCCACTATGTGGCCCTTCCCCAGGACCAGCTGGGGCTGCACAGCGGTTGGTATTGGGATACTAAAAATAGCACCACAGCCCTGGCTTCATTCCAGTACACGGGGCACAGCCACGCACCCCACCCTGGCTGCATCTCCAGCCCTGGGGAAGGGCTGAAGCTAGGGCCAGGGCTGCATGGTGGCTGCCCAGCTGCTCCTGGGGCAAGACAGCGGCCTGCCACACAGCCCCACTCAGGAGCAGCTGGGCAGCCACTGCCCAGCTCTACAGATGAGATGGGCAGGAGGCAAATTCCTGGTGCACACCCACGCAGGCATGCACCTTAGAGGGAACCATGTCTCTCACACAGTGTCTCTTCCACATTCACACATTCTCTGTAGCCTCCAGCCCACCCCTTCTGCCTGAGGTCCCACCCTGTCCAGGAGGCCCAGAGCCAGCCCACAACCATGTACAAAATTTGTGAAGTGCCCCTCCTCCCCCCTTGCAAAAGTTATTGCTCATCCCTGCTCTATGGGAACGTATTAGGGTGCCAATGAAAACACTACTACCTCAAAAGTTAATGAGTAAAATCACCATTCATAAAATTCTTGGTTCAAACTGGAAAACCAAACCCCCTTCAAACAAGAAAGCCACATTAACACAAATATTTAAGAGGTCCTCAATCTGGAAGGGGATAGCACTATTACTTACCACATCAAAGCTATGACCAAAGCAAACGGCTTGAAAATGTTAGAAGTTCTCCATACAGGTTGTTACACGGTCAAAGGAGTAAAAACTGACAAGCTCTTTCAGGGGTGTTCTAGAAACCCAACATGCATGCTAAAACGAAGCACTTTTCATCATTACTAAAAGTCAACGGTAACAAGACTGAGAAAGGAAATGCAGTAGAGGAATTAATATCAGAAGCAGAGTTCACCCAAACTACAGTGCTAAAAGCTTCATTGCTAGAAATGGCTGTTATGCAGTGTCTTTGAATAGATTAACCTTCAGTTATGTCTCACAAAAATAAATCAGATCATTTACAGCATTCATTGTTTAAAGGAAAGCACAAAATTTAATATTCAAAGTTTATATTGGCAGAGGGAAAGAGACTGCATTGTGGAGGATGTCAAGGGGAAAGCCAGAAATTTTCAGAACTCGTAAGGGACTCCCAAGACTTTTGGCCAGTGGGAGGCAGGTCAGGAATTGCAACAAAACAAAACAGTTGATGTGCTTAAAGTATTCAGCACTGAAACAGCATATCCATAATGCTGGCTATTCCTTTGCTCACACACTTTAACAGTACTTGAGATTGTTTGCTTTTGTGATCAAGACTCTAAAACTGAAGATATTCAAGCTTAGCTGGATTAACTTTACAACAAACTTTCACTTTATATCTCCTCAATCCTTTAGGTTGAAAAGGAAAAGGACTTTTTGACATTTAGTCTTTCAGTTCCAGACAAATTGGTTGGCATCTCACCACAGATGAGAGCACAAGGCAATACAAGCAAGAGAAAACTGGCAGCAATGCAATTTATGAGCTGACAAAAATTAGTGTTCATGGGTGTAGTCTTAAGTCTTTTTCATACTGCTACTGCCTGTGTCAGTGAACCCACATATACAAATGAATTTATAGTTCAGCAGGATTATCCCTGAGTGGAAACATAAAAGACAATGACAAACTATCTCCCCAAAGTTATTGGGCTAGTGGCTATTCTTAAACGAGAAACTGCCTCATAAGTTGAGCTATTATTTCTGCACCACTTTCTTGAATTTCATCTGTTCTTCATTCATGCTCCCGTACCCTTTGTTCCTGCCAAGATACTTCTTACTATGCTCTCCACAAAGGCAGAACAGAGTTATCCTTAGATAGGCACTCAGAGCCATTTGTTGCTAGTCTTTCTGCTGGCTAGTGATGTCCCCGGTGACCAACATGAACCACATCTTCTCCCCACAGGTGCAGTCTCCACCTCATATGGTCCTGTATGCACAGCACGCTGGAAACAAGTTTAGCTCAACTGAAGTTTTTGAAAAAAACAGAGTCTGGTAGCACTTTATAGACTAACAAAACATGTAGATGGTATCACGAGCTTTTGTGGGGTTTTTTGGTAACTCAAGTCAGTCTATTTGTGCCCTATATCCTTCTCCTCAACACTGCTGCTCCAACGCTAGCCTCAGTAAGGAGCTGAGAATTTACCAGAGTGTCAGCTTTACTTTATTTACCAATATCGTCAACTTTAAGCCGCTAAACTTATCCATTTGCCTTTACAGCATAAATATGTGACAAAAATTGAATTTTATCATTGCACATCTCACAAACCCATTCCAATTCTTACACAGAGATATTCTACCACAAGTAGAATCAGTGGGTATGTCTACACTGCGGAGCTATTTTGGGGTATGTCTACACTGCGGAGCTATTTTGGGATAGCAGAAGTATCCTGAAACAGCTACTCTGCATCTATTGAAGCAGCCCATTATTTCGAACAACGGGGGGCTTACTCCAACATCCCGGTAACCATCACAGTTCCACAAGGGTTAAGGGGAATTTCAGAGTAGCAGGTTATTTCAAAATTTGGTGATGTGTAGACAGTGCCAAATTACAAAATAAGCTACGCAATTTGTGTTAAACAAATTGCGTAGCTTATTACGATGCTAAGGGTGCTGTAGAGACACACCAGAGACATTACAGGCTGGAAGGAACCTCTAGAGGTCATCAAGTCCAGCCTCCTGTGCTGAGACAAAACCAAGTAAACCTTCATCAGTGGTCACCAACCAGTTGATTGGGATCTACTGGTAGATCTTGGAGCCTCTGACAGGTGATCCTGACTGGTTTGGCCACTATCAAGTGCCAGCACTTCAGTTGCTCCTCCCCTCCCACTGTTGTGCACCTCCTGCCCTTTGCCTTGGAGCCGTTCCCCCAGGAGCCTCCTGCTTACTGTGCAGGGGAAGGAGAGGAGGGTGCTGATGTCAAGGTGCCCCCTTTTCCCACCTGTAACCTATCTCTACAGAGCAGGACAGGGAGCACAATGGGACTTGGAGGGAGTTTGCTGGCTGCTTTTGGAGTGGTGCAGGGCCACGACAGGGGTGAGCTTGTCTTAGCCCCACTCCACCACCACCCAGGAGCCACCTGATGCCCACATCCTAAAACCCTATGCAAGTCATGAACTCCCTCCTACACCTCAAGCCCCTGCCCTAGCTGCAAGCACCCCTGCATGCAAATGCCCTCCCAGAGCCTGCCCTAGAACCTCCTCCAGCACCCCAACTGCCTGCCCCAAGCTCAGCTCAGAGCCCCTCGCACTCCAAATCCTTTAGGCCAAGACCAGAGCCTGCACCCCAACCCTCTGCCCCAGCCTGGTGAAAGTGAGAGGATGGGGAGGAAGGGAGAAGGGGCAGGAAGGAGGCAGGGGGCAAGGGTATTTGGGTTTGAGGTAGCTCTTGGATTGTACTTAAATGCAAAAAAAGGATCTTGTGCTTAAAAAGGTTGGAGACCACTGACCTACATACTCTCAAAGGTATTTGTCCAACCTGTTTTTAAAAGCCCTCCAGTGATTGGCATTTCACAGCCTCCCTTAGACTATTCCAGAGGTTAGCTATCCTTAACTTGTATCTAATCTACATCTTCCTTGATGTGAATTAAGCCTGTTACTTCTTGTTCTACCTTCAATGGACATGGAGAACAGTTACAGGTTGAACCTCTGTTGTCCAGAACTCTGGTAAAGCAAAATCCATGGTCCGGAAGGACCATGGATGTTTCTGGACTAGAGAGCCCCAGCCACAGAGGTTGCCAGCAGCTTAGAGATCAGCTGGTCTGGCAGCAGGCAGCCTGCGGGGGCAGTGGCCTAGGGGTGGGGAGCCAGCCAGGAGGTGAGCCCCCAGCTGTCTGGTCAGGGAGCCCCTGTGGTCCAAGCAGGGCTGTACCCTGAGTGAAGCTCTAACAGTGGATCAGGGGCAGGGCACTGGTCAGGCCAGCAGCTAGAAGGGGAACCCCACGATAGCCTAAGGCCTGACCTCCCCTGGTCCAACAAACTCCCTCCTTTGGCACTGCTCAGGTCCCCAGGGTGCTGGACAAGGGAGGTCCAACCTGTAGTCACTTTTCTCTGTACATGAGTAACTAAAATATTTGAAGACAGTATTCGGTAGCTTCTCATTCTCATTTAATTTTAGCCATAAGTCAGTTTTTCCTAAACATGTTTTTCTGGGGGCTATCCTCTGGACTCTCTCCAAATTTGTATACATCTTTAACATATGGTGCCCAGAACTTGACATTACTCTAGCCAAGGCCTCACTAATACCAAGTAAAACCAGACAATCTACAACATTCCTGTTAATACATCTCAGAATCAGCTTTTCAAATGCATCACATTGACGACTCAATTTGTGATCCACTATAATCTCTAGATCTTTTTCCACAGTACTATTTCTACCCAATTATTCCACACGTTTGTAGTTGCATTTTTCTTTTTTTCCTTACTCTGACCTTGTCTATCAAATGTTATTTTTTAGACCAATTCTTTAAAATGTAAAGATCCTTTTGAATTCTATTCCCATTCTCCAAAGTACTTCCAACCCATCCCAGTTGGTGTAACGTGCAAAATTTTATATACATACCTGCAACTCCATTACCCAAGTCATTAACTGAAATAAACTAGTTTTGTACCAGACACAGGACTAGGTACACCCTCCCTGTTGGGCAGCAGGCCACAGAATTATTTTGGATATGGTTTTTAAACCAATTATGCATCCATCTTAAAATAATGAAATTAAGGAAATGTGGTCTAGATGAAATTATGAGAATGTTGTAGGACTGCCTCACTAAAAATGGAAAGATATCACATCTACTGTTTCCCCTTTATCCACCAGGTCAGCAACCTAATTCTTAGACAGGATTGATTTAGTGTCATTTGTTCTTAAATCCATGCTGGCTATTTCTTATAATGCTACTCTTGAGTTAAATTTCGATTAAATCAGCTAATTGAGTATTCGATGGAATTGCCATTGACTACTCACTTAGTCTATAAGGGGGGCATTCACTATTCCCGCTGTGTGTCTGCCTTTGAATGTAGTAAGAGCTGCCTACAGCTTTTGCTATATTTCAAAGGCTGAGGCACAGTTGGGAACCCAGACAGGGGAGGCAGTTTGTGTATAGCAAATGAACAGAGCTCATGCACACAAGTTTACACCCCACAATTCTTTCCCCCCTCTTGGAATGGTAGTCTTCCTGGCAGTTCCTTCTCCTCTTACCCATCCAAGATGCCAGAAGCACATGAGCTACTGTTGGAAACATTACACATATCAAAGTTAGAAATAAAACTGATGAGTTGGTTGGAAGGAGATGGGAGGTTGAGACAATCTGATATTTACCTGAGCAACTCCAGTCTGGGTTTGGGTCTCTGCAAAGTTGACTGGGCAACATTGGTCCAGACAGGTACAGTTATTGTGTACAAACCTTAGAGCCTCATTATTAATTTAACTACCAAAGGGACTAGTTGAAAGCATGAAGGTGCCTTCTTCAGAGTAAAATGAAGAAAACGTCCCTTGCTATCACAACCTTCTATGGATAGCACTGGTAGAGGATAAGAAGTTTTCTGGTCTGTTTAATGGCGAAGATTCTTGCGTGCCTCACTTGGGGAAGAGCCAGCCTGCTTCCTAATCCAGAGGCCACCTGTGAATTCAGTCTACAATAGAGTTCTTCTCTACAAAGTATACGCCAACTACATGTATTCTGTAGAAAAGCCCACTCCAATGCCTAGTATGCTTGGCACCACTGCTACCAGGTGCTGTGATAAGTCAATTCTCAAGGAAGATTGCTCAATAGGAATGCAACCCTATGCCCTTCGTGTTCCTAAACCTGACTGCCAGTAGCTGGAACTGGATGACAACGGAAGAATCAGTCAATAATTACCATTTCCCATTCATTCCCTCTGAGGCAACTAGCATGGGCCCCTGTCAGAAGACAGGATACTAGTCAAGATGGACCATTAGTCTCACTAGAAAAAAAAAACCCCATAAAAATGGCCATAAATTAAAAACACACACACAAAACCACACACTTCTTCTTTGATATTGTTTTTCCATCTTAATCATGTGGTGGGAATTATTCCCAAATAAGTTACTGACAAAGTGCCAATTACCAGAGGTAATCCTCTAGAAATTCAGGACTTGCCAACTGTTGGAAATTTAACAAAATAATTCCCCAAGTGCCGAGAAACTCTCAATGATTAAGCAGATCTGACTGGAAGATATTTATGAGAAAGAATATCTGATTTGACATCACTGATCTCTGCAGAAGAGCTGGAGCACAGTAAATGAAGCACAACTACTGTAAGAGGGTAGCATTTACCATCACTGGGGTGGAATTCTGCTATTGTTATGGGTTTAAAGAGTCACATCCTATACTAAAGGAGCTAAGATACTAGAATGAGAAACTTGCACAGGTATCTTTGGAGAAAGACACCACTCTCCTTGTGGTATTATGCTAGTGCACAGAGCCCTGAAGGCAAATGACTAGAAACTAGTATTTAAACTACATTTTCTATTATCCAAACAGAAGTGAAGAACAAAACAGCATAATTAAAAGCAAACTGGATCAAGTTGGGGGGCTTTTACACAAATATGTATCAAGATGTACCAATGAAATTACAATTTGTAAGAGAACAACATCATTAATGACTACAATGTTCCTATCAAAGGACCAACAACAAGATATATTTTATATCAGATGTCAGAATTTTCTTGCATTGTTAGTCTGAAATCAAACTAGAGATACTACTAGGAATGTCAAAGTGTAGACAACTACACAATTAACTGATAAGCCTTGGCTTATTGGTTAATCTTGACTACACACACTCCCCACCCCCTTGCAGCAATTGGGCAGTGGGGGGGAAGCCAGTGCCCATGAGCAGCTGGCTTTAAGCAGGCTCCCCATGAGCACTAGATCCATCTGCCCCCTCCAAAGCTGCCTCTGATAGAGACAGAAATGCTGAAGTTGAGGGGGCAAGTTGGAGCTGATACACACAGGGAGCCGGCTTTCAAGCATGCTCCCCGTGCCCGCCTGCCCCCTCCCCCACTTGCTGCCTCCTTCAGAGGCATTAAGGGGGGCAAGCAGAAGCTGGTGCTGGAGAGAGCCGACTTAAAAGCTGGTCCTCCTGAGCACCAGCTCCCTGGTGCCACCTGCCCCCCCAGCGCCGCTGCCTCTGTCAGAGGCAGCAGCATGGAGGGGAGGGGAGGGGAGCAGGAGAGGCTGCCACAAAGCAGCCTCTGTCCACAGCAGCCCAGGCTCACCACTGACAGAGACTGGTTCGTGGCAGCAGTCTCGGTCTGTGGGGAGCTTAAACTCCCCTCCCCCCCACGAACAGGGACTGCTGCTGCAGACCAGCCTCTGTCCCCAGGGTGCTCTGACACTACCCCCCGTGGAGAGGGGCTGCTGCCACCCCACACTGGCAAGCAGCCAGTCTGTGCAGGGAGCTGGTTTTTAAACTGGATCCTGCCTGCCACCCTGAGCTGCTGCTTCTGTATCAAAGGCAGCAATGCAGGGTGCTCCCCGGGAGTGGGGTCAGGAGCATACTGGCTGCTGGCCCATCCCTGGCGATTATCGAATACTTGTGTAACCACTAGAATTCATGTCAATTACATGATATCTAACATCCCTAGATACTATCTTGTTTCTGTTGAAGTTATATGCAAAGCAGCTTTCTAGCAAACACTGACTCTGTTCAGTACACTTAAGATTTTGTGTTAATATGAGAGTCTTCATATGGATAATCATTCCATAAGAAAATCCTTTTTGGTGATTATGAAAAGAGGACAATTTATAGGGAAGCACTTGGAAAACTGTGTTACCTAAAGATACTTACTGTTTTCTATGGTTGGATCATAGGAATCAACAAACTGGCCTTCCACAAACTGAATTGTCAATGAAGATTTCCCTATAAAGCAAGCAAAGGAATATTTAAATTCAAATTTAAATGCCACTGTACAGAAACATACTCTAATCAGTTAACGAAGCCATTAGAGAGAGAGAGTTTGCTACCAGCTATGAAGTGATATAACAATCAAAGTTCAATGTTTTATGAAACAGGCATACAACCGTGGCCCCTGGCTACATTGAACCACTGTTACTAAACATACTGATTCAGTAGCCTGTTCTCAATCAATACTGAAAATTATGTAAGAGCTAGCACAGACAGGTCTGACAAGCGGCTCTGTTTCCTAGCCTAGGCAGGGCACCCACTCTAGTTCATAGTAGTAGAAACCAATTTCTAATACAAATGGTGCTAGCAGGTAGTAGGATGGCAGTACCCACAACACAAGATGGCATCTACATATTTAATTAAAAAGACAAGAGCTATGCAAGAGAAAACAGGAACTTAACACTACCAGAAAAAGGAAGAGAGCAAGATGCTAAATAATGGCAATAATAAAAATCCCTGCAGCATCAGGATTAAAGGACCGAGTTCCTTCCACACAAAGAATTAAGGGCAAAGTCAGCCACCTGACATATGCAGGCATTCTGCAACTCTGAAAACAGTGATACATATGAACCAACCTATTTATCTCAATAATAGGACAAAGACTAAGAGGGATATACTTAAGATCCTACCCACATTTAACTTTAAGTCATGGTTAAGATGTAAGAGTTAGTCACAAATAATTCAATTTGTAGCTACCCAGCAACTTCAGTCACAGAAGCCATATGTGTGCGCTTACACTTTGAGGGGACAAGCATGCAGAGCACAATGAGGGGTAGTGCTAGCCAATAGGTAATACTTCAAAAAACTGGGAAGGAGAACTGGCCAACCAATTTCAGAAAGGTAAATAGTGTGCTTGATTATGTTACAGGAAGACAAAATGAGCCAGGCTAGGCCTCCAGCTCTGTTGGCTGCTATAGGAAGCCACAAGACATTGAAAACCAGTACCCAGAGAGCTTCTACACTACAGCTTGAACCTCTTTAGTCCAAAACACTCTAGTTCAGAAACATGTGTCATCTGGAATGATTTTAGTTAGCTGTATGTCAACTTTTAATGGGTGTGACCAACTTTCTCGCGGTCCCATAAAGTCTGTTTACAGCCACCAGTCTTAGCTCTCAGTGTTCTGTGGTGTTATTTGGCCCTAATTTACCCCTAAATGTCCTCTTAACAGCCCAGTAAGCAGGGGAAGTGTTGGTTATGCTGCTAGACAATATTGACCTCCTGTGGTCTAGAAAATTCTCTGATTCAGAACTGGTCAGGTGCCAAGGGTGCTGGACTACAGAGGTTCCACCTGTAGAGGTTGGAGAAGCATGTGACAATATCCCCAATAAGTCTTGCATTCCCTGTAAGAATTTTACAAAAGTTGGAGGGCAGCATTCACAATTGATAAGGAATGACATGCAACGAATAATAGAGAGCTGGTTGACGTTCTATGCTGCATCCATTTCCCTCAAATGTTAAGAGGAGTAACAGTATCACACTAAGGAGCGGAGAGAAACCACCACCAAAAAGATTTTAAAAACCCACACGAACAACAAAAACCCCTTTCAACCTAACAGAATATACACATCAAGTTAATTTAAAAGCGTAAACTTAAGTCTTTTTATGGGACAAGAAAAAGTTCATGGGTCTACTTCTCCTTCAACAGCTATTACCACCTAAAGCTATAAAGAAAATACTGATTCTTACACCATTTAATTAAGAGAACAGTCATCAACTCTTACAGGGGAGGAGCACCTTGATCTTAGGTCTTTGCAAAGTATGTGCTTGCAAATCTACCAGTAGACAGATGACTTAGTTTGATTCACGTGGTCAAAAGAGCCTTTCAAAAGCTGAATTGATCATTTAAGCTGAAACTTAGACAACTACTGAAGACTGAATTTGTTTTGTCCAGTTAAATCTTTTTTAGATGGTAAGGGAACCTGTCTGCCCTCAGGAGGCATTTTGCTAACTGCTCACATTAGTAGAGCCCTACGCAGATAAAAAAATTGGTATCCGCATATGAATTTGCAAAAATGATCTGAGCATATCCATATCTGTGGATGTGGATACTTGCAGATATCTACAAATTTGAAAGGTTCCAGATAGAAATGTTATCATCTGCATCCATACCTGTAAAAATGAGCCACAGATATCCATGGATTTGCAGGACTCTACACATTAGCCAGGATTCTCCAACTCTCAGCATTCTGAGAAATATTTTCCCTGAGCACTATTTCAAGCAACACAACATGATGCTTTTCAGAGATTACTGGATACTGCCTGATTTAATAAGGGCTGTTTTAGAAAGAATATGTTTTTCCAACCCCAAGCCTGAATCCAGGGCTGGGCAAAATACAGCCCGCAAGCTGGATCTGGTCTGCCATATCTTTGGATCTGACCTACCATGGATCCTCTAAGGCATGGGTTCCCAAACAGGGGGTGGGAGGGGGGGGCGTGAAGAAATTCTTGGGGGGGGGGCTGTTTGCTCAACAAGTTTTGCTGCTATGGGGGGGGCGGGGGGCGCGTGAGGGTTTTTCAAAAATCAAAAAGGCGGGCATGATGCCAAAAAGTTTGGGAACCACTGCGTTAAGGTCACCAATGTTTGCCTGTACCTGGCATTCCACTCCCACCCCACAACTTCATGCTCCAGGTGGTTACAACCCAAAGTCCCACACCCCATTCTGCACAAGGGCTGTTAGCAACTAGCCAGATACCCATTTAACCAATAAGCTAGTGCAAGTTGGCAGGGGGTCTTCCCAGAAGTGGGGTTGGGACTGCACTGGCTACCAGTCCCATCCCCCAGGAGGAAGCATTTAGTAACCATGTAATCGCTAATTGTTGCAGCTAAAGGATTAGCTACTAGGCTTATCGGTTAATCTAGTCGACTACTTGCATCCTCCCCTCTCCCCCGCTGCCTCTGATACAGTTTAAAAGGCAGTTCCCTCCAGGCACTGTCACCACGGTGCCGCCTGCCCCCTCCCTGGCACGCTGCTGTCTCTATCAGAGGCAGCAGCGCAGGGGAGGCTGCCACAAAGCAGCCTCTGCCCACCGTGGGCCCAGGCTCAGTGTGTGCAGAGGCTGCTGCCCATGGACAGGGGCAGCTTCATGGCAGCCATCCCTGCTCCAACATCCTCTGTCCAGGAGCTCAGATCTCACGGACAGGGCTGCTGCCACCCGTCTGTGCGGGGAGTGGTTTTTAAACTGGCTCCCCTCACAGATCAGCTCCCGCCTAGTACCCCAAGAGTAGGGCCATACTGCACTGGCTGCTGGCCCCACCCCCAGGGACGACAGAATAGCTGACTAACCACTAAAATTTCATGCGGTTAGTCGACTACTGTATTACCTGATAGCTAACATCTCTAGCAGGAACTCAACTGTACTAGCCCTATCCCCTTACTGTACAAGTCTGCTTACAGCAGTAAAGTGCCATAAAAGAAAAAACCTAGTAAATACCCTAACAAATACAAAAAAGTCAAAGTCTGTAGATTAGACGTCTCTAGGATGGCAAATAGTATTGAACACTGGACATTAAAATAAGGTCAAGCAAAGGTAGGCCAATCTATAAGAGAAGCCTGTAAGGAAAAAGAAGACAAAAAAAGCTGTGTTTTTGCCATGCACTCTGGTACATGTATTGGGCTTTGAGGGGATTCCAATGAATGCGGCCCATTATTTGACCTTTTAATAGCTGTTTTAGAAGCACATGTGCCTGAATGTTTTTTGCTCACCACCAACCTATAATTAAGGCTCTTTTGAATGGTGAGAAGTTCTGTTTAGTAAATGATGAAACCCCAGAGCTTTCCAGACAGCCAGCAATGAATGTCCTTGCAGCTTTCAACAATGACAAAAACCGTCAAATACTATTTGCTGAAATCCTCTGTTCTTCAGTGCAATACAGGGGTCATTTCAATTTGGTTTCAGGAAGTGCTGCAGATGTACAGGCAAATGTAGGAAAGTGTCAGGCAAGGTCTACACTTACCCCAAGATCGACACTCCAGATATCGATCTTCCAGGAGTCGATTTAGTAAGTACTTGCTAGATCAGGGGTTGGCAACCAGCATGTGAGCAGATTTTCAGTGGCGCACAGTCCATGGCAGGAGCTCAGTTCCCCCCACTCCCCGGAGCCACGCAGCTGTGAGGCTTGGAGTACTAGCTCCAGCTTCTGGGCACACGGGTCAGGGGGAGGTGAAGGAAGTCCCAACTCATGTCTGCCCCCAGTGTCCCCGAGAACTGCCCCAGCTCTCCACCCACCTCCACTGGGCGGCACAGGGACCCCATGCAGAGCGAGGACAGTCCCCCACCTCCACGCGATTGAGGCCCCGTCCCTTCATGTGCACCACTGCTGCTCAGCCCTTAACTATCTGATAAGTCCTTCACATCCCTAAATTAAACCATTCTCCCTAGCTGCAGCACTAGCAAAATGGTGCGGATGTAATTATGTAACAAACAGTGAGTTTTTATTAGCAACTGGTGGTCAATGGAAAGGTTTGCATTGAGCCAGGTGGACCACAAACCAAAAAGTTTGAGAACCACAGTGCCAGAGGGTGAGTGCTGCCTTGGCTGCAGCTCCAGGGCTGTGGGGCTAGCTGAGGGGAGAGGAAAGCGTGGGGGGGAATCTCCCTACCCCAAAGCCACAGTGGCTCCCAGAAGTCTGGGTCCCTGGCAGGAAGGCAAGGGTGCCATGGACTGAACCCTCATGGGACCCTACCCTCCCAGGGTCACTCAACTGCCCCCACCTCACCCATTTCCATGACCTCTCCCCACAATGTGAGCCCCCAGCCCATGTTGGCAATCCAGCATCGCGCCCCCCTGCAAGATTGGAGCTAGCAACGTCTTCCTGTGGAAGGCGGGGGGAATCTCAAGGCTCCAGGCTGCATCTGGATACACCAGCAATGCTTAATGAAGGACTTAAAAAAAAAAAATGTATTCAGACTAGAAATGTAAAATCCCGTTTTATCACGGGTAGGGGACTGATTTGTCAGTTTGTAAAAATTTTTTTTTAACTTTTTTCATTGTATCCCTGTTACATAATGGTCATGCCCATTCGCTTTCAGAATATGATCTGAAGAAGTGGGCCTGCCCCAAGAAAGCTCATCGCCTAAAACTATCTTGTTAGTCATGTAGCACTTTCAAGACTGCTTTTTTTGTTTTTCTCACTTACACCTGTTACATGCCTGGCAATGCCTGGTTACCCCTTTATATCCCTACTTGATACATTGCTGTCAAACAGGTATTTGTGCAATTTACAAGCTGTAACTGATGTAGATAATGCCTTAAAAGAAGTGGAACTCAAGTGAATGAACAAGGTAATTCCCTCCATATTTTCAAAGCAAACCGAAGGCAACCATATCCACAATGTATCTGACAGAAGAGGGGTCAGCAACTTATGGCTCACTAGGGAGCCATATATAGCTCTTTTGCAGCTCGAGCTCAGCTCCTCCCCCCTTGCTCTCTCTCTTTAACGGGGAGTCTACGCTGGCACTCCAGCCTCACAGCCCCCTGCTAGATTGGAGCACCAATGCTGGCTTCCTGCAGGAGAAGACGGGAAAGCCCCGAGCCTCCCTGTCTGATCTAGCTTGGGGAGGGGGGCAGGGAGAAGAAGCCAAAGCCAGAAGTGGCTGTGTGCTGTTTCTCCCCTCCCCCTGCTGGGGCGGGGGGGGAGAAGAGATCAGCAGCACGCAGATGTGCTTCCTGGAGGCTTTCAGCAGCAGGGAAAACCTCCAGTGCCTGGGAGCAGCATGTGGCACGAAAACAAGTGCCCCCAACCCCTGCACCCACAGCTCCCTCACGTACCCCGCACTCCCAGCCTATTCCTGTACCCTCCTTCCCCTTGGCCACATCCCCTACTCCTAGCCTGCTCCTGCATCATACCTCGCACCCTCACCCCCTCTTGCACCCCACCTCCTGCCCAGATCCTGCACCCCCATCCCTCCCTATCCCACTCACTAGCAGCCCTGTCCCACATTCTTAACCCCTCATTTTTGGCCCCGCCCCAAAGCCTAGGGGAGCACACAAAATCCACTAACCTGGAACCCCAGAAGGGTAAATCTGGACTGAGGCCTTGACCCTCAGTCCTCCTTGTCCCTTCCCCCACCATGGGGCTGAAGCACCACAGGAGTGAGGTGTTTCAGTTGGGGGCCACATCAGTGAAGGTTGGGGGGGTTACAGAAAGGTGGGTTTTTTTGGCTTCTCACTTGTGTAATCCCTGACTGATTTTTCTGTGGGTCAGTGGCCCTGACACAAAAAAGGTTCCCCACCCTTGCCATAAAGACAATATTGAAACCTCCTGTGTTGGACATAATATTTTACTTTAATTTAAAAATGAATCCTGGCCAACAAGCCCCCAATTGGGGCCCAGCCCCCATCAGGCTGCAGCTTTTCTTGCACTCCTCCCCTCCCCCCCACGCCCCCAAACCTTCAGTCCATCACACACCTGAATCCCCTGCCCTGAGCCCCTCACACCCCCACATGACTAAACTCTTGCACCCCCACATCCCTAGCTCCCTGCCATAAGATTGACAGAAGACAGCCTCGATGTGTTCACAAAGCTGGATTTGACCAGTTATGATGTAAACTTCAAAGAAATGTATGAAAAGATGTAGCAGCAGAAATCCTTTTAAAGTCTGTGAATATAATGTTTCATTTATGTTATTAATCATGTCAATTAATATTAAGTTGTATATTTTCAGTCATGCTAATGGGCATTCTTATGGCTCTTTGTTGACCACTTGTTCTGAATTTTGATTTAGTTTGGCTCGGGTTTGAAAAGGTTGACGACCCCCGAGAGAGACTATGGTTCAGGATCTCTGTCAACTGCAAACTGTTTGATCTATTTGTCAAGGTTCAGATGTCATGCAATTTTAATGACTAAAAACAATCTGTGCATTTCCCCCTCACCAGGCAGAAGAGTTGAAGCATGATTTTGGCTTGTATATGATGTGTGGGGAGCCCTGCGAAGACAGTGTGACCGGATTTGAGTATTGGAGAAATGAAACCCAGTTATTGCCTGTCACCTCCAGTGTGGCATTATGTGCAGTTGCAGTGCCAATAACTTCAGTGTCTGTGAAAGGAACACTCAGTCTGTTGAGAAAAGTTCAATGCAAACATTGCATGGGCCTCTCTAAAGACTGCCTTGGGCAGCTGAACATTTTGTATTGCACCAAGTCATAAATTCCAATATAGAGAGCCTTCAAAATCTAGACTCATCTGCTATTAACAAATAATTATACATTCCAACATCTGCAACACTCACTCTGTAGATAAGCCCTTTATGCTTTAATTATTCCACATATATTCCTACAGGTAGGTAAATTCTTGCAGGTCATCGTTGAGAACTACAGGAAGTTTAAATATGCTAGTGTTTTAGTATGAGAGTAAAGTAACACCAAATTCAATTATGAAACGTTAATTGGCAGCATTGTAGGAGACAGAGAATTGTTTGGTGCTTCTAAAAAACACTAGGTATGCAAAAAGTAGTTAACCAGCTAAACAATTAAAATTGTAATGGTTAACTGTTGGCAGACCAACGCATGGCCATTATCTTTGAAAACTCATGGAAAAAGGACAGATCCCGGATGATTGGAAAAAGGCAAATGTAGTGCCCAACTTTTTAAAAGGGAAGAAGGACAATCCAGGGAACTACAGACCGGTCAGCCTTACCTCAGTCCCTGGAAAAATCATGGAGGGGATCCTCAAGGAATCCATTTTAAAGCACTCTAAAGAAGGGAAAGTGATCAGGAATAGTCAACATGGATTCACGAAGGGCAAGTCGGGCCTGACCAATCTGATTAGCTTCTATGATGAGGTAACTGGCTCTGTGGATATGGGAAAGTCAGTGGATGTGATATACCTTGACTTTAGCAAAGCTTCTGATACGGTCTCCCACAATATTCTTGCCAGCAAGTTAAGGGAATGTGGATTGGATAAATGGACTGTAAGATGGATAGAAAGCTGGCTAGACTGTTGAGCCCAACAGGTAGTGATCAACGGCTCGATGTCAGGTTGGTGGTCGGTTTCTAGTGGAGTTCCCCAAGCATCGGTTCTTGGACCGGTTTTGTTCAACGTCTTTATTAATGACCTGGATGAGGGGATGGATTGCACCATCAGCAAGTTTGCAGATGACACTAAGCTGGGGGGGGGAAGAGGTAGATAAGCTGGAGGGCAGGGATAGGGTCCAGAGTGACCTAGACAGATTAGAGGATTGGGCCAAAAGAAATCTGATGAGGTTCAACAAGGACAAGTTTAGAGTCCTGCACTTGGGACGGAAGAATCCCAAGCATTGTTACAGGCTGGGGACTGAATGGCTAAACAGCAGTTCAGCAGAAAAGGACGTGGGGATTACAGTGGATGAGAAGCTGGATATGAGTCAACAGCATGCCCTTGTAGCCAAGGCGGCTAATGGCATATTAGGGTGCATTAGGAGGAGCATTGCCAGCAGACCCAGAGAAGTGAATTATTCCCCTTTATTCGGCTCTGGTGAGGCCACATCTGGACTATTGTGTCCAGTTCTGGGCCCCCCCATTATAAAAAGGATGTGGACACATTGGAGAGGGTCCAGAGGAGAGCGACCAAAATGATTAGGGAGCTGGAGCGCATGACCTATGAGGAGAGACTGAGGGATTTGGGTTTGTTTAGTCTTCAGAAGAGAAGAATAAGGGGGGGATTTGATAGCAGCCTTCAACTTCCTAAAGGGAGGTTCCAAAGAGAATATAGAGAAAGGCTGTTCACAATGGTGACGGATGGCAGAATAAGAAGCAATGGTCTCAAGTTACAGTGGGGGAGGTCTAGGTTGGATATTAGGAAAAACTATTTCACTAGGAGGGTGGTAAAGCACTGGAATGGGTTACCTAGGGAGGTGGTGGAATCTCCATCCCTAGAGGTGTTTAAGTCTCGGCTTGACAAAGCCCTGGCTGGGTTGATTTAGTTGGGATTGGTCCTGCCTTGGGCAGCACGCTGGACTCAACCTCCTGAGGTCCCTTCCAGCTTTGATTCGAGGCTGTGGTCCTGCTCAATCTTTGGGGCAGAGGGCCCACCTGCCAGGCCTAGTGGGGGATGCTCTAGACCAGCCTGCTCACCATGGATGGGGCTGAGGCTGGGGCCACTTTGGAGAGGCTCGACAGCCAAACAATTATCTGGGAAGCATCCTGGTAAGCCTAATGCTTACCAAGTAACAGGTTAACCTTTCACATCCCTCCTGCACACTAGGGATGTAAGCAATTAGTCTAGTAGTCAAGTCACTACTCAACCACTCACTCTCCCCCCACCCCTGCTTGTTTCCTCTGCATCAGAGGCAGCAAGGGGGGAGGGAGGTAGAGTAGGGAGGCAAAGGCGCAGTGGCTGGGGATCTGGTAAGAGCCAGGACACCTCAGTGTTGGGTCCTGGACCTACCCCCACTGCAGTGCTGCATTTTAAATGTAGTAAGAACCAGGCAGCTCTTACTACATTTAAACAAAGAGTCACAGCGAGGCCCCTTATCTACTAATCGTGTAGTCGATACAGTAAATAACCTTAAAGGGTAGGTTCTGCTGCAATTAAAGGCTGGATGTCTAGGTGTGCAGTAAGAATGTTAAAAAGCAGGTAACTGACTAATCGTGTAGTCAATACAATTTGTATTGACTATACCACGGCTACTCAACACGCGGCCTGTGGGCCACATGCGGCCCGCGGCCCACAGTGCGTTTTGGATTTATATGTAGTGCAACATGCAGCCCGGAAATGGAAGCCAAAACAAAAAAAAAGTAGTCAAAATAATAGTCTTCTGTTGAAATGCATTTTAGCAGTTAAATTCCTGGACTGTCATTGCTCATTAGAAGTGCTGTCATATGGGTGGAAATCAGGTAAATATTGCATTTTATTATATCAGCAGAACTGTTTTAAATGGAGCCTGCGTGTTGTGTAGTCTTGCCTTAATCTCTGTATTCATGCCCGTCAGTGTGAAAGAAGCTATTTGCATATATATGCAACCACACTTAAGTTGCGGCCCTCCGCATGTGCTGAGTGTATCACTGTGGCCCCCGGGGCTTCCAAACTTGAGTAGCCCTGGACTACGTGATTAGTCAATTACCCGCTTTTTAACATTCTTACTGCACACCTAAACATCCAGCCTTTAATTGCAGCAGAACCTAACCTTGTAGTTTATTTACTGTATTTTAACCATGGAACTTTCAACTTCTATACAAATGTAGCAATAGCAGGATTCATGCCTTGTTCAAAAAATCTCCTCCTGTCATAGGTAGAGTGAGCTGGCATGGAGTCAGAAAGTTACAAACATCAACATTTAAGAATTTGACAGAAAAAATATGAAGGCAAATCAAGAGTTAATCCTAGCACAGTGTCCTTAAATAACCCTGCTGTGGCTTGATATTACAGCTGAACATGCTGCCTCTAGCGTCCCAACTACTGTTAACAAGTTCACTGCAGTAAATTTGATTTCTAAAGACAATCATAAAATGAAGTTTAATTAAAACTGGCATCTAAGTCTCATCTCAGTCCCCTGTTGGAAGCAGCCATTTATCATCTTGGTACTCCAAAGCATCCCCACTGAAGACCATTCAAAACAGTTCCCAGTCTAAGATTTGAATTCTAATAATGTTTCCAAGTATTAAATATTGCCTAAATCCTGAATATTAGAATTTAATGTTAGATCCTAGGTGACTCTCATACAAGGACTGGTACATTACGAGGTCCCACTAATTCTGTAGTGAGGTATTTCAACATGACAGCAGGTTCATGTTCTCCCTCTCCAATACAATAGTGACACTGGCTGATTAGCATGTAATAGAAACATCTGTACCCTCTGGATTACTAATAAATGGACACTAGGGGAAATAAAAATCACAGTTAATCAGTTAACTGATTAAACCTTAGGTTTGAGCAATAAGCAGGATCCCAGGCATGGGGTCCTGCAGCAGGAGCTGGCAGCCCCAAGCATATGGGGGAGCGGGGGGGGGGGAAAAGAGACACAGCTTCTGCTCCCAGCTGCCCCTCTTCCCCCCCCCGCCCCAGTTGGGGCTGCCATTCCCAGCCCTCCCTGCAGTCGGGGCTACGGATGGCCGGCTCCCAACCCCCATGGGGCTGTTGCAGCCCTCCATCTGCAACACACTGCGGGGCTGCTTCCAGGTACTGGTTAACCGGTACCCATTCACATCCCTAATGGGCACGGCATCATGATGCTATAGTGCTGTCACAGTCCACTCCAGAAGTGGATGTATTATTTCTTTCATTTTTTGTTTATCCTTGACAAGCATGAAGGCTTTCATATGACTATATCAAGAAAAGTGAGAACAGGCGCATTACATGCTGTACTAAGGTTTACAGACCACATATAGAGAGTTAGGCTACCGCTATACTGCAGTTAAGGTCAATATAACTCAAGTTGCTCAGGGGTGTAAATAAATCATCCTCCTTTCCCAAGCAAGGGAGTGCAGAAGTCAGCAGGGGACTGTTTGAGTCCCCCGATGGCCATGCTCCCAGCAACGCTTCCGCCTTTAAAACGTAGCAAGAGCTGACAGGGCTCTTGCTACATTTCAAAGGCAGAGGTGCCCTTACTGACTAATCAAATAGTCCATGCAAATTACGTCAACTACTCGATTAGTTAATTAATCTAAATTTAACAACCTTAATTAGCAGCACTTCATTCATGCATCTGCATTGCTGTAAGCTCTACAGTGTAGCCATACCCTGAGAGTGTGAGAGAAGCACTGGCCAAGAGGACCCTTCCCCTCATCAGCCGCAGCACATGCTCCAAATGGAAGATATGCTCAAATGGGGACTGACGGTCAAATAGGGATGGAGGGAAGAAAAGGTTATCAAAAGGGAGGAAGCCAGTTTGCAGTTTCTGGGGACTGAGCAAACCAGAGGGATTTGGACTGAAAGTCTAACCTAGTCAGGAGAGTAGGACTCATCTTTCCCATGTCCTCCCCCAACGAAAGAAAACAGATGAACACTGGGAAGAGCTCAATGGCTCTGTCTAGTTGCAACCAGTATGAAACAGAATACTCCAGGGTTGTTCCTGGGATTGGCTTTGTTCAACTTCCTTATTAATGACTTGGATGAGGGGAAGGATTGAACCCTGAGCAAGTTTTCAGATGGCACTAAGCTGAGAGAAAGGTAGACAGGTTGGAAGGTAAGGAGAGGATACAAAGTGACCTCGACAAATTGGAGGATTGGGCCAAAAAGTCTGATGAGGTTCAACAAGGACCAAGTGCAGAGTCCTGCACTTAGGATGGAAAAATCCCAAGCACTGCTACAAGCGAAGGATGAACTGGTTAAGCAGCAGTTGTGCAGAAAGGACCTAGGGATTACAGTTGACTCATATCCAACTCCTTGTCTGTGTACCCTTGTTGCCAAGAAGGCTGACAGCATATTGGCCTGCATTAGTAGGAGCACTGCCAGGAGACAGAGGGAAATTATTATCCCTCTATTCGGCATTGGACAGGCCACAGCCATTTCACTAGCAGGGTGGTGAAGCATTGAATGTTACCTAGGGAAGTGGTAGAATCTCCATTCTTAGAGATTTCAGGCCAGGCTTGACAAAGCCCTGGCTGGGACAATTTAGTTGGGGTTGGTCCTGTACTGAGCAGGGGGACTTAGATGACCTCCTGAAGTATCTTCCAAACCTAATTTCCTATGATTCTAGGATAACTTGGGAATATCTGACCAACTGAACCACTGAGCTCCTAGTCAGTCTCTCCCCAGTGAGGGATGATAGGGGCTGTGACCACATCCCAAACCAAAGACAGATACGAGGCAGCCCAGAGAAGCCTGGCCAGGTGCACCAGAAACAAGTGACCGAGACACTCCCCCGCCCTTTGCACTCTGGGATGGGACTCAGGCCTCTTTCTTCCCCTACTTTTACCCTCTCCCCAATCATCCAGAGAATACCAGTGAACAGCTTGAATGCCTGGCCTGCTGACCACCAGGAAAGCTCATCCCAGGAATTTCAAAATGGAAAAGGCTGTTAAGCCATGGATTGTCCACTATGCCTGCTGGTATCTGAGTGGAACCCCAATACACATGCCAACAACAATTGTCACTTTGTAAGACTTTTGTAAACTGTATAATGCTCAATGCAGGTTTTCAGCGTCTTCAAGCCACCATTCTATTAACAAATGGTCTATTCTTCAAACAGACAAGCAATCATTACTAGTTCTAGCGGTTTGCTTATTAATCTTCTCCAGCCTCTACACCGGTGATAGAACTGTGGTGGGCCACAAGTTGCCTATGTGTGGCCCATGAATCGTTTATTTACTGTTGCTAAATGCCCATGGTTGCCAGATTCTGCTGTTTGTCAATCTTTCTTTCCTATTGTATTACTAAAGTGACATGCATGTAAAGCAAGGGCACATGAAGTGAGGTATATGCTGACTGCACACACGACAGAGAGCCATGTGCTCCCTTTGCATCCAATCAAAAGTTCTGCTACAGTTCAATCCTCACTGCAAATTCTAGATAGGCAAGCATAGTTAGCAAAATACCCTATGCTAGGAGACAGTCTGTTTCATCTCAATGGCTTGCAAGATTATTGTAAGAGGGCAGCTCATGCGGCCCACATTGACCTAGTTCTGAGGAAATCATGAGAGTATCCAGCTAAAGAACAGGCAGGTCACCAAAAGCCCAATTAGAGTGTCTCAGACCTAAAAAACTAACTGAAGTACAAATGACATTTCAGATCACTTTTGAGGTCTTGTCGGAAGTAGGAAATTGGGTCAATATAACTATATCACTCAGAAATGTGAAAAATACACATCCAAACAAACCCACCCCACCCCCCCAACAAACAGAGAATCCTTGATCTTGAAATGTGCCTTTTGGGGAGCTGGATTTCCTACATTTACTAGGAGAATCCCTACTGTTGGTATAGGTAGAGTCTTCACTGAAGTGCAACAGCAGCAAAAGCTGCTGTGTTTTGAAGTGTAGACAACTCCTAAATCTGAACATTGAGGTAAGAGACATAGCTGAAGGAATAAGAATGTATCTAAGACTGCAGTACAACTAGCAATGTAAAGGCAGGAAAAAATGCTATGTCCAAAGGTCCATATCACAGCAGAAATATCCAACTCCAATGTATCAATGTAATATCTAGGGAAGCCCAAAAAAAAAAAATGAAAAAATTGAACCAATGAAAAAAAATTAAGACTATTCAGGAATGGTATGGCCCCAAATTAAGAAACTGACACTATTCAAGTGGGAAGACAAGCTGTGTGTCTCAGACACAGATAAATGGATCTGATATGCTGTTTTTCAGCTAATTGTCTGCCATCCTCAGGAAACTCAGCAAGGCTTAACTGCTCAAACAACTTCCCATTCTTAATTTATTTCACCTCAGGCAAACTAATTCTCACACTGAATTTTCAAGTATTTTGTGAACGTAAACCAAACTACACAAAAAGTTAGTAATTTTAAAAAAAATTAATGCGCCACCTTTGTTTCGGAGGCAAATATTCGTTGACTTTATCAGGGTCTACGAAGGTCTTGTATACTAAACAATAAATTGTAGTCACTAGGATTGATTATCTAAGACAAGTTCTTCCTGTTATAAAGAAATTTTATTTTTTTAGGAAAATTGTCACTAACCTGGTTTCTACTTAAATGCCTGCATCTTGTGAAGTCAGAAGAGCCACCTTTCCATGTTCAGAAATTGCAGTGGTTGCAACTGCATTCTTATTTCACTTTAAGAGTAGTTTATGCCACAATCTGGGCTCTCCTTGGCTGTTGAAGTCGAACAGAGATCCCAGAAGTTAGTTTTGGGCAATTGTTTCTTCCCCTATAAAAAGTATATTCACACAGAGCAGAGCTACTCAACACGCGGCCTGTGGTGCAGTTTGAGTTTACGTGGGGCTCAACACACGGCCCGCGGGTGGGACCCTTTGAACATGGCCTCCACTGAGAACATGCTGCACAAGGGAAAGGTGTCTCCCAGGCAGGGTGAGCACTGAAAGACGCATGTGGATGGAATAGATGGTACAGGGTGTCAGTGTTTCTAGCCCCAGGAAGGAGGTGCTGGGACCACCAGGGCATTGTAGGAAGTGCCTTGTATTCATGCCAGTCAGCGTGAAAGAAGCTATTTGCATATCTACGCAACCACACTTAAGTTGCAACCCTCAGTATGTGCTGCGAGTATCATTGTGGCCCCCAGGACTTTCAAAGTTGAGTAGCCCTGACACAGAATTTTGGGTTGCATTGTGCTCCTCTTGGCTTAGGATTTAGGAAGCCACGGAAGAGTTAGTGAAAAAAATGGAGTGCTCTCTCTTCAGTAAGTAGTCTCCTCAACCTTCCTCTGTGGTCAAGTAATTTTCCAAACATCTAAAAAGAGACTGGGGTATGAATTAGAAATGTTAAATTTAGATAATCAGCTAATTGAATAGTCAATAGAATTTCCATCAGCTACTCAATTAGTTGATAAGGGGGCGCTCACTATCCTGCTGTACCTCTGCCTTTGAAATGTACAGGGGCTGCAGGTGGGGCATTTGCCTGGGGAGAGCAGGGTGGGGGGTTTGAGTCCCACCTCCCCTCCGCTCACCCTAGGAGCTGCCAGACAGCCAACACAGGCTGCCCCAGGGATGGAGCTGCAGAGCTAAGGCAGACTTACCCCTGCACCACTCCTGAAAGCAACTGGCATGTACAGCAGTGGCTCCATGTGCTGCCCCTCATCCACAGGCACCGACCCCACAGTTTCCACTGGCCACAGTTCTCCGTTATTGATCATTTCCCCTGCTGCACTTCCGTCTCTCCTGCCCGCCCTCCCCCGCCCACCCCGCATGGAGGCAGTGCCAGGAGGAAACCTGCTTTTAATGCAGCTCCCCCCACCACAGGCTCCTGCTCCCCCCCTTGATGCAACTAATCAAGTAGTGACTCTACCCAATAAGCCTAGGCTTATCAGGTAATCAGCTCGTCGCATACATCCCTAGTATGAATGAATGCAAGGAAGCTAAAGCTCAATTCTCCTAGTAAGTGTTGGAAAGAGAGGGTAGTTTGGAAAAAAAAACAACTGGAGTATATGGGAAAGACTATGTCTGACCTTGCAAATGAAGGTGTTTGAGAATCTGAACAGACACCTATGTTGCAAGCATGAGTAACCAGTGCACAATTATTGATAGATCATCAGTTTTTGGCAACAGGAAAGATGCACTTATTTGTACTTAGCAATGTCTCTTGGATATAGTCATCTAGGACAACTGATGCTTTGTCATCGCTAGACTAGTTAACTGAAATACAATTCTTGGGACATCTTAAAAATCTATTCAAAATAAAGACTACACAATGGGGAAGGCTGCTTTTTAACTAGAGTGTCAAACGTTACACCATGCTTATTGATCTGAATTGGCTGCTTGTAGTTTTCCAGCGATGGTTTAACCCAGTATTTCTCATAACCTTTTTTTATATAAAAAAAATAAAATTAAGTACCCCCAGTACCTACAGTTTTCAGATATTTTTTTAAACAGTTGCAACACATTTGTTTAAACAACTTAATCGTAGCCCGGCAGGCGATGAAATTTTGGGGTGTAAAAAGTACAAAAATAATAAAACGCTGTAAAACTTGAAATTTGGAGAAGACTGAATTTTTGTTTTATGTTGACGTACCCCCCCCAGACTCCTCTCAAGTACTCCTAAGGGTACACTCATACCACTGGTTGAGAAACACTGGTTTAACCTATGAACCTGTGAACAGTCCAGGTTCTGCCTACTCAAGAGACTCTCTCCATGCCATATAGCCAGAGTTTAACTTGGTGTAGGGACTGAGCTGAAGTGTTCTTGATTTGAAAGAACTGTTGGCAGAACATTCTCTCATTTTGGAATTAGTTCCAACCTTGGTCAAAAATAGCTCTGCAGAACATCCTGCAAAGTTCAAAGTTAAGGGAGCTTCCAAAAGGGACATCTTGCTTGAGAGTTTTAGGCGGAATATTTTCCTCATTTTTTCTTGTATTCAAGCCTAGATCAGTGTTTCCCAATGTTATTTGGCCAAGGAACCCTTTTAAACTCAAAAGGATTTTGCAGAACCCCTAACAGTCATATATATGGAGCTGAAAAAGTAGATCACAAATAAGTAAGGATAATAATAAACAAATGCTAAACAAGGTCATGACATAAGTATTATTGTTATGTATTGTAGATATGTAGATTAATCTACCAGTCAATTTGTGTGTGTCATGGTTAAATTTTTAAATACAAGAAATCACACGACTATACTGAAGTAAAGTATTCGCAAGAGCACTGCCTGCGCACTCTCATACAAGCAACTGGTTTGACAGCTGAAGCTTCAACTTTGTCCGACGTGGCACTAGTATATTTGTATTCAGTCACCCAGGTGATCCAGGCTCCCTGAGAGTGAGTATAGGGATTTATGGTGGCATATAACAGACGATCACACCACTGACTGACTGCTCATGCAGGGCTGAGTAGTGACATCGTCCCCATTCTCTGGCTAAGCTGGCATTACACAGGGACACTTATCGTGGCAAACAACTGAAAATGGTTTTCAATCAAATTCATAAATGCTTAAATATTATTATTTTTTAAAAGCATAAAATGTTATTGTAATGGAATTCTCTCACTAAACCCTTATTGTCACTTCGCAGAACCCCAGGGCTCCACGAAACACCATTTGGAAAACACTGGCCCAGATCAATTGCTGCTTTATCTGGCAGAAGTGGTCAATTTGTTTCTCTACTGAACAGAGCTCTAGAATCCATTGCCAATCTCTTAGATTGACAGCTATAAATCTTATTATCACTTAAATATCTTGCAGGTATAGCAGTTCAGAATGAAAGCCAAGTTCCAAAGAACCCTATAGTATTTGTGTAGGTTTATAAAAAAACAAAAACAACCCACATCTGCAGAAACCAGTGCACGAAAAAAAAAAAAATTAAGACTATTCAGGAATGCTAGCCTAAAGGCTTCCCTCAACTTACAGGGAGGAAACATCACTTGCAGTGTTGTACCCTTGCTGATCCCAGGATATTAGAGAAACAAGGTGGATGAGGTAATATCTATTTCTGGACCAAGAAAGACAAGCTTTCAAGCTTGTTTTTCTTGGTCCAATAAAAGATATTACCTCACCCACCTTGTCTCTTTAGTGTTGAGGAAGAAAGAATTGAGTGAGAATACATTTCCAGAATCAGTCGCTCAAATGGTAGAAGTATCAGGGACTTTTATAGGCAAGTAAGTCATGTTATTAACTTTTAAGCAGTTACATAATTTTATGTCAAACAGTCTAACCACCTACTTTTTAGCATGTATTCTTTTTATTACTGTACACGTGACAGTTAAGAAGCACCCACTCTTTTGTAACATACCAGCATGTGTTACTCACCTATTCAACATGATTCAACTTTTGGAGACTTTTCTGTTGAACTGGGTGCTAACTGAGCAGATTCAAAGAATTAATTAGTTAACATTTATATTGCAGATGTTTCTAGAAGCCCGTGTTGTGCATGGATACACTACAAAGATTTTATTCTCCTTGGTGTTTCCCCAGCCTCTTCTTCCAAATCATCTAAATAGAGGTCCTCACTGAAGATTACATTTTTAGCTTTTACTAATCACAGAACTGACATGGTGAGTGACTTAACTATTAATTTTTAAAACTTCTTTTGTTGCACAGAAATTGTGTCTATTGAAACCCTAAGATCTACCTGAAGAAACAGAGTAATCATGCAGTTTGGGCAAAAAAAAGTTGATTGTAACTTAGTTTCAGACTGGTTCTGGGGGAATTCCCCTATTCAGGTCAATTTGCATGCGTCAACAGCAGCAGTGCTGCACATGTTCAATGAAGTGATAAGGCCCAGGCTCAGCACTGCAATGTCAACACTACCTATAAGCCTTCCTAAATTTGAAATGAGAAAAACCTTTAGAGACCAGCTGCCAAAAAGAAGGGATAGCCATGGAGACTGAAGCTAGGGCAGAGTCAGAAGTGGGGGGAACACACAGAGAAAACTGGACATTTAGCACACCAGCAGGATATTCCATCCAGAAAGGTACAAATCCATTTCAGAGGGAGAATTTAGCAGTAGGAGAGGGGATTATGTTCTGTGCTGATACCTGTGGGAGTGTGGAGTTAATAGTAAAGAGAATCACTCCATAGCTTCCCTGAGCAAATGGAATCGCTGACCTCTATGTATGGTACCTAACCAGTGTCCCAGCCATTACTGAAGTGGTTCTAGGCATACAATCATTCCATTTAAACACACACAAAAAGCACATAGGAAAGCATTACTGTAACACTGAACCCTGTTAAAGTGAATGTTTTATATTAGACATTTCAACTTACTATTAGCAGGAATGATAGCTGACAGTGGGCCATGAACAACTAGCATCACTCCTTTCAGTAAGATAACAGACACGTGACCAGTCTAATTAACAATACTTCCCAGGAGACTACTTGCTGACCAGGAGACCTTTTTAGAGGGCTAGATGGAGTGTCCCAATGGGTCACTGATCAGCACTCTACCCCTCTCCTTGCCACGGGGCATCTTTGGAGCCGTTAGAATTTCACCTACTCCTGGGCCTGAGGAGTCGAGTCAAACCCGATAGCCCCGAGGACAGATAGGGAGCCAGGCAGCGCTCTCACCTACAGAATCGAGCACGGGGTGAGCAAGGCGGCTCCTTTACCTAACTCAGAGCAGTTCCTAGCGGCACTGCGCACTTCTACTGCGCTCCAGGCTTCCCTGCTCAAGAGAGGCCACCGGATCCCCACTCCCGGGAGCCCGGCCGAGCTTACATATGGCCCGGGGGGGGGGGAGGAGGCTCTACGCGCGAGGTGCGAAACCAGCCCGTAGGACGCTCTGGAGAGTGATGCGGCAGGACAGGGAAGCCTTCTCCTCGGGCTCGGCCAGGCTCGCTCAGAGCCCGCTCTCCGCCTCCGAGGAGCCTCACCCACGGCTATCACAGCGAGAGGCAGCCACTCAGCAGTAGCCGCCGCAGCCTGGAGACGGCAAGTTTCCTAGGGCCGCAACCCGGTCCCGGGCGCTTCCTGCCTGAGCGCCATCTCCGGGAGCCCCAGCCCCGCGCGCCCGGCGCTCACCCACGCTCCGGTAGCCCAGGATCGCGATCTTGCGGGACTTGGACGGCGGCATCTTCTCCCCGCCCGGCCCCGACCCACATCAAGGGCGGCGGCTCCGGCTGAGGCAGCGGCGCGGCGGGGGGGTGGCGGGACCGGACTGGAGACCCCGAGGGCGACAGGAAGAGGAGACGGCGACGAGCGACATGCAGGGACCGGCGGCCGCACCGACCGCACGGGACTCCCTACGCGCAGCAGCGACGCTGTCCTCACGTGACCCCTACAGTACCAGCCGCACGTAGCTGAACGTCGTTACGTCACGGAGCGAGTCTGGGACTGAGGCGTTAAAAACCCGGCCGGAAACGCGACCGCGCGGAAAACTCGCTGCGTCATCCTCTGCCTTCGCACCGCCCCCTTAGCCACGGACCATGAGCCCCCTCTGATTGGGCCTGAACCCTAAAGTGGGTTATAGTTCCCGCCCCGGCATTGGTGGCAGAGAATGAGCGCTGACTAGTCAGCTCTATCGATTGGCTGTATTTGAAGGGTGAGGCGGGGCTTCGTGTTGGGGCAGGTAAATCGTGATTGGTGGAGATGGTAGAGTAGCGCATGAGTGAACGTTGGGGCCTCATCGGGGTTGATTGGATTAGGCTCAATCGGCCCTGAGCTCTGAGGCTGTGGAGGAGGTGGGGCTGCTCAGAGGGAGCGGGCGCGCGGGTGTGGTGGCGGTTGAATATGCTTCTAAACCGTCCTGCCACGCGCCGCGCCTGTGCGCGTGCGGGCCGAGTGTCCAAACCTCTTAGCATAATTCCCGCTGCGTGCGGAGTTACGCCGCACCCGGCCCGCGGGCCGTAGATTCCCCGTCCCTGTAGTAGGACCTGAGAGTCCATGGCAGCGGACGCCTGTTTTGGAATGCAGCCGGGCAGCAGCGGTGACCAAAAAAGGGCAAATGCAGTTCGGTACGGTCTTAAGCGTAACTTACTTTTAAAAATCAGTTTTAATTTTTTTTAAAGTTGAAAAGCCGAGGACGCTGCTTCTGTGCATTGAAATTAAGATGATGAAAATCAGCATTTTTCTTCTTCGTAGTCGTTTCTAAGTTGTACTTTGGCACTGCCAGGCTGCCCCTACACTCTCCAGCAGCTAACCCTAGCCTGCTCTGCACATGTGTTGCCATAGGAAGTGAGTTATATGGGCTGGAAGTGCTCAGGCACCATGGATATTCAGGGCTGGAGGCTTGTTTCCAGCAATGATAACTGCAACACAGCCTGTTTATGAGTGTGATGAATTAAAACGCTCGGAGCAGCACAACCTTTGCAGCAGGGAGTTTGTTTCTAAATAGAGGCAGGGTGATCAAAGTAACAAAAGGCTCACCATTAAAGTAAACTAAGGATCATTTTTGATAATCCCAAAAGCATAAAAAACAAAAGGTGGGTTGTAAGTATCAGAGGGGTAGCCATGTTAGCACTTGAGTTTTACTACGGAGTTTAGAGACAGAGTTTGAGAGGGACTAGATACATGTAACACTCTTTAAACTAAAACCAAAACCACCTGATTTTAAAAAATAACCATTAAAAAAGGATAAGCTCTAGGAGTAAAAAGAGGCTTCTGCCTGCATTCTATCAGCAGAGTGGGGTTTATTCGGTTTATTGCACCCAATGTAGAATGTATGCCCTTATGGGCAGGTGAATGTGTGTGCATTCTGTGCAAGAAGCTCCTGGCCCTTTAGAGACTATGTACTGTAACTGGAGACCAGGGTGGCTGAACGGGAGGCAGAGAGGTACATAGTTGAAACTTTCTAGGACACAGTAGAATGGTCCCATTTAGGGTGCATATCTTATTTTGATTGAATTTTAAAATAGCATATTTCAAAATTTGGCACGTCTACACAGTGCCAAATTTCAAAATAACGTGCTATTTCAAGATATCCCCTTAACCCTCATGGAACAAGGGTTACAGGGATGCTGAGAGAGGTCTAGAATTAGCAGACATGCTATTTTGAAATAGCGGGCACGTTCAAAAGAAAGTGGGGTAGCTATTTCAGGATACTTCCGGTATCCCAAAACAGGTCTGCTGTGTAAACATACCCTCCATCAGGCAGCCTCTGTGCTGCTGAGGAGGGTGAAAGTCTTAGGGAAGGAGAGCTACCACCACGCAAGAGACAGATCTTAAAGTCATTGTGCTTAGTTCTCTGAAAATGCAGAGCATTCAAAAAAAGCAAACTATGTTGGGAATCATTAAAAAGAGATAGCGACTAAAACAGTGAATATCTGACTGCTGCTGTATAACTCCATGGTACACCCACATCTTGAATACTGTGTGCTGATGTGATCTTCTCATCTCAAAAAAAGATATCTTGGCATTGGAAAAGGGTCAGAAAAAGGCAACAAAAATTATTAGGAACAGCTGCCATATGAGAAGAGATTAATAAGACTGGGACTTTTCATCTTGAAAAAGGGATGACTAAGGAGATATGATAGAAGTCTATAAAATCATGACAGGTAAGGAGAAAGTGAAAAAAGATTTACTCCTTCCCATATCACAAGAATTAGGAGTCACTCAATGGAATTAATAGGAAGCAGGTATAAACACAAACGAAAGTATTTCTTCAGTGTCAACCAGTGGAACTTTGCTTCTTTAAAATACAGCCAGCTCTCCTGGACTCCTTGCCCCCTCATGTTAGCATCTCAGGGGATTCTACCCATCAGTTCCCTGAGGAAATCAAAGTCTGCTTTTCTAAAGTCCCGTGTCTGTATTTTGCTGCTCTCCTTTCTTCCTTTGGTCAGGATTCTTAACCATCTCATGATCACTGCTGTCCAGGTTGCCGCCCACATGGATTTCCCTTACCAATTCCTCCCAGTTTGTGAGCAGCAGATTGAGCTGAGAATGGGCTTTGTTTTTTTCCTTCAGCACTTCCACCAGGAAGTTGTCCCCAACGTTCTCCAAAAACTTGCTGGATTGTCTGTGTACTGGTCTTCCATCAGATGTCAGGGTGACTGAAGTCCCCTGTAACAGTGGTTCCCAACTGCTGATCTGCAGACCGCTGGCTGCTGGGCCATGGCACACTGCCATGCCACACTCATGCTTTAATAATTGGCTCAGCGGGAATCTAAGTTCCATGTAAGCTGCGCGGCAGCATGGCCACACAGCTGCTAATTGAGCCCTACCCAGAGGGCTTCCTGGCTGGGGAGGGGCACTCCCTCAGCAGCAGAAGCTCCCTGCGTGTGTGATGGTAGGGAAGGGGACATTAGGAGGAAGGAGGGAAGAGAGGGAGTAAATTCATGGCTGGAATGAGAGGGGGACAGACAAGAGGGGAGTTTGGAGTGTGCAGTAAGTATGAGAGAGGAGAAGTTTGATTACAGCGATCTGATTACACAGCTGGGTTTGCCTGCAGCTTCCTTTGAGGAAACCCAGTATGCTCCTCCAGCTTCCTGGTCTGGGAGAGAGGTAGCAGACTGCTTGGGGTAGGTGGTGGAAATGGGGGACAGTGCTGGTATCTGTGCAGTGAGTGGGGACAGTGGGGAGTTTGGGGTGTCTTAAATGTTTCCCTCTGGGCTGCAGGCAGCAAGAGCCAGACTGTCGCAGCACAGCAGCCTTGGTTGGGCTGCAGACATAGGTCTCTCTCCTGGGCTAGGGCAGGCTGTATGGGATGGTGCCAAAATTTCAGGTGGGTTAAAAGTTTAGGCTTATTTTGAATACTGGAACAAAAGTCCTAGCTCGTGACATTTGCATGATTACATTTCAAACAAAGTTTACATAGGTGTTAATGACTTAAGACAAAAAGGCAAGGATTCTTTTAACAGATTTTGTTTTTAGTGTTGTAGATGTCTGCAAACTCTGTTCCGTTACAATGACATGTATTGTGTGCGTACAGATGCAATGTAAACAACGTGACCTCTTAAAATTAATTACCATAACGAATATGCACACACAAGTAAAATGTTACCAGTCTGCCAAAAATTTGTGAATGGGTTGCCAGTCCGCCGTATAAAAATGGTTGGGAACCACTACCCTATGAGAACCAGGGCCTATCTGGAAGCTTTTTGTTAGTTGTCTGAAGAAAGCCTTGTCCCCAGCATTCTGCCTCCTCCAGCTGATCTGGTGATCTATAGATAGCAGACACCCACCACAACATCACCCTTGTTGCTCCCACCTCTAAACTTAACCCGAAGACTCTCAAGAGGCTTTGGTCCCATTTTATACTAGAGCTCTGAGCAATCACACTGCTCTCTTAGGTGTTGTCTATACTGCAGGGTTTTTGTGCAAGAAGCTTTTTGCGGAAGAGATCTTCCGCAAAAACTTCTTGCGCAAAAACCCGTCAGAAAAGCAATGTGCTTTTGCGCAAGAGAGCGTCCACGCTGCATGGACACACTTGCACAAGAAAGCTCTGATTGCCATTAACAGATTGGCCATCAGAGCACCTGTGCTTTTTCTGATAGGCTCTTTTTGCACAAGAAACCCCTGCAGAGTGTCCACACATACCTTTTTGCACAAGAGCTGTAGCGCAAAAAGGAGTTATTCCTCGTGGGGAGAAGAATAAGTCTACCAGCAAAAGCCCTCTGTCCTGTCGATTTACTTTTTTTTTTTTTTTTGGGGGCACAAAAACGTGCTTGATGTGTGGACACTCGTCCAGTTTTTGCGCAAAAAGGTTGTTTTTGTGCAAAAACCTTGTTGTATAGACATAGCCTTTGAGTATGTCTACACAGCAGGACTAATGTCAAATTAAGCTACGCAACTTCACCTACATCAATTGCGTAGCTTAAATTGAAATACCTTAACTCAGCTTGAGGTGCTGGCTACACAGCAGCAAGTCAAAGGAAAAACACTCTTCCTTCAACTTCCCTTTCTTTATTTTATGATGAGTGTTACAGGAGTCAGAGTAAGAAGTCCTCCAGCTCAACATTGTTTTGAAATAAAGGCTTGTAGTGTAGATGCACTCTTTGTTATTTTGGAATAACATCAGTTATTCCGAAATAACACTGCTGTGTAGATATACCCTTACATACAGTGCAACTCCTCCACCTTTTCTCCCCCACCTGCCCTTCCTGAAAGTTTTTACTCTTCCGTGACAGTGCTCCAATCATGTGAGTTGTTCCACCAAGTCTCCATTATTTCAATCAAATCACAGTTCTTTGACTGTGCTAGCACTTCCAATTCTTCCTGCTTGTGTCTCAGGCTTATTGCATTCATGTACAGACATCTAAGATAACTAACTGATAGCCCTACCTTCTCCTACTCTGTTGCACCTTCCAGCTATCCCACTTACCTCAGGGCTTAGGTCACCTTCCCTCAACAAACCTAATTAAAAGCCCTGTTCACTAGGTTTGCAAGCCTGCCTGAGAAGATGCTCTTCCCTCTCTGTTAGGTGGATCCAATCTCTTCCTAGCAATCCTTCTGCTGGGAACAGCATCCCTCAGTTGAAGAATCCAAAGCACTCTCTCTGACACATCCTGTGCAACCATGCATTTACTTCCAAAATTATATGATCCCTACCAAGGCCTTTTTCTTCAACACAGAGGATGGACAAGAACACAACATGCACCTCAAACTCCTTGTTCCTTCTTCCCACTGTCACATAATCTGCAGTGACCTGCTCAAGGTCATTCTTGGCCATATCATTGGTTCCTATGTGTAGAAGTACGAAGGGATAGTGGTTCAAGGGTTTGATCAGTCTTGGAAGACTGAGTCACATCCTGAATTCTAGCTCCAGGTAAGCAGCACACTTCTTGAGTTACCTGGTCTGGACGACAGATGGATGACTCTGTCCCTGTTAGGATGGAGTCCCTGATCACTACCATCCTTCTCCTTCTCTTAGGAGTAGTGGTCATGGAACCTTCATCTCTAGGACGTTCATCCCATGTCTTTTGGTTGATGGGGGTCTCTTTCTGATCCCTTCCTTTAGAGGTCTCTTCCAAAGCATTCTCCACTGTAGTACCTGTGCAGAGAGCCTGAAAACAGTTACTTTCCTCTATCTGGATTAGAGATACCTGAGTTGTCTTTCTTCTCCTGGAGGTCACATTCTGCCAATCTTCTTCCCCATTCTACGCTGCCTTCTCTGGTTCTTCAGCAAGCTGTACCCACAGTATCAAATGTGGACTTCTATCCAGAAAGTGTTCAATTTCTCTGATAGAATACAGGGTTGATACTTGGGTCTCTAGTTCTTTAACCTTCTTTTCAAATATGGACACCAGCTTGCACTTCATACTGATAAAGTCTCTTCTATCCTCTGGGGAGAAAGACAAATGTGTTTAGGTCACCTGATGTTAGGCCACATCTTGGTCCTTGTACTTTTCCACTGAAGGTGACAACGTTTAAAGTGAACACAAAGGATTCCCACAAAGGCAACATGTAAGGAGACAAGAGGGTGCATGTGCCCCAAATGCCATGGGCTGGAGGGGCAAGAGGTCAGAGCCTCTGGATGGCCCGGGGATTAGCAGGAGGGGCCTGGTGCCCATAGCAGGGATCGCTCCCTCCAGTCACAGGCAGTGACGGGGGGAAGCAGATAAACATGGCCCTAATCCGCTCTGTGTCCCTAGCTCCTAGCCATATCACTCAGGAGAGGGGCCAGGATTGCCCCCTGCACTCACATTTGGGAAGCAGAACAATGCATCCAGGAACTGGGGGAGCACAATGTGCTAGAGCTGCATTTCTTCTAGATAGGTTAAAAAACATTTATTATTGTAAAAGTGTAACCTCTATATTTGTTAGCAGTTACACATTTACACGCAGGGGGACAGATGGGAGTAGGTGCTTGGTGGGCACCAGCACCAGCAGACAGGTGCTTGGTGGGCACCTCATGAGCACCAGCACCTGTTTGCTCCCTCCCCACTCACTGCCTCTGATAAAGAGGCAGCAGTGCAGGGGGCAGGTGGCTTTCCACATGTACTGGCTCCCACCTGCCCCTCACCCACCCTCTGCACTGCTGCCTCTCCATCAAAGGCAGCATTCTGGGGGAGAAGGGGGGCAGGCAGCTCTGTGGGAGCCAGTATGCACAGGGACCAGGTTTGAAAGACTGCAGTGAGGTGTGTGGGGGTGGGGGGGGGCTGGCAGCTCCGAGCACCAACCCTGGCTCCCACCACCCCCCCCCCCACTGATGTCTCTATGGTAGTAGTGGGGAGGGGGGCGGGACAGGCTGCTCTGTGGGAGCTAGCACACACGGGGAGCCAGCTTGTAAGCCTGGGCACCTGCTTCCAGCTCCCCGCCTTGCTGCGGTGAGTGTAACTGTTAGGATTGACCAATGAACCCAGGCTTATCGGTTATTGGGGAAACAGGTACATGCTAACATTCCTTGTTATTTCCCTTCATCCTGCTGCCATAGGTGAGTGTGGGGGCTCCTAACCCCTGCTGCTGGCATCAGAGACACCCTCCACTTGTCCCCTGGGTGGCATCATTCTAGGGAGCAGATTTGGGGGGGGGGGGGGGGGAGGGGCAGACTAGGCATGGGAAGAGGCGGTGTCTGGGTAGGAGTGGAAGTTGTCCAGGCCCTTCCACAGGTTAGTGGGAAGCAATCATGTGGCCTGTGGGCCCCCTCATGTTCCTTCTCAGCAGTCACCTCTGATTCCCACCTTGGGCAAGATCTATATAATGGTAGGAAACCAAATAATAGTAGTGGCTGCCAGATGCCAGGATACCTCTACTTACCACCCAAGGATCGGGCCAAGGCTGGGAGCATTTCCAACCTGTGAAAAAAGATGATTAGAGCAACACTTAAGGTATGGTATTACATTTAAGAAGTTTCTTAGTGTATTAGACTTAGCTGGCATGTTTTTATTTTGCTTATCAACTTATTTTGCTCTGTCTGACTTATGAACAATTAAATCCTACCTTTTATACTTAAGAAAAATCACTTGTTTATTAATAAACCCAATATCAATAACGTGCTTATCTCTTTAGGTGGGAAAGAGGGCAGACAATATGAGCTTGCTCTATATAAATCTTTATACAGAGTAAGATGGCTCCATCTAGGAGTTAGGTCCCATTGGGGCTATGCACCTGGATGTTGTGGCAAGTCCTTTTAACTAAGCCTTCCCAAAGCTGAGCTGATCTCAGCATCTGTATTACTCTGCTGTGGGCTGTGACCTTCAACTCTGTGCCAGTGACAGAGGAAGCTGGAGGACCTGGCTCAGCAAGACAGGATGATGGAGCACCCAAGAGGCAGGTAGGCAGACTCAGTGGCTATGTCTAGACTGCATCCCTCTGTTGACAGAGGGATGCAAATCAAGCACGTCGAAATTGCTAATGAAGTCGGGATTTAAATATCCCGCGCTTCATTAGCATAAACATGGCCGCCGCTTTTTTTCTAAACGGAATTATTTCGAAAAAACCCCCCAGCAGTCTAGACGAAAATAAAGCCTTTTTTGACCGATCCTGTATTTTTTCGAAAAAACTTCGTTTCGAAAAAAAGTGGTAGCCATGTTTATGTTAATGAGATGCAGGATATTTAAATCCTGGCTTCATTAGCAATTTCGACGTACCTAATCTGTATCTCTCTGTCGACAGAAAGGTGTAGTCTAGACACACCCAGTGGTATTTCAGCACATCAAGCGACGGTCTCAAGGGGATCTCTGTGACTGAACCTGTTACAACCTGTACAACATCTTCAAAAAAGAGAATTCCGAGTGTTTAAAGTCATAATTTTGCTAGTCATGAAAAATTACAGACTGAACAGAGACACTAGATTGAAATGGTTACCATCTAGATCTCACTAACACACACACACTCTTTCCTTTTCTCTCTGTGACTAGAGGAGTGTAGACGGCCCACTTCACTTTGAATGAGCCTTTGAATATGTGCAATTACAGGAGGCCCCCGAGATGCGACCACCCAAGTTCCGACCCCCCGCACTTACCATCATTTTTGTAAGTGTGGAAGGGGCCGGAACCCCTTGACTTACATCCTTGGCCCGCATTTACTACGGCGCACGGCGCCTACCGTAAATGCTGGTTTGAGTTACAACGCCCCTGACTTGTGATGCTTCCTCTGGAACCAATCGTGTCACAAGTCGGTGGCCTCCTCTACTTATGCACAATCTGTATTTAGCTGTAATACTGAGGGCAAGTCTGTACTTCAAAATTAAGTGTGCTTAATGTCTATGTTCAGTCACCACAGTAATTAAATGAAATGTTCATATAAGCACTGCACCCCTCCTGTCATCAGGAGTACATTCACTGATTTAATAGTGTGGGGGCACTGACACCTTGAAGCTCCAATACCAAAGGCTGACCAACTTGGGGGTGGGGAGAGAAAACTGTTCTTTGCTCTTGATTACAATGCTTTGAAGTGTTACCTGGAGTAGTAACAGGCGAAACACTTTCAGAAAATAGATATTTAATTTGATTATGCCCTTTTAAGCACCTAATTGGTACCAAAGATCACAGATTCTGGCCGAGGGAGGAAGGTACTTATAGTTTGTGTCCTGTTTAGGTCTGACCTACATTAAAAAGTTTTGCCAGTTAGGAATATGTGTGTCACTGGGTGTGTACTCCCAGCCCCCTAAGAGGCGGGCAGTAGGCCTTTAAGGCTCCTCAAAGAGTGCTCTACCCCATGCTCATCTCAGTCCCTTCAGCTCAGGGCCAATCACTGCACCCCATATCCAACGAGGTAGTCTGGCCTAGCGGCCACAGATAGGGTTGCCGTGTGTATGGTATTGAACCGGACAGTCCAGTATTTTCACCTCCTATCCAGTTAAAAAAATTCAGAAAATACCAGACACCTGATTTTTTCCCGGCCAGGAGGCAAAAATTCCGGGCTGTCCGGCTCAATACGGATGCAGCCTGGCAACCCTAGTGCCTACCAGGTTCCACAGAGGAGCTGTCCGGCTCAGCGCAGGGAGGCAAGATGGCGGGTGGCTGCCAAAAAGATGGTTTTTAAAGGGGCCAAGGTGGTGGGGTTTTTTTTTCTTCTCAGCAAACTTTCCTAGCATGTTTTTTGTTGTTGTTGTTGTTGTTCAGTATTTTTTCTGAAACCATCTGGCAACCCTAGCCACAGACAGTAAAACACCCTTTCTTGAAGGGCACTGGGGCCCAGCGGCCAGGGTCCATGCCCACTCCCTACCCTTAGAGCAGTGAAGCTTAGCGGCCCAAGTCAATACTCACTCCCTTCCCCTAGGGCAGGGAGGGCTAGCGGCCAGAGTCAGTAATCACGCTCTCTCTGTTCTTAGGGCAATAAGGCTTAGCAGCCAGATTCAGCAATCACTCCCTTCCCCTAGGGCAGTAACGCTTACCAGCCCGTCAGTAGTCACAGCTGCAGCACCCTCCCTTGGGGGGCTAATGGGGTTGGGTTAGGGGGACCCAGGCCCACTCTCTCCACCAGGTTTCAGCCCAGGGCCTGTCAGTGGTGGGTGTGTCTCACCATTAGTTCCGCATGGACTCACGGCAGTCGTCGTCTTCTCGTTTCCTCTGGGCTGAGGGCTTCTCTGGGGGTACGTCTAGACTACATGGCTCTGTCAACAGAGCCATGTAAAATAGTTTATTCGGCATAGTCAAAGAAGCGGGGATTTAAATAATCCCCGCGTCATTAAAATAAAAATGGCCGCCGCGCTGTGCCGACGATCAGCTGATCCAGCACAGCGCGGCAGTCTAGACACGGCGCGGTCGACAAGGGAAGCCTTTGTCGACTGCTCCAATACCACTCCAATACCGGAGCAGTTGACAAAGGCTTCCCTTGTCAACCACGCCACATCTAGACTGCCGCACTGTGCCGGATCAGCTGATCATTGGCACAGCGCGGCGGCCATTTTTATTTTAATGAAGCAGGGATTATTTAAATCCCCGCTTCTTTGACTATGCCGAATAAACTATTTTACATGGCTCTGTCGATGGAGCCATGTAGTCTAGACGTACCCTGGCTGTTTCCCGCTGACTGGCCTCCATGGTTCAGTCCATCCATAGCTCTTCCTGCAGTGTTCTGGTAGCAGCTCCTTCCTCCACAATGGTCAGCCTGACTGAGCTGTTCCACCAGCCTTTATACCTGTTCTCCAGCTGCAGCATGCCCAGCAGGGCTGTGGGGGGTGGGGCTCTCTCAGCCTGGTAGCCTTGATTAACCCTTGCAGTCCAGTGTGGCCTTTAAGGCGCCTCAAAGAGCACTTTACCCCATGCACGTCTCAGTCCCTTCAGCTCAGGGCCAATCACTGATTCCCGTCTCCAACTAGGTAGTCTGGCCTAGCAGCCACAGACAGTCAAACACCCTTTCTTGAAGGGCAGTGAAGGGGAGTAGGGGGGGGAACACATACCTAATAGATATAGCTATGCCAGCAAAAGTCCTACTATAGATGCAGTTTACTTTATTCAGGGAGCTGATGTATCCTATATCAGCAGAAGCACTCTTGCTGATGGCAAGCTGCATCTACCCTGTGAGGGTTAGCTGGTATCTGTACTGGCAAATCCTTTCTAGCACAAACAGGGCCTGTTCAATTACTTGTTTTTCCAGTTACTATTTACGCAGCCAACCATCCATGAAAAAATGGCAAACAGAAAATTGAAGGAAAAAACCATTCGTGTGTCCCTCTGGTTTTCCCAGTATAGCTTGTCTGACTGCCTTCTAGATTGTAAATTCTTCAAGGCAGAGAGAATTGTGATTATATTGTGAAAAAGCATGTTGTTGGCCTTTAATGAGTAGTTGTACCAACAGAAAGAAGTTCTCTTGTATGAGAACATAGATCCTATGAGATACTATTTTAAGATAGTGAGATGTAAGATAGCATGATGTGGATAGCAATCTGCTGATGATGCAGCACAGTCATTTGCCCTTGACATTTATGTATGAACTCTGTTTCCATTCATTAGGGGATGAATCCTACCTCCTCTTCTATGAAGGACTGAATGTGGAGATGTGGAAAAAGAGGTGGCATGTAGGAACTGTGCCCCTGTATGCCTTCTGGTGCCTCACTTCACAGTAGCTTCCAGTATATAGGCTATAGAGGTAGAGGATCTTATGCTGTGAAGACACTCCTGGCCTTCCCTACCTTCAGGGGTAATTAGAACTGCAAAGTGCTACTCTGCCCATAGTGGTGCAGTACCAGCTGCAGAGCAACTCTGCAGTTTGAGAGGCAGAATACTTTCCTCTCCCCCTTGCGTCTAGTAGCTATTGTACAGTCCAGTGTCTGGGTCATTTCCTAGATGACAGAATCAAAAATAGCTGGGCTGCTTTTCTGGTGTTTTATTATTTTAATTGTTGTGCATCATTGACTATGTTTGGAGGACCTTGTTGGTGTCTGTTGTAGCCTTAGCTGTGCCTTCCAAATCTGCACATCCCCTTACAACCAGTCCTGAGATATATGGGCACTGTTCCCTGCTCCTCCCTCCCTCCAGCATTCAGAAAATATTTGATATTTAAAAGGCAAGTCAGACACACACACACACCCCCGGACACATTCTGGGCATGGCTTGGTAGGCAGTATTCATTCTCTCTCCAGAGGATATCCTCCCCCCTTCTTTTTTCCTCTTTCGTCTCCTGGGCCATTCTCATCTCTTCACTGTTTCTCTCTCCCATTAACTTCCACTTACTGCCTCTCTCCACCAGGTGGGAACAGGCTGGCATAGGCACTGCACTGTTTTCCGACCCTCTCTCCAACTGCTCAGTCTCAACTGTCATTCCTGATGGCAGTGAAACCTTCTTGCCTCAATGATTCTTACCTCCTCCTCATAAAAGTCCTTCTGCCCAAACACTATGCAAGTTTGTTAAATAACAGTCGGAGGGAAAAGGTTACCATGCCATTTCCCCTCCTAAGACATTGTGCCATTAAAGTACAAGCCCATGTAGAGTCATAGTTTCTCTTGTAGCACTCCATTAAACTGGGAAGTCCAGCCCATTGCACCATTCATTCAGGCTACATCTAGACTACAGTGTTTTATTGGAAAAAGGTACACATTGTGCTCTGCAATTTGTGTACCTTTTACCAACAGTTTTGTCAGAAGAGGCTTTTCTGAAATTTGACCTGTCTACACTAGGCCAAATTTCGGAAAAACCTCCTCTTTGAGAAGAACCCTTCTTCCTCATGGAATGAGGAAGACAGGGCTTCTGAAAGAGTGCGTCTGCTCTTCCGCAAAAAAAAGTGGAAGAGCAGATGCGTTCCCTGGACACGGTGGAGTTTTTCCGGGATACCTCTGGTATCCCGGAAAAAATCGGTAGTCTAAACGTAGCCTCACTGCGTGCAACCAATCCCGCACACAGCCATCCCCTAGTCAATGGTCTAGCCTCTCCCTGCATGTATTTGGATAGTTGGCATCACAGAAGTTTGCAATTTTGCTTAGGTCCTATAAAATGTACTTATAATTGGCAAAAGAGGGGCTAACTCCATGGCGGGCAACCTGCAGCCCACAGGCTACACGCAGCCCATTGGGGTTCTGTGTGTGGCCCACGATTCCAAGACATTTTATTTACTGTTGCCCATACACTGGGTTGCCAGATTCCTCTGGTTTCCATCCATGTAGTTTTTTTCCTACTGGCATTACTAAAGTGACATGCACATAAAGCAAGGACACATGAAGTGAGGTGCACACAAAACTGCATGTGAGAGCTGTGCACTGCCTCTGCATCCAATCTAAGTGGTGCTACAGTTAGACAAACACCAGTCAGTGATGGCCTATATGGTGCTTGGCCCTCCAACGAGTGCAAGGAACTGGACTTGATGACCACTCAAAGTTCTTTCCAGTTCTAGTATTCTATGATTCAATTGGCACACACCTAAATTCTAGGTACACACGCACATTTGGCATAACTACCCTCTCCTGGCTGACCATATTGGTTACGACAATCTTGTGGCCCACTGAGCTGAAGGAAGGCCACTCACATGACCCATTCACTAGCCTAGGTTGCCCATCGCTAGGCTAAGTGGAGGCAGCCTACTGCTCTGCTTTAGAGGTTGCATGGGCTCCACATTTGTTTTGATACGTATGCACCAAAGGGCCATGGTTATCTCAGCTTCTCTCCTTGAGCTTTACTTTGCCAGATGTGATCAGCTGTGCAGATAAACTGAATCTCCTTAGTTTTGTTGGTCATTTAATAGCCTTCATCTGTGAATTTTTTTTTTCCCATCGAGGTCCAGCCTGAGTTTAATGCTCAGATTAGACAGGGATGACCACAGTACCACAGTTTGTTAACCTTCAGGGCAGAGTGCAAGGTCTGCCTGTTTTATCCAGACTCTTGATTTTAATATTGATTTAAGTGACATGGTACACTTTTAATTATAAACTAGCCTAGAATATGATGAGCACAGCTAATAAATGCAAACCAAAAATTTCAGGCATGTGCCTATGCTGTGAGACAGAGTGGTCAAAATACAGACACACAAACATTGAAAATTGAACACAAAATGGTGAGTGGGACAGCAAGGCTATGTCTAGACTGCAGACTTCTTTCGGAAGAAGCTTTTCCGGAAGAGATCGTCCACACAGCAAAAGTGCATGGAAAAAACAATCTGCTTTTTCGAAAGATAGTGTCCACATTGATTGGATGCTATGTCGCATTTAAGTTGTGATTGCTATGGACAGAGTGGCCACTAGGGCACCTTTGTGTACCTTTTTCCTGGAGGACTCTTCTTTCGAAAAAAAATCCTCTTCCCCGTCCACACACTTTTTTCCGAAAGAGCTCTTTTGGAAAAAGGCTTTTTCCTCATAGAAGGAGGTATACTGCTGCCAGAAAAACTTCTCTGTTCTTTTGACTTTCTGTCGAAAGAATGCAATTAAGTGAAGTTTTTCTGAAAAAATGGCTGTTTTCCGGAAAAACTCTGCAGTGTAGCCATACCCCAAAAAAGCAAATTCTGAGGCAGATTTGGGTGGCAGTGGGGAAAGGACACATGGGAACCTTCTTTTCTTGACCATTTCCACATCTGCATAGATGAGGTTGCAGAGGAAAAATTGAAATGAATTTTGCCCAGGGCTAGGAAATTAAAGAAGATACTGGTTAGAAGCCCACTTCAGCAAAGCACACTTAAGCATGTATTTAGGTGCCACTGAACTCAATGGCAACATTCACATGTTTAAAGTTAAGCATTCGCTTTAATGCTTTACCAAATCAGAATCTTACTAATTTTTATTTATTTGTCTGACCCACAGAAGGAGCCCCAGTTTTGGACCAGGATCCTGCTGTGCTAGGACTTGTCCACAAAACAAAAAGACAGTCCCATGAATGTCTTTCTCTCTAACATTGCAGTCCCACAGTGCAATTTGCCATTCAGGAACCTCATAGATTCTCATGTCCTCCACAATATGGAACTTTTTTCTCTCTCTCTCTTTCTTCCCCCCCACTCCCCTCCCCATCCCCACCAAGGCTATAATGGTCTGAAATCTTGCACAATAAATTTAAATTTTTAAATTTCATCTTGTACAGTCTTTTTACTCTGCTCAACTCAGATGTGTCTATGGAGTTTCTGGGAACTGAAGTGTTCCTCTGAGATTATATTGAAGCTGAGTTTTCTACAGTACCATATTTTGCCTTTGAGAGTCTACAGGCACTTTTTCTCTGAAGGGTGTACTGAACTATTTTTATTGATGCTTCCACCTACTCAACTGAGCGGCTCTCCAGCAAAGGCCTGGGATTTCACACTATTATGGAGCAATCAAAGAGGAAGCGTTTCCATGATGAACTTTTGGTGCACATCGTGAACAAGAGCAATAAACAATATCAAAAAGATTCATGACAGAATCATGGACAGGCTGCAAAGCATAAGAAGAGTTTTGCAATAGGTGAGGAGACTTGCAGTGCTGTTTCTGGAGCAGGAATGTTGCTTGAAGAAAGAAGATCGAACACAGCAGAAAGATCTGTTTGAGAGTATGCTTGCTCTAATGGGCACAAGAATTCAGGCTCCTACTGCACCCACACCACATCCTGAGTCCATGGGCAGCAAGTTATATGGGCTCGTGGTGCCCATGCTCTAGCAATATTCAGAGCCGGGGGCCCTGCTCCAGCAATATTTGGAGCTGGGTCTCTCCCCCAGCCCTGCCTGGAGCAGGCCCCGGCCCCCACCTACGCGTCGTCCCACCCCGGCTCCAGAGCGTCCCCCAGTCCCAGAGCGTCCCCCCCGGTCCCAGCCTGTCCCTGCCGTGCGCAGCTTTCAGTTGGCTTCCCCTTGCCAGCTGCTGCTGCCATGTGTGGTGTTTACAGGTGAGCAAGGAGATGCCTGGGCGTGACGTGACGTCATGGCCCGGGACTTTAAAACTGCTCGGCGCGGCATTGCGCCGTGTGGCCTGGCTCCAGGTTCGGAGTCTGGGGACTTCTGGGGCCCGAGCGCAGACTCCAGCCCCACAAAGTGGAAGGCAGAAGGTAAGGTAAGGGGAAAGATAAGGGGAGGGGGAGGAAGGGGCTTGTGTGGAGGGGGAGGGGGAAAATAGGGGAAGGGGTGGGAGAGGAAGGGGCTTGTGTGGAGCGGGAGGGGGAAGAAAGGGGAAGGCACCAAGGGACAGCATGGAGGAGAGAGAAATGCCAGGGGGCCAAGTGCAGACAATGAGGAAAAGGGCAGGAGGGGAGATGTCAGTGGGAGGAGGGACAGGGTGATGCTGGGAGAGGAGAGAGTAAGGGCATTGAGGCCTAAAGGGGGGAGGGGGAGGTGCTGGGAGAAGGCTTGAAAGAAGCGGTGGGCATGAGAAAGGTGGGATGAAGCAAGTTATGTGTGAGGTCACAGAGGGGCATGAGGGGAATGGGGGCAGAGAGTGGTGAGGGGGTGGGCATTAGGGAAAAAGAGGGCAAAGGGGGCAGGGGCAGTAAGGGAAGGGGGAGGCACCAGGAGGGTGCAGGGCTAAGGGAAGGTGCAGGTGCCAGGGAGTTCTGGGGGTGAAGCAGAAGGGCAGACACCTGCAGGGAAGGGACCAGCACCAGAGGAGAGAGGCAGGGCAGGTGTGTAGAGGGAAGTGTTAGAAGAAGGGATGAGTAGGGGTAGCTCACATGATCAGAGTGGGGCTACTGGAGGAGTGGGCACAGGGGGCAGAGAAGGGCTGGTGAAGGGGGGCAGGTTGCAGGAGGGCTGAGGGCAGTGAGAAGGGCAGGAGTCAGGACAGCAGAGGAGGGTGAGGAGTTGGGGGGTAGCAGGCACCAGGGGAGCTGATGGAGAAAGGGGAGGGGACATGGCAGCAGAGAGAAAAGGTAAAGGTTTATAAAATATTTATTAATAACTTGGGTGCCACAGTGGCACATCCAAACAAGCCACATGAACTCAATACTGGTGCACAACACAAAATTCATTCTGCTCATGGGAGGAAACTCTTAGGCTATGTCTACACTGGCGGCTTCTTGCGCAAGAACATCTTGCTCAAGGGTTATTGTGCAAGAAGTCTTGCGCAAGAACACGTCCACACTGCCATGTGCGAGCTGTGCTTTTGCACAAGAGCATCCATGGCAGTGTGGATGCTCTCTTGCGCATGAAAGCTCTGATGGCCATTTTAGCCATAGGGGTTTCTTGCGCAAGAAATCCCTGCCGAGCATCCACACTGCCCTCTTGCGCAAGAAAGCTTACACCTGTTAGAAAAGAGAGTAGCTCTTGCGCAAGACACCCTCTCTTACCATGCCATACTGTAAATTTCCTTGCGCAAGAACAGCCGGGCAGTGTGGATACTCTGTGGGTTCTTGCGCAAGAACGGCTATACTTGCGCAAGTAGCCGCAAGTGTAGACATAGACTTAGAGGGAACACTTCCCCCAGCCTCTCTGCCCCCGAGTTAATGTCACACACATTGGGTTAATGCAATTGCAGGATAGTTGCATGAGGAGGGTTTGGTGGGGGCCAAACTAATCCCTGTTGGTAGGAGGATGGTGGGAAAAGTCCTTCAAGAGGGGTGACATGACACCTTTTACTTCTGGTCATGTGTCCATCTTGCCCCGAGTGTGTTACCTCCAGAGGCCTGGTTAATGAGGGTCGGGGGCATGGTTAATGAGGGTCAGAGGGTGTGGCTAATGGGGTCGGGGCGTGGTTAACAGCGGTCGGGGCTGTGGCTAATGGGGCACCACCAAAAATTATACAAACCTGCCGCCCCTGCCTGAGTCTCCTCCATAGTACCACAATCTGCAGACAAGGACCACACTGGACAATACTATGGTTAGGTAGTTTATGCAATCTTGACTAAACACTAGCTAATCAGGGAAAATGTACCCCGGGCCCAGCAGTCCTTCACCAGCATTGCAGTCTTCCACCCTGAGTAGCAATGCTTTGTGCATACTAAAGAGGGAAAGGAGAACTGGGGGGCAAGTGATATGTAAAAGACGAGAACTCATTTGTTTGCATTGATTTCCATGTTTAATGGTTGTTATGCACTTTATTTTATTCTAGCATTTTGGTGTTATAATGGTAGCTGGCCTGCCTGACAATGCTTTATTTATTTTTATAATACACTATGTTCACAAATAAGGGAATAATTTTATTAATAAAGTTTGCTTCCATCACTGCATCATATAACATGTATTTTGAAGAAAAATAGACATGATAAAGCACACCTGGGAAGCTGTATCAAACAACTGTCATACAAATCACCACTGAATAAGGAGTTATCCACACTTTACAATTCCTGACAATCATAGAATCATAGAATACTAGGACTGGAAGGGACCTCGAGAGGTCATCGAGTCCAGTCCCCTGCCCTCATGGCAGGACCTAATACTGTCTAGACCATCCCTGATAGACATTTAGCTAACCTACTCTTAAATATCTCCTGAGATGGAGATTCCACAACCTCCCTAGGCAATTTATTCCAGTGTTTAACCACCCTGACAGTTAGGAACTTTTTCTAATATCCAACCTAAACCTCCCTTGCTGCAGTTTAAGCCCATTGCTTCTTGTTCTATCCTCAGAGGCCAGGAAGAACAATTTTTCTCCCTCCTCCTTGTGACACCCTTTTAGATACCCGAAAATTGCTATCCTGTCCCCTCTCAATCTTCTCTTTTCCAAACTAAACAAGCCCAATTCTTTCAGTTTTCCTTCATAGGTCATGTTCTTTAGATCTTTAATCATTCTTGTTGCTCTTCTCTGGACCTTCTTCAGTTTCTCCACATCTTTCTTCAAATGTGGTGCCCAGAACTGGATACAATACTCCTACTGAGGCCTAATCAGTGCAGAGTAGAACAGAAGAATGACTTCTCATGTCTTGCTCACAACACAGCTGTTAATGCATTCTAGAATCATGTTTGCTTTTTTTGCAACAGTGTCACATTGTTGACTCATGTTTAGCTTGTGGTCCACTATAATCCCTAGATCCCTTTCTGCCGTATTCCTTCCTAGACAGTCGCTTCCCATGCTGTATGTGTGAAACTGATTGTTCCTTCCTAAGTGGAGCACTTTGCATTTGTCCTTATTAAACTTTATCCTGTTTACCTCAGACCATTTCTCCAATTTGTCTAGATCATTTTGAATTATGACCCTATCCTCCAAAGTAGTTGCAACCCCTCCCAGCTTCATATCATCTGCAAACTTAATAACGTACTCTCTATTCTGATATCTAAATTGTTGATGAAGATATTGAACAGAACCGGTCCCAAAACAGACCCCTGCGGAACCCCACTTGTTATATCTTTCCAGCGGGATTGTGAACCGTTAATAACTATTCTCTGAGAACAGTTATCCAGCCAGTTATGCACCCACCTTAGAGTAGCCCCATCTAAGTTGTATTTGCCTGGTTTATTGATAAGAATATCATGCGAGACCGTATCAAATGCCTTACTAAAGTCTAGGTATACCACGTCCACTGCTTCTCCCTTATCCAGAAAAACTTGTTATCCTATCAAAGAAAGCTATCATATTGGTTTGACATGATTTGTTCTTTACAAATCCATGCTGGCTATTCTCTATCACCTTATTATCTTCCAACTGTTTGCAGATGATTTCCTTAATTACTTGCTCCATTATCTTTCCTGGCACAGAAGTTAAATTAACTGGTCTGTAGTTTCCTGGGTTGTTCTTATTTCCCTGTTTATAGATGGGCATTATATTTGCCCTTTTCCAATCTTCTGGAATCTCTCTTATCCTCCATGATTTTCCAAAGATGATAGATAAAGGCTCAGATACCTCCTCTGTCAGCTCCTTGAGTATTCTAGGATGCATCGCATCAGGCCCTGGTGATTTGCAGACATCTAACTTTTCTAAGTGATTTTTAACTTGTTCTTTTTTTATTTTATCTTCTAAACCTACCCCCTTCCCACTAGCATTTACTATGTTAGGCATTCCTTCATCAGACTTCTCAGTGAAGACCGAAACAGAGAAGTCATTAAGTATCTCTGCCATTTCCAAGTTTCCTCTTACTGTTTCTCCCTCCTCACTGAGCAATGGGCCTACCCTGTCCTTGGTCTTCCTCTTGCTTCGAAATATTTATAGAATGTCGTCTTGTTTCCCTTTATGCCTGTAGCTAGTTTGAGCTCATTTTGTGCCTTTGCCTTTCTAATCTTGCCCCTGCATTCCTGTATTGTTTGCCTATATTCATCCTTTGTAATTTGTCCTAGTTTCCATTTTTTATGAGATTCCTTTTTTATTTTTAGATCATGCAAGATCTCGTGGTTAAGCCAAGGCGGTCTTTTGCCATTTTTTCTATCTTTCCTACGCAGTGGAATAGCTTGCTTTTGGGCCCTTAATAATGTCCCTTTGAAAAACTGCCAGCTCTCCTCAGTTGTTTTTCCCCCCAGTCTTGCTTCCCATGGGACCTTACCTACCAGCTCTCTGAGCTTAGCAAAATCTGCCTTCCTGAAATCCATTGTCTCTAATTTGCTGTTCTCCTTTCTACCATGCCTTAGAATCATGAACGCTATGATTTCATGATCGCACGATCACGATCACCCAAGCTGCCTTCCACTTTCAAATTCTCAACCAGTTCCTCCCTATTTGTTAAAATCAAATCTAGAACAACTTCCCCCCCAGTAGCTTTTTCAACCTTCTGAAATAAAAAGTTGTCTTCAATGCAGTCCAAGAACTTATTGGATAGTTTGTGCCCCACTGTGTTTGTTTCCCAACATATATCTGGATAGTTGAAGTCCCCCATCACCACCAAATCTTGGGCTTTAGATGATTTTGTTAGTTGTTTAAAAAAAGCCTCATCCACCTCTTCCATCTGGGTAGGTGGCCTGTAGTAGACTCCTAGCATGACACCACCCTTGTTTTTTACCCCTTTTAGCCTAACCCAGAGACTCTCAACATGTCTGTCTCCTATGTCCATCTCTACCTCAATCCAAGTGTGTACATTTTTAATATATAAGGCAACACCTCCTCCCTTTTTTCCCCTCCTGTCCTTCCTGAGTAAGCTGTTCCCTTCTATACCAATATTCCAATCGTGTATTATCCCACCAAGTCTCTGTGATGCCAATGATGTCATAGTTGTATTTATTTATTAGCACTTCCAATTCTTCCTGCTTATTAGCCATACTTCTTGCATTTGTATATAGGCATCTAAGATACTGATTTGATCTTGCCTCCCAGTTCTGCCTTGTCCCTCCTTTCTCTCTGCTATTATAGCCCACACTCCCACCCATTTCTGACCCGTCTCCCAGGTCTCCATGTTCTTCACTTATCCGTGGGCTTTGGTCACCTATCCCTGTCAAACCTAGTTTAAAGCCCTCCTCGCTAGGTTAGCCAGTCTGTATCCAAATACGGTCTTCCCCTTCCTCGAAAGGTGAACACCATCCCTGCTTAGCAGTCCTTCCTGCAATAGCATCCCGTGGTCGAGGAAGCCAAAGCCCTCCTGGCGACACCATCTTCGCAGCCAGGCGATCGCACATACCTCAGTCGTAGCATACAGCAACAGTTCTTCATTTACTGTAAAAAATAACAGTACAATTACAGCCATAAACATACTATTTTCCCTCATCAATTGATTCATGCAAGTCCATAAAGTGGGAGCACAAAGCATTGCTGACTTCTCTTTCCCAGGAGCACCCAACTCTAACTGTGACAGAAGCACCTTCTAAGTGTACCAAATCAGCAACCAATTACTATTATAGGCCCATTGAGTGGCCAATGGCTCATCTTTGGATTCACAAAGAATGTACAGACCACACCAAGCCATAACAATCCAGACAAAACAATTCTGTAAACACCACCAGTGGGATTTCTATCTGCCAAATGCACATTTAACCACTGTTCTACATTTGAGAATATATTTTGCCAGGATATAATTTCATAAGGCAACACAAAAGGGTGTTGGCAGAATAACATTGTCATAAACTGAGTAACTGACCCCAATATCCTTTGGTGGGAATGAAGTCCTGGCATGTCCAAGAATGTAGGCTCCCAATCAGGAGAATGCTGAAATTACAAATCTTTCCAGTGTACTCATGTTGGCATCCATAAATTGGCCTTTGTAGTCCATGAGCGTCTGCGTAACAATGGAGTAGTATCCTTTGCTGTTTATGTGCTTGTGAGCAAACTATATATGGATCCCATCAATGACCCTGGTGCCGGTTGGAAACACCATTCTCTCAAAGACAATATTTTAGGGGCACTGTCTTAGGCCCACCCTCTTTGGATAAATCATACTCCTGACTGCCTCAGAAACCTCTGCTGCACTTTTACACACAGATAATTTTACAACACCAAACTGATTAGCAACAGACTTAGAGCAGTTTAGAGTAGCTGTGACGGGGTGCCGAGATCCGGCCGTGCGGAGGCCACGGCTCCCCGCACTTTCCCGCCACCGGTGGACGTGCTGGGCGGGGAACGGGCTGCCGGGAGCCTGCCAGACAGGGCGAGAGGCATGGGAGAGGCGGAATCCCCGGGCGCCGGCACGCCTCCCCAGCGCCCCTGCCCAGCCTGTTCGGGGATAGCCCGGGGCTGAACTGAGGCCGGGAGGAGAGAGACGTCCCTGGACGTCATCAGCCCGTGCCGGGAGGAATGGGGCGAGGCCGCAGCAGGCGGGGAGTTTAAACGGTGCCAGGCGCCAAGGGAGAGAGGATGGAAGCCGGGCCGAACTCCTGGAGGAGGGGGTGAAGGCGGGGAGCGAGCAACCGTGGGGCCGAATCCCCGGCTAGTCCGGCAAGGGGCTGGCTGGCCGCCATGCCGGCAGACTCAGGCAGGAGGAAGTGGCCCAGGACGGGGGCCGGGCGCAGAGCCGCCCTATACAAGCCCCCCAAGGGTTGGTGAGTTACGGGGAAGCCCCACCAACCAGGCAGCGCATTCTCACAACTGCCTTTAGGGTCCTGGGTCGGGACCGGAGAGGGAGCGGGCCCGAGTCCCCCTCCTTCCTCACGACCCATTGAGCCTGACCGGCCCCTCCAGCCAGAGGCAGACATCTCAGGGCTCGGGAACTGCTAGATTGTTAAGCTGGGAGCAGGGACAACACAGGTGTTGGGGGTGAACCAGGGTGAGCAACCCCGATGATGACAGGGCTGTAAGCCTGAGGGGGAGCCCGCCCTATGACAGATGGTGGAGAATGTGGGCATTCGACCCTAAACCCTAGGGGGTAGAGTTTAAAAAAAAAGGGGGGGGTAGATGTAGGCATAGGGACCGATAAAGAGGGAAGAATGGAGCTGAAGGAAGTCTGGGAGTGGCTGTCTGAGCAGCAACGCCAGCATCAACAGCAGCAGACCCAATTGTTGCAGCAGTTGGCGGCCCAACAACAAGAGCAACAGAGACAGCTAGTCAGAGAGCTGACAGATCAGCAGCAGGCTCAGAGGGAGACATGGCTGCAAAAAGGGGCTGCCCTAGCAAGAGCAGGGGCCGGGTCAGACAAAGGACAAGGAGGAATTCCCCAGTTACCAATTCGCTTAACCAAAATGGGGCCGCAGGACAACCCCGAGGCCTTCCTCGAGACATTTGAGAGGGTAGCGACGGCGGCCCGGTGGCCCGAAGACCATTGGGCCACCCTGCTGGCTCCCTATCTAATGGGGGCAGCCCAGTTAGCCTACAGGAGTTTGGATCTTCGGGAGGCGCTTAATTATTATAAGGTGAAGGAAGCAATCCTAGATCAAATCGGGGTGAACCCCGAGACATTTAGACAGAAGTTTAGACAAGAACGGTACCCAGCTGGAGCACACCCACGTGTGGTCGCTCAGAGGCTGCGAGAGGCGTGCCGTAGATGGCTAGAGCCAGAGAGGCGGACTAGTAGTCAACTGGTCGACCTTATAGTTTTGGAACAGTTCCTTCAGATCCTACCAGGTGATCCCCAGAAGTGGGTGCGCAGGCAACAACCCTTGACTCTAGCGGACGCCGTCACGTCGATGGAAGCCTATTTGGCCGCGGAAGGGGTTGGCGAGACGGTGAGGACTCCCGTCAGGGGGTGGGGGCAACGCCCATTGATGGGTCGCGCTCGAACCCCACGCGGGGGACGAGACCGGAGCTATGGGGGGAGCGAGGGGACCGGGGGTGATTATATATCCGCGGTGATAGATAGCCCGCTAGAGGAAGAGCTAAAAGGGGATAAGCCCCCTAAGAAGGAGGAACCAATTCACTCTCCTGGATTGGCGGCCGGGAATCAGCCCACGTGCTACGAGTGCGGACAGGAAGGCCACTTCTGCCGAGATTGTCCATTTATGGACGGTTTGTTTGGGCAGGTCGTGGCCCTAGGCCCCAGAGCCCGCCTGAAGGAGACCAAGAAAGTATTGATACAGATTAAGGTAGAAGGGCAGGAGGTCTGGGCATTAGTAGATTCAGGTTGTGGGCAAACCATGGTCCGGGCCTCGCTGGTACCCCGTCCGGAACCGGCAGGTGTACCCATGTGGATGAAGTGTGTCCACGGGGACGTTCGGCCCTATCCCACGGCTTGGGTAACATTGGCCGACGGCCAGGAGGAAGTGATATGTCAGGTAGCGCTGGCCGAGAACCTAGAGTACCCAGTATTGCTAGGATGGGATTGGCCGGGCTTCCAGCAACTACTAGAAGCCTGGGGCCCCCAGTTGGCCCAAGGGTCCACGGGGGACCAGACCGAGAGTGCGCTGGCCGCTCGCCAGATAGGGCAGGACCAGGTCTCCGAAACGGGGGGCGGAGAAGGAACTTCGGGGGAGCCAGCGAGGCTACGGGAATGGAGTTCGACCCTGGAAGATGAAAGGGGAGGCGACTTCATCCAAGAGCAACAGGAAGACCCGTCATTAGGCCGAGCCTAAGAGCAAGCCTGCGAAGCAGGTGAAGATTCGGATGAGACTGAGAGACTGAAACAAGGGCCTTACTTTGAGGTACGAGGGGACCGCCTCTACCGCATGACAAAGGCCGGGGAAGGCGGGGGTACCCTTAGGCAATTGCTAGTGCTGGCAGCCGCCTGCCAAAGAGTTTTAGAACTAGCCCACTCTAACCCTTGGGCCGGCCATCTGGGGAGGGAAAAAACCCTACAAGAGATAACCCAGAGGTTTTTTTGGCCCGGGGTGCATAAGCAGGTGAGCGATTTTTGTAGTTCCTGCCCTGAGTGCCAACTCGCGTGGCCCCGAGAAGTAGCGAGAGCCCCTCTGGTCCCCCTTCCGGTAATAGGGGTACCCTTTGATCGGGTCGCGCTAGGTCTAGTGGGGCCCTTAGACCGGACGAGGGCCAGCCACCAGCACATATTAGTGCTGGTGGACTACGCTACCCGATATCCAGAAGCGGTTCCCTTAGAGAACACCACATCACAAACCCTGGCGGGAGAACTGGTGAAAATCTTTTCCCGGGTAGGGATCCCCCGGGAGATACTTACGGACCAAGGGACAAACGTCTTTTCTAAGCTGATGGCGGAGCTATGTCGCCTATTGCGAATCAAAACGCTGCGTACCTCGGTTTACCACCCGCAGACAGATGGGTTGGTGGAGCACTTCAATCGCACGTTAAAGGCCATGCTCCACCATTTTGCCGAAAGCGACCCTCACGAATGGGATAAGCTGTTACCGGCACTCCTGTTCGCGGTCCGGGAAGTACCCCAGGCCTCCACGGGGTTCTCCCCATTTGAGCTTCTCTACGGGCGGCAACCCCGGGGTATTTTAGATTTGCTGAGGGAAACCTGGGAAGACCAAGAAAGCCGGGTTCGGGGGACAGTGTCATACGTCCTACGTCTTCGGGAGAGGTTGCAGCAACTTGGGGAGTTTGCGAAAACCAACTTAATGCAAGCACAGGACAAGCAAATGTTTTACTACAATCGGAATGCACGGGCCCGAGAGTTTAAGCCAGGGGACAGAGTCCTCCTCCTCTTGCCCTCCAGTGAATCGAAACTGCTGGCGAAGTGGCAAGGACCTTTTGAGGTCAAGCGCAAAGTAGGGACCGTGGACTACAAGGTACGGTTGGTGGGAAAGAGAAAGGGTACCCAGGTTTATCATGTTAACTTGTTAAAAAAGTGGAACCCGAGAAAACCTATTCTTAGATCCACAGCCGCAGCCCACATAATTGGGGCCATGGGCCGGGGACCTAGAATCGACCCCTAGCATAGATATAGGGCCAGAGCTGACACCGACCCAAAAACAGGAGGTACAAGAACTGCTCCAAGAATTTGGGTCAGTGGTCAAGGCGGTGCCAGGGCGCACTGAGTGGATAAACCACCATGTGGCCACTAAGCCCAGATGTAGGGTCTGGGAGCTGGTATGCCCCCTCCCTAGGAAAATGTGGGACACGGTGCGGGAAGAAGTCCAAAAGATGTTGAAGCTGGGGGTGATAGAGGAGTCTCATAACGATTGGCGCAGCGCCATCGTGCTGGTCCTGAAACCAGATGGGATAGTACGATTTTGTATAGATTTTCGAAAGGTCAACGCAATCTCCAGGTTCGATGCCTACCCTATGCCACGGGTGGACGAACTCTTGGAATGGCTGGGCCAGGCACAGTACATTTCTACTTTAGATCTCACAAAGGGGTATTGGCAAATCCCCCTGACGCCCGCCTCCAAGGAGAGGACAGCGTTTTCCACCCCCTTCGGGCTATATCAGTTTACAACTATGCCATTTGGGCTCCATGGGGCAGCCGCCACCTTCCAGAGGCTCATGGACCGAGTACTAAGAGGACACCAACAGTACGCGGCGGCCTACATAGACGACATAGTCGTGTACAGTAAGTCCTGGACCAAACATCTCCAACACTTACGTGCAATCCTGGATGCCCTGCGTCAGGCAGGGTTGACCGCGAACCCGGAGAAATGCCATCTAGGGCAGTGTGAAGTGGCTTATCTAGGATTCACAGTGGGAAGGGGACAGCTAAGACCCCTAGCGAGTAAGGTGCAAGCCCTGGCTGACTATCAACCCTCCAAGACAAAAAAGCAGGTCCGGCAATTCTTGGGACTGGCCGGGTATTATAGACGGTTTATCCCGGACTTTGCATCAGTGGCGGCACCATTAACCGACCTGACAAAGAAAAATAGTCCAAAGCAAGTGGTATGGACAGAACAGTGCGCCCGCGCCTTCCGATGGCTAAAGACAATTCTAATGCAGACCCCTTGGTGCACCCGATTTCTCAACGGAATTTATTTTACAGACAGACGCGTCTGCCATGGGCCTGGGGGCTGTGTTTGCACAACAGGTGGAAGAGCAAGAGCATCCCGTAGCCTACCTGAGCCGCAAACTATTTCCCCATGAACAACGCTACGCCACGATCGAGAAAGAGGCCCTGGCGGCAAAGTGGGCAATTGAGACTCTGAGGTACTATTTGCTTGGAAACCCGTTCAAGTTGGTGACAGACCACGCGCCGTTGCAGTGGGTCCACGCGATGAAGGAATCAAATCCCCAGGTGATGAGATGGTACCTTGCACTACAACCGTATAAGTTTGAGGTACAACACCGCCCAGGAACAAAGCACAAAAATGCCGACTTCTTCTCAAGGGTAATGGAAGATGGAGAAGGTGGGCTCGGCAAGACCGTGAGTAAACTAAAAAGGGGTGTGTGTGACGGGGCGCCGAGCTCCGGCCGTGAGGAGGCCATGGCTCCCCGCACTTCCCCGCCGCTGGTGGACGTGCTGGGCAGGGAACGGGCCGCCGGGGGCCTGCCAGACAGGGCGAGAGGTGTGGGAGAGGCAGATTCCCCGGGCGCCGGCACGCCTCCCCGGCGCCCCTGCCCAGCCTGTTCGGGGATAGCTCGGGGCCGAACTGAGGCCGGGAGGAGAGAGACGTCCCTGGACGTCATCAGCCCGCGCCGGGAGGAATGGGGCGGGGCCGCAGCAGGCGGGGAGTTTAAACGGTGCCAGGTGCCGGGGGAGAGAAGATGGAAGCCAGGCCGAACTCCTGGAGGAGGGGGTGAAGGCGGGGAGCGAGCAACTGTGGGGCCGAATCCCCGGCTAGTCCGGCAAGGGGCTGGCTGGCCGCTGTGCCGGCGGACTCAGGCAGGAGGAAGTGGCCCAGGACAGAGGCGGGGCACGGAGCCGCCCTATACAAGCCCCCCAAAGGTTGGTGAGTTATGGGGAAGCCCCACCACCCAGGCAGCGCATTCTCGCAACTGCCTTTAGGGTCCTGGGTCGGGACCGGAGAGGGGGCGGGCCCAAGTCCCCCTCCTTCCTCACGACCCGTTGAGCCTGACTGGCCCCTCCAGCCGGAGGCAGACATCTCAGGGCTCGGGAACTGCTAGACTGTTAAGTTGGGAGCAGGGACAACACGGGTGTTAGGGGTGAACCAGGGTGAGCGACCCCGATGATGACAGGGCTGTAAGCCTGAGGGGGAGCCCGCCCTATGACAGTAGCCAGTTTCTAAATGGTTATAGCAACCTGCTTCTGGACCACCATGGCTGCCCTCATACATATACATATGCTGGCAGGTTAAGACAAACTGTTCGCAGTGCTCCTAAAAGTTTTCTTTATGTGAAAGTTATGGAGCCATTGTTAGTCATCCCACATCCGAGTGATTACGTGATCACATTAGTCTGTGCTTGTGGCCCCACTACAGATTCACCAGTCTAAAGAGGAGACAGCAGAAGTACACAGAGATTTGTGAACACCAGCCAGTTAGTCTGCTGTGTGTGCATCATGCCCTTCGTACATCAAAAACGCCACCAGTGTACCAGTGGCTTGTAGATGCTTTACCTGTTTCCTGAAATGGGAGTGAAAGCCCAAGCGAAACAAGTTCTTCAAATGGCGACTCCTCCATGTAGCTGGCTCCAGTTGCCAGGAGCATGCAGACCCTATCAGACCCAATCAGACCCAGTTTGATTGGATGTGTTGCTGTACTGAGAATGTCGTGTGAAGTACAGTGGAATGGACAGGCAAGTTTTCCCACAGTGCATCACAAACTAGAGCAATTATACCTGTGGAGGGCCCTAGGAAGCCTGGGAAAGGCTATTTTGACTATATTAAAAACATAAGAATGGCCATACTGGATCAGCTCAAACGTCCATCTAGCCCAGTATCCTGTCTGCTGACAGTGGCCAATGCCAAATGTCCCAGAGGGAATGAACGGGCAATCAAGCGATCCATCCCCCTTTGCCCATTCACAGCTTCTGGCAAAGAGGCGAGGGACATCATCACTGACCATTTGACTAATAGCCATCAGTGGACATATCCTCCATGAATTTATCTAGTTCTTTTTTGAACCTCGTGTGGCAAAGCTGTGGCTGTGCCCAGGAGTCCTGCACTTCTAGTGGATAGTGTTCAGCCTCAGAGGCTTGCGGTGTCCCACCACATTGCCTTTTTCTTTTTACTAGAGGCAGGGTTCACAGCCTACTAAGCCGTTCTCATCACATGCTAGTCCAGTGGTTTCTAGCTTGTCGTCCGGGGACCCCTGGAGGTCCATGACGATACTGTAAGGGGTCCGTAGAAAGTTTAGGAAAGGAAAGGAAAAGTAAGGATTGGGCCCACTGAGGGACTGGGACTTTCTGCCAGTGATTCTCGCCTGGGGCTCGCCGTTCGCAACTGGCCACACGCACGCTGCCTCCTGCCCTCGGGATGGGATCTTGATACTCCAGGAGGCACCATTTGTCCTCCCACCACCAGCTGCACTGCTGTTTACACTCCAGCCCTCTCCCTGCTCTCAGTCCCGCAGTGGGCCGAATCCTTACTTCTCCTTTTCCTTTTTCTCCTCCAGGTCTCCGTGCCCAGCCAAGGGTGGAGTGCCGGGGCAGGAGCTGCCTTTGCCCATGAAAGCCCCCTTGCCGTATCCTCCATGGATGGGCAGGGAGTGGAGGGGGCGGAAGCTCAGGAAGTAGTACGGGCCAAGGGATGCACTGGCCGCTGCTTCCCACTGCTCCCCATGGGGGGTCCATAAAATGTTAACAGATTGAAAAGGGGTCCGTATGCTCAAAAAGGTTGGCAACCACTGCGATAGTCCATAATATGCTGGTGAAACCCTTTATAGTCCTGGTCTCCATATCCAGGGACAGACTCTGTAGTGGTATGGGAAAGGTTGGGGGGAACCTGGGCCCACGCACTAGTCAGGGTTCTGGCCCAGGGACCCTAAGACAGATGGGGTTTGTTTACTCCCCATCTGGAAACCACTTCCCTGGGCCACTTACCCAAATGATTCCTCCCAGAACCTTTCCTCTGGTACCTGCTCCTCCACACACACTCTTCCTGCCTTGCAGCTCCCAGATCTCACCCTAACTCCCAGCTCCCTACCTCCCTTCTTCCTTCCATGCCCCTCAACTAACAAAAGAGGAACCCTTTTAAACCAGTCTCAACTGGTTCTTGATTGGCCACAGATGGTCTGATTAGCCTGACTCCCTGGGTTCTGGAAGGCTCCTAATTAGCTCCAGGTGTTCTACCTGACCTGATTGTCCGGCCTGTTTCTGGAAAGTTCCTGCCGGTTCTAGGCCAGCCCCTGCCAGTTTACCCAGGGAACAGAGACCTACTTAATCTGGGGCTCACATACTTTCCTTCTAGCTCTCTTTTATATCCCTCTGACCTGACCCTGTCACATAACTCCCCCTCTGCTCAACACTGGGGTTGGGCAACTTGGGTTGTCACGCAATGTACTCATGACAGACCATCTGCATTGCCATGGTGGCTTCCAGCTCGGTGTTGTATGGTGAATTGGAAGAGTTGCAGGGACAGAAACCATCTGGTCACCCTCACATTTTTCTCCTTGTTGCTTTGCATCCACTGAAGGGGTGGATGGTCAGTCACAAGGGTAAATTGTTGGCTCAGTAGGTAGTACCTGAGTGTCTCCATGGCCCACTTCACCGCTAGGCATTCCCTCTCAACCACTGCATATTTCTGCTCTCTTGGTAGGAGTTTTCTACTGAGGTATAGAATTGGGTGTTCTTCATCTCTGACCATCTGTGATAGCCATCTCTAAGGCAGCCCGGCTCCCAAGCCTGTTTTAGATGCGTCCATCTGTGGAATGAAATCTCCATTAAAGTCTGGAGGTATCAATACAGGATTACTACAGAGGACTGTTCGTAGATCTGTGAATGCTTTCTCTGCCGTATCGGTCCACTTTACCATCTCAGGACCTTGGGCTTTTATCAGGTTCATCAGGGTACTTGCTCTGGTGGTGAAATGGGGAGGGTGACTCATTGATAGTACCCCACCACCTCCAAGAATGCTCAGATTTACTTTTTCCAGTTTGGCTGGGGCCAATTTTAGATGGCCTCCACTTTGTTCATTTGGGGTTTAACCATGCCCCTTTCTACTATATAGCCAAGATATTTAGCTTCAGCCAGTCCTAGAGAGCACTTGGGTGGGTTAGCTGTAAGGCTGGCCTTCCTTAGGGTGTCTAGTACCGCTTCTACCTTTTTCAGATGACTCTCCCAGTTGGGGGCATGGTCCCATGGATAATCACATCATCTAGCTACACCACCATGTTACTGGTATGGGGGTGTAGGAGCTTGTCCATGAGACGTTGGAAGGTGGCAGGTGCCCCATGCAATCCGAAAGGGAGAATGGTATATTGGACAATTCCTCAGGAGTAGAAAATGCAGTTTTTTCTTTTGCCTCCTTGGCTAAGGGGATCTGCCAATATCCCTTTGCTAAATCAAGGGTAGTTAGAAAACAGGCATTGCCCAGGCAGTCGACCAATTCATCAATATGCATCAAATGTGGGTACCTCATTCAGCTGCCTAAAGTCATTACAGAACCTGGTGGTGCTGTCAGGCTTTGGGACCAAAACAATTGGGCTAGACCATTCATTGTGAGACTCCTTGATGACTCTCAACTCCAACATTCATTTTATTTTGGCCTTAATTTCTCCTCTCTTGGCTGCTGGGACCCGATAGGGTCTGAGTGATACCTTGACTCCAGGGTTTGTGATAATGTGATGATACACCTCAGTTGTTCGGCCTGGTTTACTGGGGAAAATGTCCTGGTATCAACTGATCATCTCTGCAACCTCATTTTTCTGATACGGTGTTAGTTCAGGGGCTATTTTGACCTGTTCAGATGAGGCGCCTTCCTGGGTCAGGGCCTCTTGGGTGACTATACACATCTCTTGAGACTGTCACAGCTTCAGGAGATTCACATGGTAAATTTGCTCTTCTTTTTGGTGTCCAGGTTGCAGCATCTCGTAATTTACTTCCCCCACGGATTCATCCACCTCATAAGGCCCTTGCCATTGGGCTAAAAGTTTTCTTTCTGTTGTGGGTATTAACACAATCACCCGATCCCCTGGCTGGAACTGCCGAACTTTTGCCTGATGATTATAATTAACTCGCTGGGCCTCCTGCGCCTTTCCTAGATGTTCCTGTACAATTGAGGTATCCCAAACTATCCATTCCCTCATCTGCAGAACATGTTCAATTATGTTTTTCCTGGGTGGTGTTCCTTCTCCCAGATCTCTCTGGCGATATCCAGGTTGCCATGGGCATGGGGCCAAAATACTAACTCAAAAGGGGAAAATCCAGTTGAGGCTTGAGGCACCTCCCGAATGGTGAACATAAGGTAAGATAGTAGGGTGTCCCAGTCCTTCCCATCCTGACTTACCACCTTCCCTATCATTGTCTTGAGTGTTCGGTTGAACCTTTCAACCAGTCCATCTGTTTGGGGATGATAGACTGAGGTCCTCAGGGTATCTATGTGTAGTAGGGCGCAGAAGTCCTTCATTAGTTTTGAGGTGAATGGAGTCCCTTGGTCTATCAATATCTCCTTTGGCAGTTCCACCTGAGTAAAGATCTCCAACAGTGATTTGGCAATGGTTTTAGAAGCCATGTTCCATTGGGGAATAGCTTCTGGATATCAGGTTGCATAGTCCAGGACAATAAGTATATATTAGTGGCCCTGGGTCATCTTCTCCAGGGGGCCCACTAGGTCCATGGCTATGCATTCAAACAGGATCTCTATGATGGGAAGGGGTACTAACGGTGCACTCAAGTGGGGCTGGGTACTGTGTGGCTGACATTCCAGATAGGATGCACAATACCTGCGGACCTCTTCATGCACTCCAGGCCAGAAGAATCTTCGTAGGACCCGTGCTAAGGTCTTTTCTACTCCCAAGTGCCCCCCCAAAAGAAGACTATGAGCAAGGCTCATTATGGCTTTCTGGTGGTGTTTTTGAGGTACCAGTAGCTGCTGTACCTCCTCCCCCTGTACTGTCACAACCTGGTACAGGAGATCTTTCTTTAGTATGAAGTGGAGTCTGGACCCCCTGGGTCTTCCTTTCCACCAGGACTCCATCTATTTCTGTCCCTTCCTTACATTGTCATAACTGGGGTCTTCAGCTTGATCCCATCTGAAATTTAACCTCTCCGGGTTAAATTTACCCACAGAATAAATAGTTTACCCAGGGAACAGAGACCTATTTAATCCGGGGTTTCTGGAACTCTTTTATATCCCTCTGCCCTGACCCTGTCACATCTGCTATGTGTAATTATGGTGAAGACATGTGACCAGGTGCATGAGCTCCTAGGTCTCTGCATCTGACCTTTCAGTTGGTTGGATGGAATTGGGGTCTGCGCTGACTTCCAGATCTTCCAGAATTTCAGGGTCCTCCTCTTCTGGTGTCTCAGGGTGTCTCATCCCTATCGTAGATTGTGTTTGTCTCCGTAAGCAGGCAGCCCTCTGTGCCTGCATTGAGATACGCGTACCCAAGGCCTTGGCCACCCTTCTCTGCTTCTTGGTCTTCCTAGCCCTTCCAGGAGTGGGGAATAGTTCCTGGGATGTTTTCATAAATGTTGGGGGAAAGCATTTTTTGGTGTGGGTCTCCCTCAGTTCAGGGGGCCCCTCCTGCTCCTGCCCCTCTTGGGCAATCAAGCTATCAAACCCCAGAAAGTCCCTGCCAATGAGTATGGGAGATGGGGGATTATGCCTGCTTGCACCCGAGTGATGGTTCCCTGTATCTCTATTTTTACTGCTATGCTGGGTTAGTAACTAACTGTCCCATGGACACAGGTGACCCCTGTGCATTTAGCCAATCTTAGCTGGCTGGGCTTTACTAGCTTCCCCAAAATCAGGGTGATAGCACTCCCCAAGTCCATGAGCGCCAACGTCTTGACCCCGTTCACTTTCACTGGTCTTGTATACTCATGGGGTCATGGTGACCCCCCCTCCCCCACCAAGTTGAGTAGGGAGCATGGGTCACCCCAAACCCTGAGGTTGCACAGCATGGGCTCCTGGATGTTGGTGCATTAAGCAACTACATGTCCCAACTTCCCACACCCATAACACCTATAGTTTCCCCTTTGGCTCCATGGAAAAAAGGTTTTTGCCCCCGAGTCAGCCTCCCTCATACCATTCCCATCTTTCCAGGAGCTCCGCTGGTCTTCAGCCACACCTTTCTTCCCTGGAGGGCTCCCTGGGCATTTGGACGCAAGAATACCTGGGGCTGGCATTGACAGCTTATTTTGCATGGGGGCCTTCTCTAGGCAGACAGGTCAATACTCTGGCTGTTCGCTGTCTCTCCACTAATGCAACTGTTTCATCATAAGTGGTTGAGTCATGCTGACCTACCCAAGTGTGAAAGTCTGGCAGTAATTTCCTCATGAACTGGTCCATGACCAGTGTCCCCAATACCTTCTCTGAGCTGTGTACTTCAGGGCGCAGCTATTTCTGTGCAAGGTGAATCACATCAAATAGTTGGGACATTGGCAGCTTACCCTCTTGGTACTTCCATTCATGATATGCCTGGGCTCACATGGCTGTGGTTACCCCCATCAAGCCAGGACTTCTTCTCTCAGCTGGGGGTACTTTGCTACATCCTCGGTGGGCAAATCATAAGAAGCCTTCTGGGCCTCACTACAGAGAAAGGATGCTGGCCCATTGCTCCACTGGCCATACCTCTCACTGGGCAGTCCTCTCAAATGAGAGAAGATACACCTCTACATCATCCTCAGACATCATCTTTGGCAGCCAGCCTGTGGCCCTCCAGGCCCAAGAGTCTGGGTGGTAAGGATCTTTATCTGGCTTACCACGTCTCGAAGGAAGGCTCAATCAGAGGCTGCTTGATTCACTAACAACTGATGTATTTCTTGCTGCTGCTGGCTAACCTCCTGTAGAGGCAACCCCTGCACTCAGGCAGCCTCCTATTAGGCTGCCGTGGCTTGCACCAGGGCTTTCACCAAGTCCTCCATCTTGGTGAGCCCTGCTCCTCCAACACACTCTTCCTGCCTTGCAGCTTCCAGATCTCACCCAAACTCCTCTCACTCTCGCATGCCTCTCAACTTACAGAAGAGGAGCCCTTTTAAACCAGTCTCGGCTGGTTCTTGATTGGCCATAGATGGTCTGATTAGCCTGACTCCCTTGGCTCTGGAAGGCTCCTAATTAGCTGTAGGTGTTCTAACTGACCTGATTGTCCAGACTGCTTCTGGAAAGTTCCTGCCGGCTCTAGGCTACCCCCTGCCAGTTTACCCAGGGAACAGAGACCTACTTAATCTGGGGCCTCTAGCACTCTTGTATATCCCTCTGCCCTGACTCTGTCACACCTGCTATGTGTAATTATGGTAAAGACATGTGAGACCAGGTCCAGCAATTCTAAATTCAGGGTATGTCTACACTACAGAGTTTTTTTTTCCGGAAAAACGGCCATTTTGCCAAAAAAAAACTTCACTTATGTCCACACTGCAATTACCTTCTTTCGAAAAAAACTCGAAAAAACAGAGGGGTTCTTCCAACATTGGTAAACCTCTTTCTACAAGGAAGAAGCCTTTTTCTGAAAGAGCTGTTTTGGAAAAAGGCATGTGTGGACGGGGAAGAGGGAGTTCTTTCAAAAGAAGAGAAAAGAGGAAAAAGCACAGGTGTCCCGGTGGCCACTCTGTCCATAGTAATCACAGCTTAAATGTGAGATAGCGTTCATTCAGTGTGGACGCTATTTTTCAAAAAAGCAGATCGCTTTTTTGATGCATTTTGGCAGTGTGGACGCTCTCTTTCGGAAGAAGTTTTTTCGGAAGATGTCTTCCGGAAAAGCTTGTTCCGAAAGAAGCCTGCAGTCTAGCTGTACCTGCAGTGTTGATGTTCAAGCCCTGACTTACAAACACTGAGCCTAGAAGCTTGAATCCCACAATCCTGGGCTTATATTGCAGTGTAGACATATCCAAGGTGAGGAAGTGGGGGAGGTTCAAAAGCTGATAGAGTAGAATATAGTCAATAGACCCATCTGGCGAACCTCTGGGCAAAGATGGTGTAATATATCGAGTTGGTCTGGGCACTGCTGAGAGGATCAAATCAGGGCGAATTGCTCAGAACCAGGGCTACTTACAGCCCAAGACTGGGGTCCTTCTCCATATGGAGCCAAACTAGTCACACAGAGCACTTCAGCTGCCACTCCAGCCAGCAAGAAGCCTCATAAGCAAATCTCCTTAGACATCCCAGCGTTCCCTGTGTTACAACCAGCACCACATCTTACACAAGTGAGAGGTTATAAAACTAATCTCACCAACTCCGAACAGCTTCTCACAGTCCCAAAGGACCACTCACAGTCCCAGGTCAATTTACACCTCAGTTCTTACCCAAAAGAGCATACTGTGCCAATCCTTTAGTATCTAAAATCTAAAGGTTTATTAATAAAAGAAAATGTTCAGAGTTAAATTGTTAAGAAAATACATTATATGCATCAATCACCAAGTTCTTGATGCAGGCTCTTAGCAGAGATGTAACAAACTGCTAACTTAAAAGTCTCTGGAGTACATCCTATGTTAGGATGGATCAACAAATCCTTCTGGACCCGCTATCCTTACCAGTGATGCTTCAGGAGTGGTGCTTTTTTTGCTATAGCAATGGAGTCTTGGGGATTTCCTTATTGGTTTTGTTCTCTGTAAAAGGTAAAAAGGCAAGACTTGCCAGCCATCAAGGGAATGCAGGCTTCATTTTTCTGTGTAAGTCTGTAGTTTTGGGAAGAACATAGGTAAGTGAATGGATTAGGTAAGGTGAAATTCTGAAACTACATTAGGAGTGAATTTAGGGCATACGGTAAGAAATCTTATCCTCATTCAACATAGTGCATGTAGGCTCTGCCATTATTGCTGCGATGATGGCTATAAGGCAAGCAATCATCATGGAAAGGAAAGGCATGGAATAAGTAGCCAAAACTCAGAGAGGAGCTCAGTGAATACTAAGAGAACAAGTTTAGAGCCCACAGGGGAGCAGACTTCTGAATAGATGGAAGGGTTTTTTTTAGGCCTTTTCAGAATCTAGTGGTGAATGGATTTGCAAAGAGAGAGTAGCCCTGGAAAAGGAGGGTGGTATGTGCTAAACACCATCAAATGGACTTGCAAGGAGCAGATAAACAAACCTGTTACAGTTCAAAGATAATATAATCCAAGAAAAATATCTGTAGTCTCTTGGAGATCCTCTCTTTGTTGTGCCTAAGAAGAGAAGCACTTCTATTTAGCAAGGTAAATTTTTCTAGTAGAGGCCTCTCATTAGAGAGGGTATCTTATGTGGCTGTGGAGCATAAATATACACATCCAAATACCAAGCCCTGGGGTAGAGAAGACACAAATTGGGATGCTTGATCTTGCTGTTCCACTGGGTCAGGAGCTTGGGAAACACACTGGGAGGATGATTGGTGATTGGGATGATGTGTAGTTGGGAAACCAGAACTGCCTGGGCCAGAAGGGGGTGAGCAGAATGACTTGCACTGTATCCTGCTGAATTCATGTGTGCAACGCATGGCAGAAGTTGTATAGATGGAAGTTGTATAGATGAACTGGCCTGGTCACGGAAGAACCAGAGTATTATCTGGGTATGATAACCTCGGGGCAACAAGTGCATTTTCTGTCTGCATGAGAGGTGAACAAATTCCTGGTTGGAGTTCTCTATAGACTGAAAATATTGCATGGTCAACCCCGAAATATCTGCTGAGGGAATCTGCACACACATTTAGCTTTCCTCTGCTGATACATAAGTTCCAGAGGCTGTGAGGCTGCTTCTGCACACAAGGAGGTGGATGTCACTTGTCACTGCTTGTTGACAAAGACAGTTATTATGCTGCCTGACTTCACAAAGACACACTGAGCACAGATGAATGCAAAAAAAGACTTGCCTTTCTTCCAGACTACTTGCAATTCTGAGATATTGATGTGCATCCTGCACTCTTGAGATGCCCAGGCACCTTGTGCATGTTGCTATTCATGTGGGAACCTCCTATGTAAGGCTACAGCTAATAATGGTTCTGTCCGGATTGGAAGAGGAACAGACACACCCACATATACCCGATAAGGTTTTGTCCACCACAGTAGGGAAGACCGTACCTTGTCCAGAACTGTCACCCTGAGATTCACAGAATGATGGCTTGGTAAGTATACTGACTGCAGCCAAGTTTGAAGGCAATGAAGGTAGAGTCTTGAGAATGAGGTGATGTAGGTGCACAAGGGCATAAGACTTAGGTGAGACAGATATATATTGACTGGTACTCGAGGGTTGCTTGTGACATGAGCTTTGAGATTGTTTGTGGCCTAGAACCTGGCCTTAGTGCTCTTTTGGTGATAGAAATTAATGTTGCCCTGATGAAGTCCACAGATTGCATGGAGAAGAACAGATTTTTCAGTATTTATGATGACTTGCAGTTTGGAGAGGAGATGCAGACTCACTGAAATTGATGCATAGGCTTCCTGGTGGGACTCGGCGACAGGGAGCCAGTTATCACAGTAGGGGAAGACAATGAGACCACAATGTCTGACATGGGCTGCCAGTACCAAGGATATCTAGGTAAAGACTCTGGGGGTGGTCACTATTCTGAAGGGGAATACTATGTATTGAAAATGGCGAGAGCCTACTATGAAGCTGAGAAAGCATTGGTGGGCAGGATGAATATCTATGTGAAAGTAGTCATTTTTCATATTGAGAGCAGTGAACCACATGCCTTTTTCTAAACATGGAATTATTGCCGTCAATGTAACCTTATGAAATCAGAGTTTGCAAATGAAGCCGTTGAGATGGCAGAAGTTGAGGACTGGTCTCCAATCACCCTTCTTTATGGATATCAGGAAGTAGGTCAAGTATACTTTCTCCCCTGGTATTAAGGAGGGATGTGTTCTAGCAGCTACGAGTTAAATATGGCAGACACTTGTCCTAAACCAGTGTGGGCCTTTTGGGTAGTGGAAGCCACATAACTGAAGAGTGGTGCATTCAGTGATTCAATCTCCTGATGAGGAGATGGTTGATTCCGGTTCTAGTGTTGGTGTTTTTGGAAGGGAGATATATTCTGAGTATAGGTGATAAGACAGTCCTAGCTTAATGAAGGCTGTTTATCTCTGTTAAGGGTTGCGCTTGAGGCAAGACAGTGGTATATAGGACATGGGTTGAGGCATCCAGGCATGTCCATACCAGCAAAAAGGCATTCTGGAATTGTTGAATTCTCTCATATGAGAGATCTATTCTCCTCAGAGACCTCTGGCAAAGAGCCTCTATAGGGATGGAGAGGAGAGCCTTGTACAGAGGGATTTACACACTGTAAGGACAGGAGCACTTGCCAATTAGAGAAAAGGAACTGAATTTCAGATGGGGAAGCACTCTTGTCCTTTTGGGTTAAGATTTCAAATATAAGAGTGGTCACGAAGGAGGAGTTGTACTGCATGACATAAGTGATCATGGATGGGAGTCCAGTAACATTGGAATAAATGTCCATATGGAATTTCAAGGACAAAGGATGGAGAAGAGACTAGACTCACCCACTTTCTTCTAGCAGACCTTGTCCTGCACTTTTCTCAAGTAATGAATTTGATTTGCATGTACAGTGTATTACATAAAGTATTAGCTCTTGCCACCACCATTTTTAAGTCAATGTGATTTTTGCCTATTTATAGTGTCAATTTAACAATTAGCAGGGCCTGCTGTGGGAAGTGGGGAAATCAGAAAGGGAGGCAGACAGAATTTGCTTATGGCTGTGAAGGCTTTGGTTTTGAAAATATAATTTGCAAAGTAAATTCATAGTACTGGAATTTAATGTGACTCTGTATGTCTAACTGGCATTTTATTTTACAAACTAAGCTATTTCAAGTTTTGTAACAGACATTTCATTTAACTTTTGTTTTTAAACTCCTTACATTCATATTTTTTGAAACACAAAAACAAACATTTGAATGCATTTCATTTGTGGTGTTAGAGCAATGCTTTACATGTTTATTTTACATCTGTTCAATTGTTTTGATATAGATTACTTAAATTTAACACTTTACCAAATGAAGTACATAGGTCATACATATTATTTACAGCATACAAAGATAACAATGCATGTGTCTTAAAATAGATAATGCTGTATCGGGAACGGTACATATTGGAAATAGCACAGCCATCTACCCACCACTTGTATTTGTGATAAATATTTCCCCAGTGGTAGGTAAGAGGGATATAATCCTTTTATCAGAGGATCCTACAATCTGTGTGTGTGCTTAGAAATGTGCAAATAAAAAGTGGGAGAAAAGGATCTGTTCTAGACTTAGGACCCAATTCAGCAAACACTAGCTTTATGCACACACTTTGGTACTTCAATGAATCAGGAGCTAAAAATCTCAGCTTCCTTTTTTGGGTCTCACTCCTTTATGAATGTAAAGCATTTGGTTTTAACCATTATGCAATAATTCATATAATTCTTTTTCTTAAACTATTAGACTGAATTGCAGTTTCCTCTAAGACAGACCGGAGATCAGCCAATATGATTAGTTCTCAAGAGACTAAACTTCAGCTTTAATCAATCTCTCTTACTACATCAACTGAACACAATTTTTTATCCCTTCTTCAGAAAAACAGTGGGCTTAAAATACACACCGCCAATGTAACAGACAATGTTGAACATACATTATGCAGATTCTTTCTAAAAAAAGGAAAATGTTGAGGCCTTAATTATGAAGTTGCAAATCAAAAAAAAAAATCTACCACACTGCCACAGGAGAAAAAACCCAGAGCCGCTCCATTCAGTTTTATTTTTCTCTCTCCACCAACATTATTCCCAGAACTTGAATGATGCTATTTATGATGGGAATGATGAATTCTATATGCTGAGGTTACTATTAAACCAAAGCAGCCATTTAAACTTTAGCGCCATTCAAACTATATGGGAAAGAATCAATTTTTACCTAGTCAGAAAGGAAAAGTTGATAGAAAAAGCCCCTTTCTATCTTTTCAGAGGGCAAAAACAAGGGACAGAAAAGTTAGTACACTGTCAAAAACTGTTCTCTATGTGAATGTGTTCAGGTTTTATATTGAAAAAGTCTGAGATGTTGTTAAAAAAAAGTTGTCAACAGTAGACCCAAAGTTTAGGTTTATAGAAAGCAAGTTTTGAGAAGACAGGGTTTCATTTCTTTCAAACAAGTCATTTATGTAGTTTTTAGTTTCATTTAAACATTTCCCACCACATTTCTGAAATTAGAGAGTGACAAATCAATCCATTTTCATTGTCCTATCTGGGATAAATGGAGAAACACTAGACTGAATGTTTATTCAGTTTTAATTATGCAAAGTGTTTGTTATTCAATAACCCAGGTAAAGAAGTTGGTGTTTGAAAATATTTTAAAGTAATAGTTTCACTTTAGTGTGCAATTAGCCTGTAAAGAAGGAAGGGAAATAAGAATGATTCCATGTCTTCCATTACAATAAGATAAAATATTCAGATAGGGAAAAATCTAAGAAGCATGTAAAAATCTGTACATGCAAAGATACTTGGCATTTTCAAAAGCAGCTATGAACAAACTGATAAAGTAGGGCTTGTTTAATTTCTTCCATCTGCAGAAGTCTACAAGTATTGAGTGTAATCTCTAAGCTTTTTGGTGCATTTATATTAGCAAAAAACATTCCTCACTCTTTGCATATGTATGACAATTGTATATTATAATTTACAAAAATGGTTTCTGCACAGTCTTACAAACATGATTTATCATTTTCGTACACAGGAAAATATATATCTCTGGCACTTAGTGTCCTCCACAGTACCTGTTTATTACAATACACAATAACACTTTTCAACATGTGCTTTTGAAAACCTTAGACTGATCGAAGTAATGTGGCTGATCTAGAAGCCACAGCTTCGACAGCTCCCAAATGTTAAAAAAATGAGGAAAATCTGCCACTTTTTTGTATAACAATCAACAGTTTATTAATGGACATGGTGAAATTTTAGCTATCCACCAAAAATGTGTAAAAAATTGCCATGAAAGTAAAAATAAATAAAGCTGTTTTAAAATCAATCTTGTTTTACATATCAGTTCAGAATGCAACATTAAAAACACAAAACTGTCATTAAAGTTTTAAAGTAATCTACTGATATTCAAATTACAACTTTTATGACAAATCTAATGAGAACTGAAACTGATTTGGTTTTAGGTTTAAAGACTTTCACATTCAAATACAGTGTCTTGTTTAGCACAATACTTTCTTTGACAGTGATGGGCAACTGATGACATATTGCTGTATTTTGACATAAGGCACTATGATATGAATATGCCATTCACTTGCCTTATGTCACGTCTGTTGCTGACCAGTGACTTCTATCAAATACGAATGAAATAGGTTCAGAATACAGTGCATTTTAATGAAGGACATAGTCTTTCAGCAAATGTTTTGAAGACATTTTGAAATGCAAGCCTACGTTTTTTACATAAGTTTTTTTTGTCATGCTGCTTTTTTGCGACATCACTGGGGGAAAATACAGACATTACCCATCACTACGCTTCAATACACATTCTCATAACCCTTCTTCTCATTTCTATTGCAGTCAGTCAGTGTTCTTGAGGCAACCTTGACCCAGAAACTTTGTTCAAGTTCTCCTAGAAAGCTTTATACATTCACAGCAGTCACTCAGTTTCATTCTCCTTTTGTTTGGCACCTGTTCACAGAAAAAATAATAATCAGAGTTTTCAAGAACATGTGGTGTGCTTGCTCATACAGTACTTCCGTGTCATGGGAAAGCAGTTTGAAAAACACTGTATTGGAGCATATTTGGAATATTGCAACACTGACTTGCTAATTATGAGACTCTTAACAGTCAATACCATTTTGAAGAAGACACTTTAATATTAGTAATTAGGAACATGAGCAAAGCCAGAGGAGGCATCTGGACCACCACTGCTTGCTTCTTTTTTGTTTTGTTTTTCAGTGGCACCCCTCAGCATAACAACCAAGTGCCATATGAGGCAAATATGAGGCAAAAATCAAATGGTTTTTCTGAGATGACTGCAAGAACTATGACACAAGAGACCTTTGGTGCTTTTTTCCCCACCCTGAACTTGAGACTGAACTGAAGAGGACTTAGACACTATGGCTACATCTAGACTACATGGCTCCGTCGACGGAGCCATGTAAAATAGTTTATTTGGCATAGTCAAAGAAGCAGGGATTTAAATAATCCCCGCTTCCTTAAAATAAAAATGGCCGCCGTGCTGTGCCGGATCAGCTGATCGTCGGCACAGCATGGCGGCCATTTTTATTTTAAGGAAGCGGGGATTATTTAAATCCCCACTTCTTTGATTATGCCGAATAAACTATTTTACATGGCTCCGTCGACGGAGCCATGTGGTCTTGACTGCATGTCTATCTGTATTATGCTGGTGCATCAGTACTTGAGGAAGAGCCTGATTAATGGGTGGTACAGCTATCCTAGAAGAACAACTGGTGACAGGGCTGGAAGACGATTCAGTATACTGGATTTCTTTTAGGCTCCTCACCTAAGTTTCTGGATTGCAGCATAAAGTGTTTTCTCTCCTCTACAGTTCCATGGAGCCCGTTGTCCATAAGTTAAATGGGGATATAGCTGCATTCAAAGTGAGATTCAATAGCATTCTCTAGCCAGGTACTTACTCTAACCCATTAGCTTTATGTGCTGCATTTCCACTATTATTTTAGGTATGAGGGAAGTAAAATGTGCGAGGAAGCAAGATAGAGATTTGAAATCTAAGAACTCTGAAGGCCCATGAGGTTGCTCGGAGCCACCCTGGAATGTTTGTTCGAATGTCAGCAGTTGGAAGATGACTATTAAAGTGTAGAGACTTGCTAGCTGTAGATGGTTTTGACCAGGTTTTCTGAAGTTGCCAAGAATGGTTTCTCCAAACTCCAGAGACTGGTCCATTAGGGATTAAAGAAGGTCTAGACTGCTGAGAGGGTTGCAGTGGGATGAGTCTGGAAGAACACTGGACTCCATGGCTTATGGAGAGGAAGCCTGACTTTTTGGGACTTCAAAGACCAGTGAGAATGTCCAGATGATTAGATCATTCATAGGTTTCAACTGTAAATAATACATTTCAAGTCTGTGAATTCAATCTGGAGAGGACCCATAGTAATTTCTGTAGTGATCTTCAAAAAACACCACCAGCACAAGTGGTGAGGGTTTTATAAGACTTCTGATTTATGTGACAAGATATCTTTAAGCAGTTTTAATTAAACATACCACATTTTGATTCTATACTTCCTCATCTCAAAACATAAGCATCAATTTTTACCTAGAAATAAGATATATGAGCAGCAACCTCTACAATCAACAGCAATAGCATTCATGGACTGCTCTGTCCTAAACTCTATAGGCAAAGTTTGATATAAGCTGGTATAATAGAGATAAATTATCCAGATTCACCTTTCCCTACAAACTTGAACATGGATATTGAGTTATTTTTCTACCAAAAATGGAAAGTACACTAGAAAATATGTTTTAACAGTTTGACATCAAAACAAAAAATAATAGTATTTGATATTTCAGACAAATATAATAGCAGTTCTGGATCTGGGATTTTTGCTATAAGCTGGGGATTTATCTGTTGGAAGTGACAGAGGATAAGAAAGACTTGGGTATATTAGTCATCTTGTGATCAACCATCAGTTGCCAATGTGATGCAGCCGTGAAAAAGGCTAATGCAATCTTAGGATGCAGCAGGCAAGATATTTCCACACAGACAAAGAAGTGCTAGTATTCCAGATGAGATGTATAATGGTACTGTGTAAAGTTCTGGTCTCCCATATTTAAAAACGATTAATATAAACTGGAACAGGTGCAGATTATCAGAGTAATGAAAAACCTACCTTATGAGAGGAGAGTCAAGGAGTTTGGCTTCTTTAGCCTAATCAAAGGTAATAGGAAATAGGATTGCTTTCTATAAATACATCACCGGGATAAAATACCAGGGAGGGAGAAGAGTTATTTAAATTAAGCATGAGTGTGGCCTCAAGAATGAATGCATAAAACTGGTCATTCAACAAATTTAGGCTTGAAATTAGATGAAAGTTTCTATCCATCAGAGGACTGAAGTTCTGGAAGCCTTCCAAGGGTAGCAGTGGGGGTAAAAAACCTAACTGGCTTCAAGAGTGAGTTTATTAAGTTTATGGAGGGGATGGTATGATTAAATTGCTTACAATGGCATGTAGCCAATCTATGACTGCTAGCAGCAAATATCCCCAATGGCCAGTGATGGGACACTAGATAGGAAGGGATTTGAGTTACTACAGATAATTTCTTCCCAGGAATCTGGTTATTGGATCTTGCCAAAGTGCTCGAGGTCCACTTGATCACCATATCTGGTGACAGCAAGGAATTCTTCCCTCCCCAAGTCAGAGTGGCAGAGACCCTGCAGCATAGGGAAGAGGTCATGTGCAGGTTTAAATTAGTGTAAATGATGGATTTTATGCAACCTGACGTCTTTAAATCATGATTTGAGGACTTCAATTACCCAGCCAAAGGTCATGGATCTATTAAAGGAGTGGGTGGGCAAGGTTCTATAGCCTGCAGTCTGCAGATCAAACTAGAGGATCTTGATTGTTCCTTCTTCACCACAGTCTATTATAGACATTAGCAACAAATCAAGCAGACTAAGAACAGCATACTAAACTATACCCTACTGTACCTGAAAGGGTATGGAAAGAGGTCAGAAGGCAGCATCTATACCTGCTGGCGTGAGCACCAAAGCTTGTAGAATGTCAGAGAGGGAGATGATACCCACAATGCTATCTGCTTCATTCACTACTACCAGACGATGAACCTGAAAGCACGGAAAATACATTTTATGGGACAGGCATTTTCTTTTTCTGATTTATAAATAATGGCAACAGTGAAACAAGAGTCCTAAAATAAAGTGCTGTAAGATAGGCAAATTTCTAGAATTAGAGGAAAGAAATTGTTCAAAACGATCAGTTTCTTGACTAACATTTTAATATGGTGGTATCACAATATGCTCAGGCTACTACTTAAAGGAGCACACAATTGTAATATCTGTGTGACATTGCAACAAAAATGATCTTGTCAAGTGATATCAATCAAGAAATAATTATTTTTTCAAAACTCAAGCCTTTAAGACTTAGCACAGCTCTGTTCTGAAAAGCAACTCTAAAGTATCGACTCATTTTTGAAACCCACAATAACAGATGAATATATTTGGTAAGAATTCAAGTACAAAGATAAGAACCTGACTTTAAAGAGAGATTTTCCAATGGCCAGTCCTTGCCAACTCAATCTGACATCTTCTATTCACGAGCTGCATCCTTGCATGTGCAGAGTCATCAGGAAGAAGAGATTTTGCGTGTCATATTCTGCAGTCAGATTTATTCAAGCTCACTGTATTTAAGTTCTGTTCAGTTACACTTCTCCGTAATGGAATTGGACAGGTGAGACTGAGGGCCAAATCTGGTTCTAAAATTGGAACTGGAATAACAATTCTACTAATTTTGCATGAAGCCTGAACAGATTTCATGTCATACACCTGGTAGCACTGTAGAGATCACTCTCATAGCTGAATTAAGTAGCAAAGATAGGCAACTAGACCAAGTAGCTGCAACTCTGAAAATCCAGAGATTTGTAAATAGCAAGGTGATATTTTATAGCCAGTCACTTTTCAGAGTAGAATTTTAAGACGAACAGGAACGTTTCGCATTTTTATTATATTTAACAGCAACATATATATTTAACAGCAAAAATATTCACCTTCTGAGTTTATAACCTAAGCATTGCAGCATTCATCAGGACCAGAAAAATGAACCTAATGAGAAACAAAGTGAAGCTAACCAATAGTTTTGTTACAAGATGAGAGCAATATTGTTAACTTGTTGCACAAATAGTGAAATGTTCATTTAACAATTTAAGTGTGAATAATTTAACTGCAACATACGTTGCATATCTGACAAAAACTTCAAGGGCATGTCTAGACTGCATCCCTCTGTCGGCAGAGGGATGCAGATTAGGCAGGTTGACATTGCAAATAAGGCAGGGATTTAAATATCCTGCGCCTAATTTGCATAAAAATGGCTGCCGCGTTTTGCCGACTCAGCACTTTGTCGCCAAAAAGCAGCAGTCTAGAGGGGGATCTTGAGAAAGAAAACCTTTTTCAACAGATCCTGTAAACCTCCTTGCAGGAGGCATAAGGGATCTGTCGAAAAAGGCTTTCTTTCTCGACAGATCCCCCTCTAGACTGCTGCTTTTTGCCGACAAAGTGCTGAGTTGGCCAAATGCTGCAGCCATTTTTATACAAATTAGGTGCGGGATATTTAAATCCCTGCCTCATTTGCAATGTCGACCTGCCTAATCTGCATCCCTCTGCCGACAGAGGGATGCAGTCTAGACATACCCCAAGAGTAAGAGTTGATAATCTACTTGAGTATGAAATGTAGATATCTAACAGCTGAATACTCTTAAGCACTTTTCTTAAGGTTCAACATTTAACCATTTCTTCTTTTTTTCCTCCCATCACTACAAATCAGTTTTCTGTAAGACATCAGTTTTTTTCATGGGAAAGATGTCCAAATGAGTAAAAATGTAAATATTGAGATTACTGCTTCCAGCACTGTATTTCAATGAGAACTGGCATTATTCTTTCTCAAAGATGAAAAGGGGGGGGGGGGGAATGACAGATACAGGTAATAACTTTGGAAGTCTGTTTTTTGTACGTAACTTTCCTGTTTCTTTTATTAACACCTTGGAACCCCCTTAAGTGCTAGGTAATCAAATTTCTTAAGTGCTAGTACATGCAAAGAAGAAACCTCATCACCCTCACCAAGGGAATAACAGCATGAAAGCAGCATCTCTGGTTTGATTAAAGTAATGGCACGTTAAATTTAGGACTGAGGTTAGCTACATACCAGTCAGGATACCTTAGAGCTCCTCTTCTCTTGTATTTGAACAGTCATACCCACCTGATACAAATGGGGAACACAGGAAAGAAATAGAAAAAAAAGGGGGAAAATTCTGTTTTTATATTTTTTTTCTTCTGATGAAATCGTGCTGGTGATACTCTAGACACAGATATTAGTTTTCTGTATATTACACACATTTAATCACTTGGTCATCTTTCTCACATTGTGTCGTGAGTTCCATTAAGAAAAGCTATTAGTATATCAATTAAATACCTACCAGTATGAGTAAGCATTCTTGTTTAGCAACCAAAAAGATTAATTTAGTACCATACTGGAAATTTTTATAGTAAAAAAAAAAAAGTGGTTTACATACAAGACACAAACTAATCCCTCCAGCCAATGGACAGCTTGTAACATAATTGGGAAACAGGGCCAGATTTCTAGAATATTTTTGGCCATCTACTTAAAGCTAACTCATTGAGAAATATTTCATATCCGTGTATTTATAGTGTATCCACTTATATAGAAAAATGTCATTCATTATACAATGTGCACAAAAATACATACATTTTTCCTATTAGATGTTAAGTGAATGTTTGAAGTTTTGTGACCTGAACTATACTGCAGCTATCAAGTGGCAAGTCTCAAGAAGCAGGTTCCTCTTGTGAAAGTGATTTTCCTTCTCAGTGAGCTGTAACCTGGTAAAACAAAGGTTAATGAGGAAGGGTCAGGCAGGCAGGCCAAGATGGGCCACATCCTTGTGTGACATGCTGTCTAATCACGCCTGTTGTATTTCTGCATTAATGGTTGGCTTTTTAAGTGTTCTTTGGGGTATATGAACATTCCATAAAGCTTGTGAACAAAGGTGAGTCCATTGAGGAACACAATGTAATTCTTACAGACTGAGACAGGATAACTATGGCCTTACCAGGCTTACCTTGCACCCCTCCCCACCCGCCCTAGGGCAGGAATCATTTTTTAAAATGTTGTAATGGACCTCAAAAGATATTAAGAGAAAGTCAGACATAATATGGGTCATTCTGGACACACTGTAGTACAAACTACAAGCTTTAGTTGGGACAGGAAAAGCTAGGGGATAGGGAACTGTCTGTTGATTCAGTTCTAATGGAATACTGAGGAACAGTATTGACTACCCTGTAAATTAGTGAAAATTAAATAAATGTAAAATTGGGTTCCCCGGAAAATGAAAAATCTTGGATGTAGAAACTGAAATAATACATTTTAAATGACTCATGAAGATGACTGAAATGGGTAATTTTGATTTTCTGTAATGGGCTTGATAGGTGGACACCTCTCTATTGCTCCCTTATGTCTACTGAGACCAGAGAAGGAAGACCGAGGATAACAGCACCTAAACATTGGTAGGTACAGTTACAGGCTACGTCTACAGTGCAAGGTTTTTGTGCAAAAACGCCTGTTTTTGCACAAAAACCTGTGGAGCGTCCACATCTCAAATGCACTTTTGCACAAATAAATCGGCAGTAAAACGGCAGAACACAGGGCTTTTTGCGGTATAGGTAAACCTCCTGTTACAAGGCATAACTCCTTTTTGCACTACAGCTGTTGTGCAAAAAGGCATGTGTGGACTCTCCACAGGGGTGTCTTACGCAAATAGAGCCTATCGGAAAAAGCACAGGTGCTCTGATGGCCATTCTGTGAATTGCAATCAGAGCTTTCTTGTGCAAGAGCGTCCATGCAGTGTGGATGCTCTCTTGCGCAAAAGCACATCGCAAAAGTGATGCACTTTGAGGTGTGGATGTGCTTTTGTGCAAAAAGTTTTTGCGCAAGAACTCTTCTGCAAAAGACTTCTTGCACAAAAACCCTGCAGTGTAGACGTAGCCACAGTGAAAGTGACTGAGACTTCATAACATCTGCTTCTCTGGTCAGTCAAGTAACACCACATGGCAGACTCAGTAGGAAACAGATGTATATCATAACTAAACATCCGGAATGTATGAGGCAGTAATTTTAATGTAATGTATTTGTTGTTTGAATGTACACATATCCTTATGCTTTAAGAATGCCTGTTGAAGTTTGCCTAACTGTAAACCAGGGGTGCTGGAAACCTGTATGAAGCATTTCCATCCTTAAAAGATATCCAAGATTAAAAAAAATCTGCCAGGATGTTTTACACAGCATTTAAAGATTTAATTTCAAAAGCTAAATGTGTAGTCCTTTGCTTTTTTTTATTTTAAAATCTTATTTTCACAAAAAGCAGTACTATCTTCTTGTGTCTAGAGACATAATGTAATAATTGTAAGATGTACTGCTCTATCCATCTCAATGTAGTGATTACTCTGAAGTTTATAGAAGTCACAGTTACCTCTTTCACTTATACTTGTCTAATCATCTGGACAGTGAATTAATCTGAAAAGACACTCCACAAAAGTTTTAAAAGATGCCAATAATATTCTATCATATTTCTTCCTCATCAAGTCAGCTAAGGGTGACCAATCCCCCAGTTTATCCGCAGTCTTATGTTCTGGGAGTACCCTAATCTGTCAACAGAATATATTGAAACTTTGGTTAAGATTAGGGATGTAAAAAATGTTAAAAAAATATCAATCGTGTAACAGATGGAAATTCCATCGGTTACACAGGCTCCAGAATCCTAGGGACGGCCACCACTAGCTCCAAGCTGCCCATCCGTGCTCCCTAGCAGAGTTTAAATGGTAACAGAAATCAATAAACATCAGCTTATTGGTTAATTTAAACTCTTACATCCCTAGTTAAGATCCAATTATAGTATGCTCACTAGCTGTCTGGTCAGCCAGTTTTGCCATAATTTTTAGTTCCTAATACTTCCAGTGCCTCCCACACAGTATCTTAAATGCACAGATTCCAAGGTCAGAAGGGACCACTGTGATCATTTGTAGCCTGACTTCTGGTATATCACAGGCCATAGAACTTCCTAAAAATTCCTAAAACAGATCTTATAGAAAAATCCAATCTTGATTTAAAAATTGCTAGTGATGAATTCACCACAACCGCCAGTAAATTGTTCCAATGGTTAATTACCCTCTCTGTTAAAAAATTATGTCTCATTTCCAGTCCGAAATTAGGCTTTCTTCAGCTGCAAGCCAGTGTGTCAGGTTATGCCTTTCTCCGCTAGACTGAAGAGCCCATTATTAGAGATTTGTTCACCATGTAGATACTTGTAAGAAATGTTTTCTATCTTTTAATTTCCAGGGCCAGGGAACAGGGGTAAAATAGCCTTGAGATTTACATTTATGCACCCCAGGAAAACAAAAGCTCTTCTGGCTACAACAATGCATTGGGAATTCATGGTCAGATGACCCCAAATGTTTTACAGAGTTCCCCATCTAGTAAATTGGCCTACAAGCTTTGTGTACACATTTACATTTGATGTACGCATTTAGCCATATTAAAATGTATATTGCTTACTTGTGCCCAGCTTTTCAAGCAATCCAGATCACTCAGTGTCAGTGATCTGTTCTCTTCATTATTTACCACTCCTCCAATCTGTGTCATCAGGAAACAGAGATTTTGTTTTCCTTTTAGGTCACTGATAAAAATGTTAGATAGCATGGGTCCACTAAAAAAACACCTACTCGATGATTCCCTATTTACAATTATATTTTGAGACTGATCAGCCAATTTTAAAATCCACTGAATGTATACCATATTAATTCTGTATTATTCTAGTTTCTTAACCAAAATGGCACAAGGTACTAAATCAAATGCCTTACAGAAATCTGAGCATATTACATCCACACTATTATTGTTATAAGCCAAGCTGGTAATCTCATGAAAAATATGAAGTTAGTGTGACAGCAGGATTTATTTTCCATAAACCTATGTTGACTGGCATTAATTATATTACCCTACTTTAACTGACTCTATTATTTAGCTTTAAATTATACATACACACACTCATTCTTACAGCTGCACAAAAAAGTATGCCATCTTTTCACAGACCCTCATACATTTGAATGGTTTTGAACCTTAGGTTACTTCTGAAAAATATGCACTCTCAAAACCACAGCTTGTCAAGCTGCAAAGCATTAAGCATCCATGGTTCAGTTTGCAGGACTGTACATTGGTTGCAAAGTGCGTTCCAAAAAACAGCTCCTCTCTTGAATAACTTTATTTTTGAAAGATTCTTCCACTGTCCACTGACATCAAGCACAAAATATAGCAGTGTGGCATAGTGGAGATACAAGTTACAAAAAATATCTTGCAATTCCCCCAACACCTGCCAAATCCTCAATGGCGTCATACTGATTTCACCAAGTTCACTTGCAAATTACCAGTGGCCTTATTGATAAAGCTAATGATTCAAAGCTTTGATATCCACACATGCTAATGTAAAAAGCAACATCTGCAATGAACGACCAAAATTACTTTGGACTTTGATGAAAGAATGCTTATGCAGTATTTGGTACCTTGTTGTCTTATTGCTTTAAAATACTGACGTGAACAAAATGATCTCACCTCAGCCTTCACTATTCTATCAACAATGGTCTCCAGTGTTTCCAGCTTACTGCACTTCACAACACCTTCAAAATACTGAGAACGGTGCTGGAGGGCTTGTGTTACTGTGATATCTAGATTATTATAGGTTTTTTCAGCAGCAAGATTCTGAAAAATAAATTAGAGGAATCATTATTAGTCTTTACAAGAGAAAGGTAGGTATATGTCATTAAACTAACAATGCAAAAATCAAGTTTCATCTTTGGTGTACATTGATAGCTAGTCCACTTCGCATATTAAGCAAAGTAAAACCAAGTCCTTCAACTTATAAAGACAGACAAGAAAGCACTTCTGTTAAACACCCCAAAACAGATGTGACAACAATTAATACACAATTGTGCACCAGGCCAACGAAGAACTGGCTCCCTTTGCTGAATGATCTTTGGGTAGGAGATTCGATGCGGTTCCATCTACTTTTGTATAAGGGACAGAAAATTTGAAGGTCAACTGAAGTTCTAGAGATTTAAGAGACATCAGCAATAAAGAGAAACTTCACTACCATATTTGTAGTTATTTCTCATGAAGGAGCACATCCATTGCTATGAGCATTATTCATGACTTAGATCTGATCAATATGCCACAAAGGGGGCATCTTAGGCTTCATCCCCTTGCCCACCATGTTCTTCCCTGCTTGTGCTCACATGTCCTCTGCTAGACTGTTCTGGCACAGCAATCTGCCACCAAAAGTTAACTTCTGTAGCTGAAAATATATGAATTAGATAGAACACATCACTAGTACCACAACTGAAGTGTGAGGGTTAAAAGAATTGCAGATGACATCTACAGTCTGGAGCAGGACTACTTTCATATTCATAGAGTTTTGCCCAGACAACTGGATCCCCTCTCTTGAGAAAAGTTACAAGTAAGGAACTTAACAGAATTTCCCTTTCATAACTAGGTATCCACCAGGTTGGCTATTACTCATGGGCATTACAAGCTGCATATGATTACTTTTTGTAATCTTAAATTGTGATGGCTTTCTTTAGATCTGGGGGAGCACCAAACTCCAGCCGGGCATAAGGGACAGATACAGGCAGAGCTGGGCGTTTGGATCGTGTCGCTTCCAGAGGACAGATCCGTGGGGCATCTCTCAGCCTTCCCTAGGCTGCCCGCTGCGAAGGGATCCTGTATCCTAACAGTCAAAATCTGAGATGTAATAAGCTCTCCCTGTAAACTCTGGGGCGTCTGTCAGCCTGTTGGCTGCCCGCTGCGAAGGGACCCCGGTCCTAGTGGTCAAAGACACGGACCTTAAACTTCTCGGGGCACCCGTCGGCCTCCCCTAAGGCTGCCTGCTGCGACAGGACCTTGTGTCCCAGCAGTTGAAGACTCGGGTGTATAACACACACACACGCACTGCCCTGACCATCGGCTGACAGTAGGACTCGATATTGGTAGTGGTCCGAGCCTACCCTGAAGTGTAGGAATCTCCTCTGAGCAGGATGTATTAGGATACGAAAATAAGTGTCCTGAAGGTTGAGGGCTGAAACCCAGTCCCCTTGTTGCAATGTCAGGATAATGGTGGATAGAGTGACCAAGTGAAAACGTTGGGTCTTGACAAATTTGTTCAATTTGCACAGATCGAGGATGAGCCTCCAGCCTCCTGATTTCTTTTGAGTTAAAAAGTAATGGGAGTAGAACCCTTTCCCCCTGTGTTGTGTTGGGATGGGTTCTATTGCTCCCAGATCTAGCAGATGGAGCACCTCATGAAGAAACGGCTCATGAGAGGAGTCCTTGAAGAGGAACGGGGAGAGTGGATGGGTAGGTGGTCTGGACAGAAAGGGAATGGTGTGTCCCGAGAGAATGATGCTGAGCTGTGTCTGTTGTGATAACTGCCCATTGGTGGTAAAATGAGCAGAGGAGGTTTTGGAAGGTGTACATGTTTACAATCAGCATTGAAACTTCGAGGGGGGTTTCTAGGCCCTTGACCAAGGCCTCAAATCTGCTTATTGGCAGGTGGTGGTTGTGCCACTGAGCCCGAAGGTTGCCTGCATCTTTGAGGGAGGTTCCGTTTCTGGCCTGCTGATGCAGGTAGGCAGGGTAGGATGGCTGTTGGTAGGGCTGGTAGTGATACTGCCTCTCTTGATGGGCGTTTGGATGGGCAGGGTGTGAAGACTGGTGTGAGAGTCCTTCATGGTATTGAGGCCTCACAAGTTTTTGCCAGCGAAGTTTGTCACTATCAAAGGGCAGATCCTCAACTGCAGATTGGATCTCCCGAGCGAACATGGCTGGGGAGAACCAGGAGGTTCTGCACATAACAATGGTGCTTGCAGTGGTCCTGACAGCTATGTCTGTAGTATCCAGAGCAGCTTGGAGGACAGTGCGGGATATGATTGAGCTATCCCTCAGTGACAATAGCTCAAAATTGTGGCCTCTTCACCTCTGGAATATCCTCTGCAAAGTCCATTAATTTGGTACAATTCTTAAAACCGTACTTTGCCAGCAAGGCCAAATAGTTGGAAATCCTGAACTGTAATGCTGAGGACATACAGGCTTTGCAACCAAAGAGATCAAGTCTCTTACTGTCCTTATCTGGTGATGTAGTGCAGAAACAATGTTGCCTCGCGTGTTGGTGTGTGGCTTCATCCACTAACGAGTTCAGTCTGGAGTGGGTAAAAAGGAACTCCGAACCTTTGGTGGATACATAATATTTCTTATCCACCCTCTTGCATGTTGGTGGTATAGAGGCGGGGGTTTGCCAAATGGTGTTGGCGGGATCCAGAATGGCTAGGTTGATTGGTAGGACTATTTTGGTTGAGGGTGATGCCTGAAGGATGTCTCTGAGCTCCTGCTCAGGTTCAGAGACTCCCTTAGTAGCAATTTTGACCTCCAATGCTACCCTCTTAAAGAGTTCATGAAAGTGCGCGAAATCATCCGCTGCCAAGGGTGGTGGAGGCATTACAGCCTCGGCAGGCAAAGACAAGGAATTCCTCAAGGGAGAGGCATCAGGAGGTGATTCTTCAGGAGACTGAACCTCCTGCTCTTCTGTGAGCTGTAACTGCTGCACAGATGCATTTGTGCATGGAGTGCAGAAACTGCCCTGTATATAAAGGCTGGGCTGCATGCTGTGATGCCTCCTGTAAGAACCCCATGGGTTCCAATAAGGCCATTGCGCTGGACGCAATATTGGGGGTGGTATCCAGGATCATAGAATCATAGAATACTAGGACTGGAAGGGACCTCGAGAGGTCATCAAGTCCAGTCCCCTGCCCTCATGGCAGGACCAAATACTGTCTAGACCATCCCCGATAGACATTTATCTAACCTACTCTTAAATATCTCCGGAGATGGAGATTCCACAACCTCCCTGGGCAATTTATTCCAGTGTTTGACTACCCTGACAGTTAGGAACTTTTTCCTAATGTCCAACCTAAACCTCCCTTGTTGCAGTTTAAGCCCATTGCTTCTTGTTCTATCCTCAGAGGCCAAGATGAACAAGTTTCCTCCCTCCTCCTTATGACACCCTTTTAGATACCTGAAAACTGCTATCATGTCCCCCCTCAATCTTCTCTTTTCTAAACTAAACAAACCCAATTCTTTCAGCCTTCCTTCATAGGTCATGTTCTCTAGACCTTTAATCATTCTTGTTGCTCTTCTCTGGACCCTCTCCAATTTCTCCACATCCTTCTTGAAATGCGGTGCCCAGAACTGGACACAATACTCCAACTGAGGCCTAACTAGCGCAGAGTAGAGCGGAAGAATGACTTCTAGTGTCTTGCTCACAACACACCTGTTAATGCATCCCAGAATCATGTTTGCTTTTTTTGCAACAGCATCACACTGCTGACTCATATTCAGCTTGTGGTCCACTATAACCCCGAGATCCCTTTCTGCCGCACTCCTTCCTAGACAGTCACTTCCCATTCTGTATGTGTGAAACTGATTGTTCCTTCCTCAGTGGAGCACTTTGCATTTGTCTTTATTAAACTTCATCCTGTTTACCTCAGACCATTTCTCCAATTTGTCCAGATCATTTTGAATTATGACCCTATCCTCCAGATTAGTCGCAACCCCTCCCAGCTTGGTATCATCTGCAAACTTAATAAGTATACTTTCTATGCCAATATCTAAATCGTTGATGAAGATATTAAAGAGAGCCAGTCCCAAAACAGACCCCTGCGGAACCCCACTTTTTATACCTTTCCAGCAGGATTGTGAACCATTAATAACTACTCTCTGAGTATGGTTATCCAGCCAGTTATGCACTCACCTTATAGTAGCCCCATCTAAGTTGTATTTGCCTAGTTTATTGATAAGAATATCATGCGAGACCATATCGCATGATAGTTTATACCATGGATGTTTATACCATGAGAGGGGCCTACGAACCCTGAGGGTAATAGTGCAGCTTGTAATAGCGCACTGGAGGGCTGAGGTGTGGGAAGAAAGAGGCCTGCATGCCCTCTTCATGATCATTGAAAAACATAATAGGGCTGAGGACACCAGCTGTGATGCCGCAGGTCTCAGCGATACACTGGTGCCGAAAATGGTGACTGCAGAACAGATGTAATGGCACGGTCTGAATGCTGCATGTAAGGCAATGGTGCCGCCAGTATCAGTGCTTAAGGGAGAGAGCGTTGGTCAGTCGGAGGCAATGCAGATATGATCAGTGCCAAAGCCCTGGTCAGTGCCGGCGGTACTGAAGTCCTCATAGGTGCCATCAGTACTGTGGACTTCACAGGCAGCGCTGGAGCCATTGGGCATGGTGCTGTTGGCTTAGATGCCAAAGTTTTCATTGGTACCAACCATGCCAAAGGTGGTGCCAACGATGGTGCCACTGTTGCCACCAGTGCTGGTTTGGGGTGTTTGGACCCTTTGGGATTGTTACCTGAGCTAGCGGGTGGTGCTGCAGTACCTGAGGTACCGGGGGCATCATAGGTGCTGACACTTGATGACCTCAGCCTTGTGGGGAACTGTTTCTTGGCAGAAAGGTCCCCACAAGGACTGAGGAGATCCTGTTCTTGGGTACCTTCTTGCCCTGAGGAGAACCTGGAGGTGATCGTACCACCCTAGGTTCTGATCCTGGGTCAGAAGCAGGGTGCATATTCTTCTCAAGTAGAATCAACTTCAGTCGAAGGTCTATGTCCCTGCGAGCCTTGGCCTAGAGTTTGGCGCAGTGAGCGCAGTTCTGAGGCGAATGGCATTCTTGGAGGCATCTGGCACATTGAGAATGTCTGCCAGAAAACGGCATCGCCTCTCGCAAGAGAATCAGCGTCCGAAGCCCAGAGAGCCAGGCATCCTGACTGAAGAAAAGGGAGTTACTTCGTGCAGTAACGACTCTTCTTCGAGGTTTGTGTCTCCGTGTGTGCTCCACTGTTGGTGACAGGTTGCTCGGAGCTGCAGATTGGAGCCTTGCAAAGCAGTTTCTCCCATCAAGCCACGTATGCGCAGGAGGCCTCTTGCAGCGCTCCCGCCCGAGCGTTCTATTCGCACAGTCCAACCCCTCTCTTTCGGTTCCTCATCTATGCTGGAGTAACTAAGACTCCAAGTAGAAGAGAGGAAGGGAGGGTCATGGAGCATGCATAGGGGCACACATCTTGAAGAACAGTCGTTACTGCACGAAGCAAGTAACTCCCTTTTCTTCTTCGAGTGATGTCCCCATGGGTACTCCACTGTTGGTGTCTATAGAGTAGTATTCAACTTGGATGGAGGGAGTTGGAGTCCTTGTTTGGCAGTGGTGGACAAAACTGCAGTGGCCACCACTGAATCAGATGTGAGTTGTTGTAGTATAGCATGTTGTTTGGCAGAAGTGTGGTCCAATGATCACATGGCAGCTTGATAAATATCTCTTAGGGGAACATTGTTCAAGAAGGCTGTGAAGGCCAATATAGCCCAAGTAGAATGTGCTCGTGGTAGGTGCTGTAAGGGCCTATTGGCTCAAGTATGACATCTGACTATGTATGTCGATATCCACTTTGAGATCCACTGAGATGAAATAGGTGTACCTCTTGAGCGTTCAGCAATAGAAACAAAAAGTCCTTGAGATTTATGGAAGGCTCATGTTCTATCTAAGAAGAAGGCCAATGCTTGTCATATCCAGAGTGTGCAGCATCACATCCCTTGGTGATGAGTGGGGCTTCTGGGAAAAAGGTAGGTAATACAATGGGCTCATTCACGTGGAATGCTGTGCAGACTTTCGGCAAGAAGGTCAGATGTAGTCTTAGTGTGACTGTCTTTTGTAAAGATAATGTGGGGGGCTCTGCCATAAGGGCCCCAAGCTCACTGACTCTCCTGATTAAGGTAATGGCCAGTAGGAAGCAGACCTTCATAAAGAGGAAGGGAAGAGCAACAGTGGCCAAAGGTTCAAAGTGGTCAAGCAATCCAAAACAAGGTTTAAGTCCCATGGGGGGGCGGTGTCCTATGAGGTGGGTATATATTCTGGAGATCCCTAAAGAACCTTTTTGTGACAGGGTGAATAAATATGGAAAGTCCATCAACAGGGATGTGGAAAGCTGTTATTGCCAAAAGGTGGACTCTTACAGAAGAAAGTGGGAGTCTGGATGTCTTAAGCTGTAGTATGGAGTCCAGAATGATGTTCAGTGGAGACGTGCAAGGGTCTATCATTGAGAGAAATGTGCCCATTTTTGTAGGTAAGTCTTTCGCATGGAAGGTCTCCTGCTGTGGAGGAGAACATCCAGCACTTGTTGAGAACATCAGGTCTCCAATTCCCTGAATCAGATAGGAGCCACACTTGAAGATGCAGAGTGTGCGGCTGGGGATGCAGCATCGTACTGCAATTCTGGGAGAGAAGGTTGTGTCACTGTGGCAATGGGTAGGGAGGTTGAACGGACAGTCCATCCAGGTATGGAAACCTGGTCTGATGTGACCATGATAGGGTTGTTAGAATGATGCGCGCCTCATCTGTTCAGATCTTATGTAAGACTGGGAATAAGCAGTATGGGAGAAAGGCATAATGTAGAGGGGCCCTCCATTGGATTAGAAGTGCATCCCTTAAGGAGTCTTCGCCGAGTCCCGCTCAGGAGCGGAATTGGGGGCATTTGGTGTTTTGGGGGGAAGCAAAGAAGTCTATGTGTGCCCAACTCCATTGGGAGAAAATTGAGTTTGTGACTTCCCGATGCAATTCCCATTCATGGTCCATGGAAAAGTTGTCTCAAAGAGTCCGCAGTGGTGTTGCTGGCCCCAGGTAGGTACCATGCTATGAATGTAACCTGATTGTGGACACACCAATTCCATAAGTGGATGGCCTTTGCACATAGGGAGCAGGAGCGGGCCTGTTTATGTAAAACATTGTGAGGATACTGTCCGTGAGGATCCGAACTGTGTGATTGGCAATTCTGGGCACAAAATGTGCACAGGCATTTCTTACTGCCCTCAGCTCCAGCAGATTGATGTGCAACGATGCCTTGTGTGAGGACCATTTGCCTTGGACCACATGGTCGTGCAGATGGGCACCCCAGCCCAAGAGGGATGCATCTGTTGTAATTTGCACTGTGGGCTGAGGGTGATGGAGTGGAACCCCTGCCAGAAGATTGTCCACTGACATCCACCAGCATAGAGATAAGAGAGTTACCATACCCTCAGACATTTTCTTGTGTTGAGAATGGTGGGATGGAGTATACACAGATTCTATCCAGACTTGAAAGCATTGGAAGTGCAAATGGGCATGACGGACCACGTAAGTAGTTGCAGCCATATGGCCCATCAACCAGAGGCAAGTAAGTATCGTGGTGGAAGGGCTCATGGGTGTCATGCTTATGAGAGCCCATATAATTATGAACTGTTGTAGAGGTAAGTATGCGTGGGCTGAGACTGAGGCAGGTGCCAATGAACTATGTCCTAGACTGGCTACTACGTCGATTTTTATTCATTGATAAAAAGCCAAGATGACTGAGAAGGGTTTGGTCTTGTTTATCATGGAGGTGGTTTCCTCACGTGACCTTCCTTTTATCAAATAGTCGTCGAGGTATGAAAAAAAAATGAGCACATGTTGTTGTCAGAGGTATGCAGTGACTACTGCTAACACTTTCAAAAATACTCGAGGAGCCAATAAAAGGCCGAAAGGTAGCACCTTGTACTGACAGTAATCTGCCCCCCAGTGTGAAGTGGAGATAACGCCTGTATGCTGGATGAATGGTGATGTGAGAGTAGGCGTCCTGTAGGTCGAGGACTGCAAACCAGTCCCCTTGATCCAATGCTAGAATGACTGTGGTTAGTGTGATCATCTTGAAGCGGTGCTCTCTGAGAAATTTGTTCAGTTTGCAGAGGTTGAGGATCGGTCTCCAATCTCATTTTTTTTCCTCAGTCAGAAAGTATTTGGAATAGAACCCTCTTCTGTGAAATTCCTTGGGTACCCTCTCTATGGCTCCAAGAATCAGGAGGTGATCCATCTCCTGTTTCAGTAGCTTATTGTGAGAAGGGTCCCTAAAGAGAGACAGGATAGAGTGGGAGGGGTGAAGGTAAAGGGGATAGCGTATCCTGTACGGATTATCTCCAGCACCCAGTGGTCCGATGTTATGGACTCCCAGTGTCTTAGAAAGGGACACAGACGGTGGGTAAAAAGATGGCAATGCTGTATTGGCACTGAATCATGAGGGAGGTCATGCAGACCCTCGACCACACCCTCAAACCTACTGCTTCAAGACCTAGGTGGTAAAGGAGCAACCCTGGTTGGAGCACCTACACTGTGCACACTGTCTTGGGCATCTTCATACGGTCTCTGCGGTGGCCAATTATATTGGCCATATCTACTATGATTATATGTTGCGCTGATAAGGCGGAGTATACATGCCAAGGGTACGGAGTATGCTTCTTGAGCCTTTGCTACTGTATAGTAAGGATATTAACTAATGAGTAATTTACTAGTCAAGTACTCGATGGAATTTCATTGACTAATCGACTAGTTGATAGGCACTTCTGCATTTCCCCTAATGCTCTTGTACATTTCAAAGGAGGAATGTGGAACCCCGCGTGCAACCCGGGGCCAGCAGGAAGTCCCACTGACTCTGGGCTCCATGTGGATACTTGCGCTTTGAAATGCACAAGAGCCCCCCGGGGCCAGCGGGACTTCCTGCTGACCCTGGGCTGAACGCAGTGGCTTTTGTGCATTTCAAAGTGGAAAGCACCTTCATGGACTCCCCAGCTGACCCCAGGCTCTGCACACTTTGAAATGCTACACTGGAGCCTGGGATCAGCTGGGGAGTCCCCAACTGACCCTGGACTTCACACAGAGCTGCCACTTTGAAACACTTCAGCAGCATTTCAAAGGGGCAGCACCTACACAGCTGATCCTGGGCTCTGTGCGTTGCTGCCTGCATTTCAAAGGGGCAGCGCCGCATGGAGCCCAGGGTCAGCTCTGTGTGGCGCTGCTGCTTTGAAATGCCGAGGTGGCGTTTCAAAGGGGCAGCGCTGCACAGAGCCTGGGATTAGCTGTTGCTGTAATATCGGCAACATCCAACGCTCTCTGTAGGGTGGTGTGGGCGATCGTATGGCCCTCATGGACTATGGCCTTCAGGATTGGTCTCTGATTCAGGAAGCTGTTCGATGAAATCCCCCAATTTTGAATAGTTATCAGAATCATGATTTGCCAAAAGGGCAGAGTAATTTGCAATTCTCAATTGCAGTGTGGAGGAAGAGTAGAGCTTTCTGCCAAAAAGATCTGACTTCTTGTGGTCTTTGTCTTGATTATTTGTCCTATACTGTGTTAGTTTGGATCTCTGCTGGGCCAATTCTACAACCAAAGAATCTGGTTGGCGGTGTGTGAATAAAAATTCAATATCTTTTGGGGGAGCAAAGTATTTCCTGTCTGCCCTCTTACAGGTAGGCTGGATAGATGCAGGCATTTTCTATAGTTCATCTGATGTCTCCATGATTGCCTCATCTATGGGCAAGGCAATCTTTCCCTGCAACGTGGGGCATAAATTCTTCAACAAGAGGTACTGTTTTTCTTGCACTTCTTGAAATGGAACTTGCTGGTTTACTGCCACTATTATGAATAACTCTCGAAATTGTTTAAGATCATCCATTGGGTATGTGACAGATGATATGACCATATCTTCTGGCAGTGATGAGGAGTTATCTGTTGGAGATGTGCCCAGTGCATGAGAATCCAGGTCCCTGTCATCTATCTGTCCCTCCTCCTCCTCAGTGTCTTTAGGCAGGGGAAGGGATTGGGTTGGAGGCAAGTATCTTTTTACTGGTGTAGAGTGGGTTAAGGACCGCTGTCTATATAGTTCCCAGTGTTCCCAGGGTACCCACTGCAGTGGGTAAGGTGGAGGGGATAAGCCCAGTGTGGATACCAGGGGGGTAGATAATGTCTGACTCTGTAATAGTGTGACCATGACCCCATTGGTGCTGCGTGCTGCGATAAATTTATCTGGTCATCATCAGGCAAAAGACTCTACTGAGAGTGTACTGGAGATCTAATTATGCGAGGAGAGCAGCAGGCTGGAGATACTGCAGGTGATAGACCTGTAGAGGCAGAGTGCGAGTGATGATATTTGCCCTGGCTGTCAAGTGCTGATTGTGGCTTCCCTGCTGTTGCCTGCATCAACTGTGGGTTTGCATCCATCGCCAGCATGGCAGGAATTGAAAGCGGCAGCACTGAAGTCGGTGCTGCTTTATTCGAATGTGTTGCTTTTGCCTGCGGTGCCGGGTTTTTATGCGGCACTGCAAGTGTGGAACACCCCTGGGCATCTTGGCACCAAGGAAGCGCGCACCGGTGCCAGTGCTAGTGTGGGAGCTCTGCTTGCTGTTTTGATAGCAGGGGTCCCTGAGGTGCCTGGTCTCTCTCCCCTACTGACTCTCGGGGAGAAGGAAGGAAGAAGAGAGCAAGTTGGCAAAGCTCTCTTTTTAGAAGCCTTTCTGGGAAGTGGAGAAGCAGCTCTTTTCTTTGGCGAGCCTTCGTGTGATCAGGAGGCATTTTGTGCCTCTGTAGGCTGCATAGCCTTGTCAAATAATATCATTCTGAGGTGGAACTCTCTATCTTTTCTGGCTCTCACAGGCTGCAGCAATGCTCACACTTCTGTGGTATATGAGGTTCACCAAAGCATCGAATGCATAGGGAATGGCCATCGGATACTGGCATGGACTCCCTGCACTCATAACATTTCTTGAAGCCAGAAGAGCCAGACATATTGATTTGTCTGCAGTGTTAATTCTTCTCTTTTCCTTTTCTGTTGATTTTGGATTTTTTTTTTTTTGAGAAGAGGGGAGACCCTGTCCGCGCTGCAGCTGAGCAGCTAAGCTGCATTCAAATCCCCTGAGGGGGGGAAAAATGTTTTTCCATGAGGTAAAACGTAATGAGGGAAACTATTTACATGAATTTCTAGCACTAACTCTATAAAGATAACTGTCAAAACACTAAAATACCGAGGTTAACAGTCTGAGAGCGCGTATTGAAGCTCCATCCACTACTGAGGGCAGTTAAAGAGGAACTGAAATGGAGGGGTCGGGCTGCACGAGTAGAATGCTTGGGCAGGAGTGCTGTGAGACACCTCCTGCACATGCATGGCCTGATGGGGGAAACTGCTTTGCAAGGCTCTGATCCGTGGCTCTGGGTGACATATCACCAAAAGTGGAGCACCCATGGGGACATCACTTGAATAAGAAAAAAGGGTTTTTTTGTTTTTGTTTTTTAAACTAAACTCACTCCTAACAAACTAACAGTAACAGTAACATGAAGAACAAGAACTAGCTAATGATCAATCTAAATCTGAGAACAGCACAGAGAACTGCAGAGCTCTGTCTCACGCCAAGGACGGTTGAGAAGAAACTGGAGGGCTTGGGCTGCGCATGCGCAGTACCAACCGGCACCGCACGCACTGTCAGCATCGTGCACGTGCAGCCCGTGCAGGGACTGCTTGAAAATCTCCGATCCAGGTGCCGGAGACCAGACATGAGCATCCACAGGGACATCTCTCTTGAAGAAAGCCAACAACAAAACTTCTGGACTAATAACTCAGAGGACAAACATTCAGATAATTTTGGCTTAACTGTTTTGAAGACTATCCATGAGTAACTGAAGACAGTCTCAGACAGACAGTTAGAGCAAATCTAGGAGTTGTCTACACAGAAACAGCACCAATTTAAGGTAAATGTTTTAAAATCTGATTTTAAATTTTTTTTTTTTTGAGGAAAAAAGAGAAAGAAACAAAAACAAAAAACAACTTATTAAACTAACTCTGATACAGGGCGCTCTTAATTCAAAATGAGTGTCTTACATACAGAGCTTGCAATCATTCAGCTAAACTGGTGCCTAGAGATTCAGTGTGAGCAATGAATTAACTGCAAGAAGAAAGCCCCAAGGCTCAAATCTAAAACCACCAGTTGAACAATTCCTCCAAGTCCTGCATGTATGCTGAAGGCTACTCAGGTACCATACTGTGAAAATCTGAATTAAAGTCTGAATATCAGCATGATGGAGATAGACCTTGTGAAGTAGATTTCTAAAAAATTGGAAATCTTACAGGGTCTGCAGAAAGAATTCTAATCTGTAATGCTAGTACATTGTGGCCAGGATTAGGCACTCATGAGCACATCTATCCACAAGAAGGTGCTTACATTTGTGCTAAGGATGCTCTTTTCAAGAGCAAAATACGGATTTATTCTTATTGATTGAATTTAGAAATCAGTCTATATGAAAGGGAAAGCCACTAGGTGGACAGATGACCAAAGGATGGCAGAAATGTGGGAAATAAATTAGGACGTCAGTTAGTAAGGAATAAGCCATTTGGGCCCTGAGGTTTGGTTTTGGGCCCAGGTATATGCTTTTCCCAATGAACAGGTTTCTGGTGGCCTTGTGGATCAGATTTGTACTTTTTGTTGCAGCTTCTGTAAGTCAGAGATTCTCTTAAGTCTTCTCTGTAAGGCAGAAGTGGGCAAAATGCGGCTCCTTATTTGGATCCAGCCTGCCGTGGCCCAGGGGAAACCCGGGGGCAAGCTCCCAATCTGCCATGGATCCGTGTTCCCTCTAAACTGTGTGGCAGCACAGCTCCATAGGTGATTAATTAGTCCTGCCCAGTCAGAGGCTTGCAGGGAGCTGACAGACTTGGCAGGGCTGATTAATCACCCGTGAGGCTGTGCTGCCCCACAGCTCAGAGGGAACACAGACACAAACCCCACATGCTGCTCAAAGTGACCAGCTTTTGGGGCCAGCATGTGTCTCTCTGTACAACATGCGCCTTGGGGGCAGTGGAATCTCTGCACCCTGCTCCCGCACTCAATACCATCCTTACAGCGTCCCATTGGCCAAAAACCAGTCAATTGAAGCTGCAGGCATGGTGCTGTTCCCCTCCCCACAAGAAGTGTACCACACAGAGACATACACTAGCCCCAGCAGTTGGCTGCATGGAGTGGCATGTGGGGATGCAGTAGGCAGGGAGCCTGCCTGAGGGTCCCCCTGGACCACTGGCCAGGAGCACCTTCCAGGCAGCCTGCAATTGGCACCCCACCCCCTGCCCTAAGCCAAAACCCCCTCCTGCACCCAAACCTGCTCCCAGACTCTGCACCCCTTCCTGCATCCAAATCCCTCGCCCCAGCTGCAACCTCCTCCTTCATCAAAACTCTCTTTGGACCCCATATCCCCTTCTACACCCCCATCTCTAACCCTGAGCTCCCTCTTGCATCCAAACTCCCTCCCTGCCCCCCTCCTGAACCCAAACTCCCTCCCAGAATCTTCACCCCAATCCCTACCCAGAGTTCTCTCCTGTACCGAAACGCCATCCCAGATACTGCACCCCTTCCATTAATATCTTGACCACTTACCAAATTCTTGTAATGGTTCCCCCATCAAAAAGTATTGCCCACCTCGCTCTAAGGAATCAACTTGGACTGTTGTGAAAGGTATGGGAAATATGGAAGGTATGAGAAATGTATTTGTCCTGCCTCAGTGGTTGAAGACGACTGTAATAATGCGGGCAGGATCTGGCCTGCCCAGCTGTTCCAGGCCCCGCCCCCTAGTGTGTTGCCTGGGAGCAGGAGATATGCGAGCCCTTTCAACTGCTTCTATTTAAAGGGCTTGTGCCTTCCTCATGCATGTCAGGCACAAGCCCTTCAAATAGAAGCAATTGAAAGGGCTCGTGGCTCTGGCCGCAAGCTAGCGCATTGCTTGGGAGCTGGGGACACGTGAACCCTTTCAACAGCTTCTATTTAAAGGGCTCACACCTTCCCCATGACTGGCAGGCAAAAGCTCCAGGGAAGGTGTGAGCCCTTTAAACAGAAGCAGTTGAAAGGGCTCACATGTCTCCGGCTCCCAGGCAATGCGCTAGCAGCAAAGCTGGGAGCAGTTGCAAGCCCTTTAAAATAGCACGAATTGAAAGGGCTTGCAGCTCCCATCTCTGGCTAATGTGATTCCTGGGAGCTGCTGGAGAGGCAAGAGCCCTTTCAACTCCTGGCATTTAAAGGCCCTGCCCCTTCTGCCAGAGCCCCACTCCTTTCACCCAAGGCCCTACCCCTTCTGAAGCAGCCCACTACCACTTCAAAAATTTTTAAAGTGGCCTCCGTTCAAAAATTATTGCTTGTCTCTGCTCTAAGAGCAAGACTGAATCACATATTTTAAGGAGGTATTATTAACTAGAAACTCCCAAGGCCTTGGAGGATGAAAAACTCTGGCTTCTACAGTTACAGTGTACTAATGGTCATCTTGAAAAGACAAAAGAATGTTCTCCACAAGAATGGAAGTGGAAAGCACAGAAAACTAGAAAAGATAAGGAGGAATATTGGGGTTTGGGAACCCTCACTCTAAAAGAGCTGTGTGCAGAAAAGTGTTGGCATAGATATCGTAAAGCTATGACACATTTGGGACACTTCTCCCTTAGTACTGATTTTTCAATGCAGGGTTACAGACATCAGGATTTCCCACTGGCACTAGCATGCTTGTGGCAAGAGCTATCAAATCACTCGGGTGTCTCTATGGAATAAATCCAGCAACCAGAAGGCTCCATAATAATGGAAGGCTCCGCTAGATCACACTGGCACATACAGATGAGATGAACAGAACAATTCAGGCTTTTCGTTTCTTGACAACTCTAGCTATTTATATTGCTCACTGGCCAGTCAGGCTGGTAGCCTTGGCTAGACTAAACTGTTACACCACTGAGGGCAGTCACAGTGAAAACATCAGCCTGAGTTCACCTCTGACACATATTGAGCAACCTTGCTCCTCACATAAAAGCTCATATAAAAAGTAAGGCCACATGGATTCATTCTCTGAAAATCTACTCCTGAGGGAATTCTGCAACAAAAATATTCATTCTTTGGGAAATATTTAAAAACTCTGCAAATTTTATTTGTCAGTTAATAAATGTATTAGTTCCAGCATGGCAGTGGGGAGCACAGTCCATTGGCTGCACTGAGATGGGAAATCACTCTGCAGCCCCCCTGAGCTCCTAGGGACTGGCTCAGTAATGAGGCTGCACCCAATCCTGATACAGCAAAAGGACCAGGTCTTCCCCAGAAACATCCTGGGGTCTTGCCTTTCTGCACCAGAAGCACCACATCTGGGCAGGCAGGGTCACTTTTGCAGGAACCAAGCATAGAGGTGTTTATAGTGTGTGGGGATCCACATGTGGGGCAACAGGGTTCTGTGTGGGTAAGCTCAGTGAAGGTTCTGGGGGTGGTTCCAGATGCAGGGGCTGTAGAGGTCCAGGTGAAAAGGTGACTGATGCCCAGCAGAAGGGGCTCTCGGTGGAAGGGGGTCTGGATGTGGGGGGGTTCAGCAGGTAGTGGGGCATGGGGCTCAGTGGAGTGGAGATCTGGAGGGGCTCATCAGGGTGGTTCAGATAAAGAAGGGATGGGGCTCATCAGGGTGGGAGTTTGATGGGCCTGCTTAACTGGAACCCCAGCTGCTGCACATTGGGTTCCTGTTCACCCCCCATTCCACTCTCTCATTCCCCCTTTGCCTCTCCACTGTCCTTATCCCCTCCCCATACCTCCTGTTTTGTGCTCCAATTCCTCTCCCCTCACTCCTACATTCCATCCTGTTCCTTCCCTACTGTCTCTTCCCCCCACCACAATACCCTAGCCCCCTTCCCCAGCGTCATCCACCCTATCCCACTCTGCCCCACTGCAAGCACTTGTACACATAACAGGATAGTTCCCAGAACACAGAAGGGGAGGAAACAGGCACTCGGAGCCAGGAAGCAGCATCAAGCTGCATGGTCAGCAACAGCCAGCCAAGTGATACCCTCTTTCAGCCAGGCTGCTCTGCATTTGCATAAATGGGGGCAGTGGCCTCTGCATACATCATCTCTGATAGGGAATGCAATGCACCTCCAAACTATGCCCATGAGAATCCCCAGCTCTCCTTCTCCTGCACAGTTTCCCTTGGCTTTTCTCTCATTTTCTCTGGGAAAGCAAAGACGTCTGCATAGGGGCATGAATTCTGTACATCAGTGGTCACCAATCAGTAGATCGGGATCTACTGGTAGATCTGGGAGCATCAGACAGGTGATCCGGACAGGTTTGGCAAAGAGGCTATCAAGCGTCGGCACTTTAGCTGCCTCTCCCCCCACTACTGCACATCTCCTGCCCTTTGCCTTGGAGTTGCCTCCTCCCATTCCCAGGAGCCTCCTGCTTGCTGTGCAGGGCAGGGGAGGGAGAGAAGGGGGCGCTGATGTCAAGGTGCTCCCTCTCCCATCCTGTATCCTATCTCCACAGAGCAGGGGTCGGGGGCACAACAGGACTTGGGATGGAGTTTGTGGGCTGCTTTTGAGAGTGGTGCAGGGCCAGGGCAGGGGTGAGCCTGCCTTAGCCCCACTGCACCACTACCCAGGAGCCACCTGAGGTAAGCAGTGCCCAGCTGGAGCCCACATCCTGAAACCCTACCCCAGGTCATGAACCCCACTCCTGCACCCCAAGCTCCGGTCTTAGCCCTGAGCACCCCTGCATCCAAATGCCCTCCCAGAGCCTGCACCTAGAACCTGCTCCGGCACCTTAACTGCCTTCCCCAAGCTGAGCTCAGAGACACTCTTGCATTCCAAATCCCTTAATCCAAGACTAGAGCCTGCACCCCAACCCTCTGCCCCTGCCTGGTGAAAGTGAGGGAGGGGGAGGGAGAACAGAGTGAGTAGGGGCAGGGCCTCAGAGAAGGGGCACAAAGGAGAAGGGGCAAAGGTATTTGGGTTTGAGGTAGATCCTGGATTGTGCTTAAATTCAAAAAGTGATCTCACGCTTAAAAAGATTGGAGACCACCTGCTGTACATGCATCATGGTGCAGAATTCCACCAGCAGTAAAAATCCAGACATGAAGTTCCCAGCAACTTGTAAGAGGAAATCCTTACTCTAAAACTCTCTGAAAAATGATGCAGCGCTCGTCAAGAAAAGGATGTTCGAACTCAGTGGAAGGGATGAAGTCTCTATGACCTTTATCATGGTGCCATGAATAATGTGGACCAGTGTTTCTCAATCTTTTTTTAATAAAGTACCCCTTTTGAAAAAAAAATTATAAGTACCCCCAGTACCTACAGCTTTCAGACACACAACATTTTTTTCTGCTATTCCAACACATTTGTTTAAACAACTTAATCATAGCAGGGCAGGCAATGAAATTTTTGGGTGTAAAAAGTACAAAAATAATAAAGCGCTGTAAAACTTAAAACAAAACTTCAGTTTTCTTCACATTTCAGTTGTGTTGATGTACCCCCCAGACTTCTTTCAAGTACCTCTGAGGGTACTCGTACCACTGGTTGAGAAACACTGATGCAGACCACTAGATACCACCAATACATAAACACTAGTAATCCAGAAAAAATACTGTACAAAGTGAATTGAAGTGGTGTTTTAGCTAGTTCATCAGATTAAAAATCATGGAATAGCTGAAGCAAACAATTGAAGGACTGCATTTTCAAAAGATACACTTAAAAACATTTTACAAAATTTAAAAGATACTTACTATTACATCAAATTTGGAATAAATATCTACAACTTTTCCTGAAAATGAAAAAAAAGTTAGTAAACGGTTTTAAAAACACAGAAAAAGTTCATTTCCTTGAATCCTAGTTTCATCAATTATAATAAGGAAAAAGTTCAATTCAAGAATGAACAAAAAACCTTTTTAAATGTTACACAGTGGATATCTGGCTAATCGAACCATGCGGTACATGTGATATGAAATCTTCTGGGCTTGTTAAACTAGATTTTTCATTTCTTTATTTTTTGTTTCTCACTTGTTTTTGACGAGAAAGTGGCAGAATGGTATAGAGATAGATTTAGGGCTGATTTCAGCATAATGATACAAAATAGCAAATTCAGGATTAAACATGGTATCACTCCCCCTTACTATATTCTTGTACAGCTTAATGCACACCTGACTCATCCACAACTGGTAATGCAGATATTCTTCTGTCTACAAATATGTTCAAGGCTTTAATAATAGGAGTGTCTGGATGTATGAAGGCAATGTTGTCGTAAGTTCCTATCCCAAGATCATCCAGGTTCTTCTTCATAAAGGCAGGCTTTGGCATCTCTGACACCTAAGAGAGTTAAAAATACAATCATGCACAAATCATGGTGGTTTCTCTATCACTGACATTTTTAAAATCAAGATTAAGTGTTTTTCTAAAAAACAGATATACTCCAGGAATTGTTTTGGGTGAGTTCTGTGTCCTGTATTATACAGGAGCTAGGATTAGATGTCCAGAACGGTTTCTTCTGGACTAGAAATCTATTTGTGGGTTTACAATGCAGTTTTCATAAAGTACTTGCACATGTCCATTCCAATGCAGGCGTGTGTGTGCTCCAAGCACAGCTGCTGGAATTTTTTCCCCTAGTGAAGTGGCCCGCAACCTTTTTATACCTAAGATCACTTTCGGAATTTAAAGGCAATCCAAGCTCTACCCTGCCCCTTCCTAGTGGCCCCTCCCCTTTCCCAAAGCTCCATTCCCTCCACCCCAAACCTCCATCACTGGCTCTGCCCTATCCTTGCTTACAGCTGGCAGCTCCAAATTGGCAGTGCAGTGGTGCTCTGGCCCCAGAAGATACAAATGTCTACACCGGGCTGCATGACCCCAGACAGGAGATGTGGCCACGCTGGGGACAGTACAGCCTCATGGCTAGGAGAAGCTGCCGGCGCGAGGCACTGGCTTCTGGGAGCAGCAGCACTATGCTCCCTTCCTTTGGCTGCAGTGTCTCCTGAGAGCAGAGCAATGGGGAACAGAGGATACCAATGTCTATCCATGGTAAACATTTGTATCCACAGAGGGTTCATCCCCTGTGACACCAAGAGTAGGGGGGCAGGAGACACATGGTTCTGCGCACTGCCCTTCTCTGCTGGAACTGCCCCTTTCAGCTCCCATTGGCTAGTTTCCCATTAGGGACGTAAAATCCTGTTTAAAAATGTTAACTGGTTAAACTACATGTTAACTGGTCCGCTGCATTGTGCCACGGGCCTTCCGCACTGCACTACAGGTGAGGGTCTGCTCTGGCCTGGCCAGAGTGCCCCCTGCCCACAGTGCAGCATGGTGGGCCCAGCCAGGCTGGAGCAGGCCCCCACAGTGTGCCGTGAGGAGGGGGCTGCTCTGGTGGGGTTGGGGCCACCACACCACACTGCTGGCGGGGGCTGCTCCAGCAGAGCGCTGGTTATAAGGATGTTAAATATCGAGTAAATGACTATCAAGTGCACCATTAGTCCATAAGGGGTAGCCCAGCTCCTACTACGTTTAAACTGCAGAGCCACAGCAGTATATCCAGACTGCTGTGCCTGTCTCCCCTGCACCCGCCCCCCACCGCAACGTGAAGACGGTGCTGGGGAGAACTGGCTTTTAAGGCAGCTCCCCCTAGCACCGGCTCCTGCTCCCCCCCCTTGCTGCCTCTGATATAGAGGCAGCAAGAGGGGGGGGAATGCGAGTAGTCAACTATTCTTCTACTCTTTTACATCCCTAGCCGGTTAACCAGTAAGAGTGATGCTTACTGGGTAATCGGTTACCTGTTTACATCTCTATTTCCCATACCAAGCCAATGGGAGCTGCGGGGGGAGGGGAGGAGGGAGTGGTTCTTGCAGGCAGGAGAAGTGTGCCAAGACTCCTGCTCCTCTCCTTATGTCCCACAACACCACACACACGGGTTGCACTGGCCACTCCTGGGAATGGGCCGATGGCGTGGGGCTGGGGCAGGCAAGTGGTGTCTGGCAGGTCAGCTCTGGTGCCTCCTGGTACTGTGCACTCTCCATGCTAGTATTAAGAGCCTGCTGAAACTGTGCCTTCTCAGTTCTTTGTTACAACCAATGGCAGTTGCTAGAACTGCTTTGTTTGTGGTTCACAACGGTTTTTACTATTTTCTAGTATAAAACTTTTTTCTTAAGTTAGATTTTTTTCCCCCAGTTATATTAATGTTGGCCCTTCTCCTGATCAGTTAGAGAAGTTTGTCCACCTTGAGATGCTGGGGCATGCCTTGGTCAAGCCTGATGCTTCCTGCAGCTTCCACAACCGACAGAGTTATCTCAAGTGAGTAGGAGAGAGGCGCAGAGGAGGACTGCTGTCAGATCTGTAAGGACTTCAAACCTTGTGCAAAATGGATGGGCCGCCTCATGAAGCCAGCTTGAAACCCGCTTTGGAGCACAGTTGCTCAAACTCAGGGCTGAGTGCCTCAGTGTTGGTGAGGAGTAATCCTCCCACCAGGCCGGAGTCTCAGCACCAGTCCCCATCTCTGGTGCCTAAGAAGAAAAACCAAGAAGCAGCCAGAGAGAGGTTGATCCCCAGCAATGAAATCAGTCAGACATGGAGACTGGGATACAGTGAGATCCATGCTGGGCCACTCTTCCACCTTGGCACTGGCAACTATGCAGGTTCTACTAACTCCGGAGGCACCAACCTCAGGCAGGCAACTGAGGTTCCAGTATGCTTATGTGCTATCAATTCCTGAAGGATTTGCAGCAGTCACACACTTTCTTTTGTTGCCAGTGTCTCCAGCAATGCTGGAATTGGTGCTGCCAGTTATTTTGAGTGGCAAGAAGCCATCTTCTGCCAGCGGTTGCATTGTTCCAGGGCTGTTTTCCAGGGGAAAACCCTCTTTGATGGCCTCATCACAGGCTTCATCATTGCCTACCACCATCACTGGCACCAATAGAGTCCGCATCACCCTGATTGCCTCACCAGGACTCATTGTCATTGGAGATGGAAATGCAATGATATTCATCTCACGCTCGCAGTTACCCATACTACTTCCTAAAGCACTCCTCCACTAGGACCTGAAAGGAAGGGGCACCACTGAATGCATGGACATCTGCTCTGTGGGATCTGGGTCATGCAATGGCTCCTCTGGAATCAGTGGGGGTTTGCCTCTGGTCCATGGCTCTTTCTAAATGTGCTCCTACACAGTGGCCTCTGAGAACAGAGCACCATCAGTACCCGCTAGGAGACTCCCAATCTGGACTCGGGTACCAAATGTCAAAGAGATGGAGTCATGGATCCCAGGTAAAACAGAGTAACGGATGGAGGTGATAGCTGGAGTATTTCTTCCCCAGGATAATCACAAGGCTCATCGGGACTTACTAAATATGTGGCCTCAAAACTGGATACCCTAACAACAGCGGACTCCATGAGAGTGGCCCTGACATTCACTGAAGCTCTTATGGACCCAATCAAGGTCCCATGGCAGCCCCTTCTCCCATGGCAAAGTGTACAGAGTAAGTATTTCATGCCACCCAAGGATTATGAGTTCTTATTCTCATACCCCACTCCAGGATCCCTGGTAGTTTCAGCCACTAACAAAAGAGATCACCAAGAGCAGTTGGGAGCAACACCTAAAGCAAAGGATCCTCAAAAGCAAGACTTATTTTGCAGAAAGGTCTATACCACAGGAAGGCTGAAACTTCACAAAATAGCTGGCATTAATGAGCCACTATGACTTTAATACACATATTGATTTTCTGAGGCCACAAAGTTCCTCAAATTCATCATAAATCAGGTATATTATCAGTTTGTGGTGCTTCCATTTGGCTTGTCAGCTGCTCCACATGTCTTCACCAAATGCATGGTAGCTGCCTTCCTGAGGAAACTGAGATTACATCCATATCTAGATGAGTAGCTTGTCAAATATTGATCCAGGGCTCAAGTGGAATCCAGCATCCACCTTGTCCAATCATCCTTCTAGGCCCCACACCTGCTAATAAATACACAAGTCCACCCTCATTCAACTACAGATAGTGTTAATCTGGGCAGTTCTCAACTTTATTCAGGCCAGAGCCTTGCTTCTAGGAGACTGGTTTGGGGTGATCACAATCCTGATAAGGTCCCTCAAGACCTGTCCTTTTACAACAATGCAGCACTGTCTGAGACTATCATGCATTTACACCGTGCAACATGCAAGGCTGTCTCTCAACCTCTTTAAGCATGTCTATGGAATATTTGCCTGCCTTTCACCACCTGGACATGATTCTAAACATACCTTCTCAAGACCTCATCTCCCTAGAGTAAGGGGTGGATCAACACATGGTCTGTGTGGGTGTACCCTTTTTGCAAGCTCCAACCTTAAACATTGGTCTCAGATATGTAGTCATTGGTCTGGGTAGCCCAACTGGGGTCCCTCAGGACTCAAAGTGCCTGGTCCACAAAAGACTCCTCTCTACATACATCAGAGAGGGTGAGGAAGGTCCACATAGCCTGCTAGGCCTTCTTGCTTCACACTGAGAACAAAGTAGTTTTGGTTGTCACAGATAACATGACAACCATGTTCTACATTAACAGGCAAGATGCAGCATTTCCTTCCCCTCTGTGTTGGGAAGCAATTCACCTGTGAGAGTTCTGCATAGTGCATTCCATCCACTTTGAGGCTTCTTACTTCCCAGAAGCACAGAACCAGCTGACAGATTGCTACAGCAGGTCTTTCTCCTCTCTCCACAAATGGTCCCTCTAGCTGGATGTCACAAGGATCACTTTTCAACAGTGGGGGACTACCCTGATAGACCTGTTCACTATCCAGATTAAGAGGAAATGCTGTCAGTTCTTCTCCCTGTGAGGCCACAGTTCTGCCCTTGCATTCCTCTTTGCAGCTTATTTTGGAGTACCTATTATGTCTGAAATCACAAGGTTTGGCTATTTCTACAGTCAAGGTCTACCTTGCAGCATTTTTGGCCTTGGATCCCCCAGTCAACACCTGATCTATCTTCTCTCATGAGATAGTTATTTGTTTCCTTAAAAGCAAGAAAGGTTGTACCTCCCAGGTTAGGGATCTCATTCCTCCCTGGGACCTAAACCCACTGGCAATGCAACTCATTAATTCACCTCTCCTGGAAAGTAGCCTTTTTAGTTGCCATCACCTCAGCCAGATGAGTTTGGGAGATTTGTGCCCTCATAACAGAACTCTCTTATGTGATTTTCTTTAAGGATAAAGTACAGCTGCATCCGCACCTGGCTTTCCTCCCAAAAATGGATGCAGTTGAGCAATCTTCCTAACGGTGTTCTTCCCAAAACCACATTTGAAGAGGAGCAATGTCTACACTCTCTCAACGTTAGATGGGCCCTGACATGCTATATACAAAGAACCATGACCATTCTGTAGATCTGCTCAACTATTCACTGTGATAACAGAGAGAATGAAAGGTTCTGCTCACAGAATCTTGTCCTGGATCACATTGTGCATTTATACATGTTATAAGCTGGCAGGTGTTCCACCTCCAGCCATCCAGACCACTCATTCCACAAGATCACAGGCTTCATTGATTGTTTTCCTAGTGCAAGTCCCTATTCTGGGAATCTGCAGGGTCACTGGTGTACATCTTCTTGACTCACTATGCAAATCACCCAACAGGCCAGAATCAATACTAGTTTTGGCTGAACAGTGGTATAGTCAGGATAAACTGAGCCCACCTCCTATGCAACTGCTTGGGAGCTACCTACATTGCAATGGACATTGTGCAAGCACTCGAATTAAAAATGGTTACTAACCTTTCTGTAACTGGTGTTCTTCCAGAGGCATTGCACATGTGCATGCCAAGGCCTGCCCCCCTTCCTCTCATCTGAATCAGCTGGTAAAGAAGGAACTGAGAGAGCATATGATCGGCAGGGACCTTTATACTGTTGCTGTGTGCATGGCACCAGAGCTAACCCAAAAGACACCACTAGAGGAAAAATACTCTGGCAACTGTGTTTGGGGAGTGCACACACCTACAATGGAATGGACATGTGTAACACATCTTGAACAGTTACTGAAAGATTAGTAACTGTTTCTTTCCTCGTATAGATATCTTATGGTTAAAACGCAACCATATAATTGAAATTTACATGAAAAAGTCAGCATTCAAAGCTATTTCTGCAGAGTTCAAATTATTATCATAGGTTACATAGCACTCTAACAATATGTTTGAGTTTAGCTGAAAAACAGATTCAGATCTAAAACAAATTCTATCAAAGAGGTGCAGAAGTAAGATTAGAAAATAAACTTTTTCCATTCTGAAGCTGTATATTTATCTAATCTTATGTAATGAGGACACATCATGCATTTGCCCCTAAGCTGCATCTCCCCCTTATTCAGTCCACTGAAAGCAAAAAGGCATCAGGAACAAAAGGATAAAGTATAATCATTCTGAGTTGTATACGTAGTTCAAAATTCTGCATTCCCATCCAACACACCACTTGCTCTGGCTGCTCAGAACATTCAGAACATAAGAACAGACATGATGGGTAAGACCAAAGGTCCATCTAGCCCAGTATCCTGTTTTCTGACAGTGCACAATGTCAGAAGCTTCTGAGGGAATGAACAGAACAAGTCATTGAGTGATCCATCCCCTATCACTGCATCCCCATCTTCTGGAAAACAGGCTGTGGACACCATCCCTACCCATTTTGGCTAATAGCCTTTGATGGACCTATCCTCTCTCAATTTATCTAGTTCTTTTTTGATCCCTGTAATAGTCTTGGCCTTCACAACTCTGGCAAGGAGTTCCACAGGTTGACAGTGCATTATGTGAAGAAATACTGAATTTTGTTTGTTTTAAACTTGCTGCATATGAATTTGTTTTGCTGACCCCTAGTTGCTGTGTTATGTAATCTTCTAACATTCTACATGGGCTGCTCTGAACACTGTATGAACTACAACAATCCTCTCTTGCTTCATTCTCACCACCATGACAAAAGCTGCAAGAATAACTTAAGGACAATTTCAGTCTCTCTTTGTCGGGGAAAAAGAGCACCTAAACAGAATAGTGAGCTGAACCGGACATTTTTTGTGGTACTATTATTGGCGAGAAGACACCAAAAACAATAGAATGTAGGATAGTTTCTATCAGCTGTCAACTTTTTCTAAATTGAGGGGAAGGGAAAACATTTTTGATCTCTCCTTCCAGCATATCTTTTCTACGATCAAAAAGATATGCAAAGCCACTTACAAGCAAAAACATTTAAATTAAAGTGTTCAACCAAGAAAAGTTTCCAAGTGAAGAATTTACGTTATTAATAGTAATAGGCTTTTATTTAAAATCAGTTAGTCGAAAATACATTTTAAACTACTTACAAAAAGCTGGAGAAACTTGAGGATTCTTTTATGGGTAAGTATATAAAGTGCATTCCCACTGACTGGATCAATAACTGGCAATCTGTGGATTTTGTTTTTGATCAATGAATATACAGCATCAAATAGGCTGAGGAAAAAATCATTAAAACTATTAGTGAATTCTGGCCATGAAATTCCAAAACTTACTTTGGTATCATAACATCACCACAAAGAATACACAGGACCATTATTATCTACCCTATTTTTTACCTAAGATCCTAGAGAAATTGCAGAACTTATGCACAGCGGAAAATTTCAGCAAGTTTACTTTCACCTTTATTGAAGACAAACCACATGCACATCAACATTTTAATGAACCCTTGATATCAGTAAACACCAAGGGACAGTGAACCATTATAACAGAAAGGTTACTAGAAGCAAAAATTCTCAACAATTTATGTTTTTTATTGTTAAACAGTCAATTCAAAAATAAAGACAGCCAATTAATTGCACTCAAAACTAATACCCTCTTTCCAAATAGAAAAATACATGGAAAGTGACAATGCACAGTATTCCATTTCTCTTGCATTGGATGTGCCTCAATCCTCTTTTGAAAGGATCATAGAGGGGGAAGAGAGTTCACTTTCACTGTACACTCTTACAAACACTGGCTCTTTGAGACATCCAGCAATGCCAATTATTTATGTCAATTGCTTTTCAGGATGTGTACACTTGTCCAAAAGAAATGGAGCCAAGATCATCATTTGATTAAACATATTCCGCTGGGAGGAGGAGGGGAGAGGAAGATGTTAGAGGGCATTAACTCAGTTTAAATAGTGACCAAGAAATGAGAGAGAGTATAAAATTAGCAATCCCCCAAACCATCTAGTCTTACTCTTCTGAAAGCTGGAAACATAGCAGGAAATAGAACATGTTAGTTTGACTGCAAGAAAAAGAACTCATTACCAACTACAATAATTTGAAATAAGACATTAGTCATTTTTAATGCATGGTTAACACTTGAAGTACTGACATTTCCCAGAATGTTGGAACAAGTTCTTTGGACATAATCAAAATACTAACTTTTGTAGCTAACACTTCTTGCATAAGTAGCATGCATTTATCAGAGTAACACATACAGACAAATGATTTTCCTTAATAATCAGGATCTGTGGAGTGATGTATGCAAGGATTATCTTCCCCACAGTATATGCACTCTCAGTTGTGACAGTTATAAAACATTAAAATGCAGTCATTTCATTGGCTCCATCCAGGCCTGCCAATGGGGGTGAGGCAAGAAGTGCCACTGGTAGTAGTTGCTCTGGGGCCCAGAAATTCAAAAGGGTGTGGGGTTCCTGACTGCTAACGCTGCCACTGCAGCAGCAGCTGAAGCCCCGGGCCTTGTAAATCACTGCAGGAACACCATGTGCTCTGTGTAGCTCTTAGGGCTGATGGGGAGGGGCCCCGTGGAGTGCTGGCAGCCCTGCCCCTGCCCCTTCCACCTGAGCCCCCATCCCTTCCTGAAGCATGGAGCCAGAACCCAGCTCCCTCACCTTGCCCAGGAGCCCATTGCTCCCGTACTACAAGATATCCTACAGGACTCAATGCTGATTTTTTGAGAGATTTTTCTTTGAGTCCCTTAAATAAAAAATGAAAAGAGTCTTTCCATTCTTTGTTATCTTACTCTCTCGTTCACCAACTCAGATCCTCTTTCATGATCAGCACAAGTTAAAAGAAAGTAGCATCTACTTACCTTGCATCTGGGGAGATGTTCACTAAAGGCTTAAATGTTTCTTGTAAATAAAGCTCTGTATTAAAAAGCAAATATTTTTAAAAGTCAATGTTTTAGAAACCAGGAAGTGGACAATTACTTTAATGTGTATAACTCAATTCCCCACTAAAAATAAAAATGGATGAGAAGTTACAAATGCTCACTGTCAGACCAACATCTAGACATTTTTTAAAAGTTATAAATTTGCAAGGATACTTTTGACAGTGAGCCCTCTACCCTGAAGTTAAAGGGACCATCAGTAAAGGGATCCCTAGGAATTCTTTAAATAAGAATAAAAGTAATGCAAAGAGTATCACCAGTAGGTGTCACTATAGCAATACAAAACATGACGAAGAGAAAATGTATCCACTGGAAGAAGGCTTACAATAACTATGGTTTAGATGTGCTATCTATATGTAATTTCCACTCGTGGTGCACACATGCCCTATGCAATAGAAACTGGACTCTTTTGGTGAGTAGGGTCATTGAGAGCACATTGAGGCTAATCAACCTTCAGTTCTTATCAATACAGAATCCATTATTGATTGTGAAGTGCACTGAGACCTACTGATGAAAAAGAATTATATAGTAAGTGTCATTATCATAATTTCATTTTGTAGTAGTGGAAGGGAGATCAGACTGTGGAATATATATTGACAACACATCTAGAAAAACTGTAGTTACGGTACAGTACATAACTGTTCTTCCTTTGAGTGCTTGTACACATTCCACTCGTCGGTACTTATAAGCAATAACCTGAAGTACTAAAGGAGAGCACTTGGGAGTCTACATGAACAAAGACTGTACAACTCCTCTGTAAAAAAAATGAACCTCATTTAGATGCCTTTACCAGTGAACAGTATTTCATAAATGTATCAGTTGATCCCCAAATAGCTGCTATCCATATTTCTGTAACAACAAGCAGCTGAAGCTGTTAACTTGGTTAACTTTCTGAAATTAATCATCTTAATTTTTCTTTAGAACTCCTGTGGTTATCTGTCAGTAAAAGTACAATATATCACCTGATGTCCTTATATTGTTAAGGAGTGCACAGTAATTGGCTATCCTAAAATGAAGACTGGAAATGATATAGCTCTTCCTTCTGAAGAGATACAGCTTGGACTGTTTTTCCTTATGTGTTGCTTTAGAGCTTTGCTGTTTTGGGCTTTCTTTGGCAACAGTTACTATAAGGGATCTAGGTGTGGGAAGAGAGTAAAAATACTGAAATCCTGAGGCTAGCCTTGGTACCTTCTAACTTTTAAAAATATCAATGGAACAGATGCAGGAGTCTACCATAAGCTCTGTGCAGGTTCTAACAGTTCTTCGTTGAGTGGCACAGAGTCTGGCATTTAGATGCACAGGATATATAACTGTTTATGGAATTTCTCCTACACTAACTTGATGTAATGCTTAACATCTCTGCCATCTCACAAGCAGAAATCTTGAAAAGCCTTGTAGTTGTTAGGGTGATGGAGTAGATGGGACCATAGCTTCATCAGGGGATGACAATAAAATGGCAGCAGGGGCAAGTTCAGCTGACTGACACTTTTTTACATCAGGAATTTGTCATTGTTGAGAATCTGGATTGTTAACACTGTGGGATCTTCAGGGAAGGACATGGGACTTGGAGGGAGCAGAGGAAGGTTTCCTGGTGTAATGGAAGCCCCACGGTGCCCAGAATGGCCATGAATGACATCTGTAAGAAAAATTAGTTGGGGGCCACAGGGAAGGTACTAGGTTCCCTCCTTATATCCCCTATATCTACTTGGGTAAATTTTGAACCTTGGATTCCAATGGTGGAGCTGATTTGGTAGGCATCCCAGGGAGTGATCTATGAAAATGTTTATGACACAGAAAACCTACTCAGTACTGAGGAAATGTCAGTGGTGCCTACCGATAAGGGAATGTCCTTAGCCAAAGGTAACAACTATGACTCAGGGAGGGCAGACAAAAGTAGATTCCCCCTCCTGGTACAGTGAATCTGTTTCAAGACTGTTGGAACCATGAGCAACAATTCTGAAAGTTAAGAAATCACCGTACTTAATAAAAGCCTTGATGTCAGTACTGAGCATCCCAAAGTCTGTGCCATGAAATGCAAATTGGAGAATGTCTTGATTGAGGGTGCCCTTTATCTGGTACCAGTGTACAAAGTCTTTTTGGGTGACAGAGGATCCCAAATCCAGCTTTGTACCAGGAAGGCTGAGGCGATTTATGCTTTTTCTTTTTGAAAAGTTCTTAACATGAAGATCTCTATATGCCTGCTCTTTAGAAGAGTGGTACTTATCTTACACAATCAATCATTGGAGAGGACTAGTAATAATAATAGCAGCGGAAGAATGTTTCAAAGGAATTCTACAGCTGGTCATAACATTCACACTAGGAATGTAAGTGAGTAGTTGACTAACCGATAAGCCTAAACTTATGGATTAGTCGAGTCGACTTCTCGCATTCCACCCCTCCCATTGCTGCCTCTTTATCAGAGGCAACTTGTGAGGGGAGCAGGAGCCAGCGCTGGGGAGAGTCAGCTTAAAAGCTGGTTTCCTCCAGCATTTTCTCTGCGGTGCCGCCTGCCCCCCCCCGCTCCGCTGCCTCTATCAGCATGATTAGCTATCAACTACATGATTAGCGAATTACCCGCTTCTTAGCATCCTTAATTCATACTCATTGGGTACATCTGGTGGAAGACTGCTCAGAATTGGATGATTTTAGTTTACTTGGATCAAAGGTAGGTCTCATTCATTTTTCCAGCAGATAAAGTGTTAGGTGAATTTCCATCACCCTCTCAGTTTGTTTAGAAAATGACTGAGAAACAGTGCACGGGTGAGTAATATATCCCTCACTCAAGAATAAAAGGCTTCTTGTATGTCCACTGACAGACATACCATCTCACAAGATGGGCAATATTTTCACCAAAGATATTTGCTCAACCTGGTACTAGGCAATAAAAAACATTATTACCCAAGATGGAAGCCTACTGAAACCTAATTACCTAAATATCAAGACCCTATATTAAAAAGATAAACTACACACAATTTTTTAAGCTTGCACAAGAAACTAGGAACAGCGTCACTCTACTTCACAGTCTTCAGTGGTAAGGAGGAACAAAGGGTCAACTGGTCCTGTTTTGCCCTAATGGGAACACAGCTAGCCAAAAGATGCTGATCTTCGGTGCATATGCACTAAGTGTGGATTTTATATTTAGATTTATGTAAAACAAACACTAAAAAATGTTAGCTGGTGATTTTTAGAAGACTAAGGTGCAAATTGTCAAGTCAATCAACTTATGATTTTCAATTCTGTGCCTAATTCCGTATGAACTGATGATAAACTGTTGTATGACAATCATTTTTATACAACATAATTAAATGTTAGCTTACAATTCTCTTTCTAAGTTCTCATTTTTAAAAGGTAACTAAGCCCATGACTATAAAACATATTTGAAATTTCTACCATAATTTGTTAACATACATCTGGAAAAAGCAACCAACCAACCCACCAATGGCTACATTCTACAAAGTATGAAACAGTAGGAGAGATTTTAAAAATTGTAGGCAGTTGGAGACTTCATATTTAGCAACTATTCCTTAAGTTAAACAAAGTCCTTCTCAAGCTCTTCACATTTGGTTATAGCTCATGACATGACAGTCAAGTGAACACTGAGGGTACGTCTAGACTACAGGCTTTTGTTGACAGAGGTTTTGTCGACAGATACTGTCGACAAAGCTTCTGTCGACAAAGAGCATCTAGACTACATCCAGTTCTGTCGACAAAGCAAGCCGCTTTGTCGACATGACAGTGTAGACGCAATAATGCCTTCTGTCGACAGAAGGCGTTATTCCTCGTAGAATGAGGTTTACAGCCGTCGACAAAACTGCTGAGTTCTGTCGACATTATGTCGACAGAACTCAGCGGCAGTGTAGACGCAGGTATAGTTTTGTCGACAAAAGTCCACGTTTGTCGATAAAACCCTGTAGTCTAGACACACCCTAAGAGTTTTCAAAGCAGGTACTGTAATGTTGATTGTGAAGCTGTTACTGGGAGAAAGTAAAATATATAAACCAAGTCATCCAAACAAGTTAAAGATACTCATCTTAAAAGATGCTTAGTTTTTTTTAAAAAACATGATTTCTGTGAAAGTCCAAAAACTATCATTTATTATTACTATCATCATCAGTACAGTTAAGATTATTATTTCAAGTGCAAAAACAAGCAGCGTGAGCAAACAGACTAATTTTAAATGTCTTTTGAGATGAAACTGTCCGAGTAACCAAAGCACAATTTTCAGAGATAATCTTAAAATTCCTTAACAGACATCAATGGATTTTAGTAGAAGTGTTCTCACCCCTCCAAGTTTCTATCTTGTGTTCCTCCAGTTCATAGATCTGAACCTACAACGAAAACATGAAAGTCTATAATACTTAAAACATTGTCCCATCACAACCAAAATAAAATTAGGTTTTAACTATAACTTTCAGATCTGAATTATACTGCATAAAATCAAAGTTGGTCATAATGTTTGAAATACATTGGCCCAGTGATGAGCAGAACCTACTGACAATAAGACACAGGGGGAAAAAGGAGCAAAGCTTCTCAACATTAGGCTTAAAGACATATACAAAGTGATTGTGGTATACTATAGCTTACAAAAAAAGGCACAAGCACCCAGTTAAAAAAAAATGTTTTGCAGGTCACTTTTAAAGGAAAATTGATTAACTCTTTATCTGTATTAAGTCATTGAGAAGACCCAGTAATGAAGGATGACAGTGCTAATCACAAAACTGAGGTAAATGCTTTTTCCCCTTTGACAGTACTGACCCAGCACTCTACTAAGGTAACAAACTATTCTCCTTGTAGTGGACTTCACTGGGAGATGGGTGCTCAATAGCTTAATTAGAGAGGAGGCTGACAAGTTAATGAGAACAGTGAACCCATCATTTGGGAAAAGTTAAAAGATATCAAGAAAGTAAAAGTAAGTAGACTAACAGGAGCCTGGGGATGCTGAATCTTTCCTTCTCCCTCCAAGGAACTGGTGGAGGGAACCTAATAAATAACATACTGGTGCTTAGAAATGTGGAAAATGTCCAGCCTGTATGTGTGGTGGTCCAAAGGGCTGAGTAGGTAGCCTTGTAACACCACTAAAGAAATAAATGGGGGCATGAATGAACTTTTATTCTCTAAGGGTGTGTCTACACTGCACCATAACTCAAAATAAGATACGCAATTTGAGCTACACGAATTGCATATCTTATTTCGATGCTATTTCGAAATAGCTTATTTTGTCATTTGGCACTGCCTACACAATACCAAGTTTCGAAATAAAGTGCTATTCCAAAACGTTCCTTACCCTCATAGAATGAGGTTTACAGGGATGTTGGAATAGCAAGCCTGAAATAATGGGCTTGCTGTGAAGATGCAGGATAGTTATTTCGGGATACTCTGGTATCCTGAAATAGCGTTGCAGTGTAGACATAGCCTAAGACTTCATTTCTCCTTGTACAAGAGAAAGCATGAAGATAATAAGATTTTTCAATCACTGCTGGTGTTTTGTTCCCATTATTAAAACCTATTGAACATCACATTCCTGCCCTCCATGGCCACTCAGTCACGCTGCCCAATTTCCTGCTGCTCAAATGGCAGCCTTCTGCAGCGCTGTTTCCGCCGGATCAAGTGGATGAGGTAGACGAAGCTTTCTTTGGACAACTGAGAGAAGCTTCCAGATCGCAGGCCCTGGTTCTCATGGGCGACTTTAATCACCCTGACATCTGTTGGGAGACCAATACAGCAGTACACAGACAATCCAGGACGTTTTTGGAGAATGTTGGGGATAACTTCTTGGTACAAGTGCTGAAAGAACCGACCAGGGGCCATGTGCAGCTTGACCTGCTGCTCACAAACAGGGAGGAACTAGTAAGGAAAGTAGAGGTGCGTGACAACCTAGGAAGCAGTGATCATGAGATGGTGGAAAGTAAGAAAGGAGAGTAGCAAAATACTCACCCTGGACGTCAGAAAAGCAGACTTTGACTCCGTCAGAGAACTGATGGGCAGGATTCCCTGGGATGCTTACATGAAGGGGAAAGGAGTCGAGGAGAGCTGGAAGTATTTTAAAGAAGCCTTATTAAAGGCACAGGAAGAAACCATCCCGATGCGCAGCAAGAAAAGCAAATATGATAAGCGACCAGATTGGCTTACCGGGGACATCCATGGTGAGCTTAAACAAAAAAAGGAAGCTTACAAGAAGTGGAAACTTGGACAGATGACTAGGGAGGACAATGTATATATTGCTCAAGAATGTAGGGGAGTTATCAGGAAGGCGAAAGCGCAATTGGAATTGCAGCTGGCAAGGGATGTGAAGGGTAACAAGAAAGGTTTCTATAGGAATGTTAGCAATAAGAGGGTGATCAGAGAGGGTGTGGGGCCCTTATTGGATGAGGGAGGTAACCTAGTGACAGATGATGTGGGAAAAGCTGAAGTACTCAATGCTTTCTTTGCCTCTGTCTTCACGGACAAGGTCAGCTCCCAGACAAATGCACTAGGCAACTGAGTATGGGAAGGAGGTGGACAGCCCTCGGTGGGGAAAGAACAAGTTAGGAACTATTTAGAAAAGCTAAAACATACACAAATCCATGGGCCCGGATTAAATGCATCCGAGGGTACTGAGGGAGTTGGCAAATGTCACTGAGGAGTCATTGGCCATTATCTTTGAAAACTCTTGGAGATCGGGAGAGATCCCGGATGATTGGAAAAAGGCAGATGTAATGACCATCTTTAAAAAAGGAAAGAAGAACAATCCAGAGAACTACAGACCAGTCACCCTTACCTCAGTCCCTGGAAAAAACATGGAGGGGATCCTCAAGGAATCCATTTTGAAGCACTTTGAAGAGGAGAAAGTGATCAGGAATAGTCAACATGGATTCACGAAGGGCAAGCTGTGCCTGACCAATCTAATTAGCTCCTATGATGAGGTAACTGGCTCTGTGGATATGGGAAAGTCAGTGGATGTGATATACCTTGACTTTAGCAAAGCTTTTGATATGGTCTCCCACAATATTCTTGCCAGCAAGTTAAGGGAGTATGGATTGGATAAATGGACTGTAAGATGGATAGAAAGCTGGCTAGACTGTCAGGCCCAACCAGTAGTGATCAACGGCTCAATGTCAGGTTGGCGGTCCATTTCTAGCGGCATGCTCCAAGGATCGGTTCTTGGACCGGTTTTGTTCAACATCTTTATTAATGACCTGGATGAGGGGATGGACTGCACCCTCAGCAAGTTTGCAGATGACACTAAGCTAGGGGGAGAGGTAGATACACTGGAGGGCAGGGATAAGGTCCAGAGTGATCTGGACATATTAGAGGATTGGGCCAAAAGAAATCTGATGAGGTTCAACAAGGACAAGTGCAGAGTCCTGCACTTGGGACGGAAGAATCCCAAGCATTGTTACAGGCTGGGGACTGAATGGCTAAGTAGCAGTTCAGCAGAAAAGGACCTGGGGATTACAGTGGATGAGAAACTGGATATGAGTCAACAGTGTGCCCTTGTAGTCAAGAAGGCTAATGGCATATTAGGGTGCATTAGGAGGAGCATTGCCAGCAGATCCAGAGAAGTGATTATTCCCCTTTATTCGGCTCTGGTGAGGCCACATCTGGAATATTGTGTCCAGTTCTGGGCCCCCCACTATAGAAAGGATGTGGACACATTGGAGAGGGTCCAGCGGAGGGCGACCAAAATGATTAGGGGGCTGGAGCACATGACCTATGAGGAGAGACCGAGGGATTTGGGTTTGTTTAAGTCTTCAGAAGAGAAGAGTGAGGGGGGATTTGATAGCAGCCTTCAACTTCCTGAAGGGAGGTTCCAAAGAGGATGGAGAAAGGCTGTTCGCAGTAGTGACAGATGGCAGAACAAGGAGCAATGGTCTCAAGTTACAGTGGGGGAGGTCTAGGTTGGATATTAGGAAAAACTATTTGAGTAGAAGGGTGGTGAAGCACTGGAATGGGTTACCTAGGGAGGTGGTGGAAGCTCCATCCCTAGAGGTGTTTAAGTCTCAGCTTGACAAAGGCCTGGCTGGGTTGATTTAGTTGGGATTGGTCCTGCCTTGGGAAGGGGGCTGGACTTGATGACCTCCTGAGGTCTCTTCCAGCTCTATGATTCTATATGACCTCACCAAAGTTGTTTGTGGCCTTCTTCAATTCACTGACAGTTTTCTAAATATACTTTTAGCAGCTTTGTCTCAGGACTCATTATTGCTAAGTCTTGATTACCACCTTTAAAAAACCTTGTCTAGACATGTTAGTTTGCATCTCAGTAACAGTTACTGTCCTGGCTCTACTCTGGGCTAAGGCACCATCACCTCTCTTGTGAGTCATCTTCAGGTATTTCTGAGGCTTCAGTATTTAGAGGCACGGGGTAAATTAGAATAATTCACTTACTAAATTAAATCACTAAATTAAAGGAGGCCATCCTCATAAACATGATCATTCCTGCAGGGGCCATTCCTTGAAATGTGCCAAAAGACACAGTCACTAGATTACCTAAAGGAACAATTTTTAGAAGCAATATAAAAACAAGATACATATGTGAGTAAAACAAACTGGTTTTCAGGGTATTGGCAAACTGCAAAAGAGGTGAGATATTTCAATTGATTCAGTCTAGCTAAACCATCAGAAATCTTGTTAAAGGCTGATGAAATGAGATTACAACTGTTATGATGACCACATTTTGGAGAGAATATTTCTGAAGGATTAAAACCTGGCTCAGAATTTAGAATATGGTTTGACTTTTGCTGATAATTGCAGCAGATTGGTGGTAAAGCTTGTGGCAATGCAACAGCCTTGAACTTTGTACACAAATTCCTTGGCAATGGTGTTTTAATGCCTTGATGCAAAATAGAAGTGTGTGGTCTACATAGCTCACCACTCTTCCCCCAGCACCCGAATTCCTTTTTTCTCCACCTGCATAACATAATATGCGATTCAACACGTGCAAATCACATATTTGGAATCAAAAGTAACATAAAACCCTAGACAACTATGAGCAAATATTTTTTCTAAGTATTTTTCCACACTAAATCACTTTTACATAGAACCATTATTTTACACTGGTGTTTAGCTAGACCTTTTACTCCAAAACAGCAAGTCTTAATAGTAATGTAATAGTGCCTGCTGTCCAAAACCAATCAAGAGTCTACATCTAGATTCAGCCACGATTATGGCCCCTCTGCGGCAGGCACCAAACACATACATAATACAAGACAGTCCATGCCTTGAAGAGTTTATAGTATAACTAGAAAAGAAAAAAGGGAAAGAAATGTTACCCACATTTGCAGATGAGAAAATGAGGAAGAGAGAGGCTAAGCAATTTGCCTAAGATTGCAGCAAGTTTGTGGCACAGCTGGAAATTTAATCCCAGATCTCCAGAGTCCTAGTCCAGTGCTTTGACCACAAAGCTATCCTTTCTTCTCAAAAGTGCAATAAAGCTTTTTGATAGCAATTTAAGTTTCGAAAGGCTGTACAAATATTAATCAATTTTCAATGCTTTTGATTTGCATTTATGCATGTTATGGTTGTTAATTATACAATTAAAGCCTAATATGGTACTTACCATTGGAGACTTATAGTATCTATGCAGTATATTAATGAAATCTGTAATTGTTAACATTCCTGTAAAAAGTAGGAAAAACAAGCATTTTAAATAAGCATCACAAAATTATCTTGTTTTTATGCTTTTAAAAATATTTACTTCTAAACTGGTATACTTCATGTTGTGGACTAAATGAACACAACATTTTAGGAGCTTTATAAATACCAATCATTTTAAAAAACTGTGCATGCTAAAATTCTCCAAGTTAGCACAGATACACAGAAAGAATACTCTGTATTGGTAGGAATTAGAACAAAAGCTCTGGATCTGTATTTTGCAGCTGGCCCTTTTCTCTAACAGTTTTAGCCAAACAAAACCCTGAACTAGGATTGCCTCTCCCGCAACGTGGGGGTAGCGCGGGGGATAAAAGCTTTCAAAATCTCATTACTCAGTTTAGGACTCAGGCCCACCAATTTTCTCTTTTAGGAGTCAAACATTCACACTTAAGGAAAATACAAGCTATCAAGCAGTTTCACTGATTATGGTTATCCAGTCTGATCTCCTATATAACACAGGCCAAAGAATGTCACTGATAATGGCTGCAGCAAGATCACAACTTCTGTTTGAACTACAATATTTATTCTGGAAATATATCCAGTTATGACACAAAAGATTAAGTGACAGTCCATCACACCCTTAGGCACATAGAATAATGCAATGTTCAGCTGTAATACCAAACTATCAATAAGTAAAATAAAAACAGAGCAAATATCATACCACCTAACTCAATACTACAGGTTGGACCTCCCCTCATCTAGCACCCCTGGGACCTGACCAGTTCTGAATGAGGAGATTTGCCAGACCAAGGCCAACATGGCCCATGCTGTCCTGCTGCCCCCGGCTAGGGCTCCAACTGCAGCCTGCCCGGTTGCTGTTGCCTCTGGGATTGGAGCTCCGTAGCTGGTGATAAAGCTTGCTGCCAGAGCTGGAGCTCTGTGGCCTGGGATAGAGCTCCACGGCCGGGGCTGGAGCTCTGCTGCTGCCAGAGCTTTGCAGCTGCTGCTGCTGGAACTCCAGGACCAGAGCTCTGCAGCTGCTACTGCCGTCCCAGAGCTCCATGGCCGGGTCCAGAGTTCTGCAGCTGCCACACCCCCATTACTGCCTGGCAGCAGGTGCCAGAGCTCCCTGCTGCACCTCCTGCCCCTCCATGCTTTGTCCCCTGGCTCCCAGCTGCTGCGACCACCCCCTGCCCGCCACTCCTGCCTCGTGGCCCGACCTCCCTATACCTGGGCTCTGTGGTCCAGGAACATCCATGGTCTGCTGGACCAGAGAGTCCTGGTTAAGGGAGGCACAATCTGTACTCCTGCGGCAGAACTTCTGAATGACATATAAAACAAGTGTTCAGGAGAAAAGTAATTTCCAGAGGTCAACTTTAATTGACCAGAAATGTGAGAAGAGCAGAAATCAAAATTCATCATTGACCAAGGCAGTCTTTCATGAAATTATAGTGTTTCCCAGGAGTTTGAAATAAGAAAGCATCTATCGCTTATGTCCAAGAATCTCTCAGTCTGTATGCCAGGTTACACAGAAACGCTCAGGAAGATCCTAAACTATAGTATTCCACAGTCCCTCGGTGTTTATGCTTTCTACTTTTCAATCCATATAGAACACAGTTTGACATATACACGTAGTCTCAACAGCTTACTAGGATATTAAAATAAGACAGTAAAGAACATTAAAAGGAAAAAAATTGGATCATGTCTTTTTTATGGTGTAAAGAGACCTTCTGGGCCTTTTTTATCCACCACAAAGCAATAAAAGAACAGAAATCCAGTTTTTCTTTACATTAGTGTTGAATAAAAAAGAACTCCTACATTTTTGTATCTATGGTAGAGTCTGAAGCAAGTAGATATTTGGGCATGACATTACATTTTGTCTAGGTACATGAAAGCTTTTGAGGAGATTATTACCATGCTACTGTGCAGTCACACATACACACTGGAAAGTGATGACAGTGAAGAAGATAACCATCCTAATGTGTGACTTTATGGCTAGCTCAGCTGTATGAGTAAACAATACTTCCAATTTGAAAAATATTTTCATTGGGCTACTCAGCTTTTTTGTATATTAGTTAAAAGTGGAAAACGGAATTTTAAAATGTTGGTGAACCATTACTCCTTCAACATGGACAACTAGCCTTACCCACGCTATATCTCTTGAAAAGATTTATACAATAATTGCCAAGTAAGATTTTTAAAGGCTAATTTTTGCTGTGAATATTTATATATTTAAAACATAAATGAGACTGACCTGAAAGATGCCCTGAAAGAGAAGTTACTCACTTCATGCAGTAACGATTGTTCTTCGAGATGTGTGTCCCCGTGGGTGCTTCACAGTTGGTGTTGGGCTCATCCCAGTACCACAGAACAGAGACTTTGAGAGCAGTGATTGGGTGGGCTGCGCATGTGCGAACGGAGAGCAGCGCTCCCGCCTTTGAAGTAGTGCATGCAGCTCACTTCTCCTCTGATGCCCTCATGGGCTGCTATTATTGCCTGAAGAAGTGGGGAGGAGGGTGGGTTGTGGAGCATCCACAGGGACATACATCTTGAAGAACAACAGTTACTGCACGAAGTGAGTAACTTCTCTTTCTTCTTCAAGTGATGTCCCTGTTGGTGACTGTGTAGCAGTGCCCATTCAGATGGATGGTGGGGCTTCAATCAATTGCTACAAATTGTGGAGAGAACTGCGGTGGCTACTGCAGTATCTATTGTGAAGCATGGTGGAATTATGTAATGCTTTATGAAGGTGTGATTAGATGACCATATCGCTGCTCTGCGTATTTCCTGGAGTGAGACTCCCTTTAGGAAAGCAGCTCATGTCGTCATAGCTCTGGTAGAGTGGGCCTTTGGATTTGTTGGTAATGCCCTGTTCTGGAGCGAATAGCATGTAGTAATGCATGATGTTATGAGTTTTGATATGTGCTGGGAAGACAGTGGTTTTCTGTTGGATCTTTTGGCCAGGGATACCAGCAATCTCTGGGATGATCAAAAGGACTGAGTCCTATCCAGATAGAAGGCAACTGACCTTCTGCATCCAGGCTGTGTAATATGGCTTCTTCTCTGGAATGATGTGATTTTGGATAGAAAGTGGGAAGGACTATCGGTTCATTGGTATGGAATTCTGAGCTCACTTTGGGTAAGAAGGACGAGTGTGGCCACAGGATGACCTCGTGCTTGTGAAAGGTTGTGCATGGAGGCAAGGCCGCAAGAGCTGCGAGTTCATGGACGCTCCTTGCAGAAGTGATCGTGAGAAGGAACAATGTTTTCATGGTAAGAAAAGTAAGTGGTGAGGTTGCCGTTGGTTCAAAGGGCGGTCTTGTGAGTGAGTGTAGGACCAATTCTAAGTCCCACGTGGGGAGGGAATGGGTTTTCGAGGTGGGTGAAAGTTCTGTAGACCCTTCCAGAATCTTTTAGAGATGGGGTGTGAAAATATGGAGAATCCATCAATGGGAGGGTGGAAAGTCATAATGGTGGCCATGTGCACCCAGAGCGAGGAAATTGACAAATTTTATTGTTTTAGGTGCACGATGTATTCCAGTACTTGGTGAAGCGGTGCCCTGGATGGTTTGATTGCCCTGTGTGCACACCACTGTGTAAACTGGTGCCACTTGTATAGGTAAGTCTTGCATGTCGTTTGTCTCCTGCTATTCAGCAGAAATTTTTTCACTTGTTGGGAGCACTGTTGCTCCACTTCTGAGAACCAGATAGGTACCATGCCGTCAGATGCAGCGTTTGTGGTTGGGAGTGAAGTATTGACCCCTGGTTCGGGGAAAGCAGATCTGGGCAGTTCGGAAGGTCATAGAGACAGGTGATAAAGACTTGTAAACCATGTCTATTGGGGCCAGGCTGGGGCTATCAAGATCACTGGGCCCCATCCGTCTGTATCTTCCGGAGGACTTTGGGAATGGGTGGGAAGGCATATAATAGGTGGGCCCCCCAAGTGAGAAGCATGGCATCACCCAGGGAGCCATGTCCTATGCCCGCTCGCAAGCAGTACTGGGGGCATTTGGAATTCTGCCTGGTGGCAAAGAGATCTATCTGTGGTTGCCCTCATCGGTGGAACAACTTGTGGGTGATCTGGTTGTGTAGTTCCCACTCGTGTTCTGTGAGGAAGTTGCGGCTGAAGATATCTGCCATAAAGTTTTTGTCTCCAGGTAGGTATTCTGCTAAAATGGTAATATTGTGGCGGATGGACCAATTCCAAAGCCTGAACACCTCTACGCATAGCAACTGGGATCTTGCACTCCCTTGGCGGTTGATGTAAAACATAGTTGTCATTGTTGGTGAGGCTACACACGGAAGAGTCTTGGATGTAAGGGAGGAAGTGTTTGCATGCGTTGTGGACTGCTCAAAGCTCAAGCAAAGTTATGTGCAGCCTTGACTTGTCTTTGGACCATTTCCTTTGCGCAAACTGTTCTTGGAAGTGTGCACCCCATCCCATCAGTGAGGCATCCGTCATAATTTGTTTGGACGGCTGGTCCCAGTGGAAAGGCACCCCATTGCAGAGGTTGTGTGCCTGTGTCCACCATTGTAGGGAGGTGAGGACTTTTGGGGGAGGTGAAACATGCCTGTGGATCTGATGGTTGGCTGGTGTGTACACTGAAGAGACCTAGAGTTGGAAATAGCAGAAGCACAGCCTAGCATGTGGGACCACATATGTCGTAGCCGCCATGTGCCCCATAAGTTTGAGGCACATTATGATGGGTACTGTTGGGCTGGTGGTAATGATCATAATGAGGTTTCTTATATTTTTGAAACGGTGTTTGGGGAGATAGGCCTGAGCTGTTGTGGAGTCTATACAAGCCCCTATGAACTCCAAAGATTGTGCGGGGTGTAGTATGGATTTCTGCTCATAGATAATGAAGCCCAGTGACTGAAGCTTGGTCTTCATGAATATGATCATATCTTTGATGGTCCGTTGTGAGGGACCTCAGCTAAGACAATCCCTTATCTAGATATTTGTGGTGATGGCATGGGTGTAGCTGTGACCCCAGGGGATCTAGAGTTAGTGTGGGATACTAGGAGGCGGCTGGAGCTAGCCCTGTCAGTTTTCTGTGCCACAGAAGAATGTTGTGCTGTAGGTTGGCAATATGCTGAGGATCTTGAGTGTGCCCATGGCGAGCCAAGTGCCATTAATGCCAGTGGTGCCTCTGTCACCACAGGACCCTTGCTAGGTGCCCTTTTTGTGGTAGCTGATTTTGAGGGCTGTTTCGAGCGCGTCTTTGAGCCCATTATTGAGGAGGCTCGAGACTTTGCCGTGCCTGAAGTGACTGGCTCATCTCCTTTGCTAATTCTTGAGGGGAGAGAGCGGGCTGGTGAGGGTCTAGTTTCTGAGCATGTTCTCTGAGGTGAAGGGCTTGGAAGTTTGCCCTGAGGAGAAACTGCGCTCAAGCCCTTATTGCCCCCTTGATAATTATGGGGGCTAGGGCTCTATCCATAGACTGCGTGCGCTCTGTGAGCTCCCTTTCTTTGCGAGCTCTTGTTGTGAGGCTACGGCAATGGACACATTTCTGAGGTACATGTGTGTCCCCCAAACAGCATATACATTTCCTGTGGGCATCAGAAGCTGGCATAAATTCTCAGCATTTGCCGCATCTTTTCTCCTTAGGAGAGCCTGGCATGTCTCCCAGAAGCTAGCTGTATTTGTACAAGCAGCACTGACTGCTTGTGGGTCGCTGGTTCCTGTTTCTTTTCCTTTGCTTGCTGCGGCTTGCCGTTGGCGGTGGTAAAAGCTGGTGGTGGCGGCTTTTTTTTTTTTTTTTCTGCGTAAAGAGAAGGGAGTCCTAAGTGCCTTAGGACTATCTATGCTGATAAAGTGGTTCTGCTTTGTCTTGCAGGGCGTACCGAGGAGGAGAGAATGAGCTCTGTCTGTGGCCGGGGGTGACGAAGAAGAATCTGAGGAGAAGTGGGCTGCGTGTTACTTCAAAGGCGGGAGCATAGCTCTCTGCTCGTGCATGCGCAGCCTGCCTGATCACTGCTCTCAAAGTCTCTGATCTGTGGTGCTGGGACGAGCCTGATACCAACTGTGGAGCAGCCACAGGGACATCACTTGAAGAAGAAACTAAAGAATATAAGTGACAAGTATCAGAGGGATAGCCGTGTTAGTCTATTTATACCTGCCTCTGGAATTTCCACTACATGCATCTGACGAAGTGGGTCTTTGCCCACGAAAGCTTATGCTCCAATAAATCTGTTAGTCTATAAGGTGCCACAGGACTTCTCATTGTTCTTAAGGAATATAAATACTTCTTAAAAATGTTAATTGGTTAAACAATATAATTTTAATTGTTTAACTGGTTAACCAGGGTCTGGCTAGCCCACAGTGGGCCATAGGCTCCTCCAACCTGGCCTCTGCCTCCCCTGCCCCCTGCGGTGACAGTGCTGAGGAGAACTAGCTTTTACGTCAGCTCCCCCCAGTACCAGCTCGTGCTCTTCCACTGCCTCTCTCTGACAGAACAAAAGGAAAAACTATGTAGCACTTTAAAAACTAACAAGATGGTTTAATAGGCGATGAGCTTTCGTGGGTCAGACCCACTTCCTCAGATCATATTCTGGAAGAGAACTGGCATAACCATATATACCAAAGGAATACAATGAAAAAAGTGAACACATTATTAAACTGACACTTGTTTTAGCAAGATCAAACTAACACGGCTACCTTACTATTCTCTCTGGCAGAGGCAGCAAGGGGGAGAGGGGAGCGACTAGTCGAGTTCCTATTCGACTACTCAATAAGTATTTGCTTACTGGACAGTCAACTACATCTCTAATTTCAACCTTTGCTGGAGAGTGTAAAACAAAACAAAACAAAAACCCTCTCCACCAGATGCATCTCTGGAATGTACAACACAATACAGCTAACACTGGCCCCTTTCTCCACCACAACCTCACATTAATTCCCTGCTCAAAAACACCAGAACTCCTTACCTACAAAACTCTGTTTTTTACTCTCCCACAGTGGAGCTGCTCGAACACCATTTGCCACCAAGGCAAAGAAAGCCTTCTTTACCTGTCAGAAGAAAAAACAACCAAACATAACCATATTGATGTTAAGCCATCATATTAGAAGAGATCAACAGGGTAGTTATATGTAGAATCACTAATAAAAATGCAGAGTCAGTGGATAGTTCATGATTAAAAATAAAAACTACATTTTAAAATGGTTAAAAGCTAACCAAAAACAAGATAAAATATTTTTATCTTATGCAGCTGTTTGTATTTTACATGAGAGTCTCTGCTACAGAAATTAGATACATCCAGAAAAATATGTCCATGCTTTACCTAAAATTTGCTTTTTCATCAGTTTTATGTCATATGTTTAAGGTGATGAACAAATAGACTGAACTAAACAAAGAAAAATACACCACCTGTAATAGTGTAAGAGAACTCTCAAGAATACAGTTTGATAGAGATTGTAATATCTTTATAAAGATTATACTGAGTCACCTGAAAAGCATAGCCAGCTGAACATTGAACGTAGCAACATTTGCATGAGAAAAGGTAAAAACTGAAGGCATCATTTCCATTTCCTTTCCTGTCAGTTTTTGAGCTCTTAAATGATTATACAAGTTTCTTTTAAAAACAAAGAAAACTCAGCTTCATCTGATTAAGTTGTTAAGTTAGCAAGTTTTGCTGCAAGAGAATCATAGGGCACAGATTTTCCTTCATACTTAAAATAATTTTCTTATCTCAGTTTCAAAAGTCACAAGTTATAAATGCGGTCTTTAAAATAAAAATCTTGTTAAATTTGAACACAGATTATATGCATCAGATGGTCACAATTTAACTTTTCAAAGATACGGCATTTTTAAAAAATTGAATATTAGTGCTCATGAAAAATTTTATCAGATAGACAAAACAACACAATAGAGAACTTCCTTCCCCTTCAATAGGAGCATTCTTTGAAGGCAAGACATTCATCTCCTTGAAGAAGAACCAACAGAAATTAGAAGGGCAGAGTTTGAGGAGTGTTACAAGGTGCAAAAAGCAAACACTTCTAGAAAACCACGAGCAGAGAAATTAATTCATGTAAAGATACATGAAGCTTGAGAATGGGAAAATTCTGTCTTACCTATGAATGTTCATTCAAGGACCTTCCATGTCAGAGTCTCAAAGTGGGGAACTCCCCGGAGGCAGACTAGATCTCTGTTTTGAGTTTGGGCTTGGGAACATCCCTCAGGAAAAAATGGTGACCTACCTTTCTGTAACTTTTGTTCAAGATGTGTTGCTCATGTCCATTCCATTCTAGGTGTGCACATGCCCATGTGCACAGTTGTTGGAGACTTTTGCTTTAGCAGTATCGACAGCTCTGGCACCCTCCGAAGTGCCATGCTCATGTGTCGGTACATCAGGTGCCGCCAGCTCTACACCCTCTTAGTTCCTTCTTGCTGGCAACTCCAACAGAGGGGGAGGAGAGCAGGTAATGAACAACACATCTCTAAAAACAACAGTTCTGAAAATGTAGGTAACCATATTTTCTTCTAGCGTTTACTCATGTCAATTCCATTCTAGGTGGTTCACAAGCAGTATTCCTGGAGGTGAACTCAGAATTCACAGACATGCAGCTTGTAATACGGTTCTACCAAAGCCAGCATCATCTCAGGCTCTCAGTGCATAGTGAGATGTGAATCTGTGAATGAACAACCAAATGGCAGCGCTCTGCAGATATCTGGAATTGGCACATGGATCAGAATGAGTCTTGCATTCTAGTTGAGTGGACAGTTGCTGGTGGAAGCACATTTGTCTGATCACTGCAAAATGGAAGCAAGCGGTGATCTAAGAGGAGACTCAATGAACTGTGTCTACTGGCAAAATGAGCTGGTGCTCTCAATGTAGAAGGTTAGAGTTCTTCTGATGTCCAGGGAGTGCAACCCACATTCCTTCTTAGACTTACGAGGCTTTGGGAAGAAAACTAACAAAATTATGTCCTGACTTGTGTGAAAGTGCAAAACCAGCTTTGCCAGGAAAGTTGTATGTTGCCGCAGCTGGACCTTGTCGTTGGAAAGCACTGTATAGGGCAGCTCTACAGTTCTAAGGTAAGTGCCCTAATCTTGGGCACCCTTTGGACAGAAGTTATTGCCACCAAGAATGGCATCTTCAAAAAGAGCAGGAAAATGGAACAGAATGCCAGTGGTTCAAAGGGAACTCTCATGAGCCATACAAACACCAGTTTCAGGTTCCATAGTGGGATAGAAGTCTCAGACCTGAGGGTTGACTTGCTCCACACCTTTCAAGAACTCAAGGGTCATGTTATGACCAAAGACGGACCTATCCTGGAAAAGAAGGTGAAAGACTGATATGGCAACCAAGTGGACAAATCCTGGAACTTAAGATGCGTAAGATAGCCCAGACTCAACTGCAGTGAGGCCTGCTCAGGCATAGCCACTTGGACCAAAACCCAGCACGTGAATCACTTCCATTTGACCATGTAGGTTGTTCTAATGGAGGACTTTCTACTACCCAGTAGGCTCTCCTGGACATGGGTGAGCATTCCTATTCTTCAGCAGTTAACCATGCAGCAACTACGCTGTAAGGAACATCACTGCTAGATTCAGGTGCAGGAGCCTGCCACAATTCTGGGATACAAGACCCAGCCAGAGGGGCGCTGAAGTCCTTACCGACAGGTCCATCAGCATGCTGAACCAGGGCTGGCGAGGCCAAGCTGGAGGTATCAGAATAATTTTGTCCCTGTCCTGCTTGATCTTCATGAGTATTGTGATGCAACTGTGGGAAAGTGTACATCAGAGCCCTTGATCATGGGAGTAAGACGGTGTCTGACAAGGAGCTCCTGATGAACCCCAAAAATGAGAACAGGTGGCATTTTCTGTTCTAATGAGTCACAAACAAGGAAGCAAGAGAGAGACTGTTTTGTACTTGATCCTGTGACCTGCCATCGATAAGAGTATCATTGAGATAAGTATAAACACGGACTCCCTGATGTCTCAGGTATGTGGCTACCATAGCCATGCATTTTGTAAACGCCCATGGGGTCAAGGAGGGGCTAAAGGAAAACTCCATGAACTGGAAGCAACACCAGCCCACCAGAAAATGAAGATATAAAATAAGCGTCTTTAGTGGCATACCAGTCACCTGTATCCAGGGAGCGAATGATGGAGGCCAGTGAAACTATGTGGAACTTCTGGAAGTACTTGTTGAGTCAGTTCAGGTCCAGAATGGTTCTTAGGCCCCCTTTTGCTTTCAGGATCAGGAAATAAGAGTAGAAACCTTTCCTCCTTATTTCCTGGGGGACCGCCTCCACTGTCCCCAGCTGTAGGAATCTGTCCACCTTCAGAATGAGGAATTGCTCTGAGATGGGTTTCTGAAGAGGGACAGGTAACAGGATGTGTGTGTGTGGGGAGGGAGGGGGGATGGCCAAGAACTGGATTATATAGCCCAATGACACAATCTCTAGCACCCAGTGGTCCAAGGTAACCTGCGATCAGGCCAAAAAAGAGGGATGGAAACTATTGAGGAAAATATCTGTGGAGATAGCTAAAGTGTCGCTCTTGAGCAAGTACACCCTCAAAATGCATGCTTCTGGCCCCTGTGGTGTTTTACCAGGCCACGTTATCCAAGTGAACAGTGAGAGAAAGGGCAGCAGCAACTAAAACTAGTGCCCCTTCTTGTAGACCCCCGTCGAGGCTGCCAAAGCCTTAGCAGCAGCCAGAATTGCTTCTTCGCCAACTGAGACACCTGCAATCCCAGTGAGCAGAGTGTGGCCTGAGTATCCTTCAGTCTGTGCATTCTCATTTCCATTTTGCTCTGCAAAGAGTCTAACTCTATTAAATTGGAGATACTGTATCAAGGACTGCTTCTCCTGGGGGGCAGGCCTCTAGTCTGAAGCCAAGAACTGTGCCTCACTACCACTGCCAAAACAACCACTCTGGCCATTTGGAGGGAACACCAAACTGCTGCTGTACCCTCTTCAACAAAGGGCCTTGAATTCTTGGGCCACCTCCGGGAACATGGAGTCCTTAAACTTATGATGGGAGTCCCACAGGTAAAAGTTCTCTCTCCAAAAGATCCTCATGGTTCATGACTCTGAATTGGAGGCTAGCTGAAATAAATTTTCCTCCTGAAAAGGTCCAGTCTCTTGGCTTCCTTATTTTTGGGGAATATTTTTGTCCTTGCTTGTCTCTCTTGTTGGCTGCCAAAACAACCAACAACCTTAGGGGCAGAGGAGTGTATAAATTACTCATACCCCTTAGCAGGAACAAAATACTCCTTCTGAGAGTCTTAGAAGTGGGCAGGATCGAGGATGGGGTTTGCTAGAAGGCTTTGGCAATCTTTAGGACTCCTTTGTGCACCAGGAGCACACCACAGTGGGGGTGGATGTGGAGAGCACATTATACAAAGTGTCTGCTTGCCCTGCCATCTCTTGTGCCTCCAGGCCTAAGTTAGTGGTCACCCTTTGAGGCAGGGCTGGCCAAAGCCTCATGTAGAGAGGAGGAGAACCACCAAGGGAGGGCACAAGGCATCATCCCCTGTGAGGGGAGAAGGTCTCAGGGTGGGTGCTTACCCCTTCACCTCAGCATTCGCTTGTGCTTTGCCACTGAGCCTGGGTGCCATTTGATGCTTATCTGATACAGCAAATGACGATTGGTGTAATGGGGACATCAGCATGATTGGCATGCCCCAGGCATTCCAGTAAGGCCATTGCTTTGGCCTCTGGTCTTTCTGCCAGGACAGCATCACTGAGGCGGACACAGACTCAGGAGCCCACTCACAACACTGCTGTCTCAGCAAGAGGCTAAACTCCCTTTCCATGCTGGAGGAATCCTCTTCCGGTGACCTTCACAGAGCTGTTGATGCCTGAATCTAGTATCTGACCATTACCATGGGTGAATGGTGCCTTGAGCAGGCAGACTGGTGCTGGGAGTAAGGAGAGCATCCCTTTGGTTTAGGCCCGTGGTGTCCAACCAGTTCTGAAGCAGAAGCCACTATAGTGTCTAGTGCTGTAGCAAACTAGCCCCACTCAGCCAGCCAAACAGCCACACGTGGCTAGCGCATTGGACACCACGGATCTAGGCAATGGTACTCATTGGTATGGAGAGGGCTGACATGAGGATGACCAATGCTGACCATACAGTGCCCAGCACTTCCCTCTGGGCAAGTCTCAAAAGGGTGGTTACTGGGCACAAAGAGGGATCTGTGCTGATGCAGAAACCAGGTGAATGGTGAAAAAGAATGCTGCCTCAGTTCCAGAGTCTGGCAGCATTCCCTTGCCCTCAGGGACCTGTGCCCCTGTTACTCTGGCATGGGCCAGCAGCCTGAACAGGGCCCTGTACCAAATGTCCATTGTTCCAACTTGTTCAGTGCCAGGTCCCACTTTTTTTTTTTTTTAACTTCTTGGGCACCAGCAAAGGGGATTCAGTGTTGGGGAGAAGCCAGTGCCAGGGGTGCACTATACATGGAGGCCAAACTACTGGAAGTTGTGTCTATCTGGGACGGCTCCAAGGCTGGGCAGAGAGCAGCCTCCATAGAGTCACAGGGCTGGAAGGGACCTCAGGAGGTCATCGAGTCCAACTCCCTGCTAAAAAAGGAGGACCAATCCCAACTAAATCATCCCACCCAGGGCTTTGTCAAACCAGGACTTTGTCACGAGGAAGGCCCTCAAACAAATGTATTCTTTTTGTGTCCTGGGACAAAAGTTCTTACAGACACTTTTCTTTGACATGACATTCCTCCTTGCATTTCAGATAGCTGCCATGCAAGTAATTAACAGGCACAAACCTATACAGTCAAGTGAAGGGCTTAAAACCTAGGGACTGGAGCATACTCTGCCTGAGGCATATTCTCTGCAGGGACCCTAACTGACTAACTACAAAAGCTTCAGAGGGGTAGCCAGGTTAGTCTGTAACAGGAAAAACTTAAAAAACAACAAATAGCCTCGACAGGAAAGAATTAATGGACACAAATCAGATAACCAAAAAGGCAATACTCAAAAACCTGTTGGAGAACACTTTAATCTGCCTGGATACTCATTAATGGATCTCCAATTCATCTTTTTGTTTCAGGCCAATTCCACAAGCTAAATACACAGAGGAGGGTTGGAACTTAACTTCATTTACAAGTTTAAGTCTTATGGAAATGGTATGAATAGGGACATCAGCTGGCTCGCACACTATCTTCCACATCCTAATGACTTAACCAACCAACCAAACAATGGAGGTGCTAATTGTTCTTAACAGCCTCTTGTAACTATTTGAACCATCTACTCACTCTTTTTTTTCTTTTCCTCCCCTCCTTTTTTCCTCTTACCCTCCTCCCCTTATTTATTCTTGGATCTGGACTTCTAATACTCCTGTCATCTGAAGAAGTGGGTTGTGCTCATGATACCATCTACATGTTTGACTAACTACAGTACTTAACAGCTATTTAGTATCTAATATCTACATATATTTTAGAGTGTGTCTATCTGTGAGTCTATGAGTGCTGAAGAACTCCTTCTAAGCCAGGGGTGGCCAACCGGTTCCAGACGAAGAGCCACAATAGCAGTGGAGACAGTGTGAAGAGCCCTGGCAAAGTTGTTGAGCGCAAAAAAAACACCCACACCCGCGCCCGCGCCCGCGCCCGCGCCCGCGCCCGCGCGCAAAAACCCCCACCATGCCCTGGCACGGATGTACCAGCACCTATTTCCCCCCAACACGGCGCCTTTTTTTTTGGCTCAAAAACTTTGCCCCAGCTCTTCATGCTGTCTCCACTGCTATTGTGGCTCACAAAAAATGCACTGAGAAGGGGCAAGAGGTGCAAGCTCTGAGAGGGTATTTGGATGCAGGAGGAAGTAGAGAAGAGGATGCTGGCTCAGGGAGGGGGCTCCAGGATGGAGAGTGTTGGGGTCAGGTAGAGGGTTGGGGTGCTGAGCAAGCCGCAGGCTTGTGGCTGTGAGAGTGCAGGAGTTTGGGCTGGGATGCATGAGGGGCTCTGGGCAGGGAGGCTGGGAGTATGATGGGCTCAGGACACAGATTTGCAGTGTGTGGATGGTGCAGGACTGTTGTGGCAGAAGACTGCGGATGTGGGGGTGCAGGAGTTTGGGGATGTGAGAGGCTCAGGACAAGGGGGCCAGTGTATGATAGGCTCAGGTTTGCGGTCGGGGGAGGGGGGCTGCAGGAGTGTTATGATGCTGTGGCCAGATGGGGGCTTGGCTTCAACTGGGGGCTTGTTGGCCAGGCTTCATTTTTAAATAAAATATTATGTCAAACACAAAAGGTTTCAGCGTAGTCTTTATTTATGAGAGGGCCGGGGAACCTGTTTTGAGTCAGGGGTCACTGACTCACAGAAAAGTCAGTCGGGACCACACAAGTGAGATGAAAAAAAAACCAACCGCTCCAAAACCCCCCAAGCCTCATTAATATGGCCCCAACTGTGCTGGTGGGGGCAGGGCACAGGGTGCTGGTGGGTGCTGGGACAGGGTACGTATGGGGGGGGGGGAGGTCTGGCCAGGAGGAGGGGACAGAAATAGCAGGGGCCAATACCTGGGGATCCCGGGTCTCAGGAAGCATGCTGGCTGCTTTTCCCCTCCCCTCCCACAGGCACCCTCCCTGCTCTAACCCAATCCCCCTCCCCTTCCCCTTCCCCTTCCCCTTCCCCTTCCCCAGAGCCAGAGCCAGAGCCAGAGCCAGAGCCAGAGCCAGAGCCAGACTCGCGCGCGCGCACCCACACACACACACACACACCCCCTCTCTAACCTAATCCTCCTCCTCTTCCCCAGAGCCAGGCACAGACACACATACACCCCAACCCAATCCCCCTCCCCTTCCCCAGAGCCAGGCACACCTCCCCAACCCAATTCCCCTCCCCTCCACCCAGGCACCAGCCCCCTTCTATACCAATCCCCCTCCCCCACCAACCTAATTCTCGGGTCCCGGAGGTGGAGCCGCCAGTACAGCCACACGCATTTCTCTTCAGGTGCTGGGGCACGTGCGCTGAGCAGCTGGCCTTGAGACGTGCTGGTTGGGACGCTATGCACACTGCCCCCCCCCCAAACCCAATCCCTGTCCTTTCCCTTTCCCTCCCCTCCCCCAGACTAGAGCCAGGCACTCCCCTCTTCCCTGCTCTAACTTAATTCTCGGGTCCCGGAGCCGCCGCTGCTACAGCTGTGCGTCTCTCTCCAGGCGCTGGGGTGCATGTGTGCTCAGCAGCCGGCGCGCCATGTGCACCCCTCCCCGCCCTATCTCAATCCCCCTCCCCCACTAACCTTATGCCCAGGTCCCAGAGCCGCCGCTGGCACCACTGCCTGCGCTCAGCGGCTGGCTGCTAGCATGTGCAGGCTGGGACGCTGTGTGCCACCCGGCCTGCATGTGCAGGATATGACGTAGTGCGCAGGGGGCTGTGGGCACGTATGCAACTCACAGTGGCCCGGCCATGAGAGCGGCTGACCTGGGCGGTTCTGGGTTCGTCCCAGTTCCATCAGGAGTCACAATATTTTCTTGCGGCTCGTGAGCTGTGGGTTGGCCACCCCTGTTCTAAGCAGTAAGAGTTAGGGCCACCAAATTTGGTATGCAGCTTCGTCTTATCCTAACTCAAAGTAAGGTCAGGATTTGGTTGTGCCAGGAAAATGGGGATGTGCCTGGAAGAGGATTGAGTGTCAAAACTATACAGAAATGAGACAGAATTTCCAGGCAGGTAAAAGAGACTGCCTGGGGGGAGGAAGGACTGCCCCAGCCCTGAGCCTCCCACTCTCAAGGCACCCTTTAGGGAGGGTAGGAAGAGGGGGAGCTGAAGCCCTACTCCTCCCCAATTTGTACGGGAACATTGCTGACTATTCCCTTGAGGGGAAAGTGCATAATTTGCTACATTCCTCATTCTGGCTGGGAAGCGCAGGAAAAAGACAAACCTGGACCTGTTCCATCCAGGGGTCATACACTCCTCCCAGAGTAGTGTCCACTGGAGCTGCAACGGGCATGGAGAGATGCTTCTCATCTAGCCCCAAGCTGCTACAATAATAGAGGGGGCTGAGATAATCCTCTCTGTCCCCAGGACAGCCCGCATACTGAACCCCTCATTCCCAGACCACACCACAGCAATGATTTAAATGAAGAAAAACAAAAATTGAGTTAAGGACCCAAGCAATGCAATGTAAATCTTCTAGTATCTTCATAAATTATTTAGAAAACAGCACAGAAAATACACTTAAAGTTAGTGGAAACCAAACTTGAAGAGGTTACAAGTGCTTTCAAGGACAGGGTTAGAATTCAAAATGATCTTGACAAACTAGAGAAATGGTCTGGAATAAACAGGATGAAATTCAATAATGACAAATGCAAAGTACACCATTTAGGAAGGAGCAATCAATTGCACTAATACAAAATGGGAAATGATTACCTAGAAAGGAGTACTGCAGAAAAGGATCTGCGGGTTGTAATAGGTCACAAAATAAATTTTAAAAGGCAACAATGTAATACCATTACAAAAAAATCAAACATCATTCTAGGGTGTATTAGCAGGAGTATTGTACACAATCAAGTACTTCTTCCATTCTACTCTGTGATAATTAGACCTTAACTGGAGTAAGGTGTCCAAGTCTAGGCCCCACATTTCAGGAAAGGTGTGGGAAAATTGGAAAAGGTTCAGAGGAGAGCAGTAAATATGATTAAAGGTCAAGAAAATGACCTATGAAAAAAGAGCGAGCAAGTTAGGTTTAAGTCTGGAGAGGAGAAGATTGAGGGGGACCATGATAAAAGACTCTTCAAGTATGTATATTATAAAGAAGGTAATAAATTGCTCTCTGTGTCCACTGAAGACAGGACAAGAAGTAATTGTTTAAATTACAGCAAGGGATATTTTGGTTAGACATTAGGAAAAACTTCCTAAACTGTAAGGCTATGTCTACACTGGAGGCTTTTGCCGGCAGAGAGTATGCTAATGTGTGTTCATTAGCAACTTCTCACGCTTCATTTGCATATTCTCTGCCTGAGGCTTTTTGCACAAGAGGTTTTTGTTCAAAAACAAGCAGTGTAGACGGATCCGTTTTGTGCAAGATCCTTATGCCTCAAAAAAGGCAGAACCAAGTTTTATATCTACACCATCACCAAGAGAGACTTGCCTAACCTGCTGTTAAAAGTCTTCAATGATGGAGATTCCACAATTTATTCCAATGCTTAACCATCCTGACAAATTAGGAAGTTTTTCCTAATGTTGATCCCTAAATTGCCCTTCCTGCAATTTAAGCCCATTGCTTTTTGCCCTGTCCTCAGAGGTTAATATTTTACCTCCCTCAACATGGTAACAATCTTTTATGTAGTAGGAAACTTATGTCCCCCCTCAGTCTTCTCCTTTCCAGACTAAACAAATCAAATTGTTCCCAATCTTCCCTCATAGGTCACATTTTCTTGACCTTTAATTATTTTTCGTACTCTTCTTTTGCCTTTCTCCAATTGTCCATATATTTCCGTAAATGTTCAGAACTGGACACAATTGAGCCTAATCAGCATGGAGTAGAGAGGAATTACATCTCACTTCTTAAGTGCAACACTCCTGCTATTTAATATGTCATGGAATGAGGTTTGTTTGTTTTGTTTTTTGCAACAGTATTACACTGTTGACTTACATTTAACTTGTGATCCACTATGTCTATGGGTCCTTTTCTGCACTAGTCTTTCCGAGGCAGGAGTGGAAATGGGAAGGGACAAAGTGGAGTACTTTGCGTTTGTCCTTAGTCTTATTGAAATTCGTTCTATTTACTTAAAACTATTTCTCCAGTTTATCCACATCATTTTGAATTTTAATCCTATCTTCAAGAGCACTTGCAACCTTTACACCTTACATCATCTGCATACCATTATTTAAATAATTCATGAAGATATTAAATAGAACCAGACCCAGAACTGATCCCTGCCAGACCTCACTTACCATGCCCTTCCAACTTGACTGACTCTATGCTCTTAGAATGGTTTTCCAACAAGGTATGCACCCACATTATAGTAGATCAATCTAAGTTGTATTCCCTCGTCATTGTAACCCTTCCCTCTTGGGATCCTGCCCAATAACTTAGCAGCAGCAACAGAAGGAGGGGAGTTGGGTGGGTAGGGCTGCTGATGGTGGAAAGCCAGCATTCTCCCAAGCATTGAGACGTCTAGCATCACTTTTTGCAGATCAAAGGACATCCCTCTAAGTGTGCCACAAAGTCTGGCAGAGGAAGCACCATGCCTGCTCAGCAAAGCAAGGGACCTGGTAAAGGCTATTCTGGCAGGCATTAGAAAGCACCCTCCAGGCTCCCCATAACACAAACCTGCTGCCAGCAGCTGGATGGTGACTGCCAGCAGAACAAGAGGATGCAACAGGGAGGGAGAGTGGTCCTTTCAGCCCAATGAGAGGGGGCAGATGCTGGAGACCAGGTTTCCCAAACTGATCAAAGGAAGCAGAATATCAACTGTGGGGAGCACTGATGGTACCAGCAGTGCAACCATCCACCACAGGGACATATGGGGAAGAAAACTGAGGTAGGGTAGCAATGGTGGATAGAGGTCCCCCTGTCTCAGTCTCCCCCACTTTCCTTCACATGGGTGAAATCACTGGAGCAAAATCCTTGTATGGGGCTGTGACATTCTGTATCACATGTTCCCCAACACCGGTCTGGGGTTGCCACTATATCTGTATCAACATCTAGTGGGCTATCACTCACTTAAGCAGCCATTCTTCAGCGATGGGGAGGTGCAAATAAAGAATTTACATTTTCTTTTAGAAACCCTTCAAACCTCACTTAGCCAGTGCGGGATAAACCTCAAAGAGAGGAAGAGGGTATCATAATAAGGGACAATGACCTCCACCTCACCTCTCCATCTCTACTTAAGGCAGCCAGATTGTTCAAAGACAAAAGACTTTGTTAAACTGGGAGAGCGGTCCAGATCTGCAGGTTTTCCAGCCAGTACATACTGCTATAAGATTTTGTGAGACAAAACTCCTTTTTTGCTTTTTATTTAAACTTACTAGGGAGCTGAGCCCCCTGCTCACTACGCTCGCCAACCCCACTCTGTCAGCCGCAGCTGGATTGTCGCCTCTCCCCCTCGCCTTGCTGCAGCAGGAGGGGGGCCATGACCAGCCCTTTCTGCAGCCAGATGGGGACTGAACCATGGGGCCAGACCCAGGATTGGGGCTGGGGACAGGACGTTGCAGACAGATTGGAGCTGGGTCCCAACTGGGGCCTTGCTGGCCAGACTTCATTTTAAATAAAGCACAATATTATGTCCAACACAAAAAGGTTTCAACATTGTCTTTATGGCATTGTCTTTGGGTCGGGGGCCACTGACCCACAGAAAAATCAGTCGGGAACCACACAAGTGAGAAGGAAAAAAAAGCCCCTCCAAAAATCCCCAACTCTCACTGTTGTGGCCCCCAACTGAAACATCTCACTCCTCTGGTGCTCCAGCCCCATGCAGGTGGAGGGGGAGGACTGGGGTCCAAGGCTTCAGGCCACATTAACTCTTCTGGGGTTCCAGGGTTAGTGGATTTTGTGGGCCCCCTAGGCTCTGGGCCAAAAATGAGAGGTTCAGTGTGTGGGAAAGGGCTGCCAATGAGCGGGAGAGGGACAGGGGTGCTGGAGGTTGGGTGCAGGCAGGACTGAGGGTGCGAGGTCTGGGTGCAGGAGCAGGCTGAGGGTAGGGTGTCTGACCAGGGGAAGGGTACAGGAGTGGGCTGGGAATGTGGGATTTGGGGGGACGAGTGAAGAGGTTTGGGGAAGGAGCAGGGTTGGAGTAAATGTCTGGCCAAGAGGGAGTGGGCAGGAGAAGGGTGGAGGCAGGGTATCTGGCCGGAGGGAGGGGACAGGAATAGGCTGAGGGTGTGGGGTCTTGGCAGGGGGGTGCGTGTGGGGGCTGGGAGTCTAGGGTCATGGCACCCTGGAGTGTGGGAGCCTGCTGAAGCTCCCTCTGGGCTGGGGCCACCTGAAAGTTTGCAGCCATAGCTGAGTGGGTAGGACCCTTGGGAGGTGGAATCTTCCCAGGCTGGGCTGCCAGGTGGCCTTGCTGGTCCCCAAACAGTGCCCGGGGCAGGAAGCCCATGCAAGGGTGGAGCCTGCGGACGTAGATGACGTATGACGTCATTCTATCATCCCGCAGGAATTTTATTTATTTATATATATATATATATATAGAGAGAGAGAGAGAGAGAGAGAGAGAGAGAGAGAGAGAGAGATTAGCCTTGGAAAAGATCAGGAATTTGCTTATAAAAAGGTTAAACTTGCAAACTACTGTCAAAAAAGCCGTTTCCTGAATTTCTGTCGTCTGTATTGTTACAGACATACTTGCTGACAAGCATTTTGAAATAAATTACCAAAATAATTGAAATTCATATGATATATTGTGTTACTTTGACAAATAAAATATGCAGAAATTTAAAATATTGTGTGCAGAATTTACTTTTGGTGCAAAATTTCCCTAGAAATAAAATCAGCTATGGGTGAGGAGGAGGGAGCCAACCGAACAGGCAGAGGAAGGCAGATGCAGTCTGTCAGCTGAGGCAGGACAACTACAAGCTTGCAACAGACTCTCTGCTGCAGCAATCTGAAAAGAGGTGAGTGGAGGCAGGCTAGCAGATGGCAGTCAGCAGGAGCAGCAGTGGGGGAAGGTTCTATGATGCCTCCCCACTCTGAAGCAGCAACAGAAGCCCAGGAACAGCCTTCCTCAGCAGCAATGACAAGCTCTGCCCACAGTCACTGGTGTAGCAGGAATGAGCCACAGGACTATAGAAAGGGAAAAGATGGCATCATGACTAAGGAAGAGGAATGATGTCTAGTAAAGACATGGCCTAAACGGAAGATGGATGCTGCTGTGATCAATCTTCCTGAATTCGATTCAGTGAGTCTACTTAAGACTCACTAAATCAAACTCAGAGGGTGCCCCCATTGGTGTCCAGTACTCCTGCTTCTGCAAGGAGTAAGGAAAGCTGATGGGAGATTTTGCTCCCGTCAGTCTCCTGCTGTGCGGCCAGCATAGAAACTCGAAACAAGGTACATTGGCTCCAGCTACGTAATTAACATAGCTGGAGTTGTGTATCTTGTGTATCTTGATTCAGCGTTCCCTTTTAGAGAACTGTATTCTATTCCTGCCTCTGTGGCAAAGTGCCTGTGTGATGCTGGGTAATTCATCCAAACCGGGGGTGGGGAACCGCTGAACCACAGAAAAATCACACAAGTGAGAAGAAAAAAACCCCACCAAAAACACGAACACAAAACAAATCCTCACTGATGTGGCCCCTGATTGAGAAAGAGAAAGACACTCCCCACATTCCCCTCACACACCAGAGCTCAGTGGGGCCTAGGCTAGTAGAAGTTGTGTGCTCGAGCCTCACAGGGAGGTGGTGGTGGGTTGGAGTGCCAGAGTGGGGTCCCCAATGCTGAGGAGATGCAGGGAAGCTGGAAGCCGCATCCGGATGCAGGAAAGCTGGAAGCCGCATCCGGCCCCTGGGCCTTAGGTTCCCCACCCCTCATCTAAACCATAAATGTACGTTCCTCATTTTTGATTCCCAACTTGAAACCCCTAATGTTGAATTTGCAAAAGTATTAAGTGCTTATAGTTGCAAATGAAATCAATGGAACCTGTACTGTGAATAAAAAATAATAAAAAAGACTACCACACAATGATAAATATTGTGAGGAAAAATAAAACAAAAAAACCCAACAAACAAACCAAACACTATGTTTTAGGGATGTGAATGGTTAACTGGTTAGCACCACACTTACCAGGTGATGCTTACCAGTTACAGTTAACTGGTGAACCAGCCAGGCTGGAACAACCGATGACTCCAACTCAGCCAAAGAAGTCCCCTCCCAGAGCGGGCCTGACCTGGACAGAGCAGCCCCCGTCCACGGTGGGGCGACCACGCCCATTGTGCCATGCCATGGGCGGAGGGCATTTCAGTTTGGCCACAGACTTTTCCAGCTGCTTCCATTCTGGAAGAGCCTTTCACCAACAGGCATGGCTAGCTACACGTCACAGTGTAGACATAGCCTAATTTTCACTGTGGCTTGTAGCTACACATACTACATGTCACTAGTGGTGGCATGTATTGTGTAAAATGTAATTGAAGACCCTCTGGGATATTTGGGTACTTTTATACATTCCTGAATATTGCTCCTTTTGTATTTAAAAGCCCCCTTTCCCTTTAAAGTACTATAATCTGTAGTGAGGCTTACTACTATGTAATGTATTGAATTTTTATTAAGTGTGACACCGTCTCCACAGTGCTGCCTTCCCCCTGACACTGCTGCCTCTGTAGGTGCGAAGCAGCACCTGTCCGCGGCAGCTCGGACTGGCTGTGGGCAGAGGCTGCTCCAGCAGCAGCCGTTGTCAACAGCCAGCCTGAGCCGTCGCAAATAAGAACTGCTGGACCTGATGCCAGCCAGGACTGAGCAGCCGCACCTCACACTGGTCCATAACCGCTGTGGCTCTGCATTTTAAATGTAGTACGAGCTGGGCGCCGTGCCAGGACCTGGACCTATCCTGATGCATCTCTGCCTTTTAAATGTAGCATTTAAAAGGCACAGCTGCAGCAGTCCCAAAGCCGGCACGAGCCAGGATTGCTCAGTCCCAGCTTGCAGTGGCTCTAGGAGGTACCCCTATTGTAGCTCTGCAGAGCGCCTCCCCTTACTAATTGTGTAGTTGATACATATTGTATTGACTATATGATTAGCCAAATACCCGCTCCTTAACATCCTCAGTAACTACTCAAAAAACTCAAGTCAAACCAAAAAAACCCCAAAACAAAAAATAAAACCCACCATTCTTCCAAAGTAATTTACCGTAAACTACTAAATATTAATGAAGGTCTGATTTTTATCTTCCTTATGTATTTTACAGCAGTATAATTCCACTGATCACTTCTGATTTACACTGGTATAAAAGAGATAAGACTATCTTATGTCTTACTTTAGTTACAGAACCTGTGAATTTTGCAAGCAGTTACAAAATATACTTGAGAGTGACATATTCTAGTAATTTGTGAAAGAGGCACCAAGAAGCTTGGCAAGTTAGAACTTTTTAAAAATCCAAAGAAATAATTCTAAGTCAGTTTTCTATAAGGACCAGATCCATTAAAGATGTCAAGGCATGCACAAATCCCACTGACTTCAATGGGAGTTGTGAAACATGGATTCCCTCACAGCATTTGGTCATAGATTAGCACTAAAATTTAAGATTTGATCTATGATCTTGAGATCCTGAGGTCCTATTTGCCCACGCTCTCAAAGGAGGTGGACACACATACTTATTTCCTTTAATTTTATTAAAATTCTAAATTGTTCCAATTGTTAATTTATTTACCTGAATATACTTGTTGATTAACCTCTTCACAAATGTTTTTATTGAAAAGTTTTAGATGAAATCTTCAGGTTTTTCTTCCAATCCAATTAACTTCACTATGGCATGACAAAAAAATGATTACTCAACTTTTTTGCAATGGTTGTTTCTTCCAGTTGGGTTGCTCATGTCCATTCCATTTTAGGGTGTGTGTGAGTCTACTTGTGCAGCCATCAGAGATTTCTGAGGTAGTTGCACCTGTAGAGTTGCTGCAGTGTCCCCTTGGGTGCCATGCTCATAATCATGGTATATCAGGAGCTGTTGACCCTCTGCCTCCTGTTTCTTCTTGCCAACAAGGATCAAGATTTTTCCACATTGCATTGATTTGTTCATCAAGAGAACATCTCTGGGGAAGGTCCAGAGGAGCCTCAATCTGGTGCACTCTATCTGCAATGATCTGAGTCTCCTAATGATCAGGTGCTAACCAAGGTGTCATTTTGGGAGTGTAGAGCGGGCAGTGGCCATGCACTCCAGGATAAGGCTTGCTTTTCAAAGTACTTGCATTCTATCCATGCCTCTCACCTGGCCGGTGGGGCAGGACTCCAATCCACCACCCTGTGTTCCCCAGGGGAATACCCAATCCCCGAAGCCACTCCAGAGCCCACCCCACCTCCCTACCTTCAGGGTGTCCCTTATCCCGCCTTCCTAATGTAGGAGCCAGCTCCATCTCTGGGGCAGCCTATGATGGCTGGTGAGAGGCATGCATGGAATACAAGTACTTTCCCCTCACTCCCTGATAATCTAGGGAACAGAATGAAAAGCAAGCTGCATCCCGGAGCACACAGCTGCTCTCCTCCACCCTCCTGAAATGGCATCCTTGGTGCTAATGTGGATTTTTCTGTTTAATGCACAGAATTCATTGGTGAAGGTCTAGACTCAAGGTGGACCACTGCATTCCTGCTGGTAGCACGTTTTCAAGCCATGTCATACTAGATCGCCCACATATAGAGCCAACCACTTACCATGACCCACATATGCCTGCATCTGATAGGCCACATGGCTGCAAGCACCTACGTGAAAAAATACTCCCAGACTCTAAGGCTCCTACAAACGTGACTGGCCTTAGTCTATGTTCATAGCAGGCACATAAGAATAGCCATACTAAGTCAGACCAAAGGTACACCTAGCTCAGTATCCTGTCCTCCAACTGTGGCCAATGCCTGGTGCCCCAGAGAGAATGAACAGAACAGGAAATCATAAAGTGATCCCTCCCCTGTAATCCATTCCCAGCTTCTGAAAACCAGAGATTAGAGACAGCATTCCTACACATCATGGCTAATAGCCACTGATGGACGTATCTTCTATGAATGTATCTAGTTCCTTTTTTGAACCCTGTTTAAGCCCTGGTCTTCACAACATTCTCTGTCAAGGAGTTCCACAGGTTGACTGTGCTCTGTGTGTTCCAATACAGCTATCAGCTTTGGTGCCAGGTTGGCATTGATGCTGCTGCTACACCCTTGGGAGCCCAATCATGCTGTTAGGGCCTCTGAGCCCAAGGAGTTGTCTCCTTCCTGCAACCAGGGCATGGCTGTCAAAGACCACTGGAGCAAGTTGTCTAGGGAGGTTGTGGAATCTCCATCATTTGGCCGTTTTTTAAGAGCAGGTTACTCAAACATCTGTCAGGGGAGATTCAGAAGGTGACTGGTACTGCCATGAGTGCAGGGCACTGGACTTGACCTTATGAGGTCCCTTCGAGTTCTAGTATGCTATGATTGTTTCCTGCGCAGCCACTAAGGCATGCCCCCTATAGGGAACATTGCCAGGTACTAACGTTTTGGCAAATATAACAGCATTCCTTTACATGGGTTTCCCCGAGGCACTGCAGACAACTCCTATGCGTTGTTATACAACCAACAGGGCTTTAAAACTTAAGACTGGGTCATGCCCCACTGGAGGCAACTCCACTGAGACACCAACTAAATACTTACAAATACTTAACTACTAACCAGCAAGTATTAAGGGAACAAGACTAAACAGATGAAAAAAACTGCTGACTGCTAGTAGAGCAAGGAATAGAAGTGCTCTGACTGACCACCACAAGCAGTAAGAAGGAAATGAGAGTGTGCAGGGCAGGCGGTGCCTGATATACCATGCCATGAATGTAGCACTCCAGGAGGTGCTATCGCTAGCCTTATGGGTACCACTAAGACAAAAGTCTCAGTCGCGCATGTGAGTACGTGCACACCCTACAATGGAATCGACATGAGCAAATATTCGAAGAAGAACTGGTTAATCAGTCTCTCATTATCAGCTTTTTCTTTTCTTTAGCAAAATGGCTATTGCCAACATTTATTACTGGAACCCTGACAGGACACTACTGTACAGACAGAGATCAGACAGAAGACTTATAGATGTAATACATTTATATTGAAAAAGTCTTCTTGGAGATTTACTGAAATGCTAAGACAGACACAAATATTAGTAGACTCAGGCTTGGTCTATGCTCCAGAGACAGGTCAATGTTATTATGTCAGGGTCTACTCTCAAATGCTGCCTCTGCTGAAGTAAGTGCCCCGCTACACTGACATAACTCCTCCCTCACAAGAGGTGTAGCCTTTATGTTCATGTTGTTAGAGTGATATGGTGTCCATGCGGAGACTGTGTTACTTATTTCACCTGTTGGTCAGTCCTGAATGGAGCTGATAGCTGGCGCCCTACACCACCCAGCACTGACAGCCTGAGCTGTCAGCTCAGTGTGGGCTCCCATCTGGGGCCTACGCCTGGCTGGTAGCTCAGATTGTCCAGTGGCAACAGGTTCCACTCCAGCTGTCAGTGCCCCACTTCAGACAATAGAATTACTCTGGGTAAGGATATACACCACTGACCGAAGGAGCAAGACCAGATATGAACCACTGCTCTAATTACAAAATTGAGTCAAATTGAGAGGGTGGGGGTGGGGTAAAAGAGGGAGTTTGGGGGAAAGAGGGGGCTGGGGAAGTAATGCAAAAAAGGTGAGAGGTTGACTATGCAGCCAAATAGGTGTGTATCAAAACCCTTTTGGCTGGTTGATTATTGTGCTCCCATCTGTGGAAGGGGAATGAACACTGGTGCCCTTCTGGGTTATGATGGAGATTTGTGTTTCCTATGGCAACTATATAGCTCTGGAACTAAGTAAAAGCAGAACACTGATTCACTTTTATATGTAGATGTTGAAGCAGCTATTTAGCTTAAAAATTCTAAGCCAGCAAGTATTCAATATCATGGAGGGGAGAGGTCTCCCTCGGCCCAGCTGTTTTTCTGGAAATCCCAATGAGGTGTTGTCAGTAACTGAGGGGTCACAACAGGGGCTGGAGAAGACTGATTCATGGAGAAGCCAAGGAGCCCCAGAAAGACACAGCTCAGAGCTGTGGGGGAAATAATGAATGAGGGTCTGAGCTGCCAGCAGAAATAGGCACTGGCATTAAAAGCAGCTATTCTGCTGGAGACCCTGAGGGGAGCAAATGTCCCAGGTCTAATGCCCAGGGGTGCTACAGATTACTGAACAGTGTACAGAGCTGCCAGCTTTCCAGCAGTGCCTGCAAACTGGCTGAAATTCCCATTCACATAGAATAATAGGTGCAAAGAAGATTGTGCTGTGATGGGAGAAGGAAGGCAAAGGAGTGGGGAGTAAAGGTAAGTGAACCTTCCCCTGCTCCAGCCTCACTCCTCTCAGCCCCATGATCCCCCCCCAGTCTGATCCCCCTGCATCACCCCATCCCTCTGCAGTGCAACCCCTGCCCCTCTGATCCTTTCCCCGCATCCTCCTTCACTCCCCTCCTGCCCCAACATCCCTGTTCCCCTCAGCGCACACACTGGCAGACCAGCAGTGCTGGGATTCCCAGCCCCTGGGAGCAGCGCTGGGGTGAGCAGGGACAGAGTAACTTCCCTGCCCGGCCCGGCCCTTTGCCTAGGGCTCGCCCCTCATCTACAGGCTGTGCCTCCGGGACTGGGGCAAGCAGAGCCCGGGTCTGGTTCGAGCCCAGCTGGGCACAATGGGGTACTGGGGTACTGGGGAACAGGCTCCCTGGCCCTGCACACACTTCACAGTGAGCAGCACAGCATAGCATGGGCCCCGGTGCCCCATGTATGACCAACCACCCAGCCCCGTCCGCTCCTGGAGCAGAAGGCAGAGCCTATAGCACACGCGTGGGGGGGGGGGTTAACCCCTTAGCTCCCGAGAGCTGCACACCCAGGCTGGGCAGGGGCAGCCCCAGGGACGCAGAGCTCAGTGCAGGGTCTTGCTGGACTGCCACGGCCCCTATGTCATGATGCACACGTGCCTCTCACGCTCTCAGCAGGAAGCCAGAGCTGGTGTCCCAGCCTGCAGCTGTGCAGCAATCCTGAGCCTTGAGCCACAGTACAGGCTCCCCGCTGTGTGGGGGTTAGGGGAGAGGCGGGGCTGAGCTCCCATCTTGTGTGCCACAGAAAATGGCATGCGTGCCATAGGTTGCCAACCCCTGTCCTAGCACTTGCTGCTTTTGTCCACTGCATTCATCATACACACAGAAACAAAATCCAAACTCACTGGATAATCCTTCAGAAGATAATTTACCGGTAAAATTTCCAAAGAATTATACATTTATTTAATTCAGAGGATTGCTTAAACCTTGAATTGTCTAGCTCTTATCTTAAAGACAAGGCTCAAAACATTGTGATAATTTGTGAAATACTCATACTCCCACATAATCTTAGAAGGTTGATATTTTGTTAATGGTCTTATTTATCTATGCCTGCTGAAAATCAGTAAAGCTCCATGTCCATCAGAAAGCTCCGCTAAGTACTAACTCAAAGTAAAATATTAAAATAAAAAAGTTCCCTAATTATACACACTTATAAATATTGCAGTTCTTGGACCCAAAAAGCTTCTCAAAAACAGTTTTCTAAAGAGAAATCAATTTCACACACCATTCGAGATGGGCATTTATGTTCATATGTTAAAAGGCAATTGAACCTCAACAAAATGTTGTCTCGAGCACTTACTTGTAATGTAGTGTCAAAAACAACAAGCTTAGAACTTGTTGGAACTATGTCATAACACTTGTTAGACTTCATGAATCGCATATAGATGTCACTTTCCGATTCTTCAGCTGCTGTAAAAAGAAGGGACACTTTAAAAAGATGCAGAAAAGAAGCATTCCATCAATTTATTCAAGCACCATTTTAAAAGATGGATAGTCCCAAAGCAAACACCTTTGGAACAAACTTAAATTTTGTCATATGGTTTGCAGCTCAGACCAATCTTTCCTCTGATTAGCAACTGAAATTATGATTGGAGACTGACATGTCACATTGATTTAACTGATCAGAATTGCTTTAATAAAACAATAAATGTATCCAAATTTCTTCTGAATGGATGTTTTGAGAGAACTATCCACAACTATCCAAATTTTCTTTGTTTGGCACTAATTTTGCTTTATTCCCATGTTTTCTGGACACTGCTATTTCTCTTACAGGGAACTGAAATACAGTACTAATAAACAAGTTTGGCAACATTATAGGTGTGGCTGATAGCACCACTTGTTAAGGTTGCTTGACACTTCCCATAAGTCAAGTCCTTATTTTCAATTGTTTATAACTTTGACAAAAAACATTTGGGCAGGAATTTTACAGGCTGAATATCTCCCTCAGGCTTTTAAGATTTCAGACAATAAAAGTACAGTCATTCCCAAGAACAAGGCAAAGGCAACACAACGTATTTTTCCACCCATGCTAAATTCTGGTGACATTTCCTAATTGCTCTAGCATTCCCATGATTTGGAAAAGGACTTGCAATTTGGCAGGAATTAAATGTGTCAGATGTGCCTTTTGCCATCCCCACGAAAATCTCGCCAAATCTGTCCAAGTGATAAAAAATGTTGAAAGCAACCACAGTTCATGCATCATCAGTAGAGAACATAAGAATGGCTATAATGCAAGGTTCCCTCTAAGCCATGCAGCAGCAGGGCCCTGCAGCTGCATAATAAGCCCTGCCCAGCCAGGGGCTCAAGGCTCTGCGCATGAAGCTGCCTGTCTGCAGGAAGAGCAATTCTCCCTCAGCGACAGTTGCAGCTACCTGTTGAGGACAGAGCAGCAATTCTCTCCCCAGCCAGTACTCCTCCTCTAATGACACCTCAATCTAGGACAGTTCCTTGTTAGTTTGCAGCTGAAGTCTCTGAAGATTCAGTCCTCACAGCATGCTCAAGCCTTGCAGTTCCTAGGACTGCCCAGACTGTGAATACACCATAAACATGGAGGAACTGAGCATATTCCATCCAGCCCCCAGCTATAGGAGCAAAATTGGATTTTCCCCAAAATGGCTACTTGAGGGCAATGTGGGCTAGGCACTGGAACTGAGAACATGGGGCTTGTTTCTCCCATGTGCTCAATGACACTCAGACAGAGGAGGGTGAGACACCATCTTACATAGGTATGTCAGTACTTCCTCAGATGAAAAATTAGGGAACACAGTTTAAAGAAATTGCCTGGAGATAGGCAGGCTCTGTACGTGGAACTATCTAGGATGACCCTGATAAATTGGATTATCTGAAATGGAATTAAAGTTGATTTCTGTTTGTTGACTCTTAAGTTTAACGTCTGGAACAAATGAACATGTGGATGGCTTCACAGGCCTGTTGAGATCTGCTGTGTGAGTTAATTACCCTGGTTAGGAAATATGGTGATGCAAGAGTGTCTATTCTGAATTTCATCTTCCAAATGTGCTGATATTTATTTTGAAGAGATCTCTTCTATTACTTCAGGAAGTTTGCATTCTTCTCTCTAGAAGTAATGGACCCTTTTGAGATGGGTCCCTGAAAAGGGACAGGGAAGGGACTTTAGATATTGTAGCCCATAGAACTACCTTTTAACATTTTATTTTTCTTAGCAATGATGCAATGAACCTACTTGCCTGTGTCCTGTAATGCATCAGCTTAAGCACAAGGTTTTGCAGCCTATGAATTTTGGCATCGATAAATGGCCCAACAGTCTCCCTAAGTTTTGGGAACCCAGGAATATCTTGCTTAAGGGAGCAGTTTGTACAAAATCATATCAGGCAACTGCAGGAACATTGAACTGATACTAGGCTTGGATATTTTAGGATAGAAAGATTGTAAAATGCTTAACCATGAACTTGCCTTGGTGACAAATTAAAATATATGGTAATAAGCTAAATTGTTAGTACAATAACCTATAGGATAAGGGTATCCCAACATGCAGGGGGAGGAAATGTGATAAGGACAAGAGAGGCTGGGCGTTTGAATAAATGTTCATGACAGCCCCTAGGTCCTGTAGTAGGCCAGACTACAATGCAAGGGGGAGATATGGACCATCAGACTAGTTTGGGGTGCCAGGCCACAGAGCAAGACCTGTGACTTACCCCCAGAGCCCCCAAGGATATGACTATATGCAAAGAACAGTACAAGAGATTTCATTAGATTAACTGTGTATTATTGTTATATCTTTATGTGGTTTGGACCTTGTGTCTTTACTAATTCTGCTGATAAAAAACAACTGAAGTTTTGTTTATCTTTAGTGTGCTATGGCTGTGCAATAGCCATGCAGCTTGTTCCTGTCTAGATGCTGAACTTGACAACCTTGATTCTGGGACTAGAACCCTAAAATCCCCCAGTTCTCTAATTATAATTAATTGGAAATCAATAATAATCACCAAAGAATTGGGCAGCAGCATAGGTACCTCTGAAAACTGGATGGAACCATGTTATTATGTCCATCATCCATTAATCAGCAGTGATAAGGGACCAAACAAATGTGAAACTAGTTAAGACTATTTCTGAAGGAAAGGTCTAGAGCCGTGGTCACCAACCCGTTGACCGGTCAATCCTGGGGGCTTGACCAGTTGATCGCGAGGCTTTTGTGGGGGCCCCTCTTCGCTGCCCCCCCCCCCAAGATGAACGCCGTGCTGACGCTACCTCCAGGGACAATGGAGGTAGCTCGGGCTTCCTGCGGGGTGGGGGGAAGTTCTGCAGCTGCACACGAGGTCCCAGAAGTGCACGGGCTGCTCTCCCTCCCAAACAGTCGGTACAATACCTAAAACACCGGTCTGTTGCGCACCGGGGACTTTATTCCTCTGCTGCCTTCCTGCAGGCAGGGGAAGGAGGGGGGAGGGAGTGGGAGTCCGGAACTGCACCAGCTTTAACTGCTCAGGCAGTGCACGCTGCTGTGGGGAGTGGAGGAGCAAAGCGCACGCTGTTCGAGCAGTTGGAGCTGGTGTGGTCCGGGACTCCCCCTCCCTCCCCCTCCCCCTGCACAGGAAGGCAGCAGGGGAATAAAGTCCCCAGTGCACCAGCTCCAACTGCTCAGGCAATGCGCGTGGCCGTGGGGAGCAGAGGAGCAAAGCGTGCGCTCCCCGAGTAGTTGGAGCTGGCACGGTCCAGGACTCCCCCTCCCTGATACCGCACGGCTGTTTGGAGGACAGGGGAGCAGCCCACGCACTTCCTGGGCCTTGGCACGCAGCTGCAGGTTCCCCAGGTACCAATCTCTGTCCCCTCCCCCCACAAGTACCTTGTCCTCTGCCCCAGGACCCACCAGCACCCATCTGCACACTGCCCCGGCACCCTGTCCCCTGCCCCGGCGCATCCTGTCCCCTGCCCCGGCACCCATTAGCACCCTGCCCCAGCACCCACCGGCACCCTGTCCCCCACTTCAGCACCCTGTTCCCTATCCCAGCACCCTGACCCCACTGGCACCCTGTCCCCTGCCCCCACCAGCACAGTTGGGGCCACATTAGTGAGGCTTGAGGGGTTTGGAGGGGTTGTGTTCTTGTATCTCACTTGTGTGGCCCCGACTGACTTTTCTGTGGGTCAGTGACCCCTGACTCAAAACAGGCTCCCCGCCCCTCTCATAAATAAAGACAATCATAGAATACTGGGAACTGGAAGGGACGTCGAGAGGTCATCGAGTCCAGTCCGCTGTCCTCATGGCAGGACACAGTACTGTCTAGACCATCCCTGATAGATATTTATCTAACCTACTCTTAAATATCTCCAGAGATGGAGATTCCACAACCTCCCTAGGCAATTTATTCCAGTGTCTGACCACCCTGACAGTTAGGAACTTTTTCCTAATGTCCAACCTAAACCTCCCTTGCTGCAGTTTAAGCCCATTGCTTCTTGTTCTATCCTCAGAGGCCAGGAAGAACAATTTTTCTCCCTTCTCCTTGTGACACCCTTTTAGATACCTGAAAACGGCTATCCTGTCCCCTTTCAATCTTCTCTTTTCCAAACTAAACAAGCCCAATTCTTTCAGTCTTCCTTCACAGGTCATGTTCTTTAGATCTTTAATCATTCTTATTGCTCTTCTCTGGACCTTCTCCAATTTCTCCACATCTTTCTTGAAATGTGGTGCCCAGAACTGGACACAATACTCCAGCTGAGGCCTAATCAGCGCAGAGTAGAGCTGAAGAATGACTTCTCATGTCTTGCTCACAACACACCTGTTAATGCATCCTAGAATCATGTTTGCTTTTTTTGCAACAGCGTCACACTGCTGACTCGTATTTAGCTCGTGGTCCACTATAACCCGTAGATCCCTTTCTGCCATACTCTTTCTATATGTGTGAGACTGATTGTTCCTTCCTAAGGGGAGCACTTTGCATTTGTCCTTATTAAACATCATCCTCAGACCATTACTCCAATTTGTCCAGATTTGGTAGCCTCATGGCCACTGGGGACCAAGACTGGGAAGGCCTTCTGCCCAACAATGAGAGCTACAGACCAGCCTGAGTGGGCAAAGACTCTGTCTCAGGACCTTGGAGACTGGCGTGGGCTGGCAGACCAATGACAGGAACCCATTGATCAATGCCTTCCAATGCTCATTCGGTGCTGAGATTCAGAATAGAGCCTGAATCGGGTCCTATGGTCCAAGGAGCTCCATGACCACGAAAATCGATGAGATGGAGATCAGCGCCGATGCTTAAGAAAGATGCCAGCAATCACCTGAGTGAGCTTGGGAGCAGTATCAAGATCTCAAGGAGGCAGGGCACCAGCGACAGTGCCCAGTATAAGGGGCACATGCAGCAATCTGTTCACGCTGAGGCTCTGGCAAACATTACCCTGATCCTTGCCTCCTGCGCCCATAGTCAGGGCAATGGAAGGGTGCATGCAAAGTCTGAGGCGTGAAAGCTTCTCACAGGGGAACGCTGGCAGAATGATGTGTTGGAAGGAGATGGGAACTGCTGGGAGAGAAACACTCAGAAAAGTTCCCAACATGGGCTTACCCTTTTGACTGTGCTACTGCCTGGTGGATGCCAGCAAGGCCAAAACATCCTGTGCTGCCCAAAAGCCTTGTCATGTAAAATGTACCTCCACATGCTGCTACTTGGTGTCACCAGAGTGGGATGGGGAAGGCTGAACCACTCTACCAGAATCTGTCTACAATTCCCATATAAGACATTGGGGAACGTCCCTTTTCCAGGGTCTTCACCTTCCAGACTAGAGACATCAAGGGGGAACAGCGCCACTTTGACGATGGCATCGGTGGCGATTTCTGTACCAACTGAAGTTACAGCACTCAAGACTGAGACCAATGTGGTCTACAGAGTCAGGATTAGTGATGACTCTATTAAGAGTTCCACAAGGTGAATGTCCCTTTCTTTATTTGAAGCTTGAAATATTTGAAAATATGGCACTTCTTGCTAATGTGCCCTCGTCTAAATGCCTCAGGCAGTTGTGCAAGTTGCTACCAGGCATAGGACACTTGCACTCTTGACACAGTTTGAAGCCTGGGAACCAGGGCATGCCTAGTCCCTAGGTTAAATCTCATCCAGGACACTATCAACTTACAAACTACAAAACTAAGAAACTACTGAGAGAACTATACACACTAAGCACAGACAATTTGCAGAAAGAGCAAAATGGCTGAAGCACAGTAGTTCTATTGCAACATTACTGCTGACAAGAAGGGTGCCCCTCCTGGGGTTAGCAGAAATGCTCCCCATGGGTACTGCTGATGGAAAAACTTCTAGCACTGGTGCAAGTGGCGAGCACACACACATAATGTCAAGTGGACATGAGTAATCACTTGAAGAAGCTGCAAAAACAGTTATAGGTTCTCTCAAAAGTATGCAATATGTTTGAATATTTTCATAGCAAAAACTCAAAAGTAGCTTATTTTAATGAAAGGTATAATTGTACTACACTACTTTCAATAGCAAGCTTCCAAAACAGTGTGCCTTAATGGTGTAAAAATTTACCAGAATTTAATATAGCAGAACAGTTGAAACTTATAAAAATTGACCCAAATTCCAGTTACACAGAAATGTACACAAAATCCTGAAGTAAAGTTTAATTTTCCTGATGGTATTGTAAGATGATCCTCATGCAAAGAGGAATCCACGTTAATCAGCTGGTAAACAATCATGCAAACTGTAATTATATAAACTTACTCAGATCTTAAGATCTGCAAATGAAATCATTTGCAAATGAAATGGGAATTCTGGTATTTTAATTTTCAGTCTTAAAAGATATAAAACCTCTGCATACCTCTAATCATCATTAGATAAGGCATTTAGCACTAGTAATCCACAGATATTTAACTAATTATAGTGCATCCCACAGAATTCTTTGTACAGATACAGGATAAATACTTATGGCTTGTGCAGGATTATCTACAACAGACCAACATGGACTGATTTTGTACTGTTTATACAATGCCTAGCACAATGAGGCTCCTGGACCATGAATGGGGCTTCTAGATATCACCACAGTACAAGTAATAACCTCTTGCAGCTAGTACTATGCTTTTTTATATTTATACACTAGTATTCAGTAGTCACAATTCAAGTTTAGTTTGTGGTTCAAAAAATCCTTACATGCAGGAAATCCTTCTGCATGAGGAATATTTTCCACATTTGATTAAAACTTTCAAGAGTTAATTTAATCAAAGAGATCATTCAGTAGCAACAGGTACACAACTGTTATATGTCAAGCATCTCTGACCTTCAAAAGCACATTGTTAATGCTGCCAAATAATAAGAAAATACTTCACATCATTGAAATGTTTATGGGAAGAATTGTACTGGTGGACGTTACACAAATATTTGTGTAACTGATATTTCTAAGCCTACTATTAACTAACTCAATTTTAAAAATTTGACTTCAGATTGAAGCCAATTTTTAACATCTTCTTACTGCTAAGAGTCTTCTCAGCAGTCTAGCTTCTAGTTAATGGGGAATGGGGGTAGGAGTCAAGTTAAAACACTATTCCTAATCCATCAGTCTGGAGAAGTGGACAGAATTTGTGAAGCATTGTAATTAGCAACAGATTTCAGATGTCATGGCTGGGCAACAGGTCGGGGGGAATTTAGCACTCTTTAATCAGTTCCCTCTATAAATCTGGATGGTATTAATCTGAAAATCTTCACTTGAGCACTTAGGTTGAGCCAGTGTTGCAAAGTCACCCAAAGGAAACTTCCCCCAAGATAAGCCAGAACTCTGAAACAACTTCGGGGTTTATGGGTTAAAAATAACCCCTGAATTACATTCTGAAATAGACTAGAAGCCAGTGTGGACATAACATGTTACATAAAAACATAAGAATGGCCATACTAGGTCAGACCAAAGGTCCATCCAGCCCAGTATCCTGTCTGCTGACAGTGGCCAATGCCAGGTGCCCCAGAGGGAGTGAATCGAACAGGTAATGATCAAGCGATCTCTCTCCTGCCATCCATCTCCACCCTCTGACAAACAGAGGTTAGGGACACCATTCCTTACCCATCCTGGCTGATAGCCATTAATGGACTTAACCTCCATGAATTTATCTAGTTCTCTTTTAAACCCTGTTATAGTCCTAGCCTTCACAATCTCCTCAAGCAAGGAGTTCCACAGGTTGACTGTGTGCTGTGTGAAGAACTTTCTTTTATTTGTTTTAAACCTGCTGCCCATTAATTTCATTTGGTGGCCCCTAGTTCTTACATTATAGGAACAAGTAAATAACTTTTCCTTATTCACTTTCTCCTCACCACTCATGATTTTAAATACCTCTATCATATCCCCCCTTAGTCTCCTCTTTGCCAAGCTGAAAAGTCCTAGTCTCTTTAATCTCTCCTCAGATGGGACCTGTTCCAAACCCCTAATCATTTTAGATGCCCTTCTCTGAACCTTTTCTAATGCCAGTATATCTTTTTTGAGATGAGGAGACTGCATCTGTACACAGTATTCAAGATGTGGGCATACCATGAATTTATATAAGGGCAATAAGATATTCTCCGTCCTTTTCTCAATCCCCTTTTTAATGATTCCTAACATCCTGTTTGCTTTTTTGACTGCCGCGGCACACTGCGTGGACATCTTCAGAGAACTATCCACGATGACTCCAAGATCTCTTTTCTGATGTTTGATGAGAGATGCACAGATAAGCAGAACTGAACCCCAAATGTTCAAAAATCATAATCAAGAACACCAAAAGTCATGAGATTAAACTAATGCCAATGTCACACATCTTTGCTTAGACAAGCCCCATGTCATCTGGTTTTAGCAATATTACTCCAAAACTATCCAACGTCCAAAGTAGGGATAGAACTGAGGGAGGCTTTGTCCTCTCTTCCCCCATATACTTACAAAGTTGCCCATGAGACCACTAAATAAATACTTAAGCTTGATCTTTTCGAGCTCTTCAGCAGGAAAGCAGCTTGGTGAAGAGTGAGAATTTGGAAGACTGACAGCCAAAAATGATTGTCCCACCAAAGAACAGAGCATCAGTCTCCCTTATAAGATGTAATAAACGTAAATGTAAACATAAATGTAGCAAATGTAAATGTAGTAAGATAACTATAAGCAGCTTAAAGTTGCCACAAATTGCTGTATGGAGAAGCAGACATGAAATTGGAATTCCAGCACAGCACAAGTGAAGGCACCAAAAACGTCACCATTTCAACTTGTCAGCTGAGCTGGAAGCTAGTAACAAATGGTTTGTCTTCCCAGATTTTATCTAAGGAAATTGACAGGCTACAAAGAAAAAAATTCCAGAGAGGACCTATGAGTGGTCATGCACTGCGATACCAGAATGAATAAAGTTGATGAATTTGAAGAAATTCAGAGAACAGAAAGTAATTAGAGGGAGAGCCAGATTGCCTTATAAGGGAAAAGGTAAAAATATGCACTATTACATGGTAGATGACTTGTGAACTACCAAATATTGTAAGGTAGTAAGCAAAAAAGTCAAAAGCCAAATATTGTCTGTTTAATTTAATGTTTAGTCTTAATATTAAGTCACAATACAGTGGTAATTGAACTATTTTATTAACAACACAAGACTTCTTTACAGTATTTTCTCATTCAATTTTTGTCTAGATGTAGACTCAGACCAGAATTCTGGGCTGTAGACTGAAAGAAAGTCTACCATCACTCTGCCAAAGTTTGCACTGTGGTATTCTTAGAACAAGTTGAAAATAAAGGCCAGTTATAGGCAATGTTGGTTAAGACTGTCATTTTATGTAAGGGGGGGGGGGGGCTTCTGGTATAGCTATTCTGGCAAACCTTTTCTAATAGCCTGAGAGAGGAGGGATAAAAAGCATTGGTTATCTGAAGTAGGTTCTGCAACTTGATAGGAATAAATTTTGTTATGTGCATCAATGCATGTGCGGATTACACCACCAATAGAAACACATGTTGCTGGCTAGGGCCAGCAAGGGCGGGGCCGGATCTAGAGAGAGCAGGGCCCGATTCCGGGGGTGGGGCTGCACACGCGCCGTGCGCCCTGGATGTCATGACACATGCGCCATGCGCCCCGGACGTCACAACGCATGCGCTGTGCGCCCGGGGGGGCCCAAGCATGTGTTGTGCTCCTGGCGCACTGCGCATGCGCCGCTCACCTGGGCACAGGGCCTCACGCCAGGGAATAAGTGGAATCGGCCTAAGGCCGGCCCTGAGCATTGGCACTCTGCCAATCAGTTGGGTGGCATTTGAATCAATCCTGGGTGGCCGCCCAAACGCTCAGCTTACAGGAACACTGTTCTTTAATACTGAATTTGAAAGTCTTTATTTCATAGAACTCAGAAGTCAGCCATTCAGTCTTACAACTGCAGCTCATCCTTCTTACCTAAATAAGCATACCACTTATCTTCCAGGACTGGCTACAAATAGGGGCATGATTATTGAAGAACTGTGCATGTATTCATATTTCTCTCTGCAATGTGTGTGCTGTTTTCCCTGACTTCAGAAGGGACCAATTAGCTTTGTCATAACTACTTATTAGAGCATATTTTAAAGATCAGAATATGATGTCTGTTTTTAGTTTTCTATGATGTTTTACAGAATTTTTTTAAAAGTCTCATTTTTTTTCCTTTTGAGTACTACCTAATGCTCCCTTCCCCCAAAAAATCCTCCACAAACCCACATCCAGGTTCTACTAAGAAATATAATATTCTGTAAGATGGCTTTCCAAGTACAATGGGACCGGTTAATTGCATTAGCTGATGCTAAAGCAAGTTAGCAATAGAACACATTATGGTGTTTTTAAGTGCTGCCTAGAAATACAGTTTTCTGTAGACCAATGTGTCTCAACCAGTGATACGAGTACCCTTAGGGGTACTCACAGGAAGTCTGGAGGGTATGTCAACACAACTGAAAGTTGGAGAAAACTGAATTTTTGTTTTAAGTTTTACAGCGCTTTATTAATTTCGTACTTTTTACACTCAAAAATTTCATTGCCTGCCCAGTTACTATTAAGTTGTTTAAACAAATGTGTTACAATTGTAGAAAAAAAAATTGTGTCTGAAAACTGTAGGTACTGGGGACACTTTTTTTTTTTTTTTTTTTTTTAAAAAGGGGCACTTTATATAAAAAAAAAAAAAAAAAAGAAAAAGGTTGAGCACACTGCTATAGACCATGCCAAGTGTATTTCACTAGACTTTGATTCCATCTATTGTTTCCTACCTCCCAATGCTGTCTGTTCTTCTCTTTGTCTTCTGTTTTTCACAATATCAGGTTAATAACCATTTTGTTCTTTCCTTTCTTCACTCATTTTGCACAAAACTTGGAGACAGTATGATTCAGTAGATAGGTCATCTGATTAACAGTCAGGACATTGGGGTTGTATACAAGATTGCTATTAACCTGGTGTGACTGAACAATTTACTGCATATCTGTACCTCTGTTTCCTCATCTGTGCATTGGTAAAGAGTGCCAGGACATACAAAAGAGACCAAGAAGAATGGCTACTTTTAAATCCATGATTAACCTGCCTGGGCACTCAAGTAGCCATACTTCTACAAAGGAATTTCACAAACCAATTACAGAGAGTGTGTGTGTGTGTGTGCATGCGCGTGTGCAGAATTGACCTTCATATGCAAATTTGACATGGTTTTCTTTGGCCTGAACAAAGACAAGAACTGGATGGCCCATTATAAAACCGGCTTTCATTTCACACTTCACTGACATCAAAAACTAAATATGGGACACTTCCAGCCCACCCAATTACCCTCAATAGCACCAACGCTATGATTGACAAGTAATTTTTCCCTCCTCTCTCTTCTTTTTCTGTTAGAAATTCTGTGTGTCCCCCCCTTTTATTCCCCCACTTGAGGTTGAGCTCATCTGAAGAAATGGGTTTTGCCCAGGAAAGCTCATGATACTATATTTTTATTTATTTATATATATTTATTTTTTAGTCTCTAAGGTACCACAGGACTACTAGTTGTTTTTAAAGTTATAGACTAACACAGCTACCCCTTTGAGACATAATAGCCATACAATATCCTGTCCAGGTGCGCGCACGTGCATGCACACACACACACACACTTGCTCTAAGTTACAAGGCTTTTGAAAACAGAAGAGTAGAGTAATAGGAAGCAGATACAGTATTTTAAAATTCAGTTTCTAGCTTGGGATATAAATTAGGGGGATGTAGTTTTTCCACTGACTAGCCAAACCAAAAATGCCTCCGGACAGCTCACTGGATTGGTAATGAGTACATCACTGATCTTTTGGTTTTCTATAGTGCTGTTGCTATATTAGATAATCAGCTCTAAGCCATCATTTCAAATCCTGCATTTTGGGGAAAACTGCATTAATGGAGTTTGTGAATAGAGATTGAAACTTCAATTGTAGAAAATATTAGGTTGATAGCAGTGACAAGTTTCACATCCACCTATTAAAGAATAACCAACAGTATAAATTTTTTCCTATCAGGGAGCCCCATGACTTTCCCAAAGTCTAATTACTTCAAGCAATGAAAAACTAGGTTTTTTAAAAAGGTGCTTCTCAGAGAAATGCTACTTAAGACTAAGAGGAAGGTCACCAACTACAAAACATTCAAAGATTATGTTAACTGTATATTAATATTAGAAGCCACAATTCTAGTGGATTGTGCTCAACAGTCTGAGTTTGGAGGTCCCCTAAAAGAGCTCCTCACCTGAGAGATGAATTACTTGTGACTAAATATGAAGGGTAGAGTTGAGAAGGAAGGGAACTAGCAGTGAATCTGCCCTCTCCTATACTCCTGTGGGAATTCTGCACCAAAAAAAAATTAAATTATGTATAATTCTGCATAATTTGCTTGCTGAAGTGCAAGCTAGCCTCAAAGCCTTGTCTACATGAAACAGTTGTACTGTTTAACTAACAAAACCAATTTATTTAAACTACTGGAAATCCACACGCAACAGGTAGGTACTTTGGCTTAGATAGGACTGAGGTCCACTGAGAATCCATTTACGTTAGCCCAAAATGAGCCATTTGAAGTGTGACTTTTTAAAGTGATTTCATTAAACCAATGCCAATCACTGTGTAGACACTCTCATTTCAGTTTAACCAATGCAGTCCTCACTAAGGCTACGTCTGGACTGCAAGCCTCTTTCAAAAGAGGCTTTTTTGAAAGATACTTTCGAAAAAGCCTCTTTCGAAAAAGAGCATCTAGACTACAACCAGTACTTTCGAAAAACCAAGCCGCTTTTTCGAAAGAGAGCACCTAGGCAGTCTGGATGCTCTCTTTCGAAAAAGTAGTTTGCATTACATAGCGCCTTTTCTCGAAAGAGCATTCTTCCTCATAAAACGAGGTTTTCCGCGGTCGAAAAAGCTGCCGCTTTCTTTCAATTTACTTTTGACAGAACGCGGCAGCAGTCTAGACACAGGGGAAGGGTTCCCCCCCTCCCCCAAAAAGGCCACTTTTTTCGAAATAACCCTGTAGACTAGACACACCCTAAGATGAGTAGTGTCTTATCCTTAGCTGAACAAGGAAAGTCAGTCTTAAAATGTAAGCTGAAAGGGTATTTTGTTTTACTTCTCCCTGCTTCTTTATGTGTAAGAAGCTCCTGAATGGTTTTTGTATTGTTTTAATGTTTTTTTAAAAACCCTAATAATACAAGGAATGTCATATTTAGTCTTCTCTGGTTTTGCTGGCAAAGTTGGGGACTATACAAATGCTTGTCTCTCTCACACCTTAACTGAATGGACAATGTTGAGTTAAAGATATGCTTTGTTCCCAAGTGCTGATTTAGCACAGAGAATTAACAAAAATTTAAACCAGTATTTAAAGATTTTCTTCTCTCAAATGTTGGACTTCCAGGCTCAAGATCTCAAAATACCTTAATTTCACTAGTTCTCTCCACTGCCCCTATAGTCTTCCAGGGCATATCTAAACCACACCCCTTTTTCGAAAAAGGGATGTAAATTAGACAGATCGAAATTGCAAATGAAGCCGGGATTTGAATTTCCCGTGCTTCATTTGCATAATGGTGGCTGCGCGTTCTTTCAAAAACGGGTATTTCAAAAGTGAATCCGCCCTCTAGATGTGGTTCTTTCGAAAAAACCCTCCTTTTTCGAAAGAACCGTAATGCCTGGAAAAAAAAAAAAAAAAAAAAGAGATTTACCGGTTCGTTCGAAAAAGGGTTTTTTTCCCCCCAAAAGAACAGTGTCTAGACGGCAGTTTTACTTTCAAAAAGCCCTTTTTGAAAGAACGCACGGTCGCCATTATGCAAATGAAGCACGGGAAATTCAAATCCCGGCTTCATTTGCAATTTTGATCTAATTTACATCCCTCTTTTGAAAGAGGGATGTAGTCTAGACATAGCCCCAGAGTAGAAAAGTCATTACCTTCTCATGTTGACGGAAATGAAGGGGAAGTGGTCAGGCCTTCTTTTTACATCACGCAGAACAAGTGGCAAAGGTCCACTTCTCTCTCCTCCCCCTTATGGGAAATCTTTAATACACAAAGTTCTGTTTAGACATGGACTTTCAGAATGTCCATTGGATTGTTTCTGCTTAATACAAAAGACATTTCTGTCTTAAAATTTACCTTCTATTACTTGTAACTTTTAGATTAATCTTTCAATTGAATTAACATATATAATTTCTACATTCCCTCCCCCCCATCACACATACTTTGTGCAATGACAGCATTTTCTTTCAAGTCACTATCACTGTTTCTCTGTGTACAGCATTTCCTTTGCTATTTGAGGCTTTCACATAGAAAAATATTTTACTTACAGTGAAATGTTGTGGAAAAGAAAGGCTGACAGTCTCACCAGGCCTCCGGGCTCTTGTGCATTTCAAAGCAGAAAAGCAGAAGCGCCTGCGTGGAGCCTGGAGTCAGTGGGACTTCCCACTGGCCCGAGCTGCATGCAGAATTCCAACTTTGAAATGCACAAGAGCCCCCGGTGGGCCTCTTGTACATTTCAAAAGAGGAATGTGGAAGTGCCTATTGACTAGTTGAGTAGTCGATGGAAATTCGATCGACTACTCAACTAGTAAGTTAATCGATATTTAACATCCTTACTACCGCTACCAGTCAGGAGCAGCCAGACATAGGCCAGATTTACACTAGACCTGGAAAGTCAGGTTGTTATGCAACTCCAGCTATGTAAAACACATAGCTGGAGTTGGCTTACCTTAAACTGAGCTTGGCGCTGCCTTCACAGAGGGAGGCCGACGGGAGTGAATGTTCGAACTCACAGTCCCAGGTTCAGACTGGAGTAGCAGCATTCGATTTAGTAGGTCTTATGTAGACCCCCTAAACTGAACACTGGAAGATCAATTACAGGCATGGCAAGTGGAGACATAGCCATAAAGAGATGAGCGGGAGAAGAGGCTGTTTTCCTAACAGTGCTATGTCCAGGGGGCCAGGTAAGGAGGCCTGGGAATGGAGCCATAGGTTGCAGACCCCTGTACTAAACACTGGGCACAGGAGGATGTGGTGGAGGCTGAGGCTCGAGAGAACAGAGTGTTCTGTTAGAGATAGACATGGAGAAAAGACTCTTTAGTGCGGAAGGCTCCTATGGCAAAAGACACCTTACATTTTTAGAGGGTAGATGCTGGTGAAACTGCACCTAAAATTTTTAAATGTGTCCTCCTCTATGCTAAGAGCAAAACTGCATCTATAATTAATGGTAAAACCTCTTCTATAGTATGTCTCCCAACGTACACAAGACTTGTAGGTCTCTTCTCTACAAGGTTAGCATGTGGTTTGGGGCACTTAAGGTCAGGGTGGATTTGATTTACAAGTTGATTTAAATCACTAGTCAGGAAGACTTGATTTAAATAATGGTTTTCTACATAAAAGTGCATTCTTGTTGGTTGTCATAACCTTGATACATATGCTTCACTACTCACAGACATGAGTTTCATTTTTAGAAGGTACACACTGTACATTTGTAAACAGTGATTTCTTTTGAAAACTTTTCAGATTCGTTTTACAGATATTTCAGAAAATGACTGATTGTTTGGTTATTTCATTTACCAAAGGTAACTGAAGCAGATATTTATGAAGTCACTGGGAGGTGAACTCTCTCCAATTCAACTGGTTAATCATTAATATTTGGAGGACTGTCTTGCCATGCCATGCCATATTAAGAGAAGAACATCACCAGACAGACTTTAAATTGTTTTATTTAACTAAAAACAACAACATTATGTTTTCTGGATTTTTTTTTTCCAAACAGCAAATATTTTAACAAAACAAGCACATGAATTTTTGAATTTAGTTAAACATTCAAGTTTTTTAAAATCAGGTTTTTTGTTAAAATAATATTTCATTTAACTATTGTAATTAAAAACTAAGAAAACATTAAACTGACTGTCAGCCAGGTCAACATGAGAAACTTAAAATATTGGCTTCTACAGCTAACTCAGTCATCTTCACCTTCGTTTTCCTGTTTGTTCATAACCTGGAAAAGAAAGGAAAAAAACCCCACAAGCTTTCCTGCTTTTTCGAGTCCCAAATGATTTCTCAATTTGGAATGAATTAGTCCAAATATTTTCTCTACACTGGCAGGAGCTACTGCTGTTAAAAAGTGAGATGAGCACTTGAACCGTCTCTGAATCCTAGTGCTTAAGTGACTTACACCAGTTCACTGATGTGACTTTCTTTAGAACATCATCAGCAAACACATATTTCTGGAATGGTTCACCCTTAGCTCTGAAGTTTATTATAGTTGGCAATAGGGAGGGATGATTGCTGGATGCCCATGTCATAGCCAACTCCTCTTCTTCAGCAGTTAAAGTTTGACCCTGGTACTGATTATTGAGAATATCTGCAAGAAAATGAGCTGGAGACAGTGCCTGTCCCATTCGTTTTTAAAAGCTTGTAATTTAACTCTCTCATCACATATTTCTCTTTTTAAGATCTCACTCAGTTCCTTCCAAATTTCAACAAAAATAGCTATTTCCTGCATTTTGTTCATTCTACAGAAATAGGCTTCAGGGCACTTAGCATATGTTCAGAATTTCTCTTAAGCCTAATGTTGAGAACTTTGGCTCTGACAGTGTCATCTATTTTTTCCACGATTTAGTTCAAACTGTCATCAGATTAAGCCAGTTCTCGGTACAATGTTCAAAACAGTCCACTACTGAGTTCCATCACACGTCTTGTGGGAGAGTTAGCTTAGTTCCTCCCACTTTTTTCAAAGCAGCAGCTGCAGAGTGGTTATTACAAAAGTATTTTGCAGTTTCAACAACATTAGCCTTTATTTCTGGAACAATGAAGTCTTTGGCTAAGAGGTGCAGAGGTGCATCAAATAAGCACTGCAACTGTATGTTATTAGCTTGGGACTCTCTTCACTCTTTTCTAAATTTCTTCGCATCTTGGATACATTTGCAGCATTGTCTCTGACCAAGCTGTGTACTAGACAATTGAATTCCCCCTCTCTCCCCCCCAGTTTGTTATAGCTTTTACTGCTACTGGTAAGTATTCTGCTATATCCTGATGTATCAGTTTTTCTGTAAGGAAGACATACCTTTCTTCTGTTGTCACATATGCACATACAACAATATCATTGTAGACATTGCTCCACCCATCAAGACTCAGGTTAACAATTTTACCATCTAGACATTTTGCACACTGCTCAATTTCTCTTTCATACACTTTATCCAGGAATTTACCTGTGACATACGCTCTTCTGGGTGGGAACATATCCTGGTCTTAATGACTGAACCATATTAATGAAGTGTGGGTTCTCAATCATACGTTAAGGAGAGTTTGTTGAAAATAAATTGCCCTGTTTGTTTATGCATCAATTACCTCTCTTTGTAATCTGCTGGTTGTTATTAAAAAAACAACTGATCTATGGTTGTTTCTGGATGATGGATTTGTTTTTCCTTTTTGCTATAGGTGATATACCTGTGGCTATGTGACATACATGATGCGGCTGAAACCCTATTATTGGCAGATCACTCTGAAACTATAGAAAATGATGGTGATTTTGAAAGTGGATAGTCTTCAGAATCCCGTATGTTGAGGATGGATTCTCCTAAACAAAATAAGTCAATGTAGTTATTTAATTATTACCATACTGCTCATTTATTATTACTCACTGCAATCACTGATACTAAGTACTACTTGAAAGGTGAAATTGTGAAAGGAAGATCTGTCTGTTTCAGCTATTTATTTTTTAATCACAACTGCATAAAAAATGATAGTACCATAGAACAACAATATTTTTTGCTCAAACAGGAGAATTCAAGAATAGTCCGGAAGGAAGACAGGCAGTCCTTAAGTATGAAATAAAAAAAAAAAAAAGTTTACCAACCTAAAGATCCTGCATGTTCAGACATGTTCCTTTCATCATCTTCAACACAGCTTCCTCCTGAGAAAGAACACTTCTCAAGATGTTGTTTCATTCGGGCAACCAGGCCTTGCATTTCTTTGTTGCATTGTCTTACCCATAGGTAGAGGAACTTGGTAAGAGACCCAGTTTGGAAATATTTTAATGGCCTGCTGCCATTATAGGTTTTCCCTTTTAGTGAGAGCATGATACAATAGATCTCAAATAAAAGAAGGCTACACTTTGGAATATGCTGCTCAATTTCACTTTTGTTTCTCCTGTCTGTCCCTCCCTTTTCACATTGATCTCCAGACTTCTTCTCCTTGTCTGATCTATTCTGCCCCCAACAGTCTTCTATTCACTGAACTTTTTTTCAAACTTTGCACTTTTTAAGAGAGGTAAGGGATTGATTCTGTGTACACAAGTTTGCAGAGGGACAATAGGATTGAGGTCTGTTAATTCTCACATCTATAGATTATTTAAACATGATTGTTAACAGCAAAAATGTTTTATCACTGGAGACACAAATCCATAGTATAAAGAACTGCAAAACTAAGCATCTCAGATAGTCTAAAATATACTAAGCACTGAGTCTGATTGGGTATATATAAAGATTAACCTAAATCTATACAGAAGACTCTGGAACCCCATGAATAATTGGAACTCATTTACAAAACTTGTCTGAAGTACTACATGAATATATTGTCTCATAATGCAGAATTAAAAGTATATTCCCTATTCCATCATGAGATTTTTGAGCTATAATGTATGTCAGCTAAAACCATCTTTATATACTTTTTCCCCTCAAAAAGCATTATCAAAAAAATCTTAAATAAAAAATGATATTTTTTAATTTTTAAAAACCATTAATTTTTTTTATCCACCCTGTTTAAGGTTGGATACAGTAATTCCTCATTTAACACGTGCCCGCTTAACACGTTTTCGCGATAGCACGATTTTTTTTTAGGGAACTTTTTTGAATTACACGACCGTCCCCAGAATAACACGATTTCCCCAGCCGGCCCATTGCTGGCAGCTGCGCAGGGCTTCCCTCCCTCCCTGCAAAGCGGTGGAGGGTTTGTCGCTCGGCGCACCGTTCCCTGGCGACCCCGCGTCGCCGGACGCAGTGCGGGTCCTGGCAGACCCATCACAGGGGCATACTGCCAACCCAATCCCCCTCCCCTCTCCTCCCCTTCCTTTCCCCAGAGCCAAATACCTCTCCTCCCTGCTGTAACCCAGTCCCTTCTCCCCAACCTTATGTCCCGGTCCCAACAGATACCACCGCTTGAAGCGCAACCCCCAACTTTTCCATTATTTTCAATGGGAAAATTGACCCCGCATAACACGTTTTCACTTTACATGATCATTTTCTGAAACATATCTATAGTGTTAAATGAGGAATTACTGTACTCGCTCCCAGATTCTACACCATTCACTCCAACTAGGCATGTGAAAGGTTAACGGGTGATTCTTACCAGTTCCAGTTAACAAGTGGGGGCTGAGGAAGTTCCCTACCCCTCGGAGGGGTCCCCCTGTGGGGTCCTTCCTGGGCAGTGGCCCTCCAGCCTGGCCAGAGGATTGCTCCAGGCCAGCTGGGCTAGAGCAACCCCCCCCGCCACATCCCCCTTTAATTGATTTACCGGTTAAACATCACATTTAATTGGCTAGCCAATTAAACATGATTTTACATCCTTAACCCCAACCTCCTGCCTCCTACCTCCTGCCTCAGCCCAGAGTCCCTCCCTCCCATGCTCCAAACCCCTCAGCCTTAGCTCGGAGTCTGCACTCAGGTAAGTAGTAATAACTTCAGTATGTTCAACTATTATTAGTTGATGAATTGCTTATTAACTTAAATTGATTTGAATAAAGTTAGAATTTATTAGATACGACAAGGAATGAGTCACTATGTGAAGTCTTGGTGATAAACTGCATGGTTAAAGAAGGGGGAGGGCTAAACATAGGCAGTTTATTTACTAGAGAGAGGATCTATGTACTGAATCATGAGTCAGCAACCTTTCAAAGAACCACCACCTTTTTTTGTTTTTGACCAGAGTATTTTGAGAGCTAGATCACATGCAAAGCTACTTGTACACATACACAAAGATAACTGATATTCAGCAGAATTGGTTATCTGTGGGTACAAGCAGTGTTGCATGAGACGTGGCATTTGAAATGTTTTGGTCAAAGACAAAACCAAAACAAACAAACAAAACGGGGTAATAGATAGATTCTCTCTCTCTCGGGCTCTGAAAGTTAATGAACCTGAGCTAGATTGAACTGGGATGGGGGGGGGGGGAGGAGAGAAGAATTTAGTGCAAATCACCGGCACTATGAGCGCCTATCAGCAAACACTACTTACCAAAAAGGCAGGTGTTTTCTGTGCCACTTAAAGCTGCCGGATTGGATTTAAAGTGAAGTCCCACATAGAATGCGTTACAGTAATCCAATATTAAGATAAAAAAGGCACAAATCACATTGGTCTACACTGGATTAACTCATGATTTTCTAAAATTGTTGATAATTATGTTGGTCCAAAATGCATCTGTGCAATTTTAAAACTCAAAAGGAGTTTGAGAGAGAAATATAGGTGGAGCCAACAGCACTGCCTCTTAGGTTGCCAACGCTTCCCATTATAAAGCAGTTTTCAGCTGTTTATAATGTTTGCCAACCTAACCATTTGAGCTAAAGTTTTCCATATTAGATGCAAGGCTGATTGGGGGGACAGAGGCTGGGGGGGAATTTCAGTCAAAATTGTTCTGCTGTTTCCAATGAAGCCAAGGCAAGAGGGGCCATATTTTTTCACACCCGTCAAAGGGAGCACTGAGATTGTGCTGGGGGCGGGAGCAGTGTGCGAAGCCCTCCCCCCCCCCCTCACAACTCCTCACTGTAAAACAGGGCCTTGCAGCCAGGTTTTCTGAGTGGCATGTACGGGCAGGACAGTCAGGGAGCCTGGCTGAGGCTCCTGTTGCACCCATGGGCTGATCCAGTGGCTTGGTGGGCCAGATCTGGCAAGTGGGCCATATTTTGCCTGGCCCCGATCCAAAAGGTTTAATGTTGATCCACAATAATCAGTAATGGACAAGCTCAGTGATCCTACAGCAGTTGCAAGTGTTACCATGCAACAAACATGGATTCAATTTCTAGATCTGGGCACTTACTTCCTAAGTGAGTAGTGCTCTGGAGGAAAAATGTTTTGTTCCTGGGCCATGGATTGCTTTGCAAAAACCCCTTTGGCCAGTCTAGAAAGGGAACCCTTTCTACCTTTTTGGAATGAAAGGGCAAGCACCGTATGAGCTGATTTAGACAGGACAGCAATATATTTCTTTGTCTACACTTGGGGTATAGTTATAAGATTAAAAACATGACCCCAGTGTTCATTCTGGGCTGTATAAGTACCTCATGGGCACTCACTGTGATGCTGAAGTACAAACAGAGCTCTGTGTCAGCATAAAGCACTTAAAAAAAAAAGTAAATATGAAGCAGTTGAAGAAAGATGCTTGAGTACAGTAAAAGATGTATTAACAACAAGCCTTGTGGATCGGGGGGGAGGGGGAGCAGTAATGAGATACATCTGGACTTTAGTAAGGCTTTTGATATAGTCTTGCATGACCTTATTAACAAACTAGGGAAATACAACCTAAATGGCGCTAGTATACTAGCATAACGGTTTGATAACTACTCTGTGGGAAGGGTTATCCAATGGATCAGAGTCATATTGTAAAGCCATAACAAGTGGGATTCCTTAGGGATCAGTTCTGGGTCCTCTTCTATTCAGTCTTTTCATTAGTGATGTAGATAATGGCATACAGAAGATAGAATTCAAAATGATCTGGACAAACTGAAGAAAAAGTCTGAGATATATAGGATCAATTCAATAAGAACAAATGCAAAGTACTCCACATAGGAAGGAAAAATCAGCTGCACACACAGAAAGTGAAACATTACAGCCTAGGAAGGAGTATTGTAGAAAGAGATCTAGGGGTTACAGTGTACCAGAAGCTAAATATGAGTCTACAAAGTGACACTGTTGGGGGAAAAAAACCAAATCTCATTCTTTGATGTATTACCAGGAGTGTCGTACACCCCACACGATACTTTTGAAAATTTGGGCCATACTAGACTTTTCTGATAAGTATTACCCTATTAATTTAAGGTACCTACTGACAGTTAGCAATGAGTTTTTTATCCTGCATTATACTCTTCCATTATCATCTTCCTTCCACTACATTCTTAGTATGAACACTGCATCACAAGAATTTGTTCCTAGCCTTTAATCTGGGATGAGATAGCGTGAAAAACAACAACTGCAGCTTTGTAAGTAAGTGCTGCCGCTTTATTTTCTTTAAGTTGTGCTGGTGGATAAGCTAGTAAAGAGATGGCTATGAGCTAACACTGCAGCAGAACCAGTTACCCAAGGTAGAGTTACAATGCTGAACCAACCAAAATTACTGCAGATGACAGGTATGTGGTTTAGGGATGTTAAAGACTAATCGACTATCCGATAAGCATTTCCTTATCGGATAGTCTTTTGACTAGTCCATATCCCTCCCCCCTCCCCTTGCTGCCTCTGAGATAAAGGCAGCAAAGAGGGGAGGGGGAGTGGGTACTTTGAAACCCCAAGGTGGCCGCTGCACAGCTGATACGCAGATCAGCTGCCCCCTTAAAACGCCACCTCTGTGCGATTCAAAGAGGCAGCCGTGGAGCCTGGGGTCAGCTGGGGACTTCCCAGCTGACCCTGGGCTTCCCACGGCATTTCCACGCGGCACTTCCCTGGAACCTGGGGTCAACTGAGGAGTCTCCAGCTGATCCGAGGTTCTGGGGAAATGCTGCAGGGAGCCCTGGGTCAGCTGGGAGTCCCCAGCTGACCCCGGTCTCCATTGCCCCTTTGAAATGCATGGAGGCGGCAGTTTCAAAGGGGCGCAGCCGTGCAGGGGCTCTTGTACATTTCAAAGGAGGAATGCAGAAGTGCCTGTTGACTAGTTGACTAATGGATGGAAATTTTAACATCCTTAATATGGTTGATATCTGTAGTGTAAACACCGAGACTAAGATAACTTCTGTAGTCGAATGGAATTTTAGACTATTTGAAGGATGAGGTGAAGAGAATCCTGATTCTCCTGTCTAGATCATGGTACAGTTGCAACCAATAGTGTAAACAGTTATTTCCCCCCCAACCCCTTCCATCTCTTTAACAAAATAAAAACTACCCAGGAACTCAAAGTATGTTGGTAAAAATCTGAGGTTTTTCTGTTAACTTCACAAAAACAAGTTTCTTCTCCTACCTCTAAGCTAGCTTCCTCACTCTCCCCTTTTGCGAAAAGCAAAATAAAACCCCAAGCCTCCTATAGCTTGACACTGATCTCATACAGAAAGCAGTTGGAGAGCAGAGTGGGGTGGGGTGTTTTTTTTTGGGGGGGGGGAGCTGTTTATTTTTGGAGCAGTTATGCAATCCACGATCTATCCTGAAGTTCCATAAGTCAACCCAAAACTGTGAAACAAATAAAGGAATCTACTTTGATGTGACAGCATGTGTGCGAGTTTATTAAGCATATACTCAACATCAGCTTTGTTAATTTTTTCATTGTAACAAGGAACTGGTTGTCCCTGCCTCCCAAAAAAGTAACAGTATGAAATAAGAAAACCTACTTCAGTGATCTTATTTCCATTCGCTGCTAAAAAGAAAATTATCTTGAATTAAAAATATTTTAATAAATCAATGTTCGTTTTCTGAGAGAGAAGACACCATTTAAACAGCATATCCTGCGCTTTCTAGTGATCCACTCTTTTATTCATAATTAAAAGTGTATCTGTTTTCTTACTGTTGTTTAGAAGAGCATTTTGGGCAGATCCAAGCACACCAAATCTTTCTTGGCCCATCTCTTCTTCCTTTCCTACCCTTCTATGTGTATGTTGATGTTCTGGCTATTATGTTTCAGCTCTGCTGCAGCTAATACAAGTGAATGCTTCTTCATGACTGTAAGTAAGAGCAACCAGTACAAGAATTAAAGTAGCATTCTACTGCACAGAAGACAGGATTTGCAACTGACCAAAAAAAAAGCAAAACTAACAACAGAGTCCAGTCACCTGTCCAAAGTGAACAAGCTAGCGAAGGGGATTAAGGGGAAGAGAGAAGAATCAACATTTCTCTCAGGGATAGTTACCGTATTTTGTGTGTTAAGTGTAGCAAGAGTAGGTACACAATTTTCTAATACAAGTGTGATGTGTGAGTTAGTGTCCATTTTACTACAGACCATCCCTTCTGAGAAAACAGATTCTGCAAAGCAACATACCTTCCAAGATAAAAATGAAGTTACAAGAAAGGTTTCATTTCCCCCTTCATTGTAAACAATTAGTTTCAAATAGTGTAAGTTAAATTTCTTTATATTAAAATGCCAGCGAAATTCTCTCATTTGTATAGGTTTTGAAAAGAATCACAAGCAAGATCCATTCTGACATAAGCTCCTCAAAATAGTCTTCTTTCTATTAGACATTCAGTTCCAAAGGAACTGCTGCATAATTTGATATACAAGATAGTTATCCAGTATTGGTGGACACACTATTGGGGAAACTAGCTATATGTGAAACACAGAGCTAGATTCATCTATAAGAGCAGCCAGAAGACAAGTTTCTAATTAAACACATCATTTTAGATATTATACAGACATATATGTGATAAAACTGCATCCATGGCATGAAATCTAATTATATTCTTGAAAGGCCTTTTGTTTCTGAACGACCTTATCACCCACCACATCTCCTCTACCAAATAACCACAAGTAGTTTTCTCTCCTCCTTTTCTCCCTTCCTTAACATTACTATAAGTGTAATCACAGCAACAGAGAAAGACTGAAGTAAAAAAATATATACATTGTAAACATTTACATAGGCATTCACTGTCTTTGGGCTTCTATGTGAATTGTCTTCGCATATGAAGACATATTGTGACAATGAAAACAAAACCCACAAGTGTGTACGGACTGTTAGTTTTATCAAAATTTTCTAGACTGAAATACTCTGCACAAACCTTTGCCACCTGTTTTACTTATAAAACATTTTTAATACCCATGCTTTGATCACTGTCCTTTCAGCCAAACATTAGATGGGTTCCCTACAAAGACAGCATTTCCCAGCAAATGCCTCTGAATGAGGCCAGCATTTACTATTAAGCAAGCAATGTACTTGCCACCAATGGAGGAACATATTGCCCTGACATATGCCAAAACCAAAATACAAAAATTGAAGCCAAACACTCAAACCCATATATCAATTTAAAAGAAGATCCACATACCTCTTCAGTTTTATGGAGGAAAATAAAGTTCCAAGAAATACCACAATTAAATAAATTTGAGAACAGTGAAAATGTCTGGCAGTGATGACTCAGCTCATATTTAATTATCTGACATGTGCACTGGAAAATAAATTATTCTACCACAGTAATCCGTACTATCTTGTATAAATGACAATGTTTGTTTAGGACTAGACATCTGTTTCAACATATTATGAAATACTATTATTAAAGCAGACAGTAAACAAATGTAAAGGTGATTTACATTTCCCCCAAATTGAATGTTTGTAGCAAATCAATAAGATAAGGTTAGGACAGTCTCTGCACATTACAGTTTAACTCTCCAACTTAAAGAGGAAGTCAACTAAGTAGATGAAAGGCAGAGACTGAATTCCTTGCATCAAATATTGTTGTTAAATAAGTTTCACTGGAGCAGCAGATTTTATTGCTCTGGTGAGGATTCACCAAGACAAAAAAAAGGCATGAATCCATTCAACTAGCCTACCTTTTGCTTTAAAAATTATAGAGCAAGAGAGCTCAGAAAAGCAGTCAAATCAGTAGGATTCAAGAAAACCCTTTAAGAGTCATAAAGGAATTTAAGATGAAGTGTGTCTGCTACAGTCCACAGCAGTACCAACTACAGAAAGGAATAGTTGCGAAGCAGAACATCTGATTAGCATATTGGTTTATGAATTTTTTTTACTAGAATGACTCAGGCTATTATTTTCAAAGTTTTTAAAGATATAGGACTACATGGTCTGCAAATAAATATACACCAAACTGTTACCAACCCAGTAAGATTCAGTCCATGAAGTTTTAGCTACTTTAAAATATTAAAACATGAACATTAGATTTGTTTGGCCATTCACTATGAAGATGATTTAGGCAATTATGTTTAAAAATGTCTATCTTAAGTTTTCAACACCCTACTCTCCAAAAAGACAAGTTCATATATCTGCTCAAAATTATGGAAAAGAATAAACTTCTTTATAAAAACTATTTAGTGTTTGCAAGGAATATGCAAGTCAGGAGCTTATCTCCTAAGTCAGTGTTTCCCAAATGGTGTTGTGTGGAACCCCGGGGGTTCTGCAAAGTGAAAATAGGGGTTCCGCAAGAAAATTCCAGTACAACCTGAATTATTGTAATGGAATGGAATTTTCATTTATTTATGAATTTTATTGAAGACAATTTTCATTTGTGTTTGCCATGATAAGTGTCCATATGTAATGCCAGCTTAGCCAGAGAGTGGGGACGATGATGTCACTACTCAGCACTGCACACGCAGTCAGTCAGGGGTGCTGCAAAATTATTTCGAGTTCAAAAAGGTTCCGTGGCCAAATAAAATTGGGAAACACTGTCCTAAGTTAACTATTAGTTAGCCTTCTAATTAACAGCTAAAATATGAAGCAGCATCAAAGAAAAGTTTTTCCTGTTACATGCCAGCTCTGCTTTCCCCTTGATATTTTTATACCCACTGCCTCTTCTTGTTTTCCCTTCCTCCCATTTTTTTCTTCTCCCTTATTTATTTTAGTTCTAGACATCCAACACTCTGGTCATCTGAAGTAGTGGGCTGTGCACATGAAAGCTCATGATACCATCTACATGTTTTGTTAGTCTTTAAAGTGCTACCAGACTATTTGTTGTTTTTTAAGTTTATCCTGTACAGACTAACTGGGCTACCCCTCCGAAGAAAATAAATCAGTTGTTGAAATGACTTTCTGCTAATATAGTCCCACCGGTATAATATTCCCAATTTTGTGATCTTTCATCTGTCATTTATACCTTGAGGGCAAGGTCTGAAGTACATGTGATCAACAGGACACACAAAAGTTTTTTAAAAGCAAAACAAAACACACAAAACCCCCCACAACGTGCCAAGGCTTTCTTCCTCCTCTCCCTCCGCACATGTAAAGCTGGGCTCAGCGATAACTGGGAGAACCGCTCAAGGCTCCAGCACTGGGGAGGGTGACGAAAAGCGGCATTTGCCCGCTTGTGGTATCTGCCGTGAAGCGCCCAGCGACCAGCCGGGACTGGTCGGTAGGAAGAGATCGCCCCACGTCCCGCATGAGCAGAACCGAGCATGGGGGCAGGGGCGGCTGCAACGCAACCTTTACAAGGGCAGCAGGGTGCCGGGCAGCGGGGGGGGGAGGGGCCTTTGGGGCAGGAGCCGCCAGCGGGGGTGCGCGCAGCGCTGGAGAGACCGGGCTCGTCTGTCCCGGCTCCCTTCCCCCCACGGGGCGTCTCGGTCTGGCTCCCCGCGCGTGAGGGCCAGCAGCGAGCCCTGGAGCCAGCGGCAGGCAGCAGCGCCGGAGCGAAGGGAGGAGTGTCTGTCTATCTGTCAGTCGCTGCTGCGCAGCGGGCGCCTCCGACTTACCTTCATCTTCGAGCTCTAGTTTCTCCAGCATCCCTTCGGAGGCGGCCGGGGGCTGAGGGGAAGCCGGAGCCGCCGCAGCTACTGCTGCCGCCGCCGCCTGCGGAAGGAGAAAGCGGAGAAGGGGATCAGCATCCAGGCGCGGACTCACCGGACCCGCGGCGGCATCAGCCTCAGCCCGGCGTGGCAGACAGCGAGCCGGTCTGAGGGAGGGGAGTGGCTGTCGGGCGGCTGCTAGCCCAAGGGAAACGAGGAGGCGGGGGGGGGGGGCTGCCCCTCCGCCTGGTGGGGCTCGAGTCACACACACGGGGGGGGGAGAGGGGGGAGGAGACGGGACCGCCTCCTGCCCCCCGGAGGCTGCTCCCAGCCCATTAACCCTATACACGGATCCCGGCTAGGGCTCTGTCCTTACAGAGGCCGCAGGCCAATGACGTAGAAGGTCTCGGGTCTCCTCGGCAGTCTTCAATTCGGCGAGCCGCCGTTTACGGCCGTTGGATTCCACAGGCAGCCAAAAGAATCTTTAGATGAGAAAGTTCCATCCCTTCCCCCTCCCTGGGCCCCGACTAGAATTTGGAACTTTCCATTTTGCTGCAATCAAGCCGCCAGCTCTGCACAGGAGGGAAGGTAACTACCATTCACTCTTGGCGGGGTGGGGGCGATGATTGTGCTATTGCAACCCTGCAAGCCGGGTCGAACCACCCACCTTTCCCAGTCCATTCTGCAAGGCCGGGGCGGGGTATTAGAGCTGCCATTTTTCACACAGGCGGGGTAACCTGGGAAGAGGAAACCCCTCCCCTGTCAGCCGGTGTTGGTATTGTCCGATGTATTCACCTGCTGAGGCAGCGGTGAAAGCAGCCAGTCCCACTGCGCTCTAGTAAGGGAGGTTGGATCCCATCTCCCCCCCTCGGCAAGGGTCAGCCACCTTCACGAGACGTGTGTTTCCTCAGGCTGCAGTGCAGACTAACCACAGCCAAAAGCCACCGGTCCCCGCTCTCTGGGATGTGCCACAGACCCTGGGATGCCTGGACACCCCCCCCCACTCCAAACATGCCTCTCACACCTACGGTAGCCCCAGTCTCCCAGGATAGCGAGGCTATGTCTACACTGGCGGCTTCTTGCGCAAGAACATCTAGCGCAAGGGTTCTTGTGCAAGAAGTCTTGTGCAGGAACACGTCCACACTGCCATGTGCAAGATGTGCTTTTGCGCAAGAGCATCCATGGCAATGTGGATGTTCTCTTGCGCAAGAAAGCTCTGATGGCCATTTTAGCCATAGGGCTTTCCTGCGCAAGAAACCCCTGCTGCGCGTCCACACTGCCCTCTTGCGCAAGAGAGCTTACCCCTGTTAGAAAAGAGCGTAGCTCTTGCGCGCAAAGCCCTCTCTACCCACGCCTTTACTGTAAATCTTCTTGCGCAAGAGCAGGTGGGCAGTGTGGATGCTCTGTGGAAGAACAGACATTCTTGCGCAATAACCTGCCAGTGTAGACATAGCCTGAGGGTCGGAGCCTCGCTGAGACCCTGTGAGACCAACTAGAACCACCATTAAAAGGGGCCCACAATATTCAGCAAGTCCCAGCATGCAGTGGTCTAGCTTGATGTGAGGGGCCAGGTTGCACTGTGTGTCAGACTGTTGTCTGTACAGGCCCCATTTCTCTGAAGTAAAGATAAAAGGGAGTGTCCTTGGTCCTACTCTGTATGCTTTAGATGGAAGTGCTGGAGTAAATGAAACAGTAAGGAGCATGGCAACCAGATTTTGGAGCAATGGTAACAAATGGAATACCTTTCATGCTCCTGGCAAAGGACTGTATTTGTAGAATTGGCTCTTGGGCAGCATTTGGGCCCCCTGCACTGAAGTCAGTCTGTTTTCTTGATTGGTTCTGCTACAGTATGTGCTAAGGCAGCGGTTCTCAAGCTTTTTGGGCTCCGGAGCCCTTTACATATGTAAAAATTTATGTGGAGCCCCAGCGGTCCACTGATTGTATATGTTGTACCTATCGATGTTTCCAGTTTGTCAGCCTTGCGGAGCCCCTGGAGATGTCTTGCGGAGCCCTGGGGCTCTGCGGAGCACAGTTTGAGAAACACTGTACTAAGGTATGTTAATGACCCAGTATAAAATATATTAAGAAAGTTCTTATTTTACCTCCATATTTCTAAGTCTGTTCATATACCGTACACTTTTTAAAGTAAGGATAATTATCCACTGGAAAAGTTTACCTAGGTATAGGATAGATTCTTCATCATTTAAAATCTTTAAATCCAGATTGGATATTTTCTCCATTAAATGCTCTGGCACCCAATCAAATGTTATGATCTTGATGGAGAAATAAATGGGTGAATGAATATGGCTTTTATTATGAATAAGGATTGGCTAGATGATCATAATGAGCCTTTCTGGCCCTATAGTCTATAATTTTTAAAAAATGAATAGCCTGAAGTTGCTAGTCACCAAAGTGTAGATGTCGTAGAAGTGTCCAGCATGAATCTCATTGGTTGAAACAGGGTAACGTAAATAAAGTTTACAGTATCAATTTCCTGAACTAGGATACACATTTTTGTCACCCAAAATCACTGACTGCTCACAACTGGCAAAGACAAGTCTAGTGCCACAGAGTTCTTCTCTTATGAAATCTCTCCTACTTTAAGGTGGTTACCTAACTCTTTCTGCCTCTTCCTGGGAATTCTCTTCATAGTTCTTAATGAGTATCACTGTTCAATCTCTACTCTCTTACTGCCTTTTCCTTGGACAGCTACTGAGACATTTGTCTGAAGGGCTCAGAAGAAACCCAGCTATTGGCTGCTGCAGAGCTTTTAAGGAAGAAGCATTCCTTCTCCTTAGAAGCAGGTTCTCTGACCACTGCTGAGCCATGGCAGCAAATTCTAGTGGACAGAGCATGGTGCTTCAAAGGAAGTATAGCAACCATGTAGAGACTACTAAATTTTGCTTGGATCCCAATCACTGGCCTTGGCTGTTGAAGGTTAAGAAGTCTTCCAAGGAGAAGATGGACAGAAGACTAAGGCATTCAATATTTCTTGCTTTGTAGCTGAATAAAATGCACAAAAAATAGAGAATACCACAAACGTGTGTGTTAGTGAGAAGTAATGGTTGGGAAGGGATTACAGAACCGTAAAAATTCTAGCACAGTGCTGCTGCTGCCATCAAGAGGCAGTGCACTGCAGCTCCAAATAAGGAAAACATCTTGGGATGATGAATGACTGTATTCCACCCCTCAACAAACCCCTTCCAGTGATAACTAATATGAACCCTCACTTGCTCGGGAAGTAGGAGTGTCCCATTCTTGGTCACAAGAAAATATACTTGTGTGTTTTTGTAATGGTGAATTATTAATGTATGCCTCAGTGAGGCTGTGTCTACACAGCAATATATTTTGGAATAAAATACCATAGTTTGCATCTACACAGCAAGCAGTTATTTTGACAATGTCAAAATAATGTCGAGCTGGAGGACTTCTTACTCTGACTTCTATAATCCTCATTTTACAAGGAGTAAGGGAAGTCGAAGGAAGAATGCTCTAACTTGGATTTCCTGCTGCGTAGGCAGTGCCAAAAGCCAAAATAAGCTATTATGACTTAAGCTATGCAATTGATGTAGCTCAAGATGTGTAGCTTATTTTGGCATTAGCCCTGCTGTGTAGATGTGCCCTGAATATTGTAGATGATCAGCCATATAAACCTCCAATTTTGCATACCTTGAGTAGCAATACTGGTATTACTTCAGAACATCCACAGCATTTTAATTAACACTCTTTATTTGGGTTGTACTTAGCTCCTATACAGTTTTCCTTTGATATCAGTTATCTTGATAATCATCAGAGTTAACATACTTCCTTCAAAAAATGTTTTGTTTTAAAAAAAATACTATCGAAAGTGTCACCCCGACTCAAACAGATAACTCAGTGCCTATCGTGGCCTTACTAGGTCTGTGGGAAGCCATCACAGCTCCAGCTGGTGAGGAGCTGTGAAAATGCTGAGTGGAGAAGCAAGGTCAAGGAGGGGGCACATTTCTCCCTACCCCGTAGCAAATGACACCCTCTGTTTGGAAGAACAAAAAGTAAACATGTCAAAATGAAGAACACCACTGAAATATCTTAAAATTATAGATTACCTTAAAGGGAGTAAAAGACTGTCAAATAAGGTTGCCATCTCAGAGTTATAAAAAACAGGACATCTTGGATGAGCCTGTAAAACTGGGCAGCTGACATTGCATACTGAGCACCCTTGTAAACTTCCTAAGACAACTATAAAAAAAAATTGGAGGGGAGAGGGGGTTGATTCTGGCAAAACTTGGACAGGTGGCAATTCTACTAAAAAAGTAAAATTTCCAATAAAAATATCACATTTCAGAAGTATTTTCTTGTGACCAAGAATCAGATAATACTGATGTGACTGAAGTAGTAATAAAGCACTTGTTTGCAGGATGGATGAGAGACTGAAATAAATCTTGGATTTTTTTGTTAAAAAGGGTGAAAATCTTGCTATATTTTTAAGAAATGTGCATCTATCCATCCACTTGTTCAAATATGCCTCCTAAACGGTAAGAGCTAGAACCACCAAATTTGGTATGCAGCTTTATCTTACCCTAACTTAAAGTAAGCCCAGGATTCGGTTGTGCCAGGATAATGACATGTGCATGGAATGTGATTGTTTTGTATCAAATGGAAAGGGAGGGGTGTGATAGGAGGGACAGTTATACTCACTCATGACCACAGGGGGGCACCATGTCCTCCACCCCAGTCCAGCCCCAAGGAGCAGCTGCCAGCCTATGCCTCTCCTTTCCACTCTGTGAGCAGCTGCCAGATGTCCTGCATCTCCTCCCGCTTGAGGAGAAGCTAGCAAGCAGCCTGTGTAACTCTCAAAGCCCTGTGCTAGCCCCAGGGAGAAGCTGGCAGAAGGCCTGCACAGCCCCCGCTGCCCTGGGCTGGGCCTGAGGAGAAACCAGCAGGCGGACACCCTCCCCCCGCCCCCAGCTGAGAAGCTGGCAAGCGGGGTGCATGGCCCCTGCCACCCTGAGTAGAAGCCGATGGTCAGCTTCATCTCCTGCCCTGAGCCCTTCATCACTTCCTCTGAGCCTCTGCTTCTCTCAACCCTGTGCGCTGACTCCTGCACCTCCCACACTGCCAGTCCCCTGCCTTGAAGAACCAATACAAGGCCAGATAAATCTTCTAGTTATATGTAATTGGAAGTTCAAAAGTGTATTAGTGACATAGGGATGTTAAAATTAATCAACTAATCAAATAGTCGATGGAATTTCCATCGACTATTCCGTTAGTCGATAAGGGCGCTTCCACTTTGAAATGTAGCAAGAGCCTACCCGGATTGAAATGCCGCATGGAGCCTGGCACCAGCGGAGGACTCTTGTATATTTCAAAGGTGGAACACCACTGCTGCACCCTTGCCCCATTCCACAGAGCTGGAGCTGGGAGGAACAGGCTTGTAAGCTGGCTCCCACCAGCACCCCCTCCTCACTGTCTCTTTCTAATAGAGGCAGTGGGGGGAGGGGGGAGGGACACGACTGGTTGACCAGTGTGTCGACTCTCCGATAAGGTTTTGCTTATCGGATAGTTGACTAGTCGATTAGTCGCTTACATCCCTAAAGTGACATATGAGTATCATATGGTATGTTTCTAGCAAGGTCCCGTAGGGATTGGTTCTTGACCCTGTGCTACTGAAACATTTTCATTAGTGACCTGGAGTAAAACACAAAATAATCACTGATAAAGTTTGCAGATGACACAGAACTTAGGGAAACAGTAAATGAGGACAGGTCATTAATAAAGACTTAACTGGATCACTTGATAAGCTATGTATGCATTTTAATACAGCTACATATAAATGTATACGTCTAGGAACAAAGAAACATAGTCTATAGATACATGATGGGGGTCACTGTCTTGTCAAGCAGTGATTGAAAAAGATTTGGGGGTTGTGGTGAATAATCAGCTGAGCAGCAGTTCCCGGTGTGATACTATATCTGAGGGCTAGTGCAATCCTTGATGCATAAGCAGGAAAATTTTAAGAGGAGTTGAGAGGTTATTTTATGTGTATGGAACAGGTGTAGCTACTGCTACAATACTGTCTCCAGTTTTGGTGCCCACAATTCAAGAAGGATATAAATAAATTGAATTAAAAAAAACAACAAATAGGCACACGAAAGCTCATGATACCATCTACATGTTTTGCTAGTCTTTAAAGTACTACTAGACTATTTGTTGTTTTTTTAAGTTTATCCTGTACAGACTAACTTGGCTATCCCCCTGAAGCTTATAAATAAATTGGTGAGGGTTCACAGAAGAGCCATGAGAATAATTAAAAGATTTTAAAAAATGTTTTAGGAGGACATTCTGAAAGAAGTTCAAACTATTTAGCTTAACAAGAAGAAGGTTCCAGAGTGACAATTAAATTTTGTTAGTACTGTGAGAAATCTAATTCCACACAAGGTCCTGTGCTTCTGGGTAGTAGTAAGCTGAGTATTTGCTCTCCTTATCTGGGAAAAACAGCAACTCCCAGTCCAATTGCTCACCTTAGTGGCACATTGCAGTTCTCCCTCTAATCCTGATACCTCCGTGCAAGCTGTGGTATGATTTAGCCACTCATCATCAGAATAGTAGGGGGAAGGAAAGGGTAAAAATCTCTTAGTATTTTGTGGCCTCTTCTGACTTTGAGGCAGTCAGACCTGATTTCTTAACTTAGCCTCTCTCCTTCTAGCATGGGTTTGTTGTCCACTGACTTCTGAACCCAAATGAGCTGCTCCCAGGGGTGAAAGTAATATAACTTTCTTATGGGTACTGTCCTATCACCAGGGCTCGACAAATAATGTAAACTACTCGCCCGTGGCGAGTAGATTACAACCCGGAAGAGCCGGCGCAGAGCGATCTGCGCATACGCAGAACCGCACGAAAGGCGAGTGGGGCTCACCACCACTTGGCGAGCCCTGCATATCACAACCTGCTACCCTTGGGAGGAGCTCAAGGAAGGGGTGGGGCTTTTGCGATATGATAGTACCAGTAACAAATTTAAATATGGGATGTAGTGTAGCGATGTGAAAGTATAATCACGTAATCCATTAACCAATATGGCTTGGCTTATCGGCTAATATGCACCATTAAACACAGGCTGTATCGGAGGCAGCAGTGAGGGACAGCAGGGGGGAGCTAGCTCCCGCCCTGCACTGTGGGTGCAGGTAATCATGTAACCATTGAGATTTTCAGTAGTTACACGTCTACCCAATTACCCACTTTTTATCATCCCTGTGGGGGGAGGGAATCAGAGAACAATTAACTATTGGAGAAACTTAGCAAGATCACAGCGGATTCTCCATCACTGATAATTTTTAAAATTAACATTGAGATTTTATCCAAAAAGATATGATCTATTAATTATTTTGGGGAAGTTCTTTGGCCTCTGTTGTACAGAAAGGCAGATTAAATGATCACAGTAGTCCCTTATGGCTTTGGAATATATCAATCTATTACAGTAAAATAGATGTTTGGAAAAAATGGCCAGATTAAAATTGTGCTTTTTTTTTAATACACCACACATTAAGCTACTAATTATACATGCTTTTTTAAAAAAAAAAAATCAGGTTTGTAGCTTAAAACTTGGCACACATGCGCTGAAAGTACACAATGCATTTCACCTGCTATAGCACATAAGACATTTATACCCAAATCATTTGCCAGCAAACCTTACAAACCTCATTGCAGGATCAGTGTGTTAATTTTTTGGTACAGAAAACTGTATCCAAGCTGAGAATATTAAGACAAATTCAATGTAATTTAAAGATAATTTTAACCTCTGCTAATATTTGCTAGTATCTTACTCAACACTGTGTTGCAGATAGCACAATGATGTTTTGATAAAACAGCTATAAACACTTTTGTATTGCTCATAAATGCAATAGAAACTGAGAATCTCCATCTTTGCAATGGAAACTCCATCTTTCAGTCACCCACTGTGAGCTAGCCTAACAGTATACTAGCATGCTAATATTCTGAGATCAATGAACTACATCAGTACAATATGAGTCATTAAGGTCTAGGAGAAAAATCTGTCCTACCCCAGACAGACTGTAACTCCCATTACATTGCTATGATATGACACATATAGTATAAACTAGTCTATACTTACTGTACCTAGTATAGATGAAGGTGCTATTAGAAACATTTTATATATAAAGATCTGTCTACACTAGGAATTAAACGTATGGGCTGTGTCTAGACTGGCATGATTTTGCGCAAAAGCTTGCCAGCTGTCTACACTGGCCGCTTGAATTTGCGCAAGAGCGCTGACGTTCTTATGTAAGAAATCAGTGCTTCTTGCGCAAATACTTTGGACGCTCCCGTTTGGGTAAAAGTCCTTTTGCAAAAAAGCTTTTGCGCAAAAGGGCCAGTGTAGACAGCTCAGATTTGTTTTGCGCAAAAAAAAAAAGCCCCGATCGCGAAAATGGCGATCGGAGCTTTCTTGCGCAAAACCGTGTCTAGATTGGCACGGATGCTTTTGCGCAAAAAGTGTGCAAAAGCGTCCATGCCAATCTAGATGTGCTTTTGCGCAAATACTTTTAACGGAAAAACTTTTCCGATAAAAGTATTTGCGCAAAATCATGCCAGTCTAGACGTAGCCATGATGTTAGAATATGTTAGATAACATGCTTGAAATCTACTATAGACAAGGCAGTGCATACTTGAACATGCATGAAGATAATTGAGTTAAAGCCTAAACTCCCCATAGGTTAATCACATATCAAAGGCATAGTGTGCCAGGTTCACATTAGACTTTTCAAATGTTTTAGAATATGTCTCTCTCAAGTGGATCTCTTCAGCCACAGCCACCATAAAACTGAGTAAATTCTTTACCTCTCAGGGCACAGACCCATGGTCTCTTGAAACTAAAGGAGGCCTACTGCCTGAACATGTTGACTACCATGTTCTAATACATCTTTAATTCTAATCTAGAGACAAGATTAAAAGATATTACAATGTTAACACATTTGGGTTTTAAAAATAATTTAAAACTTTAGAGGCTCTGAGCCAGATTCTTCATTATGCTGCAGCCCCTTCTCCTTTGATCTATTTTTATTGTGTAAACAGTGCTTTTGACATACATACTGGTATCTTTCTGGTACACTGATTTCTTAAAACAGTTGTTGTCCATTATTGCAAAACAAAACTTAGTAGTTTTGTACCAACATGAAATAATGGATAGTTGGTTTATCCTTGAAAATATATATATTTTTGAAAATTGAGCATTTTCCTTTTATGTTATGTTACAACTCAGAAGTTATTAAATGTCTTAAAAGCAGGCGTTTACAACCAGAATGCTGACATGCTTTGTGGAGACATAGTAAAAACAAACAACTGAAGGTTAACAGAATAGCAAAAATCATAAAAAGATGTAATAAAAGAATTTGGGGAAGGGAAAAGCTTAAATTGTAGTAGCAAATTGCTTACTTTAAATCACTGTTTTCTTTCTGTAATGTTTTAACATTAAAGTTAATATGAGCTATTCATATTCTGAAGGGGAAAATCTATCCCCTGAATTTCATATATACTTTTAATTAATATATTAAAGCAATACTTTAATCTCAACTGCACTTTACATGTTTTGATTCCTCAAGCACCTCTTTGATGAATATAACTATGTCTTATTCCAACTTCTCAGATGACCAAATTTAAGCAGGGAGGGTTTGATTTTCACAAGACTATAGAGGAAGTCAATGAAAGGGCTGGAAATAGAATTAGAGAGGTCTTGTTTCCCAGGCCTGTTCTCGGGCCAAACCGCCCTGCCAATCTACGTATTGCTGTGCTGGAAACACTGTTTTCATTTCCAATGTCATGCCCCAAGTGGAGAACATCATTGAGATAAATTAAGTAGGGGGAAACAGGATAGGAAGGAGCAAGTACCTAATGCTGCTAAACAGTGTCCCCTTAAGTCAATTGAAGATCACTCACTGGCTTTGAGGAAATCACATTTAGTCTTGCTTAGGTAGCAGATGCAATATAGGATCTCAGTTGGGAAGCACCCAGAAGCTCTGAGAGAGACATACTGAAAGGTAAACCTAAAACACTAGAAAGGCCAAAAAGCTGTATTGTTTATCATCCAAAATCTAGCTGATTTCAGTAATAGTTTTGGTTGTGCAAAACATTTTATCTTAGGCCCTAAATGTATGAGTGACAATTTCAGACTTGATATGTAAAGCAATCCATAATATGCATAAAAAAGAAAACCCGAAATGTTAAAGAGGGTGGCAGTGAAAAATAACGTATTCAATACATTCCTCTCTACCACCTGTCCTTTCACATTCATTATCACCGTGGCCCACTGGAGTCTTCCAGGTTTTCTTGGTCTTCATGCAAATATTACCATTTGGGGGTAAGACTGAACTAGGGATGTTAAATATCGGTTAACTGAATAATCGAGTAACCTCAAGAATTCTTATTGGTTAGTCGACTATTCTATAGGCCCTGGAGGTGGGGCCAGCAGCCAGTGCACTCCAGCCTCAAGCCTAAGGAACCCCCTGCCACTCCACACTGCTGCTTCTGTATCAGAGGCAGCAGCACAGGGTGGCAGCAGCCCCTGTCTAGAGTGGATCTGAGTTCCTGGACCTGGTGCAAGCCAGAACTGAGCTGGGCTGCCTGCCGGCCGGCTCCTAATACACTTTAAATACAGAGCCGCAGCAGAGGTAGGTCCTGGACCTGTTTCAAGCCAGGACTGAGACGGACTGCTGGCCAGCCTGCTAAAAATTTTATTGGCAAGTGGGGGGGGGCAGGGGGAGAATGCGTGTAGTCTATAGAATTAACCTATAAGCATTTGCTTATCAGTTAATCGGTTAATGGACTATGCTATTACATCCCTAGACTGAACCCTTAATTATACATGATATAAAAACATTAATAAGATTATTTAAAAGTTCAACCAGTCAAAAATGTGAACCCCCCAATATTATTTTTTTTTGTAAAAGACTTAACAGTTGTCTTTCATAAGAGGATGCAGCCTATCAAATTTCTACTAGTTTGTTTTGTTTTTTCCACCTTAGAACAGGTTGAACCTCAGCCTTATAATTGAAGACTTGCTTCATCTTAACTATTAAGAGAACTCATTTCTCTATATTAATACACTGACTAAAACGTATTAGTGCTATTTGCACTCTTACATTTTCAGCTCTTAATCACTTTAATAGTCACATGGAAAAATAGCAGTTAGATTTAAAAACAAACCAAAATGGACACTTCTACTCAAACCCATATGTGCTTTTAACCACTAGTATGTACCCAATAAATTTAACCAGACATCCCAGAATTTAAAAATCAGAATGAATCTTTTAAATTAATTGTTTTTCAAGAGTTGATGGAGAATTAATTAAAATTGGACATCAGTTATTTTCCTCAGGCGCCAAGACACTGTTTCTACACAGATGGAAGGATCCCAGCGTACTTACAACTAACAACTGGGAACTTGGCATGCAGAACCAGTTCCATCACCTCAACTCCCATGGGACTCTGAGTGTAATGATCATCTGCCTATGCAGATTTGATTTCAGAATCAAGGATTAAGTGACCAATTAATGATTTATAGAGACCAATGGATAATGCTTACTTGCTTTTCATAGGAAATGAAAGAGTACAACCAAGCCACATTTTAGCAAAGCATTAAACCATTCTTAAACCTATCCATATTCAGAAATGCATTTAAGCACATTCAATTTAAATTCATGCTTAAGTGCAAGCCTGAAGTTAAGCTGGTACTTACATGCTTTTCTAAATAGGGAGGGACTGCTGAATCAGGGCCCCCATGCAGAAGAATATAATAACTAGAAACCAGATTCTGGTGTAAAACTGTAATAATGTCATTCAAGTCTATGAATCTAAAAATATTCTCAAAGGGTGAAAACAGTTGTAGAGTGTGTGAGTATTGCCATGAGTAGTTTTCTTGGTATAGCTTTTTCCATTAATACTGAACCCAATGGAGAGAGTGGCCAAAATCTCACTGACCTTAATGGGACCTGGATTTCCCCCCATGGGATTATTGTAGTGGTTGCTAAATTTCATAGGGACTTCTAATAGAGGTTATTTAATATTTTGTGGATTACAGATTTTTGAACTGGGTGCAGTACAGTGTGTATATTACAAAACTCAGTTGACTATTAAAATAAGTAAACTTATTACATATGTTCGCCAGTGTTCACACTAACACATTTATATCAAACAGAGATGGGATAAAACGGAGGTTTTAGCAAGAGCTCATTTTCTCTGTTCTTGCCTAGAACCAACAGGGGTAGTGTGGCTTTAAACCCTCAATGTTTAAGGTAATTTATATATAGTTTTGGATATCTCTAGAAATAGAATTTTTAGGTTTGGCATGTAAATTCTAATAGAATATTTTGAATGTTTCCTACATAAGAATGGGTTCAATCACTTTCTGCAAATAAACACATTGTTGCCTTTTTTGCCAGAAAACCAGCTTTCATTTTAAATAAAAATATTCTAAAGCAAGTTGTGTTTGAGTAATATAAAAAGTTACATATTAACTTGCAATTACTGGGTAAAGATTCAGAAAAACTTTGTTTCATGCAGATTTGTAGTTTGCAACAGATTTACCAAAGTATTGCAAGAAAAGTCTTAGCTGTCCTTCATTTTAAAAAAGGGCGTTCCCAGACATGCATCAAAAGATGTTTGTTTAAAACATTTCCACTATTCATTTCTTCCTAAGCAGAAAAGGCAATGCCATTAGTGTTACTGTTATGCTTGCGGAGCCAGTTGTACAACTGATAGTTTAAAGTTTAATGTCGTTGCAAGTACTTCAAAGAAGAAAAAATAACCCTTACTTTCTGATGCTTAATAGATTGGAGAGCACAAGAAGGAATTCCCATCTAAATGCAAATCAAGGCACAACCATCTTGAATGCACAAATAGTTACAAATGGTAATTTTCCCACCATTTGCTAATGTTTTGTGCTACAATTATAGTCTTACACAACTGGAGTGTTTAACAGCTATTCTCTTCAGAATGCAACAATGCATATTTTAATTCTTCTAGTCATATAAATAGGCCCAACATATTCTTATTCTGTAGCAATTTGTTTAAACAGATTTAATTTAAAACATTGTTATTCCTTGTTTCTGGATTAATTAGTCTTGCTCCAGAAATGCATAAAGACTAAAGGGTTCAGAAAAGAAAAAGGGTTAGATCTGCTTGCTGAATTGGGAACAAAAGCTCCTATTTGTTGTTTGCTAGAGTGTAAACTGTATAGAACTGATTTTCATAGTTTATTAGCAGCCTGGTGCACTGGATGTACTAATGCTGAGGTTAGCATTATGTTGTGGATCCTTACTCTTCCCCATACAAAAATGGGAGCTGCATGTAATGGTAAAATGATACACTGGGCACATACATTTCAATTACAGAGGGCAATCTGCCAGAGTGAAAAAGGCTGGACACAAGCTCCTCAGCACACTCAAACCCTGAAGGGAAGATGAATGGGTGATTTTGCACAGAATAGCTGTGCAAGAAGTGTGGTGTTTCCAATAAAGGGTCTCTCTGTCAATATACAAAAAGCCAGATTTCACAGGGAGAGCTTATTTCATGGTTCATAACATGTTTTTCATGACAGAAAATTTGGTAGGGCCCTTGAAATTGATAACAAATTAAGAACAGGGTCCCAGTTTGACAGTATCAGTCTGTTGCCTTCCAGCAAAGGCCAGGCCTAATTCAGTGCTTCCCCAGAGAGTAGACTAATTTCCAGGTCTGCCTTGGCCGGGTCAGAAGTGTATGTCGGGGGACAAAGTAAGAACTGAAGGCACTACTGATTCATACATTCCTAGAAACTAGGGATGTTAAAATGTGTGTATTTATGTAATTGTGTAACTGTTGAAAAATTCAGTGGTTATACGTTTACACATGGGGAGGTGGCTGCCCCTATATCACTGGGATAAGCCTAGGCTCATCGCTGTGTACACTGTCACATTTCTACTAGAAACATGATTACCATAAACCATTCTCGCAAGGATAACAAGAAACACTACTTGGGATGGACTCTGTGGGTCATGGCCAAAGCATTGTATTCTCAGTGCAGTGCTGGCTTACCTGCTCCCACAACAGTTGATTCTCTCAGCAATTGCACAACTTAAGCCTATTGTGCTTGGCTGGCAGCCTGCCCTCTCAGCCAAGGCTGGTACTTCTTGGGACCAAGGTTGGCAATTGGCCTCATCCATGTTTCTTTCTTGGGTCAATCTCTTAGGATAATGATCCACACAAATCGTGGGGGCTGGGATATAGGTGCTGGGTCTAGAGGTTGGAGCAGGGATCAGAGGTGGGGAGCGAGCCAAGGATTAGAGCTGGAATCAGAATGAGTTGAGAACCTGGAACAGGTCAGGAAAGTAGAAACAAATGCAAGAAAGCAGTAACCAGGAGTCAGGTAGCTGGCAGGTGGAGCCCAGATGTGTGGACAGCTTTCTGTCTCTCTGAAGTTTAAATAGGAACCCTTGGTCTATCAGAGGTCCCTCCAATCAGAGCTCAGGAGAGGCCTACCTGGTGCAGTTTCAGGTTTCATGTCTTCACTCATCCGGTTAGTAGCAAGACACTCAGAAGGAGCTGGAGGTGATCATTGATTGGGAACCCCATAGACCTCGGTTCAAGATAGGAATATAAAAGTATAATTGTTTAAATGGTTAACTGATAAGCCTGGGCTTACCGGTTACCGTAAATGGTTATATGCAGGCCGTTGCCACCCCCGCACTGCTAAGGCTGATACAGAGGCTCAGGGGCTGGGAGTCAGTAGGCATGCTCAAGGTGGAAGCAGCAGTGGGGGGAGAGGGTGGGCTGGGAGCCCGCAGCCCTTCCCCTCACTGCTGCTTCTGCCACCTCTCCCCCACCCGCCCACCTGAGGCTGCTTACTCCCAGCCTGTGTGGGCTCAGAGCCAGCAACTCCGCAGGACTGGAGCAGCCCCTGCCCATGGCATGGAGTTGCTCCAGCCTGGGGGGAAGGGAGAGGTTGTCATGCCAGCCGAGCGGGCTAGAACGGCTCCCCTTCCCCTCCCCCATCCATCCTTGTATTATCAGTTAACTGGTTAAACTTAATGTTTAGCCAGTTAACTAATTAAATGGGATTTTACATCCCTAGTACTAACTGCTAATTATTAGCTACTTACAAAAAAGAGAGGGGAAAACTCACTGATACAGTAACCACAAGGAAAACTTAACACTGAACTTCAAGTCAGGTCTCAGGTATTGAAATGGAACTGAGGAGGGTTGGGGCAGTACTGTCCTTATGTCATCATGGGAGAGGCAACGAGGAGGTGCACAGCACATATGTCGCCCTGCTGGGTACTGATAGAGAAAGCCACCTGGCTTCAGTGTACTGAGAACATGTGCAGCTGATTAGAATACACATCTGTAACTAAAGAACTCATATTCCAAGCTAATGTGCTAACCAGTAGACGAGGGCTAGTCAACACGCGGCCCGCAGTGCGGTTTGGGTTTACGCGGGGCTCAACACGCAGCCCACGGGTGGGAGCCAAAACAAAAAAGTAGTCAATATAATAGTATTCTGTTGATATGTGTTTTAAAGTAGTAAATTCCTGGACTGTCATTGATCATTAAAAGTGCTGTCATATGGGTGGAAATTGGGTAAATATTGCATTTTATTAATATCAGTAAAACTGACTTAAATGGGGCCTGTGTGTTGTGTAGTCGTGCCTTAATCTTTGTATTCATGCCTATCAGTGTGAAAGAAGCTATTTGCATATAAATATGCATGTACAGTAATTCCTCATTTAACACTATAGATATGTTTCAGAAAATGACCGTGTTAAGTGAAAATGTGTTATGTAGGGTCAATTTTCCCATTGAAAATAATGGAAAAGGTGGGGGTTGCGTTTCAAGCGGTGGTGTCTGTTGGGACCGGGACATAAGGTTGGGGGAGGAAGGGGACTGGGTTACAGCAGGGAGGGGAGGTGTTTGGCTCTGGGGAAGGGAAGGGGAGGGGGATTGGGTTGGGAGTATGCCCCTGTGACGGGTTTGCCAGGACCCGCACTGCGTCCGGTGAGCGGGGGCCTGCAAGTGGGGGTGGAGGAGAGGGGGCAAGGCGTCGGGCGAGGGGGAGTCAGCGGGGAATGGCATGGCGAGCGGTGAACCCTTTGCCGCTTTGCAGGGAGGTGGGGGAAGCCCCACGCAGCCGCCAGCAATGGGCTGGCTGGAGAAATCGTGTTATTCCAGGGACGGTCGTGTAATTCAAAAAACGTTCCCTAAAAAAAATTGTGCTATCACGAAAATGTGTTAAGTGGGCATGTGTTAAATGAGGAATTACTGTATATGTAACCACACTTAAGTTGCGGTCATTGGCATGTTCTGTGAGGTATCATTGTGGCCCCCGGGGCTTCCAAAGTTGAGTAGCCCTGCATTAGACAATCCTACCTCACTCTGAATCTCTTAACATTAGCTTATTAAATAAAACATTGTTTGTATCCAACACATTTCCACAAGACTGCAATAGCCAAATGCTGTCGCCTCTGCTGAAAGGTATAAAGAGAGGACAATGATACTTCCTCTTCAAAGTGTAACCTCCATATTTATAAAGCCCCCAACTGGTGAGGGAAACTGTTAGGCAACCAGCTTGTGCTGCTCTCCCTTTTTATGGTCCTGGTGTCTAAGATCCTCTTGGTTGCTCTTGCTATCTATTTCTGAGGTAAACACTAAAAGAGAACCCAAATTTGTTAAGCTTTAGGTCATAGTGTAAAATGTAGGGGCTAGGACAAGTTCTTGATTGACCTCACCAGAATGTTTAACAGGTTAAATGCTTAGATGAGATGTCTGATACTTATGGTTTTTGCAGGACTACTTCTTTGTAAAGGGCCTCATTAACATTTTAACAATCCCCAGGCTTAACCAGTAGCCCCCAATGAACAGAAGGTCATCAGAATGGTATCTTTGGAGCTGACTGCTCTTACTGCTCTCATGGGTGCCCAATGATTGACCCTGACTTCATCAATTGTTTCTGACTCATTGTGGACAAACTATCATCTCCTTCCCTGATCCTTATCTTTTTGCCCTTTTTCTTTCCTTCACTTCTTACCTCCAATTTCTTGTACTTGCCTCAAAACCACCACCTGTTATTCAAATCCACTTCTGCAGTCATCTTCTCTTCTCATCCCCTGTATCCCTCCTAGTCATCTTTTAAATCTTTGAACAAATACATTTATATAGGCCCTGATCTAGCAAAGCAATTAAACCATATATCTAACTTTAAGCATGCGTGTAGTTCTTTTGAAGTTTTGAAGTAAACAGGACTATTCATGTGCTTACAGTTAAGCACATGTTAAGTGTTTTCCTGGATAAGGATCATAATAATTTTTTACACACAATCATCAAACTACAAACCAACAAAAGAAGTACACAGCAACTCAGAGCAAGTAAAGTTACATATTATTGCAACCTTCAGCCTGTCTTCCCTCGATGCCCCTACCACATCTAGTCATCATAAGTGGTGTTATGTCTACACATAGACCCTATCCTGCAGACACTACTGGAAGTAGTACTTACAACCATGAACAGCCCTGGTGATGCTCATGGTAATAAGTACTTCACCTGGTAATTTTTACAGAGTCAGTAAGCTAGTCATGTCAGGAATCCTGTTTATTATTTATCTGTACAGTGCCATGCACACACCACTTTAAATCATAATTTTAACTTTTTCTGTTATAGGACACAGATGAATAGCATATTTGTAGATTTCCCCAAATGTCCCCACTTCTAGCCAATTTCTAATCTGAATAGTAATATTAATTGTAAAGCTTTATTAATTTATTTAATTGATTGTAACCCTATATTCAAGCAATCAAGTTAAAAGCCCCTTCCAGAGAATTCTGACCCTATCTTCTTCTTGTCATGACCTTCCTCTTCCCCCAATATTCCCCAATCCTCGCCCTTACGATTTGGTGTTTTTTACTGATTGTGCTATTGTTTTGTTTTTATACACTGGATTGTGAGATCTATAGGATTGGGATCTGGTCTTATTTTTACAACGATAAAGAGCTATGCACATCTTTGGCACTATACAAATTATTGCCATCATAAAAACACATGACCTGACCCTTAGTTCCAGTTGAAAACACTGCTGTGAATATGCTCAAAGAATAAATATTTTGTGTTCACTGCACCAGCACAATGAAAACATTTTTCCAAGCTGCTGCTGAGATGGTATCTAGGCCCATTATGAGTCAGCACCCCAATGCAGCTGACTTTCCAATTGCCAACTCTGACTGATTGCAGTTCCTTTTTTTTTTTTTCCTTTTTTTCCTTTTTTTTTTTTTAAGGCGGACACAGGCTTCATTTTTAAAGGGCTAAATGCTCTCTCCCAGCTTAGGCAGAAAGCTGCAAGATCCAAATATCAGAGGGAGTCCAGAGAAGCAAGGTTTGTGCAAGGGGAAAGATGGTTGTGGTGTGTTTCCCTTTCCTTTATGCAGTAATTTTTTTGCAGCTGCTGTAACAGAACCTGTTTCACCCGGGCAAGGAATGGGACTAGGGAAAAAGGGAGGGAGTCAGAACTCAGACATCAATGTAGATGATTAGAGGAAACATTGTGGAGAGGGCCTGAGATGGTGGGTGTGGGGTACAACATGCAGCACTATCACAAAGGCAGGAGAGGGACTGGGAAATGTGTGGATGGTTAAGAGTCCACAATATTTTCTCCAGTGGATCCCAGCCTGCACCAAATTTATGGTTGTCAGCTCTGCACCAGTTAAGAGGAGGTGACACACTAGAATGGCAGGTTCAAATTCTGTGGGATTTATCCAGTGCTTTTCATAAAGGGGTTTGGTCCAGAATCCCTAATCTCTGGTAAATTAATAATTCTAGATGATATGTAGATTTCTGTATTCTTGCCTTAAAATGCAAAAATACAGCTTGCAAATTATCACAAACAGCCCTTCCTTTAGCTGCAGTTTTACGCTGAATTAGACCGTGCACATTCCATTACTGTGATAACATGGCCTCCTTTCATGAGAAGAGCTGTTACTTACTGTAAACTGGTTCTTTGAGATGTGAGTCAAACATTTATTTCTCTTAAATGTGTGTGTCCAGAGTACTGGAACCAGAAAATTTTTCCTCGTAATATTCAGAGGCAGGGCTTGTGCCACATGGCCATAGATCCTCTCCTGGCTATATGAGGCAACTTGCCTTGACCCCCACTTAGTTCTTTCATACCACACCCCCAGAGACTAGATTCCAATGCAGAGGAGCACTGGAAAAAACTAAATTGTCCATTAACACAGGAATGAAATGTTGGAGAGCTGCCAGATGCACCCTTAGAGAGCTAAGCATAAGGCCTGATGACAGAAGATGCAGCAAGTACTCCAGTATATCCTGAATAGATGCCAACACTGTTGAACTCTGCAAGCCAATGACCACAGCAAGAACCTAATCTGTTTAGCTGAACAGACCATTCTGCTAGAAGGCTTTCTAATACAGCAGAACCTTCACATAGCTGCTGATCATCCTCCTTATTCAGTCATGGAGCACACACACAAAGAAATAGAAGTGCTGGGTCCAGGAGGTCAGGATGGACAGGAAGGGATATGTGAGGCTGAATTGATAACACAAGATCAGAGAACCAACACTGCCTTTTGTGTGGCTAAGGAAATGAGGGTTATCTTGACTTGATCTGTTTTGCACTGGAGGGTGACCTATAGAATGAGAGATGACTCATGCCTGCTGATGCAGGGGGGAGGGAGAAGGGGGAAGCAAGGACAATGTAAAGAGGGGCCACCTCGTGTTGTCTCTTGGGAGGAACCTTCCAGCTTCATGTCCCTGGCGAGGGCAGCCAATCCCATTGGCTCTTAGGGGACTGGGACCACAGGAGCTAGGAGCAGGTACCTCTGGGCCGGGTCGGGTCGGGTCCTACCCAGCACAGGGTGACACTCAGTTCCACAGTGTCTCTGTTCTTGACAAATGAGTTAAAATGGGCTCCTGGAAGTTGCTCCTGGAGGTTATATTGACTTGCTGAACCCAGGAGCCAGATGCTATCTCTTCTGGGACTTGTGCCCCTTTCTAGGGAAGTCCAGCTATCTTGGGGAAAGGGAAGGCTACCCAAAGGGGTATTGTGGGTGGTACTGCTGCTGAGCACTGTAATGGCACTATTGCACTGCCAGTGTACACATTCCCAAGGAATAAAGGGTATGTCCTTGAAGGAGAGAACAGTCTTGTCCCTATTGTCAGTAAAAAGTAGCCAGCTCACAAAGGCCAAGTCCTCTATAGCCTGCTAAGAGCAGTGCCTGGATTTTGCAGCCAGAATACCCTTCTTGTGGTCTCTGCCAAGGCCATCACTCTGGCCAAAGTATCCATGGACTATAATGATGTCTTGGCCACCAACCAGCCTTCAGTGAAGATTCAAAATTCTTTCCTGGAGACTTCAGGTAGCTGGTCTGTAAATTTACACATAACCTTCCCAAATTACATTGATATTTGGACAACTGTGCATGCTAGCTTGCAATCTTCATTTGCAGGGAAGTGGAGATATAGACCTTTTTACACATCAAGGCCATTCTCTTTCAATCATTGTCCTTTGGGGTGAACTTAAATCTACCCTGCTAACCTCTGTCATGCACCACAATTATGATCAGGGAATTAGGGAGTAGAGGGAGTTAAAGCCCTCAAATCCTTGCACCGTATAAAGCAGTGTTTCCTAGATGGTTTGCAGTAGATGGAGTTGAAGCCAGCACACTCCAAAGAACTTCCAGGAATGCACAGATAATACAGAGAGCCACTCTCTCCAGGAGAAATGGCTCCAGGAAGTCCAACAATTTATCGGTATTCTCTTGTACGAACTATGCCTGAATGTCTATGGCAGCAACCACATACTGCAAAAGATCTTGCTAGGCCTTGAAGTTCAGGCGATAAGAGAGAAAAGCCAAGCACTGCTGAATTGTCAGGGAACAAAGAGGAAATGGTCAACTGCGCCAGGGCCAGATCTCACTCCTAGGGTGGTGGATCTGGATGGGATATATCCAAAAGCTCCACAACACTCTCTGATGCCTGAAACTCTGATGGGACAATGGCCCTAGCCACTAACCTGACCAGTGATGCTAGAGAATGTGATGAGGTATGTGACCTTAGTGACTGAGAAACACCCCATGGATTTCATGGAAACCACTAGGCTTAAGCGTAGGGTCCTGGTGGCCAGTAGACATGTCTTCTCTGAGAATGACAGAGGCCCGGGCCACTTTAAGTTAAGAGGCCCCATCCCAGTCCCTGGACCCCCGATGTATGTAACTTCTCATCCATAGGGCCATGTTAAAACTAAAAGAATATATGAAAATGAACACCTGAGACATTTATTTATTAACAATTAAGTCATTATACCAATAGCATGTATATTAAAAATGTCACTTTAACTGTGAGTTTCCACTGCAAGCAAAACTCTTCATTTTAGGAATGTTTTTCTGGCTTTGTTGTGTACAAACTTGTTTATAATTGAAGAAAAATCTAATTTACATGCAACATCACTGTTACTGTTAATCATGTTCTTGTCCCATTGCAGAATGATGATAGTTCTTTACTTGTTTTAACACACTGAACGTGCATTCACCAGAAGCCACTGATGCAGGGAGACTGAAAAAAAAAAACCTAATGCAATTGTAATATTAGAAAATACAGTCGAAAGGCTAAAATTAAATATTTCTTGAAGCAGTTCTTTTGGCTTACAGTCCGATTTAAAGTTGATGGAATGTATACATTTCAGGAAAACAATCTCGTCACAGATGTCTCTTAAAATTTTGTTGTTGTACATTTGCTTAAAATTGTTCAGCAGCTGAATATAGATCTTTATCACTTAGTTATCTGAACTCACAAAGAAATCCAAAAAGGATACAAATTTGTCACAGAGACTCAAATCGACATGTAAGACCAGATTTGATGGAGTCAATAATAACAAAAAACAAAACAAAAAAAACCCACATTCACACGATAGTGCCTTTCTGCATCAGATCGAGATGTTAGGCTGTGATTGGTAGAAAACTCAGATGAAATGTCAATACCCTGTGCTACTGACTTAGACTAAGAAAGGATTGCGTCCCATTGATCACAAATCTTTTGAATATCTTTAAGAAGTCGTTCAATGTTATCCCTCTCAACATCTAATGTAGCATTACGTGTTTCAATTACAAGATTAGTTTTGTGGATAATTTTTAGCAGCTTCATCCACATGGATGACATTAAAATGTATTCAAATTTGGATGTATACTTCTGAACTGACTTCAACTGAGTGCGAGCCTGTGCTGCGAGAGTAAGAGATTCAAGCTCACTTAAAGCCTTTGTCATACAGTCCAAATGTTGTGCAACTGATTTAACACCATCAATTCATGCTGTCTCGTTGTCGACATGCCGTGAAGGGAAACAGGCAGATGCTGCTTGAGAATTTCCCTCTTTCGAGAACTGCTACTGAAGAGGTTGTACAATTGCTGGATTGTTCCAAAGTATGTGATTACTTCCTTGCATGATTCAGCACAATCAACACCGACAAGATTTAGTATGTGGTTGCCACAACTGGAGAAAATACAGTTTGGATTTTGCTCAAGAAGGACTGCTTGTATTCCATTGTACTTCCCAGCCATACTGGATTCATTGTCAGACTTGGCCAATGCAAACTTGAAAATTTAATTTGAAGCCTTCCAGAATTTCTAATACACGAGCGGCAATTTCTTTTCCATTTTTTTCGTTAAATTATTGAACGAAATGAATCATTCTTCAGTTGAAACCTTTGAACTTCCTTCAATTTTAATGTATCAAATAACCAAGGTTGTCTGTTCTTTATGGGTATGTCTACACTACAGCATTATTTAGAAATATCTTATTTCAAAATAGTCAATTTGAAATAAGTTATTTCGAAATAACACGTCTATACGTGTTAATAGCATTTTGCTATTTCGAAATAGTGCATCCACACTGAGTGGACGCTGAATCGCATCTAAGGCTGGCTGGAACCAGGTCCGGCAGGGCATCAGGTCAGGAGTCACTTTGTGTGGCTGCTGCTGTCTGAGGCTATCTTGAAGCCTGTGCTTAAAGGGACCCCTCCGACAGCTGGTTCTCAGCTTTCCCTGCTTGCTTGCCTACCTCGATGAGGGACAGCAAAGCATTTTGTCTCTGTGTGCTCTGGTTGCCCTCATTCGGGACACCACAGCACTCTGCAACATGGAGCCAGAGCTGCCCCTGGGCACTCTGGTGCTTCTAGTGGACGCGCTGCTGCGAGCCTGGCTGCACTTTGTGCAGGCTGCCATCTGGGAGGTCCATCGGGGAGCTGTCAGTATCCAGGAGGCCCTGCGGGAAAGCTTCCACCCTGAGGAGCACTAAGAGCCTCCCTGGTCTGCCCCACTGGGGGCTTGTGCCTCATTCCTTCCTCACGTCCTTCCAGTTACCCCTCCCTAACCCCCCTTCCTGATGTCAAATAAAATACACGTATTTTCATGAACACAAACTCTTTATTTAACAAAATTTGGGGGGGAGGGGGAAATGAAACTCTGGTGAGACTGGGGAAAAGAGGCGGGAGAGGGGAGGAGGAAACCTGGGAGGAGGGAGCTGGAAGGGGGAAGGAAGGGGAAGAAGGGGTAGGGGAAGCTCAGGGTCGGGGGGTCTCGCCGGATCAACTTGATTTTCATGCAAACCTGCTCCTGGGTTCGCATGTGGCCTTTGGTGGCCAGGCTGGCAGCTATCCTGCCATAGACAGCCGTGTTCCTCCGTCTAGTGCAGAGATCATGGATGTCGGGGGCATCCCCCCCAAACCTGAATAAGGTCCATGATCTCCATCCTGGACCAGGAAGCCTTCTCCGGGCTCTGGCAGGCTCCTGAGAGCTGGCAGACTGCTCCTGGGGAGCAGTGGAGGGCTGGCTGCCAGTGACTTGCTGGCTCATGTTTTGGGGCCACTGGGTCAGAGGCAGTGACTGCTGGCTCTGGGCTGGCAGGCTTGGAGCTAGCACAGGCACTGTGGCCAGAGTCAACCCCTTTAAGGGCTCCGGGGAGGGGAGAAGGAGAGGAGTATTCTTAGTTGAGGCTGGAGTGGCCACCAGGGCACCCTGGGAAGGCTGGAGGCCCCCTATTTCGATATCAGTATGGTCACTGTCTAATGGCTGAGGTGTCTTTTCTACGAGAAATGATGTTATTGGCTTTAAACTCTTAACTGCTGCTTCTGCTGTCTCTTACTTGCAACACTTTCAAATCTTCGCTTCATTTTTATAAATGGGTTCTTTTAAAACACAGTAACACAAATTAATTTGCTAAAGGCTATTGGTTATACAAAATTTTAATTGTATATACTTCTCAATGAATATTATATAATAACAATTTGGGAGTGTTATTTACTACGACCCTTATGACCTTATTTCAAAGTCTTTAAATTTCATCTGCTTACATGTTCCTGTTATTAAATTCCTCTAATAACTGGTGCATTATTATGAATATGAACATGGGGTGATTGTCAGAGTAGATACAAAGTTTATTAAACAACTAGAATTAAAAGTTTATTATCACAAAAAAGCCTTTAAAGGTGAATCTAAAACTGGATGAAGAGGTAACTTACAGCTGAGTCTGATATGGTTATTGTATATGAAGAGACATAAGAAAAAACAGGAATATGAAAATCTCCTATGCAGAGATAAACATCTAATTTAAAAGTTTAACTCATCCTCAGACCAAGCAAAAATCACTTTACAGTAACAGAATTCATTACGACTTTCAAAACCTCTAAACTATGCAATGACTGTAAATAGCATTTCATAACATAGACTCACTAATAACAGAAGCTACTCCAGTCATGAAGATGAAAACTTGGATGTGACTAAAAAACTGGCAAAGGCCTGAGGTCCCACAATGATTTAAATCAATTTTTTGCAGGTACATATAGCTTCTTTTGTTGTCTCTATCATCACTGCCAGGTGTATAATAACTAGAAATGACTTGGTAGAAAAATGTCAACATTTGAGCCCCCTTTGTCTCCTGAGGCCTGGGCACAATGGCCCTCTTACCCCCCACCCCCCAGATAGGGCTTGCCAGTAGGTGCCAGGCCTGGGGCCCCCATCCCAACTATGAGAAGAGTACCAATCCCATTATACATCATGCTCCATGAATGGTCCCTGTGACACATTGTACCTCAAAGTTGCACCCTGTAACTCCCATGTTCATCATTTATATTTGGTTCTGACTTTTTGTACAAAAGCTTGCCTTGTAAGGAATCATATGAAAAATCATGCTTTGCTGAAACTCATTGTTCAAAATGTGTATATGAAGTTACAAGATTTTGCTAGATGGTTATTATTGAAATATGTGGGAGACGCACATAGTGAGTGCTCCAATAGCAACAAAAGAGGTTACCCTCAGCCAGACGGATGTTAAGCGACTCTCACTGGCCATTTACTAGCAGTGGAATTGTAAACAAGAGATTTACAGTGCAATAAAAGCAAGTTGCTCAAGATCCACACAATGGGGATTGCTTAACCCAGTGACTCATAAGGAGATATAGAATATGTAATCCCTGACTCCATGTTTGAGACAGTATCTTTCCAGGCACATGTATTGGAGGCACGGGGATATAAACTGGAGACTGTGACATCAGTTCAGGGCCTCTCTCCTCTGCCAAATACTCCAAAGGCAAAAAGAATATGAATTCAGACTGTATATTAAGAACTGTGAGATGCTTAACAAGGCCTACTAGGGTGAGAAAAACTGCTAGATTCAAATCTTGCTTAGTATAGATTGCTGTTTTATCTTTTCGTTCTGATATAACCAACTTGGACCTCTATGCCTAACACTTACGATCAATTAAAATCTATCTTTCTGTAGATAATGAACTTATTTGAATGTTTTATCCTTTCCCGTGAATTACCTAAAATTCTTTGGCAATCTACTCAGATTACAAAAGCTAGTGGGTGTCCATTATCTTTTGACAAAGTGATGAATTAATTAGTGAACTTGCATTGTTCAAGAGAATGTCCTGAGAAGTGTAAGACAGTACAGATCTGGGATGCAAATCTGGAGGGATTTGCTAATGTCTCCCTCTGTATAGTTCATGAGTGGCTTAGACAGCATTCATACAACTCAGATGGGTTTGTCCCTATATGTTGTTAGCTGAGTGATCATAACACCTGGAGGGGTTTGCTGAGTGTCACTAGTACAGCATCTTAAGAGACAGCTCCATGAGGAGAATTAAGGGGGCACAGTGTTTCCACAATTCCAGGCCATACCTTGGGGAATTCATCAAAACCCCAATGTGGACCAAGCCCTGGAAAGTGGGAGGAGGATCCCAACCTCAATGCCAAAGAATCCTGGGATTCCAGGGATAAGGGTGGAGCCAGTCCTGAACATGTGAACAACTGATCCGACTCATCCATCACCCTAACCAAGGGAGGAACTAGTGCTGATGGCAGAAACTGTATCCCTTGCACGGAGTGCATCTCCATTCGTTCCAGTGCCAGGAGCAGCATCTGTCCTGTAGTCAGTGGTGATACCAATGCAGCTGATAATGCCAAAATAGAGGTAAGAGATTGTTGCCATGGAAACACTGATGGAACAAAATGCAGCCTTTTTGAGTAGTTTCCCAGTGCCATTGAGGTCCCTTGTGTACCAACTGTCTGTGTCAGGGAAACATCAGGATACAAAGTTGATGAACCCAAAGATTCAGTGGCCTGTCTGTGCAGCAGGGCTGCAAATGACATTTCCCTGGTGAAATCCTGAATCAAGGCAGACATCAGGATGGAGAGGTAGAGAAGGTCAGTTGCCACTTGCATTGACACAGCTGGTGCCAGTGTCACCCTCAGTACTGGACTCAGTAGAACTGAAGTTACCTATCTCATAGAGCTAGAAGGAACCTTGAAAGGTCATCAACTCCAGTCCCCTGCCTTCACAGCAGGACCAAGTACCATCTCTGACAGATTTGCCCCAGATCCCTAAATGGCCCCCTCAAGGATTAAACTCACAAGTCTGGGTTTAAGCCAGCCAATGCTCAAACTACTGAGCTATCTCTCCCCCCAGCAAGTTGACAGCATGGAGTCTCTGACTTCCCTATGCAGCACCAGGGAGCAGTCAGAAGGACTTACCCATCTCATCCTGCTGGTCCAAACTGTTTTGAGAGGAGGCAGAAGCAGCTCTGCAAGACCAGGAATGGTCTTGATTAGTCTTATGTGACCTTTTCATCAGTGCCCCCAAAAGGGAACAGTTTCTCTGAGAGGGACCAGCTTCTTGGAAAGCATGGAAATAGCAGCACTCTATGCCCAATGGCACCCTCTAATCCAACCTAGGCCTCCGTGCCAAAGCAGGCCGATGGCCCTATTCTAACAGGTGTTGTTTTAGGCGAAGGTCCGTAGCCACCTGAATCCATGTTAAGAATGATTTACAAATAAAACATTGCTCTTTGACATGGGTCTCACCCAAACCCAGCAAGCATTGCATGTGGGGATGGTTGCTGGGGATCACTCCCCCAGATGATGTTTGACACTGGTAAGGGCATCACCAGGGAAATACTTAACTGAATCTGTCTGACACTAATGGTATTAATTACCTATATGCAACTAGAGCAGTCAGTAAATAGAGAGAGATTGTGAGATTAAGAACCACAAATCTGCAACTCCAGCCCCGGGAAGTAAGGGCATGTCTAGACTAAGTTTTATTTTCGAAAGAGGAATTTGCATATCCCGTGGAATTTGCATATCTTCTTCAGATTCCTCTTTTGAAAATAAAACGTAGTCTAGACGTGTCCTAAGAAGGAACTGAGAAAATGTTGAGGCAGTGCTGCCTCATATAGCTCTAGGAGTACCTCCTACGGGTACTTCTAAGCAAAATACATGACTGCATCTACATGAAGAAATAACTCTAATGCCCTGGCAAAATTATGGAACATATATTAAATGGAAAATGTCACACAATCCCTTGAGGAAAACTAAACCATAAGAAAGGAACAGCACATCAGTGTATAAAGACAAATAAATCCATTCCATCAACCTTTATTCATCATCCTAACACTATTTCTCACTCCAGTAATAAATAGATAAATGCCCAACAGATATTTTGGGCCAGATCCTGCCTTTCACTGCATGGCATAATACAGAAAGCAGGCTGTTAAAAGTAAGTTGGCATAAAGCTGTCTATGACTTCCTCATTCTGAGTCAATGAAACTGGTCCTAAATTGCAATATGAAGCAGGCTTAAAGCTGCTCTGTTCTAAATTGCTTTTGTTGTCCACAACCCTCAGGGGGACATGACAGCAGATGAAGATTGGCTGGATTTAGTAACATCCTAGCTGCATCCCCATTTTCCCTGACCATGTTTCCCTAAATCTTGGTTCAGAAGGGATAACTGTATTAACAACTGCCATGCTGCCAGGAAAGGAAAGTCCCTGCACTGAAGGAATTCTCGGGTAGCTGATTAAACTGAATTTATGGCTGCCACAGGTGGGGAAATGGGGGGAATCTTATATAGGCACTCTAATTACCTCAGGGCAGTGCATGTGCCTTTATGGAATGTTATTTCCCTGCAGGATCATAAGATTGCTGTGGTTGTGAATGCTATACCTAGTTAGAAAGTTGTGTATAACTACCTCAATAAAACAGTATTTCATGATGGTATGCTTGTACATATTGCTTTCTAAATCAGGTAAGTACAGGTTGATCTCTCTGGTCCAGGGCTATCTGGTCCAGTAACATGTGTGTGGGGGCTGGCTGGGAGTCCAGCAGCGAGGGGCCAGTGGCTGGGAGCCCTGCTGGGGGGCTGGAAGCAGAGCCAGTGTCGCAGCCAGGTGGCCAATGGCCTGGATTTGGAACCTGTCCGGAGGGCTAGAAGGAGAGCCGGACCTGAGGCTGATCCCATGGCTGGGAGGCCAGCGATCCAGGGCCTGACTGGGGTGCCAGGAGCGGAGTGAGAGCCAGGACAGGGGCCAGAAGCAGAGCTGGACCTGCGGCTGGGAGGCCAGCGGCCCAGAGCCTAGCCAGGGGGCTAGGAGTGGAGCTGGGCTGAAGGCAGCAAGCCTGACCACGACTGGCAGTGGAACCCGGTGGCTGGGGCCGGTAGTGGGGTGGGTGGCCTTGGTAGCCCCCAGGGACAGCCTGGAGGCCAGTAACAGAGAGGCTAGAATTGACCATCCCTGGTCTGGTAAATTCCCTCATTTGGGACCGATCAGGTACTGAGGCTGCTGGACCAGGGAGGTCCAACCTGTAGTTTAAGAAAGAGGTATAGCTGATTAAACAGCATGGAATGGTACAGCCCAATGTTAGCACATTTTTCCTAATATTCAGCCTGGTTTTTTTTTCTTATTTTCATCCTCTTGCTTCTAGTTATAGCTTCCTCACCCTGTTAAACATTTCCCTATACCACTGGGCTCAATTCTCCCTGCACATAAATGCAACCTTAAACGATAACGATAAAGGCGTTATCGGTGATACACACTTACGCAAAGGAGAGACGAATCAGGTCATTGATATTTACAACTTTCAGATACTTGTAGATAAATGCTAATACCCCATGTAATTGTCATATAGCTAACTATATATAAGAACATAAGAACATAAGAATGGCCATACTGGGTCAGACCAAAGGTCCATCGAGCCCAGCATCCCATCTGCCGACGGTGGCCAATGCCAGGTGCCCCAGAGAAGGAGAACAGAAGACAATGATCAAGTGATTTATCTCCTGCCATCCATCTCCTGCCCTTGTTATGAAGGCTAGGGCACCATACTTTATCCCTGGCTAATAGCCATTTATGGACCTAACCTGCAAAAATTTATCAAGCTCTTTTTTAAACCCTAATAGAGTCCTGGCCTTCACAGCCTCCTCGGGCAAGGAGTTCCACAGGTTGACTGTGCGCTGTGTGAAGAAAAATTTCCTTTTATTAGTTTTGAACCTACTACCCATCAATTTCATTTGGTGTCCCCTAGTTCTTGTATTATGGGAAAAGATAAATAATTTTTCTATAATCACTTTCTCCACACCATTCATGATTTTATATACCTCTATCATATCGCCCCTCAATCGCCTTTTTTCCAAACTGAAAAGTCCCAGTCTCTCTAGCCTCTCCCCATATGGGACCCTTTCCAAGCCCCTAATCATCTTAGTCGCCCTTTTCTGAACCTTTTCTAATGCCAATATATCTTTTTTGAGGTGAGGAGACCACATCTGCACGCAGTACTCGAGATGTGGGCGTACCATAGTTTTATATAGGGGAAGTATGATATCTTTTGTCTTATTATCTATCCCTTTTTTAATAATTCCTAACATCCTATTTGCCTTACTAACTGCCGCTGCACACTGCATGGATGTCTTCATAGAACTATCCACTATAACTCCAAGATCCCTTTCCTGATCTGTCGTAGCTAAATTTGACCCCATCATGTAGTACGTGTAATTTGGGTTATTTTTTCCAACATGCATTACCTTACACTTACCCACATTAAATTTCATTTGCCATTTTGCTGCCCAATCACTCAGTTTGCTGAGATCTTTTTGTAGTTCTTCACAATCCCTTTTGCTTTTGACTGTCCTGAACAACTTTGTGTCATCTGCAAATTTGGCCACCTCACTGCTTACCTCATTTTCTAGATCATTGATGAACAAGTTGAACAGGATTGGTCCCAGTACTGACCCCTGGGGAACACCACTAGTTACCCTCCTCCATTGTGAAAATTTACCATTTATTCCCACCCTTTGTTTTCTGTCTTTTAACCAATTCTTGATCCATGAAAGGACCTTTCCTCCTATCCCATGACCACCTAATTTACGTAAAAGCCTTTGGTGTGGGACCGTGTCAAAGGCTTTCTGGAAATCTAGGTATATTATATCCACTGGGTGCCCCTTGTCCGCATGTTTATTAACCCCTTCAAAGAATTCTAACAGATTAGTTAGACACGACTTCCCTCTGCAGAAACCATGCTGACTTTTGCCCAACAATTCGTGCTCTTCTATGTGCCTTGCAATTTTACTCTTTACTAGTGTTTCTACTAATTTGCCTGGTACTGATGTTAAACTTATCGGTCTATAATTGCCAGGATCTCCTCTAGAGCCTTTTTTAAATATTGGTGTTATATTGGCCATCTTCCAGTCATTTGGTACCAAAGTGGATTTAAAGGATAGGTTACAAACCACTGTTAATAACTCCGCAATTTCACATTTGAGTTCTTTCAGAACCCTTGGGTGAATGCCGTCTGGTCCCGGAGACTTGTTACTATTCAGCTTATCAATTAATTCCATAACCTCCTCTAATGTCACTTCAATCTGAGTGAGTTCCTCAGATTTGTCACCTAAAAAGGCTGGCTCAGATTTAGGAACCTCTGTAACATCCTCAGCCGTGAAGACTGAAGCAAAGAAATCATTTAATCGCTCCGCAATGGCACTGTCTTCCTTGATCGCTCCTTTTATATCTTTATCATCCAAGGGCCCCACTGCTTTTTTAGCGGGCTTCCTGCTTCTAATGTATTTAAAAAACATTTTACTATCATTTTTTGAATTTTTGGCTAGCTGTTCCTCAAACTCTTTTTTGGCTTTTCTTACTACATTATGACACTTAATTTGGGAGTGTTTATGTTCCTTTCTATTTTCCTCACTAGGATTTGACTTCCACTTTTTAAAAGCTGCCCTTTTCTCTCTCACTGCCTGTTTAACATGGCTGTTTAGCCATGGTGGTTCTTTGTTAGGTCTCTTACTGTGTTTTTTTATTTGGGGTATACATTTAAGTTGGGCCTCTAGTATGGTGTCTTTAAACAGTTCCCATGCAGCTTCCAGGGATTTTAGTTTAATTACTCTCCCTTTTAGTTTCTGTTTAACTAGCTTCCTCATTTTAGTGTAATTCCCCTTTTTGAAATTAAATGCCAGAGTGTTTGACCGCTGCGGTGTTCTTCCCAACACAGGAATATTAAAAGTTATTATATTGTGGTCACTATTTCCAAGCGGTCCAGTAACAGTTACCTCTTGGACCAGATCCTGCGTTCCAGTCAAGACTAGGTCGAGAATCGACTCTCCCCTTGTGGGTTCCTGTACTAGCTGCTCCAAGAAGCAGTCATTTAAGGCATCAAGAAATTTAATCTCTGAATCCCGCCCTGAGGTGACATGCACCCAATCAATATGGGGATAATTGAAATCTCCTATTATTACTGTGTTTTTTATTTTGGTAGCCTCTCTAATCTCCCTTATCATTTCAGCATCACTATAACTGTCCTGGTTAGGTGGTCGGTAATATATTCCTAATGCCATATTCATATTAGAGGAATGAATTGTTATCCATAATGATTCTATGGAACATTTTGATTCCTTTAGGATTTTTACTTCATTTGATTCTATATTATCCTTCACATATAGTACCACTCCGCCACCCGCACGACCTGTTCTGTCTTTCCGATATAATTTATATCCCGGTATGAGAGTGTCCCACTGATTGTCCTCATTCCACCATGTTTCTGAGATGCCTATTATGTCAACTTCCTCCTTTGATATGAGGTACTCCAGTTCACCCATCTTATTAGACAGACTCCTAGCATTAGTGTAAAAGCATGTTAGAAAACTACCACTATTTATATGTCCGCCTTTCACAGACACATTGGATTTTTTTATGCACGATTGTTTCACATCTGATCTTGCCCATATATTATTTCCCACGTTCCCTATCTGACTAACTTCTAGGGAATCCCTACCTATGGAGCCTCGTGTAAGAGAAGTCTCCGTCCGATCCAGGTGCTCCCCTCTTTTTTAAAATGTTATTTATTTATTAGCTTTGGTAACCAGTTCATGAAATACCTGTCATGGACTACTGTCAGGTAGCTATCCATATACACCAACTTAACTAACTACAACTTTCACATGGACCACAAACTGCAACAGTTTCATTGGCGGTTCTGCTTAACCAAGGATGCCATATTAGGGCCTACTGAAATCCATTAAATTGTGTAATCAACTTACACAGAGAAGTAAGCAGTGGCATTTAAAACTATACTGGCTATAACTGTTTTCGGAAACATACTTAGGAAAGACTCCTTCATTGGCAGGTGACAGAGTAGGTAATTATTAAATTCTCATTGACTGTAATTTCTGTTTAATATAAATCAGTATAAATATAAAGCAATGCCAATGTCTTTGCATCAATATATTACCTTAAATCACCTGAATTTTGAAATTCTGATTCTCTGTACAGTGAAAGAACTGACTGATTCCTTTTCCCCGAGCCACAAGGCCTTTGTAAGACCATTTTAGATTCCAAAGTCAGTTCCAGTTCTCTTCAGTAGAGTTAAATCTCTACTGACTATGGGGCTTTGATGTGTGGCACAGCTTTCAGAGTGAGGGACCTACTGTGCATAGCCTGGTTCTCAGGCTCCCTGCCCACAGATGAGTGTGATGTAACCATTCCTTATGCAAAACAGGTGAACAACTGTGTCTGTGAGTTTACTACAGTTTGGCTAAGGAGCAGTATTAAAAGCCCTGGAGAAAAGTGCCACTGTTAAAGAGCCAGGTACTCACTGAAGCCCCATATTCCCCTCCATGTCTAGGTGTGAAGGATACAGTTCTGTCTCTGTGGTTCATTCTCTCCTCTCCACCCTCTCTTGGAGGGCTGTGAATTTGAAAGGGTAAACCACATGTGGACTAGGCTCCTCCAGATTCTCCCTTACTCAACACCTGCAGGGTAAAACAGCCCAAGGTTGAGGCTAAACTAGATCCCTGTGTGGGACTATTTTTAATCCCATTCCCATTCCACTCCCATGGTAGCAGATCCTATGGTTCCCCAGTCCCACTGCAGAACTCCATGTGAGTCCCACATAGGATTCTAGGTTAAAGCATCCCTTTCTTGCTGAGAAATCCCCTTTAGAGATGGGTGCTGGGAAATAGCCACAGTATATAGGAGGGGTGTTCATGTATGACCAAAAGACAAGTTTACAGAGACTTGTGGGAAACTGTAGAACCAGTGGGCATTAGGGAGGCAAGGGGAATTTGTGCAGATGTTCTTGTCTCTTTGAGATCCTACCATGAAGAGTGCAGGATCCTTGACTTCTTTTGGGAGGGGCAGGAGGCTCAAACCCTGCTCCCCCCAATAAAATTCAAAGGAAACTCCACATGTTTAAAATCTGGAAATTCTCTTTTCTCCAGATGATTTATTCTCAGGTAGGGGAGGACAAGGCACTTAAATGGGCCGGCAGTGATGTCCTCTTCAAATGTGAACATCTTTTGTGATAAATGGAACACTGACACTTTCATCACATCACTCCGCAGAAGGAGAAGTCAGGAGGGAATAAAAAGGAGAAGAGCAACATTAAGCTCAGCATATTATTTTCAATTTCAAAATGGGCAAAGCAGAAACAAGGAAAACAAGTTCACTATTAAATTCACAATCTCTCTCTGCATTCCAACCACAGTTAGTAATTTCACATTAAAGAAGAATAAGTTATCATTCACCACTTATTGCCTGAAGGTCACATAGTCCAAACAACAGGAGGTCAAAGTACAAGCTGTCTCATAAACTGTACATTGAAAAATCAAGTTGCACTTGGCCCATTAAGTGTAGCTCATGCTAATCTCTGGTAACAGCTTTGATCTCTTATCAGCTAAATTCCCCATTACAACACTCTGGCCCCACAAACACACATGCATTATTGACAGAACATTGTAGACATATTCATGAATACCTAAAATTTTAGAAGGAATACCCACAAGCAGAGATGTGTCAAATAATAATTAACCTGGACATCCATTTGGTTGGAGTTAATTACTTGGAATATTGGTGTGTAGTATTCTGATTATCTGCTCTGAAGAGGTATGCTGCACTACTTTCTACCAACAGCTGTCTCCAAAATCTGAGGCTCAAGACAAACTAGAAAATATTCTGAAGCTTCGGGGGTAGCCAATTCACAGCCATATCATGAGCATGCAGGAACCCAGCCCTGCAATCAGCTGTGGTGCCAACTCTGCCCACATATCTATACAAGCGAATTCATCACTGGAGCCAACAACATAAGCTATCAAATCAAAGGCTCATTTAACTGCACATCCAGTAATTTGATCTATGCCAGTGGTGCTCAACCTTTTTTAATTTGCGACCCCTAGGGCCGGGAAAATTTTTGTTGAGAATAAAAAAACCAACAACTACCACCTGCCAGCAACATTTTGTTGCAGCCCCTTTAATTTAAAGCGCTGGTCTGCTCTCCCCGCTGCTGTCTTGGCTGTCTTGTCACAAACCATTTCTATAAGCCAAATACACAGAGAGGGTTGGAATTACAATTCATCCACAAATTCAATTCTCACACTGACCTCCTCAATCGAGATAACAAATGGCTGGGACATTAGTAACCTAACATTCAATGAAGGTGCCAACAGCTCTTTGTCTGTGTAGATTCTTCTGTTAGTACCCTTCCTATCTAATTGCTATCCTATGAGCCTTATCTGCTTCTTTTAACTATCCAATCTTTAGGTGCTTATAGGTTACCAGTTCTGCCTACTTGTTTTTCCCTGTGATGTTTTCATACGCTCTGCTCCTTGTTTCCTGCCTCCCTCTCTTCCCCCCCCCCCCCCGTTACTTCTCCCCTATTTATTTTGGGTCTGCACATCCTAAACTCAAAACCCGGGTCATCTGAAAAAGTGGGCTGTGCCCATGAAAGCTCATGATACCATCTACATGTTTTGTTAGTTTATAAAGTGCTACCAGACCATTTGTTGTTTTTTTAGAAAATATTCTATCCTTCAAATTCACTTCATAACAGGACACTCTGGGTACGTCTACACAGCAACGTTATTTCGGAATAACTGATCACTCCTACACCCACCATCCTCCTTAACCCATATTCTTATGCTGCCTATCCCCCTTCCTTCCATCCTTACCCCCACTTCCATCCTCCATTCCTACATCCACCCATCCTTTCCTAACCACTCCCCCGCAACTCCACACTGCCTATCCGTACCCCCACCTCCTTCCTCTAATCCTACACCCCCACATCCTTCCCTAACCCCTCTCCCCCTGCACCCCCATGCTGCCCATCCCCCACCTCCCTTCCTATATCCCCCTCACTCCCACCATTCCCCCTTACTGCACTGCCCATCCCCCCATACACCCTATTTCTCTTCCTCCCTCCCTACAAACACTCTACCCCTTCCCATGAATTCGTCAAGCTGCGTCTTTCCGAACAGGCCTGTTGGGGTTTGAGTAATGCTGTGTGAATGGCCTTTGGGGCAGCTTTGATCCATGGTGAGCTTGGAGCGCAAAGCAGCCGCTCCCAAGAGCTGGGGAAGTGGCCAGGGTGCAGTATAACTGCGCTGTCCTCAAAAGGCTGGGTGTACAGTGTGGCCAAGACCGGCCCAGCTCTTGGTGGGCCCAGGAGAGCCCACCTGAGCCAGGGGTCTGGCCCTGATGCTCCAGTGGGTGCACCCCTTCCCTACAAGGCTGGGGTACAGCACTGTGAGCAGGGCACTGCTGGAAACCGAAAGGGGTAAAGTGGGGAGCCAGGGCTACAGCAGGAAGGGGGCAGTGCTTTGTGGATAGAGGGGCAGACAAGTTATCCCCAGAGCGTGAAGCCTTCCCGAGGGCTCCAAGGGGGCCCCAAGGCTCAGCGGGGGCGAACCCCCAAAGGGCTGCACCTCCACAGCGTTCACCGGAGCTTGGGGGGAGGAGCTGTCAGTGCCGGGGCCCTGCCCAGCCCCTGGGTGTCACTGGGCAGGAAGTCCCTCGCCGTCTGCACATCACCAGCCCCAGCCCCTCACCACAGGGTGGGCTCACGCAGATCATGTCCATGCTCTTGATCTTCTGCAGGATCCACTCATGCTGAGGGAGTCTGTCTGCCATCTTGGGTGGAGGGAATCAGGCAGTGGCGCCACCGTGGGACACATTGGAGAGGTGGTGCTGAAGCCAATACCGGGAAACGGGCCCCTGCGCTCCTCATCTCCACCCTGAAAGCTGCATGCGGGGTCCTGCCAGGGCAGCCAGGAGATGCCACTAGCACCAAGCCCACTATTCCATAGTGGGCAGCTGGGAGAGGTGCGCGCCCAGGGCTGTTGAGAAGGCAGGAAATGGAGAAGAGAGTAGGGATTCAGGGGGAATGAACTGGGGCTGCAGGAGAACTGGGAAAGAGGGGACAGAGAGGAGCAGGGGGGAGGGAAGAGGCCATGTGACTGAGGGAGGAGGCGGGATGTAGAGTGATGTGATGACATCACTCTGTGTCCCGCAGGAAAATTTGTACACACACACACACACACACACACACACAGAGCGCGCGCAAGAGAATATAATTAAAATGGGGCTACTTGTGCTTAAAATTAAGAATGTGCATAACCATTTGAATATCTGGAACCTAAGTAATTGACTACATAGAGGAAAACAGAGACACAAAAGAAATAAAGAGATGTTTTCTAAACTCTAACAGTTATAATAATTTCAGGTTGTTACTTGTAAGTCTAGTAAATAAAAAGTTTCTGGAAGAAATGTGATTTCTTCTTTTAAGAGATGTTTGAAACAGGTCACTAACTCTGCAGGAAAAGCTCCCTGTGATTGATGAAATTGCATGAAAGAGCATTCCACAACTGTTAGCATGAATCATTTATCATATACTCTACAGAGGGGGTTTAAAATAATCGTTAACCAGAGGAAAAACTGCCTTAATAAGCAGCAAGGCTTTTAGGGATTTGTTTATGGTATGTGCTTTATGAACACAAATGTTTTATTACCCCACAACAGAAAAGCTAGAAGTCAAGATAAATGGAGACAACAAACTTATGTATGCAATGCTCATAAATTAATGTAGTTCTAGTATGGTCAGACTTGTGAGCATTGCTGTGGACCTGTGCTACAGAGAAAAGTGTGAGCTATTTAGTTATGGAAAGACAAAAGTCCTGAATATATCAGTCTCACAATCATATTTAAGCTGTGGAAGGGGAGTCCCATTCTCCTAACACTTTTCCCTCTCAGTAGATCTTATCAAGGATTTAATAGATTTTAAAGACATATGTTGAAAATTAAACATAAATGATCTGACTCCCCACTACTTTGCACCTTTTGCCATCATTTATATTGCAGCAAAGTGAAGATTACTAAATCAGAATGGCATCATCTTACACGTACTTTGCACAAATATAAAAGACCATAACAAAGTGCAAAGTAAAGGTAAATTGGGCCCTAAATATTTACACTCCATCCAACTTTTCATTTGTTTAAATGCTTCCAAAACCAAAATACGCCAAATGGGGACAACTCTTTACAATGTCATTGTGACACTCGGCATCCCAAAGCAACACCTGGCACTATGGTGATATGATGTATGCCTTGTAAAATATCATTCTAAAAGTCTTGATCTGTTGAACATCAATATCCTGTTGGATTGAACTTGCCATCCTTGTATGAGAAGGCTTTAAAATTTCTCTGTGTGTGTGTTACTGAAATAAGTTGTGAAGCTGGAAACGCCCATAACCAGCCTTTCAGGTACAACAATGAAGTAGCCAGACATGTTCATGGCTACAACCTATGCAGAATGCTGACATGTTGCCAAGGAGTTTCTGCTCCTGAGAGCTGCCCATGTCCCTTGGTGGTTGTGCTCTTCTTCTCTTCATTTTGCTGAACTGGGGAAAGACAACCTGCTGGGGAGTGGTGCCATTAGAGGAGAGTTCTCCCAGTCAAGCCAGCCCTTTGGGGGAGTGTGACGGGGTGGCAACCGGCACGGCCGCACCCCGCACTTGCGCGGCCTCGGGATCCGGGGGGGGGTGGAATACGCCGCAGGGCCGGCCGGCGTGGGCAAACGCCCACTAGGGCCGGCCGGCCGGAATGCGGTGGAGGAAACGGCCACGGACGGCGTCGGGTCGAGCCGGCGCTGGCGGGTGACGTCACCAGTGCCCCTCCCCCCCCCCCGCAAGGGGCGGGGGCACAGCATCTGGGGGACACCAGCGAGGGGCGGAGCCCAGGCCGGGCGGCGGGGAATTCAAAAGGGGGCCAGGTAGGCTCCCAAGGGAAAAAGGAGGAGACGGAGGACCCAGCTGGAGGTAGGGGACGAAGCTGGTAAGGCGGGCCCCGTCTCAGGGAGTCAAGAGCGACAAAGTGTCGGGGGGGGGGAGGGGGAAGAAGTAGCCCAGAGCAGGGCCGCGGAACCCGAGAGCGAAGGGTTTGGGGCATGACCCCCTTCGCTGAGTGAGATTGGACGATCTCGCCTTAGGGCCCTGGGCTGGGGTTCGGAGTGAGGGCGGGCCCGAGCCCCCTTCCCCCTACCGACAGCCAGAACCCACCCCTGTTGAGGCATACGGGAGTGGGAGAACTCCGGTCCCGGCGGGGCCATAAATTACGGGTAGTAGCCCGATCATCCAGGAAAGACCTCTGAAGGGGAGACGACTTGGGGTAACTCGTGACAGGGAGCCTAGCTGGATTTCTAACCCTGTTGATACTATGGTGGAGTTTCTGCTTGAAGTGGTGGTTGGTTCTTCCCTAAATGATTGGCCATCAGGAAAATTATGTAAACTCTCCTTTTCTGCTAGCTGCATTTTAGAGGCTGGCTTAGGAGAAAAATATATATGGTCTGAACAACTTTACCCTACCCTGACTTGGCTCTTCAGATCAAAATGTAGGTGCTGAGACCTATAACCACTGCATACCTTACTTCAGATTAATGTTGTCAATGGAACACGGAGAATCTTGGACATCCATGATGTAAAAGGAGTATACCTACCCCAATCCTGCCCCCACTTTATGCATGCACAGTTCCTAGCCCCATAGCCATTAAAAATACTTAGATGCAAAGGTATCTCTCCACTGAAAAATCTGAACAAAATACTCTACTTACTGTTTTTGAGGTAGCGCAGGGAGTTGGTATCACTGTGGGAGGCTTGGCTGCATTTTGGGGTGGAGGCAGAGTAAATCTCTGCCCTGTATCCAGAGGTGAAGAAGAGTGGATCCTGGTTTCCAGTCGCTCAGGTTCATGTTTATATGATTCAAGAGGAAATGGAGGCTGCTTGGTCACTTGTGTTGGGGTAGATGGAGAAGAGGAGAGGCCGGAGGCTGCAAACAAAGAATTAATTGCTGAAGTGCAGGTCAAAACAAGAGCAGAGAAGAATCTCACCTGAAAACTGAGCAGGCACGTGCTCAGCCCATTTTTCTACCTTTCCCTCAAAAAATAAATACACACCTCATTCTTTATAAAGGGGATCTCCTCCTCCCCTACTTAAAATGCTTTTAAATAATTCAAATGTATATCCTATGCATATAATCCACTAAATAAGGAAGCATTCACCCTTGCACCTTTGACTGGAGATTTTTGGCAGCAGTGCCCATTCACATACCCTACACATCCTCATGCCCTATACCAAGATTATATAGGGCCCTGTAATGAGGCAGCCTGGCCTCCCTTGGACCCGCAAGGGGAAATACGTCCACAGACCCCCGGAGGGTGGTGCCAGAGCAACTCAGCCCCTCTCACAGGAAGCAGAAAAGAAGGGCCGGAAGTGTAAAAGGAGAGGCTCAGAGCTCAGTTGGAGCCCAGTGGTCGAGCCAGCCAGATGCTCTGTCCAAGCTCCCAAGGAGGATGCCCGGCTGCCCCGCCTGAGAAGGAAGAACTTGCTTGGGCTTCTAGGGCCCCAGCCAGACCTAGAAGATTGGGTTGAGCCTTCACGACTGTTGTCAGGCCCAAAAGACTGGCTCAGACAGCCAAGGCCCCTAATGGGCCCCGGAGATTGAGCTGCACGGCCTGGACCGCTGATTGACCCAGACTCGGAGCCCATGGACACTCTGCCAGTGCCCTCGTCCCCGGCAGACCCCGAGGAGCAGAGGCTGAGCTAGGTAGGCCCCCAGGGGGAATTGGGAAGTGGCCCAGGGATGGCCGACACTGAGTCGGCTGAGAGTATGGAGGTCAACTAGCCAGCACATTGTGGTCAGGATCCCTGCTGACCTAGTCGGCATGTTGTGATCTCCGCTGACCCAGTGGCAGCCTGCACCACCACTGTTAGGGCCGTGGGCTGGGACGCAGTGGAGCAGGTGGGCCTGCATCCTCACCCCTGCCACCCCACTCCTGGGTGGCAGGCTTCCCCCTGTTGGGGGTAAAAGCGCCTGTGCTTGTCGGCTCTCCGCCAGCAAGGAGACCCAACCCCCACTCAGCCTGCAGACTGGTCTGAGCATTAAACTGTTTATCAGCCTGGAAACTGTCTCTCTGTGTTGGTTGCCCTGCCGTGACCCAGGGTTTGACTCTATAAACTGCTGCCTCAGCCTACAGCCAGACCTGAGCCTCTGAACTGTTTATCACTTGGCCCTGAACTAGGGCCCGGATCTTAGGACTACTATCCAGCTGGGCTGTCGGCCCGCCACCCCACCGTACCAGCTGGTGGGCCAGCCCTGGAGCAGGGCTTCCCAGGCCTATTAACTGGTCCAACCATACCGTAGTGAGGCAGCTTGGTCTCCCTCCAGCCAGAGACCAGTACAGGCCCTCAGTTCCTTTACTCCTGCAGAGCCCACAGAGGCAGCTCTGAAGCTGAAGAGGAAGAGGTCAGGTAGTGGAGCACCCACAGGGACACACATCTCAAAGAACTGCAGTACCTGCAAACATTAGTAACCTCTCTTTCCCCTTCGAGCAGTATCCTTGTGCATACTTGGTCCTTGCTTGGGGATCAGATGGTAGGAGAACGTCATCTACTGGCCATGGCTTAGGCCCGTGACTTGCAAGGGGTTACTGGTAGGGGAACCAGGACTTTTCCACTCCACTGGGCTCTCACCCAGGGCCTTTTGAGGGCTATCAGCAACCTGACAGCCAGGGAGCTGCTTAAGGCTGACCTCCCTGTGCCATGTTCTGTCCCCCCCTTGCAACTGTTCCAGAGTCAATGTCTGGGTTAAGATGGTGTGTAGGGTATCTGCTCACTCCAAGATGCCTTCTGGAAGCTGTGTGAAGTAGCTTTACTTCTCTCTCAGGCAGCAACTGCCTTTTTCTACAGAAGAGGTCGGCAACCTTTCTGAAGTGGTGTGCCAAGATTTAACTTATTCACTTCTATTTACGGATCTGTGCGCGGGGGCAGGGGCAGGGGCAGACTGGGTATGGTGACCATATTTTCTGAACCAGCTGAGGCTAAGGAGAACAGTTTAATTTAAATTATTAAAGAGATTAAGCGTTTTAACTCTCTCATATTAGTTTATCAAACTTCATTTTAAATAAAGTAAAATATTAATTTATGTCCAATACAAAGGGTTTCAATGTTTTCTTTATTTATGTAAGGGATGGGGAATCTTTTTTGGGTTGGGGGCCACTGACCCACTGAAAAATCAGTTGGGGACCACACAAGTGAGAAGCAAAAAAAATCCTCAAAGCCCCCCAACCCTCACTGATATTCCCCCCAACTGAGACAGCTCACTCTTCTGGTGCTCTAGCCCCATGGGGCGAGGCGAACGAATAGCGGGGACTGAGGTTCAGGGCTTCCCATAGGCCAGATTTACTTTTCTGGGGTTCCAGGGTTAGTGGATTTAGGGGACCCCCTTAGGCTCTGGAGTAGGGACAAATATGAGGGGTTCAGTGTGCGGGACAGGGCTACCCGTGAGTGGGATAGGGAGAGGGGTGCAGGCTCTGGGTGGGAGGTGGGGTGCAGAGGGTAGGGTCTAAAAGGGAATTTGGCAGCAGGAGAGGGTGTGGGGTGGGGTACAAGAGGGAATTTGGGGGTGGAAGGGGGTTCGGGGAGTAACACAGAAAAGGTGAGAGAATGACAATGCAGCCAAATAGCTGCACATCAAAATCTTTGTGGTTGGTTGATAATTGTGCTCCCATCTGTGAAAGGAAAATGAACACTGGTGCCTTTCTGGGTTATAATGGAGATTTGTGGTTCCTATGGCAACTATATGGCTCTGAAATTAAGTACAAGAAGAACACTGGTTCACTTTTATATGTAGATGTTGAAGCAACTATTTAGCTTAAAAATCCGAAACCAGCAAGTATTCAGTATCATGGAGGGGAGAAGTCTTCCTCGGTCGAGCTTGTTTTCTGGTAATCGCAATGGAGGTGTTGGCAGTAACCGAGGAGTCAGACAGGGGCTGGAGGAGTAGGAGTCTGACCTATGGAAAAGCAAGGAGCCCCAGACAGACACAGCTCAGAGCTAGGGATGTTAAATTTAGATTAATTGGCTAATCGAATAGTAAATGCAATTTGCATCGACTATTCAATTAGTTGATAAGAGCCCCTTCGCCTTTGAAGTGCAGCAACAGCCCCAGAGCTTTTGCTTCACTTCAAAGATGAAAGCGCTGTGGGGAGCACAGGGCCAGCAGGAGACAAGCAGTCCCCCACTGGCCCCGTACTCCCTGCGGCGTTTCAAAGCGGCAGTGCTGCATGGAGCCTGGCCCCAGCTGACCCCGGACCCCATGTGGCGCTGCCACTTTGAAGCACTCCCTGATCTCCCTCCTCTCTTGCTGCCTCTTTCTGATAGAGGCAGCAAGGAGGGGAGAAGTGACGAGTTGATCACATCCTTACTCAGAGCTTTGGGGAAAATAACGAATGAGGGTCTGAGCTGCCAGCAGAAACAGGCACTGGCATTAAAAGCAGCTACTCTGCTGGAGACCTGGAGGGAGCAAATGTACTAGGTCTAATGCCAAAGGGTGCTACAGATGATTGAACAATGTACAGACCTGCAAGCCTCCCAGCAGACCTGCAAAGGGGCTGCAATCTACAGACCAGCAAACGGGCTGCAATTCTCATTCTCACAGAATGATAACGTGTGAAGAGAATTGTGCTGGGATGGGGAAGGGAGGCAAAAGAGTGGGGAATAAAGTGCAGCTTCTGCAAAGAGAACTTGTGTCCCCCCCTCACATCTTCCTTTTGCTCCAGCCTTGCTTCACTCAACCCCAGGATTCCGCCCTCAGCCTGATACCGTTCATTGCCCCATCCCTCCACAGTGCAAACCCTGACCCTGCCGATCCTTTCCCCACATCCTCCTTCACTCCCCTCCTGCCTTCACATCCCTGTTCCCCTCAGCGCACACACCAGCAGGGAAGCAGCGCTGGGACTTGCAGCCCCCGGGAGCAGCACTGGGGTAAGGAGGGGCTGGGTGGGGGGACAGATTCACTTCTCTGCCCGGCCCAGCCCTTTGCCTAGGGCTCGCCCCTCACCTGCAGGCTGCGGCTCTGGGGCTGGCAGAGTTGGGGGCTGCCCACGGCTGGTTCCAGCCCAACCGGGTGAAGCAGGTTGGTGGAGATGGGGTTCCCCCCCCCGCAGACACCCTGTGGGACACAGCACAGCCCAGGCCCCAGCACCCCACATGTGACCGGCCGCCCAGCCCTGCCCCCTCCTGGAGCAGGAGCCAGAGCCTGTAGCGGGTGTTAACCAGTGTTCCCTCTAAACTGTGCTGCAGCACAGCTTTACAGGTGATCGATCAGTCCAGAGGAGCCAGAGGCTCAGGGCTCTGGAGCTGACTGGCGGGGTTGATTAATCACCTGTGAAGCTGTGCTGTAGCACAGTTTAGAGGGAACCCATTAACTCCCAGGAGCTGCACACCCAGGCCAGGCAGGGGCAGCCCCAGACACACAGAGCTTAGCGCAGAGTCTTGCCGGGTCCTCCTGGCCCCTACGCCATATCATGCCCTTGCCTCTCCTGCCCTGCTCCCCTCCAGAAGGAAGCCAGAGCTGGTGCTGCAGCCTGCAGCTGTGCACCAATGCTGAGGTTTGAGCCGCAGCATGGGCTCCCCACTGCTTGGCGGGGGGGGAGGGGAAGGGTTGAGCTCCCGCCCCACGTGCAACAGAAAGTCAGCTCGTTGCCAACCCCTGTTCTACACTATGGCCCACCCTCCTGGGCCAGATCAGTTAGTTCTAAGGCTTTCCCCTGCTTGGGTAGTCCAACCAAACAAAGGGAATTATCAAAGTCCAGAGAGTTTGTGGGAGAGGGAGAGAGGAATGCTTCCTTTTCAGGCTCTCTCTGCAGCATGCCCTCCCCTTGCCCCAGCACGGGACCTTTGGACAGTTGTCATGGGGAAAGATTCTGCCTTCCCTCAGCTCTTCTCCACTGGAGCTGCAAGTTGCATGTCTGTTTTCTTCCCTGGTCTACCACCATGTGAGCTAGTCCCAATGTTCTCTCTAATTTTTCCAGATTTCAGGCTCCAGCCCAAGTCCAAACATCTACGCAGAGATTTTTCAGCCCCCGAGCCCAAGCTACTGCACTTTGTTTACATAGTTAGATCTAGCAACATTTATCATCCAAATAAAAAGTTTGTTTGTGTGCGCTTATCAATAAAACACAGAGGACCCAATTCTTCTCTCTTTTATCCCAGCGTAATTCAGGAATAAGTCCATTACTCTTGATGAAGTTACACGAGCATAAAACATGTTCACAAGGTGAACTGGGCCCATATACTGTACTTAAAGGGATCCATGTGTGCAATCAGAAGACTTTAGGCCATACAACAGGACTGAATTTAAAAAAAAAAATCACATTAGTATGCAGAAAAACATTTTGAAACCAGGAATCACACAAACAAATGCTTCAGAGAGCCTTACAAACCCATTTTCGTATTAATTCCAGGTCAGCTACTCATTATGGGTCTAATCCACAGGGTTTGTCTCCAGTGAGGATTTTGTCACCCTACTGCAGATGCACTGCAACAGTGTAAACTGAGGTTTTCAGTGGTGCTATTTAACTTGGTTTCAGACTGGAGAAAGCTGCACCAGTAGCAAATCACTTTTTACCCCAATGAAGTACCCAAGCTTCACCATTGGGGGAAAAAAGGTGGGGGGGAGGGGCTGGAAAGGGTCGGTAAAGCTTAAGAAATATTTTGTATCAACTTCAACTCACCTCAAAGGGAGTTTGAGATGCTCAGTGTCTTTCAGGGTCAGGCCACACCTCAACCAAACTGAATGAAATGTTTAAAGGGAAGTTTGTGTTTAATACCACTAAACCATGGAGTCAGGTAGTTGCTAAGGCACTGATGATACAGTCAGGAAATAGTTAACTAAACAGTTGAGGAAGGATTCTGTTATCCCATTGTTTGCATTACTGGTGCCAGAATATTAGAGATAGTAGATGAATGGGATAATATATTTTTATCCAATAAAAGATATTACCTCACTCACATTGTCTCTGTTTTCTCAGCCATTTCCAGAGGAAAGTTATTGCACCTAAAGATTTAAAACATTAATGTAGGGCTTAATGGTTTTTATGAAGAACTACATAAAAAGGACATTTGCTTAGCTTCTCCTGATACTGTTCTCAACAAGCTAAATAAAATTGACTTTGAGATCTCAAAATCCCCAGAAAAATACTGTTGATGCTCTAACATGGGTTTTATTTAGTGTGGTACTGTGCAAAATGTAGTTCATTTCTGTACAATTTTAATGAAGTGCCTAACTCCTAATGGTTCAATTTTACTTGGATCGAAACAAATTTCCTCTCTTCCTTCCCAGGCTTATTGCTGTCCTTTCCAGCCCTTCCTTTTTTTTTTTTTTTTTAAAGGAGAACAGCATCCCTGTAGATTAGACAGCACTAATTACAAGTCTGGTTCAGAGTGGGTGTTGCAGACATATACAGATGATGTTTAATGCAACACACCACAGTGAGCTGCAAAAAAAGATCTGCGATGCTTTGAATATCCTCAACTCCTACTGATTTCAGTGGGAAATGAAGTTGCTCAGCATCTGGCAGGATTATAAGAAAGCCAACTTTCCTGTTCAAGTCTCAGTTTCGGACAAGTTTAGATAAATGGTGCTTGGGAAGAGGCTTTTACGGTATCTTTTATGGATGTTCAAGTGTCTGCAGAGTGCTTAGGGTTTGGGGAAGCTGTAACTGATGAAACTGACAAACTACTCAAAAGATAAAAAACAAATTAGTTCTGAAAACCTTGCTTCTGGGATGTGTCCATCCTGAGCTAATGGACTCTGAGTCAAAAGAAATCACTTCCAATACCAATCAACTGTGCCAACAGAGTTACCACCAGACACAGGGCAGCCACAGACTCACTGTCCTGATGAGACTGGCATCCCAGCTCGGAGAGGACATAGGAAGCAGTGTATAAAAGGAGCCTGAGGAGTGACAACCTGCGGAAACTATTCTCACCCCATTAGGAATATGAAACTGGCTGCTGAGCACCCGACTGAGTCAGAAAATCTGGGTCCTGTTCCTGGCTCTGCCAGACCCCTCCTGCAGGCAGGTCACTGTGGCCCCCTGTGGCAGGGTGGTACATCCAAACTCACCCCCTGGCTCCGAGGTGGCTGTTGAGTCCCCGGGGCTCTTTAAATCTCTCCCCAACCCTGCTTGTATAGTAACTCAGTTGCTGTCCTCAACACCCGGTCCCCTTGCTAGGGCAGTGCAGCCTAGTAGCCTGAGTCCATAGCAACAGGTGCAGACCCCATGGGCTGGGTATTGAGGAGGGGGTAGGAGAACCCAGGCCCTCCATACTCCACCAGGTCCCAGCCCAGAGCCCTATTAGCAGTGGCGCAGGACACTGCTTGCTCAGCAGGGAATCCCACTGCAACACACTGAGCTCCTTGGGATACAATCTCCCACCCTGGGCTACTTCCTACCAGGTCCCCTTCTAGGGTCCTTCCTCCAGATCCTCGGTAGCATCCCTTGTGTCTCGCTAGCTGGTTTCAAGGACCGGTCCCACTGGCAGTTTGCCTCCAGGTGCTCTGGCAGTACCTCCTGTCTCCTCAGCAGCCAGCCCAGACTGACCCTCCCTCCAGGCCTTTATACCTGGGCTGCATGCCCAGCAGGTCTGCAGGGGTGGGACTTCTTCAGCCAGGTGAGCCTGGTTAAGCCTTGCTTTCCCAATGCGGGACTGGTATACCCTGTCACACACCCTCCCCCTTAAGAGGGGTTTCTGGGGGAGATGCCCCCTCATCATCCTCCCTGGCCTATAAAAAGAAGTCAGCATTGGCATGTGCCTTCCCCGGCTGGTTTGCCACCCAAAGAGCATAAGGCTGGAGTGACAGGTACCAGAGCATGACCCGCACATTGGTGTCTTTCATGGCATGAAGCAATTTTAGTGGTGCGTGCTCTGTGACCAGCATAAATTGGTTCCCAAAAAGTAATACCTCAGGGCCTCCATGGTCCATTTCACCATGAGAGCCTCCTTCTCTATCGTGGAGTACAGAGTATCTTGTAGGAACAGCTTACAGCATGGGGTGTTCTTCACCTCCTACCTCTTGGGATAACACTGCTCCTAGGCCAACCTCCAAGGCATCTGACTGCAGAATAAGTGGCCTAGCAAAGTTGAGCTGGATGAGCATGGATTTCCGGGTCAACTGCTCCCGCAAGGTCTGGAAGGCGACTTCAAAGTCCTCTGACCATTCAATTCACCAAGACCGCTGGTTCTTCATGAGGTCTGTGAGAGGTGCAGCTGGCGTAGCAAAGTTTGGAACAAAACAACGGTCGTACTCTGCTAGCCCTAAGAACTGCCACACTTGCCACTTCGTTGTCAGAGTGGGGTAGTCTTGTAGAGCTTGCACCTTGTTCATCAGTGGCCTGAGTTGTCCCCTGCCAATTGTGTAACACCGATAGCTCACTTCACGCTGGCCCCAATGGCATTTGGCCGGATTCACGGTGAGGCCCGCCTCTGCCCAGGCTTGCAAAACCTGGGTGAGGTGCTGTAGGTGTTCTGCCCAACTATCACTGTAGAGTCGACCATGATGTCGTCAACGTAGGCGGCTGTGGCTCCATGCAATCTAAAAAGCAATGTGCTAAACTGAACACCATATTCCTCCTTTACTGCTGGCATTAGGGGTATCTGCCAGTAGCTTTTGGTAAGGTCAAGGGTAGATATGAACTATGCGCAGCCCAACCACTCAAGCAGCTCATCTATGCGAGGCATCGCATACATGTGAAAGCATGATATTGCGTTCACCTTCCTTAAATCTACACAAAACCTGACCGCCCCATCAGGTTTGGGAACCAGTACTATCAAGCTTCTCCACTTGTTCCTGGACTCCTCCACTACTCCAAGGGCTAACATCTGGTTCAGCTCCTCCCATACTGTGTCCCACATCTTTCTGGGGAACAGGCGATGGTTGTCTCTCACCTTCTGGCTTGGGATGGTGGCTATATGGTGGCTCATCAGGGTTGTCTTCCCTGGCTTAGCCGACAGGATGTGCAAAAAGTCATTTATTAGCCAATGCAGCTGCTCTTGCTGCTCAGGATTGAGTTCTTGTCCAATGTTGATATGCTGGGGCTCTGGAGCTCCCTTTACTAGACGTCCCAATTCTGGCTCTGGTGGGGTATGGCTTGATCATCAGGGCCTCTCACGCCTTCCAGACCTTGAGGAGATTCATGTGGTAGATCTGCATCACTCTCCACCACTCTGGCAGCTGCACCTCATTGTCAACACGCCCCACATGTTGAGTCACCTCAAATGGTTCTTACACTTTGCTAGCAGTTTCAACTCTGATGAGGGCAGTAATAGCAACACCCAGTCTCCTGGCTGGATGGTCCATGTCTTTGCCCCGCAGTTGTACTGGGCTGCTTGGGCGTTCTGGGCTTGCTGCAGATTCTCATGGGCTAAACAGCTTAATTCATGTAGCCATTCCCTAAATTGTAAAATGTACTGCACTGAACCTTGAGAATAGGTCTTTGTTCCTCCCAGGTCTCCTGCACGAGGTCCAGAATCCCACGGGGCCATCGTCCATAGAGGAGTTCAAAGGGTGAGAAATCTGTGGAAGCCTGGGGAACTTCCCCCACAGCAAACATTAGGGCAGGCAGCATCTTATCCCAGTGCCAGGGTTGTCTTTTGCAAACTTTCATAGCATGACTTCAGCATCTTGTTGAATCACTCCACCAATCCATCTGTCTGAGGGTGGTAGATTGAGGTCCTGAGAGCATGGATGTTCAGTTAAGCGGCACAACTCTGCCATGAGTTTTGAGGTCACATTCACCCCTTGGTCCATATTTCTTGAGGCAGTCCCAGCCTTGAGAATATTTTCAGGAGTTCCTCAGGTGTGGGCCATGACTGTTCGCAGGGGTACTGCTTCGGAGTAGCATAGTCCACTGCTTCGGAGTACTGCTTCGGAGTAGAATAGTCCACCGCTACTAAGATAGACTTTTGTCCTGTACCACTCCTTTCTAGCGGGCCCACCAGGTCCAGTCCAATCTGCTCAAACAGGGTTCCTACTACCAGCAAATGTAATAGTGGGGCTCAGGGGACACCTATGGTGCTGGTCCTCCGGCACTCAGGGTACAACGCACAGTAGTTGCGAACTTCTTGGTGGATTCTGGGCCAGAAGAATCGCCATGCTACCCTCTGTAACATCTTTTCTCATCCCAGGTGTCCCACCCAGGGTACTCCATGTGCCCAAACATAACAGTCCCTGTTGGAATCATCATGGGACCAGCAGCTGGCAAATATCAGCCTAGGTTTGGGGTTCTGGGGCCAAGTGGTGAAGAAGATCTTGGCGTGTATCAAACCAGGGTCTTTGGGGCTGATGCAGCAGCTGATCCCCTTCGGGGGAAGGGTGTGCCGCTTGTTCCCATGCTCGGCTGAGGGTTAGATCATTCCTCTGCTCCTCGAGGAAATACCCATTGAGCTCCAGCTCTACCAACCAGGGTGCCGCAGGGGCCCTTGTCAGGCTGGGGTTGGGTCTGGGGGGTGCCGGGCCTCTCGAGGATCCTTTGCCTGGGTCGTCGGCCTGTGGCCCGCCTATCAATGGTCTACGAGCAGGCCTGGCCTTTGCTGTGTTTGCAGATCATGTGCTTCCCTCTCATTGCACATCTGCAAAACCTGGCCAGTCCTATCCTAGGACCACCAAGTAGGGCAGTTTCGGAGCCATCAAGACTTGACATTGTCCTTCCCACTGTCCAGCTTCTAGCGTCACCCAGGTCATCAAGAAGGACCTCACATCCCCATGGACGCACTGTATCTGTATTGTGGCACTTGGTTGGTCATGCAGTGCTATCATGACTGCTCGTACAATGGTTTGGTGGCAGCAGGAGTCTTCTAGGGCAGTGGTGTGTGGTCCGTTCACTTGGACGGGCACCACTGTCTTGGATGCATCTCTCTTGAGGGCCCTCCACCCCACCACCAGCACCTGCCCATAAGTGCAATCCATGAGAGGACACTTCCTCCATAAGTGTTCCTCTTGGCCACACTGGTAACAGCCACCTCCATTTTGCCTCATAAGAAGAGTCTCCTGGGGGGGAGCTTCCCAATCCATTGGAGGGTCTATCACTCCTCACGCAGAGGTGTCCCTAATAAGTTCGTTTAGCTGAGTTATCCTGGGTTGTCAAGGTGGCCCAGCATGGGAGGGCCATGCACCTCTGTTTACCCCCCAGGGCTCCCTAACCTGCTGTTTACTCGGTTTCTAGTCCAGCTTTGCTGGTTCTTCAGCTGCCATATAGTTCTCCATTAAGGAGACGGCTGCGACAAGCATCTTCGGGTGGTGTCGCTGCAGCTATTCTTTGCCACCTTTTGGCGGAACCTGCAGGAACTGCTCTACAGTCGCTGCCTCTGCTACTTGAGCCCCAGCCTGCTGCTCAGGCTCCCACCATCTTCAGCACGTCTCAGATCCGTTGTGTTACTGCCCGAGGCTTGTCCCCTGGTGCGAACTTTTCCTGGTGTAAACATTGGCGATACACCTCAGGGCACACCCCAGCTTGGGGTACTCCCACGCCTCTCTAAAGTCTAAATTCTGGAAGGCCGTTTGGGCAGCTCCCATCAAATGGGGCAAGGATGGTGGCCCAATGTTCGGCTGGTCAACGGGTGGCCATGGCGACCCCCTCAAAGGTAACCAGGTACACCTCCGTATCATCCCTGGGACCCATCTTGGTCAGGCACAAGGGCACTCTCGACATACTGCCCCCGGCTCAGTCCTCTGCTGGGTTAGGGACTGGGGCTGGTGCACACCGCCACAGAGCTGCCATCTGCTGGACCAGTCGCTCCTGCTGAGCCTGCTGTTAGGTGGCAAACTCCTGTAGCAGCAGCTGCTGTTGTTCCTGCTGTTGGGTCACCTGTAGCTGTTGTTGAATGACCAACTGGTAGAGTAGCTGAGTCTGTTGCTGTTTCTGCTGTTTCTCCAGTAACCATTTAAAAAATGGATTCAAGCCAGTTTTTTCTGCTAGTTGCTTTTCTCAAGCTCTCTTTGCTGCTCCCTCTTTCCCTTACGTCAGGGGTAGGATTGCATTAAAATGCCTACATTCTCCACCGGTGGTTGCAGGGTAGTATGTCTGTTCACCCCGGGGGTTGGCTGTCGAGTCCCTGGGGGTCTTTAAATCTCATCACAACCCCACTCATATAATAACTCAGTCGCTGTCCTAAATTCCCAGCCCCCTTGCTGGGGCAGGGCAGCCTTGTAGCTGGAGTCCATAGCAACAGGTATAGGCCCCACAGGTTGGGGATTGAGGAGGGAGTACGGGGGGACCCAGGCCCTCCATACATCACTGAGTCCCAGCCTGGGGCCCTATTAGCAGTGGCATGGGACATTGCTTGCTCAGCGGGGAATCCTACTACAACACGCTGAGCTCCTCGGGATACACTCTCCCGCCCTGGGCTACTTCCTACCAGTCTCCACTGGACTCCTTCCGGCATCCTTCCTCCAGATCCTCGGCAGTATCCCTGGTGTCTCAGTGACTGGCCTCCAAGTTCGGTCCCACTGGCAGTTTGCCGCCAGGCACTCTGGCAGTATCTCCTTCGTCCTCAGCAGCCAGCCCAGACTGAGCCTCTCTCCAGCCCTTTATACTTGGCCTGCAGTCTGAACATGCTCAGCAGGTCTGCAGGGACAGGACTTCCTCAGCCAGGTGAGCCTGGTTAAGCCTTACTTCCCCAGTGCAAGGCTGCTACACCCTGTCACACCTCCATTTTCACAAACGTCCACTAATTTGGGGAACTTCTGTTTTTGGAAGCCCCAAAACATCAGCTGCCTTATTTTTACAGGCACTGAGCAACCATGAGGCTGGTGAAGTTAATGGGAACAGCTGGTACTCAGAGCATCTGAAATCAGACCTGTGTTTCTGAAGTTGGGCACCCAAAACTAGAACTCACTTTTGAAAATTGGGCTTTCCACTTTCAGTGACTCAATTTCCCATCTGCAAAATTAGGATAATTCTTCCGTAGAGAGACAGGATGGTAAAGCCCTATTAGATCACCTAGTCTAACTAAGATCTTACCTCCGAGAGTTGTTGTGAGACCTAATTCAGCTCTATTTGTAAAGCATTTAAAAGATTCTCATATACTATCATAACAAAAAAGCTTGCTGCCATTGTACATATCAGGCTTGTAAATCCAACATGAGGATCTTTTTGAAGGGCCAGTCACAGTAAAAATGCAAGTTGCATTTTTTTTATAAAGCCAAAATACATTTTGGACTAACAAAATTCTGCATTAATTAAAAATGTATCCAACTAACATCTTAACAGTCAATATTTCTAAAATACATGAAGTCATATGTTCATATAGTAGCTGCACTGTTCTACACATACAAAGCATAATGAAAAGAAAGTGAGGTATAGCTATACCACATGGTTAGAAACAATACCTCATAGGGTACTTAACAGTCATGGTTCAAATGCACTAAAGAAAGGTCTAACGTCTTCCCTTGGGAAGAAAGAAGCCTCTTCACATATTACCAAAAGCTCTCCTAAACAAATCAGGCAGAAAAAATGTTATGGAGGAAGTACAATTAAAACAAGGAAGCAGTAAAAACTAGCCAGACATTTTAGACACATCTACAATGGAGGCAAGAAAACTTAGTATTCAACTAGGAGTCTGAAGAGAGAAAATATATAAGATCCCTAAAACTTTTACTGGTTTTATTAAGGAGGTGAACTTTTGTGCAAAGAATTCTCCATCACCCACAGTTTCCCTCACTGGAGAAAGAAATGTACAATAAACCAAGGTTCTTTTGTATCATCAGACCTAAACTGTTCTGCGTTTTCTCCACTGAACAATAAAGTAATAATTTTTAGTCAACAAAATAAAAGCCACTAGAGATGGAAAAGACCTATTATGTCATCCAATCCATCTAGTGTTGGTGCAGGATTGTGACCTATAATTTTCCAGTCATTCTTCTTGTCCAGTTTTATGGAAAACAAAACCTTTTTGCTTTGTTCCCACTCCATTAATACAATATTGTGTTTCATTTCATTTTTGTTGGCAATAAAAACATGGGACACATACAGAATTATTTACTTTGCTTCTTACTGATGATTCGTGAGCATCAAGATTTGCAAGCTGACTTTAATTTGAATTAACATAAAGAAGCAGTTGTTCACATTAAAGTACATCCTTAAACACAGCGAAGATTTGAGATCACCATGCTGGAACCAAACAATGCACAGATGCATTTTCTCTCTTTTTTGGAAATCTTCCGGATTATAATTTGGAAGTATAGTGACTGACATTGAACAACTGACAGTTAGCCATACCGTTGTTTCTGAGATACCAGTTTTCTCCATTCTAAATATAGGAGAGAAAATGTGATCTCTCATATATCACTGTTTGGCAATTACTGACTTTATCACTGAAACCTCAGTAATGAAAAAGATTTAAAGTATTTTTTTCATTGGGCTTGCCTAAAACATTGGATTTTCAACACAAACATATACAGGAAGCAAAAGGAAGCATGCATCCTTTGGTTTGACAGGAACACACTGGCAACATGCCAGAGCCAAAAGGCCTTCCTTAGCTTGAGTAAAATAGGCAAACTACATGTCCTTGAAGTACAAATGGGGTCTGCTGCATGTTAGCATCCCAGCATGCAATGCTCCATCTCAGTTTGAGGAGCATCAGATTAGATGTAGATGGCTCATTCATGATGGGACGAGTAGAATCCATCAGTGTACTGAAGATAACACCCAGGGGCCACTTCTTTGGCCAATACTAGCATAAAATATAACAAGTGGGATATTTAGTTTGTCGTAAATATACATTAAAGTTGCTATAATAATTTCTTTCTCTATACAGGTCAATCTCTCACACAATAATTTCCTTTAAAGTCCTGCCTCTGAATAGCTTTCATCTGCTCTTCCCACTCAGGCATTCCTATACAAGCCCACTCTCCTGTAGGACTTGAGAAGAAAAAATTAATAAAACAACACTCGGCCTTTTTTCTCTGGGGGCATTTGAAATCACAGTTCCTCTGTTAGGTGTCCTTTGCTAAATGGGTGACTCTGTGTGCTGTCATCTGCCAGCAACATGGCAGGGTGTGGCTGTTTTTTTTATGGGTAACAATACTTAAAGCCTGTGGTGTCTTGCCCAGGGGCGGCCCGTGCCTATAGGCAAACTCGGCAGCCGCCTAGGGCGCCAAGTTAAATGGGGCGCCAAATTCCCTGCCACTTCCCCATCCTGGCGTCGGCCCGGAGGAAGGCTTCCCTGCGCCGCAGGAGGGGTGAGTGGCCCCGGAGGAGGAGCGCGGGGAGTTGGCCTGGAGGGAGGCACCCACCGGCTTCCCCTGCGCCGTGGGAGTGGGGGCTCGGCCCTGGGAGAGGCGGCGTGTGGGGGTTTCCCTGTGCCGCGAGAGGGGGGGTCGGCCCCGGGGGAGGCACGCACCGGCTTCCCCTGCACCACGGGAGGGGGGGTTGGCCCTGGGGGAGGAGGCGCACGGGGGTTCCTGTGCCACGGGGGGGGGGGGGTGTCGGCCCCAGGGGAGGCACACGCTGGCTTCCCCTGCACCGCAGGAGGGGGGGTTGGCCTCAGGAGAGGCGGCGTGTGGGGGTTTCCCCATGCTGCGGGAGGGGGAGATTGTCCCGGGGGAGGAGGTGCGCGGGGGTTCCTGCGCCGTGGGAAGGGGGGTGTCGGCCCCAGGGGAGGCACACGCCGGCTTGCCCTGCACCATGGGAGGGGGGGTGTCGGCCCCAGTGGAGGCACACGCCGGCTTGCCCCGCGCCACGGGAGGGGGGCTCGGCCCCAGGAGAGGTGGCATGCGGGGGTTTCCCCATGCCGCGGGAGGGGGGGTCGGCCCCAGGGGAAGAGGCGTGCGGGGGTTCCTGCACCGCGGGAAGGAGGGTCGGCCCAAGGGGAGGCACACGCCGGCTTGCCCTGCACCACAGGAGGGGGGGGTCAGCCCCACGAGAGGTGGCGTGCGGGGGTTTCCCCGTGCCGCAGAAGGGGGGGTCGGCCCCGGGGGAGGAGGCGTGCGGGGGTTCCTGCGCCGCGGGAAGGGGGGTCGGCCCTGGGGGAGGCACACGCTGGCTTCCCCTGCGCAGCAGGAGTGGGGGTCGGCCCCGGGGGAGGTGCTGTGCGGGGGTTTCCCCGTGCCGCGGGAGGGGGAGGGTCGGCCCTGGGAGAGGCGGCATGTGAGGGTTTCCCCATGCCGTGAGGGGGGGGGGGGTCAGTCGGCCCTGGGGGAGGCACACGCTGGCTTCCCCGGCGCCGCGGGGGCGGGGAGGGGTCGGCCCCGGGAGAGGCATGCACCGGCTTCCCTCGGGGAGGGGGGGGGAATCCTGGGAGGAGGTGGGTGCAGGGGACTCTCTCCCCCACTGGCACCCTGTTCCCTCTCCCCACTCCCCTGTCCCCAGCCCCAGAACTCCATCCCCAGCCCCCCGTCCCCTGCCCCAGAACTCCATCCCCAGCCCCCCTCTCCCCAGCGATGTGGTGGTAATGGCAGTTAAAGCAGGATAGTGTAATGGACTATTTTGGATTTGTAATAATAAAAATTATAATTAACATTTGTAATGCATTTTTATTTGAAATCGTACTGAAATATCGTCTAACTGTCGTGTACAAATCTATTCTGAAAATTTCGTGTCTCTATTTGAATCTGATCTCAGAAACATTGGTTGGATGGACAAACCGAATAATTATGCCTGTTTAAATAAATATGCTTAAAAAACATTAAATGGAAAATAGGGGCAAAATGTTTCCCAGTTTACCAAAACCTCAGCCTATATCTGCGGTTGGGGTGGGGGAGCTGATTGCATGGTTTGCCTAGGGCGCCAGTTGCTGGCAGCTAGTCTAGGGCTGCCCCTGGTCTTGCCCATACTTCCCTTGAATAGAACAGCTCTGCAAAACATGTTTGTTACAAACTCAACTCCTCCCCTCGTAGAAAAACAGAGCTCCACCCTGCCTGCACACACTATGCCCCTCATGAACCAAGAACCTATAGAGCTGGCTGCTGCAGACAGAGATGAGGGATGCTGCTGTTTCAGCAGATGATCATCCCTGCCACTTCTGCATACAATGGTCAATTTTGGGTGGTACTTGAATGGAGTTGCAACCCTCCTCGCATGGAGAATAGGGTTGCCAGATGATTTCAGAATAAATACCAAACAACAACAAAGAACATGCCAGGAAAAAGTTTGTTGAGGGAAAAAAAACCCCAAAACCAACACCGTGGCCCTTTAAAAACTGCATGGTGAGGCTTTTTGGCCTTAACGGGCTGCCTGTGGCCGCCCACCATCTTACCTCCCTGCACTGGGCCAAACAGCTCCCCTGCAGAACCTGGTAAGCACTAGGGTTGCCAGGCTGCCTCCGTATTGAGCCAGACAGCCCAGAATTTTCGCCTCCTGGCTAGGAAAAAAAAATCAGAAAGTACTGGACATTTTAGGTATCTGGTATTTTCTGCATTTTTTTACTGGCCAGGAGGCAAAATACAGGACTATCTGGTTCAATACCAGACACCTGGCAACCCTAATGGGGAGGAATTAAATGATACCACCTGGAACTTGCTGCTGTTTTTTGCCCCCCCCCCTTTTTTTTTCATTTATCTGCTAGGAATAATGTTTATAAGATTTCTGGGATTTATTGGAAACTTGCAGTAAATCACTTTTGATGATCTAAGGATTTATTCAATATTCTCATAGTTGGATCTGTAGGTGATCAAGTAGACAAAACCAGCACTAACAAGTTTTAATATCTTCCCAGGTTTATGCATTTGCTGATCATTTAGACTCAAACATCTTTAAAAAAAACACAAAGAAATTTTAATTTGCAATGGCTTAGGGTGCTGATTTGCCTCTGATTCCTTTCATAAATCAGGACAATGCTTCCCTTTCATTTGCCTTCTTGTGCTAGAAACAAAAACAGAGGAGTAGGCAGGCTACTGCTGATGAATTTTAGTGAATCTGAGTGGGGCCTACTATTAGTTCATTAAGCTGATTCACTCCTCGGGCATAAAACTATGCCTATTTTAGCACTTAGACAAATGGTGCAAATTATGCAAGATGAAGTTTAGTATAGCTATTTAATGGCTGTAAAATTATACTCCCACAGGCATGTGGGAAATTATTGGCTTCTTTTTAATCAAGTAGCATTAGTGAAATACTGTACACATGTACAGAGTTGTAAAATAACATACAGTCTTATAAAAAAGTAAACTTGATAAGTAAGGTAAATAGTCATTTTGCCAAACATGGATTCATCTGAGGACATCTTTTGGCCAGTCCTAGCATTCTCATTAACATGCAGACTCATCTCCCTACTGGTGGCCAAGGACTGTGGCCCTTCCTGTCAGCTTCCCAAGTAATATGGGGCTTCGACAGCATTGATTCCAGCTGCTTTGGCAGGTCACCTCAGTGTAACAAATAAATGAGGGGGCAGAGAGTCTGCATGCAGCAGGTAAAGGGTTCCATGGGCACTGCTGAAAGGAAGGTGTGCTAGCATGGGAAAGAAAGGAATCTCACAGAGACTGAAAATCTCATGGCTGTTAATCCACGTATACCTGGAAGTGACATTAAGTTTTAACTTTACTGATGCATCATAGTTTTTTATCTGCAGTTCAGAAAATGCCTATCTGAATCATTAATTAAGCCTTAAGACCCCTTTCCTGAGACAGGTAAGTTTTACACATGGGGAAAGTGAGGCACAGAAGGGTTAAATGATTCAGATAATGAGGCAGTGGTAGAGCTGGGAATAGAATCCAGCAGGACAGATTCCCAGTCCCCTTCGATAAAACCATAAGACAACACAAGTTTTTGCTTTGATTTCCTTCAGTAGAGCTCTGTGATGAGAGGGGCCATTGCCATTTCTAAGGGGGAAAATAGTGGTTAATATCCAAGTACAAGCAAGGCCGGATTAAGCTCTTCGTAGGGACACTCTCATAATTGTAGGCCCTTAAATTAGACTATATAGAAATATATAAGGGAGAAATGCTCTATCCCCTATATACCTAATATCACCCACTTTAATTTTTGCTCTTGAAAGTGGCAAAACATGTGATAAATTCATGGTATTACATTCTAAAACAACAGCCATTTTGTTGTATATGACAATTATATTTAGGATTCATCTGATAGTAATCGTCTGATAAGGAGAAAAGTAAGGTGATGTTGCCACCGCTACAATGGTAAAATCCACAAAGCAATGCATTGCTCCACAGAGCTGATAACTTGGCAAAATTATATCTCAAGATTGTTCAACATCATTTACGAAACAACAGTACATTGGCTGATGCTGGCCATACGTTTCCGCCTGAAACAGTGTTTAGTAGTAGCCTGGGGTCTCTGAAACACAACTGTGAAATCCAAACACTGTAGTAATAAGCAATCACTCCATATTTCATAAAATATTTTGCAGAAAATACACCTTCCCAAAATTTGGATTCTGATTTCTCATTACAGGGTAAATGATTTGGTAAAAAGAAAAGATATGCACGCAAAGAATATTTTTTCAGGCAACTAGCAAATGGGGAAACTATCCAAAGAGAATGTCTTATTTATTCTCCCTCAACTGGTGAAGGGTATTGCTACACATGCAAACTATTCTGTGTCAGTGACTAATCAATTTATAACAGGTTTCGATTACTGGAAAAATGCAGTCACTAGAATTACTTCTCATGAGCAGTGGAAGGATCATCCTGGCTGACTGTCAATGATCTGTCAACATCAGAAGTCCACCAGAACTGACACAGAGAAGATTAAGGGAAGATCATGTAAATACTGGACTGAAGTCCTAAAGAGAATAGTTCCTGGAATAAGATTCCTTGCTGAACGAGGACTAGCCTTTCGTGGGGACACTGAAGTGCATGGCTGCCCTAACAATGGAAACTACTTTGGTTGCACTGAACGTCTAGCTGAATTCGATCCATTTCTTGAGTCAAGAAAGTATGTACAGGTGTTTTATTTTGTCTAGATCTGCATCTCTGATGTGCAATCTGAAGTAAAGAGTGATTGTGTTAGAAACCTTTCCAAAGCCTGTGTGTAATGTGCATCCCCTGGAGAAGTAAATGGTAAACTTGAGTGTCCACAAGGTTGGAGTTCTGGGAAAGGGTTTGCTGAAGCGACCAGGGCATCTTGGGGTCTGGGCTGGGGGACCTGGTCTGTGGGGCCTCCTTACTTCTGTGAGGAGGTAAGAGAATCTATGTCCAGGGAGTATGCCAAAGAGACAGCGCAGAATTCTGCCTGGATAAGGAGAAGCTTAAAAGCACACAGGTCCAGCATGTGGAATACAAATATATCAGCCTAGTAAATGTCTAGCAGGGAGAGCTTTACTGGTCTATGTATAGATACAATTTGTATCTGCATCTGCAAAACTGATCCATGGATATCTGCATCCAGAGATGCAGATATCAATAGATAAAAAGTGCATATCTGAAAATTTGCAGGGTTCTAGATATAAAATTTGTATCTGCATCCATATCCACAAAAACGAGCTGCAGATATAAAGCAAATATCCTCAGATTTGCAAGGCTCTATTTACTGGGGCTGTGACACAAGGCAAAGTGATTCTTGCCAGCCAACTCAGTTCAGGATTTATGGATCTGACCACAGAAAGAAGCAAATGTATAAGAAGTTATTTTTGGTGTGACCTCAAGGCTGTATATAATCACACCTGAAATAGGGAAATGTAATAAGGTTAAGTATTCATTTTCTACTATGTGATAGGGACACTCAGAGTAGGTCTTTACTGCACAGTCAACTGCAGACTTAACTCCTTGTGAGTTGGTGTAAATGAGAGTGGCTACACTGGAATAACACATTAGCTACACAGCGTGATTGTGTTAACAGCTGCTGAGCTGTGCTAACTCCAGCTACAGCATGTATCCTAGGAAAGGCCAGTCAAGTTGATTTAAAATAATCATCACACTTGTTCATGGACAGAACTTCAGCAAGGGGAAACACAAGTTATAACTCGAGCTAACCAAAGTGAAGACAAGCACTCAGATCTTTCAACCTCTTTTTCCAAAATACCTAGAGAGCATGATTTACCACTGCCCCTAGAGCTTTAAGAAGTCACTGACAGCAGCTGACAGTGATTTTAAAATGCTGCCATTCTGATTTGCACAAGTGAAGGTCACTTCACAAGGTGAATCAGATCCTGTAACACTGATAGGAGTTGTGCTTGAATTATGAGTGCAAGAGTCACTCTTAGCAAGGTCTTTCACTCACAGAAATTCAGATATTTGCACTTTAAAAGGTCACCCTTTCAAGCATCAATTCACCTGTTCTTTTTAATTAAAGTTACTCATTTCAAGATGGATGGGTGGCAACTTTGCAGACCTCAAGTTGCTCATCAATATTCAAACAAGCTGATTGATGAGCATATGTTAACACATCAAACCAGCTACTACAATCCTTGGTCCCTGTCAGTGCCATGACAACTGCTCAGACAAACAAAACCCTACTGACTTCCTAGTCTGGCATTTACGCATTAGCCAATCATCGTACTACATCACGTGGCAGAGATTCACATGGTCAGCTCTACTATATGCCAGTTACAGCTGGCTGCTGTGAGAAACAATGCCTGCAGCAGCACTTCTTTATTTACTTAATACGCCACCTGGTAGTTCAGCTCTCATAGGGTACTTAGTGTTCAGCAGCAGAGGCTTTCAATGAAGCTAAATTCATTTGTAGTTTAGTGGTGCCTATTGGGACTATCAGTTCTAATGCTGAACTGCTCTTTCCATTGTCAACCTCAGTCTGTCAGGGGTTGTCACTGTGGGTTTCCATTGCTATTTTAGTTCACGTTGGGCTAGCTACACACATTAGCACAGAGAGGGGTAAACTGCTCTTCCTTGCACAAAAGAGACCAGTGGGACTTAAGGTTTACTCCCAAGGGGAGGCAAAAAATAAGTTTCCACGGGCTTTCTTCCCTGGGAGTAAATGTCAGCCTTAATTTCCACTGTTTAGAATGTAAACTTTTGGGGGGCTGGGGAGAGGGGTGGGGAAGTAGAAACTGCAATAGGAAAATATTGAATCACTGTCCCCTGCTGTGACCCTAACCCTTCACTGGCCAGCACCACCAAATTTTTCAAGTGGACCAGGGCCTCTGCAAGTGTAAATTGTCCCCAGACAGGTTTGAACCTGGGACTTCTGGAACTGAGTATAGAGTCTCTACCCTCTGAGCTAAAAGCCAGCTGGCTCCTAGCCTATGCTGTAGAAGTCTCTTGCATTGCTCAGTAACCACAGTAGGCCTATGTCTACACTGGAGGCTTCATGTGCAAGAACATCTTGCACAAGGGTTCTTGTGCAAGAAGTCTTGTGCAAGAAAATGTCCACACTGCCATGTGCACACTGTGCTTTTGCGCAAGAGCTCCCATGGCAGTGTGGACGCTCTCTTGCGCAAGAAAGCTCTGATGGCCATTTTAGCCATAGGGCTTTCTTGCGCAAGAAATCCCTGCCGAGCGTCCACACTGCCCTCTTGCGCAAGAGCTCCTGCGCAAGAGGGCTTACACCTGATAAAAAAGAGCGTAACTCTTGCACAAGGAGCCCTCTCTTATCACGCCGTACTATAAATTTACTTGCGCAAGAGCGGGTGGGCAGTGTAGATGCTCTGCGGATTCTTGCGCAAGAATGGCCATACTTGCACAATAACCTGCCAGTGTAGACATAGCCTAGGTGTGTGGGTTACACAAGGAAGAGTCAGCTTCGGCTATCTACAGCTGCAAACCTCCTCCTGGCTGATTTTCCATGAACGGGCTCCTGTGTCCTGTTTTATGCAGGGAAAGCTATCATAAACCAGAGGTTATTTTTATCGTTTAATATTTGTTTCTGGTGGCACCTAGTGTCCAATGTGCAACACAAACATAAAAGATGACATAGGCCCCGCCTTGGAGAGCTTACATTCTGAAACCCAAAAACAAGGGATAGGGAATGATATCCAATACACCTAAATGTGTTGAGGTAGTAAATGTCTCTTCTAGTACAAAATTAAGTAACTACTAATCACAACTCTGAACAGTAAGGGATTTTTTAGCAGATTTCAGAAGAATGTGAGACTTATTTCTTCTTCTGTGTGCTGCAGTACGCGTTCACAAGGGAGTAAATTCAGGATGGACTGGAGACTGATCTGATTCAAAAGCTCCTTGCTTTGATACTTTGGGTTTGTCTACATCAGTGATCTCCAACCTTTTTAAATCACTTTTTTGAATGTAAGTACAATTCAGGATCTACCTCAAACCCAAATAACCTTGCCCTGCCTCCTTTGTGCTCCTTCTCCGAGGCCCCGCCCCTGCTCATTCCATCTTCCCTCCCTCCCACATCCTTCCTCCCTTTCATCAGGCAGGTTGGGGTTCAGACTCTGGTCTTGGGTTAAGGGATTTGGAGTGTGAGGGGATCTGAGCTGAGCCTAGCCTGGGGCAGGGGTTTGAGGTGCAGGAGGGGGTTAATGACTGGGGTGGGGGCTCAGGATGCAGGCTCCAGCTGGAAACTGCTTACCACATGTGGTGCACTGGGGTTAAGGCAGGCTCACCTCTACCTTGGCCCTGCACCACTCTCAAAAGCAGCCAGCAAACTCCCTCCATCCCAAGCCCTGCTGTTCCCCCACTCCGTTCTGTGGAGATAGACTACAGGGTGGGAGAGAGGGCACCCTGACATCAGCACCCCCTCCTCTTTCCCTTCCCTGCCAACAGGGGTGAGGGGGGGACAGCTCCAAAACAAAGGGCAGGAGGTGCACAGCAGGGGGGGAGGAGCAGCTGAAATGCCAGCATTTGATAGCCTCTTGGCCAAACCAATCAGGATCACCTGTCAGAGGCTCCAAGCTCTACTGATAGGCCCCGATCTACTGGTTGGTGACCACTGGTCTATACTTAATAGTTTAAAGCAGAGCCACAGCAGTACCTTTAAACTAAAGTGTGGCCAGTCAGAGGCTCAGGCTCTATGCACCCAGCTGACTGGGTGGGGTTGATTAATCACCCATAAAGCTGGACTGCCTCACAGCTTAGAGGGAACACAGGTGGGGATGCCCTGTACTTAGAATATTGCACCCTCACAGGCAACCAGAGCAGTGGCCTTCAAGTCTCAAGTGCTGGGGCCTATTCCTGACTCTGCTGTTGGCTTGCTTTGCAAATTTGGACAAGTCACTGAACCTGTGTGTGTTTCTTGCCCTGTAAAATGAGGATAATAATTACAGAGGTGCTAGTAGTGGCGCCAATAGTGAAGACTGAGTTGAGAGTCTGACTTAAAGCACCATTTACAGCAGACTTCCGACCCAGGGGGTGCCGGATTATCGGATATGCCGGAGTATCAGGAGGTACTCCAGCAGGGGGGCTGCGATGGGTCTGGGGGGGGGGATTGGCATGGCGTGGGGCAAACCAGGTGCTGGTGAAGGGCAGCGCTGTGGGACCAACCTTGCGGCACCCCAGCTGCTCTGCCCCAGGGCTTCCCCAAGTCCACCGCTGGTCAGTTTCAGCAGCGGCGGACTTGGGGAAGCCCTGGGGCAGAGCAGCTGGGGTGCTGCCGGGCGCCAAGCAGAGTGGTGAGGGGCCGCGCTGCGGGACTAACCCGGCAGCACCCCAGCTCCTCTGCTCCGCGCCGTTTCCCCAGGTCTGCAGCTGGTCAGTTTCAGCAGCGGCAGCAGCAGACTTGAGGAAGCGAGGCGGAGCAGCTCCAATTGTCCGGCTAGCTGGAGCACTTCTGGGTTTCAGTTGGTGCCAGACTATTGGGAGTGCCGGACCACTGGATGCCAGACAATTGGAGTTTTACTGTACTTTTATTTTCTGTGATGCTCACAAGGCTGTTGTGTAGTTTGAGTAAATAAATGTTTGTAAAGTACTTAGAGATCCTCTGGGAAAGACAAAGCACAAAATTTTAACTAGCAATTCATCTGTCTTTGAAATCCATATTTTTTCAAAACATCTCTTCTGTTATTAAAAGAAAGAATCTCCAGTATGCTAGCTCCTTTTAAAATTCAACAGGAATAGAAGTGCTGGAGCCTGTGGCACTCCCCACCACACAGCAGCTGATCTGGACTTCTGCCTCCTCATAATTCTCTTATCTGGCTAACCTGGGAATTACTTTCTGCACACATTTGGAGTAGCATAAATTGCACGCTACTGTTTAGTGCACCCACCAAACATTCTTGAAGAAATTACTCCCCAGCATCCCTTTCATAGAGAACATTGCTATAGGTCTGCTCTTGATCTCACTGAACTCAGAGGTAAAATTTCCATTGATTTCATTTGCGCAGGACTGTGCCTCCAGATGAACATTAGAGACGCAAAGCAGCAGCTGTCTTTGAGAGTTTCAGTCTGTGTTGATCTCCGGTTGCTGAGCTGCTGGTAGCCTAACTCCCCTTCTGCGCAATGATTTACACAGCTCTAGCTTTCTTCCAGCTCTCCTTATTTAGTGCTTAGAAGCCCCCAACAGATGCCTAGCTACATTATGCTACCAGATACTTGAGTAATCAAAGGCATCACACTAACCCTCCACCCCCATCAGAGAAAGGGGAAAGAGTCATACTAACCCCTTTGGCTGCTGTCCTTCCTGGGATTCTCCATAGTCTCTTCACAGGCACAGTTACTGTTATGTGCTCCCTTGATTGTTACCTCTGACCTGAGCCATCCCCCATTTATAGATTCCCCTCTAGAGAGCACGCTCCAGTGGTTAGAGCATACAGCCAGCAATCAGAAGCACAAGGTTCTATTCTTGGTTCTGCCAGTGACGTTTGGAAACCTGTTTAATTTCTCTGTGGGCCAAACTCATCCCTGGTTTAACTCCAGTGAAGCCAATGGGGTTTACCCCAGGGATTCATTTGTCCCTGCACTTCAATTTCCTCAATTGCAGCGAGGGCATAAGACAGGGTGCTGTGAAGTTCAGTTCCTGTTTGTGAAATGCTTTGAGATCCTTGAATGAAAGGTGCCAAACATTTTTGTAGATAAACTGTAGCTAATTTCTCCACTCTGGGAAATGCTTCTTTAATGGGCTAAATTCATCTCTCTGGTTGCAGGCTAAGAAATTGAGCAGACACTGCCCCTGCCCTTTTCTTGACAACCGGCCTGCTTGTGAGGGCCAGTACAAGACCAATGCCTCACAAAATGTGCTGCATGATAGCCTCCCTCATGGGGCTGTACTACAGACTGCAGCTGTTGGCTCCTCTCATACACCCTGCCCCATGCTGTTGTAAAATGCTGGCAGGTGACTGTGCAAATTGCCCTTCAGCTGTGTTTAAACCAGTGCATGCCTAAGTTTTCCATAGGCCAGGCCAAGTGTTTTTTCTCCTTAGTCCCACCCTTTTTCTCAGGCTCACACCTCATGCGGTCCCAAGCTTCATTCCACACCACTTCCCAAGTAATTATTATAAGCTGCATTCAGCACATTGTATCAATCACACGCTTGGTTGGTTATACCACTCAGCCGTCCTTCTCCTTGCCATCTTCCTGTCACACCATCTGAAAACAACAGGAGGATGCTCAGCACCTTGCAGGATCTGGCAACTTTTGAGCAGGGACCATCTTCACTATCATAAATATCCTTCCGAAGTTACGGCACAAGAGAAATATTAAACAATCCAGTCAGTGCTTCTCCTGCCCACATCACATCCAGGCCCAGCCTTTCCCTGCCCCCACTCTCACCATCCACCAATGCTCCCAGTAAGCTGAGCACCTGGGTGGCTGCCTAGGAGAAATTCAGGCACCGCTCAGCTGATTTGCAGAGCACCCACAGTTGCCCACAGCCAGCAGCATGTGTTTATATTGGTGGCGCACATCTGTACATGCCTTGGTGCACATAAAAAATGTATTCCACACATGGAAAAATTAGAATGAGCATTGCTACCTGGGCACACCTGATTGGCTGCCTCTGGCAGCTCATCGCTGGAAGCATCTATTCTTTCTGTGTCATTGCTTTAGATACTTGTTCTTCTCAAGAAGGCCTAAAAAACCAAGGTCTAAAAAAGTTACTCATACACTCAAGAATAAAGCACTAGTTCCAAGCAGCAGCAAGAGCAGCACAAATCATTTTGGGACCTTTTAAAATATGCTGTGGAGACACTGAATTTTGGTTTGTATATCTGACTGACATTCCAGCCTCCTCATCTCCATCGTCATGATGTGAATAGCCCTGGTGAGTTCTTATTCATTAACAGGCACTCAAATCTGCAGCTGACTGCTTCAAATCCTAGTCCCTCACATACTGGAATAAGTCGGGCAGATAAAAACATGCACAACTGAATGGCAGGTAGGCTCGGGTGGTCCACAGAGTTCACTGGTAAGGTAGGAGGAGGTGTGGGTCACTGCAGGGACAGAAAGGTGAAGCTTCAGCTCCAGAGGAAAGGAATGGGGTGAGAAGAATGTTGCGTATGGACCATTGGTCTATTCTACAGGGTTTTTTTAATTGATAATCTTCTCATATTTAGGCCCCAGATTCAGAGATGCAAAAATACTTTAATTCAAAGTATTGCCTGGTACAGGTCACCTAGAATAGTCATCACCCAATATTGTTAAGTGTACTGCAAGGGACAATCCAAGATGCAGACTCCATGACCTAGTGCGGGGAGCCAAATTCATTCACTGGAGAGGGCTGGATTTTATTTTTCATTTTGGTCTGTGAGCCAGGACTACATGCTGCCCTCACTCCACAGTGGTTACAGTGATGTCCACAGGAGGCTGGCACAAAGATCAAGAGAAGAATATGGCTTTTATAGAGAAACTAATTTTTTACTTATTGTTTTGTATTAGAAGTGCAGCACTACATCATTGCTTTCCTCACTCAGTGGGGAAATACAGACATGTTGAAAAGCACTGCCATCTTTGCCCTTATTCCCCTTCTATTTTACCTGTGGCTTCATCTAGACTGCAGGCTTCTTTCGAAAGAAGCTTTTCCGGAAGAGATCTTCCGGAAAAACTTCTTCCGAAAGAGAGAGTCCACACAGCAAAAGCGCAACGAAAAAGCGATCTGCTTTTTTGAAAGATAGCGTCCACATTGATTGGACGCTATCTCGCATTTAAGTTGTGATTACTATTGGACAGAGTGGTCTCACCAGGCCACCTGTGCTTTTTCCTGGAGGCCTCTGCTTTTGATAAAACTCCCTCTTCCACGTCCACACACTGCTTTTTCCAAAAAAGGCTTCTTCCTCATAAAAAGAGGTTTACTGCTGTTGGAAAAACCCCTCTGTTCTTTCGACTTTCTGTCGAAAGAATGCAATAGCAGCTTGGACGCAAGTATAGTTTTTCTGGAAAAAACGCTGTTTTTCTGGAAAAATTCTGCAGTGTAGACATACCCTCAGTCTCTTGTGTCTGCTCCTCTTCTCTTCCTTGACTTTGCAAGTCTCCTCAGTTTTACCCCCTTCAGCACCTCTCCCACATTTCCAATTACCATGAGCTTCACTCCCATTCTATCCGCTAAAATGATCAGCAATTAATTAGTTATTTCTCACAGGCAAAGTGTGATCATGCATTACACTTCATATCTCCAAGGGTAGGCCTATATGTGAGCTTCAAACACATCTTGTGATTGCAGCAGATATAACCTGGCTAGTGTGGGAACAAGAGCAGCAAAACATCAGTACCCTGGGCTTCAGTGTGGGCTAATTGCTCAAGCAATGACTCCAGGAACCAGGTGGGCTATCGCAGCCAGTGTTGGAGCTTTTGCTGCTGTGGCTTCACTACTCCAGTGCCAAAACTAGCAAAATTAAAGGTAGCTCAGGTGTATCTACACAATCTGCAATCACACCCCCTGACACCAGAATAAACATGTCCAAAGAGATGAATGGGGCAGGGATTCACAACTCTTCTAACCATTATTTCAGTCAGCAGACTCAGGAAGACAGCACTGCATCTATTTAACACATGGTTCACACGTGGCAGGTTAGCTAGGACACAAAAGGCCTAGCAACAATTTTTTAAATATAAAATTAAATTATGCAGGATCTAGATAAATGACTGGGCAGAGTGTTTGACTGCTCTGGCTTGGTAGGTCTTTGTACCAGTGCAAATCCAAGCATCATGGTGCATTGATGGATTCCCCACTCAAAGCTCATTTCTCCTCTGACTAGAATAGCAGAGTATCAGGAAGCTTATCCAGGCACAGTTACACAGGATGTGTTGGCCTGAGTGAAAGAAAAGAGAAGCTGAAAGTCAGGCATTTAAACACCGAAGCCCAGCCCCTTCTTGCCCTCCCTGACCAGTGTGTAGGGCAGAGAAAACTACGCAAGCCTCCAAAAGAGGTCTCCAAGCTCTGGAAGTTCCTTGGGCACACTGGTCTAATCTTCAGCTGCATTCCGTAGTACAATTCTATACTGAGTCAGCTTAGTAAAGGTACAGACAGTGCCCTGTGATCAAATTCATTAATCCAAGGAAAATCCCTGAATGCTGTGGTGTCAGTGCAGCGAGATCTCCACAGGAGGCTGATCGAGTTGGAATCTGAGCATGGCCAGCAGATCCATGTAGGTGGCTCCATGAGCCAAATCCACCAGGAAAAGCAGGACAACTGTCAAAGCAGCTGAGGAGGCTATTGCAGTACCAGTAGCAGAACAGCGCTGATGGAACTTCACAGCTGAGGGTTGAGGGTTCAATTCTTAGCCCCTGTAAAGCATCCCTGACCATTTTCTTGGGCTTTGCGAGGGAGACAAGATTTACTGCTACAAAACAGAAAACCGTGACGCTAACACCAGCCTCACCATACTGACCTAAAAAAAGATGCAAACATTTCTAATCCCTAAGGCCCAGATCGTCAAAGGTTTTCAGGCACCTAAATTCCATTTATTTCAATGGGATTCAAGCATCTTTGAGGATTTAGGCCTAAGGATCCCGAATGTTCTTGGGAAGTGATGAGCTTACAGCCCTGGCTTCCTTTTTATCCACAGGACAGGGAGGCCTGGCAGCAGTAATGTGAGCATCCCTGTTGCCCTGCCTCAATCCATCATTCAGAGGTGTGAGGGGGGAAATTGAGTTTTCATGTCTGTTAACTGTGAGTCCTCACCATCAAGGGTGCAAATTAACGCAAGCTTTAATTTGGATACCATTAGGATCAAGACCACCACAGACAGAAGTCACAGTGAACTGATATTGGATGCTAATAGCGTCTAGTCAGAACTGACCAGAACTGGTTTTATTATACAGGCGCACTGACAAATTCATAGCTGGAAACCAGACCAGCTCACCTGTATGTAAGCATTGCATAAGCTGTTAGACTTGTAAAGATGTGTTTAGTCTCTTATAAAATGCTTGTGCGTTGCTGCATGCATTAATCTTACTTGTAATGGCAGTATTCCATGCTACAAGATAATATTTAAGTTTTGCTTTATAAGTGTAAAAATGCCTGCTGCCAACTTGTGAATCCAGCCAGGAGTGATTGCCCTGCCCAACAAGAAGGACTATCAAAACTAAAAAAAACCAACATACAGTCTAGTACCATCTTAAAGACTAACAAAACATGTAGCTGGTATCATGAGCTTCAGACTATTTGTTGTTTTTTAAGTTTTTCCCATTACAGATTAACTCGGCTACTCCTCTGAAGCTATCAAAACTAAGTGGGCTATTGTGAAACATCATGAAAGAAAGACAGGATGAATGTTCTTGAACCCACAGTGATGCAAAGTACAAGGAAGCTCATCGCATTAGCTTGAATTCTGGAAGAAAAAATTAAAAAGATAGCCGACATGAACATTGTTCATCTCTTTGCTGTTTTGACTCTTCCAGGGTTAGCGCTATGAAACAAAAGCAGAGATCCCAAGGGTCAACTTGGATTGGTCCTAAAGACATTCAGTGCTGCTGGATTACTACACCCCTGTCACCTTTTGGAACCAAAGACGAACTCACTTGTGTATATGTGTTGACTGCTTTAACCTGTAAATAATTCCTTTTCCCCCTAGTTAATAAATCCACAGTTAAGTTTACTATAGGACTGGCTCCAAGCCTTGTCTTTGAGGTGAGGTACAAGGTACAACTTTACCTGGGGTAAGGGCCTGGTTTCTTGGGACTGCAAACAATCTGAATCTTTTGTAGCTTTGGTATAAATGACATATCAGTTAGTCCAGCTTGCCTGGGTGGCAGGACAGACTGGAGTGTCCAAGAGGATTGATTGTGATTCCATGGTAAAACTGTGATAGTGCTTCAAGAGTTCACATTTGTTACAGGGTTGTGGAAAGCTAATTATAGAACACACCACCCGTTTAGGATGTCTACTCTGCTTTTTGACAGTCTGCTGAGATTGGCACTCACAGTCGTGAACCACTCCAGACAGTGTGACTCTTTTCACGTCATTTCTGAAAATAAATCATGAGCTGATACGTTACTTTACCAACTAGCTACTGCATTGGAAAGCTGGGTCATTTATTTCCAACATCATTAAAGCGAGGGAGTGTTGTAAACAGTTTTCTGTTCCTCGAAGCACACATTGCTCAGGACTAGAGAATTACTCCATTCACTCACTAGATTTGCCTACCCCCGGGTAACAAGGACTTGCACTAATAAAGCCATTGTGTTTGAGTCCATATCTGTAATCTAGTTAGCTAGCCTTGTTTTCACAAATAAACATTAAAGAATAGTCATTCTGTAACACACTGACATGAATAGAAATTAGTAAGTGTTATATGACTCCAATTTGTGGATTGTTGACTAAATGAGATTTGATGATGGTTCTAGGGTCAATTTTTGTCTGTCAGGATAGATGAATCAGTGAGCTAGCTATCAAAATGCCAGCTGGCTTTAGAGAGGCTATACACTGGGGTCCACTGGATTAGAGTTCAGTGAAGAAACTGCTGACAATTCACTAGATAATATACAAGATCTGAAAAGCAGGCCAGTACTTATTCTTTGTACTGTACTCTGGTTCTGTAGGACTCAACGTGCGGACTCCAAAGCTTGCTGGCCAGGTAGAGAAGCTCTTATGTTTTACTGAGCCTCCAATTTTTCTAACAACTGATTAGGACACCTTCAGAAATATAGTGGAGGACATTATCATGACAGTGAGCTTTTTTTAGCCAATCGACACGTGCCCACGAACTCAAATGAAACTGGAAGTTTACAGACCAACTGCAAAATAAACACAATTTCAAAAAGCTGTGAAATGCCCTCATTAACATATCTGAGAGGGCCTGGCTTTAGAGATGCCTTATATTGAGAGGCCCAAGATAGAAGCCTTGTTTACATTAGGACATTTTAGCAAAAATTGACCACAGGTACTCCTGCTCATTCTGCCACATAATGAAAAGCCATTATATAGCAAAAGACTCTGAAAACTACCGGAGATTCGCCCATTGTGTTAATTAAACAGATTTAAGATACAGTAGCTTTGTCTACATTAGGGGTAACTTGATCATGGTCTATAAATATTTGCACAGACGGAAGGCATCCGATACCAGAGAATTCTTTAATCTATCAGACATTTTTCACAGTGAAAGTGATTAACCATCAGAATACTTTCTAAGGTATGTTGTGGATTCTCCATCACTGGATGTCTTATCCTTCTAAGAAATATGATCTAGTTCCACCACTGATTATGGGATTTGATGGAGTCATTCTATACTCTGTGTTATGCAGAAGGTCAGACCTGATAATGAAATCATCACTTTTTAACATTTCCATATCTGCACTAAAATAGGGCTCCCACTAAGATGACTAGATATGCAGCTGACAGCGCCAATGAGATTTTTATTTATTAAAAATTGTTTAGTGCCCATATCACTGAAGGGTGCTAGGGAAGCCTTTCTTCAAGAGAAAGGACAGAAATTTCCATTACAAAGCATGAACTTGCACACTCAAGTTCATTTAAGCACTCACTGGTGTAAGATAAGATTTCTGCATCATGAAGCTTAAAATTTCAAGCCACACAGAGAATACAAAGAGAACAGGGAGAACAGTAAGGTTGTAACTGGTAGTAGTGGAAACAGGAGTAACACAACTAAACTGGGAGAGAGAAAGAAATGTCCTTGGCAGAGCATTTTTCAAAATATATCGGCATTACAGCCATTTAATTTGTCAGTAAGTCATTCTGATGCATTTGACTGTCATTGTGGTCGGGAGAAGAATGGTAATGGAGAAAAAACAAGCAGAGATTATTGCTGGATATACACCCACCATCCAGAATTAGACTATGGAACCTCCCTAAAGAATCTATGTGACACAGATTGTTTAGCTCTACTGCTCCTAGGAATCTCTCTAGCCCAATGCATGAAGATGTCGCTCCTAGGTAGTTGAGTGTTCAAACAGCATAAAGGTTGTTTTATCAAAACAAATTGTATTTTCTTCCTCTCTGTATGGTCTAAATTTATCACTTCATCTTTCTAAACAAAAACTAAACTAAAAGGTACTGACAACTAATCCAAACTATTTACTGTATATGAAAACAGCCAACCGAGAGAGAGAGAGAGAGAGGAGAGAAGAGGGCAGCAGTTGGGCACAGGAAGAGACTAGCTATAGGAACATAAATTACCCACGACAGAACAGAGTGAACCAGTAAAATGATTAAGTTAAACAATTCACAGACAATGCTAACCTAACCCCTGAGCAAATCTAGAGCTTTAAAAAAGAATCCTGATAGTAAATAATTGTGTAATCCTTTCACTGCCGGCCTTCAACTTCCATAATCCAGAAAACCCTACACTAGTGAGCAAGAGATTTGGCTGTATCTGGCACATTCAGAAGCTCTGTGAGTGAATTCTTCCTGCATGTACTTGCAATGTTTGGCAGCAGATCCAGTGGCTTAAAAATGGAATATAAACGTAAATTCAAAGTCCAGGCTTGTGTCATTAACTTTTAACCGGGCAAATACAGAAGAAAATTACAAATAAAATTCAAATCTTTTTGTATTTATGTAGATTCCACCTTCTTCCTATTTCTAGTCACTCTGCCATGGACCACTAAAGCTTTTTAATGACACTTCACTCTGTATTTATTTCCAATGCCTCATATGGTAACTACATAGCAGCAGCTGAATGAAGCAACAGTTGCTGCAGATCCAGTATCAGTGTGACTGACATGCGGATGGCTGCTTGCGGCTGAGGAGACAAGTAATGTTCCTGTGGAACCTGTGATTCTGGGTCATGTGTTATAGTATGACCAAGGAAAATTAGCTAGCTGTACTTCCTGGCATTCTGTTTCTTCTGTGCTACCTCTTAAGGCAGGGGTGGCCAATCCGTTCCAGATGAAGAGCCAAGATCCAGCGCGAAGAGCCAGAGCAAAAAAAAAGGACTGGCCCTTTAAGGCTTTTTGGCCTCGGCAGGCTCCTGCCATATTGAGTCCACCATTTTAATCCAGATGGCTTCCCTGCCCCGGTGAGCACAGGGGAGCTGGGAGGCATGGGCCGTGTTCAGGGGGCGGCTTTGCGAGCCGCACTGATGAGGCGGAAGTGCCGCGGATCGGCCACACCTGTCCTAAGGAGTCACGTACTCACCCAGATCAGAGCTATTTGGCTAGACTGCCACTAGAAGAATGATTTATAAATGAAACTATGAAAGGGTAAAGGTAGACCAAAAATAAGGTAAACAGCAAGAGGTATGCAAGCAAGACAAGTATTGGAAACTCCATCAGTTAGCACATTCACCTTTTCATACCTCACTCCCTCCAGCTCCTGGCTTTCACAGAGACCTGGACGCCTTCATCTGATGCTGCCTCTGCAGCTGTCCTCTCTTACAGAGGCCTCTCCTCCTCTCACAGTCCCTGGCCTGCCTCCAACTATAGTGGGGGTGTTGGACTTCTGCTCTCCTACTCTTGCCACTTCCAATCCTTCCTACCATTCCTTCTCTTTTGAACAACACTGCCTCTGATTCTTCTCTCCTCTCCATGTTGCTATCATCTACCATTCACCGAACTCCTCCCCATCAGTCTTCCTTGCTGGATTCAAACCCTCTTCCTCGCTGGATTCAAACCCTCTTCCTCGCCCTGGTCTCGCTCTTCCTCTCCTCACAATCTCCCATGCTCCACCTCAGAGACTTCAGCTTCCATACTAATGATATATCCAAACCTTAGCTGCCTGCTTCCTTGCCCTCACCTCTTCATTCATCCTGCAGTCCTAGGTTCAGTACCCCCACTCACCAAAAGGGATGGATGTTCACTGGACGTGGTCTTCTGCTAGTACTCTCTCTCTGATCTCCCTGTTGCTGAGTTCCTCTTCTTCCCTCATCATCAGGTCTTTCAGCATCATTCCTCAGTGCCCTCCTGCTCATGGCCAGTCATCTGGCCTTTCTGTGACTTCTAGTCCTTCATCATCAATAAATTCTTGTCTATTCTCCTCTGTATCTTTTCCTTCCTTTCTTCCATTCACATGGTTGTTGATTCTCTCCAGGCTTCCCTCTCCACCACTGTTGACTCATGTTCTCCTGATATCTACTTCCTATGGTCCTGCACTTGTGCTGCTGAATGTCTCTGGCAGAAATCTTGTGACCAAGCTGACTTCCTCCACTACAAATTTGTTCTTCACTTTCACTTCTGCCATCTTCCTAAACAACTTTACTTCTCCAACTTAATTGACTCTCACACCTGCAATCCTAGCTCCTTTTCACCAACTTAAATCCCTCCTCAAATCCTTCCCTCCTCCGCTTCGCTCTCCACACAGAATCTCACCAATTTCTTTCAAAACAAAACAAGATGATAAGTATGGCATTGCTTCTCTCTTCCCTCAATTCACCTTTCTTTCCCCATTCCTCTCTTATACTTCTTATCCTCTTTCTTCCTGTCACAAACACAGCAATTTCTAATAGGATTTCATTCACTAAACCCTTCCATTTGCTCAAGTCATCCCATCCCATTTCACCTCCCACTCAACAATGTGCCTTCTCTCATTCCCTCCTTTACTCTTCTCTATAACTCTGGCTCTTTCCCCTCACGCTATAAGGATGCTTTACTCTCTCCCATCCTAAGAAGTGCATCCTTAAGTCTCATTTGCCCATCAGTCTTCTCCCTTTCATCTCTTAGATCATTAAACGTGTTGTTTACAATTACTGTCCGGAGTTCCTCTCCTTCAGTTCTACCTTTCACCTTTTCCACTTTGGCTTCTTCCCCTTGCCCTCTACTGAAATCTTTCTGCCTAAAAGCTCTAACTACCTCTTCCTAGGTAAAGCTCAGAACAGGTATTCCATGCTCATCCTCCTTGACATGTGAGCCAAAGCCACGTTTGACGCCTTCTACCACACCTCTCTTTTTGAAATCTTATCCTTCCATTGGCTTCCATGACTCTGTCCTCTCTTGGTTCTCCTCATACTTGTCAAACTGCTCCTTCAGCATGTTCTTTGGAGGATCCTCCTCATTCTTCCTCCAACCTTCTGCTGAGGATGAACTTTCACTTCTCCATCTACCAATCTACCTTGTATGTAGCCAATCTCATCCATAAACACAAATCCAGCTATCATCTCCATGCTGACAACTCCTAGATCTACATCCCTAATCTAAACAGATCTGATCTGTCCAAATTAATCTGAGCCTCTCTCACACACACCTCTGAATTCTAGCCATCAGCTCAGACTCAACATAGTTAAAACAGAAGACCTAATATCCCCATGGTGCTGTATGATTGCAACATGAATATTTTTTTGGAGTTAATTGTCATTTACAACCAACACATAATACAAATCTGTATAATAAAATGTAAAGAAAAATACCAGTATAATCCAAGATATAAACTGGAGAGAGGAGGGGCAGGGGGCAAACCAACACCACTCTGTTCCACCAGGGCACCAGAAGCGAGCCACAGCATTCCCAAAGGTGGACAGATAAATGCACGGATTCATCAGCTGTCATTAGCAGCTAGTGCTGGCAGAGTTCCTACTGAAAAGGGATGCCCTCCTCTGGCACAACGCTGATGTCAACCCGCTCCACTAACCTGCTACCTCCATTAGCACACAAGGTGCTACCCAGTACCCACTGACTGTGGAGATGAATCCAGCCCATCTATTTGGCTCTAAGCTATAGCTAATTTACAGACAATACATATAAAAAAGATGAAGCTAAATTAAAGGGTATATTTAACATATGAACATCACAATATCACACCTACCCACAGTGATGGGATGTATGGATTCCACACTGGCAAGGCAAGGGTTAAGGGGCTGCTCTGGACACATGAAGTCCCACCCTCACCCCATGTTGGGCATGATCCCATTGGAGGAAGCATATAAAAGACACTGGTGCAGTTCAGTCCGTACTTAAGAGAGGAAGAGAGCAGTTGGGTGCAACAGCTTCCTGGGAAGAAGATGCCCAAGGCCAGGGCTGCCATCCAAGCCACTGGAAGCCTTTGACCACGGTGATGACTCTAATGCCAAAGGAAGGGGCTCTGAAGACAAACTAGAGAGGAACCCAGGAGGAATCCCCAGACCAATTCATGGTGATGAGGAGGAAAGAAGGGTAGGAAGCAATCTAGAGAGAGTGTGCATAAGGGTACCAGACCCTAGGCCACATACAGGAGCTGCTGTTTTGAGGGCCCTCAGTCATAAACTAATGGAGTAGAATGGACCTGGGTTTCCCTCCCCGTCTTTTTTTAAACTACAGCCACAGGACAGGTGACCTTAGACTCTCACCATTGGAGGACACTACTCCTTCAACACGCACCACCACCCCCCAGCTATAAGGTACTGTCAGACTACAAATCATGTTTTGCTTTGTTTTTTTTTAAATTGCCTCACTCAGATTATGATAAGGGGTGTTGTAAACCTGATTTACTTTGCATCTTTTATGCATTTCACTCAGCTCTGATAATGACAATACACTGAATTTTAATCTTACTCCACCTTTAATTAGAGTCTGGCGGTCTGATTCTCGTACACTGACATAGACCTGCTTGTTTCAATCCATCTGTTTTTCAAAGAATTCTATTTAAATATCATGGAAGCTTTTCTCTAACATCAGCATTTATAAAACCTCTTTTAAAAAAACTAAAAATTAAAATTCAGGGCTAAATTCCCATAGATTCCCCCTGCTCTGGTATGTCATTGACATTTGCCTCTGTATAAATTCCTTCTATTTGCGACAGTCTTGGCAACAGACTGCTGGGCCTTAGGCAATACAGGGTGGGGCTCAATTCCAGGGATCCCAGAAGGGGTGGAGCCTCAGGGGTGAGGCTATGGGCAGCCAGGCCTTGGCGCCACCAGGACAGTGCCGCATGGGGCTCTGGCGGGAATTAAAAGGACCCAGGGCTTCAACTATCGCTGCTGCCGTAGGCTCTTTTAATCACCGGGCCCTGGGGTAACTGCCCCCATTTATCCAGCAGTCCTGGTTCGAGAACACTTGGATCTGCTTCCACTTGTGCAGCCTAAAATTTCTTCTTGGCTGTTTAGTGGAAACTCACTGTGGTGATTCTCTCTCATTTTCTGCTACTTCAATTGCTGCTTTGTCCAAAGATGCTCTGAGACCCCCACACTCCCCAAACCTGACTCCTGCACTCCTCCCCACAACCTCAACCCCCTGCCCTGAGCCCATCCTCACCCCCCCAACCCTGACTCCTGCACCCCCAATGCACCCACAGTCCCCTGCCCTGAGCCCATCCTCACATTTCCAACCCTGACTCTTGCTAAGGATGTAAATATCCAGTAAAAATGTTAACTGGTTAAACGATTTAATTTTAATCATTTAATCAGTTAACCATGGAGGGCTGGTGGGCCCCAGTCGCAGGGGTCCTACAGCCAGCCTGCTACGGGCAACAGGCTGCTCCGGCCCCACAGGCAGCAGGCTGCTCTGGCCCTGCTGGGCCCACTGTGGTCAGGGTCCTTCTGGCCCATGGTGGAGAGGGCTGCTTCTGCCAGCTCAGCCCTCTGGTTAACCACTTACCAGGTAAGCACGCTAGTAAGGCTAGTGCATATGAAATAACCATTTAACTGTTTAACCTTTTATATGTCTAATTCTTGCACTCCTCCCCACGCCCCACACCCTGCCCTGAGACCATCCTTACCCCCCCAACCCTGACTCTTGCACCCCCTACATTCCCACCCCCTGCTCTGAACTCCCCACACTCTGACCGTCCCCAACCTTCTGCGTTAAGCCCCCTGCACTCCATCCCACACTTACATTTCTTACAGTACTGTTGTATCACCCCTCCAACCTCCTACCCGGAGAGAAATTTAAGTTACCTTGATCCCTGGCACACTCTTGTAGCTATAAGAAGTAATATAAAAGTAGGATTTCCGGTTTCCAGTCTCGGCTCTTCCATGCTGACAATGTGAGACCTCAGGCAAGTAACTTGATCGCTGTGTGTTTCAGTTTCTCCATTTAAAAATGGGCTTGATAATACTTATATAGTTCTCAGAGGAGTAGTAAGACTTAATGTATGTGGAGCCTGTTGAATCTCAGATGAAAGGTGCTATGGAGGTGCAAAGTACATTATTATGTCACACAAATGAAACAGGACTAAGGGCTTCCCCATATGAACATAGTTTGTAGCAAACTGGGGTGTAAATCTACCTCATATTAGCCCGCTGTGCATTAACTGTGGGTGTGGACTGGGTTGCATGCTCCCTGTCACTGTGAACTTATGCACTTAAAGTTCCCTGGTGCACTTGACTCGACTTCTGTTTCAAAGTAGGATAGATCAAAGTACATGATGGAACTTTCTATGTGCAGCAGCAAGTTTCACCCAGATAGTTAACAGGCAGCAGGCTAACATGATGTGTAGACTACACCCCAGCTTGCAGTGAACTAAGTGTTCAAAATGACATGTCCTAAATTTTCCATCTCTGTAAGACAGATAGAAAGAACAGGTGGCAGTAGGATACCACTTTTAGCCTCACTGGTTCACATAGTTCATGAGAGTAGAAGCCTTTATTGATTTATGTAGTCCCTTCACTTCACTCTTGTTCAAGGGCCTGATCCAGTTCCCACGGAAGTCAATAAGGCAACTGCTATAGACTTCAACAGGCATTGAACTGGGCTCCAAATGAGGTTAGCTATCCGTTGACTTCAAAGGAAGTTGCTCCCATCAGGCCCAGAATGCTGCTTATTACTGAGAGTATTAACAATTGCTATATTAACAATTCAAAGGGACTGATAAAGTTAAAATGCTACAGGGTTTGGGGTTTGTTTAATGACTTTTTTTTCCTGCTGCGTGCAGCTTGTTTCCATGGTAGTGTGTGTTGTTACCTAGGATATGGTCAAGGATAGTAATTTTGCTTGGCTGTGCTATTTGATTAATTGCCAGATTTGTAGGCAGACTTCAAATTGTGTGTGTGTGTGCACGTGCGCGTGCATGCATACATATATATGCAACAGGGGGAGGGAATGTCCTAGATAACTCAGTTTTCCAAGCCCATATTTGTAACCTTTGCACCTATAAGTAAGGGTTCCGGATTGGGACTTTCAAGTAAAAAGGAATGACACACCACCTTGAATCCCAGAGGAGTTTTATTTTGGGAAAGATTTTAGTAATTTTTTTTTGCGTATGGTCTTTTTTAAAGAACAGCCTGCCCAGTATTCAATGTGTTCGTTAAATTAATTGCAATACAAAGACAAATCCAATTGCTGTGGGAAGGGGGTTTACAAAGGAACAAACTTCATTAAAAATATTGGTATATAGTTTGCACCTCCCTAAACTGGGAAACTCTCTGGTCCACCAACATCTGTGGTCTGACAGGACCACGAATGTTCCTGGACCAGAGAACCCAGGACAGGGAGGCCAGTGGTGGGCAGGGGGTTCAGGTAGTCCAGGGAGCACAGAGTCAGAGGGCTCAGGCGGCACAGGGAATCTGCAATGTGACCGGCAGCCTTGTGGCAAGAGGCTCTGCCAGTGCAGGGAGCTCCGGTGGCTTGTATAGAGCTGCTCCCTGTAGCGATGTACTACTTAGGGAGAACTTAGGGTTCCACCGGTAGCACATTGCTATAGGGAGCAGCTCTATACGAGCCACCATCGGTGCAGCCAGGAGCACGGAAGAGGCTCATGCAGTTCAGGGAGCAATGCGGCATAGCTAGGAGCCCTGCGACAGGGGGCTGCAGTGGCGCAGGGAGCGCCGCAGCAAAAGGACCCAGAAGCGCAGCTGGATCCCAGGACTGAGGGATCTAGCCAGGGCTAGCAGCACAGCTGGCTGAAGGCAGTGGAGGCTGGCTGGGTCCAGAAGCGGAGCCAATGGGTGCCTGAGAAGCTGGTGCCTGGAACCTCCCCTAGTCCGGCAAATTCCCTTGTTCAGGACCAGCCAGGTGCCAAGGGTGCCAGACCATGGAGGTCCAACCTGTACGTACCAGCATAGACACTGTCCTATATCTCCCAGCTCCTGTAAGAGGCAAGTAGTGCATTCCACTGGAAGCACTAGGGCATTCATCATTCTAAGAATAATCTCTCGCAAATTGCTGACAAGCACGAATCCCGTAAAACAGATATAAATTTTAAATCCCGACAAAATAAACACAGTTGATTGTCCTCTCACATTTTGGATTCCTCATTTCAAATACACTGCAGAACAGAATTAAAATGGTCACACACACACACACACACACACACACACACACACACACAAAAGAACTAACTGTTCTGAGAAATCCGTATTTCCATTTAAATCCTGTGCCATTTCAAAATCTGTCATGGTATCATTTAATTAAAAATATGCACTGCTACAGCCCTCTGCTGAGAGCTGAATGCTGTAACTACTCTCTTCTGAAAACCAAGACGATTTCAACACACAGTGAACACCATGACTGGTAGGTGTGTCTGCATAACCACATGAAAGGAAGCTGAGTGCCTGTCAAACTGCCAAACCATGTGACTTGGCAGGCCTGCTATAGCTGGATAAATATTATGCCATTCAGTGGCAGAGACACCCCTGGATTTAGACCAACTGTGGATCAAGCCCCGGAAGTTAAATCCTTGGATATGTATGTTCTTTGTTTTGTGTTGAGCAGCAATATAAAGCTCATACTTATTCACCATAAACCAAATCTTGCCCCTACCCAAGCTTGCACTGATGTGAAAGGCCCCACATCAAGATCGGGGGAGTGGATAGGCCACTAAGAAGCTGTGCAGAAAGGTTTTGTATCCTTCTGCAAAGCTTTTCTCCATGGCAGTTCTTCCTGCAGCAGCATGGAATAGGGTCTGGAATTATGCCGGAAAGTGGCAGAGGATGCAGCTAGTGGATGATGTGAATCAACTGGATAAAATCTCTTTTCATAGGAGACCCACAGACAACCACCCATGACTATAACGGCTGCCTCTGAACTTCTTTGCTGGTGTTCCACAGGGTCAGGGGAGGATTTCATTCCCCTAACCCCCCCCCCCACACACACACACTCCACCCTGAGATCACTGCACAAAGCCCAGTTTTCAACCAAGCAGGATTTGGCCCTGGATTTCATGTTACTGAATTATTTTATCCAAGTGGCTGCCAGTAGGAGTTTAGAACTGCCAAGGAAATGAGAACAAAGCTGCCGAAGAGGCACATTTTAAGATGCTGGTATTTCTCCAGCATCTTTAGAGACGAAGGCTTGTTAAAATGGTCATATATTCATTATAGTGGCAGGAATGTAACATTTCCTATAAAAATTTATTTAATCCTGAAAACCAGTTTTTGAAGTCTAAGCCTGAGAATAATTTTGTCTTTAATGAGATGAAATAATAAAGTAAATGGGCCTGTTTTAAACTGTAGCAATGCAAGAAATCAAAACAGGGTTGGTGGTTACAAACAAGTTAGACCCTGTTACATTCTGTGGCGAATAAAAAAAAGGATTGCCTGGAGTATTTGCCTCTATACCCCAGACAAATTCATTCTTTCAGGGGCATGAGTAATCTGCATAAAATGCACTTAAAAGGCTCAGACCCCCCTCAGCAGCAGATCCTGCCTTAGCATGCTTGTGTCAGTCTGCAAATGACAAGTGCACATTCTACCAGCAGTTCTCAAACTGTGGGTTGGGACCCCCCAGTGGTCCAGGACCGCATTTTAAGGGGGCTGCCAGGGCCAACATTAGAATTGCCAGAACCCAGGACTGTAGCTAAAATCCAAGTTCCACCCCATCCTGAGGCAATGAGACTCAGGCTGCCAACCCTATTCCCCTGCACTCTGGAGTGACATGGCTTGGTCTCCAAATCCCTCCCTCCCAGGTCATGTTGTAACTTTGTCAGAAGGGATACTGTGGTGCAATGAAGTTTGAAAATTGCTGCTCTGCACCATATTCATGGGTAACTAAAATAAGCATAAAAAGGCTACGTAAGTGTAGAGGGAGACTAGGCTGATGAAACTTATCTTCAAGCCTCTGCAAGACAAGTTACCTTACACTGGATTCTCTCTAGACTTACAACACCTCCCCCACTTCCCCTTGTTGACTGTGTTTTCTCTTAATAACACATTGGTGGAAGGGGCAGCCTGCAGATGGCTCATGGTTACAGCCCTACAAATCCACATATATCCGCTTTATATCCACGGGTATCCACCTCCTTAGATGTGGCTATCTATAGTTCATTTTTGTGAATATAAATGCAGATGCAGATTTTGTCTCTAGAACCCTGCAAATTTGTGGATATATGCTTTATATATACAAATGATTTCTGCAGATGCGGATGTGCATACCAATTTTGCATTTGTACAGTGCTCTATCCATGGTTTCAGTGTTCTTATAACTCAAGTGGTTTATTATTATGGGTTCTGTTTCTATAGCACTAATTAGAGCTGAATTTGGACTGTTTCTTGGTGAACTGTTTCGTTTCTTGACATTGAGGCCACATGGGCTACGTCTACACTGCAGCGCTATTTCGGGAAACCAGATGTATCCCGAAATAGATATCTGACATCTTAACAGCACGCCCATTATTTCAAAATACAAAGTCCCTGTAAACCTTGTTCCATGAGGAATAAGGGATGTTTTGGAATAGCGGGTTATTTCAAAATTTGGTGCTGTGTAGACAGTGCCAGATTACGAAATAAGCTATTTTGAAATTGACTCAAAATAAGCTACTCATCGCTCAAATTGTATAGGCTATTTCAAGCAACAAGTGCAGTGTAGATGCACCCATTGTCTGAGCCACTCTGCACCTCCAGACCAGTGTGCAAAGGGAGCAGAGACAACCTGTAACTCCCTTGTTGGGGATACCCTTAGTGTTGACAAGTCCCTGCAGGAATACAGCCAGCATAGTCAGCTCCTATACTTCCTGCTCCACCATCCCTGGGGAGCAGGGAGAAGGGTGGACTGGAGCTGTCCTGTGCTGTCAGAGTGGTAAGATTATTTCTTATGCTCTGCTGGGACCACTGGTACAGAGAGTCACGAAGCTGTAATGGGCTCTTTGATACACCTCCTCTGCTGAACTTCCTAGAGAACCTGGCCCCCATCTCACACTGAGTTAGTCAGAAACGGGCATCAGCTACATTGCTGCCTTTTTCAAAGTAACACCAGGAAATATACCTTAGAAACAGGGCAATGCAGTGGGAATATTTGCACTCACATCTACCAGCATATGGGTGGATTTTTAACACAAGATCTTAGACCTGTGCTGGGGGCTGGAAATCTTGCATGTCCTGCAATACTCAGGTAAGTGGGAGAAAGTAGGGACAGGAAATGCACCATCTAACGTTACCTAAGCACTTTGCAGAAGCCTTAAAATGCAAAGGCTACGTCTACACTGGCAGCTTCTTGCACAAGAACTCTTTTGCGGAAGAGTTCTTGTGCAAAAACTTCCACAGGAGAGTGTCTACACTGCCATGTGCTTTTGCGCAAGAGATGTGCTTTAGCGCAAGAGCATCATGGTAGTGTAGACGCTCTCTTCCACAAGAAAGCTCTGATGGCCATTTTAACCATAGGGGCTTCTTGTGCAAGAAATTCATGTTGCCTGTCTACACTGCCCTCTTCTGGAAGAACTCTTGCACAAGAGGGCTTATTCCTCGTAGGGAGAGGAATAACTCTTCGGGAAGGAGCCCTGTTTTACAATGCTGTACTGTGAATTTACTTCTGGAAGAACGCTCGTGCAGTGTAGATAGCCGGCAAGCTTTTGCGGAAAAACGGGCTTTTCTTCCGCAAGAAGCTGCTAGTGTAGACGTAGCCAAAGAGAATAAAAGTAACTGCAGTGTACTCCAAAGAAAGGTCCACACCCTATGGGGCTGTTATTTCTTCTCCCCCCTGCATGCGGGGCAGGTACAAAGAGAGGAAAGTAGGCCACTATACCCAAGCTGGAGGGCAGCTGCAGAGGCTTATGTAAGCGGATATTGCAGGTGCCCTCTTCTCTCCAGATGGACAGGCAGACCCACACAGTGGTGAATTTCCAGCTCTGTTCCTACCTTTGGCCGCCTCATGCCCTACCTAGCTGGCCCCACAGCACCACAGAAGAGCTGAGCTCCACACTAGGCAAGGAGGAACCTAATTACTGGGCCAGTCCAGTTCTCAGCCTATCAGCGGAGTCACTCTGGTACATAACCAGAGAAAGCCAGTGGTGATTCAGGCCTGGAGTGTACACCCCTCAAAAGCATTAATGCAGGGGTGGGGAACCTCAGGTCCGGGGGTCGCATCCTGGATTCAGCTCCCGAGACTCAGGGGCCCCCCTCAGCATTGAGGAGCCTGCGCTGGTGCTCCAGCTCCCACCTCATCCCCCATGGGGCTGGAGTACACAAAATCTACCAGCCTGGCCCCCCTTAGACTCCGGTGTGGGAGGGGAATGTGGAGAGTGTCTTTCTCCTTCTCAATCGAGGGCAGTGAGGGTTGTTTTTTTTCTTCTCCCTTGTGTGCAGTCCCCGGCTGACTTTCTGTGGGTCACTAGACCCTGACCCAAAAAAGGTTCCCCACCCTCCAATAGTGCCTCTGCTAGTGATCCTCCCCACCCATTGGCCTTAAGAGTTCCAGAGCCTCTTTGGGGGATGAATGGAAGTGGGCAAAGGCAAGCACTTCCTAACTTGAAATCAAATGTCTGAAATACGCATTGCCCAGCAATTGCCTAACAGATGCTGCAGCAGGAAGGACTCAGAAGAAAGGCTTTATTGTTTAACTCTTTAAAACATTCTGGAACCTAAGTATGCATGGCAGATCCTGTGCAAATAAAGCTGGATCCTGCAATCTATATGCCTAGCAGTAATACTTATTCCTGTGAGCAGTACCTCTGATGTCTGAGTAAGGGTGACTCACATAAGTAAAGGTGCAAAGCACCAAATCTGTAGATTTTATGAGGATTTTTAACACACAAACACTAAATTCACAGCTTTAAAAGCATATGAATCCAGAATAGCTCACAATAAAACACTACAGGCCAGCTGGTGTAAATTGCTATAACTTCACTGACTGCAGTACAGTACACCGATTTACACCCGCTAAGAATCTATCCCTATAACTCAACAGCACTGCTTTATCACTTAATACACCTATTCCTAATCTGTTTTAGAATGGCCATTTCTGGCATGCCTCTTCCAGGTCACTTCAGTTATGTCAGCTGAGAATACATCCCAGAACGAAATCCAATCCAATTTTTTTTTTATAGGTCTCAAGATTGCTATTTAGGAAACCAGCTATGAGGGGCTGGCCAAGGCTGCACTCTAGAGAAAACATGTCATAAAATGTAGTTGAAATTGTACAACTTCATAAAGAATAGCTTGTGCTGTTCAGGTTCCCACTTTTCAAGAATTGTAAAGGCTTGGTTCTTTTCCCACTCTTTCTTTCAAGAGTCACATAACTCCACGGATTTGAACAGAATTATTTCTGATGGTCACCGAGGTAAGAGAAAGGATAATCAAACCTTAAGGGCAGAAGATGCAAGTGCAGGATAAAGATGACACTAGTGTGGATCACAGAGGTACAGATCATCAGAATCCACATACTTAAGTTTAGAAACAAGTCACCTGAAAACATTAACAGGAAATAAAAACGGAAGGCTGAGCTACTGAGTCTGTTTCCTATTTCCAGCACTTTACTGTATTAAATTATGATTTCCTCCCCATTTATTCCTCTTGTTTAGTGGCCTGGCTTTTTTGTGATAGCCAGGTCCACTGACAGGGGGAAAATGAGGCAGCTGCCCCACGGCCCAATTATTCTAAGGGCAGCAGCAGTGTGTGGGGGGAAGATAGACAGCTCCCTGGGAACTGGCCCACATGGGGAGCTGACTTTTAAGCTGGCCCCCCTCGCTTACTGGGAGCCTACATGTAACGTGAAGGTTACCCAATGAGCCCAGGCTCACTGGTTAACCGTGTACACGATTACACTTTCACATCCCTAACATCAGTTCCACCAAACGATACCCTCCTACAGAAACACTCATGAAAGAGGACTCTGCATTCCTCAGATCATGCCACAAGGAGACTGCTGCTTTGACATGGACTGGGTTGCAGTTCTTTTGCCATACTCTTCCAGGTGCTCCAGGAAGCTAAGGCTACATCTAACACTGCAGTGCTTTTTTGGGATACCTCCAATGCCGCATCCAAAGAACACATCCACTTTTTCAGAAAATTTTCGAAAAAGTGGACACACTCTTTCGCCATCCCTGTAAACCTTGTTTTACGTGGAAGAAGGGATGTGTCGAAAGAGGACATTTTTCTGAAATTTGACGCCATGTAGACGTGCCAAATTTCAGAAAAGCCTCTTTCGAAAGAACACCACAAATTGCGTATCTTTTTCTGATTTAGCGCTGCAGTCTAGACATAGCCTGTCTAAATAAAGTGGGGTAGAATGCATGAGGACAATCTGTCCAGCACAGATACTGAACTAGCCAGAATTTCGTCGTGATCCAAAAAGCCTACTGCAAATGTTGTAAAGATTTATTTGATAAGGAAACATGACAATAGGACAAAGCAGATACTGACTTTATTTTTCCAAAAATCCCAGAACATATTGATTTAAAAGGTAAACACTGCCCAGTATCAATGTTTATCTCAGCTCAGTCGATCTTTATGTTATTGTATATAAATAGGATGAGATCAGATAAAATGCTAATATGAATATTCCTGCAAAACCAATGTGTTGTACAAGTATTAATGGACACAGTTTCACAACATTTCTGTGCAGAACAAAAGTTTTATTTCCACTCATTTTACCAGTTGAGTAAACAGATGCACAGTGTGATTAAGGACATAATTTTAAACTTGGGTGTCAGAGGTTGGACCTGACATTTAAATCCACACCATGCACCTAAATAAATGACCTGATCTGCAGCAGTGCCAAAACAGTAGCTCTTTCCCAGACTACTGTGTCCCTTTCAGGAGTCAGATTTGTCTTGCATACGCCCAAGTTTCACCTCACTTAAAAACTACTTGCTTATAAAAATCAGACAGAGAAACACAAAAGTGTCATAACACGCTACTACTGACAAATCACTTAACTTTCTCCTTTATGCCACAGAACTATAAAATAAATCAACTGGAATGTAAATACTGTACGTACATTTCAGTGGATAGTATAACAAGCAGTATAAACAAGTCACTGTCCGTATGAAATTGTAGTTTGTACGGACTTTGCTAGTGCTCTTGATGTAGCCTGTAGTAAATCTAGGCAAATATCTAGACCGGGGGTTGGCAACCTATGGCTCATGAGCCAAATATGGCTCACTTAGGAGCCAAATATGGCTTGCAGCTTGAGCTTAGCCCCGTTCCCTCCCCCCCACCCCCGGAACGGGGAGCTTGCGCTGGCACTCCAGCCTTACACCCCCTCCCCCCCCAAGATTGGAGCCAGAGCCAGCTTCCTGCAGGGGTAGGGGGTAGAGAAAGCCCCGAGCCTCGCTGCACAATCAGGGAAGAAATGGAGCCACAAAAGGATCCGCACATTCCCCTTCTCCCTCACCCTCCCCTGGGCTGGGGGAACAGCAGTGCACAGACGCACTGCATGGCGGCTTTTCCCACTGCTCCACTGGCTGAATTCCTGCCAATGGAGCAGTGAGAAGCCATGCCTGAAACAGGGAGCCTGAGAGCAGCGCAGGGCGCAAAAGCAAAGTGCCACCCAGACCCTGCACCTCCGACCCAAGAACCTGCACCCACAGCCTGCTCCTGCCCCCTTCCCTCCGGCCAGACACCCACCTGCACCCTGCTCCTTCACCCTCCTCCCCCCCCCGGCCAGAGACCTACCCCCACCCTGTTCCTGTACCCTACCCCCTGGCTAGAGATCCTACACCCAGCCTACTCCTGCTCCCTACCTCCCACCTAGATCTTGTACCCCAACCCCTATCACTCACTGGCAGCTATGTGGACCCCTCATTTTTTGCCCCACCTCAGAGCCTAGGGCGGCCCACAAAATGCACTAACCCTGGAACCCCAGAAGAGTTAATCTAGCCTGACGCCTTGAACCTCAGTCCTTCCAGCCCTTCTCTCCCCTCCTCCATGGGGCTGGAGCACCAGGGGAGTGAGGTGTCTCAGCTAGGGGCCACATCAGTGAGGGCTGGAGGTTTCTGGAGGGGTTGTTCTTTTGCTTCTCACTTGTGTGGTCCCTGACTGATTTTCCTGTGGGTCAGTGGCCCCTGATCCAAAAAAGGTTTCCTACCCCTGCCATAAATAAAGACAACGTTGAAACCTTTTAAATAAAGTAAAATATTATGTCTAACACAAAACGAAGTTTGGTAAACTAACATGAAAAAGTAAAAGCACCCAACCCCCATTTGGCCACAGCATCCTGTCTCTGGCCCCAGTCCTGGGACAGGCCCTGCGGTCTGACCCCCATCTGGCCTCTGGAAGGGCTGGTGGCAACAGCCCTCCTCCTGCTGCAGCACAGGTAAGAAGGGAGGCCACAATCTGACTGTGGTGATGCTGGCTTGGCCCCTTGTCCAGCTATTGCTGCTCGGGTACAGCAGCCCAGCCCTGACCAGGTAAGGTAATCCAGCTCCAGGCCCTCCCCACATATTCTGCTTCCCACCCTCAGCTCCCTGCCCTGCTTCCTGCACCTCCCGCACACCCCAACCCCCTGCCCATAGTCCCTCCTGCACACCAACCCTGACTCCTACACCCCCACATCCACAAACTACATCCGCAGCAGAAGTCCCATTTAATTAAGTCTGTGAGTACCATGTTTCATTTATGCTGTCATTAATCATCATGTCAATTATCAATAATATTAAGTTGTATATTTTCAGTCATGCAAATGGGTATTCTTATATATTGGCTCTTTGTTGACCACTTGTTCCGAATTTTGATGTAGTTTTGCTCTTTGGTTTGAACCGAGCCCTGGTCTAGATGAACTGACATATCCCTGAAAGACCTATACATACCCCTGTATGAGAATCACAGCAATAGAGCACCCATAGTTCCCACTAAATTCACTGAGGGCTGTAGACCCTCAATACCTCTGAAAATCAGATGAAAGTTATGTAGATACCTTTATGGATTTAAGCATCTAATTTTAGGCACCAAAGTGTGAAAATGTTTATCTTAATGATTTGCCTTAGACCACAATACAAGTCAGTGGCAGAGACAGGAAAAAACCCTAAGAGCCTTTCTTCACTGTCCCTCGTTCAAAGCAATAAATGCTGGCTTCCTGATCTGCCGTTCAGCTCATTTTCGCCAACCACAATTTAGTAATAAATTTTCTTAAACCCTTTTAAAACTTCCTGATATAAACTCTCCCGAGAAACCTTAGGCAAACTACATGGACTGTTACAAAGAGAAATGATCACTGAAAAATTATCTAGAACCAGAGACAAATACAATGAGACTTCACTAACTTTCCTAATAATGAATAGTAATAGAGAGGTAGCCGTGTTAGTCTGATCTTGCAAAAACAAAAGGAAAAACTATGTAGCACTTTAAAGACTAACAAGATGGTTTAATAGGTGATGAGTTTTCGTGAGGAAGTGGGTCTGGCCCACTGTAGCGGGGTCCCCTCCCCTTTGTCCAGGATCCTCTCCCCGCCTTCTCACGCTCTCCGCCATGCCCTCAGCTTGCCTGGATCCAGCCCCCGAGGCTCAGGGCCCCCCAAGTACTGGGGAGCCTGTGTTCCAGCCTCCTGCTGCCCTACCGCGGGGCTGGAGCACACAAAATCTACTAGGCTGGATCCCTCCTGCCCAGGCTGTGGTGTGCCAGGGGAATGTGGAGAGTGTCTTTCTCCTTCTCAGTTGGGGGGGCCATGTGTGGGTTGTGGTTATTTTTTCTTCTCCCTTGTGTGCAGCCCCCGACTGATTTTTCTGTGGGTCAGTGGCCCCTGATCCAAAAAAGTTCCCCACCCCTGATTTAGATGGTAAAGAGTCTGATTCCCTGCAGACTTTAGCTACTCCTTTTGATGTGTTTGACAGAGTAATTTGCCTTGAAAGCAAGCTTTAGAGGATCATTTAGTCCATTTCCTTATGTTGTGGTAGGATTGATTTCATTATGCCTAAATCATCCTTGACACAGCAGCAAATCTAACCTTGAGATGCAAAGGGCATGCCTACAACAATGTGCACTACCGGGGGAGGAGTGATTTCTAAAGCATGTTGCATGTGAATTGGTTTGTGTAAACCCTTCTAGTGTGCACTAAAATTTCCCTGGTGTGCTTTAACTTTGTGGTGCTTGAAACAAAGTACACTAGAGAATTTTAATGCATACAGCAAGGCCATGCAGCCCAATTAATGAACAACTTATTAGTGTACTTTAAAAATCACACTCCTGAATGCGCGTTGCTGCTGTGTAGACAAGCCCTCATTCAATCAGCAGGAAATGGTGGGCTGTAGTCATGACAATATCCATATGTACACTGTGCTGCATAAGAGTAGAGAAAAATGTGTCAGTGCTTCACAGTTAAAAAACACCACCAATGTGGAGTCTGTTCAGTTTAGAAAAAGTTAAAGTAGTTTCAGTTTCTGTAACTGCCCCCCAAATATTCCTCCCAATTTCTGTGCTTTTTACAGTCACATTTTCCTGTTTTAAAATCTCTCCTTTTGTTGGAATAGAGCCACATAAACAAAAGGAATAGCAACTGAGTATATAAGGAAAACCAGTGAAATAAAGTGATGCCAAATACGCAGCATAAACAACCTGGAGAATGGGACTCTTCTCTGCTCTCCTCCTAGACTAGGATCCTGTAGGAGCAGCAGGAAGGAAAACCACATGCAGCCGGTGAACAGGGCAGCTGCCTTTGAAAGGGTGTCAGACCCCGTCCGCCTCAGTCTGCCTTTTGCAGATTCCTCTGCATATAACTGACTGCTCCAGATGACTGCTTTATTGTTACTTAGCAAACAAGCTAATCTAACAACAACATGCAGCAAACAAAAATGTTACCCAGTTAGCAAAGGCATTTCCAAGGAGACGGGAAGCTCCAGTCCTGAGGGCAGGAGCTCCCAGGAGAGCTTATCAGAGCAGGGAGCTTACAGATCTGTTCCTGGGGATAGACAACCTGTGGGAGAATGCCCCTGCCAGAGCAGGGAGCCTAGAAGCACTTTGCCAGCATGATTTAGGTTAAAAACATCCCAGGCACGACAGGGCACTTTATAGTAGGAAGGCTGGGGGGTGGGGAAGGGAGAGCTGACACTTTGTGGTAAGGGTCAGAATAGAGTACCAAGCGTGATGATGTGGTAGTTGGCCCAGGACACTGCACCTCACTCCTCTTCACTCAAATTATAAACAAGTCCAGACAGACCATATTTAATCACAGAGCACCCTATTGCCAAGGGTCTCCCTTATTAATGACAACAGCAGCCCCAGGACATTCAGTACCTCAGGCTTAGCCTAACTAGCCATCTCTGAGCTCCTTCTTGAGGAGATGCTTCTTTCCTGCCCCTGAAAACAGACTCTAGTCCAGCAACCCTTCCCACTTCCTTCTCAAGGCTACCCCCTTTCCATCCTCTCCCAAGTAGAAATCCCTAGCTCTCCTCTTTGGAACTGGGCTATGAGTTCTACAGCCTCCTGATCCCGGAGTCTCCTCAGCCCCTACCCCCAAAGCTGGGTTCTGTTAAGTCAGATGGTCTAGTCCGCCCTAAGCACAAGCCCTCAGTTCTCTGTGGAGCTGAGCTGTCATTTTAGCCAGCTGGCCCTCTTCACTTCATTACCCTTCAGGGTGCTCAGCAGGCCTGCCTTTCCCTGTTGGCCCCAGAGAGAAAAGCAGGCTGGTTCCCTTCTAGCTCATCCTGAATTGGTTGGGTAAGAAGAGAGCCTTGCTCTTCTCTCTCTGCAAGACTCCCTAGCCACAGATTCGTAAAGACATAATAACTGGATTTCCCCACCACCACCAATACAAACCATTTCCTCTCTCCCACTGCATCCCATAACCCTGCATGCATGTGTAAGATTTTCAACTCCTTATGGGACCGTACCATATGATTGGCTAAGTTCACCACTAGGGAACATTACGCTGAAGAGACAGCATATTCTGTGGCATCAGATTTTATAATCCTAAACCTGATGCGTCCACCAGAAGATGTACTTTGCCCTGCCTGGGGGATACTTTCCCTGCCTGCAGAGCACTTGCAAATGCAAAGTCAGGAAGTTAGAACAGCTCAAGCTTCAAGAGCTCAGAAAATACATAAAAGAATGGGAAGTGGGAATGAGCAGCACAGAGATCCAACACCAAGGTTTATTAGGCAGGGGAGGAGCCTAGATTGTCAGTCACCACCCTGCTGGTGACACCTACCCATGAATTTATTGCAGCAATGGACACAATTCCAGGGACATGCACCTGCGGTTTGGAACTACTCCTGTGCTCCTTGGGATTTCACTATTAGGAACCTGTGGGATCAGCCAAGAAACTGAATGTAATAATGTTAAGAATGTTTTTTGGGGGAAAAAAAAAATGTAACTCTTCTGCACATATAAGGTTTTTCCCTGGCTAAAGGAATGCAAGTGTATCCCATGAAGCCTTTACATTATCTCTAACAGTTCAGCTGATTATCACATCTCTAATTCCAGTTCACACAACGCCACATGGCACTTTCTTATTATGGATGTGCTGCTGACATGTACAAAAACTGATTAGATAGGTAGACACAGGCCTCAGGAAGTACTTAATAAATAAGTGACTCCATATTTCACAGCTATTTTTTTTTTTTTTTTTTACTGTAGGCCCCTGTCTGTTGTTTGCTCTCTGCCCTCTCTCAACGCAATTTTTTTTTAGGTACTGAGCTAACCCAACCAGCCAAAGCCACAATCCTAATATTTAATTTGTCCATTCTTCTATCCCCATGATATTCATAGCTACTTCTCCAAAACCATCCTCCTACTCCTGCTGACAGGCCAACGAATGCTTTCTTCTCACTGCTGCCAAGTGTTTTCTGTGGAGAAATGGTATAAAAAGATACCCTTATTAGCATTATTTACTAAGTCTCACAACACCTTGGTGAGATACGCATTGGCATCCTTCTGCTAGAGATGAAGACCAAGTACATAGGGGTTAAGGGCCTACACCAAGATTTTCAAAAATGGGTGCCTCAAGTTAGGTTCCTAAATCTGTATTTAGACACCTAAATAAATAGCCTGATTTTCAGAAGTGTTGATTTCAGCAGGAACTGCAGAGTAATTAGCACCTCTGAAATCATACCACTCCTTTAGGTGCCTAAGCATGAAGCTAGAACTTAATGTTAGACACTCATGTTTGAAAAACTTGTTTCACAGATGCTGAAAATCACTCCTTAAAAGTGACTTGCCCAGGGTTACGTACTGATACATTTCAATCCAAACTCAGAAAGCTCCCAGCTCTCAGATCTTCTGCTCATTCCCCACTTCTAACAGAATTGACCTTTTACACCAATGTCGTCCCTGCAGGAAGGAGAGACGCTAGCTGAGCAGTGTGACAAAGCTTGCATGGCAGCCGTCTGGGTAATCCTTGCTCGGTGGTCAAAAAGAAATTTCATTTTGTAAGGCAGCCACATTAACACCCTTCACAAGTACTATGTTGATTTAGAACTTGGAATTCCTTTAGTCCAATTCTGATTTCATTTACACTAACTTTACCCCCCCAGTGTAACTTCACTGACTTCCTCATTTATATTTGTGGGCAGAATCATGCTCCATGTGTAGCACGCTCTACTAGCAGATATGGATGTAAAGGGGTAGCTGGTTAACTAGTTACCCAATAAGCATGGACCTACTGGTATGCTTACCAAGTTAACCAGTTAACAGGTACATGGCTGGGCTGGACCACCCCTCGTGCAATGCTGCTGGTAGGGGCTGGTCCAGCCCAGCAAGCCCTCCAGCGTGGCCAGGCAGGAGCAACCTTCTGCCCATGGTGTGGTGTGGCAGATCCTGCCTAGCCCAGGCAGAGCAGCCTCCTGCCCATGGCTCACTGCAGATGGAGCTGCTCCAGCGGCCCACTCGGCCCATGGTGCGATGGGCCGGTTAACCAGTTAAACTATATGTTTAACCTGTTAACATTTTAAACAGAATTTTACATCCCTACAACAGGTTGCCACATCTCTCCATCTGAAAGGTGGTAGCCCTAGTGCCAAAACAAACTGGTTATGTTTAGGCTCAGTCTGAATAACCCTTGGATCTCTTACTAATACAAGAAAGGACACTCACAAATTTTAAAGGGGGACCTGGATGATATGGAGAAATGCTGGGCACCAATCCAGAAAGCAAGGCAACAAGAATAAATCTGTCAGCACTAGAGCTGGCACCAGGCTCTGACCCCAGAGAGCGGATTTTTATTGAAACCCAGCAGAAGAACAGGACTCTTGAGGGACAGAGGAAGTTAATCTTACCAGACTTAAGCCCTGCCATCCAAGTGAGGTGGGGTAATTTGACAGCCATTAACAAACTCTTTAGGGAGAACATGACAAATAAATTCTGTGTTACACCCTGTACCATTGCAGGTTCATGGATCATATTTGTGTGTCAACCACCTCATCTGCTGCTCTAAGCAAAAGGTGGAAGTTGTGGATAAAAGCAGCAATCAAAACACTGAAATTGGTCTCAAAAGTTTTGCTGGCAGTACTCCCATGCTTGTGGGAATTATTGCCTTTTGGTTTAGGTATCAATATCAGCTCCACTAATGTAAATGAACAACTCTATAAGATATAGCTATAAAAGCATGAGGGCTTTTAACAATGGCAAGATCCATTTGTTCTAACTTTAATTTTCTTCCCATTAGTGCCTGCATTGTTAGAGCATCTCTCTTCCAAGTGTACATTTGGATGTATCTGCCTCTCCACAAATGGTTGATATAACTGAGCCAAATTCATTCCAACTGCCAATCTACAGGATTTTGTACTACAGGACCATTTCAATATATTACATCAACACTACTGACTTTATCAAATTAGTAATCATGTCAAAAAAAATCAGTTTGACAGCATCTATTTTCCATAAACCCATGTTGATTTGCATTGATTACATTATCTTCCTTTACTTTTTTATTGATCAAGTCCTATATCAACCACTCCATCAACTTGCCCAAGACTGATGTCAAAGTGACAGGCCTATAATTACCCAAGTCATCCCATTAACCCTTTTTCAACACTGGCACAAAACTTGCTTACTTCCAATCTTCTGGACTTTTCTCAGTGTTCCAACACTTTGAAAACCAACATTAAGGGCCCTGCGACTGTCCACTGTAGAGTCTATAATCTCTTTCATTCCAGTCATTTCATTCCTTCATCCAAAAACACTTCTAGATTGTGCTGCAAACCCTTATCTTTAGAATAATGTTAATACTTCATGTTACTTTCTCCTCACAGCAGACAATTGCCTAACTACACCCTGAATATCCCCAAGCACCAGATTTATTATATTGCATCCAGTCTGAACTACCTAGACTGAAGGGAGAAAAACCCACCCGTATCATTTGGACTTTCCCAATAGCAGACTGGATGTGATCTTGCAAGTTACTGAGCACACACGACTTCCATTCACTTCAGTGGGAGCAGACAATACTCAACATCTTTGACTCAGCATCTTTCAGGATCAGACCTGGTTCTGGATCAGGTCGGAGTCCCGAGCCTGTCCAGAGTCACAGTTAGGCCAAGCTGCCTCACTACCAACAGGCAGAACAGATAAACTGCCTTGCTCAGGCCCTGCTTTGTGGGACAACCAACAGTTCCAGATCAAGCCAGTGCTCAGGCCAGGCAAGCAGTCAGCATGCCCTGGCCCTAGTTCAGAATGGGGCAGCCAACAGTTCAGGTACTCGGGCATATGCTCAGACGAAGCAATATGTAGGGTTGCCAGATGGTTTCAACAAAAATACCGGACACACTTGACATTACATCACAATCTACATACATCTTATTTAGAAAATACCGAACATTTATATTTGCTCAATTTGTTTCCTGAACAGAAAACTCAAATACTGGACTGTCCGGTTCAAAACTGGACACCTGGCAACCCTATCAATATGCCCAGGCCCTGGTTCAGGGCAAGGCAGCAGACAGTTCAGAGGCTTCAGCCTTAGATTTAGGCTGAGCAGCAATTGGATATTCTAGCTCTGGCAGAGAGCCAACAAGTGCAGACGTTTTGCCTCAAAACAGGGGGAGACAGCCACCTATGGATTGGGATGGCAGGGGAGGATGCAGGCCCACTGCGTCCCAGCCCAGGGCCCTAACAGTGGCAGACCTGGCTGCCACTGGGTCAGTGGGGACCCTGACCAAAACATGTTGACTCAGTTCACTTCCATCTCCTCAGCCAGATCAGGGTCGGCTATCCCTGGGTTACAGCCCACACTTTCCCCTAGGGGCATACCTGGCTTGGTAGCAGTTTCTCTGAGTCCTTGGGCAGTGGAGGCTCAGGCAGGGCTTCCAGTTCCTCAGTGTTTAGGATCACCGCTAATCCTGGCCAGTCCTCTGCTGACTGGAGGTATGTGCCAGCCTCCCACTTCAGGAGCTCCTGGTTCCTCTAGCAGCCAGAGCCCAACTGAGCTCTCAGCTCCAGCCTTTATACTTCCAGCCCCACTCCTCCACTTCCTGGGGGTGGGGCAGGATTGCTCTGGACCTACCCACCAAGATCCTCTGGGGTGGTCTTCCTCTTCTGGATCACAGGGAGGCCAACCTGACTCACTACAGACACAACAAGCCCCCATGGATACACGTGCCAATTCCACCCATAAGCAGGCATTTTGATAACTTACTTGAGATTATACAAAAGCACACTTAGGGCCACTGAATGCTGCAGACTTGATTAGTTGAGTAATAAAGATTTTTACTTCTCTCAAGACTCCATTCAACATCCCACAGATTAATCAGTGTCCCCCCACGTGCTCAGTAATAACTGCAAACTTTTTACTTCAATAAAAGGTGATTTCTGCTCTATATTTGGTTTTCAGTAACAATGACATTGCTGGGATTTCCTACTTCAACAGGTTCCCCTCAGCTATTCATTTTACAGTGTAACTTATTTATAACATTTCAAATGCTAAGCTGCTTTTTGCTCCATCCTGATGTCAATCAGTTGACTCTGCATCTGTCACATACTCTGGGGCCCTTTGATTTTCCTTGATTTTTTTTCTCTGAGATCAAGGTGATCTATTTTTGGTATACAGACTCCTGTAAGGGAGGAGTTGCTATAGTGACAGTTAGCTGATACAAACCAAGTCCCACTGCAATTCTTGAAGCTAGTAAATGAATCCAAATAGACTATGAGAGACAGTGGTTCCGGAACACTCAAACTTTGCTTAGCTAAGGTTGCATTAGCCATCTTCTAGGAACCAGAGGATCACACAGAATTTGCATGAAAGGGGACAGAATGCAACTTTTAACATGGCATGGCTTTTGCAGGTTGTACAAGTCCCTGCAAGCAATGCTCCCTCTTGACTGAAGACAGGCTGTTATATCAAACCCAAATGATTCAGTGTAGGGATGAAAGCAACTAGTTGACTAGTCAACTACCTGATAAGCATATGCGGCTCTTAATACATTTAAAAAGCAGAGGCGCAGCATCTGGGACCAGGCGTGAGCCGGGAATCAGCGGATTCCTAGCTCATACCTGTCCTCCTGCTACACCTTTGCCTTTTGAATGTATGAAGAGCCTGGTGGCTCTTAATACATTTACAAGGCAGAGTCGCAGCAGGGTTAGCTCCCAGGGCTAGGAGCTAACCCCACTGCAGCTCTGCAATTTCCTCCCTTATTGACTAATCAAGTAAATCGATAGAATTTCCATCGACTACTCGATTAGCTGATTACATGCAATCTAACAACCCTACTTCAGTGTTGCCTATTCTTCATGTTGAACATCTAGGACCAGATCTGGGCTCCCATGATTGCTGCCTTGCATTGGTCTGCTGATGCAAAGCAGCTGCAAAGCCAGCTTACCTGGCTGCCTGAGGATTCACCAAATGTTGGAGAATCCCTGGGTAGCGCAGGACTGACAGCCAGTTATGCACCTCTCAGTCCCAGTATAAGAGGGGGAAAGCGGCATGGCCAGCACACATTCACACGAGTATTTACTGGCTATTGGAAACAGCTCTTTTGAGGTCTACTGCATCCAGTCATAATTGTGTTTCTTGGACAAAGCATCCTACACCACCATCCCAGCTTCTCTATCACCCCCTTCAACTCAGTCTTTTCATTTGCTTCCAATATCCATTTTTAAGCTTGGCACCATCCTTTTACTCTGAACTCTACTTCTCCTGATGCAACTGGAGCAAGAAATTTGCTATCTCGGGCTTCTAGGATCTGAACCAAGCTTCCTTTATCTCTGCAGCTATTTGACTTTTCTTCTCATTTCTAGTCTGAAAATGTACTCTCTTTTGTCTCTACTGTGTAAAATGTGTCTCTCAGCCTACAGTTGTACATTATTTATTTATAACTGTTTACATGCAGTAATGCGGCACAGAGTTTTGGTAAATAGTTTGTGTGGCAGATAAATCCATATCAATCTGTAATGAAAGTCAATTGTGCTGTCTATCAAAGACCTAACTCCTGACACAGCTCTTCCGTACACTAATTCTTGGTTTAAATACCATTAGCCTCCCCTTAGGTTTCACTGTTTCTCTGATTCTGCAAAAGGATTTGGCATCTGCATTCCACGGACTGTTTGTAACAGAGTGTCAGCTCTTGAATTCTTTCCCAGCCTGTGAACGAGAGAATTCGTAGTAAAGGCCAAGTCTTGCTCGCTGATATTTGGGTGATCTGAAGTGGAGGGCACAGGAAGCTTCTTCCCTTCTAGTGTTCTCTCATAGCAGAAGGGCAGAATACCAACTATTACTCGATAGGGGCATGGCCTAGCAGCTTGATAGGGGCATGGCCTAGCAGCTTGATGTGGCCAAGCCCCCAAGCGCTCTGGCACGCTTGCAGTGTTGTGCCACACTTCACTCTGCATTTCTTCCACTTTCCCCATTACTCTTGGCCATGGCATTGTGTGCTGGGAGAACAGCTTGGAGAAGTCACATACCATTCTGCTTCTCTTCAGCAGTGTCTCCAGCATAAAAAAGAAGCAGGATTTTGCTCCAAGAGTCCAGGATGTTTTATTTTGTTTTGTTGTGCTACCCATACCGAAAACAATGGAGATCAGGGTCTGTTAGGAAAAGATGAAGTATTCCATTGCTGACGTTCTGAGTTTCCCTACTGATTTCTCACCACCACCTTGAGAAGAGAAGATGCTAATGGATGATGGAGGGTTTTCTGACATGATGAAATATCTTTAAAGAAATGATGGAGTGTAGCACTGTCCTTCCTCAGGTGAATATCCCAACAGCTTCATCAAAGTAAGGACTATAGGAAAAGGATCTGAGTGAAAGAATTGGTTTGAAGCCACATAATAGACTGGTACAAAGTACAGGTTGAACATCCCTGGTCCAGCACCCTCGGGACCTGAGTCAGGGAAGGTCAGGCATCAGGGCTCTCCCGGAGCTCCCCTCCTGGCTGCTGCCATGGGAGGACCTGGAGGCCTGACCTCCTCTGGCCTACCTGCCTAGGTCTACTGCCCCAGCCTACTTGCAAGGTTCTGCTCCCTGCCCCCAGCCCCACTCAGGGCGGCAGCTACTTGCGGAGCTCCCTACCCCCAGCCACCTGTCCCCGTGCAAGGCAGCAGCCACACTTGGGGCTCCCTGCCCCCACTGCCCAGCTCCGCATGGGGCGGCAACTGCTCCAAAGTTTCCCCATCCCTGCGTGGAATGGCAGCTACTCCTAGGGTTTCCCGCCCCCAGCCTCGCATGAGGTGGCAGCTTCCTAGAGCTCCTTGACCCCAGTCTCCTGGCCCTGTGCAAGGCAGCAGCCACTCTTGGGGCTCCTTGCCCCTGCTGCCCAGCCCTGCGCCAGGACGCAGCTGCTCCTGGGGCTCCCTGCCCTGTCCCCCATGGAGCAGCAGTCTCTCCTGGAGCTCTCTACCTCCAGGTCACTGGCCCTACAGACTGCCGCCAACCAGACCAGGTCCACTCCCAGCTGCTCTCAATCTCTCTGCAGCTGGAGCTCTCTGGTCTAGCAACATCTGTGGTTCTGCAACATCAGAGAAACCTGGATGAGAGAGGTTCAACCTGTAGTATGATGCATTGCCTGGCTACGTGCTTTAAAGCCAATTAAGGTTCTGTGACCTTTCCCTGCAATGAGAATTCAGCCAGACAAACCAAATGTCTCATAGACCAGTACTGCATCTCTAAAGACTGGCGGTTCTAGGCTTCAGCACAACTCTTTGGTAAGAAAATACAAAGACAATTTGGAGGGCTTACATCTGGCTGCCAGAATTTCTTATGCTTACAAGTCTGTGAACTGTTTTACAAATCTGAACAGGAATAAACATGAAAGCAAACTGATGAAAAGTAGCTGAAATCAAAAATTTCTGGGGTTAATGATTCAACGATACTTTTAACAACATACTGTAAAATTGTTCTTTTGCACAGCTCACTGGAACTATGAATAAGGAGTTGATGGTCCAAAACCACAAATTTCTAACATAATAAAGTACATAAATATACCAATGCTATTTGCATGTAGGATTTTCCACTACAGAGATGGTTTAGTTGGTAAATTTTTTTAACGTACTTATAGTTCCTTGCAGAAGCATTTGTGATATGGATGCATGGAAAAGGATCTATAAACAAACAATGGTTTGATGTAGTATGATCAAAGCAAAACACAAGGTTTATTTAGAAATTGTAACTCCTAAACAGCTATTAATCTGGAAGTCAGAGGCCTTGAAATTAAAAAAAAAAAACAAAAAAAACAAAAAAACACACACAACACACACACCACACCAAACCCCAAAAACAAAAACAACCAGACCAACGTTAAAGTAGATAATAGGGGTGAGCCTATAAATACAGACATTCATTAAAATCTATACTGCCACTCGCTCTTGGAGCATAAAGTTAGATCCTGTGGCATTGTGTGTAATGAAAACCCAGGCTCCATTCTTCAAACTCTGATTTTATGTTCAAGCCACCTCTTCTTTACTCTTTTGTACCTTTCAATATATTCATTTAAAACGGAGCCACATATATGGTCTATACACCAGAAAGTAAGGGGTAAGGGAATGTTAGAGGAAAGTCGTAGTAGTCAGAAGCAGAAACTGATAGTCATGGCTCCTGGGTTCTATGCACAGTTCTGCCTCTGACTGGAGAAAGTCATAAAATCCCATCTTAAAAAAAATAGTCATAAAAGGATCACCTGTGGCACAAAATTTAACAGCCCTTTTTTTGTTACCATAATGATGGCAGAAAAAAACCCAGCCTAATGGTATTTTACTAGTCCCTAAAAAAAGTTACTGGCCTTGAGTAAGCAAGCAAGCAGAACTCTGCAAGGTTGGCTTACTGTTATGGAATCTCAGCATTCCCATCTGTAGAATAGGAATAATACCTCTATTAACTTTTGTTATATGTTGGTACAGTGTCTAGCAAAATGGTGTCCTAATCTTTGACTCAAGTGCTACTGCAATAAAAAAAAATCTCCTATATTACAGGGGATGTTGTGAAGCTTCATTCATTTCCATTTCAAATGGGCCATATATCATTGTACAGTGGAATACACAACTCAATCTCCTTTCAAAAAAATACTGTTTATGCAGCTATCTTCCCTGTGCATCAACAAGGAAGAATTGGTAGAGGACACAGAATTAGTTGGCAACGTGGGCAGCAGTGACCATGGTTGAGTTCAGGATCCTGACCAAAGGAAGAAAGGAAAGCAGCAGAATACAGACCCTAGACTTCAGAAAAGCAGACTTTGACTCCCTCAAGGAACTGATGGGCAGGATTCCCTGGGAAGCTTATATGGGGTCCAGGAGAGCTGGCTGTATTTTAAAGGTATGGAGGATGCAGGAACAAACCATCCCAATGTGCAGAAAGGATAGGAAATATGGCAGGCAACCAACTTGGCTTAGAGAAATCTTCAGCGAGCTTAAACACAAAAAGGAAGCTTACAAGAAGTGGAAACTTGGACAGATAATTAGGGAGGAGTATAAAAATATTGCTTGAAAAGGAAGGCGTGTCATCAGGAAGACCAAAGCACAACTGAGTTGCAGCTAGCAAGGGATGTAAAGGATAACAGGAAGAGTTTCCATAGGTAGGCTAACAAGAAGATGATCAGGGAAAGTGTGGGACCCTTACTGAATGGGGAAGGCAACCTAGAGGGAGATGTTGTGGAGAAAGCTGAAGTACTCAATGCTTTTTTGCCTACCGTGATGTGGCACCCCATATTCTTTATGGAAATAAGCCTACGAATATGAATAGGACATAATTCAAATCAGCTTTATGCAAAATACTTCATGTATCAGATCACTGTTAAAAGGTATAATCTGCTGACCATGCTTATTCTATTTGGGTGCATGTCTCAGTCCTGTATTTGAAGTTAGAAATGTGAAGCATGAACTTGTTTACTGATCTAGACATAATAAATAAGAGCCATTAGCGGTATTCTAGGACATTAAGTTCCTTATATTTGGGATAATGATTTGTGAATAGTCATGCTTTTCTTGTTAGCCTGGACTATGACTGATCTACAAAGACATGTGACTACATCACCTTGTGCTGGCATCCATCTTGAATTTTGTACTTTTCCCACAGGGGGTGTGGGGAATTGAACAAAGGCTTCCCGCCCTTGGGAAATTCTATTCAAGGAAAGGGATCTAAACAATGATTGTCTTTAGCTGGTTTTACAGACTGCCCCCCTACCCCTAGGGTATGCATTAAAACACCTGGAAACAAAAGAACTCTAATGATAGGGATGGAGAAGAACTGTTGGACCCAGATGGGAAAGGACATCTCTGGCCTGAGAAGGACTTTACCTACAAGAAACAGAGTGAGAAATTACGATTTGTAACAACTTCTCTTAGTGTATTAGGCTTAGCTGGTATGTTTCATTTTATTTTGCTTATAACTTTGATCTGTTACCACTTGCAACTATTAAATCCTATTTTTATACTTAATAGAATCACTTGTTTATCAATAAATCCCATGTAAATAACTGGTACCTGCGGTGACAACAGCTGTGCATCTTTCTCTTTCATTGATAAAGTGGGTGAACAACTTATAAGCTCACTCTGTATAAACTTTATGCATAATGAGACAGATTTATCTGGGGGTTGGAGTGATCAAGTAGCATACCCTTGTTGCCAAGAATTAACAGTGTGTTGGTCTGCATTAGTACGAGTATTGCCAGCAGACTGAGGAATGATTATTCCCCTCTAAGCAGCACTGGTGAGGGCACAACTGGAATACTGTGTCTAGTTTTGAGCTCCCCACTACAGGAAGGATGTGGACAAACTGGAAAGAGTCCAGTGGCAAGCAATGAAAATGATCAGGGTGCTGGGGCTCATGATTTATTTGGACAGACTGTGTTTATTTAGTCTGCAGAACAGAAGAATGATAGGAGATTTGATAGCAGCCTTCAACTATCTGAATGAAGGGGGTTTGAAAGGATGAAGCCAGGCTACTCTCGGTGTTGGCAAATGATAGAACAAGGGGTAATGGTCGCAGGTTGCAGTGGGAGAGGTCTAGGTTAGATATTAGGAAAAACTGTTTCACTAGGAGGGTGGTGAAGCACTGGAATGGGTTACCTAGGGATGTGGTGGACTCTCTATCCCTAGAGGTTTTTAAGTCTCGGCTTGACAAAGCTCTGGCTGGGATGATTTAGTTGGGGTTAGCTCTGCTTGCAGCCAGAAGCTGGACGAGGTGACCTCATGAGATCTCTTCCTACCCTGATCTATGACCATCCCAATAAATACTTCTCCTCCTCCTGTGTTTTTGCTCCATGCTCCTTGTTCTAAGCTTGGCCCTGCTGAGCAGACTCACTACACATTACATGCAGCACCCATTTATGGAATTTACAGATCACCAAACCTTTGGTTCAAATCCTGCAAATTTATCTAAATCCACAGACCCTGACACCGGTGTGGAGTCACAACAGGACTAAGGAGTAAAGGCCTGTGCAGGCATCTATTTTCCAGGAGCAGGCCCTAAGTTAGTGTTTTAAAACAGAAAATATTAATTTGACTGCTACATGGGAGCAATCCTTTTCCTGAATTGAAGACATCTTCAAGTTAAAGCATTTTTGCTTGTGGTGTGCTCTAGGCAGCTGCTGGAAGGTGAATCTGTAAAAGTGACTCAAGGAGAAAAAGCTTTCAGACATTTCTCTGTGATTCATCACCATTTTCTATTCCTAAAGACAACCAGCCTCTCAGAAGCCTGGGTCTTGCAGCTCTGTAATGCAAGGTTAATTGGCTTTGATCGGCCACTGATGTACATTTTCTGAAATCAGTCAGCTCAGCAGATCATGAAAACCAACAGAGAAAATTGTTAATAACTGACCAGCTCTGCAGCTGAAGGGGCTGTAGCTGCCTTTAAGGAACAATAGGATTCTCCCTTTCTATTCCATTGACAATTCTTTTACTTCCACTTAGGAAGGAACAATCAGTTTCACACATACAGAATGGGAAGCGACTGTCTAGGAAGGAGTACGGCAGAAAGGGATCTAGGGGTTATAGTGGACCACAAGCAGAATATGAGTCAGCAGTGTGATGCTGTTGCAAAAAAAAGCAAACATGATTCTGGGATGCATTAACAGGTGTGTTGTGAGCAAGACACGAGAAGTCATTCTTCCGCTCTACTCTGCGCTAGTTAGGCCTCAGTTGGAGTATTGTGTCCAGTTCTGGGCACCACATTTCAAGAAGGATGTGGAGAAATTGGAGAGGGTCCAGAGAAGAGCAACAAGAATGATTAAAGGTCTAGAGAACATGACCTATGAAGGAAGGCTGAAAGAATTGGGTTTGTTTAGTTTAGAAAAGAGAAGATTGAGGGGGGACATGATAGCAGTTTTCAGGTATCTAAAAGGGTGTCATAAGGAGGAGGGAGGAAACTTGTTCATCTTGGCCTCTGAGGATAGAACAAGAAGCAATGGGCTTAAACTGCAACAAGGGAGGTTTAGGTTGGACATTAGGAAAAAGTTCCTAACTGTCAGGGCAGTCAAACACTGGAATAAATTGCCCAGGGAGGTTGTGGAATCTCCATCTCTGGAGATATTTAAGAGTAGGTTAGATAAATGTCTATCAGGGATGGTCTAGACAGTATTTGGTCCTGCCATGAGGGCAGGGGACTGGACTCGATGACCTCTCGAGGTCCCTTCCTGTCCTAGTATTCTATGATTCCCAGAAGAGCGTCTTTCAAGGAGGACAAACAGCGTAACAACCTCTCTCATTCCCCCCTCATGAATTTCGTTGGTGAGGAAGGGAAGGTTAAAGAGCAGCTCTGGGCCAAGGCAACCCCTCTTGGCTACATCCGCAAAGCCTACACAAGGTGGGAGCAGAGCTTAAATGGGGAAGCAAAGTAGCTCAGAAGGGGACAAGAAGCTGAAGAGAAGAGACGTTCTTCCACATGCTCTGAGTTCTGGGGAAGCAACAGCCCAGGAGCTCTTGTTGCCTGAGACCAGACCACACTGACCTGACCAAGCCTGCAAAGGAGGGGCTGGTGATTGTTTGGGAAGGTCACACATTTTTAGGCTATTTCTTTAATGCAACCAAGGGGAAAAAGGGATTATTTCCTTCTTGAGTTCCCAAGAGAGGCAGGTATTTAGCTCCCTAGAACCTAGCACCCATTGTTGGACCCTGGATTGGAGTCTGGTGGAGAGGATGGAATTGGGTTTCCCTACCAGCTCCTAAAGGTGGGACCACCATATAAATCTACCCTCAGAGGGGGAATACAGCTGGAGAAGATCCTGAATACACAAGGGTCCAGATGCCAAGTCCAAGGGCTAAGGAGAAAGCACCAGTGCCCAGGGAGGCACCTAATAAATTTTATTTTGGTGTGCCCCTGAAGAAGTGGACTGGCATGAAGTATCTGGATGGAGGACTGAGCCACAGATGAAGGGACAGATTCCCACAGGGCAGTATTATAGAGGAAAGGGAAGACATCAAAATGGCACAACCTGCTACACTCAGCACTAAGCAGCACTGCTGGTGAGGGTCACCTGCAACAGCAAGTGGAGAATGTGGGCAACCTTGTTCCAGCCATGCTAAAAGTGGTTGTTTTTTAAAAAGCCAATTTGCTACATCAACCAGTCAGCGGTAACAAGACGATGAACACTGAGGTATCGTTAAAGAGCAATGAAGCATCGACTTGAGACACTGGCAGAAGCTGTAAACGTAATGTACTGCTGACAGATTCCTTTCCAAGACACTGGAGTAGTTACCCTGGCACATGGCACCAGCCTGCTCTGTAATGGAAAAATCCAGGGAAGTGGCCTCCTGTCAGGTAAGGGGCCCTCCCCTTTCCCACAAGGAAAATGAGAACCCACAATCATTAGACAACTGGATTTCATAAATGAACAGAGACACAACCAGACACTGAGCCAAACCTACAACCTAGGTGGCTAAGGCCAATGGTGAAATAGGGGACCATCAGCTGTTAAAACAATATCCACCCTTTGAACTTGTGAGAGAATGGTTTCATCACGTGCAGCGTGACCAGTGAACCAAAGAGATAAAAGCACAGCTCCTTGCGCCAAGAAGGTATCAGAGAGAAGCATTTTGGCTTGCTCACTCAGTCCCATGTGTGGAGCATTTGGGTGGGATAAGACCCTTGAGTGGGTAAGGGAGAGGTTTTGTTGGCTGGGAGCACACAAGGAAGTTAAGGGTACTGAAAAGGATGCTGAGGAAATCTGTAGCATCAGATCTTTGTCACTGGGATCAGTTGTTTCCACAGCAGTTATTTGCCATCAGAGAGGTTTGTCAGGCACCCACGGGATTCTCCTCATTTCAGCTGCTAGATGAGAGATACTCTCTTGGGATTTTAAACCTTCTCCAAGAAACATGGGAGGAAGGAACAAAGGCCATGGACAACGAATGTGGTGCAATACTCACTCCAATTATGAGAAAGGCTTATAGCTTTAGGGGGCTTTGCCAGAAGCATGAGCATTGCCCTGAATTGGCTTTAAGTTACATTGGTGTAAATTAGGAGTTAACCCCATCATGGCCAATGGACCTGATTCTCCACTGCATCATGTGTCACCAGGCAGTGAAGAATGCAGCCCAGAGAAAACCCATGCGTGTAAGATAAGAATCAGATTCCTAATATTCATATAAAATTACGTGCAAATTACATTCATATAAAATCATATGCAAATAAGCCTGCCAGCTATGAATGGCTTCCTATAGGACCTCCTTCCCCTCTGGTCCCATACAGGGCAGCCCCGGAGCTGTGAAGATCCCAGCAGAGCACTCTCTGGTGAAGAGTCCAGAACAGGCCATTAGATGCTTCTATAACTTACTGTACCTTTGTTGGTAGATTGCCTGTGGGAATGGTTTTGTCTTCCTCATCTGCTTCCAATCTCTGGGAATAAAGCAACACCCATTGCACAGAGCTGTCGGCTACTACTGCATGCTGGGAGTACATAGCTCCTTTAAATTCCTCCTCTACTCAGCCACAAAGGAGCAGTCTTTTATAATCAGGGACTGTGCAAGGTGACCCTCACCAGCAATGCTGCCAGTGGTCAGGAAGGGCAGGTTGTCTATCTTGATATCTCCCTTTTCCTCAGTGTTGAAAAGTTGAAGTTCTGTTGCCTTCTTTCAAGATGTGAAGAACCTGGCTTACCTGTGGTAGGTTTCAGCCTATGCCTCTTGAAAGTTACAAAGGCAAACTTCTAGGGCAATAGGCCACATAAGGAGGCAAGGAACACACAATGCCTTCGCAGGCAGATGTTTTAGATTTTGGCTCCCTATTTGTGGAGGTGTCTGTACAATGGCACTAAGAGTCTGACAGGGCTGGAAAGCTCCAATTCAACACCTATTCAATCTTTTGCATGTGTTATTCAACCCTTCACTGAACAGATGGTGTCCTTTAAAGGGCAGGGATATTAGCCTCATCTTGGCTGAAAATTGTCCCCTAGGGAAAAGCAACAGAGCTGATCTATTTACAACACTGCAGGCTGTACCAAAAGCTGACAATCAATGATGTAACTGACAGACAGGTGGAGGAAGGGAGTCACAGGTTTCCTTAAGAGAGTGAGACAGGAGGGTGAAAGTCTTACAGCTACATTCCTCAGAGTGCCAAAACCACCTCCCTTTCCCAATGCTCAGAGCATATCCTCCCTGCTTCCTGAGTCTTTTCACTGCCTTCCCCCCTTCTTATGCATAAAGTCCCAGTGTCGTTCACTTCCAATGATCTGTCCAAGCCTCTGTCCTGAGTGTTCCCTTTATCTGTGTGTGCCAAATTGTGGCCCATGCTATAACCCTCTTGTACTGCTCACTTAGCACAAAGGGACTTTAAAGCTGCTCTAAATGGGCAACCAGAGATTCCCCAATTCTCTGCTCCCATTCGTTAAACCAAGTCTTTCCATAGTACACCCCTTTCTCGGCATGGGAGAAGATGCTTAGGCCTATTCTGGTGTTTAGCTTGAATGATGCACATAAGAAAAGGCACAATAATCTTAGGTTTTGTCTAAACTACACAGATTTTTAGCAACACAGCCATGTCACTACAGCCATGTCGCTAAAAGCCAGGCAGCGTAGCTACTGTTTGTTGGCTCTTTTGCCAACAAAGTCCTTCCACCCCCAAGGAGCAGCATTAGCTTTGTTGGCAGGAGAACGATCACACCAGTACTTGTTAGCAAAACTTTTGCCCGTTGCAGGAGTATCATTTTAACGCCGTGAATGACAAAAGTTTTGTTGTTCAGTTGCCAGTGTTAACATAGCCTAAGTTGCAGAAGTCCCAAAGGTGGATTCTGTAACAAGGCAAGAAGCCACTGTTATGCCCCAGCTTATGATGGCCAGAGAAGTCTCTTCTGTCATTAGAACATTTTATGAGCAGAGGCTAAGAAAAATCAGAAACTCTGAGTTCAGTTAATTCAGAACAAGAAGAAAGGTGGCAGAATCCAGCACACTGATAGCCGGTATGGAAAATGATGCATTTATAGCCTGCTGGCCTTTTCCAAGTCTACTCAGAAAAAGAAGGAGAAAAAAGAAGCTGAGCCTCATGTGTCTGAACAAACACAGCATAAGGAGAAATGAGTAATCAGAGGTGGTGAGCCAGGCTTGCCCTGTGTGAACCCTATTAACACCAATGGTATTTGCATAGCTACAGCCATGCCCATATGGCTCTAAAAGTATGGGGATATTTTTCTAAAATTAATTCCTGCTCCCTGGCATCAGCAGAAGCTAAAGAGAATGCACCAGTCTGCATTAGTGCAGCTGATAGGCCACCACAAATAACAAATAACACACGCTGTCTGGGGTCTAAAAGCTGTTCCATACCCTCGATTCCTATGAGAGCTAATGGTGCTCCGTGCCTCCCTGGATCATTTTAGCACAGGCCAGTGCTTTATAAACATAACAAAGTCTCATCTGAAGAAGTGGGTTTTGCCCATGAAAGCTCATGGTACTATCTATATTTTTGCTAGTCTCAAAGGTGCCACAGGACTACTTGTTTTTTTAAAAGTCTTTCTGGTAAAGATTAATTCAGAACATACTGCAAGCTTTACTGATGGGAATTCTGCACAGTAAACGAGCATCTACTTCTTTTTCTGCACCGCCAGGGTGGGCTACACGGCAAGATTAATGAAAGCAATTATGGTCAGAAACTAGAAAGGACAGCTATTGTTTTATAGCCTGCACATCTCACAGCAGCAAGGAACCAAAGCACATTAGGCTCTTTCACACACACTGAAACCTTTCAGTTCATGTTAGTTAGATGGGACAGGGACCGTGTAGGAACGAAGAGGTAAATTTGTATGTACTTTTCCCTTTTCAGTGTTCTATAAAAGAACAATTACACTGGGTCAGACCAACGGTGCATTTAGCCTGCTTCTGACAGTGGCCAATGACAGGTGTTTCAGAGGGAATGTACAGAATAGGCAAACATTGAGTGATCTAGCCTCTGTCATCCAGTCCCAGTTTCAGGCAATGAAAGGCTAAGAATGCCCAGGGCACGGGGTTACAGCCCTGACCATCTTAGCTAATAGCCATTGACGGACCTGTCTTCCAGTCACTTATCTAATTCATTTTTGAATCCCTGTTTCTGTAACCCTTGTGATTTAGAAAGGTGTTTATAAGCAATTGTTGTTGTTGCAGGTTGAATTTTTTCCTGCATAGGGAGGATTAATGTTGGGTGCTTGCTAGCCTACCTTCAGAGGAAAGCTAGCTGTGACAGTATGTTTAGGTACAGCAAGTGGTGCTGCTGGCCAGCCAACTGTTGTTGAAACAAGACTTCAGGTGCCCCCTAGAAACTTTCATGGACACTGAACATCCTATGTCACACTGTCAACTAGGGATGTTAGCTACTGTATAATTGAATAGTCGTGTAACCACATAAAATATTATTAGTTACACGACTATTCAACAGTCCCTGGGGGTGGCAGCCAGTGCGCTCTCAGCCCCATTCCCAGGGAGTCCCCTGACACCCCAAGCTGCTGCCTCTGATACAGAGGCAGTGGGGGGTGGAGGGAATGGGTGTAGTCAACCAGATTAACCGATAAGCCTAGGCTTATTGGTTAATCATATAGTTGAGTACATGCTGACATCCCTAATGTCAGCCTAGGGAGGATGGGGAGGCAGTGGCTGGAATGGTCATAGATTAGACTCAGATGCACTGCAGTTTGTCTGGGAACCCATGGGTTTCTTTTGGCAGTTTGAGAATGGCCCAACATTTTTGTTGATCTGGGCCCTCTGTGGGCCAAACGTTCCTTTATCCCTGCAGAAGGAGCAATGTTAACTTTCCCTTTAGTAGATCACACATTTTACCCCACTATGAAACTCTCAAGGCTTAGGTCTCCTTTCATGGACACAAGCCTTACAGTGTAATGAAACTCCCCTGACTCCAGCAGCACTATGCTTGATTTACACTGATACTTCTCAACACTGAAACAGAGAAAACAAGGAACACCGATGGCAAGAGAGAGACTTTAAAAAGAGAGCAAATTAACTGAAAGCAAACTTAAACAGCTTGATGCAGAAAAACAGTTTCTAAAACTGGATGTACATCCATATACAACCCAAAAGGCCCATTTCTTCTTTCACGCTAGTTTTATACCAGTGTCAATCCAATGCAGTTCGCTGAATTATACCAGTGAGAGAGAAGAATCAGGACGGGGTTATTAACCCGTCAGACATACTGAACTCTGAACTTACCTTACTGATTCAGTGCGACAGTGCCACTGTTTTTAAGTCCCACAGTGCCAGCGCAGTATCTATATTTTTCTCAGTAAAACTGTACTTTCCTGGAAAGTACACGGTGTACAAAAATAACACCACCAGGTGATGCAGGAAATTAATTCCCATTACTCAGTTATAGCTTTCTGCTGTTCATCAGGTGGAAATCAGCAGAGAGGCTATACTGTTCTCAGGAAACACATGTGATGCTCTGTCCAACGTCAGAGTAGCCCAGGCTTTCCCAGCCAACCGGTCTTACCTGAAATTTGCTTCCTGGTGCAATATCCAAACAGAACTCAGCATCTCTTCCATGGTTAACCTGTTTTAAGTGACCTTACTCTGGTTAACTGACAGAGGCTGTGAAAGGTGAAATATAATTGTGCTGAAAATGGCAGGAGGACCCTTGAAAGATGTGGTTTAAAACAGTAGTTGCCCATGGAGGTAGCACTTAGTTTGAACAATCTTGTATTTACCCTTTTAATTCCCAATTGTATTATTTAAATATTTACTAACTTAGCACTTGATTTAATTATTTTTCTTTAATCTAAGAGAATCCTAGTTTGAAATTTACAATCATCAGGCCTGCCAACGTTTGTTTCACACAGTTTAATCTGAACACTATAAAACAGCTTTGAAAAAAAATCCATTTGGAAGATTTGTTCCTTACAGATTTTTAGATGTATACAAAAGACTTTTGCTTAGCGTTTCCCATCAGCTTCAAAATACTGTATAAAAATCCCCATTAATTATTTACGTACAATAAATTACTCAACTGAATCAACAGTATTAGAGAGCAGAAAGTTGCTCTTTAATTGTTTTAATACAGCCACAATGCCTACTCCCCAAATAATTAATCCTCTTATCGAGAGGTAACACAGAAGTTCCCTACCTAAAGGGCCATGAGGTTCAGATTTGCGCCTCTCAGAGTTTCTGCTCTGGTCCTTTCGTTTCTTGCTTCCTCTAAGACTGCCAAAACGCTTCATGAGCTGCAGCAGGCACCAAAGCAATAACAGACGTCAATCATACCCGGTATCAGAGAAGAAGAAAGAGCAGGTCTGATCAAAAGGTGGAGGAGGGCCAGAAAGTAAGTCAGTTAAAATGGAAACACGGGGACCAAAAATAAGATATTCCAAAAAGTTGGCAGAAACTTTTTGAAAAGCTTCAGCCTCTGAGATTCTGAAGTTGAGCCCAAAGGGACTTCAAATCACGTCTCAATGCCAATAAGATCCGGAAAGAGTAGCTGAACTTTGTCCGAAGCTGTTCCGATCTTAATTCTTACCGTTCCGTAACTATTCTGCAAATATCTGCAGGTATCAGGAGAACTTCAAAAGCCTGTACAGCTTGCAGCAACAGTTCTGAGCCTTAAGCAGTCAGAAAAGCTCCAGAGACTGAAACAGAATTTCACCAGTGGCTCAGCTTATGCAGAAGAGGCCAGTAACTGGCTGATAAGCTCCCCCTTTTTAAAAACACTAAATATGCAAAGGAGGCACAAGCCCTCTTGAAGGGAATTGTCATGTGCAGTTCTGCATGATGTCTCTTTAAAAAGACTGTAAAAGGAAACCACCCCTGTACAGACAATTCTTGGCACCAATTGGTCAGAGCACATTCACATTATGACATGACATCACGCAACTATTTTGATTCATGTGTCCTAAGTCTTTGCAGGGACAGAATCATACAGCTGCCTATTGATGAGCTAAGAAACGACAGGCTCCTTGAGGACGAACAGCTAACGGATTAATGGGGAATGAGGCCTTGCCTGTTCTTTAAAAAGAAGGTGGTCATCTTTTGGTAACGAGAGACAGAGCTGTATGGTAGATATTTCTGTAGCAACTTCCATCTCACACATTCTTGTACTATACACAAGGAAATGGTTCAGATAGACTGCCCACATTCAGCCAGTGTTCTGCTCTCTACAGAGCAGCCAGAGCCGGTGGTAACTTTTTCCCAATACAGACGACTTTAACCGAAACTCACCTTACAGAAATTTTAAAATAGGGGTGGGGAACCTCAGACCCAGAGGCTGGATGTGCCTCCAGCTTGTCTGGATCCAGCCCCCAAGACTTAAGACCCACCCCCCAGAATTGGGGAGCCCAAGCTGGTGCTTCAGTCCCCCTCCCCTTCCCCCGCTGCCCCTCTGTAAGGCTAGACAGAGCACACATTTACCAGCCTGGGCCCGCCTAGGCTCTGGTGTGTGAGGGGAACGTGGGGAGTGTTTTTCTCCTCAGTTGGGGGCCACTTCAGTGAGGGTTTGTTGTTGTTGGTTTGTTTTGCTTCTCACTTTGTGTGGCCCCTGACTGATTATTTGTGGGTCAATGGCCCCGGACCCAAATAGAGTTCCCCACCCCTGTTTTAAAACAAAAACTGTAATGCAAAGCAGAAGTCTCAAACCTGTAAGGGCTCTTTCCGAGACGAACTGCCATACACAGGCAGGAGTTTATTAGGCTAGGCTCTGGGATTACAGGTTTAGACTTGGTTATTTTAGGAATGGGCTGAAGATTCTAAGTTAGGTTCTCAGTTGGTGTACTGGACAGGTCCTTCTGGTCCAATATTTCTATCTGCTTTGAATGCCAATGCCCACTGTCTTCAGCATTTCAGTGAATGCTGGGCAACCCTTCCACCCCTCCCCCAAATCTGTGATATTCAGAGGTGCTGACTACCTGCAGCTCCTGTAGATTTCACTGAATTTGTGGGTGCTTAGCGTTTTTGAAAATCAGATCTTAGGTGACTAATAAGAAAAAGCCACACCCACTCTCCTCTGTAAGGGAAAGGAGAGGAGAAATGGCCACTGGTACTGCCAGGGTGTCTCTCCTGACATGTCATTGTGGGCAGGGGGAGAATTGCTAGTGTCATAATCAGGTCATAATCCATTTCAGAGCTGAGTTCTCTCAGCATCCACTGACTTCATATGAAGCCAACAGAAAAAGATAGAATTCCAAACATTTCCAAGCACAAGAAAGCAATGGGGACCTGCCAATCCTTCTGCAGAGTCCCACCAAACTCCTCTTCGCTCTATGGCTTCTGACATCACAGAAACCTCAACAGTCAATGCTTACAAACTCAGAGATTTCAGAAGCATGCCGCACACTGAGTCGTCAGTATGGAAGGTGTCCCAGAATGCATGGGAGTCAAAATTAATTGAGACACAGGATCTGGGCGAGACTTCTAGGCTCTGGAGCTCCAAAAGAATTGGAGGTTCCCATCCCTCATCTATTGTAAAGGGGAACTTGGAAAAAAGAGAGCACATGGCAGGCACTCTTGATCTTCCTCCCACGCTTTAAAAAAAAAAAAAAAAAAAACAAAAGTTTCATTAAGGCTGCCGCTATAGCCGAATACTGAATTTAAATGTTGTATTCAAAGTTGCTCACAACTCTACCCTTCTCTAACTTGTCCTCCCACCTCATATGTCAAAACACCTCCCCCCACCCCTTCTACTCTGTCAGTTACACCAGCCTTGTCGGTCCCCCGCACAATGATCTCAGCATTTTCTAGCAGTGCTGCTCCTTATGAATGGAATACCCTCCCTGAATTATTCGGTAAGACCACTGACCTCTCCTCCAAATCTTTCCTTGAGGCCCACCTTTCATAGAATTGTAGGGCTGGAAGGAAACTCAAGAGGTCTTCTAATCCAGTCCCCTGCACTTAAGGCAGGACTGGGTATTAGCTCGAGACCCCCTCCGACAGATATTTATCTAACCTGCTCTTTAAAAAATCTCAAATGATACCGATTCCACAACATCTCTAGGCAATTTATTCCAGTACGTATCCACTCTGACAGGAAGTTTTTCCTAATGGCAAACTAAACTGCCCTTACTGCAATTTAAGCCCATTACTTCTTGTTCCATCCTCAGAGGTTAAAGAGAACAATTTTTCAGCCTCTTCCAATGATCTTTTTAGGGTTGCCAGGTGTCCGGTATTGAACCGGACAGTCCGGTATTGAACCGGACAGTCCGGTATTTTTGCCTCCCCTCCAGTCCGGTATTTTTGCCTCCCCTCCAGTAAAAAAAAATTCAGAAAATACCAGACGCCTAAAATGTCTGGTACTTTCTGATTTTTTCCCAGCCAGGAGGTGAAAATCCCAGGCCGTCCAGCTCAATACAGAGGCAGCCTGGCAACCCTAGTGCTTACCAGGTTCCGAAGGATAGCTGTCCAGCCCGACGCAGGAAGGCAAAGATGGCAGATGGCCGCTGGCAGCCTGTTAGGGCCAAGCAGCCTCACCATGCGGTTTTTAAAGGGGCCACTGTGGTGGATTTTTTTCAGTTCTTGCTTAACGACTCTCGAGGTCTTTTTGCTTAAACTTTTTCCTGGTGTGTTTTTGTTGTTGTTCAGTATTTTTTCTGAAATGATCTGGCAACCCTCGATCTTTTGTACCCTTGAAAGTTGTTATGTCCTCTCTCAGACTTCTCCTCTCCAGACTAAAAAAAACCATTTTTTTCCCCTATCTTCCTTCAAAGGTCATATGTTCTAGATCTTTAATCACTTTTAATGCTCATCTCTGGTCTTTCTCCAATTTGTCCACATCTTTCCTGAAAAGTGGCACCCAGAACTGGACACAATATTCCACAGCTGGAGTAGAGCAGAAAATTTACTTCCTTCCTCAATGGAATACTTGCATTTGTTTTTATTTAATGTCTTACCCTTACATTGTCAAACCTAATGTTCAAAAGGTACACACAAAAAAGTCAAGTCAACAAGAGATGCATGTGAGTTTCTAAGGATGGAATTTGGCCCAGTAACTTTACAATTAATAGAGCGGGGTAGGGAACCTCAGGCCTGGGGGCTGGATACAGCCCCCAGCTTGCCTGGATGCAACTGCCGAGGCTTTGGGCTCCCCCTCCCAATATTGGGGAGCCTGAGATGGTGCTCCAGTTCCTTATGGGGCTGGAACACACAAAATCTATGAGCCTGGGCCCTCCAAAGCTCTGCTTTGTGAGGAGAATGTGGGGAGTGTCTTTCTCCTCAATTAAGGGGCCATGTCAGTGAGGGATGGTTTTGGGTTTTGTTTTTTTGTTTCTCATTTGCATGTAGCCCCTGATTGATTTTTCTGTGGGTCAGTGGCCTCAACCCAAAAAAGGTTCCCCACCCTTGGAATAGAGGTTAAGAGAAGGAGAGAGAAAAAGGTAAGAAAACAGTAATAATCAGCTAATATTCCCTTGGCCTTGGTGCAAAACAAATGAGCCTCACTACAAATCCACTGTTAACTAGATCTCTACCCTACTCTCCCTACAGCAGCATTTTCTCTTTCTTCTGCACCACTGTGACCACTGAGAATGACTTAATGTCATTAGAAACAAAAAAATTTAAATCCCTTTTTAAATGCGATAGAAATTGGTATCCCTTCTATGCAGAAACAATATTCTTATCCCCCTGTTTGGCAGGAGCCAAGAATAAATACATGCTGATGACCTTTTTAAGCAGGCCACTGCACCAAAGGGGGCTCATTTCCCCTCATTAAGAATGGCAGCAAGGCTCTAATGGTTTTGCATTCTGCTACTAGAAAATGAGACAACGCTATTTGACTACAGACTTCCAGAGTCATCTGTTGGAAACTAATAGGTGCTGGGAGTGCGACCATTTTGCCACTTGCAGCTGATGTTCTAACAAGGGATACTGTGCTCATACAGCTGATTGCACATCTATGGAATCCTGTGGAAACAACTGAAAAAAAATAATAAAGGCCAGGCTTATCGGAACTCTATTAGCATAGGCAATGTTCTGGAGGCTTGACATTGAAAAATGTAAATATTTTGTCAAGTAGCTTTAGGTCCCCAAATGTCAGTTATACTATGTTCTGTCTCCAGGGGTAGCGACCACATTTTTAAAAAGAAATCTCAGGGGGCTGATGCTGAGCATCCAGAACTCCAGCTGATTTCAAAGGAAGTTCAGCAGTTGGAAGCCGGGGCGAACTCCCCGCCTGCGCCGCTTCTCCGCTGTGCCTCTGCCTTCCCTGCCCACCCTTGCCCCCCGCGGAGACGGTGCTGGGGGGAACCGGCTCTTGCTCCCCTCCCCTTGCTGCCTCTCTCTGACAGAAGCAGCATGGGGGGAGAGGGGATGCGACTAGTTGAGTCACTACTCTACCTGATAAGCATATGCTTATTGGATAGTCAACTAGTCGCTCACATCCCTACATGGCTGCAGTATTTTTTGATGGGAGGGCAGGAGTGTGTGTGAAATTCTTCCTTGTAATGTTGGACTCAAGAGTCCTGTGCAAATAAATTTGATCCTCCCAGTGCGACAGATTATGAACCAGTTGCACTTCATATAACCAATTTCAAGCTGTCAGTTCTTCCTGCCTCCTCTCCCCCCCCCCCCCCGGCCAAGGCCCCTCAGGGCTCTAGCCTGGTCCCTTTCCACTGTGCTGCCTTTATACCTTACCCTGATTTGACTTCTGCCACTCTCGTGGTTTTAATGACCATCAGTATGCTGACAACTCTTCTATCTGCCTCTGCCCCCCTCCCCTTCCTACCCCACCACTCTGTCTGGGCTCATTCTCAGGTCTGCAGCTGTCCCTCTGACACGTCTTGCTGGATGACCTGCTGTCAAGTCAAGCATTACATGGCTAAAATAGAACTCATCTCCCCCTGGCCCAAATTCTCCATAGCCCGCTCATTCCTTTATGCCACCACTTCCGCGTGTCTCAGACTCACAACTGCACTGTGTTTCCTGGCACCTCTTCATCCTTCACCCCTCCAATCCGTCTAGGTTGCTCTTCCTCTGCTTCTCCCAAATCAATTATTTCTCTCCTTCATGGCTGCCAACCCTCCCATCCATGCCTTGAGACTCTCCTGCTTTGACTATGACAATTCCTGTTCTCTGCAACATCCGACACCCACTTTGCTCCCCATTCCAGTCAATCCAAAATGATGTCGCTAAATAAACTCTTCCTTCTCTCTCCTGCCAATGTGACCTTGTCAGTCCCACACTCACTTCCTTGCCTTTGTATTTTAACTAGTATCAAATTCAAACTCATTCCTGCCTTCAAGGCTTTGCACAGCTCTACTCTGCCATATATGAAGAGTAATGGTATTATCCATTTCCCTAAATATGTTGCATATTTCTATTCTAGCTGCTAAGCTTATTTGTTTTATTGAGTGTCCAGCCCTTATGGTTGCAAAGAAAAACTTAATAATGAGAACTGAATGTAACCAACACAGGGATATCCGATTAAAAAAGAGAGTTCTGCCTCTCACCAGCAAAAGTTGATCCAGTAAAAAGATATTACCTCACCGACTTTGAGCCATTACAAAGTACGAAACAACAGTTCTGATATCCACAAACTCTCCTATTCATGTCAGAGCAGGGTTAACTCTGGACCATGATGTAAATACTTTAAACATCTAGGTTGTTAACTATTTCACAGCTCGCCTTTTTACCAGAATCAAAGCATGCTGAGTCGCGTACATGTTCAGGGTTTACTGGGGTGACATTTTTTCTCCCATTGCACCCTTTTGCCTATATGCTGGCCCCTCTAGGGGAGGTCTGAAGCACAATTATGAGGCAGTGGCACTGCTTGTGCTTTTGCTGTGGGTAAGTAGAGGACTTCAGCCTGCAGTGCCAGGCACTAGCTTCACAAAAATTGGTTGTGAAAAACATGAAAACTAAAAATTATAATGCAATAAGTTTTTAAATACCCCAAACATGTTCTAACTTCTACAGCTCCATCTATAAATTATTGCTACATTTAATCCTGATACTTTTGGGTTATTTCTTAAACCCACCTTTCCTACTGTTCCATCTTATATCTCCAGGAATATCAATAATTTTCTTGGGAATAGTGAGTGCCAGTGTAATGGCGATTTCTAGTAACACAAATAAGCATTCCCGCTTTACTCATTGGAGCCAATAAGTAAAAACGGATACACCAAATCATCATTTTTTAGCACCTGATTAGCAAACTATGCTGAATATTTCTTCAACAATTGCACACGCTTTTTAGCCACAAACAGAAGATTACTAATGCCTAAACACAGTCATTATTACCTACTGTTCCATCAGGCTGAATTTGATCTGATAATCACATAAAGTCTATGTTGACAAACACAAAATGGAAAGGTAGCTAGGAGTTCATAGCTAATGAGGAACAGGTAGGTACAGAAGGTTTTACAAAAAATTACCAGAGACAGAAAAGTTCTTATAGAGAAACTTTTTTTAAAAATCTCTTCCCTTTTTGTTCATTGCTTCCCCGACCTGGACTTGGAACAGCCAAACTTATCTAGCCACTGTACACTTCCAGAAATCAAACTCATTGGGCACTGCAGAGCAGAACAAAGCATTCTCTTCAGTTCCAATGTCTGGAAAAGGCTTTCAGACCACAATGAATGGAAGAAAAATGAGACTTGAGGATGGCTCATAGCTGAAAGATATGATTCACATCCATACCATCACAAATTCCTCACATGACAATGGGCACACTAAAGTAAAGGAGACTTAGCATCACTACCCCACAGTTCAGGACAGGGAATACCTTATTCACTGATACTATCATAATACTACAGGCATAATCTAACCACAATGAAATCAGACAGGAAACTGGGAATAATCTTCTACCCCTGCAACAAAGGCCATGCAACTTTCATCTTCAGAAAAAGCCAGTAAGTTGGTTTTAATATGACAGAAAATGAAATCAGCTAGCACATTGTCCGTAACAGGGTATCCAGGTACTGGTTCTAAACTGAGTCAGAGAGAAGATGAACATGTATTGAACTAGGAGATTTACCCAGTGTTGCTCAAGTCCTTAACTCAAATAAGTTAAATCATTGCTCTGGAGTTGGGCTGGAGATGAGGGGTGCATTATGCAGGCTGCCATGGGGAGAGGACAACCCCAGCACCCTCTCACTGCAGCAGCTTGGGTCCAGGTTAGAAGCGCCTGTCCATAGCCACTGCAGCAGTGCATGTCCCCCGGCTTGGGGGGAGAGAGACAAGCAGACAAACTCTCTGAAATATATAGTAGATAACTGTCCATTTCTCCACCCTTGCCTCTTGCTGGCGCAATGTGGTTATTGCTGTCCTAGAACCCATCTCTGGACCCTTGCTGCCCCCCAAGGTCATTCTGCAGCATAATAGTCCCTCCAGCCAGACCCCTCCCTTTCCATTTTATAAGAAACAATCAAATTCCAGGCACATCCCATTGTCCTGGCACAGACAAACCTTTACCTTACTTCAGCATTTCTCAAACTGTGGGTCGCGACCCCCGGGGGGGGGGTCGCAACCAACTTACAGGGGGGGATCGCAGCTGGATCCAGTCTTTTTCCTCGAAAAAATTTGTGTCTCCCCGCGGGCTCTGTCCAGTAAAAAAAAAAAAAAAAAAAAACACAAAAAAAAAACCCCACACACGACATACCGGATGGAAGCCCGTTGGGGACAATTTTCCCCTGCCACGTTTAGCAGGGATGGGGGAGTGCGGCGTGCTGCAGAGTCTAGTGAAGGGGGGGCAGGAGGGGGCAGTTGCCGGGTGCCACGCTAGGGGGGACGCCGGAGCGTGCGCTGCTCTGGCCAACGTGAGCAGCAGAGACCGACAGCTGGCCACGTGATGCCTCCCCTACAAGTTGTGAGCTGAGGTAGCCGGGCCGGGTGGCAGGAGCAGCCACTTTAAAAGTAAGCGTTTCCTCCGTGCCTGGCTCTGCGTGGGGAGATTTGATTGGAGCCTCATTTCACGAGGCATACCGGAGCGGTCGACAAAGGCTTCCCTTGTTGACCGCGGCACGTCCAGACTGCCCCGCTGTGCCGCCAAACAGCTGATCGGCACAGCGCGGCGGCCATTTTGATGTAAATGAAGCAGCGATTATTTAAATCGCTGCTTCGTTTTCCTATGTCTAGTAAACTCATCTACATGGCTCCGTCGACGAAGCCATGTAGTCTAGACATACCCTAACTGTGCAGTTACTTCTGATTTGCAAATGGAAGTGAGAGGAAGTGCTCTCTGTTAGACTGTGGAAAGGAGCAGATTCAGAGTCCGGAACAGTGCTTAGCTTCCAGTCCTCGGGAATTCAAATCTAAGGACTGTCAGTAAGTACACTTCATTTCAGCACAGTTGCTGTGATGACTGTCACTCATAGTGTTACAGACTACATAAGGCTTAACAGAAAACCACCACAATGCATTGCACCCCAGTGCAATATACGCAACATAGGTGTAATACCAAAGAAACTCTGGAAGGCAATGAAGTGTCATCTAATAAGTACCTTTCAATGTTTCGCTGTCATTTCAAGTGGCATTACTCTTGGTAGCTGTACTAAAATGGAACAACAGCAACTCACTGACCACAAAAAGAGATTGGTGATCAAATCCAACCCACTATTAAACAGTCTTCAAATACAAGAGATGTCCACCTTGGTGCATATGTTCACCCCCATCAGGAAATCAAACAGCACATGGGGAAGATCCCCATTTTCTATTAAAAAAAAATACAAGCTCTAAAAGGAAAGCTGACCCAAAAATGGAACCTACTCTTGATTACTTCTCTGATTTAATGATTCTGGAACAATTTTGCTATCAGCAAGGAAATGAAGTTGACTGCCTTGCATAATGTTTATATCAAGATAATTAAAAAAACCCACAACTTTCTAGTCAACCCCGAGTATAAATTCTGTTCTCTAGGGAGCAAATGCTCACCAAAAAAACCACCCCAAAAACAAAAAAAACACCATACTGTTCACATTGCTCTGAATAATTCTAGGCATATTGTGTCTGCCTCACATATAGTGTTTCCAAAGAGCTTACTAGAATTAGTTAGGCAAGTAGTGAAGACCCTGCCTGAAAGGAGCATGAACAGATGGATGCACGGAGGAGGAAGCATTCATTATTTCATACATCAGGCCTAAAAAACTTATATAAAAAAAGCTTCCCAGTTTCTTTCTCCATTTTACTGAGATTTGTGGGCACAGAGACAAAATAATTTTCTTAGCAACGGAAAAGTAAACATGTGCTCCTACCAGAATTTTTAAAGGAAGCCAACACACTGTGAAAACAGACAAGAGCCTGGAGTGCACCAATTAATGGTGCTCACAAAGACCAACCTTCCAGCACAATGAAAAGAGGAAATGGAGGACTGGGGCAGCAGGCAATTAGAGGGGACTGCTAATAAGATGAAAGACTTCTTATGTGACACTAGACGATTTACCAATCAGTACTCGGGTGCTTAACTCAAAGAAGTTTTGTTTTTCTTCATTTAAATCGTTGTTCTGGGGTGCGGCTGTGGATGAGGGGTTCAGTATGCAGCTGCCATGGGGAGAGAGGACAAACCCAGTCCTCTTTCATCCCAGCAGTTTGGGGCCAAGTGAGAAGCACCTGTCCATGGCCACTGCAGTGGGAACAGCCAGGGGAAGAGGGCATGTCCCCTAGCTGGGGGACAGAAAGGCACACAGGCAAACAAACTCTCTGAAATATACAATAGATAAGCTTATCCCTTTCTGCACCGCTGTCCTCTGCTGGCCAAATGGGGTTATAGCGGTCCCAGCCTCCATCTCTGGCCCCTTGCTGCTCTCCCCCACCCCTCGTAATCATTCTACAGTAGAAATGTCTTTTCTACCATGCCCCTTTCCATTTTATGAGAAATAATCAGATTCCAGCCACATCCCATTGTCCTGGAACAACCAAACCCTGACTTTAAGTAAGGATAAGAGGAAGATGCATAGCAAATTTGGTGTCCTAGCTCTTATTCTTTAGGAAAAGTTCTGGAATAAAAAGACTCGGACAGACGCACGCACACAAAATTTCTAAAATAAATAGTAGATAATCCTCCAAGCTCTTGTCTTTGCTATTTCTCTACAATATTGCCACAAGAATGCCAGTAATAGGCAGGGAACTCTACAAAGGGCCATCTCATCCAATTTGCAAACTGCCAGTCTACCTTCAGTGAGCTTTGCTCTACACACTATGCAGATCTGAGGGTATGAATCAAAGAGAAATGTGGGATGACATTCTGTAATTTAAGGCAGAGAAGAAACTGTATAGTGTGGAAAATTCTAATACTATTCATTCATATGGGAAGTATAGAGGAACCATATTTATGACCACCGTCATTACTCAGTGTACGGATTACACAGAGTCCGGATTATCCGACCTTCGCTAATCCGACATTCCGCTTTATCCGACATAGCCGGCTCCTGAAAGCAAAACTAAAACCCCGCGTTGCCCCTGGCCACCTGCCATGTGACCTGGCCCGTTTCTCCTTCCCCAGCTGCTGACGTCCCTTGAATTGCAACCCACATCGCTCTGGGAGCAGGAGCAGCAGCAGCAGCGCCCGGAGCGACGGGGCAGCGAGCGGGGCCATTCTCCTGGCCCACGCCCAGGGGCTGCAGAGAGGGAAGGGGCCAAGCAGGAATGGGGACCGAGTGGCGCCGGCAGGAGCAGGAGCAGCAGCAGCAGTGGCCAGAGCGACGGGGTAAAGGTAATTCTGTACTCCGTATTATCCAACATTTTCGTTAATCCAACCACCTATTGGTCCCATTTAGGTCGGATAATCGGGACTCCACTGTATTTGCATTGCGTGGCTAGTTCACTTCACATGGTCTCAGGTATAAACATACACCTGGTTGTCACTCTTTCCCTAACTATATATTTGTTATTTTCTTACACAGTAACAGTGTTCTGTTGGCTTGCAGGAAAAGGAGGCTTTCTTGCAACATTCACTTTCTAACCCAGGATAATCCCCTATGCTTCTCTTTTGAGCATACTTGCTCTCTGTTCCTTCCATTTATATGCTCCCAATTACATCATTAGCCTAGTGACTACCACCCAGGTACTCATAATCCCCCAACAGAAAGTTTTTAATTGTTCATAACTGAGCCTGCAGCCTTCTTCATGCTGCAGCAAATATCAGTGACCAGGGTGCTACTAAAAGTACCCTGTCAACTCAGAGAAGCACCTCACATTTAAAAAATACTGGCTTTATTGGGGTCACTGAAGACATGAAATAGGGGAGAATGCTGAATTATTCTTCCTAAATGGATTATGAAAGTGCAGGGAATGGATTTAGATTTTCTACTTTCTGTCACTGCAGATCATATTTCTGGGGAAGGTCAGGTAGGGGTCAGTCCAAGCCGTTCTGGCAGAATGTAGAGAGCACAGATTGGCAAGCAAAATAAGACTTTGAAAGCTGCACATGCCAGGGAAAGTTTGTGGCTAATGATAAAGGCAGAGAATGCCCAGCCTGCCTGCCATACCCTGCTCTGCTTTTGAAAAGCATGTTGGATACTACAGAGAATAAAGGGGGATTTCATAGAAACAAATTTCTCTTCCTCTGAGCATTTACTTGCTGGGAATTTTTTATTTATTGAAATATCATGGTTAGAGTTCTTGGAGCCTGAGCCACTGGCAAGGAATAGATTCAGCATCAGTTATGCCAGTGTTTCTCAACCTTTTTTTTTATAAAGTACCCCTTTTTCAAAAAAAATTATAAGTACCCCCTGTACCTACAGTTTTCAGACACAAAATTTTTCTCTACCATTGCAACACATTTGTTTAAACAACTTAATTGTAGCTGGGCAGGTGATGAAATTTTTGGGTGTAAAAAGTACAAAAATAATAAAGCACTATAAAACTTAAAACAAAAATTCAGTTTTCTCCAAATTTCAGTTGTGTTGACGTACCCCCCCAGACTTATCTCGAGTACTCCTAAGGGTATTTGTACCACTGGTTGAGAAACACTGTTATGCCACTGCAGGCTCCGCAAAACGTCCCCCATCTCTGTGCCTCAGCTCTGACCTCAGCAAGGCTTAGTGGTTAGGGTTGCCAGATGGTTTAACCAAAATACTGAACACCACCCCCTCCAAAAAAAAAAAAAAAACTGAGAAAAAATTCTGTTGGGGGGGGGGGAAGGAGACCAAAGTTGTTGAGAAAAAGAGAGAAAAAAAAAAAAAAAAAACAGCATTAAAACAGTATGGCCCCTTTAAGAAAAGTCTTTCGGCTTTTTGCCAGTGGCCATCTTGTTTTCTTGATCGGAGCCAGAAGGCAGCTTCCCTGCGGAATCAGGTAAGCAGGGGAACCAGGGGCTGGGAGGGGAGCCAAGGGCTGGGCCCGGTTGCTGAGTGTGTGTAGGGTTGCCAGGTGTCTGGTATTTTCGCCTCCTGGCAGGGGAAGAAAAAAAAATCAGAAAATACCGGACATTTTACGTGTCCGGTATTTTCTGAAATTTTTTTACTGGACAGGAGGCAAAAATACCAGACTGTCCGGGTCAATACCGGACACCTGGTAACCCTATTAGTGGTGAAAGAACAAGTCAGTCTCTATGGCCCATCCAGGCCTCGATTCAAGCACGTGCTCAAGTGCATTGTTAACGTTAGGCAAGTGAATAGCCCCATTTACTTCAAATAGACCGCTCATCTGATTAAAGTTAAGCACAGACTTACATGCGTGTTGGAATCAGACCCTCAATCCTTGGAGCCTCGGCTTCAGCACCGGTTAGCTAACTAGGTACAAGCCTGCCAGGCAGCCGAGGAACCTACGGGAGCTACAGGCCTCTGCTGAAGCCTGTGAAGCCATGTCTGCTCTACAACTGTTACCCATTCTAAATAGATTGGAGATTAAACACTTGCTTATGCTACAATCACACCTTCACTTGCAGTATAGGCATACCGACTTCAACAGTGACTTCTGGGTTTTGGACACCCATCCCCATGGGCTGCCAGGCATTTCTGCAGTGAAGTGAGGTATCGCAGTGCTCTCAATATCAGCTTTGTAAACTCACCTTACTGCTGGATGCACATGGGGCTATACAGACATACAGAAGGACAGTGCCTCTGACCAGAGGAGCTAGTAGTCAAAATACAGCCAATAAGAACAATAGACCAGGGAATGACGGGATTCAAAAATAAAAAAGAAAGACTCTTTGTTTCATGCATACCGACTCTAGTTCTGTTTTTTTAAGTGATCCAATAATTCAAATATCTGTAAGTGAAACAGAGCTTTTGCTCAGTGTATTTTTGAGGCCAAAATATAAATAAAATAGTGACAACAAACAATATGGATCACACTGTGGCTGGTTATTGGGTCTTTTCACCCACTGCAATGGACTGAAGGGAGAGTGACTGTAGTCCAGGAAGGGGCATGGTTCTACCTCCTCCAGGTTTGTGGGCAGCCGTTCCACCTCACTGCACACTGAGGTGTATGTAGCACACAGAGAATCAGCCAGGTGACTAGTGTTGAAAGTGCGGACCTGTGGCCAATGCCCAGCCCACAGATACAATCAGTAAGACCAGGCTAGCTCAGGGCAGGGTGGTAAATAGTTGGGTCTCCTAGCTCTGGTGGAGAGCCAACAAGCGCAGGCGTTTTGCTTAGAGAAGCAGGCCTAGACACCAGTCTGCCCCTGGGTCAGTGGGGCTCCTGACAGCACCCCACAGACTCGCTCATGGGCACTGTTTCAGCCAAACCAGGGTCGGCTACCCCTGGGCCACTTCCTAGCTCCCCACTCTAGGCATACCTTCCTCAGTAGCAGCTCCTCTGGGCCATTGGGCAATAGAACCTCCATCAGGGTTTGCAGCTCCTCTGGGTTGGGGTCTGTCTGTGGTCCCAGCGGCCCTGGCCAGTCCTCAGTTTCCTTGAGGTCTGTAGCAACCTCACATCTCGGGAAAGGCATCTGGCCCCTCCAGCAGCTGGGCTCCAACTAAACTCCTGGGCCTACCTTTTGTCCACCTCCTGACTTCTGCCAAGATGGTGGAGTGGGGCAGGGCTCAGGGAGGGGTTCTTCCCCTTCCAGGTCTGTGGGCAGCCACTCTGTCTCACTACAACAGTGTGTGAAAATATCTGTGATTGGCCATTCCACAGTAATGCCCAGAACAGGGGTGGGCAAAAGGGCCTCCGCGGGCCGGATCCGGTCCAGCAAACGAGTTGATCCAACCCACGGAAGTCCTGCCACTCTCCCCACCCCCAGGCCCTGATTGGCCTGGGGAGCGCGTGAAGTCTCCTGCTGCCCGGCAAGGGGCTCAGTGCTTCTAAGCACCAAACACTCCTTGCAGGACAGGGGCAGCATGGGAGGAGACTATGCGTGCTTCCCCCGCCCCCAGGCCAATCTGGGCTTAGGGGCGGGGGGAGTGCATCAGCAGGGGGAGTGAATGAAGTCTCCTCCTGCCCTGCAAGGGGCTCAGCACTTAAAGTCAACTGCCAGCTGCGGCACGTTCTCCCCCCCTCCCCCCCCCAGGCCCTGATTGACCTGGGGGCGGCAGGGGGGAGCATGCAAAGTCTCCTCTCACCCCCAAGGGCACAGGTACCTAGAGGGAACCGCCAGCGGTTCAGAACAGCTAGAGGTTCTCTTTGGAGGGAGCAAAGATTTTGTGAGCACCCCCACCCCCAGACCAATCAGGCTCTGTGGGTGGGGAAGCATGGAAGTGTCCTGGGCCCGCCCCTTCCGCCTGAGGACCCACCCTTCCGGGGCCACTTCAAAAATTTCTGAAGTGGCCGCCAGTCAATAATTATTGCCCATCCCTGGCCTAGAACCTCATACTCCCCTCCAACAGTCACAATATGTCTTTGTGCAGCTCGCCAACTGCCAGGAAGCCACAATGCATGTGCTTGTTAACTCTGCTTTTGCAGCATTTAAGTATACCTCTTTGTGTGGTCAACTGGTGTTTGGTAAGATTTTGTACTCGCTGTGTTACTTTGTGGTCTATTTATTTTCACCCTGAAAAGCTAATTTTAAAATGATCACATCATGAAATAATGACTTTCCTTCTAGAAGGACTGTGGCGTGCTGGCACATTTCTTTTAAAGAAGAGCCTATAATAGCTGTACCAAAAGCAATTTAATTTTTTTTTTAAGTAGCCTTCTTCCTCTAATTAAAAACATGAAGGCTGCGTCTAGACTGGCATGATTTTGCGCAAATACTTTTCACGGAAAAGTTTTTCCCATGAAAAGTATTTGCGCAAGAGAGCGTCTACACTGGCATGTGCCTTTGCACAAAAGCATCCGTGCCAGTGTAGACATTCTCTTACGCAAGAAAGCTCTGATGCCCATTTTAGCCATCAGGCTTTCTTGCGCAAGAAATTAACGTTGCTGTCTACACTGGCCTCTTGCGCAAGAATACTTGCGCAAGAGGGCTTATCCCTGAGCGGGAGCGTCAGAGTATTTGTGCAAGAAGCACTGATTTTGTACATTACAACGTCAATGTTCTTGTGCAAATACTCGCGGCCAGTGTAGACACAGCCGAAGTGTTAAGAACAAAAAACAGACACTTGCTACCTCTATTACTGGGCATGTCCCACATCTAACAATGCAAGGCCTGGTCACTGACATTCCCATTCACTCAAGAAAACGTACTACCTACTTAGTCCTACAGATGGGCATTGCATCCTTTCAGAGCGACTACTAAGCATACTGTAAAGGACAACCCAAACCGGTCACTATTACCGAGTTGCAACTGGGCTTTTGCAGGGCGCATTAAGAAACCTTATCAGCTTTAAAGATTAAATGTTTTTGCTATTATTACACAACGTGCACTAGGAAAGAAAATTCAATGTCATCACCTTGGCAGCTAGCAATAAAGACTTGGCAAGTTTCTGACAGCCATATTAATCACAACCATGTGTCTAGAACAGAAATATCTGTCAAAAAACCTCTATCTTAAAAGCCACAAAGAGACATTATTGCTCCAACCCATGTATTTCTCTAACTCATGTAGGTTGTTTCTAGCCTTAATAAAATACTGACAAAGAGAGGGAAGATAAGGGAGGCAGTGCTGCTCCAATGACCGGGGCACTGAACTAGAAACCAAGAGACCTCGGTTGTATTCTTAGCTCGGCTAATGGCTCACTGTGTGATCGTGCCCGACACACTTACCCTTTAAGGGAGACTCAGATGAACAGCTCTGTGAAAAATGCTCTCAAACTTCTCATGAATAGGTCATACACCTTATTTCTGGGCCCCCTAGTAATCAGTAAGGGTGCATCTACACTGCACTGTTATTTCAAGATAACAATGCGAGTGTCTACAAAGCCGTTCCATTCTTTCAAAATAATGGACAGCTTATTCCAAAAATCTGTAAACCTCATTCTATGAGGAATAACGCCTATTCCAAAATAGCTATTTCGAAATAAGGCCTGCGTAGACGATCCACTGCTGCTATTTCAAAATAGCCCCTCACCAGGGCCATTTTAAGTTATTCCTTCCACAGTGCCTCCTGGGTCTTTAAATCGAGATAGCACATCTACATTAGGGAAGCTTGCCTCCAACTAATTTTGAGGCTTCCCTGCAGTGTAGATGTGCTATTTCGAAATAAGCTATTTCAGAATAACTATTCTGGAATAACTTATTTTGAAATAAGTGTGCAGTGTAGACATACCCTAAGGGAATTGGAAGTCCAACAAGAAATACACAGGTCCAGTTAGTTCCCTGTAGATTTTAAGGTCATTCAACGACCTTCCAGATTGTCTGCTGTTTATACTCCTCCTGTGTCAATACCCATTACCTGCCTACCTGCTGAGTGGGCAAATGGAAAAGTCCTGTTGTCCTCATTAACTTGCTCAGAGTGGATTATTTGCAGGAGCAGTTCAGATGGCAATAGCCCTATTGGCCAGAGACATGAGAGCCCTACTGGCTGCAGCAGTATTGGACATTCTAATTACCTAGAAATCTTAGCCACCTAATATGCATCTAAATCAAATAGATTGTTTTTATCCCCTCAGTGTATTAAAAGATGCAACATGAGCTACTGTAGCAGAGTGCAGCACAGATAAGAAAAGTTCAACTTGTCTTTATTTTGGGTTACAACATTCAGCAGTCAGTGTTCCTCCCTCTGCAATTACTCCTGGTGCCCTTCCTGGGGGCTCTATATTTATAGTCATCTGCTAAAAAATTAACGCTTTGTTAAACACCACATCTACTAATGCCCTGGCAGAGTACCTGCCATACAAGTATCTTAAAGCACCATGCAGACATTAATGAATGAATCCTCACAACATCCAAGTGCTGTAGGAAAGTCTCCTTCTCCCCTTTAACAGACAGAGAAACTGAGGCTTGTGGCAGTTATGTGTTCTTGCTCAAGGTTACATAATTCTGTGGTACAGCCAAGATCTGAACCTATATTCATCAACTCTGTGGCCTTTACTTGCACCACCTGCCCATTTTCTGCCCAGTTACAGTTATGTCCTCATACCAATATCCTGTTACATTATGAGTGTCATGTGGCATATACAGAGATACACCCTTAGGAGAATTGGAAAGTATTCATAGTGAAAAATCCTCACTAACACTGAAGTCACATCTGTATCTACTCTCACCAGCCCTGATATAACAGGCAGAGAACTAAGCATCCTTGCATTTAAGGAGGACTTTGATTGGGTTTTGTTCTAGGGAATTTAGCTTCATTTCAACCTTGTTGCTCACAAATTACCGAGTAGCAATGTGTGTCATTGATTAATATTATGCTTGTTTCCAGCAAGTGCCACAACGTGCTAATCACTTTCCAAATATAAAGATGGCATTTTTCTTATGCCCAAGAGCTTACAATTCACACCTCTATTAGTACAGTGTTAAATTTGCTCTGTGCTGGCACTGTGGATTGGACTCTGTGTTTTGAGACTAGAGAACTGTATACCGAGATGCAGCTATCCTTATAAGCTTATCCGAGACTCCCTTGTTAACTGACTCTGTACTTTGAGCTGTCTTTTTTCTGGACAACTGCCAAGCTTTGACCTAAAGCTACAAAGGAGGCAGGTTCCTTGGAGGCATTTTTAACTCCTTGTGGCCCAAAGGAGAGATTCAGATTCCCAAATGTGGAGAAGTGGCAGGGAAGGAGGTTAATTCTGCTAGCAACTTCACAACCTTCTTTTCTGGAAGATTATTGGTAACAAATGCCTTCAAAGCAAACAAGAACTTGTGAGGGGAAAAGACTGGGTATGGTCCTCACGGAGTTTACTTTAGAGCAGTGTTTCTCAAAGTGGTCTGCGGACCCACTCTGAGAAAGCTGATACCAGGCTACTCCAGTTTGTTTACTTACCAGCTCCGCAGCCAGGGAGCTCGCAGCTCCCATTGGCTGCAGTTTGTTGTTTGCGCCCGCGGACCACTTTGAGGAACTCTGCTTTAAAGCTAAAGCAGAGCAGTGCTTATGTCATTTATTAGACCAGGTGAAGAGCTCTACTGGGGAGATTTGTAAGTCTTGTCTATTTAAAGTGCAAGCTTTCTGAGGTGGGAATTATCTCTTATCATATGAATGTACAGCACATACTACACTAAGGCCCTGGACTTAGTTGTGGCCTCTTATTACTGCCGTAATACAAATAATTAATAACGAACTACCCTAGCTTTCCCATTCTCTCCTCCTCTTCCACTGTGCACTAAATCTATCTGTTATGTCTTTTCTCCTCTTCCATTGCACACTATATCTACCTGTTATGTCTCTTTTCAATTAGACCGAGAGTTCATCAGAACAAAGACTGTTTTTGAATTATTTATGGTGCCCAGCACAACAGGGCTCCAGTCATGCTTGGGGCCTTGGAGTATTTACATAATACCAGTAATAATAGAGAAAGCACGTCCTTTCTTTACATGGCATGAAAGCCTAATTCTCAGTACAGTTGGAAGTGGCACAATTCTGAATTTACAACAGGGAAGGATAAGGAACATTTCCTTAACTTGGTATGTTGAAAATAAATTGTTGTATATTTGGGCAATCAAAGACTCCAAATATTTTCCCAATCATAAGCTGTTAGGGCTGTTCCCCACTCTGGTGCTCTGAGTGCAGAAGGTGGGAGACCTCAAGAGACCTTAAATACCTTGCCTCTATAGGCTTCTGCTTAAAAAAAAAAACAAAAACACACCTCTCCAAGGTCATAGATTCCCTGGCCTTGGGAGATAGGCTGCCACCATCAAGTGAAAAAAACCCCTTCTTCTTCGACCCAGGAAGAAACACTTGAACTTCTTCCAAGCTCTTTTATCATAAAAGAGCTTAAAAAAAAAAGAAAAAAGAAAATAAACTGCAGTCTCTGATAGCTGACTTCTCAGTATTAGGCATGCACACGCAGACCTCCTGCTACCTTCCAGGACACGAGAGTCAAATCATCACCTTAAAAAAGGTGATTTTATTAACAAAAAACAAAAAGATATACTTTATAAAGCATACTTGGTTGCTAGGTGTTACAGAGCAACTGAAAAAAGAACAGATTAAAACAGAGAAAAATGGTATCTCTGGGTGCATCTTAGATATACTGAATGGGGGAAGGGCACATGGATTTAACACAGAAAAGTTTAACCAAGGAACAAAACAACCTGATTGCAACTAATATACATTTTTCCTATCTACATATGATCCATACTTCAAGGTCCAGTCCATTTCCATGCCCAGTATTCCTTGTAGGCATGGTAGTTCTGCCTGATTCAATTCATCTTGTCTCTGTCTGTCTCTTATATCTTCCAATTTAAATTTCAATGCCTTTGTCAATTGGCTCCCTTTTTTCCATTCTCCAGGCCAACACCCTCTAGCTACCTGAGATTAACCCTTTAGTCACCTAATGCTGGCCAGCACTGCCCTATTCATCACAAACCCATCAGAGAAAAATTTCTCACTCTGAAATCTGACTTTCTGGAAATAGATTCAGAGGTGTTATTTATGGCCAAGCTCTGCATGGGCTGGAAGAATGAAAAAGTAATTCTCAGGATTTTGATGACATTGGGCATTTTCTTTCTTATATTATCTAAAAAGTAGCAAAAGCTGCTGGCAGTAGTTTAACAGAAGATGTTGATATTGTCTGAAATCAGTCAGTTACGGGATTTGCTTTTGTGTTTTCATTTATCAGCAATGACTCCTTAAGTTTTGTATTTAATTTTAAGAGCCCTTTAATATGTCATCTTTTATTCTGCCAATTTTAGGCTTTGCTCTTTACATAACAAAAAGTAAGTCCTAGCCAGGAGAGGAACTTAAAGCCAGTTTATTTTTTTCCCTCTTACTGAAGCTAATCTTTTTGAAATGTGTAAGGTTTGATACAGCGGCATGTGGAAAGGTTTTGAGAATCTGTTTATATCTACGATTGTTAAAAAGACTTAGCCCCAATGACATTCTATTTCTTTAAAATAGCAAGAATAAAACTAATTCCCTTAAGCCTTTCTCCTGCCATCTCTGAAGCAGTATACAGCAAGGTTTAGTACGGCTTCTTGTGGCTTTTTAAAAAATGTATATTGTGCACATCATTTCATTTTGTTCAGTGTCTGAGTTCTTGGGACAGTGGGCATCATAAATAACTACTGTAATTTTTAATTAGAATGGGTGAAATCCTGACCTGACTGAAGTCAATGGCAAATCTCCCATTGTACAAGGACTGAGCTATGTAGTATAAACAAAGATAGGTGGTCTAACAGCACAGGAGTAAAACTCCTCTCCTCTTCCAGCCCAAAAACCGAAGCCCAATTCTCAGGGAACAACTCTGATCCAAGAAATAACCCTTGCTGTGGGGAAGACAGAACAAGTTCTCCTGCTGCTAGTTCCCCCCAAAAGAATCAACACATCTCAAAACTCAACAAAATACAGCACACTAAAAAAACCAAACTTGCCAACCTCTGGGTAAGGGTGCCACCTGGTGATTTCCACCAGAGTAACATATTCAAAACAGAGGCCACCCCTACAGTAATGTTGCCATTTAAATTTAGAAACAGGAGAGATCAGTCATGATTTTTGTATCTAACTGTTGACCAGTTCTTTTCCCCACTGTCCAGAACGAACAGGCTCAAACTCAGACTCTTCATCTGAAGTAGTATGTCCTTTATTTACGGCTTCAGTAAGCGATCAGTCCACCAAGAGAGGGCACAGCATAAACTTAAATGCAAGCACACACCCACATTCAGATGCTCACCTTAAAGACACTGTTGCAAAGTGTGTGTGTGTCTCTGTGTGCAAGTCCGTTTGTTCTAGAACTCCTCCAAAATGGTAAGAGCCAGGACCGCCAAATTTGGTACGCAGCTTCCTCTTATCATAACTTAAAGCAAGGGCAGGGTTTGCTCATGCCAGGAGAACCATCAGCCCTGGGAAAAGGACAGTTTTCCATAACATGCAAAGGGAGGGACTATTTTTGGAGGGACGCAATATGAGAGTAGTCACTGGGGACAGCGAGCCCGCAGAGGAGAACTATCCTGCAGAGTGGCCACTAGGGGCAGCCATACCACCAAGGGAGTAGCCAGCAGAGCTGGAGCTCCACCATCTTGCCTGCCAGCACACAGTACACCGAGTAAGTAACCCCCATATCCCAAACCCTTTCCTCTCCCTTCTAGCCCTTGGCCACAGGGCTGGGGACTGGGGATTGAACAGACCCCAGGCAGGCTGGGGGGGAAGTGAGGGGAGAAGAGAGAACAGGCCCATGGCCCCCAGCCTCCCGCACTTCCCCCATTCCCAAGGCCCTGCCCTGTAGGACCCAGACAATGGCTGGTAAGTCTGTTAGTGTATTCTATATTGTACAAACCCTCTTCTGCCTAACACTAAGATTAGTTTGCTAGCTCAGTTGTTTTCTTGATTAGACTCCTGACCAAGCTGTTCACGTGACTGAACTCTGCTCTGCCAGATAACCAAGCATTTTTTCATGTGTCCCAACACCTAAAATATACATTGTACGTATTACTCCCTACAATTGCACAACCTCCAGTATTTTGGATACACACACAGGGGAGCGGGAGAGAGGCCCTTTACATTAGCATTCCCACTCTTGCTGCCACTCTAGTTGAGCTGAACCCCTGACACCAATGGTGGGAATTCCAAGGGAAAAAAACCCTCATATGGAAAATGCGGAGAGAAGGTGAGAAATGTTAACAGAAATGATGCATCGCAAACACTGTATGGCTGTTCATTTTAAAATCAGAGGCACAAAACAGTAGTAACGTGTGCAGTGGAGCATAATGATGTAGATGAGGCAACAGACCCTTCCCTGCCTTTTCTAACTTTATCACTGACCCCTTTACAGCAGGATAGAGTCTTTGGGTAATAGTGCCATGAAACAGCATTCTATTAAAGTTCAGCTGTTCCAAAAGCAACAAAACTGGTACATGGAGGCAAAGGTGTGTGATCGCTCTAATAAGAGCCTCTGTACCCTAAGGTTTGTAACATGCTTTCCCTTTCCTGTCAGCCCTAGTAAATTATAGATTCATAAAATCGTTAGACTTGAAAGGACCTCAAGAAGTCATCTAATCCATTTCCCTGCACTCATGACAGGACTGAGTGTGTAGACTATCCCTGACAGTTGTTTGTCAAATGTGCTTTTAAAAATCTCCAATAACGGAGATTCCACAAACTCTCTAGGTAATTTGTTCCGGTAGTTACCCACTCTGACAGTTAGGAACGGTTTCCTAATGTCCAAACTAAACTAAACTGTCCTTATTGTAATTTAAGCCTGTTGCTTCTTGTCCTATTTTCTAAGATTAAAAATTACATTTTTTCCCCCCACACACATCCTAGTAACAACCTTTTATGTACTTGAAAACTTACCATGGTCCCCTCAGTCTTCTATTCTTCAGACTAAACAAACTCAATGTTTTCAATCTGCTCTCATACATCATTTTTGTTGCACTTCCCTGTACTTTCTCCAGTCTGTCCACATCCTTCCTGAAATGTGGTGCCAGAACTGGATATAATACTAGTTGAGGCCTAATCATCACAAAGTAGAGCCACAGAATTACTTCTTGTGTATTGCTTACAACATTTCTGCTAATATGTCCCAGAATGATGGTTGCTTCCCCCCCCCCCCTTTTCTGCAGGAGTGTTTCACTGTTGATTCACAGTTAATTTATGATTCACTATGACCCCCAGATCCCTTTCTGCAGTTCTACTTCGTAGGTAATCATTTTCCATTATGTATGGCTACGTCTACACTGGCGGTTTCTCGCGCAAGAATAGCTGTTCTTGCACAAAAACTTGCTGGGTGTCTACACTGCACATGTATTCTTGCGCAAGTAAATTTACAGCCTAGCGTCAGAAAGCAGGGCTTCTTCCGGAAGAGTTATTCCTCTCCCCACGAGGAATAAGCCCTCTTGCGCAAGAGGGCAGTGTAGACAGCCAACATGAATTTCTTGTGCAAGAAACCCTTACGGCTAAAATGGCCATCAGAGCTTTCTTGCGCAAGAGAGCGTCCACACTGCCATAGACGCTCTTGCACAAAAGCACATCTCTTGCACAAAAGCACATGCCAGTGTAGACACGCTCTTGTGGAAGACTTTTTGCACAAGAACTCTTCCGCAAAACAGTTCTTGAGCAAGAAGATGCCAGTGTAGACGTAGCCCTATAGGTGTATTGTTCTTTCCAAAGTGGAATACTTTGCATTTGAATTTCATCCTATTTATTTCAGACCATTTCTCCAGTCTTACCAGAATATTTTGAACTTTAATTCTGTCGTCCAGAGCACTTGCAATCCCTCCCAGCCTGATAAATAAACTCCTGCAATAAACCCTGTTGCTAACTCTGTCCACATCTATACAAGCGACACTATCACAGGTCCTAACCACATAAGCCTCAAACATCAGGGGCTCATACAACTGCACCTCCTCTAATGTGATATATGCCATCAAGTGCCAGCAATGCCCTTCTGCCATTTATATTGTCCAAAGCATACAGTCTCTGCAACAAAGAATAAATGTTCACAAATCAGACATCAGGAATGGGAACACACATAAACCTGTAGGGGAACATGTTAACTTCCCTGGATACTCAATCATGGATTTAAAAGTAGTGATTCTTCTACAAAGCAATTTCACTACCCAAATACAGACAGAATCTGCTGAACTGGAATTCATCTACAGACTTGACACTGTTCCTTAGCTTAAAGAAAGATATTAACTGGTTAACACGCTACAAAGACAATTTCCCCTGCCTTTGACATTCACATTTTCATGTCAATAGCTATAAATGGCACAAATCTACGCCACTTCATTAGCTTCATTAACACGGGTCCTACAATTGACAGGTAACTGCTTTTGCTGTTATCTATCTCTTGGATTCTGTTATTTCAACACATCTGATGAAATGGTTTTACTCATGATCCTATATATTTGTTAGTCTCTAAGGGTACGTCTACATAGCAGGGCCTAAGTCGAATTAAGCCACACAACTTCAGCTACGTCAATTGCGTAGCTTAAATCGAAATAGCTTAACTCAGCTTTAGGCACGGTCTACACAGCAGGAAGTAGAAGGAAGAACACTCTTCCTTCAACTTCCCTTATTCCTCGTAAAATGAGGGTTACAGGAGTCAGAGTAAGAAGTCCTCCAGCTTGACATTATTTTGAAATAAAGGCTTGTAGTGTAGATATGCTTTTTGTTATTTCAGAATAGCGTCAGTTATTCTGAAATAATGCTTCTGTGTAGATGTACCCTAAGGCGCCACAGGGCTGCTCATTGTTTTTAAACTTCGTAAGTGTACTCTCTATGGCATCATATAAATCACTGATGAAAACATTGAATGGACCCAGACCCAGAACCAATCCCTGCAGGAACCCAGTGCCCTTCCAACTTGACTGCGAATCACTAATAAATACTCCCAGGGAATGGGTTTCCAACCAGTTATGCACTCACCTTAGAGAAGCTCCATCCAGATTGTGTTTTCCTAGTTTCTTTGTTCTTTCCCTTAGCCTCATGTCTGCACGGTGTTTTAAAACCAGTAGCAATGAGTCTCAGAGCCTGTGTTGAGGCTTAAGTTCACAGGACTCATGCTACAGCAGTAGATATGTAGACAGTCAGGCTCAGGTTGGAGTTCAGGCTCTGAAACCTGAGGAGGGTGGTGGGATTCAGACCCCAAGCTCCAGCCCAAGCCGAAGATGTAATTAGCAATGTAGCACAAGACCCTCAAACACGAGTCTGTAGACACGGGCTTTCAGACTCACTGTAAAGGGGTTTAAAATTAAGTGTAGACATACCCTGAATGATTACTGGGCCTCCCTATAGCTACTTCCTCCCAGAGCTAGTTGGCAAAAATCTCCATTTCTGACCAGATCTGATTGCCAGCTAGTTTGCTCCCACTTTGAATATGATTTTCAGTGATTTACCCTGTTAATAATAAATGCCATCTAAACACTGCATTTTTCCTGAACTCTCCAGCAACCCCATAACAACTCTGTCTAAAAACATTGCCTTTGCGTGGGCACAGGAATCCTACAGGTTATATAAGAGGGCATATCCCAGTGTGATGGAGGGCAAAATTAGAAACAGGTAAGTTAAGGCAAAACATGAAGAAAAACCCCGAGAGTCAAACCTATCAGAAGGTGGAATAGTGAAAGCCCTGTGCTTTGGCCCACATAAAGCTAAGATTAATATTTACATGGGAAGAAGGAATCCACTGCTGCCACTTCCTCCTAGCCAGTGCAGAAACAGGAAATGGACCAGATTCTGATTTTAGCTGCAGCAGGATAAATCCAGAGTAAAGTAGTTCCTTGAGTGGTTGCAGGCATGGATTCCACTCAGATGTGTGTGAGCCCAGTGCATTAAAGCTGGAGAACTAGGCTTAGCAGTACCAGTCATGGAGGTGTTTGAGACCTCTGGCCCCTGTAGGTTCTCCTATAGCTATACAAGGATGGTTCCACCAGGTTCCACCCCCGCTGATTCTTCTCACCACCCATTGCTTGGGTCAGAGATCGCAGTGTTTTTCTGCATTTTTTTTTTTTAGTCACTTAGTTGAGTAGTGCGTTAGGATTTAGTTTAGTGTAGTAAGTAGCATTTTTAGCCCAACATGAGGTCTTCCCTAGGTTTTAAGCATTGTCCATTCGTGTGGGGTAGTGACCTCTCCTAGCGGCCCCACACTGAGGGTATGTCTACACTACAGAGGTTTTTGTTGTTGTTTTTTTTTTCGGACAGTGTCACTGGCCCCGGTTCCAGATCCAGCAGGTCATCACTTGCACTTAAATGCACTCTGGTTTGAGTTTCTCTATTTTCTTTGGCTGAATTTCTTCAATTATTACTTTTTAATAGAACCAGTTCATGGATTAAAAATGGTTAATTAAGACAATGTCAAACTCAGTAGGCTCTCTCACTTTAGACAGATTGCCTGCCTTTAAATATATTAAAAATCATATTTAATCTAAACACTTTTAATGCAACATTTTCAAATAGCCAAAAGTTGCAATCAAAGATCTAAAACAAATAGTATCTTTTCTGAATATACTTTTAACTCATAATCTACTGACTCATCACAACATGAGGAAGACAGAGTAGAGAGCAAGGCAACTATAATTGATGTCAGGGCCGTCGAAAATACAAACCATCAAGCATGTAATTCACAAATTCAAGAACCCAGAAAGAACTATTATTAGATCAGTGACTCTCAACCTTTCAAGACTACTGTACCCTCTCTCAGGAGTCTGATTTATCTTGTGTAACCCTAAGTTTAAAAACTACTTGCTTACAAAATCAGCTATAATCACTTAAACTCAATCCCAGTACAAAATTCAATGAGTGAATGTGTGTGTGTGTGTGTGATTATTTTATATATATATATAAAGTAGTGTATAGGGGAGTGTATGGAGGCAGGCAGATGTATGAGGGCAGTAAACAAACATGCAGATCAAGCAATGAACTGCTCAGGAGAGCAATAGTTGGAGTATCTCCCTTTATTCATAATTGTAGCTTCTTTGATGTTAAAAATGAACAAGTCCAATGTGTTTTCAGTTATAGGATTTTGAGTCACATTATCAGGAAACAATAGAACTGACTCTTCAGACTGAACAGTGTTGTAATTCCCATTGTTTGGCAGATATCTAGTTTCCTTCATGGCTACTGAAAATTTTGCAGTATTAACTTTATTTATTTGATTTCATATTATTTAAAGTTAAAGTTGTTAATTATCCCTTGTTTTAGCATTCTTTCTTCCATAACACTTAAAAATATATAAAAGATATTTGTTAGTAACTGGTGGGTACCACAGTGGCACACATCCGAAGAAGTGCACATGACTCCAATATTGGCGCACAAGACAAAACTCACTCTGCTCATGGATGGAAAATCTTAGAGGTAATACTGCCGATGGGGCACCTGTTCAGGCTTTACCAACAACAGTGGCGTGGGCACTGTTTTCACACCGGCAGCATATCAGACAGCAGCAGATTTGCCATGCCTTTCTGTTCCTGACTCACCATTTATTCAGGAGCATTTGACTGTGGCATCTGTGTCTTTGGTGTCCCTGGCACCACCAGAATTGGTTGCTGGCTTATCATTGTTGTGGCACCATTGCCCTGCCTCATATCCAGGGAATACAGTTGCAGGTGGTTTCCTGCTCCATCCTGAGGAGTTTGCCAGTGCACCTACTACCTTTGATACCGATGACTGTGGTGCAGTCTACATCTGTGGGACCTGTACCAATTTCATTTTCAGCCCGAGTGCATGCTTTGGTACCAAGAGAGTGTGATGCCTCTCTCAGTACTCAAAGAACCATTTAGTATCACTATCACTGGTACCAATGTGATCCCGCCTTGTTGCATGGAAGATGACATGGGGTGTTTACTGGCTCCACCAAAAATGGCTCCTCTATTACAGTCAGACTACTTGGAAGGGTCTTCAGGATCAAGTTCAGAGAGCTCTCCTTCACAGTAGTGCTTTCAAAAGTTACTAACACTGCAGGGGGATTACCATTTGGTACCGGGATCAGTTTAGCTCCAGCAATAGGGATAAAAGCTTCTGGATCTAGTGCCTGCTCTCCCACAAGACCATACATCTATCCACCGTGGCCTCCTTGGAATTCCTCAGAAGTTCCTCATACAGTAAGGACCTGATCGTCCACTCAAGCCAGAGCAAGATCAACTCTTCCACAGTAGCGACCCTCCTTTCTGAGGTACCTGAGCTAGTCACAGACTGAAGTGGCTCCCTCTGAGTTGGTGGAACCTGAAACCTTGTTATAGACACTTGATGCCACAAGAGATTCCATTGGTCCCCCTTCTTTTTTCTTCCTCGTCACCACATGATGTGACAGAGCAGGATTCTTCATCTCTGGTGCCTGGGGATTTTAGATCCCATCAAAGATGAATGGTGTTGATTGTGACTACTCAAACTGAGCTTGCTCACAAAGGTTGGGGATATTCGTCAATTCTCAGCTCTTGGGAGAGGCAGCCTACCTATGAATGAAGTAACATCAGAACATGCCAAACTTCTGTGGAATATCGTGGTGTCTTTACTGCCCACAGTTACGCATACCAATAAGACAGGTTATATCTCCATGCAAGCTTTGAGTGTTTTTTCCCCTCACATCCATCTCCCAATTCCCTGGTTGTGGTGGCAGCAAACAAGAGGTCACAGCAGTAGAGATATGAATCCTGAAGTGGTTCATCCCACACTGGATAGGAGGTGGTTAAGGGTTACTTTGGACTCAGCCAGTTTCCCCTCACCACACCTGCAGCAAAAATGCTTCCTCTGCTGGAGGAATTAAAAAGAAGAGGAATTAGCTCATTTGGGTGGGAGAGCTAGAGGTGAGCAGACCTGCAGTCCAGAGCAGATAGAAGCCCACACTCTGACACAGCTGCCCAAAAGGGGCCCTCCCCAAGGGAAGGGAAGACCCACTCTCAAAACAACCAGAGGGAAGTATCCTACCTGTAGACCTTGGACCGCCTTACTCATGGGGGTTTGGACTTCCCCACCATGGGAAACCTTGTTCTAAGCTGACCCTGGGGGTGGGATAAAAGGAAGAGGCCCAGGGAGAACAGCCTTAAGCAGCGCTGATTGCTACACTACTGTTAGTGCAAACGGCCCTAGTTTGGAGCCTGGTGGAGTGGGAAGACCCAGGCTCCCCTCCTCACAATCACATTGACAATCAAGAGTTGCAGCCGTGACCACTAGGCCACACTCCTGAACCAGACTCCAAGGGAGGACCAGTACACCATATCTAAAGACAGAGTCTACAAGGCTGGACGTAATGGGGGGAAAATGTTATTGAATCTCTTCATTACAATTGCACATTTCCAACCAACAGGCACTATTATCTAAATACGACTTTGCAAATTGGAATGCAAGGTCCAAGTTTATGAATAAGTTACCAGAATCCTCCTGGATAACACTAAAGGCCTTTATTGCAGATGGCCATTTGGTGGACAAGACATCTTTGCAATCAGCACTGAAAGCTGTGACTGCTTTGTCCAAACACATGGCTTCAGCTATGATGATGAGAACAGCTTTATGCTCACAGCACTTCAGCATAGCCACTGAGGTCCAACAGAGCATAGACAATTTCCCTTTTGATGGTTGTTTTTTTGTTCTCTGAGAAAACTGAAGGCAATTTGCATTCCTGTGCTACTAAGTCATTGGAGGTTTATACCCAGGCCACAAAGACACATCATTTTGTTGGTCTGCAAAAACCACCAGCAATATCATCCACAATGATACTTCCAGCAGTCATCCTACCCAAAAAGGAAGTAAGACCTCCCCAGAAACAGACATAAATCACAGCAGAGAAGACCCTGTGGGTCTAATTTAAATTAACCAACTCACCCTTCTCCAGCATCAGACTGGCAGCCTTTCATTCACATACCATTTGTGAATGTCTCAACCTCATCTCAGTTCAGGGATAAGGCCTCCACATACACAGTTCTTCTACAGTACGTAGGAAGTAAAAAACTATGGCCAGAGAGGTTCTAAGCACTGTGGGATTGCATTACATCATTCAATTTCTGTCCATTCCCTCCTACTAATCATCTACCTTGTCTCTTTTCAGAAACCCTTCTCATCAGTTACTGCTTCTTCAGTTGGTCCAGACTCTGTTCACCCTGGGATCTACAGAAAAGGTTTCTCCTCTTTCAGGGAAAGAGATTCTACTCCCGATACTCCCTCATCTGCAAATCCAAAGGAGGACGAGACCTATCCTAGATCTCCACAGTATCAATAAGTACATTACATACATGAGATTCTGCATAGTTAGTCTAGCTACTACTTCTTATCACACTGGATCATGACTGGTTTGCTGCTTTCCATTTTCAGGATGCCTCAGGTTCTCCATGTGAGCTGCTAGCAACCTTCTCTTTGTGTCTCTTTTCACACAAAAAAGCCATTCTTGTTGCTATAACATCCACAAGAACAGTCAATGAACTGCAATCCCTGATGATGGGCAATTTCTTGTTGCCAAGTATGATCATTTTCCATGGGAGTTATGGACGCTCAGGTGGCTGATAAGGCTGATCCTTGAACCACAAGTTCTATTACAGTGGGGACAGATGTTTCCAGGTACAGCAGGAGTCTGTTGACCATGACTAGAAGCCAGTCACTCCTCCTTCCTGCACCTCTTCTTCTCTTCAGCATGTCAGCAGGCAAATTCAAACCACAATTCAAATTCTCTGTTTTGAGCTATCCTGGGCAAGTGTCTCCCAAGTGTCAACATCAATGTTGCGCTTCTTTAAGTTATTCTTTAACAAGTCCTTATAACGCTTCCATTGTCCTCCCACATTACCGTATCCTTCTTTCAGCTGAGAAAACAGGACCTGTTTTGAAAGGTGATGGTCTGGCATCCAAACAGTATGACCAGTCCAGCGAAGTTGCTGATGGATGATCATTGTCTCAATACTGGTGGTCTTTGTCTCTTCTAGAACACTGATGTTAGTATGCCTGTCTTTCCATTTGATCTTCAAGATCTTGCAGAGGCAGCGCTGGTGATCTCTCAAGGACTTTGAAGTGATGTCTGTAGGATATCCAGGTTTCAGACCCATATAATAGTGTTGGGAGAATGACAGCTTGACAGACAAAAGTTTGGTGTCTGTTGAATGTCATGAACTTCAAAAACCCTGTGCTGTAAACGAGCAAAGGCTGCACTGATACAGCTCAGACAATGCCAGATTTCCACAGCAATATTTGCCCCCTGGATGAAAGACAACTTCCAAGGTAAAGAAAATGATCAACATTCTCCAGTGCCTCTCCGTTGATTTTAATAGCTGGGGCACATGGTACCTCATTTGGAGAGGGCTGATGGAGACTTTGATTTTCTTGATGTTGAGGGTGTGACCAAGACACGCATAAGCATCAGCAAACATATTCAAGGTATTTTAAAAATCTCTCAGAGTGGGCAAAAGCTGTATTGTCATCAGCATACTGAAGTTCCATGATAGGTGTGGTAGAAATCTTACTCTTAGCTTTCAGTCTGCTAAGCCTAAATCATCCATTCTGTAGATGATTTCAATGCTAGCCAGGGGCTTCCCAGCAATTAAGTCGAAGATGACTGCAATAAAGACTGAAAACATGATTTCAATCCCTAATGATAAGGCCTCCACATATACAAAAGAAAGTGTCCTTGAAGCCACATCCAAAGTTTTTGTCCAAAGTAATTTCACAGTTCCACCTTAATCGTATTATTTATTTACGTGTATTCTTTCCTCATCCACACTCAAATGCAGATGAACAGTATCTTCTCATGCATCAGACGTGAGGTGGTGCTTGACATTCTATTTGGAAAAGACTAAACCATTTTGTCCATCATACCAGCTTTTTGCCTCTTATGCGGATCAAATGAAAGGTCAAATCATCTCTACACTGACTATTTCCCTGTGGATAACTTTCTGCATTACTCTGGCTTATGGAGTAGTTCAAACCACACTCCCATAGACATTACAAGCTAATCTGACATGGTCTCAAGCAACATCAATCGCACTTCATAATTTCAACAGTGGACATTTGCAGGGCTACTACTTCGTCTTCCGGACATACCCAAGCAAAACTCCCAGTGATTTCAGGATTTTTTTGCATTGACTTTACTGGTAAATGTCATGTAAATTAAAAGGTTTGTGATACCTTTTGTATGAAAGGTCCAATACAGAACTAAGCAGTGCCACATCTTTTACATTTTAATAGTCTAAAGATTTATGCATTCTTCATCCTGAGATACCATGTGCCAAATTCTCTTGTGGCCTAAAACTGAAGTCAAGGCAACCAGGTAAGCAGAAAGTTTGGCCCATCAGAAAGGGATAGCAAAGAAATGGCTATAAGTAAATAAATTATATTTAAAAAACAATTCTAGAGATCTGAGGTGCTTTCTTTCATGTAGAAAAAAGCCATGTTAAAAATAAAATGTTATTGTCTCCTGGAACAAAAACAGCATCTGTTGCCACATAGCTAGGCTTTGATCATTTATCTACCTTTGTTTGCATGGCTGAAAAGTTTACCCTCAAATATTTATTCCCAGCCTTTCCTATTTCACTAACATCCAAGAATTTGCTAATAATTCACATGTTTTTCTGCAGGATGGATTTCTGATTCAATAAAATTCAGACAGCTTTCAGACTGGCTCATACTAATCCCTGGCACCTGTATGAAAGCCTACTCCAAGCCACCAAATGTATAAGTTGTCAGAAGTGCAACAATCCCTAATACTAATTAATCAGGTTTTTAAGGAGGAGGGAGTGGTAATTAGGCTCTTCATCAATAAGGGCTTGATTTAGCTGCTACTGACTTCAGAGCAAGCAGGATATTTCTCTGGCTCTAAAAAAACATTTTACAATTTGGTTACCTGAACAGAAACTTTTCTGCTATGCTCAGCACCTCTAAAATGGTCTCAATCATACTCTACTGAAGTCAATGCAAGCATTTTTACTGATTCCAGTGGGCTTTAGATAAAGACTCTAGTCAAACTCTTTATTGAGGTACCACAGCATGGGTACAGATGCCTAACATTGGACATCCAAGTTTGTAACTTTTGACCTGTATAATTAACACCATTGTGTTCAGAATTCAATGGTCATACACTACTCTTACATATTCCAGTGTGAATCGTCCCAGAGTAAATTCACTGTAGTTTTACTCCAGATTTATATGATAACAGAGCAAAATTTGACTCAGTGGATGTGAATAGTGTTGCCTCTAATTTTTCTGTCCACGTGCAGAATAAATAATGTTATGCGCACCAATGCATGTGTGGAAGTGTACCACCAATAGAAATGCATGCTACCCGCAGTGGGCACTTTGTTAATCAGCTGGGTGGCACCTGAATCTCTCCTGGATAAGGGCTTGATTTAGCTGCCACTGACTTCAGAGAAAGCAGGATATTTTTCTGGCTCTAAAAAAAAACATTTTAAGCACTCAGCTTATAGGGAACACTGAATGAGAAACATGTTTTTATTGTTTCGTCTCTAGTAAGAGTAACGATGCTTTTTTCTGCAAAAAGAGATTAAAAGGTGGACTGAAGGTGTGCATATACCACACAGCTTTTAGTGACAAGACTGAGAGACAGCCCTATCACTAAAAGACAGCATGCATAAACACAGTTTGTTAGCGCTTCTGCTGATAAAATACTTCTACCCTCAACAGGGGGCTTTCACTTAGTTGGCAGAAGAGTGCTCCTGCCAATAAAGCAGCATTCCCATTTGCACTTGCCATGTCAAAGCTTTGTGGTTCACAGGGCAGGTGATTAAGCACCCATGAATGACAAAAGTTGTTGATCAAGTGCAAGTGTAGACTTAGCCTAAATGTTCATATTAAATGTCTATTATCCCAAAACTAGGCTTATTTGCTTTCAAAGCAGCTAACAGGACATAATGTACAAATGGGAATGCGGGGGGGAGAATTGTGATTACTGCTATTAACAGACTAAGAATTGCACACACAGCGAGTACCAAAACATTTTAATTACTGGTCTTCTCTGCATCTTGCCTGGCTGTTTGTCTCATTAACCTGTTGTGTCTTGAGTTTTTCTAAGAGTAAAGCTCTTTTGGGCAGGGGCAATCATTTGCCAAATTTTTTAACAAAACCAAGAAAGATGAATTCAAATTGGAACAGGAACAGAGAACGGCTATGAGGATGATTAGCGGAATGGAGCGCTTACCTTATGAGAAGAGATTTAAGGAGCTTGTCTTATTTAACTTAACAAAACAAAGGATGAAAGGAGACATGATTGCTCTCCAGAAATACATCAGAGGATTAAATACCAGGAGGGAGAGGATTTATTTAAATTAAGGACCAATGCTGGCACAAAAACAAATGGATATAAACTGGCCATCAATGAGTTTTAGCTTGAAACAAGACAAAGTTTCCTAACCCTCAGAAGAGTGTAGCTCTGGAACAACCTTCCTTGAGAAGCTGTGGGGGCAAAAAGATTAACTGGCTTCAAGACTGAGCTGAAGTTTGTGGCGAGGATGGTACGACAAGATTGCCTTCTATGGTATCTGGCCCATCCACAACAGCTAGTAGCAAATATCCCCAACAACCAGAAATGAGACACTCGACAGAGAGGACTCTGAGTTACTACTTCTTTCAATGGCTGCTGGGTCTTGTCCATATGCTCTGGGTCTAAAATCATAGGTTCTCAATAGGGATGTCATCATGTAGACGACTACATGATTAACCAATAAGCCTCGGTTAATCTTGTCGACTACATGCATTCCCCGCACCCCCTGCTGCCTCTGTAGATAGAGAGGCAGCAGCATGGCGGGTGAGGGGGGGTAGGGTGGAGCCAATACACACAGGAAGCTGGCTTTCAAGCTCGGTCCCCAGGCAAATCAGCTCCCGTGGACCTAGCTTGAAAGCCAGCTTCCTGTGTGTATTGACTCCTCCCTACCCCCCTCACCTGCCATGCTGCTGCCTCTCAAGTTTCACTGGAGACATGACTTGGGTTTGGCCATAGGCTCTGGGCAGCGGGTCTTGGGCTTTGGCCTCAGCAAATCTAATGCCAGCCCTGGCAACCCCATTAAAACAGGGTCCTGACCCACAGTCTGAGAGCCGCTTAACTGATCACTATATTTGGAGTCGGGAAGGAATTTTCCCCCAGGTTAGACTGGCAGAGACCGGGGACGGAGAGTAGCCTTCCCCTGCAGTATGGGGCCTGGATCACTTGTTGGTTTGACCTAGAGTAATGGTGGATTCTCTGTCATCTGAACTCTTTAAATCAATATGACTTCAGTAGCTCAGCCTGATGTTATGGACCTATAACAGGTGTGGTGGGGTGAGAGAGTGTGACTGCTATGACCAACAGGTCTCAAACAAGGGTTCCTAAGTTGCACTGGAGACACGACACTCCAACCCTCCATTGGCAGCCTCCTGATGAAAGCCCAGCCTTGGTTTGAGGCTTTGCCCCTGTGCGCCAATTGGCAAGGTCCCAGAGTAGCTGATCAGCCTGCTGGCCAGCAGCAGGAAAAGGAAGCTGTCTAAACAAATGGAATCCCCCATGCCCTTCTCCCCACTATCTGTTCCTAAATTCCCAGCTTTATATTCTGGCCTTCTAACACAGCTAGACTCCTAGCATCCCACTAGTGGGTTCCAGCCTCCAAGTTGTCTCCTGCTGTTGGGCCCTCAAAATCTTGACTGGGCCTAATTCTGGTTCCCAAATTGTAGTTCTGATCTCCACATAGATACCTGCTTTTGATCCCCGATGTCCCAACCTACCTGACATTTGACTCCTGCACTGCAACTGTGAACACTGGCTCCAACATATTATATCTGGCTGCCCAAGACCCGTCTGTGACAGTGGCTTGCAACATGCAGTAGGTCAGAGTGGACGATCGGGATGGCCCCTTCAGGCCTCCAGGAACTATATCTATAAAAGAGTGTGTCTATCTGTGTGTCTGTTTGCAAGACCGTTTGTTCAAGATCTCCTCCTAAACTGTAAGAGCTGGGGCCAGCAAATTTAGTATGCAGCTTCCTCTTTGCCTAACTTAAAGCAAGATCAGGGTTTGGTTGTGCCAGGACACATGGAAGCTCAGGAAAGGGACAGTTTTCCATAACATACAAAGGGAAGGGCTGCTATATGGGAGTGGCCACTGGGGGCAGCCATATCACCAAGGGAATGGCCAGCAGGGCTGGAGCTCCGCCATCTTGCCTGCTAGCACACCAAGTAAGTAGCCCCCCTGCCCAAACCCTGGCCCTTGTCCGCAGCACCAGGGGTGGGGAGAGAGAACATATACTCCTGGAAGCCGGGATGTGGAATTGGGGAGGGGAGACACACTCCTGGCCACCAGGTGGAGAGGAGGCTGGCGGGAAGAGAGCACTGCCCTGGCAGCCAGGTGGGGGTGGGGGGAAAGCTGGGGGGGGGGGAATGCCTGTGCCAAATGGGACACTTCACCCTGAGCCCCTCTTCACTTCCTACCACCAGCCTCCTGCATCCCTCCCCACACACTCAAGGCCCTGCCCTGAGTCCTGAACCCTCCACACCACTAGCCCCCTGCCCTGAAAGACCCAGGCAATGCCGGATAGGCCTGCTAGTTAATAATAATGGAGGGTAGTGATAATAAAAGTTCTAATATAGGAGTGATATTCCCCCCCCCCCCCATGAAAAAATCTTGATCGTGACAGCATTTCAACACAGCTATCTAGCGCTACAGTCCCTTTGGGTCACAAGAGTAGCATAAAGTGACCTTGAAGCTGCCCTAAAGGGACAGTGCTGAGGAATCCTCAGCTGCTGTACAGCCTGCATAGCTGGCTCTTAGCCTTTTTCCATCCCAGAGTGGGGGCAGCAAATAACCTAATTCTAAACAAAAGACATTTGTTAAGTTAAGGTTGCTAAGTACAATTCACTCACCATTAAACAGATTCATTAAAAACCACAAGCATTAAGGACTATGGAAATCACGTGCTACCGTTAAGTAAACAATTCTGAAACCAAACCTTATGCTCAATTCACATACCCCTACACAAATTCAACAGAAACTCTTTCAGTGACCAGCTAGAACAGTCTCCTTCAGGTCTTCCTCCAGATGGTGGGAGAATCTGCCACAACCAGTTACTTACACTGGTTGGGTCCAACACAGTCCCCAGCTCCTTATTACTTGTGGGAGAAGGAGCTGCCATTTGTGGGCCTTCTTAAGTCTTTCAGGTCTAGATGGGGGATCTAAAGGAAAGTCACAAGCCCCAACACATTTAAGGGTACTTCCTTTCCAGGACTTGGGGGGTGGGGGAGGGCAGGAGTCCAGTGCCAATGATACAGAGCCTGCATAGTGGATTTTGAGAAATCCCCTGGCTGGGCTGCTAAGTCAGGCTTAGTTTGTCCATCTTACCCTGGGACTTTACTGCATTCTCTGTAGGGCTGGGGTGAAGGTCTCCTGGCTGGGCATTCCTTCTGTGGCTCCAGGAGTTACTCCTCAGTCTGTGGCTTAAGGCAATCCTGCTCTGTCCTCTCCCCGCATTGTCTGAAGTTCCCCCCCTTTTAAAAGGCCTCCTCCCTCTCATTCCTGATTGACAGGGTGAGAGGGACAGGGCTAGCCCTACTGCCAAGGTGTCTCTGGCACCTTCCTCGTCCGTGCAGGGTCTATAGGCCCCGTCACACTGGCCTTTGGAATTTATGAAATATTTAACTGGGTTAACAAATTAAATGAGATTTTACATCCCTAATTCAAATGCCATCCAGCTGATTAGCAGAGCACCCAGAGCTATTTTTTTCAGCTGGTGGTGCACATTTGCACATGCCTCAGTGTACATAATATTTATTCTGCACATGGACTAGAAAAGATTAAAAGGAACATTGCCCACCACCCTCTCCTGCTGGGCCAGATGCTCTGGTCTCCCCTAACAAGGTGGAGAATTGGGTTTACAGCCCCGTAACAGAGTAACACAGGTGCTGACAGATCAATTCTGAGAGGGCTCACCTTCAGGAACCTGTAAGCATTCCCATGCACAGCATCAAATAGGATCAAAACCCTGAATAAGTGCATCTTACTCTGTATAAACATTTTACACAGAGCAAGCTCAGAAAGATGTTCTTCCCCTTTATCAATGAAAGAGAGATATGCACAGCTGCGGTCCCCTCCCCCCCACATACCAAGCAACAATTACTTACTCTGGGTTTGATAATAAACAAAAAGTAAAGTATAAAAAAGTAGGATTTAAGGGATTGCAAGTGAAAACAGGCAGATCAGGGTAAATTACTAAACAAAAAAATAAAACAAAACATGCCAGTTAAGACTAATACACTAAGAGAAGTTGTTACAAATCATAGTCCTTACCCTGGCTCTTATTTCAGATGCAATTCTTCACAAACCAGAGCTGATCTCTTTCTCTCACCTGGGTCCAGCAATGTGCCTCCACCACTCTCAAGACAGGTTTTTTTCCCCCCAGGTGTTTTTGAGTATCCTTTTAAGGTGGAGAGGCAGTTTCAAAAGCCCGCTGAAAACCCTCATTGTTTGCTCCTTCCCCCTTAAATATAATTTCCCCAGGGTGGGAATTCTTTATTCCATCCTCCCCATCCCAATGGAAAAATATCAAATTCAGGATGGATTCCAGCACCTGGTGGCATGGGCACATGTCTTTGTAGGACCAACCACAGTCTTTAAGGTGCTACTAGACTACTTGTTGTTTTTTTAGGTTTTTCCACTTACAGACTAACTCTGCTACCACTTTGAAGGAAAACACAAAACCATTTACAAATTGCTGGTTTGAGCACAGGGTCATTAAGTTCCTTAAGTACACTAATGGCTTTCATAAGAAGACCTAGAATTAAGAAAACAGGTTTCAACTTAATATTTCTAACTTCACATACAAGTATGATACATGCACACAAACAGAATATGCACATTCAGGGGATTATAGGCTTTTGAATGACAGATTACTTGCCCTGTTTTGCATAAAGCATACTTGAGTTATGCATATTCATCACAAAAAATCCATCAAAATATGGGAGCACAGTGTCATACCAACCACCCAAGGAAGATGTAGACCAATGGTGGGCAACATGTGGCCTGCTGATTCATGCCCTGTCCCTACTTATCCTCCTCCTTCCCAGCACTTTCAGAGCACTGTGAGTCAGCTAATTTGTGATGTTCAAGCTCTGGGGAGAAGGGAAGGAGCACAAATTAGCCAATTCATGATTTTCTGAAAGTACTGGAAAGGAGGGGGAGGAGTAGGTAAGTCCAGGACTCAAATGCTCCAGTGTACCAGAGGCTTGGGGAAAAGGGGCAGAGATGGGGTGCACAGGCCGCCCACAGGTGGAACCCCAACAAGCTGCATGCAGCTCGCAAGCCACAGGTTACCCACCATTGATTTCAATCTTGTGGCTCACTGAGACAAAGGAGGGCCAGTTATGAGGCACACTCACTAGTCTTGGTTGAGTTTTGGTTGCCGATCTGTGACATAGACCCACCTTGTCCTGCTTGTATTTTGGACTAAAAGGAGGACATGAGTTAGTTGCTATAGGCACAGTAAAATCCCAATTAATTCACTGGTCTAGAACAGCGACTCCCAACCGCCGGTTCACGGAACAATGGTGGCCCACGAACCGCTGCTTGCCGGGCTGTGGCACACTGCCAGGCCACGCCCCCAGCTGCTAACTAAGCCCCGCTCCCTGTAGAGCGTAGTTCCCTGTAAGAGGTGAGTGCCAGGGTGTTTACAAAAAATTCTCCACCACCGACTTCCCTGCATAGCAACCCGGTGGGCGGCTGCCCCTGTGTGCGGTGGCTGGAGCTAGGGCCACGGTCCCTACTGGACCAGCACGGTGTGGGGAGCAGCTGCTCCAGTGGCCGGGGCCACATGGAATACAGCTGTTCCAGTGGCCTGGGCCAGCACCACATGGAGGGCAGCTGTGGCAAAGGAGAAGCTGTCGGGTGCCCCAGGCTAGTCTCTCGCCCCACTTCTCATGCTGGAGCTGAGACCGAGGAACCTGCCGCCCTGTGAGCCCGTTCTCCTCCCGCCCGTGCTGGTGCTGCCGGGTGGCTCCCTCTTCCATCCTCACTCAGTGGGAGCCTCCACCAGGCCTCCAGGTGTTCCTAGCCCAGGCAGTGCGCGCACGGGCGCGCGCACGCGCACACACACATGGACCTGCCGCTGCCCAACCGCACTGAGCTCTGGAGGCTGGCTTGGAGACCTGCAAGGCGGCAGCTGAGGCTGAGCAGAAGCTGCCACTACCCAGGCAACGGGAATGGGGTGAGGAGACAAGGCGGGAGAAGTCCTCCGAGCCAGAGTCAGCATCCCACCGCTTTCAGCCCAGCCTCTCCCTGGCTCGGTCCCCTCTTTTGTTCGTGCTCCTTGCCCCCTTTTCCTTCCCTTCTTCTCCATCTTGCCCCAGTTCCCCTACTGTGTGCATACAGATGTAATGTAAAATAACATGTGACCACTTTAAAAAATCAATTACCATAATGAATGTCAACATGCAAATGAATTAATTACCATGATGCATATGCAAATGTCTCTATACCGGTCTGCCAAAAGTTTTTCAAAGAGTTTGCCAGTCCACAGTATAGAAAAGGCTGGTAACCACTGGTTCAGAAAATCCTAAACCAATTACCAGTTTTAAAAAGTTATACCTTTGTTCACTACTTCTGTTGGAAAAATCAAACACGTGAATTTACGTTAGCCAAATAAAGAGCAGTACAGAAGTACAAGTTTCATTATGTAGACTCAGGATTATATAGTTTATTTAGATCTATTTCAACTCCGCTAAGGCAAAAAAATTCATGTGCTGTTTTACTGATTCTCAGGCCATTGCTTAAAACTTCCAAGAAAGGCTAGATTTTAGTTCCTCTACAGTCTCTTCACAAACAATTCACATACTTGCTTTCAGTAAATAATGATTGTAGAAAGGAAAAATTAAGAACATTGACCGCACACTCATAAGGGACAAGAAAAAAATAAAGCTGCTTCATTATTTAAGTGTTGGTGTTGTCCAGAATGAATGTCTTAAGCCGGGGTGGCCAAAAGGGCTTCCACAGGCCGGATATGGCCCACCAAGCGGGTTGATCCAGCTCACGGATGCCCTGACCCTCCTCTGCCCCCACGCCAATCAGGGCCTGGGAACGAGGAAGCGCACAAAGTCTCCTCCTGACCTGCCCCCGTCCTGCAAGGGGCGCACAGCGCTTAGACTCAACCACTAGCTGCTGCTCAGGTGGGGGTTGACTCTAAGCATGGTGCCCCCCTGCAGGGCGGGGGGGAGGGAGCGAGAGACTTCCCGTGCTTCCCCCGCTCGCAGGCCCTGATTGACCTGGGGGGGCAGGGGGAGCATGCGAAGTGTCCTCCCACCGCCAGGGGCGTGGGTGCTTAGAACTTCTCATGCTTCCCACACTCCCAGGTCAATCAGGGTCTGTGGGCGGGGAAGCACGGCAGTGTCCTGGCCCCACCTCTTCCACCGGAGGCCCCGCCCCCTCCGGGGCAGCCTGGGGCCATTTCAAAAATTTCAGAAGTGGCCCCCCATCTAAAATTATTGCCCACCCCTGTCCCAGGCTGACACCAAAAGCATCTGTTGGTTTCTGGGAATTACCAAGATTTCAGTCCCATGTTGAGGAAAAGAAACAGAAGACGGGAAAGAATTAGGCACCCAATGCCTGCCCTTCTCCGCCAACGCAAAAGCTGGAAATATTCTCAGAAAGGGATATTTCAAATTGAGAAACACCTCCATTTTCTGAGCCTTTCTGATAATTTAAGAGACTTTAAAATATATTTTTAAAATTATCGACATAAAAAGCAACCTAAATTTAGAGTCCATGAGCACAAGCAGTGAACTTAGAACAGCCAATTAACAGAATTTGTATCAAGTTTACAAGAATATATATTAAGGAAGCTTATTCCTTAGAGTAAAATATATCACTATTTTGAGCCCAACACCATAAAAAATTCAACCTGAATTGCACACAGCTGCAAGCTATTCATCCAGAATGCCCTTTGTCAGGCTGACCTAACTGATCCTGATAATTTGTATAAGTTTTTGCGCTCATTACCTAGTAAGCAGTTTCACAGCAAGTTCATATCAAAATAAGAAGCAATTCAAATCTAAAACAAATCTTGGGGGAAATCAAATTCAGATTAAAAACTGAGGAGAAGCTTTACTATACAGATCTACCATAGTTAGGAGATCTTCATGAAGGAGACTTAAATGCTGCAACATGAAACCCTGAACCTTTTTCTATTTTATCATTGGGATACAGGAATCCAGAGGTACTTGCACCATCTGCAGGTATAAGCCAGTATAACAAACCATTTTCATACACAGCAAACCATTTTCATACACAGAAAACAATCTATCCATTATATGTTTCCCCAAAGAATAACAGCATAATAATAGACTTTAAAAAGCACTTTATAAACTAACAAAACATGTAGATGGTATCATGAGCTTTCGTGGGCACAGCCTGCTTTTTGAAGTGGGCTGTGCCCACGAAAGCTCATGATACCATCTACATGTTTTGTTAGTCTATAAAGTGCTACCAGACCTTTTGTTGTTTTTTAAGTTTATCCTATACAGGCTTACGGTTGCCAGATGGTTTCAGGAAAAAATACTGAACAAAAAAAAAAAAAAGCCCACAAAAGTTGTTAAGCAAAAAACAAAACAAAACAACAACACCGTAGCGCCTTTCAAAAATGCATGGTGAGGCTTTTTGGCCCTAACAGGTTGCCGACGGCCACCTGCTATCTTGCCTCCCTGCGCCGGCCGGACAGCTCCCCGGCGGAACCTGGTAAACACTAGGGTTGCCAGGCTGCCTCCATACTGAGACAGAGAGTCCGGGATTCTTGCCTCCTAGCCGGGAAAAAATCAGAAAGTACCGGACATTTTAGGTGTTCAGTATTTTCTGAATTTTTTTTACCAAGCAGGAGGCAAAAATACTGGACTGTCTGGTTCAATACCAGACACCTGGCAACCGTATACAGACTAACTCGGCTACCCCCTGAAGCATAATAATAAATAAGGTATGTGGCAATCCCCCAATAATCTCTCCAATTGACCAATATAATTAATCCCACCTGTGATTATCAGTAGACTCATAGACTTTAAGGTCAGAAAGGACCATTGTGAACATCTAGTGTGAGCTCTTGCACATGACAGGCCACAGAATCACAACCACTCCTGAAACAGACTGCAAACTCTGTCTGAGTTACTGAAGTCTTCAAATCATGATTTAAAGACTTCAAGTTGCAGAGAATTCACCATTTATGCTACTTTAAACCTGCAAGTGACCCAGGCTCATGCTAGGGTCTCTTCCAATGTGACCCAAGGAAAAATTCCTTCCCAGCCCCAAATATGGCAGTCAGGTAGTCCCTGAGCATGTGGGCAAGAGCCTCCAGGAAAATGCCTAAGAAAGAATTCTCTGTAATAACCCAGGCTACATCTACATTGCATCTTAAGAGCAAGCCCGTTATATCGAAATATAATGCTATTCCGATGTCCCTGTAAACCTCATTGCACGAGGGTTAAGGGACATTTCGGAATAGTGCCTTATTTCAAAATTTGGCACTGTGTAGAGAGCGCCAAATTTCGAAATAAGCTATTTTGAAATTACTTCAAAATAAGCTTCACAATTTGCATAGCGCAAATTGTGTAGCTTATTTTGAGGTAAGGGTTTTGTGTAGATGCACCCTCAGAGCCCTCCCCCAGTTAGTGCCCCATCACCAGCAGTTGGGGAATTTTGCTACTGGCAAGCGCCAATGGGCCTCTGGCCAGTGCAGGCACTTCCATCATACCATGCACTCCATGAACTTATCAATATCAGTCATGAAGCCAGTTTGGTTTTTTGCCCCCTCTGCTCTCCTTGGAAGGCTATTCTGGAACTTCAGTCCTGTGATGGTTAGAAACTTTTGCTCAATTTCTAACCTAAATTTGTTGATGACCAGTTTATAGTCATTTGTACTTGTGTCCACATAGGCCTTTACCTTAAATAACTTTTCCTCCCTGGTATTAATCCCTCTGATGCATTTATACAGAGCAATCAAATCTCCCCTCATACTTTTTTGGTGGGAAGGGTAAGCTAAACAAACCAAGGTCTTTGGGTCTCCTCTCACAAGATTGGTTTTCCAGTCCTTGGATCATCATAGTAGCCCTTCTCTGCATCTATTTCTGTTTGAATTCATCTTTCTTAAATATGGGAGACCAGAACTGCATACAATATTCCTGATGAGGTCTTACCAGTGACTTATATAACTGTGCTCACACTTCCCTGTGTCTACTGGAAACACTTATCTTCTCAAAGAAGGAGATCAGGTTGGTCTGGCATGATATACCTTTTGTAAAACCATGTTGTATTTTATCCCAATTATAGTTCACCACTATGTCCTTAACTATTTTCTCTTCCAAAATTTGTTCCAAGACATTGCATACAATTGATGTAAACTTCCAAGCCTGTAGGTTCCTGGATCACATTTTCCCCCCTTTCTTAAAAATAGGAATTATATTAGCAATTGTCCAGTCATAGGGCATGACTATGGCTAAGACTTAGAAATGGGTATTTTTAGTAAAAGTCATCGATAGGTCATGGGCAATAAACATTTCCAGCCTGTGACATGTCCATGACTATTATTATAGATACTCCTGACTAAAACTTAGCAGCTCCTGAGGTCCTACTGCTCTGCAGGGCCCCAGGATATTACTGCTGTAGGTGGCCCCAGGGGCTGAGCGTAGGCCCTTGCTCTGGTGGAATGGGCTGACTGCTCCCACCTGCCCTAAGGCATCCAGGGACCACCTGACAGCCTTTTGGGTAGCTTGTAGACCGGAGTTTTGTTGGGAATTTAGTATGGGAGGGCTCGCCAATCTGACCAGAATATTCCTAGGTTTGTTCTCCGCCCCAGCTACAGAAATTAAGAGCAGGACAGCTCTATGTCAGGAGGCAGATTTCGGGATCTGCAACAACAAAGACACTTCCCCCGCTGGCAACAGAAACTTAATAAATTCAATGTAAAGTATGTTACAGTTATGCACAATTAGAGACTTAAGACGACGGGCTGCATAAATGGATGTGATCGCCTCAGGTTGCAATAGCAATGTAAATGTGACACAAAAACTAAATATATATATCCTGAGTATTCAGTTGCAATTGCCTAGCATAACTCCTGAAGACCCTTGGGAGATGAAGGAACCAGCCTGACTCCGCAGACGGAAAGGGGTCTCAGTGAGAGATAAGAAGGTATGGTAGCAGAGAATATATGTGTACTAGTGGGTGTGATTCACTGTCCCATGCAGTGGCACTCAGACCATAAGAACGAGGGAGCTCGTTAAAGTATTTTATTACTTTAAAATATTAACAGTACAGTACTAATTTTCTGCATCTCAACTGAGAGTCTGCTCCACATATTCCCTAGTCTGTAAAATAATTCTGTGTTCTTCTTATATATGTTCTCTTTAAAGTGAGGTTTGAACTATAAACTATTACTGTAAAGTAGAGAGACCAGCGCTTCAGATCCCAGACTGAGTTTGCAATTGGAAAGAACAGTTTTTCTTGCAAGCTTAGCAAATGTGATAGGGAGTCACTGTAAAGCAAATCCACCAATAGCAGTTTTAAAATTACTTTTCATACTATAGCAACAATTAAATTAAACCCACTTATTGTCTCTTTATTCAGGTCTGAAAAACAACAATAGACTAACTCTATTATAATCCTTAGCCACCTAGAATACTTCAGTTGTGTCATGTCAATCATTTTCTTTTAAAACGAAATAATCTCAATTTATTCACTGTCTTCCTACCCAGTCCCCTCCATTCTACTGAAAAATGTGATTGTTCTATGCTGAACTGTTTCTTGCTTACCTCTATATTCACAGGTGATTAAAACTCGATACTGTAGTCCAGATGCCATTTAGCCAGGGCTTTATAAATTGACTGCAGCACATCCTTGATTTGGCTGATATTGGACTGATAGGAAGTAATTCTTAGATCTATATCATGTGTACAATAAGGGTTTGTGATCACTATTGGAAATGTACATGAGCTATAAATGTAGAGAATAAAGGGTGCTGCAATGCATAGATAGAAGGTGGACACTGACATAGTCAGTAATTCATGGAACCTAGATCCAAAACTTGAACTTCCTGTGTTTCAAACCTACGCTTTTTAAAACAATATTCTAAAAATGTGGTTTTAAATTTCAGTGTTGGCTCTTTGAAAACAATTGCCTGGGAACTTCATATTTTAACAAAGTATTAAAAACACTCATATAGATATCTAACGCAGACTGTGGGGTTTCAGGTTTTTTAAATTTTTTTCTTTCATACGCTTGATGCACCTGAATAGTTTACCAACTAGGAAATGAGGGGAGAGTAAGGAACGCAGCTCTTTCACTTTCCTTTTTATAGGAAAAGGCACTGTGAGAGACACTGAGCTCTAACAGTTCAGAGAGTTGCTAGCAACCTAACAAAACTGCTGCAGACACATGCAGGAAAATATTTTCCTTTTCATGGCACAAACTTCTTTTAGACCAGAATCAATAAGTTATGATGGAGAACACCTCTAAAGTAAACCAGAAGAAAATGAGAGATAGACCTTAAATCATTTACACCTTGTTAATCTTCACATCTTAAGTTCAATTTCTATTTTAACGAAGTCTTATTCCAACCACTATTTCTTATCCCATATTGTACAAACTCAGAAACAGAGAGGGGGAGAGAAAGGATGGCAGAAATGGAGCTCTTCAAATACTGCATATGTACGCTTTAAGCCAAGAAAATGCAAAGGTACCACTGCCAAGAGACACAGGGAGCACATGGATTAATATGTTAGCATATGTTCTGAGCTTCATGGAAGGCAGAAAAGATGACTGGCTACATTATTTTCCAAGATGGTGGGGAATGGTTATTTCACAGATTTTCTTGTAAAGCAATAACCCACAATTAATTTGGTTCTTTTTCTAGCTGCAGACTAGATTACAAGAAGATTTGCTACATGGCCAACCAGAGGAAGGTACAGTGTACAATTAGCACCAATTGAGATATACATCCTTATCAAAACCCCAGTTAAGTAAGCACATGCTTGAATGTTTCACTGAACTGCAGCTCTCACTAATGTAGGCCATTCCAAGTTGCCCATCAACAGAGTAATTCAGCACTGATTTTATATGGTTGGTTTGACTACTTTTTCTAAGAAATCCTCTCATTCAGACAGTGAAGTGGAAGTGATGAAGGCACTGCTTTGGGTAAAGCTTAATAAGTGATATTAGTGTTTCATAATCCATAAACCCTCCTTTGTGTACTAAAAAGGTAGCATTCACAAGCTTTAATTACAAAAAGCCTCAGTATGACACTGTTGTTTATGAAGTTCTGGAGCCTTGGAAAGGCACTTTTAAAAGAAGTGACTTAAAAACTCATGAAGTCCTTTAAGCATGTAATACCTACATAGATATAAAATCTACCAAAAAGTGGCGGAGAACGGAGAGAAGGGCAAGTAACTATTTAAGTCTCTTTTAGAAGGGATTTGAGGGAAAGGAACATTGCCTGGAGTAAAAATGACATTCTGCCTTGCGGCTATAGAACTGCACAAGTTACTGGTGTCTGCACTTGAATCAACATCACTCACTCTCCCAGAGGCATCTACTCCTGCGTTAAAAAAATAAACAGGATGACTGCTGCAGTGATCTCTCTCAAAGGAAGGTCATGGATGTCTTCTGTTGGCTCAAAAATATGGTGAGAGCCTGTTCCTATTCTTGGCTCTGCTACATAGTGACATGACCATAATTCAGTGCTTTTGCAGCGTGCTGGAGGATCCTTTTGCTGAATATTCTGATGTAAAGGTCAATCTGGTTAGGATCAGACTGCACCTTCCACCCCTTCCCAGGAGTGTAAGTAGGTAGCACCTAAATAATCAGAGTGTCACTTGGCTATGCAGTACATATTATTATTATTATTATTATTATTATTATTATTATTATGCTGGCAACGAGCTGGCATAAAGCCTATGCAACTCTCAAGATACACTCAAACTCTCAAAATAGACCTAAAATGGGATTTAAATGGTGCACAGTGGTGCTGAAACAGACAGCTAGGAAGCCTATTTGATCTTTAACTATGGAAGAATTAATGCCCCTGACTAAGACGGCTAAACTTGGTATGTCACCTCTAATTGTGTGTAGTACAAATTGAATTTGTTCAAAATACCCCCTTCTCCACGTTTCAGTCCCTGGAAAATGGTTCAGTGAATCAAAGGGATTGATAAAGATATTATTTCACTGACTGTGCAGAATGTCTTGCCAAATATAACCCCAAATCCTCTACAACTCTGTGTACATGTTCATGCTCCCATATACATGGGAGCCTATTTGTGTGTCCCAAGTCATCACACAGTCGGTTATTCTGATTAGAATAAGTATTTCCTGAAATTCTGTTCCAGTTCAGAAAAAAATTACGATTCCTATTGGTTCATTTTATGAAATATACATTAACCAAACACAGGATAACTACTGTGCACACAAATGAAAACGGACAATCCAAACTGTCAACTGATTCAACAATGCCTAATAATAATAAGCAGAGGAAACTTGAACATTTTCTCTTCTGTGATTCACTTGTCAGTGTGTCTGTTTTCTAGAACACCTGAGATAGGTGAGCTCTAACTCTTCAATTATATTATTATATTTTACAACCTCAAAGTAAATTGTTTCTTTGACAAATAAATTACTCAAGTGGCTCATTCAGTAACTGGTGCACAAACTACTGACGAGGCACAATCCATGTGTGTTTAAAAGTAGTTAATTGTGGTGAATCATACTGATTGAAGTGCCTATTGGTTTCAGATGGATGAGATAAAATACCCTCTCCATTGTCATCAGGTCAAGAACGCATATCATCTTCCTCTGTATGGTAAAGATAATTTGCTCTATAATAGCACAAATAACATTGATAAAGTAACTGCTGAAATTCTCTGTAGCTAATGAAGCAGAACCTCTATCATTCTGAGTTAAATTCACCCTGTGCAGAGGACTGTCACTAACGCCATGCCCCACTGCAGTTCCACTTAAACCCCACGGATGACATCCCAAGCACACTGAAGTCAATGCCAAAATTCCCAGTGACTTTGGTGGGGACAAGATTTCATTCAAAGTCACTTATGTGCTGGCACTCTGCACAAGGCTAGATTTCTCCCTTTGCCTGTAGAAGCCTCATGGTCATTATCTGTAGGACAGCTACAGATTGAACCTCTCTAGTTTGGCACCCTCTGGTCCGGCAACATCCAGGGTATGTCTAGACTACATGCCTCTGCCCACAGAGGCATGTAAAATAGGCTACCCGACATAGTCAGATGAAGTGGGGATTTAAATATCCCTGGCTTCATTAAAATAAAAATGGCTGCTGTGCTGTACTGGCTCAGCTGATCGTCGGCACAGCACGCGAGTCAAGACGTGGATCGGTCGACAGGGGAAGCCTTTGTCAACTGCTCCTGTAAACCTCGTTTACCTCTGTCGGCAGAGGCATGTAGTCTAAACATACCCCCATTGTCCAGCATGATTTTAGTTAGCTGGATGTCCACTTATCATGGGTGCGGTCAGGTTTCCTGTGGTCCCATAAAGTTCGTTTACAGTCACCAGTCCTGGCTTTCAGTGTTCTGTGCTATTATTTAGCCCTAATTTTCCCCTAAACATCTTCTAAGAGCCCAGTAAGCAGCGGAAAGGTTGGTAATACTGCTAGATAATATCGATCTCCCGTGGTTCAGCAAATTCTGATTGGGCACTGGTCAGGTCCTGAGGATGCCGAACTAGAGAGGTTCAACCTGTAGCCTGCACACCTTATGTGGAACTGATAACAGTTAGCACATGACCCATCTACACGTGCTTTATTACTATAGGTAGGTAAACCCAGAAGTACAGTATGTCTCCCTGAAATAACATGATCAATTTCTTACTTTTTCTTGATCTGGAGAAAAACTTGATGCCACCTGGAGAGGTAGACGGGTTGGAACTTGGAGAGGATTCTTTGGAAGAAGACTTGAAGATCCCACTGAAGCTCATTCGGCGTGGGGACCGCGGGGGAGACTCCTGGTACGGGAAGGGGAATACTGTTTTTGGTGAACCTGGGCTATTTTTAGATCTCACAGGGGCAGAAACTGGGCTGGAAGGTCGATTTTGGAGCCCTTTGGAGAAAAAGCCTTTCGAAGGGCTGCTTGTATGATAGCTCTCTTCTGCCTGAGGAGGGAAAGGGAAAACAAAACATTAATTCAGCCCAGTTTGTTTCCTTCAAAGTTTCAGAACCTGATTCTGTGAAGATGCCCAGACTGCAGCTGGGCGGTGGGATTCAAGTGGGGGCAGACACGCTCACTAGCTCAACTCAACCTAGGGTGCTAAGAGCAGCAGCATGGAAGTTGCGACAGAGGCAGTGGCTCAGGCTAGTCGTCTGAACTGAAGGCTGCCTGAGACCTGGGTCCAAGCCCAGGTAGCTAGCGTGAACCCATGGTGCAAGGAGCACAAGTCTATCTGCTTATAGTCAAAGATGACAAGCAACCTATGGAGGGCGTGGGGAGAGAAACACAAATCAGATTCACACAAATGTTACACATGTGTATTCATTTTTAAAGGAATACTAGGGGGCTGCGCACCCTGCTCACTATACATGCCACCCTCCCCACCCCTCCATGGCCACTATGCGTGCCAACCCCTCCATCCCCCCGCCCTCATGCCCTCCGCAGTAAAAGGCGCCCCTCCAGCTAGACTCCCCATAGGGGGTGGTAACTCCGCACTGAAGGCCCCCCCAGAGGAAGGTCTCTTTTCCACCCCCAGATTTCCACCACCCAGAGGGAGACCCCAGATCATAAGGAAGGTGCCCTTGACTCCCCTCTGAGACCCCTCCAAAAGGAGTCCTTGGGGGGCTTGGCTCAAGCTCCTCCACGAGGCCTGTTACAGGAGGAGGTAGCGCTGCCCCGACCTTATCCCTGGGCCTCCTTGGAGGGTGGTCCCCCTCCCCCACTTCCCAGCCCAGCAGGGCCATGATGATGTTATGCTATTCCCCCATCCCCGCCATTTCCCATCCAGCCATCTGCAGCCCTGCTTCTGCTTCCAGGTCCCAGGCCCCGCCACTCCGTGACCCAGACAGAGGTGGCTAGATAGGAAGTGGTGGGGATGGGGGAGAGCAGCAGAGCTCACTGAGCGCCCTGCAGCTGCCCCCCCACCAAGGCACCGCTGGCCGCCAGAGGGAGCCAGGACAGGAGGCGGCTGGGCCATGAGAGCCGGAGCCCGGCAGCAGGGAGCTGGAGCCATCAGAGCCCTGGAGTGGAGCAAGGAGCCGCCATCGCTCCCTGGCCCTCTTGCAGGGGAGCCAGGGACCAGCAGGGAGCCCAGGGTGCCCCCCCAAGGAGGGGCCGGGAGAACGATGGGGCTGGGCCAGGACCCCCGCCCGCTGGAACCCCCAGTGCCCTGCCCCCCCACCACACCCACACCCAGCCATGGTCTCACTTCTGGGAGAGGGGGAGGAAATCGCCCCAGCCCTAGTGGTGAAGGGTTCCCTCCTGCCCCAACACATGGACACTGCTTCCCCTTCTCACTCTACCGAGGCTTGGGGGGGGGAGACAGGGAAACACAGTTGATGTGATGACATCACTTTGTCATCCCACAGAAAAAATGTTTTTAAATAGAGACAGAGATAAACACTCAGCTATCTCTGACTCCCCGGTAACTTCTCTTTTCATGTAGGCTTCATGGAAGAAGTGGGTCTTGATGGGAGATTTTCTAGTTTTGACAGAAAAGAACTATTTAGATGAATTCCAGCTGCACCGCTATGCAATGGACTTGACCATTTTTCTACTGAAAACAAGGATGAACTTATGGTTAAGGAACTTGGCTGGGGCTTCCTAGTTCTGTCACAGACTTCTTGTGTGTCCTTGAGACAGTCACTTCCCCTAAATGCATGAGGTCAGCCTCATAATGTGCATAATGTGAATACTCCCTTTAGTTAAATTGCAAGCCGGTGATGCCAAAACTTTTCATCTCACATCCCCCCCTTACTAATAATGGAATGTGTCCACACGTCACTGGCTTGGGAGAGGACTCAGGGCACAGCCACAGCTAGGCCCAGGGGCTGGGAGCAAGACAGCAGCCAGGAGCAGAGAGTGGGGCCCAATGGTCAAGAGCGGAGGCTGAGGGCAGGCAGCGGGAACCAGAGTGGGGGCAGGGCAGGGTAGCACTCCCTCCCTGCCTTCCTATGGGGGCTGGACCATGTATCTCAGTTTGGGGACCACTGCTGTAAGCCCTCTAGGGCAAAGGCCATTTTTGTTATGTTTGTGTAGCACAAAGGGCACAGTCGTTGACTGATACTGCAGGCACTGACACAATATCAACAAAACCTGTACTTGGTATACTACGTGAACATCTTCACAGCAGTAACATTTTAAAGGCGATTACTTACTACTTTACAGAAATATTACAATGCAATTCATATGATTAAACTGACTAAAGTTTAAGGATGTAAAAAGGTGTTTAAAAACATAACCGTGTAACCGCTAAAAATCCCAGGGGTTACAGCAGGTCCCGGGGTGCACAGGAGAACTGCTCCAGCCCCTACTGGTTAACTGGAACCAGTAAACCATTTACATCCCTACTGAAATTACTGCCACTTAGGTTTAGTCTCAAGTATATCTTCTGAAACAGCCAATAAACAAAATAAGACTTGATATTCACAGCATATCTTGAGAATTCTGTGAGTTTAAATTTGGTAATGACCAGCGATATTAACTGAAAGTGAGGGCAAGGGGCACAGTTCTATAAATTTGAGTCTATCACCCAATGTAACCACAAAGCTGCAATTATTACTACAACTTGAAAACACTTGCAAGTGGATAATTTCATTAATATTTTATCTAAATGACAAATTCATTAAGAATATAAAAAACAGTGAAGTGTCAATGATTTTTTGTGTGTCGCCTTTATTAGTTTTTCCCTTATAGGCATATCTAGCGATATCAAAATAATGATAAAATATATAGTTTTAAGTGTTTGTTTATAGTACAGTACTTTCCTGTGTTAATTTATCTACAAAAATTTGGTGGCAAAAAAAATCAAAGGTTAGACAGTTCTTAAGTAACTGATCAATGTATCCTGTTTAAATATTAGTCAGATAGGAAAGAAAATTGTTCTGAAGTACTATGCAGAAGCAGCCATATCTTTTATTCATTTTATCACCATAATTTCTCTTATTCACATTAAGCAACTGGATTAGGAAGCTTAGCATGAGAGGGCGAAACAGAACATTTTACTGTTACTAAATGAAAGGAAATTTGCCTGTTACTAAAGGAAAGGAAATTACTACAGTGAGTTCTTTCATATCAGACCTGCATGCTCACTACGGATGTGTCACTCCGTCATAAGGGATAGAAACCTGTGACTTTTCCTTGGGCAACAGAATAGTACTTCTTTCTTAGAAGATTTGAAGCTAACAGTTTAGAAGATTTCAAAAAAGGATGAGTCATTTATATATGAATAACAGCAACAATTTAGATGTGATAGTATAAGTCACACATCACGATCAATCTTCATGCTTCAAGGCACAAAAGCAATCACCAGCACGGGTCAGGAAGACATTTCTCCCACGGTATAGTCTGATACATTTGTGAGGTTCTTATTTCACCCTCCGAAGCATCCAGCATTTGTTACTGCTGGAGACAGGAAACAAAACTACATGGATCATTTTTCTTGTACTTTATGTTCCTTGTGATATACTTTCAAAGTAAAGCAGGAGTCTAACTCCATTTTTGCCTTTGAAAAATCTGTCTGACTGTGGTGTAGATGTAGTAAAAGTGTCACTCACCAGTTTCCCTCAGTGATAACCCCCCCTCACATGATTGTATGCAGGTGCAGAAAAACAAGCAGAGTGTGAATCAGGTAGGTCTATATGCGGGTGCTCATTCAATCCAAACTGGATAAGCAGATATTAAGGGAAAAGTGGGCAACATAAATAATGGGATCATAATGTAAATTAATACACAAGTGAGGTCTAATGAAATAAAAGACTATATTAGCCAGGGAGCATGTTAAGTCTAAGACAGCAAGTCAAATGCCTAACTAAAGAAGGAAAAGCTTCCTGCACTGCTGAGTTGGGGCAGAGGCACATATTCATACAGATTTTAAGATCCAGGTTTAACCTTGGGGTCCCTGAGGCCTAGACTACACTACCCTCTGACCTCCCTCACCCCCATTGATCTAAGATACACAATTTCAGCTATGTGTACTTAACGCAGTGTCTTCCAGGTGGCAAGATTAGCAGGGGCTGCTCTCCCGTTAATTCCACCTACTCTTCTCATTCTGGAGTAGTGCTGGAGTCGACAGGAGAGCACTTGGATGTCAATTTATCCAGTCTAAGCAGACGTGATAAATTGACCGCTGATAGACTGATCGCTGCAGTGACAATTCACCAGGTAGTGAAGACAAGCCCTAAATCTTGGATTGTAGCTACGAGCATTGGCAAAGGTGGAGAGAGGAGGCTGTGTGATACATTGCTCACCGATACGTTGCAGACCCTATGTTGCTTTTTTGGATGACATGGTAAAATGGTCATTACAAATTCCCTAGCACTGTTCACTAGAGCTGTGTTAACCTGGGGGCCCTACCCATAATTCAGCCCAGGTAACTGCATCCTCTTTATAAACTCCCCCTTATAGTTTCATCTGCATATGGCGTTCTTCACTGCTGATCCTCACTTGGTGGGTGGTGTTGCTGTGCACTACTCAAGCAGATTTCATGTGCCATCCCAGAGAAGGCCATATGTTAGTGGCAACGCAATGTCTCTACTCAATATCATTTGTAAGGTATTTTGAGTTACTTCAGCATGAAAACACCGTACAATTATAAAATTATCTAGAAACATATAGTCAGACTTCATAAGCACCCCCCTCCAATCCATCCATCAATCCAAACAACTGAACTGCTCTCACCAAAGTATGTAATGACATCTTCCTATACTTCAACCTCCTCCCCAATGACCTTTCTGCTGCCTTTTAAGCTACTTCTCTTTCCCTTCTCAATACCCCACTGTCATTAGGTTTTCAGAGCAATACCTAGGAAGGATGGATTCTCTGACTACTGCTTTAGTATCTCTTTTAATGGCTGCCCTCCTCCCTCTCTCACCCTGCAGATGTCCAACACACAGCTCTGTTGTTGGTCCTCACATGATCTTCATCTGTACCCTATCCTGGGGCAAGTTCATCTCGCAACACAGATGTAACTATCATCTGTATACTGCAGGCCCCACCCCAACAGCCCTGCTGGGCATGCTCCAACTGGAGACAGACTATAAAAGCCTCTGGAGCAGCTCAGTCAGGGCTGTCTGCTGAAGCGGAAGGAGGCGCTGAGGGAGCTTCAGGGGTGGAAGCGCAGCCAGAGCAAGCCATGGCAGCTGGGCCAAGAGGCTGTACACGAGAAGCCGCACAGACAGAGTGAGACTAGGGAGAAGAGATCTGCCCGGTACCAGCAGGAAGTAGCCCAGGGCAGCGAATTGATCCCTGAGCACTCAGTGTGTTGCGGCAGGATTCCCCTCTGAGTGAGTGGTGTACCGTGCCATTGCCAACAGGGCCTTGGGCTGGGACCCGATGGAGGGGGAGGGCCCTGCTCCCCCTACCCCCTCCGTACAAACGCTCGTGTGGGGGAGTTCCCCTTACCTATGGACTTAGGCCGCTGGGCTGTATTATCCTGAGCAGCAGTGACATATGGACTTGGGCTGCTAGGCAATATTATCCTCGGTGTCAGGGACTTACATATGGACTTGGGCCACAGGGCCGAAATACCCGAGTCAGGGTCGGGGGTACAAATTGAGACTGTTGAGCCGTCCTGTAAATTGACGTGGCAATGGGCAAGTTACTCAATCTAAGTCAGTGGTCACCAACCAGTAGATCGGGATCTACCGGTAGGTCTTGGAGCCTCTGACAGGTGATCCTGACTGGTCTGGCCAAGAGGCTACCAAGCGCAGCACTTTAGCTGCCCCTCCCCCCACTGTTGCACATCTCCTGCCCTTTGCCTTGGAGCTGTCCTCCTCCCCCTAGCCCCGCCCCAGAGCCTCCTGCTTGCTGTGCAAAGCAGGGAAGGGAAAGAAGAGGAGGGGGTGCTGATGTCATGGTGCCCGCCTCCCACCCTGTATTCTATCTCCACAGAACAGAGGGGGGCACAACAGGGTTTGGGATGGAGGGAGTTTGTGGGCTGCTTTTGGGAGTGGTGCAGGGCCAGGGCAGGGGTGAGCCTGCCTTAGTCCCACTGCACCACCACCCAGGAGCCACCTGAGGTAAGTAGTGCCCAGCTGGAGCCAGCTCTGAACCCCTTCCCCAGTCATGAATCCCCTGTTGTACCCCATGCCCTTGCCCTAACCCTGAGCCCACTGGACCCAAACACCCTTACAGAGCCTGTACCCTGAACCCCCTCCTGCACCACAACTCCCTGCCCCAGGCTCAGCTCAGAGCCCCTCTCACACTCCAAATCCCTTAGCCCAAGACTAGAGCCTGTGCCTCTGCCCCTGCCTGGTGAAAGGGAAGGAGAATGGGGGAGGCAGGGAGAGAGGATGGAGTGAGCAGGGGCAGGACCTTGGAGAAGGGGCACGAAGGAGGCAAGGCTAGGGTATTTGGGTTGAGGTAGATCATGGATTGCACTTACATTCAAAAAGTGATCTTGTGCTTAAAAAGGCTGGAGACCACTGAGCTAAGTAGGTTAGTCTCAAGGGGCCTCCAAGGACAGATTGCCCCTCGACACTCCCTTACATCCAAATCTTGTGGTTTTCTTTCTGCTATTTCTTATTAAAAATCTGATTCTTCCTTTTTGTCCCAACAGCTGAGGCACTTGTCTGGAGTTTGATCTTAAAGACTGAAAAGTACTCTTCTCTGACCTCCTGGATACACATAGAACACTAGAACTAGAAGGGATCTTGGGAGGTCATCAAGTCCAGTCCCCTGCCCTCATGGTAGGACCAAACACCATCTAGACCATCCCTGATAGCTGTCTATCTAACCTGCTCTTAAATATCTCCAATGACAGAGATTCCACAACCTCCCCGGGCAATTTATTCCAGTGTTTAACCACACTGACAGTTAGGAAGTTTTTCCTAATGTCCAACCTAAACCTCCCTTGCTGCAATTTAAACCCATTGCTTCTTGTCACTCCTATAAAATCTGTCCACAACACTTCTGCCAAAATTATCCTTCTCATCATCATGAATTCAGAGGAATTTGTGGTACCCAGAACCTCTGAAAATTCAGTCCACTTTGATTCAACTTCCTATTATGGAGTTAGATGCTTAACAATAGGTGCTCAGGTTTTAAAGTACTGTCTTATTCATAGACTAGAAATGGGCTTAAACTAAAACTCTAGTCTTAAACACTCCTGAATTTAGGGAATATTTTAATCTGAAATTTGTGCCATGAGCTTAGCTCCTATTAAATACTCTTGTATTGACCGACTCCTCTATCCATTCAAAGGAGATAGGATGTTTACAGAACTGTTTGGGTATTGTTATCCTTCTCTTTCAGCGAGTTATTTGACCTTAATTATGCTTCTATCCTGAGAAAAATGAAGGCAGATGAACAAAAAAGGAATCTCCTTCCACTGCTCCTTGATGGGGAGAATAAAAGCAATTAGAGAGAATACACTAACTAGAAGGCTGCACCTATTTCCTGCCCTTCCAGTGATTCTCAATAAGAGGCTCTTTGATGAACTTAATTGAATGATTTCCTCATTCCGGTAGAACAAAAGAGCTCATAGAATCAGAAGAGCTGGCTTGATTAGACCAGAAGATAATGGAGGGTTTGCATTCCCATGAAGCTCTGCACTGTTACCTTCCTCGATTCTGTACAAGCGACAGCAAGGCGATGATAGGGAATCCCACAGAATCAGAGATATGTCACTTTCCTACAATAAAATAGGATATGACCAAGTTGGCTGACTTGGTAGCCTAGTGAGAGTGCTCTGCACTTCCATGTGATGATTTGGGTTATGCTTCTGCTCTCAGTTCCCAGAGCCAGCAGGGGCTGGAAGTACTCTAGAGGCTGAGGCCTTTGCATTTTAAATGTAGTAAGAGCTGCCAGCCTCCAACAGCCTCTGGCCATGGGCAGAGTCTGCTCCAGCAGCCCAGGCCACTGTGAACAGGGACTGCTGCAGGAGAAGCCTCAGCCCGCCACCGGCAGAGACTGCTTCATGGCAGCCTCCCCTCCCCTCCCCCACCCCACTGCCTGGGGCGGGAAAGCAAGTAGTCGAGTACTCCACTTGACTACTTGATAAGTTTAGCCTTATCAGGTAGTCGATTACTCAACTACTCGCTTACATCCATAGCCTAGATGGAACTACTCTTAGGTGGATGCACAACTAGATGGAAAACACTTCCCATAGAGTAGTTATCAATGATACACCGCCATGCTAGAAGGGCATATTAAGTAGGTTCCCACAGAGTCAGCTATGAATCTGGTTCTGTTCAATACCTTTATCAACAATTTAGATAATGGCATAGAAGAGCGTACACTTACAAAGTTTGTGGTTGATGGAGAGCTGGAGTATGGAAGTGCTTTGAAGGATAGGGTTAAAATGCAAGATGATTTGGAGAAAATGGACAAAATTATATGGACGAACTGAAAGAAGTAGGAAAAAATTCAGTAAGGTTAAAGACAAATTAATCCACTTAGGAATGAACAATCGCACACATATAAAATAGGAAATGATCACTTAGGAAGGAGTACTGGGAAAAGGTTCTAGGAGTCATAGTCATGAGCTGACTATGAGTCAACTGGGTAACGCTTGGGGGAAAAAAAAGCAAACATCATTCTGGGCTGTAATAACAGGAGTATTTTAACCAAGACATGATAAGTAGTTCTTCCATCCTACTCCAGGCCGAATAGGCCTCAGTGGAGTATTATGTCCAATTCTGGGTGCAACATTTAATGAAAGATGTGGACAAACTAAAAAAAGTCCAGAGAATAACAACAAAAATGTTTAAAGATCTAGCAAACATGACCTATGAGGGAAGATGGCAAAAACTGGGTTTGTTTAGTCTAGTACAGAGGATCAAAGGGAAAAGTAACAGTTTTCAAATACATAAAACATTGTTACTAGGAAGAGGGAGAAAAATTGTCCTTTACCTCAGGATAGGACAAGAAGCAATGAGCTTAAATTGTAGCAAGGGCACTTTAGGTTGGACATTAGGAAAAACTCTCTAATAGAGATGTTAAAATGTGATTAAATAATCATGTAACCGCTGAGAATTTCAGCCATTTCACAGGGGGAGGAGGGCAGAGAGGCCGTCCCACGCTGCTGCCTCTCTATCAGAAGCAGCAGAGGAAGGGTGGAGGGAGAAAGGAAAGAGCCAATGCATGCAGGAAGCCAACTTAAAAGCTGGCTTCCCCAGTTCCCATGCTGCTGCCTCTGATACAAAGGCATAGTCGATGGGGCTCTGCCCACGCATTCCCTTCTGCGCCTCAGAATTTGAAATGTTCAAGAGCCCCATCGACTATTCGATTAGTTAATTCATCTAAATTTAACATCCCTAATGAAAGGTCGTAATTTCTGGCTAAAAACTGCTTTCTCCATCGATAGTCTCTTTTTCCCACCTGATTATGGGGAAAACTACATGAGGGTCAATCCTGAAATAATTAATAAATTTTCTCTTGTGGTTTTACCCACTCCCAAGGCTAGATGGTACCTCTTTGAAGTGCTCCTTTGACATTTTTCATATGCCTGAATTTTTCCTACCAGTGCTAGTCTTTAGGTGGGCCCAGGACCTGGTGCAGGGCGGGGCAGGCAAACAAATACAGTTCAACAGTTAGTAAGCCCATGTCCTGGTGCAGGGCAGGGCAGGCAAACAAATACAGTTCAACAGTTAGTAAGCCCATGTCCTGGTGCAGGAAAGGGCAGGCAAACAGACATAGTTCACAGTTTAAGTGCAGGGACTGTGGGGCTTCTGCTTTTGAAATGTACAAGAGCCCCACCAGGGCTCTTGTACATTTCAAAAGCAGGCTTGCAGCAGAACCACCATGAGCGGAGACTGCTTCAGTCTCGGCTGGCACCTTTTCCCACTGTGCCTCTACCTCCCATGCCCCCTGCAGAGACGGTGCTGGGGGGGAACTGGCTTTTAAGCCGACTCTCCCCAGCACTGGCTCCTGCTCCCTCACCTTGCTGTCACTCTCTGATAGAGGCAGCAAGTGGGGAGTGGGGGGGGAGAAGCACTAGTCACAATGGATTAAGCTTATGCTTATCCGATAGTCAACTAGTCACTTACATCCCTACCTTTCACCATAATAGAATACTGCACAAAGATGCCAGTGCTAATTGATAGACAAACAAGACAAACTATACATTTTTGTACGAGTGACTTTGTACATTTTTCCCCATCTTGTGTCTACACAAGTTCTCCTCCATACATCTCTGACTCTTGCTTCACAAGAGAAGTTCCAACATAGCAAAGAACAACGCTTGTGATGTGAGGATGCTGAATTCCTGACAGATTACAACAGCTTCTAACATGATTATCTTTTACTCTGAGGTGAAAAGTAATAGAGAAAAAAAATGCTAACAAATGCCAATGTATTTAAGTGCCACTTCTGGACACATATTAACTTCACTAGGGCAAAATTTAATCATTCACCTGCCTTGAGCCACAAAATACAGACATTTGGATAAACAGACAGTAAGAAGCATCATTTTACCACAGAGTTCATATTCTTTGCTTAAGTATTATTGTGAGTTAGGCTGGATCATCTTGCAATATAGGCGGAGTTGGTACTTTTTCAGGGAGGTCTATTCTTCATTAGCTAGACTAAACAGCATGCCCCCCTCCCATCCATACTGCACTCCTACAATAGACATGTCGGAATGAGATCAGAATGAGTGACAGCATCTCCCAAACTTTACTGCGGCTGTGAGGCCAAGAATTTGGGAGCCAAGAGACCACACTGGCACCAGTTGTGATGGGAAGGACATGGAGCTACTCTGGAACAAGTTTTGAATGCTGTTTTTCTATGTATTTGTCTGACTGTTGGTAAGAGATGCTTGCCAAATGTATATGTTTGGTTTAATTTAACAGCAGGCTTCTGAAAAAACAAGCAGGAAGGAAAGGAATGGCTTCCGATAAGATACCCCCAGAGGGATTAAGGGAGACTGCCTGAGCTATTAAGCATGAAGTACCTATTTCCTTGGCCCCAGTTAAATTTTACAGCTTATTTTGCCAATCTGGGAATAAACAGATCAAAAAGACCATAAAGATGCCAAAGGACTCACTGGCCAGAGTCCGTAGAACTCAGAGTTCACCATAGAACACCACATTGCAATGCCTCTGAGTGAATCACAGTAGCTAACCATATTCCTAGGGATAACTATTGTAATTCAGTGAGGAGTGTTACTGCATGAAACTTAAATTTAATTTGCAGCATTTAAAGCAAGAGTGCTGCAGTGAGGACTAAGGATGTTAAATTTCGATTAATTGACTAACGAATAGTTGATGCAATTTGCATCTATTCGATTAGTCAATAAGGGCGCCTCTGCCTTTGAAGCGTAGCAACAGCCCCAGGGCTGTTGCTACACTTCAAAGGCAAAAGCGCTGAGGGGAGCCAGAGCCAGTGGGGCAGTCCCCCTACTGGCCCTGTGCTCCCCGCGGCGTTTCAAAGCGGCAGCACCCCATGGAGCCCAGGATCAGCTGGGGATTCCCCAGCTGACCCTGAGTTCTATGCGGCACTGCCACTTTGAAACGCTGTGGGGAGCCCATTGCCGGCATTTGCTTATCAGATAGTCAACTACTTGACTAGTCATTCAGATCCCTAGTGAGGACTATAAGGAAGTATCACATTATTCTTGATCTAATTCCACAGATGCTGGGGAGCTACAGCAGAGAAGAATCTGGCCTCAAGACTCTCAGCCTCTGCAAACATGAGAAAAATAAAATGTGTTTATACTAATACAAGCACATTATAAGGAGGATGAAACCTCTGAAATATCCTACCTTTCGAGGAGCATTTTTGTCTGAGCTCTCCACATCTCCATCCAGGAATGGCATGGCAAATGAGCTAAGATCCTGGAAGGGGAGAAAAGGAAAATAAATACTTAGACTTATTTCCTTCCTCCTGCTTTGCTTTAGACATTCCTATTGTTCTAGTCCATATTTAGTTCCTGAAGTATCCACCAGCCTACCACACACTACTTCACAAGTAAGCTTTGACAACTGCTGCAGTACAAGGGACTTCTTCAGCACTCCCTACCTCTGAAGTCAATGGCAGATTTGCTTGAATAAGGTGGGAGAAAGGAGTGCTTATAGCAGGAGCCTAAGCCTCATCTCCTTGAGACTGAGAACCCAGAGCCTTATGCTAAAACTTTCAAAGGAGATTAATGGAGTTAGGTTCCAATGAAATGCATAGAAGATTATATTTGGGATAAATACACTTGTTCACCAGCACAAAGATCTTGCCTCTGGCGGTGACACTGTTGTTATTTATATGCAATATTTAAAGCAATTAAGAGAAAAAATAGATTATCTGAAAATAAGTAACATTATTGGATAGAGAAGACAGACGCAGCATGGAGTTGGGAAAATAACCCTTGTACAATCACAAATTAGAGAGGAGCACTCAGTTGATCAAGTTAAGAGGAACCATGACACAAGTATGCATAGTCATTCTTAATTAATGAAAACAAACTGCAATTAAATTCCACCCCCTGCTGCCTGTTCTATTTTCCAGTCTCATAATTTAGACTAACAGTTTTTAAATTAATAATTAAATGTTTTCTATAAGACTCAAGTTTACCATCCTTCTGATCAGAGAGGTGGGTAATATGCAACTCACACTATACAGCTCAGAGTGGACTTATTCAACTTTATGAACAGATGTTTGGTAATAAGATACCTGACTGCAGTTTGAGCTTTTGACCCTGGGCTGAACAAATAAGTATTTTTCCTGATGTGGAATTACATGCTCCCTCCCCCTGAGATGTAGTTCAAATGCAGGGCATTTTAGGAGTGGCTGTTTGGTTGGCCTCCATTTGGTTCCTTATGGAGAAGTGTCCACAGCACAAAAGCCACCATCACAATTGGCACCCTTTTGGAAAGTCAAAGAATCTCTTTTCAATCCCTCACTAAAAGCAACACTTGCATTTGAACCACATCCAATAGTTTGGGGTTTTTTTGCACAGTTCATACAAACTTAACTTGTGATTAAACAGTTTTTCATTACAAATTAACTTTGGCCTTTTCTGAGTTTGGAGGTGGTTTTGGTTTTTACTGGGAAAGTTTGTTTTTTGTTTTCTTTTTGCAATGAAAGTGTGTGGCAAAATGAGCAGAGTAACAATTGGTTTTGTCCCAGACTACACAATCGTCCTAAATCCAAAACACCATTTTTTAAGCACAAAGAAACTTCAGAGAGACACTCTTAAAGACTATGCCTTTTTAATATTCCTGTTCGAGTCCCCTGCACTCCTCCCCAGGGCTGGTGTAACAGCAGAACTGTCAGATTTTTTCTACAGTATAGGGTTGCCAGATGATTTCAGAAAAGATACCAAACAACAACACCACATGCCAGGAAAAAGTTTGTTGAGAGAAAAAAAAACGTGGCCCCTTAAAAAACCGTGTGGTGAGGCTTTTTGGCCCTAACAGGCTGCCGACGGCCGCCCGCCATCTTGCCTGCCTGCGCTGGGCTGGACAGCTCCCTTGCGGAACCCAGTAAGCACTAGGGTTGCTAGGCTGTCTCCGTATTGAGCCGGACAGCCCGGGATTTTCACCTCCTGGCTGGGAAAAAAATCAGAAAGTACCGGACATTTTAGGTGTCCGGTGTTTTCTGAATTTTTTTAACCGGACAGGAGGCGAAAATACCGGGCTGTCCAGTTCGATACCAGACACCTGGCAGCCCTAACAGGGTAACTCTTGTACCCTACGTGATAAAGTACCTGCTTTGCATAAGAGATTCTGCATTCAAACCCCAAATGGAGTTGCACAAATATTGAATGTGTAATGAAATGAAACTCCTTCAATATTATATATTTGTTCAGTAGGATACAAGTGTTTCAGTTCTAGCCATTTAGTACCATCCAACACCAGACTGTAGTGGACTGTCATGTTTCAGCAACTCTACACAAAATATTAATTCAAATTTTCATGGCAATTTGCTATCATGTGGCACTTAATATGAACTTTGTACTCCTATTTATATTGGTGGGACACATTGTCCTCTCTGCTTCCACAAGGTAAGGAGATTGAAAACTGGTCAATCTTGGTGGGCATACATTGCACAGGACGAAACCCCACATTAGGGTATTGTGCATCTTATACTTACCACCTCTCTGAAAGCTATTTTTTTTCCAGCCAATGGGAGCTGACAGGACCATTCTTGCGGCACAAGCAGCACACAGAAGCCTCCCTTTCCCCCCGAGACTCACATGGCCCCACCAGTCATCTGCTTTGAGTGGTATGTGGCACCACAGCAAGCAGGGGCCTGCCCAAGGATCCTGCCTAGCTGCTGGCCGTGAGCCACCTAAGGTAAGCACCTCCCAGCCAGAGCCTGCACCTGGCACCCCTCCCCTCTGCTCTCCCTCCTACATCTCTGCCCCAAGTCACAACCCCCTCCTGCACTAGGTCACAACCCAAACCCTCTGCACCCCCTCCTGCACTCCTGCCTCTGGTGACAACACCCTCCCAGACTATGCACCCTCTCCTGCACAGCAATCCTTTGCCCCAGGTCACAACCTCCTACTTCATCCAAACTCCCTCCCAAACCCCACACCCCCTCCTGCAACCCAATCTTCTACCCCAAGAGCCTTCTGCACCCAACCTCCATCCCACACCCATTATCTCCTCCATTAACATCATAGAAGAGTGCAGTACTTGACCACTTACAAAATGTTTGGAGTGTCCCCCCATTAAAACTTTTTGCCCAGCCCTGGTCTAACCTGTTCTTAAAACCTCCAATGATGGAGCTTCCACAACTTCCGTAGGCAATGTTGTTCCAATGCCTAACACCCTGACAGAACTTTTTCCTAATGTCCAACTTAAATCTCCTTTGCTTCAATTTAAGCCCATTGCTTCTTGCCCTATCGAGAGAGTAACAATTTTTCACCTTCCTCCTTGTAACAACATATATATTTGAAAACTATTCTCATTTGCCCTCACAGTCTTCTATTATCCAGACTAAACAAACCCAATTTGTTCAATCTTTTCTCATACATCATGTTTTCTAATTGGTTGTTGTTGTAGCAAACCAGGTTTGCTTCTTTTGCAACAGTCTTACATTGCTGACTTGCATTTAACTTGTCATCCACTGTAAACCCCCAGATCCCTTTCCTTAGTACTTCTTCGTAGGCAGTTACACTATTTCCCAATTTTTATATATGCAACTGATTGTTCCTTCTTAAGTAGAGTATTTTGCATTTTTCCTTACTGAATTTCCTTCAGACCATTTCTCCAGTTTATCCAGAGCATCTGAATTTTAATCCTGTCCTCCAAAACACTTGCAGCCACTCTCAGATTGATATGCTCTGCAGACTTTATAAGTGCCATCTATGCCATCATTTATATGCTTTTCAAAATCAATTCTATCAAAATAGATCTGCATACCTGACCATTACACATTCCATTACCATGAGATGTTGTTCTGCTTTTACATTGTTGTGGTCCCTGTTAACATAATTTAATTTCATGGCAAATTTCATATTATGGCAAAAGGAACTCGGGAGGTAGAAAGTAGGAAAGATTATCTAAACTTCTCTTCAATTTTCCTTTTGTCTAGTGGGAAAGTCTGCAGACTCACTACAGTGGGCCTTATTCCTGCTTGCAGCTTCCCGGATGCAGAAATGAGACCTGTCGATCTTGGCAGGCTGGGAAATTCTCAATTTGAGATAGGGTCTATACTTACCAGGAGATCGGCGATTGATCTCCCAGGGCTGATTTAGCGGGTCTAGTAAAGACTCACTAAACTGACCACTGATCACGCTACTGTTGACTCCGGTACTCCACCAGAATAAGAAGAGTAAAGGAAGTCAATGGGAAAGTTTCTTCCATAGACCTCCCACACTGGAGAAACCACTATAACTTGAACTAAGGTAAAACAAAAGACAGGACTATGCAGCACTTTAAAGACTAGCAAGATGGTTTATTAGGTGATGAGCTTTCATGGGCCAGACCCACTTCCGCGGATCAATTTGTGGAAGAAAATTGGCACGACCATATATACCAAAGTGATACAATCAAAAAAAAAGTGAACACATATAAAAATGGCAAATCAGATTTTAGAACAGAGGGGGGGTGAGGGGGGAAGGTTAGTGTCTGTGAGGAAATGACATTAGGGGTGATAATTGGGGAATCTATCTTTGTAATAGGTGATAGCTTCCCCAATTATCACCCCTAATGTCATTACCTCACAGACACTAACCTTCCCCCCTTATCCCCCCTCTGTTCTAAAATCTGATTTGTCAATTTTATATGTGTTCACTTTTTTTGATTGTATCAATTTGGTATATATGGTCGTGCCAATTTCTTCCACAAATTGATCTGAGGAAGTGGGTCTGGCCTACGAAAGCTCATCACCTAATAAACCATCTTGTTAGTCTTTAAAGTGCTGCATAGTCCTGTCTTTTGTTCCAGCCAGACCAGACTAACACGGGTGCATCTCTATCACTATTGAACTAAGGCAGGTCAACTCCAGCGACTACACTATTCAGGAAGCTGGATTTGTGTACCTAAGTTCGACACTGCCCCCTAGTGTAGACCTGGCTAAGTTCTTGAGACATGGGGCATGTTTCTGCAAATCTGTCATGATGGACGTACTTCTCTTTCCAAGCTAACCTTTTAGAAACCCTGCAAACCTCAGCGAATGACTACAGTTCAAGTTAAAAATCAGACATGATTCTAAATCATGATTCTAAATCTGTGTCATTAAGAGTCTTGCACATAGAAATCATGGCTTCTAGACACAACACTATGCTTTTGCTTCTCCTTTTCGTTGTTGACCCAAAATGTGGATGATTTTGAGAATAAATCTTAGAATTTTGGGCAATTGATAGAGATGATTTAATGGCTGCCAGTACCTAGTACTTCCTGATTTACTGGAGTCAGAGGTGCCAAGATGATTGTCCACATTTAATCCACTACCTAACAATATCCGGGGTGCTTCTTCAACATGAAGTGACCCATCACATTTTAATGTAATGGTTTGCAGATAGCTCTATCTTCAGATTAAGATACAAAGAGTTACTACATTTACAGGCCATTTAGAACAGTGATTCTCAACCTGGGGTATATGTACCCTGGGGGTATGCAGAGGTCTTCCAGAGGGTACATCATCTTATTTAGATACTTGTCTAGTTTAACAATAGGCTACCAGGAAAGTCAGTACAAACTAACATTTCATACAGACAAAAAGGATTTCAGGAACAGTTTGCTGTGATACTTTTGTATTTTTATATCTGATTTTGTAAGTAGCTTTTAAATAAGGTGAAACTTGGGGCTACACAAGACAAATCAGACTCCGGAAAGGGGTACAGTACTCTGGAAAGGTTGAGAACCACTGATTTAGAATATCAAGTTTGGTCATGGACAAGGGGTTTTTTTAACTATACCAAAAAAAAATAAAATATATCTATGATTGTACTATGCTTAATACTGTAAATAAAAGTGCAGGGAGGTTGAAATGGAGAGAGCCTTCTACTCATATTTGCTGGTTTCCATTCTGAACACAGCACTGAGCCTTGCTGTATTATTTTGTTCTTTGTAGGTATGGTTACTCATTCCCTCCCCGCTTCAGTTAATCTAACACAAGTGTGTGATCTGCAAGACAGAGTGATAAATTACACTATGAGATTTTGGATTTTGGTTTCTAAGTCTCAGTATGACTCAATGAGTGGGCAGTGACAGATGCAGAATGCTTGTTACATTCACAGGAGCCAGGTCTGTACTTCACAAGGCATGACTGATTTAATTTCTGATTTCTCGTTGTTTTTTCCAAGGATGTTCAAAATAAACGAAACCATCAAGTGGAACTGGATATTGGGAGCTGGTGGAAATGAGACATGAAGACCTTCATCTCTGTGTTGCAGGCTCAAATCTAACCCCAATCTTGGTGCTTGAAAATCCCCTATATAGGGACTATTCAGTGCCCTCTGTACAGTTCCTGAAGGATAAGCATTCTCATCAGAAAATCCTTGCCACAACTGCCATTTAAAGGCACCTTTCTAGGCATACTAGGCAAATAGGCAGAAGATTAAATGGCCATAGAAAGTGAAGCTACTTATGTACTCCCAAACCTATTCCTGTACCGTGCACAGCATAGGTGGCTACTGCTTTACTTGCTCAGAGCCTCTAATAACAGAGAGCCCCTCCAGTCTTCTGACCTTGCACCTGAAAATAAGAACCACATTAGAACAGTAATGACAAGGTATTTTCCAGAAAATGGATGACCAAAATAGTTCGGTGAGTATTATATGTCCTCATGCTGGTAACCCTTTCAGCCTCAGCACATGCTAGAGGGAAAGAATCTCTTCCAAATCACCAAGATCTTGTTCTTCTTGAGACTGATCCTGACAGGTGCTGAGCACCAGCAACTTACACTGAATTCACTGTCTGGAATCAGGCCACATGTGACTTGCATCAAGAGAAAGCCATAAGAGACTTGTGGGATTTTTAATATCTCAGGGATATGGCATTCTTGATACCCTGACTTCCAGGCTTTATGGGAACACACTAGCTCTATCTTCTGAGTCACATGGTTAACCACCTGGTAAAGAATCCAGCAGCAACACTCCCATGGAAATAGTTGGGAAGGAAGCAGGCAGATTCTGAAACCTGGTTGGGCATATTCTGGAGCATGAGCTCAGAGGAGGAGCTGTGTGTAGCATGCTCTGTTCCGTACAGACTGCCATGTTATTGATATGGTTTAACTTACCAGCAAAATAAATGCCCAGAGGCCTTGAGGCAGCATGGAAATAAGAATATTGCTGCCCTTTTCCTGAAGCTCAACAGTTAATAACAGAATATCACTTGTGGCCCTCTGACAATACATGAGTAAGGACGCTGTGTATGTGGCAGCCTGTTTATTGGTTCCTTCACACTAGGAATCATACAGTGCTCTGACTTAAAGGAGTGTTTATTATAATGGCAGACAGACAATCCAGTTAAAGCATAAATTAAAGAGAGAGAGAAATGGAGAGCGAGCACAGGAGAGAAAGAACATGAACCTGAGCATATTTCTATCCCCCTCCCCACACAGCTGTGTGATACACACACTCTCCTGCACCCCAGATCAGACCCCTGCACTCGCTCTACCAGGGGTGGAACTTGGCCACCACTAACATGCTGCAACTTGTACAAGCTGTAGCCTGCTTACTTAGCAGCAGAGGCAAACACCAAAACATCACAACACTGCTGCATCATCCTCTACTTATCAGTTTCCAGCCTCAATGAAAAGTTCCTAGTTCTGATCTTAAGAGTCCTGTGCTAGGACTATACCAGATTGCTTATTCTTCCACAACAGAGCAAATCAGTCTCATTGTTAACTATTGGTGCCATGACCAACAGTGTGCTGGGCCTTTGTATTACTGAATAGACACAGTCTGAACTACCAGACACCGACTATGAAACATCTCCGCAAAAGAGACCAAACTAAGCTCAACCCCAATTCTGTTCAATACAACTCCCCTTTCTGGTAAGACCCCTCCGACAAAACATCTCCCTGAAGCAAGGCTTGGGGTGAGGAAGAGAAGAGTAATGGAAAAAAATGGAGAATGTTAAAAAAGGGAGGAGCAGTAACAAGAATGGTGAGGGATTTAAAAGGAAAATCAACACCACATATCTATAGGCAGAGAGAGATTGTGGGGCTCTTGCCCTTCTAGGCATGCTCAGTGCTTAGGGTTGCCAGATGGTTTCAACAAAAATACCCGACACACTTGACATTACATCACAATCTACATGACATCTTCTTTAGAAAATACTGAACATTTATATTTTCTCAATTTGTTTCCTGAACAGAAAGCTCAAATACTGGACTGTCCGGTTCAAAACCAGACACCTGGCAACCCGATCAGTGCTATCAGTAATTGCTGATTGGTACCTCGATATTTTCACGATGGGGCCTTAGAAACTCCTTGGCACATGTAAACTACATTCCTCTTTCGAAAGAGGAATGTAAATGAAGCAATTCGAAAGTGCAAATGAAGCGTGGATTTAAATATCCCACACTTTATTTGCATATTTGCGTCTGAGCGCTTTTTCGAAAAAGGGTTTTTTGAAAGTGAAAGCGCAGTCTAGACGGGGTTCTTTTGAAAAAAAAAACCCTTTTTCGAAAGAACCCGTACTCCTGAAAAAGTGAAGAGTATTGATTCTTTCGAAAAAGGGTTTTTTTTTTCAAAAGAACCCAGTCTAGACTGCGCTTTCACTTTCAAAAAACCCTTTCTCAAAAAAGTGTTCGGACGCAAATATGCAAATTAAGCGTGGGATATTTAAATCCACACTTAATTTGCACTTTCAATTTGCATCATTTACATTCCTCTTTCAAAAGAGGAATGTAGTCTAGACATAGCCCTTATGTCGATTAGGTAAGAGCATAAAGCAACTGTAAAGAAAAACAAATATTTTCAACAAAGTGGAGCTTCAGGAAATAGTTAAACAGCGAAACTACAGGCAGCAAGAAATCATTAAACCTGACAAAATATAATGGTGTCCAACCATAGTAGAAACACTCAGGACACTATAGTAATGGGTGGCCAATATAAAGAAGATAGATTGGACAGAGAGAGTCACAGCAGGAGTACTTCAAAAGTATCTCAGTACTTTAGCTTCCATTTAAAGAAAATATGCTGCACTTTATACTTTGATTTCTTCTTTCGCTATGGACCAAATCCTCTAGTGAAAGAAAACACCTCCCACTGGATGTCAACAAGAGCTTTAACTGAGAAATCCTGCAGGAATTTACCATGTCTTGTTGATCTTTAAAAGGTGAAATTTGCTTCAGGCAGAACATCTCTCCCATAAACCCTTGACTGTTATGTACGGTTTTTCTAGCCAGGAGTGTTTAAGGAAGACAGCTCATTGCCTGCTTTTTACATTCTTTTTAGTTAATAGCTATGAATAAGTCTAATGATTAGGAGAGAGTTTTCCTGCTGTAAAAGATATTAAAGTCTCTAGGTAGGAGATTAGATCATTCTGATCAACTGTCCCTTGATCTTATAGGAAAGACGATGCTTGGAAGTGACTAAAATTTAAAAAAGGAATAAGGAAAAAAAACTAGATTTTGCAATAACAGCCCTCAAGACAGGGAAGCTAAAGGCACACATGCTGTGGGAAGAAGATCAAGGATCACTAATGGAGCCACATGGGAAGGTCCCTTTGCAGAATGATCACCCACTACCATGCCTCTGGGCTGCACAGTTTTATCCTCTTTTTCCCCACAGAACCTAAACTTTCCGGGGCATAGAATTTGTTACCTGTTTGGAATAGCTTTGTGTACACTTACATCACCAGACACATAATCATATTATAAACTGTTCTCTTGCCATGTCTCTTGTACAGTCATCTTGTTCTTCTGGTATCTGGGTCAAAGAGACATGGAGCACGATAAGGTCCATTCTAGATCCCATCAAGGATGTCTTCTCTCACAAACTCTCACTGCCCTACCACCCCAGCCCCCACTTTGTATGTAACGGTGCAGTTTGTTGTAGCTGAAAAAGCAAACAAACAATCTCAAATCAGTAAAGAGAAGCTCTCAGCAGAGCAACTGCAGGGCATAGTAAAGTTACAGTATTTGGGCTATACCTGCCTGAACATCATCTGACAAGACATCAAACCCTTCAAGCTGCATCTGTGTGAGAAAAAAAACCATAGGCTACAAATCCTAACCTTCCAGGATTAGATCCAACAGAAGATAAGAACTGATGTGACAGGATCTGGTATTTTTATTACTTTTTCCAATTGATGGATCTATGCAATAAAAACAAACATTAGCACCCTTCATCCTTCAGAAGCCCAAACTAGGGACAAAAATCCCATTTAGTTAGTTAATCAGTTAAGCATTATGTTTAACCAGTTGAACTGGGGCAGGCCAGAAGGTTACTCCAGCCCAGGCGGGCTGGAGCTGTCCCCCTGCCCGCCACAGATGGACTAGAGCGGCTTCCATGCCACAGGTGGGGGCTGCTCCGGCTGGGCTAGAGCACCCCTTCCCGCAGCAGGACCCACAGGTTAGCCATTAACACCCCTAACCCAAACCATTGTATAAACTTTATATGCAGCACACAACAGTTTTGAGATTAAAACAGTGGAGTGGCACTGGTTCAATTCCCAGTTCTGCTACAGACTTCCTGTCTGACCTTGGGCAGGTAACTTAAGCTGTTGTCTCTTTACCCTCTGTCTGTAAAATAGGGATAATATTATTTCCTTTCTCTCATCCTTTGTCTTCATTTAGAATGTAAGCTCTTCACAAAATGGACTATACTTTTGTACAACAGCCAGCACAATGGGGCCCTGATATCTGCTGGAATCTCTTGGAGCTGATATAATACAATATAATAAATAACAACAATAATGGGATCAGCACATAACTTTGCCCTCCATGGAAATGCAGCAGCCACTCTGTACCAGTAACACTACTTATCACAGATCTTATTATAAAGACTTGAGGAATAAAGCATCTGGCTGAAACAATAGGAGATTTTAAAAATTAAGAGGCTTACTTGTTATCCTGGTTGGAATTTGTTCAAGACACCCAGTTCACCCTGTACTCTTCTGTCAGATCCTTTAACACTAGTGGTCATGGTCTCAGATTCAGGAAAAACATTGAAAGAGTAGTATCACTAACAACACCGTGCCTCCTAATGCCATTCCACAGCAATTGCTTAGAGCTGTGATTCCTATTGTGCACTAGGATCTTTTCTTGTCTTCAGGAGGTCTTGAACACAGGGACAGCCCTAGAGCCAACTGAAACAGGTGACTAAAATATTAATCCATTCCTAAAAACTTGTACCTATAAGGACAATCAGCCAAAGGAGCAAAATGACAACTGGGGTTATTAATCACCATTAGAGATATTAATCATCATCCTTGAACCCATCCAACATGCATGGTTTGGAAAGTAAATCAATCAAACCCATTAAAACAAAAATGAAGGTAATAAAATGACCCAAAAGTTGTTCTCTCCAACAACACACACCATAATATATTACAAGAGAAGTTTGCCCCTGCAAGTTGCAGCAGACCTTCAAGTAGGGATGTAAACGACTAGTCGACTATCCGATACACCAGGGCTACTCAACATACGGCCCGCAGCCCATTTGTTTGCAGTCCGTGGTGCAGTTTGGGTTTACATGGAGCTCAACACGTGGCCTGCGGGTGGGAGCCAAAACAAAAAAGTAGTCAATATAATTGTCTTCTGTTGCTATGTGTTTTAGTAGTTAAATTCCTGGACTGACTTTGCTCATTAAAAGCAATGGGTGGAAATTGGGTCATATGGGTGGAAATCGGGTAAATATTGCATTTTATAAATATCAGCAGAATTGACTTAAATGGGGCCTGCATGTCATATAGTCCTGCCTTAAACTTTGTATTCATGCCCGTCAATGTGAAAGAAGCTATTTGCATATATATTTGCATATATATGCAACCACACTTAAGTTGCGGTCCTTGGCATGTTCTCTATCATTGTGGCCCCCGGGGCTTCCAAAGTTGAGTAGCCCTGCAATAAGCAAATGCTTATCGGATAGTTGACACACTAGTCGACCAGTCTCTTCCCCCGCCCTTGCTGCCTCTATAAGACCGCGAGCCAGACCCTGAGCTCCACGCGGCACTGCCGCTTTGAAACGCAGTGTGCAGCCCAGGGTCCCCAGCTGGCCCGGGGTTCCCTGCAGCGTTTCAAAGCGGCAGTGCCGTGTGGAGCTGAGACACATCAGGGCACAACCCACATTTCCTCCAAGCCCCTCAACTCATCAGGTTTCTGAATTTACCCTGATCTTATCCACAGCACTCCCATTTTAACATAACTATAATAGATAAATCCAGGTGCAAACCTCAACTAAATCCTAACCTGAATATCTATCTCTATGTTGGTATTCATTAAGGCCATATTATCACAACACCTGGTTATTGTACGTTGACTGTGAATTACATCAAGTCTTGTCCAGTTCACATGCTTCAATCTGCATTTGGTTTGACTGTCACCATCAGGCTTTGGTTCTGTTGCTGGAAATTTCTCCTGCTTTGACAATATGGAATAGCTTTGGTGAAGAGTGTTTGGCAGCATGCTCTGAACATGGCAACAGTTGGACACATATCAAGCCTGTTTTTGCCATGGACCTTGACTTTGAATGAGAGCTCTTAATGTAGTGCGCTATGCAATCCCAGCTACCGTAGTGGATTCCAGAGGGAGAAACTGTGGTCTAACCTATTAATTCTTTAGACCGGAGCCAGCGGCTATAGGTCTCCATATGACAGTGAGGCAGCAGTGGTGTTGGTCACCCATGCGTACTGTGACCCACCTGCCAGTGGAGAGGCATTGCTCCCTGCCACTAAAAAAACTCAGAAAAACTCATTCAACAATAAAACCAAGACAAAAATAAAAATAAGACTCATCCCCTTCTGGGTTTCCTGCCAACTCGCTGATCAAGTTAAGCCCTGGAGGTTTTTTGCCTTCCTCTGTAGCATGGGGCACAGATCACAGCTGGAGGATTCTCTGCATCTTGGGGTCTTCAAAATATTTGAAGGCTTCAATATCTGAGATATAGGTGAGAGGATTATTCTAGCAGGGGGTGGGTGAGATTCTGTGGCCTGCATTGTGCAGGGGGTCAGACTAGATGATCATAATGGTCCCTTCTGACCGTAAAGTCTATGAGTCTAACACCTTGAAAAGAAGGAATTGGTCACATGTCACTACCAGGGTCCATTTCATCCACTTTCCGGTCATTTTCTCTTCCCACAGACGCTCCCTGGTCCTCAACAGCCATATTTCAGGCACTGAAGACTTTTTTCATCTCCCCTAGGTGCTCTTAAGTCTGTCCCGTCTCCATTTTGCAACCATTCTTGGCTTTTCACCCCATCTGGGGCTGCAGCTATCTGAAAATGAAAACAATTCTCCAAAGGCAGCTTATCTTATACTCTCATGACCTGCCATGTACCTGAAAACATGGCCTGTAGCAGGAGCCATAACACAGTAATCCATCGGCAACACATAGAGATGTTGCCAAAATATCTTGTTTCCTTGACTCAAATAATGTGAAGTACTGTACACATGCTCTCTAGTAACACTAAAGTATTAGACCTCTTTCAATTGTTACATTTTAGGCTCATCCTGGGAGAAGCCAGGCGTGAGCCTTAGAAGGCAATCAATGTCCAAGAGACCAATTCTTGGGTGTTCAACATTAAGTCTGGTGACAAAAGAAAAACAGAAGGGAAACATATGCAGCAGAAATCAGAGTGGTCTACAGTGTGAATCATTACTAAGCCAAATGTTAGCAAAATCTCAAATTTGAAAAAAATGAATATTAAGAAAATAAAATTTAAAATGAAGGAACTCTCAAAAAAAATCTGGATTTTTGTTTTTTGTTAACTAGCAACAGCCACTACCTGGGTAGCAGTTGTAGTTTCCCCTGCACAGGCAGTTTGAGAAGACAGACACTGCCTTACACAGAGACCAGATGGTTTTAAGAAGAAATTAGATATACACCCCCCCCCCGCAAAGCTAATCTTTTTTGAAATCGCTGAGAAAAGTTATGCAAGGAAAAAAAACCCACAAAATTGTTCGCAGAATGTTAAAATATATTGTTAAGCCTTGAAATATCTACTGAAATGAAATGTTCTAAAAAGAGAATGCTGCCAGTCATGCATGCAAAAGACACAACACATGCCAAAAACAAAATACGCAAGGACCATGCATTTTTCATACAGACTTAAGGATATCTGTTCCCAGCAGAGTCTTGCAGTGCATTCGTATTTCCTTCTAAAAGAACACAATCCTCATTCCCTTTATAACAAGTCTCTCACAAAACACAGATGATTCACACAAATTCTGACTTACAGCTCTGAAAAATCCTGCAGCGTGGCTTGAAATGTCCATAAAAGAACTGCATTAAAAACCTCTCCTAAAAGGCAACTGAATGAAAACAGTTCAGGCTCTGCTACTGATTCTGATGCTGCAACAGATGGGGACCAGTGCTGGGTGTGTTCTTGATTCTCATCGCAGCATAACAAGAGGATGGCAGAAACACTAGGTAACCCAGGAGAATACAGGCAACAATGTTATCTACTACTGCAGGGTGCATGCCAAAAAAGATTCAGACATATTAGAAGATTCAATTACAAAAATGCAGCAACCTGTCATATTAACTCTAAAAGGGTTACAGGTAAGCAAATTACACAAATGGGTAAGAGAGTACTGAATAGCCTAGATGTCCAAATGTCATGGGCCCACTTAAGATTGGGGAGGTCAGGAAATTTTTAATTTGCAATTAAAAATGACACACTGCACATCAGGATCCTGTTTCTGGTAACCGGAAGTTTCAAATAATTTAGATTGCACAACATTCTCACGTTTCAGGGGAGGCAGCGTACTCCTGTAGATGAAGTACAAGATTGGTAGTTACAGGATATAACTTCTATTGCCAGTTCTGTCAGTTGTCCACTATATGATGGTAGGAAAAAAAATGATATAACTGCTCTGTGCCTCAGTTTCCCCAACAGCAATACGAGGAAAGTGATATGTATGCAAATTTGCAAGTTACTTTGAAATCCCTGAAGAGTTCTACATAAATGAAAATAAATAGATATGTCAGGTTGAAAATGCAGATAATGTAAATTAAAACAAAATAAAATTATGTTGGGAAAATAATGAAAACTCTCAAAGTGGGAGCTAGAAAAACACAGGAGGAGTTTGGTAGCACTTTCTTTCTGAATAAGAATGCCATTGAAAAAAATTTCTTTAGGATAGTTTCAAACAGTGGTGGACAACCTGCGGCCCATTGGGGTTCTACATGTGGACCATAAGGTATTTTGTTTATTGTTGCCCACACACAGAGTTGCAAGATTCTGCTCTTTTTCATCCACGTAGAGGCCCGTACGCAGGAATTTCTGGAGGGTGGGGGTGCTTTTTTTGTAAATGTGGACCGCATAGGTGCAAGCGCACCCCTGCCTCCACAGTCCTCCAAGTAAGTGCGCTCCGGCCGGCTGGGGGATGGCAGGAGCTGCACACTGCCCGAGACTCCTTCCTGGGGGAAATCAGCCCCAGCCTTCCTCTGGCCAGCTGGACCATGGGGGAAGGAGGCTCAGGCAGCACAGTGCTCCTGCCTTTCCCTGACCGGCCAGAGCACGCTTACTTGGGGGACCACTGGAAATCTGCCTGTATTTGAAGCCACATTCAGAAGCTGTTCTCCAGCTTTCTCCCTGTTGTGCTCTGGAGAACCATGTCTACCCCCATGCTGGTAGGGATGGTAAGGGGACCATCCCTTTGGGTGGTAGCTGATTCTCTTGCAGCTTCCCTAGAGGGGGGCAAAAGGGTACAAGCAGGTTTGGAAATGCCTCTGAAGCTACTACACTTTTCACAAAGCCACGGCTCTGTATCTGATCCCTCAGGCCTTGCCCTCAGAGGAAACCTGCACAACAGCTTCAAAAAAAATGAGCCTGGGAATTTAAATTCATACCTTTGCTAGATGCTACAAAATGTGAACGGAACAGACACACTGGATTTATGATTCATTACAACAATCTATGACCCACCCCTTAACTAGCCCATGACTGGTCCTTTGAAAAATGTTAACTATTTATGCTAAACCATCTTATATTTGACAGCGACACTGACTCTGAGTATATTTCCCAAGCCTGAAGAAGAGCTCTGTGCAGCTTGAAAACTTGTCTCTCTCACCAGCTCAGATTGGTCCAACGCAATTTATACAAGATAGTACCTCAGCCAACTTGTTTCTGTGAGGTAACTGCAAGTCATACTTCTTCTTACCAAGGGCAATTCACGTAGCTGAAGCTGTGTATCTTAATTCAACCTTGTCCCGTAGCGTAGACATACCCTGAGTTCTCACAACCCATCATTGTCTGTGGTCTGGCAGGGACGTTACAGTGCCTTGCCAACCCATGGCAAACACACTGACAGGGCAGTATTAATGAGAACAGCAATTTTCATAGCAACACTTCATAATAGGGATGTAAAATATCGGTTAAGTGCATAGTCGAGTAAACTCATGAATTCTTATCGATTAATCGACTATTCTATAGTCCCTGGGAGCGGGGCTGACAGCCAGTGCGCTATGGCCTCACTACCAAAAAGACCCCTGCCGCTCCACGCTGCTGCCACTGTATCAGAGACAGCAACGCAGGGTGCCAGGTGGGAGCTGCTCCGCGAGATAAGCCAGTTTAAAAACCAGCTACCCTTGTGGACTGGCTGCCTGTCACCCTGAGCTGCTGCCTCTAATAAAGAGGGAGCAGTGCGGGATGGCAGCAGGCCTAGTCTAGGGGGTGGTCTGAGTTCCTGAACCTGGCACAAGCAGGAACTGAGCTGGGCTGCCTGCCCGCCTGGCTCCTAGTATGCTTTATATGCAGAACCGCAGCGGGGATAGGTCCCGAACCCATTGCAAACCAGGACTGAGCCAGGTTGCTGGCCAGCCTGCTAAAAAATGTACTGGAAAGGGGGGGTGAAATGGGTGTAGTCTATAGCATTAACTTATAAGCTTTTACTTATCGGTTAATTAATCGATTACACTTTTACATCCTGACTTCATAATAGCACCCAGAATTCAGAAGTTGTGCAGACTGATCCCCCAAGTCACACACACATCTCAAATTGCAAAGCCTGTCACCTTTACATCACCAAAAGTGGGCTGGTCACTGATGTGAGTGAAATAAATTGATTAGTATCAGCCCAGTCAATGGCAAAACCTCCAACAAAACTGGCAGCTATGCTGCCAGTCTCAATGAGGCCAAAGACCAAAGGTGAAATCCTGGCCCCCTTGAAGTCAATGGCAAAACTACTGGGCAGGTCTATGGGACCAAGATTTCACTACAAATGAGAATGGAGAAAGAACTTCCTTTCCAACATCAATGTGGGCCCTCCACGTTAGGTTTGAGGCCCCATAGCAGGTCTTCACTGGAGAAAGTTGTACCTTTTCTGACCATGATGTTCCTGTTCTGTAAACTTCAATCTCCAAGACTTCAATCTGGTCCTAAACTCAGCAGAAGGACCTCAGAAAAACTGAGGAACCATCTCCTGTATCTCATACTCCAGAAGAGACTACCTCAATCAAGAAATCATAAACATTCTCCCAATAGTTCAAGAAAAGAAAATTAGGAAACTTATCTGGAGATCACACAGGAAACCCAAAACAACTATAAAAAAACCTGATGAGAGCCATCCAACACAAAAGCAATAAGTGGAATAGTGGAACCAACCACTACAACCATCGCCACCAACTAGGGACTTAACACATAGTTGAAACAAAAGACAGAACTATGTAGCACTTTAAAGACTAACAAGATGGTTTATAGGTGATGAGCTTTCGTGGGCCAGACCCACTTCCTCAGGAGGACCCCTGAGGAAGTGGGTCTGGCCCACGAAAGCTCATCACCTATAAACCATCTTGTTAGTCTTTAAAGTGCTACATAGTTCTGTCTTTTGTTTCAGCTACACCAGACTAACACGGCTGCATCTCTATCACTATTCAACACATAGTTGAGTACATGATTAACCAATAAGCCCAGACTTATTGGTTAATCTTAACAATTACACACATTTCCCGCCCCCCCTTGCTGCATCTGTATTAGAGGCAGGAGGGGGAGTGGGAGCCGGTGCCATGAGAAGTTGGCTTTTAAATCAGCTCCCCATGAGCATCGGACCTATGGAACTCTCTTCCCCCCACCCAAGTGCTGGATGGGGAGGGGAGAGGCAGGAGCCATTACACGTGGGAAGCCAGCTTTCAAGTTAGCTCCCAGTGCGTATCAGCTCACATGAACCACTTTGTGCCTCCTCCTCCCCCCCTTTCCCTCCACACTGCTGCCTCTCTATCAGAGGTAGCATGGGGGGGCACAGGGAGACAGGCGGGAGCTGATACATGTGGGGAACCAACTTTTAAGCCGGCTCTCCTCATGTACCAGCTCGGCAGAGCCGCTACCCTCTGCCCCTTGTGCTGCTGCCTCTATCCATGGGATGCTGGCACAGTCTCTGTCCGCTGGGAGCTTGGACCAAGCTCACCACAGATAGAGGCTGCTCCATGGGATGCCAGAGCAGTTTCTGTCCCTGGGGAGCTCGGGCCCCCTGCAGAAAGTGGCTGCTGCCACACCAGGCCTCTGTATCAGAGGCAGCAGTGAAGGGCGACAAGGGATTCCCCCAGAGTGGGGCTGGGAGTACACTGGATGTCGGCCCCATCCCCGAGGACTATTGAATAGTTGTGTAACTGATAACATTTTGTGCAATTAATCTCTATCTAACATCCCTACCACTATCAGAACATTACCCCTGGGAGAAATCAAGACACTATGACCCACCATACAGACACAGCACATAGTTAACCTATCAGAGTTACCCTTTACCAGAATGAAGTATCTGTGTTCTCCAAGGGACGGAATTTTCTTCCCCAACTAAGAACTTAATACTATACTAACATCCGGAAAATGAGAAGAATTCTGCCTCAAGGAATTCTTTCACAGCAAAGACAACACCATCCACAACTAAGTCATAAAAAAAAAAATCATCTCACTGTACACCCTGCAGCCAATGAAATCACACACTGAATTGTTACATCAGTTGCTTCAGAAAGAACATTTACTGTGAAATCCTCAACAAACATGACGTACACCACAATCTCTGCACCACCAGGAGGATAGCTAGATAGGCCCTTAAAATCAAACTACCACATGGTGCTCACATCAGCAGATACAGTCCTTAATCATGATGACCTCATCAACAAAGCCAACAGGAAAATCTGATTTTCCCTACTAGAAAGAACTCAACGATGACTCCACAGCACAATTCACACAGAAGTTCAAACATATCATTTAACCCTTCCCCAAACAACTCCAAGAAAAAAGACCTCTACAGCCTCATTCTCCACAAACTCACCCCAGGCGCCTTCTACCTGCTTGCCAAGGTATGCTAACAAAGGATCCCAGACAGACCCTTTCAAATTACACTCCATATTCTTTTATGGAAGTGTGCTTATTATATGAATATGCCATAATTCAGATATGCTTTATGCAAGACAAATCACATAAGGTGTTATTGGAAAGGTTATGATTTACTGAATATGATTAATGTATTTGCATGCATGTATCATTTTTATATCTCAAGTTAGGAATATTAACCATGTAACTGCATTTCAGCTATGCTATTTTGGGTGACACAAACTGCTATCACTTCAGGTACAACAATGGAAAAGCTACTGATGGCCCATCATTGAAGACAATGGACCATGAAAAAGCTTTGCCTTCCGGCAAAAACTCCATGCTGCCACTGACTCAAATACTGCCATACTACAGAGTCAGGTGACCTGGTCATTTGACACTAACCTGCATCTCGGACTGCTGAAACTTTACACTGGGAAGCAGGGAAATCAAACATGCAGGATTTCCATTAAGCATGAATCCTTTAAGGTGGGAGAGGAAAACAACCAAGGTCTTCAGTTTGTTTCTCCTCTGCCTCTCCACCCAAAGAGATATTTGAAAACATCTGGAAGCAAAAGGACTGGAACCGAAGGGCATTCCTGGTGTTCTAATCCAAGTTTTAAAAATAATAAGGGATTTATATTCTAAAACTCTTATCTATTCAGACTGATTAGCTAATTTTTTAATTACGTAGGGAAGTAATAAAACAAAAAAAAACACTAAAAACTTCTATTATGAATTAGTGAAATAATTATTTCTAGCCCAAGAAATCAAGAAATTTGAGGATGCAGATTCATAACCAGTATAATGACCCAATTCTGCAAAGACTTACCTGAATAGTCCCACTGAGGTTAATGAGCAGAGGTACACCAATGTTTGTGGGATTGGATGCTAAATTCCTCACACCGATGTTTTAAGATTAGGCTCCAAATCAATCCAGTAAGAGTCATTCACCTTTTTCCAAAGCATGCTCTATTTCCTTTTGGTCTAGGACGGTACAAATTCTAATCTTACAAGTGTAAGATTAGAAGTGGAGTTATTTTTAACGCTTTCCCAAAGGAGAAATGAAATGACTTATTGATTTATGTTCTTATTTATGGTCTGCAGTTTTCAAAATTAAAGATCTAGTTGTTGAACAAACATGTGAATGTATAGCAGAAATCAGAGCCTTATTCTGCTACCCTTATTTATGCTATAGATTTTTTTTAAAATACAAAATGGTTCCTTTTTCAAAACCTTGTGGGGATGAAACAACCTTAGCATGTTTAACTGTTAAAGATTTTCCTCCAGAATTTCTCAACCAGGTCTATTGAGCAATTAATCAGGGAGTTTGGGAATCCCTGGCCTAAATGCAGAGGAGCAAACAAGCATAGGACAGGGAGTACCAATACGGCTACACAAAAGGAAAACAACATAGCACAAATCACTAGGCAACACCTGGAACAATGAAGAGAAAAACCATCGCAGGCCTATGAGACAATTTGATACCAAGGACCAGTGGTGGTTCATTACTCTGTGTCAGCAACTCATGTCAAGCCTCACATACTCACTATACCTAACACACCCTTCTCGTGAGACATACCAAAAGGAGGCATGTCGTATGTCACTGGAAAACTAGCAACTCACTGATGATTAATATTCTAGTATGACGTGTGTACAAAGAGTTATGAATATGTGTTAGAATTACATTCTTAAAACCTGTTAGCCAAGCAATGTGTGAGCCCAGTCTGCCCTAGATGAGAATGTACATTTGTTTGGCTGACCAGCCTCGTCAGCAGGCAGACAATGAAGGTACATTTACATGAAAGGTCAACAAAGGAACCAGCATGAAAGTCTGCACCAGGCCACATGGGTGCATTCCCAGAAAGACAGGGAAGTACATTTCAGTGGTTTACTGGACTATAAAGACAGAGGGTCTGAACCTTAAATGATGAGTAACAGAATCTCATCAATAATGAAGCCAGAAGGGACAATCATGATCTTCTAGTCTGACCCCATGTACATTGCAGGCACAGAACCTCACCTGCCCAATCCTGTAACAGCTGCTTAACCCCTGACTGAGGGACTGAAGTCCTCAAAGCTTGATCTGAAGACTTTAAGTTACAGAGAATCCATCGTTTACTCCAGTTCAAATCAGCTAGTGCCCCATGCCATGTGCTGCAGAAGTAGGGAGGAGAGAAATATGGAGTCTCTACCAATCTGACATGCCGGAAAATTTCACACAAATGTTTTTCCCAATTGTGACAAGTTGTCTGGCCCTGCATTGGCCCTTTAAGGGCAAAAACCCAACCCTGAGTGAGGGCTGAGAGTGAAGCCCCAGCAGAGGCAGTTATTGCTAATTAGGGCCCAACTAGGGGCTAAATAAAGAAGAGCTCCTGGAGGGACAGGGGAGGACTTACTCTTGCTCTGGCTGGAGAGCAGGAGGGACCTGGCTGCCAGGGAAGCAAGATGCTTCCTAGTGGTAGAGCAGAGCTGGGGAAGCTCTGGCCAGGCAAACTCCCAGGCTGCAGGGCCTGAAGCAAAGCCTGAGCCTACCAGGGCTGCAGAGAGGCAGCCATGGTAGGCAAAGGCAGCAGAGTCCACACCCCCTTGCCAGTGATGGGTGGCCATTACAGACTGCAGTTTGCCCCTGAGGCAGGGGCTAGATGAAGACTGGCAGTGGGTCACACAGGCAAGGAGGGTATAGGGGAACTGGGTGTTCCCTGGGAAGGGAAGACCCTGGCGTGCAGAGACTGATAAACACACATACTCACCCTGGAAGGGGGCCAAGAGTCACGGGAGTGGGCACTGCTGGAGGACAGTGTCCTGAAGAGAATGCCATGGTCTGGAAGCGACGTGGGTCTGGAAGGGAGCAACTGAAGTGCGGACACGGGGAGACACCAGCCAAAGGGAGGCGTCCAGCGAGCCACTAAGAGCTAATTCCCAGGACTACCAGCAAGAGGCACTGGGGCGAGGAGTCGGCCCCGTCACACCAATACTGCTCCATCTCCAAAGTCAAATTTATTTACACAAAATAGGGAAAAAAAATCCTCAGTCCTGGAGCTTCTCTTCTCCTACTAGGTCTGATCTAACTACAGCAGGAGGTTGAATTAAGATATGCAACTCCAGCTACATTAATTACATAGCTAGAGTTAATGTATCTTAAATCGTGTTTCTGCACTGTCCCACAGAAGGGGAGGTCAATTGACGCAAATGCTCCTGTTGGCTTCCCTTGTTCCTCACAAAAAGAGTATGAGATGCCAGCTGGAGCTACCCTCAGCATTCGATGTATAGGTCTATACTAGACCTGCTAAATCGAACGTCAGAAGATTGACCTCTGGAGCGTCAATCCACTGGTAACTATAGACATGGCCCTAATCTGCTTTCTGCAGTTCTTCCCTGCATTGGTAGGGCTGAGAACGGCTGGAATGTTTTCTTACTCCTATGGAATCTGCTCTCTTTCTATCCAAAACTGCTCAAAATATGAAAAAAGTCTCCTCAAGTCCATGTATTTATTCTCTTATCAGGGCTTCTCCCTGGCCTCTCCTGCCTGAAAACTCAATCTTAGGACTCTCTCTGGCAGCCTGTAATCTCCTTGAACATTCCCCCGCAGCAGCTGCCTGTTGTTCTTTATAGGGCAGGGGTGGCCAACCCATTTAACAAAGAGAGCCAAAACAGCGACAGAAAAAATGCAAAGAATTGTCAAGCAAAAAAACCAAACCAAAACAAAAAAAAAGCCCCCCAAAACAGAAATGTCGAGCAAAACCAACATTTTTTTTAAAAAAGGAGGCTGCCCCTTTAAGATGGATGCCATCTTGGGTGCCATTTTTAAAACCCCACAGCTCCGACCTGGTAAGCACAGGGAAGCCGGGGGTCCGGGGGGAGCCGGCGGGCACCGTTTGGGAGGGGTGCAGGAGCACCTTCCCAAGCCGCACTTTTTGGGGGCAAGAGCTGCATGCGGATCGCGAGCCACGGATTGGCCACGGCTGTTATAGGGGAACCATGTTCCATGTTCACATGGGCCTCCTTATTAATCCATGTGGGCTGCACCCACACCTCTGCCCCTTAAAGGCAAGTCACCCTGTTACACTGGGGCCGGAAGAAAGGACAATCACACAAGTATTACGGCACTTAATTGAAAAACTTGCTTTCCCAGCAGGAAGCAGAATTCCCATTTGGGATTGTCAGGCAGGACCAGGGAGGTGTGCTGCTGGCATGCTGTCTGGCTTCCAGGCCAGTGAATGCAAAGAGAAATCATGCTGACTTGGTACTACACAACACTGTAATTAAATGGATTTGGTACCGCATGACACATGTTGATTAAAAATCTAGAATAAAAAATAAAAAAGGATTAAGAACTAGCTAAGAAAAGGGTCTCAAATTGGAATTATAAATGTGGATTCACCGTTGAATGGCAAAGGAGCTGCAATGCCAGCTGCTTTGTGCATCGAAGTGGGTCAGTTTCCCCACATGGGTGCAAGAGGGGGATGCAGGGGTTACAGCACTGGAAGGAGGTGCAGGGAGTAGAAGTGAAGGGGCAAAAGTGCAGGGGATAGGGGCAGAGGATGGAGGTGCAGGGGGCAGGAGTGAAGGGGACACAGTGTAGTGGGATAGGGACGTAATAATATAGTTGATTAACCAATAAGCAAAAGTTTATCGGTTAATGATACAGACAACATTAATTTCCCCCCTCCCCTCCCCTCCCCTCCCCCACCAGTAATTTTTTTAGTAGACTGGCCAGCTGCCCAACTCAGTCCTAGCTTGCGCCACGTCCAGGACCGTGGCTCTGCATTTAAACTGTATTAGGAGCCGGGCAGGCAGGCAGCCCAACTCAGCCAATTCTGGGAGCTCAGACCTGCCCCTAGACAGGGGTTTCTGCCACCCTACATGCTGCTGTATCAGAGGCAACAATGTGGGGCAACAGACAGACGTTCCATGAGGGAATCTGGTTTTTAAACTGGCTCCCCTCATGGACCAGCTCCCACCTGACACCCCACGCTGCTGCCTTTGACACAGAGGCAGCAGTGTGGAGTGGCAGGGGGTTCCTTCGGATTGGGGCCAGAGCGTACTGGCTGTCGACCCCACCCCCCAGGGACTCTAGAATAGTTGAATAACTGATAAGAATTCATGAGGTTAATTGACTATTCAATTAACCGATAATAGTTAGGGACACAGGAGGTGCAGGGGTTGGAGGAAGGGAGGGTGGGAAACATAGGGAGCCCATAGTGACCAAAGTAATGGGGGGCACCATGACCACAGGGTCATCGGCACCAACTCGCAAGTTTGCTCAAGGCGCCATTTTCCCTGAGGCTGGCCCTGACTCCCAGTACAGTGCTGTATCTAAAAGGAGAACATAATCCTTGGATGCATAAACAGGGATATCTCACAAAGCAGAAGTAGGGGGGTTATTTTGCTGCTGGAATACTGTGTCCAGTTGTGGTGGTCACCAGTCAAGGCAGAGGCAGCAGCATGGGGCGGGAGAAGTGGCTTCCCAGAGCCGGCATGCAAAGAGAGCCAGCTTAAAAGCCAGTTCCCTGTGTGTATCAGCTCCTACCTGTCCCCCAGCCCGCACGTTGCTGCCTCTGATTCAGCTGCCTCTGCTTTCATCTGCCCCCCCACACACACTCCATGTTGTTGCCACCTTTCTATGAGAGGCAGCAGTGCTGGGGTTGGGGGGCATAGGCGGCTCTGTGGATCTGGTGCTTGTGGGGAGCCGGCCTTTAAGCCAGCTCCTCACTGCACCGACTCCCACTCCCTCCCCTTGCTGCTAGGGTTGCCAGGTATCTGGTTTTCGCCCAGACTGTCTGTTATTCGGGTCCCCCGTCTGGTAAAAAAAACAGAAAATACCGGACATGTGAAATGTCTGGTATTTCCTGTTTCCCTCGGACAGAATCCCTCTTTTTTTTTCTCAACAGAATTTTTTCCCAGTGGGGGTTTTTTTGTTTTTTTTGGAGGGGGGAGAGGGAGTGTTCGGTATTTTTTGTTAAACCATATGGCAACCCTACTTGCTGCCTCAAACAGAGGCAGCAAGGGGGGGAGGGGTGCGTGTAGTCAATAAGATTAACCGATAAGCCTAGTCTTATAAGTTAATTGTGTACTAGACTACACGTTACCATGCCTATTAAAAAACCCCACAGTTTAGGTTTTACTTCCTCCTTCTATTCTTTAAATAATCAATTAAAACAACAACAAATAACACCTACCCACCCACGCATGGTCAGAAGGAAAAGTGCTCTCAGTGCCAGAGACAACAGGCAATGGCATTTGAAGCAGTTCTGCTACGTTCTAGAAAAAGGGTTTTCCTAAAGGCGAAAGGAAAGCAAGCAGGCTGTTTCAGCAAGAGGCTATTAATCCATATCCCTGCCCCCATGGCTGCTATAGAAGATAGAGATGCTTATATTGCCTTGTATAATTTTTGTCTCAAAGCCTGAGATGCCTCCAACTTGTGCAATAACCACACAAACACATCCACACATAATTCTTTTAAGCACAACATTTCTGAAGGAAGAAGGGTCAAGAGGCATCAAGAGGCAAACTGTTCTAAACTTCACGATCTAGTATGGATACTGGAGTCATCTCACTTAGGGCTTGATCCTAATCCAAGGGACTAATCACGAGTCAGGTATAATGGCTGGTACCATCAGGATCAGGCCTAACAACATGCATACGCTGTACTCCATGGTTCATCTACAAAGTGCATGTTGAGAGATGAAGGATGGTGCTGCGGTTAAGACTGTCACAAAAACAGTTCTATACCTGGCTCCACCACAGACTTTGTGTGTGATCTTTGGCATGTCATTTGGGGCCGGATTCTACAGAAAAACAGCTGACTTCAATACCCATTAATCTACATGATCAGGTTTTGTTTAAAAGGGATATTCAACTTTATTAAAAGGAGGAAAAACACAATTTTATCTGAACAATTTTTAATCTTTTACAAGTTACCTATAAGCATAACTGAAAAGAGGGAAAATATGTTTTTATTTACTTTATGCACTTGTATAATCAGCTTTGTGTATAATCAGCTTCCCCTGTTACTTGTGTGGATCTTTTTACCTTTTCTTTGCAGCTCTGAAGCAATCTAAAGAAAATAAAAAGTAATTGTAAAGCCACAAAAATTGACAGGGAAAACAAGGGGACAGATGTAGTCCATGAAGTTAGAAGTTATTTTAAATAATTTGTTTCTTCTACTAGACTACAAGTTGATGGTTTGCCTTTATCTTAACATTCTCGAAATTTATTTTTCTAACTTAATTTGTCATTGTAACAAACTTGGCCAACTCCTTAGATGGCAAATGACAAATGCACCTTTTTATACTATGAAACATTTTAACACGGCATTTATCTGCTATTATTAAGATTCTTAGTTTATAATGTACTACTCACTAGCTACTTATTATAATCTCTGGAAAAGAAATGAGTAGTCCTGTGGCACCTTAGAGACTAACAAAAATATGTATAGTATCATGAGCTTTCATGGGCAAAACCCACTTCTTCAGGTGAGCTGGAAGCTGGAGTGGAAATAACAGGAACCCAGAATTTACTGAATACTTGTCAATTGTTGTACCAGTGCTAATGAGGCTAACTGAGTGGGCTGCAAGTGTCCCATACTTAGCTTTTCATGTAAATGAGGTGTTAAATGTAGGTAAGACTGGCTTTATAATGCGACATCCAGTTAATGTCTTTGTTCAAGCCCAGGGAAACAGTGTCAAATGGAAAAGCCGTGGAAGAAAATTCTGTCATTCAGTAGGCTAATTTATAGGAATTTTCCTGGATTTTATTTCATTACTTCACATGTTACTGTAGCTACTAAAATCCCAGTAAGAACATTCTGGTTGACCTCACTGGACTGCAGTTACCCAATATTCATTTGGAACTGCACATCACATTTTAATTTAGTAAACATTAACAGGTGCTGCTGCAATGTAACTGTTCAGAGCAGCTGTAGCCCCAGAGAAAAAGTAGGGTGGAGGAGGATGGGTTTATCATTCTGAGTTAATATCTATCATCACTTCTAAATGGGCATGTAATTACGCTACAAAAATAAATGGGACTGCAATGAGAATACTGTTATCTATACCATGAAAATAATGACATCTAATTTCAAGACCACAATTAAGAAATCTAATACAATATTCTCCTAACAACCACCAGTATCCCATTTCCCAGCCTCAAAATATCTTAGTTATGGGTCTATTTTAATAGCAGTACTACAATACCTACTGAATAGCATCTTTCGCTGTATCTTAATTCCCACTGAAAATAAAAACAGTGTGAAGTATTTTGTTTTAGCTCTAGGTGGCAGGCTAGCACCCAAATAAGAAAAAAATCCCATAAAACAAATGAACAGCAGCTTTTGGAGGCTGTATACAGAAATCCTGGAGCAATCCACAGCAATTTATATTATAAACTTAAGAATGTCATAATACTATGTTTCTTTTTCCAACTTCTACTATTCTTGGTAAACTTTACAAACTGACTGGAATCCAGCAGTTAGAGCAGAAGACTAGGAGTCCAAATCCAGGTGTTCTAATCCCAAACTCTGCTAATAACTTACTGTGTGTGCTCAGGCAAAACCATTTAAACACTATGTGTCGATTTCCCAGTTCCCACAATCTATTTCTAAGAGGTTTATCAACAAGAATAACTTTTCAATATGAAATTATGCAATCACCTCCAGGGTATATGCAGCACAGCAGCATAACATATTATAGCAACAACAGTTCAGGACAGAAAATGAAGGCATGAACATTATTGGTTTCTACTTATGCTAAAAAAGGAACCAACAAGAAGCGTTTCATTCATCACTCAGACCACTTTTAGTATGCTGGATACTGTTCTATCTTTCATCCTTTCTTTTGACTGTAAGCTCTCTGAGGCTACGTCTAGACTGCAGGCTTCTTTCAGAAGAATCTTTTCTGGAAGAGATCATCCAGAAAAACTTCTTTCAAAAGAGAGCGTCCACACAGCAAAAGCACATCAAAAAAGCGATCTGCTTTTTCGAAAGTTAGCATCCACACTGATTGGATGCTATCTCACATTTAAGTTGTGATTACTATGGACAGAGTGGCCACCAGGGCACCTGTGTTTTTACCTGGAGGCCTCTTCTTTAAAAAAAAAACCCTCTTCCCCGTCCACACACACCTTTTTCTGAAAGAGCTCTTTTGGAAAAAGGTTTCTTCCTTGAAGAAAGAGGTTTACCGCTGTCAGAAAAAAACCTACATTCTTTCGACTTTCTGTCAAAAGAAGGCAATTGCAGTGAGGACATAAGTGTAGTTTTTCCGGAAAAAAGGCTGTTTTTCCAGAAAAACTCTGCAGTGTAGACATACCCTAAAGGGACTGTATCTTTCTACAGGATTATTTACTAAGTAAAAAGCACATTTTGAGTGTTACTGAAAGATAAATAATGCAGTATGCAACTAAAATTAGATGAAGAATTTCAGGTAGGCAGAATACAAGTTGGAATTTAGCCAAGACACCAAGGGCAAGCCTTAATAATAGTACCACATGACCTTTAATAAGCACTAGTCATCAAGGGCTGTACAAATCGCTCCACAGTCTCCTGACCCTTGATAGAGCTTTCACCCTCTGGATATTTACAGAAATCTCTCTCAGTGATGACTTATCCCTGGAACTCATGAAAATATTTCTCACGAAATAACTTTATGCCTTTGGAATGCACCAAGTGTCAGGTATTTGGGGAGGTGGGGTAATCCAAAAGACTATCTCACCTCGAAGGTTCAAGTTAACCCTAGAACTTACTATATCCCCATTTCAAATGACACAAGCTGAACTCTGTACTATGCTATCAACATATCTGGTATACTTTTCAGGAAGAGAGAAATACTGCTGTGCCTACTTAATCAATGTACAGCACATTCCTTAGTCATATACCACCAATATAGGTTTCCACTGTGCTTGTTTTCTTAAGTGCTAATGTGATGGATAGGAGGAGTGCTGCCATTTTCTGAACACCTCAGCATTCTGTGACTAAAGGGTTAAACTCAGGTAGGTAGGCGGTGTTGGCAGAGAGCCAGGAGAACCAATGGGAGAAGGTGTTGAGATTTGAATTGGAAGTTATACTAGGGATGTTAGGTTAGATTAATCAACTAATCAAATAGTCGATGGAATCTCCTGGCTGTTGGAATGGAATCCGCCTGGCTGTTGCTACATTTCATAGACAGAAGTGCCACACAGCATTCCGCCTTAGAAATGTACAAGAGCCCCAGCAGGGGCTCTTGTGCATTTCAAACAATGAAACACTGCATGGATCCTGGGGCCTGAGGGGGATTCTCTAAGTCCCCTGCTAGCCGCAGGCTCCATGCAGCGCTTCTGCTTTGAAATGTACAAGAGCCCCAATGGGGACTCTTGTACATTTCAAATGTGGAACGCCACCGCTGCACCCCTGCCCCCTCCCACAAAGCTGGAGCTGGGGAGAACCAGCATTTAAGCCGGCTCTCCCCAGCACGCTCCTCCTCTTCTCCCCTCCCCCCACCATTGCCTCTTTCTGATAGAGGCAGCAAGGGCGGGTTGGGGGGGAAGAGACTAATTGATTAGTCGCTTACATCCCTAAGATATACCTGCCTGCTCCTTTTCTTTGTGAGAGTTTTAAGCCAGGATTTGAGGGAACAAGATAAATTGAACCAGGTAGAACTACCATGCCTACAAAGAATACTGGGCTTGGAAACGGACTGGACCTTGAAGCATGGATCGTGAGTAAATAGGAAAATGTCTATGTAGTCGCAATCAGGTTATTTTCTTTGTTTTGTTGTTTGGTTAAACTTCTCTGTGCTAAGTCCATGTGCATCCTCCCCCCAGTATGTTGTAACTTTAAGCTGTATCCCAGGGATAAAATTTCTCTGTTTTTAAATTGTTCTTTTCTCAGTCACTTTAAAACACCTAGCAACTAAGTATGCTTTATCAAGTATATCTTTTTGTTTTATTAATAAAATCACCTTCTTAAGGTGATGATTTGATTCTTGTGTTCCTGGAAGGTAATAGGAGATCTGTGTATGCATGCCTAAGTCTGAGAGGTTATCTATCAGAGACTGAAGTTTGTATTCTCTTTTTTCCCCAAGTTCTCTTATGGTAAAAGAGCTTGGCGGTACCCCCCTGGAAGAGGTTCCAAGTGCTTCTTCCTGGGTTCAAAAAGGAAAAGGTTGGGTTTTTTTACTTGGTGGCAGCAGCTACCTCCCCAGGCCAGAGAATCTGTGACCTTGGGGAGCTTTTAAGCAGAAGCCTACAGAGGCAAAGTATTTTTAAGGTCTCTTGCAGGCCCCCCCCCCTTCTGCACTCAGAGTGCCAGAGTGGGGAATGACTCTCACAGCTACACATGGAGAAATGGTCAACCAAACTAATTTGGAAGGACAACTGCAAGATGAGATTTCTCACTAAAATCAGGCTGAATGAACTTTGGCCTATCTTGATTTTTCTGCCTATTATTTAGATGCACCACCTAAAGCACGAAGAGGCAATACAATGAACTGCAAATCCCTCTTCAGATTGTGAAGACCTGGGAGGGTTTCAGAACCACAGCTAAACACTTGGAGAAAGAAAAGGAGATAAGAACTGAACTGCTTTACAGTACCTTAAATTTCAACTATTTAAACTTTCTTACTTTCTTTTTCTGATAATTTAGTCAGATGTGTGTGTAACACTATGCCCCATATTGTTATGGAAATGTTTTTGAATATGCATATTCATAACTTGGATATGATTTATGAAAAACAGAATAACCTACCATTCAAGAACCTGTAATCCTCTGAATGTGTACATGCTATTTGTGTGTATGTAATATTCTTGTATGTAAAGTTAGAAATATTAAGTGAAAAGCTGTTTTATTAATATAGGTCTTCTAGTGAAAGCCATTAGTGATACTTAAGGAAAATAATGACTCAGTGCTCAAGACAATTATCTGTAAATGGTTTTGTTTTTACTGTAAGCCCAAACTGTGGTTGGTCCTACAAAGACATGTGACCATGCCACCTGGTGATGGGATCCATCTTGAATTTGGTATTTTTCCATAGGGATGGGGAGAATTAAAGGATTCCCACCCTGGAGAAATTTTATCTAAGGGATAGGAACCAATCAATAGTCATCTTCAGCTGGCTTTTGGAAACTGCCTCCCCCCACTCTAAGAAGCTGTTAGACCCAGGCCAGAGAAAAGATCATCTCCAACTTGAAGGATTTTACCTGAAATAAGGACTAGGATGAGAAATGAGATCTGTAACAATCTCTCAATACATTAGACTGAGCTGGCTTGTTTTGTTTATTTTAGATTAGTAACTTGCTTTGATCTGTCTTTTCACTTGCTATCACTTAAATGCTACTTTTTATACTTAATAAAAACACTAATTTATTATCAAATCCAGGGTAAATAATTGTTACGTGGAGGAGGGCAGGAAGCAACAGATGTGCACATCTCTCTTTCATTGATAAAGAAAGTGAACCGTATGAGCTTTCTCTGAGTAACACTTTTATACAGAGTATAATGGATTCATTCTGGGGTTTGGTCCCTTTTTCAGGGCTGTGCTCCTGGATGCTGTCAAGTCCCTGTAGCTGAGTCCTCCCAGAGTTGTTAGCCATGTTTGTGTTATCCACTTGGCGGTTGTTACTCCTATTCTGTGCCTTGTTGGGGGAGAACAGAACTTCTGGTCCCAGCAGGACAGGGTGCTGAGGTGCTCCAGAGGAAGGATAGGTGGGTTCAATGCATCTGTACACTGGGGGGGTTTCCTTATTTCCTTCTCATTAAACTCTCATGGCCTACAAATTTTCATGCATCAACCCCCAAAAATCTGTTTGCCACCAACCTAGCCACATGAATAGCCTTGCTGGAGTATCTTACATGGAGTTATCACAGCATCTCCCTTGCCAGGGGGTTGATGGGAGAAACTCTCCCATGGACTCCCCCCTTATGCTTCTCAATCAGGTAGAATACTGAAGTCAACAAGAGTGTGATCAGTGGTAGATTTAGCGGGTCTTTACTAGGGATGTTAAAAATCATGTAATCGGAGAACTGTGCAACCACTGAAAATCTCAGTGGTTACACATGCTGCATGCTCTGCAATATAAAGCTTAGCTTTATACTGAAGAGCCTGCAGTGAAACGTCCCCGAGAGTGAGGCCACCAACCCTTTCCTGCCCAGCTCCCAGGGAGGAGGCTTCACTGCCCTGCTGCATTGAAGCCGCCTCCCCAGGAGGCTGAATGCAACTAACACCATTAACCAATAAGCATTTGCTTATCATTTATACAGTTAATCATTTACATCCTAACATCCCTAGTCTTCACTAGACCCACTATATAAACACCCAGAGGATCGATCCCCACTGCGCCAATCTCACGATAAGTGTAGACAAGGCCTGAGTACAGGTTGCACAACTCCTGAAATGGTTACAGAGCCTGGGATCTGACATAGCCTCAGAAATAACCCAATGCAATTGGCCCAACTACTCTCACAATCAGATGACAGGCCAACTAGCTCACAGACAAGAGAGAGAGTTCCATGTAGCTCCCTGCAGCGGTGACAAAGGAATTCAGGTCATTGGGAAAGGTGAAACTCCCTTAGACAAATATAGCCAATAATGATATCCTAGAGAATGCTGCTGAACTGCTGAATGGACATGGCTTCATTATATAGGATAGTTCAATACTAGGAGCACTAGGTCCCATAAGTGAAAATGCAGAGACTTTCAAAGAGCGTTTGTCATTATTCCATTCTGTCCCCCCAAAATGCTCTTGGTATCCAATGCATTTCAGCAGAATTAGAAGACATGGTTTTTTTTCTCTACACCTCCTTAATCTGTAGCTTCCAACACTAGCAGGTACACACCATGTTGTTACCAGGTGTGAAACGTACTGCAGAAGAACAGCTATGAGGTTTTCTTTCCTGTTTGTCAACAAAGCACTTTTGTTTTGGGAAAACTATTCTAGCTCTTTTTCTTCAGATAACTCAATAGGTTCTGCGCACCTTGCAATCTATTCAAAGGGACAATGAAAACCCCTTTAGTTTTCTTAGTTCTCTATTGTTCAGAAAATCCTCTTGACAGTTTATAAAACATTTATTTCCCTCTGAAGTTCATATTTAGACAAATACCCCCATGGAAAATAAAAGCAGACAGTGGAAAAGCAGAGACTTTTATAATTAAAAAAAAATCAGTATGAAGTCATTTGAAAGGGAATGAAAAAGTCAATGGAGAGAGATTATTATCAGCAAAAAGATGAAGAACAAAAACAATCTAATGTTAGGAAACAAGGAATAAATACTGCAGGATTAATTTACATCACCTGAGAGAATATTAAGTAATTCAAGGCTTACCTCTGCTATAAGTCTTATTATTGTGGGTATTGTGTTATCACATGTCTTGGTCTTACCTGTGTGTGGGACACCAAATTGAGTTGGTTTCGACACGATACAGAGCCATCAAGCAGCACTGGGTTTTATAAACAGTGGATATGAACATGACCTTACCCTTGTTATGTTGCTGTGTGGACTGATGCAAATATACTATGTAAAGTTTTCACAGCACTCCACTTTTTCTAGGGTCAATTTATCAGTTAATTTTGGCAATGGCACCCAAATCTGCCTCTCTACCCCAAACTTCTCCTCCTCTATTCACTCTCATATTTCTAGCCTCCTGACATCTCGTCCTGGTCAATGAAAAGGCAGCATAAAAAAACCCCTCAATTTCTTTACCCCTTTTCCAAAGTCTCTCCCTGTCTCTCTCTCTCTCTCTCTCTCTCTCTCTCTCGTCAACAAAAACTGCCTTTTATTGACAAAACAGTGACAGCATGCACACTACAATGCAACTTTTGGGGGAGGGGGATGGACACCCAGTTTTAGTGACAAAAAATTTCCACTTCTGTAAGAGACTTCTGTCTTTTCCTCTCCCTTTATTGTCAACAAAGAGCCAATGTGGACTCTGCTGTATGTTTTGTTGAGAGAACTGATTTCAGCCAGTATCCCACAATGCCTACCCTGATGGCTGTGCTCAGTGTTTTGTGATCTCTGCTGCCCTGCAAGCATGTGCCCTCTACCCTTTCAAAGTTCCAGGAAGTATCTGACAGCTGAGTGAACTACTTCGTTTGGGGAACAAACAAAAGAACAAATCACTGGAATGTTCCCATTCTGCTCTGTTAGAAACACAGCAACAGGCAGGCTGAAGGGAAGGCTGGAGAGACTGCTATGCTGTTTTGACATCCCTCAGCATGGAGAGCTCACAGATGATGCTCACAGCAGCTGAGAATGCTGTGGGAGCACTCAGAGAGAATCCCAAGAAGCACAGGGATCAGCTCTGCCCTCCCACAACACTGCACTGTGGGATGCTTACCCACATTGCTTTGCTCTATCTGTCAACCAGGGAGCAAGCAATGTGGCCACAGTACGTCGACAATGGGAGGCGGAAAAAACAGTTTGACCAGTTTTCACTTTTTCCAACTTTTGCATGTTGACAGTGCTTTTGTTGTCAAGCCTTCCAGATGTAGACATAGCCTCAATTAGCCTTCAGTTCCACCCTCACAACCTCAATATCATTCTCTCTAGGTTCTTATATAGGACTCATTGCCATGGTCACTGAGTGCCTTCTAAAATTACAGAGTACTTTCATGCAAGGATATATTTCCTTGAGCTATCACTGGTCAGCAGGAGCTACACACTTTGGTGTTTGAGTGGATGTTGGTTTTTGTTTTCTCTGCGTTTTTGGACTAGGGATGTAAAGGACTAGTCGACTATTGGATAAGCAAAGGCTTATTGGATAGTCAACAGGATAGTCGACTAGTTGCTTCCCTCCCCCCCTTACTGCCTCTATCAGAAAGAGGCAGCAAGGGGAGGAAAAGCAGGGGTGCTTCAAAGAGGCAGCACCACTTGAAGCCTGGGCCAGACCCCAGGCTCCACGCAGCGCTGCCACTTTGAAATGCCACGTGCAGCAGCTGGGAACTCCCCCGCTGACCCTGGTCTCCGTGCAGCGTTGCCGCTTTGAAACACCGCAGGGAGCCCGGTATCAGGCTCCCCACAGCGTTTCAAAGAGGCAGCACTGTGTGGTGCTCGGGATCAGTCCCCAGCTGACCTAGGGCTCCACGCAGCGCTTTCACCTTTGAAGTGTAGCAATAGCCCTAGGACTGTTGCTACACTTCAAAGGCAGAGCCGCCCTATCGATTAATTGAATAGTTGATGCAAAAATGCATTGACTATTCAATTAGTCAATAAGTCGATACTTAACATCCTTATTTTGGACTTACAGGGTGGCCCCAACTTGGAAAAAAAGGAGAATTTAGCAGTTTGTTCTTGAGGTGCTGAGGTACATAATTATTTTGATAGCTTCAGGAATAAAAGCTCCAGTCATGGGGAAACTGTCCTCTGTCCCCTCCCCAACACCACACACACAGTTTTACCCTGGAGACACATCAGAGGAGCTCTGGCTCACCCAGAGTGAGGCAATCAGTCACCCCAAACATCTTAGGCCAGTTCCATTGAGTTTTTTGAAAAGAAGAACCAAGACATTGAATCCGACCGAATATTTAACAGGGAGCCAGCTAAAAGAGCAGAGTAGTGGGGGTGACATGCTCCCTGCAACCCCTGGTATTACCCAGATGGGAAGTTGTATTCTGTATCAGTAATCGGACCGCACTAAGAGAAGAACAGGAGAGACCAACATGAGCAGCCCAGGGGAATGATGACCAAGATCAAAAAGTTTGGGGAACGTGAACAAGGAACTCCATGTTTACATACGAGTCTACTCCAAGCCTGGGACTGTCATTTTTATTAGGCTCATTGGGTTCCCGGGGCTTGCCTGTACAACACAATGTGAATGAATAAATAAATACTATCAACAGAACATGTGGACCAGCACTATACAAGGAATAAATTGCCTTGGACGGGACTTGTCACTTTCTTGAGAGCTGAATACAGTTAGCCTGCTGATAGAGTTTACCAGCATTAAAAACTTGCAGTTGACCAGCCTTTTTCTCACCCAGAGAGCTACATGTTAGGACTCCACAGGATATACAGGTTGTACCTCACTGAGCTGGCATCCTTGGCACCTGACCAGTCCTGAACCCGGGAATCTGCTGGACCAGAGGAGGTCAAGGCTGGCCCCTATGCTGCTGCTGGCTGGAAGTCTCCACCCTATTAGCAGCAGAGGGGCCGGCATCGACTCATCAGCTCCCCAGGGACTCTGCCCCCAGCCGTGGGGCTCTGCAGCCAGCCTACCTTTTCCCTTGAATATCCTCCCGTCCCCACTTCTCCCCCTCCCACCCTAAATTTGTGCTCCACAAAGAAAAGCTATTTGCAGCACTGCAGATGCTCTGGAGGGTGGGGAAGGAGTTGCTGAGCACGGGATCCAGCTTTTCCCCGTGAGCACTCCAAACCAGGAGCACTCACAGGTAGGCCAGACCACAGATGTTACTGGACAAGGGATGTCTGGACAATAGAGGTCCAACCTGCACTATGAACACTTCTGGTTAAAGGAGAGTTCTACCTAGAAGGTCAGGGAGAGCAGGATCTGGCACTCAGCTGTTACTGCATTCCTCCTCCCCACTTGAAGTTTTTCCTTGTGTGCACTAACAGTAAACTAATCCAACTTGTTGAATTGGTTCTTTACAAATATATTCCCCCCCACCACCCGCCTCTTAGCAACTTACAATAAAGCAACAGACCAAATGTGCTCAGAAAGGAGCAAATCCAATAATTTGCTTGCATATATGTACAACAATAACTGTATATAAAAAAGGCTCAGAGAGGGTAGCCATGTTAGTCTGTAACTTTAAAAACAATGAGCAGTCCTGTGGCACCCTAGAAACTAAAAAATAATATCATGAGCTTTCATGGGTAAATCTCACTATCATCAGTTTTACCCACAAACGCTCATGATATAATATATTTGTTAGTCTCTAAGGTGCCACAGCACTGCTCGTTGTATATAAAAAAAGTAAAACATATGACTGAGTAAAAAACAGGGCACAGTTCCTTGCCTCTCAGATGCCATTTAATCCAAATTTGCTTAAGAGAAAGAATGTGCTGGTAAATGTCCAACATTCATAAGACAAAAAGAAAACAGAACCTACCATCTATGTTTGCCAGGTCAATCCAAGCTGAGAGCTATGCTTTGTGCTCCTGAGAGAGTCTTTATGGGTCCATTACTGGTATCATCATGGGCCAGAGTGAAAGAGTGAATGATTTGGACAGGCACTAACTAATAAGAACAGACATTTTATAAGATCTACAGAAGGAAGGAAGAGCCAATGCAAATACTCACCTAGCTTTATTTTTCTAAGCAGAACCTCTGTAAATAGAGAAAATGGTAAACTGAGGCAGGAGGACAGGTAATCGGGAGATCACTGACTATATTTTATTTATGTGGGGGATGGATTGAATTCCTCCCAATTAGCCAGTATAGCACAAATGAACTGGAAAATAAAACCCACGTTCAAAGGCATCAGTAGCTCAATTAATGGAATTCGTAGCTCCAAATGTAAAAATGAAAGAGGAGGATAATGGAGCGTGTACCATTAGGGTTTTGAAAACATACATTCATTTTATCTTCGCAGACTTCCCAGCTTTGTCAATTAAGAAGCCATGCTGGCAGTTTGCCAAGAACCAGAGGCGCACACCTCCTCATGGCCTTCCTAAATGTACAATGTACAGTATTATCATATTCTAATGCTGCTTGCAGCCAAAGCAGAAGATTACTGGGAGAGGGGGCAGTCTCCACATCCAAGTGGATCCCTTCCCTTTGAATCTATACTGAACCGGTACCTCAGCATGGGATGATGTCCAGATGGCAGAACCAAGCAGGGAGTTTGTGCCCCCACAATGGAAATATTACAAGTGTTGATCCTTGTTTTCAGCCTGGTGCATCTTCCCTGTAAACTCCATGCGTGTATGACAGGTATCATCAGCCACTCTGCTCATGATGAGCAGGGCTCTGTGGCTGCAGGGCAAGAGGGGACTAGAGGGGATTGGGCAATTGCCACTGCACCCAATCCCATGAGAGGGAGCAGGGAGGAACTAGAGCAACTGGGCTGGGACCAGAAGCAGCTAGAGGATCCCCCATTCCAAGCAATCTTTCACTAGCTCTGCTTTTGAGCAGTTGTCTTTTGGATGAGATACAAAATGGGGTCATGAACTCTTGGGACCATTAAAGATAAAAATACAGATCTTATATTTCATATTCTTATCTATGATCTTATCATAGATGGCCAAATCTAACCCAAGGAATTACCTTCTACCTTCCCTAAATCCTTCCATAGCTTCATATGGATATGCTATTCCTCTTCACTGTCCGTCCTATTTGTATCAACTCAAACATTGCTAAATTCAAGTCTCGAGAGTTCAGAATTCCAACTTTAGGTGAAATAATACCTCTTGTAACTCCAAAAGGCACCAAAAAACCCAATTCTGTAAAATGCTTGTAAAGGACTTGGAGAAGATATAAGGGAAAGAAAAAAAAATGTTGCTTATCTGAAAATCTCCTTTCTTCTTTGTGCTAAGGTCCACAGGTCCATGACAATGGGTATCTCAGTCTGTAGTTTGAGGGCACAATCAAGCTGTCCAAGAATACCCCACCTCTTCCATTTTCCTCCACTTGAGACTACTTCCACAGCCAGGAAAATTCCATTCTGCTTTCCTAAATTACAGATTGTGCTAACTACATTGTGAAGAAAAAGCCTAACTCTTCTACCGCAGTTCAGGGGGTCCACTTCTCCAACCTATCTAAACCTTAATTTTTGGATGTCAATTCCCTTCTCTATGCTGGATAACTTTCTTGGCTCCAGCCTGTACCAGATCTGTGGACCTAATTCTTACATGGAGACTCACGGAATGGGCTATAAGAGAAACTCCATTCTATCCACAGAGCTGGCAGAGCTCCCCAACACGACACTCAATAAGGAGTGACACGGAAGACACAGCAGACCTTTTCCTCTGGCTTTCTCAGCCCAGTTCTGTCCCAGAAGTCTGCAGCAGCAGCACCAGTCATTGCAAATGCCTCTGAGAGGGAAGCAGAGCTAAGAGGACAATCTCCCCAAAAGACAAATTCAGCTCTAGGGCAATCAGAAAACATTTTTAACCAAACTGTTAGTCAGAAATTTTAAATTAAAAAAAAAAGGAATTTTCCTCAAAAAAGCTCTGCAGTTGGTAGACCCGAGTTGCTACCCACTGGGGATATAGGAAAAAAAATGTTGGGAACCTTCAGGAAGCAAGGCGTTACCCTGCTGCCAGTGACTGACAGGTCTCCTTCTGTCCACAGGCTGAAGTGCCCACTGTAATGTAGCTGTAGGCCTCAGCACAAGAAGCATGTGCTACAGAAGTGCAAAGAATTAGACGTAACAGCAAAGGTCAGAGCAGATTCCAGGCACATTTTAGGACTCTGAAGGCTACATCCTACTCACAAGCTGTTCTTTCAGTTCCTTTGCGCTAAAAAGAGTCTTACTATATAGTTTGTATTTGTTAACCACTGCAGAGTTCTCTGGTTAAACCAATAGCACCACTGAGGTAATAACTTTCATGGAATCAAGCTTGAAATCTATGTTCAAATGAGCAGTGGATTGGGTTAATGTGATGGTGTTCACAATAGCAATACTTAGAACAGAGAGTTTTTCATGTTATTGAGATTTACAAACATTATTTAATCAATCTTCACAAAAGCCCTGTCAGGTAGATAAGTACCAATTATTATGCCCATTTTACAAATGGGAAAATTGAGACAGGATAAGCATGGCCATTAAGTTACCTAGTGTCAGAGCTGAGATTAAAGCTAAGAAGTTTCCAGTTTCTAATCCTGTGCTCAAATCACTTTTCCATGCCTCTCTCTCTCAGTTGTACCTAATGAATATGTCTCACAGAATCAGCCCTAAAAACAGCATTGATTCCTTTCTGCAAGTGCCTCCTGGTTTCAGTGTTGTCAGCTAACATTTTTAAAGATGACAAGGTAATACCTGCTAATAAAAAGGCACATCAGTAAGATAAATTACAGGGCCAGTCCGCCTTGCAAAGCTGGCAAAAAAGTCCTATTAATGTTAACAAGAACTATAGGACCTATGTACAAAGGAAGGAGATTAGAGCCCTAAATCCAATCTCTGTCATTTTTATTGCAACCTTTGTTTCACTTCAGTAACTTTTTTACTGCCTCCACTGTCACCCAAAGACAAATATTCATCTGTTCCTTACAAGTTCTTCTTCATTGTATTTATTTGTGAATTATAAAAAGGAAAAGAAAAGTATCCATTTAAGTAATATCCTTTGGATACAGAACATTATTGCCAAAGCTACCACTATCAGCAGTATGACAGCATTTTTAAAAATCGAAGAAACATGTGCTAGATAACTGTGACCATAAAGTCTCAGAGGGGCAGCCGTGTTAATTTGTATCTGCAAAAACAAAGAGGAGTCCTGTGGCATCTTAAAGACTAACAGACAAAGAATATGTGACCATAAAGAATATATCAAATTACAGACACAAAGAATAATAAAAAGAATGATTATAGAAAGCTCATAATTTGGGGCTGTTCATTGTTCAACATTCCACAAGTGAACTAATGATTATGGAAAATGTTCATCTTCCTCTGAAACACTAGCTATTAGACAATTGCAGAGGCAGGATATCTGGCCAATCCAATGAAAATATACTTATTAGCATGAAAAGCTAAATAAGCATTAAAAATTAACAGACAGCTCCAACCCTTGAGTCTCTCTCAGAGGTAGATATCTTAAACCCATGATAGTGCTACATGATGCCACTTTTAGCGCAGAAGTATTGTTTGTATGTGAGAGATAAACCATTCCGACTTCTCCTTCATCTTCTGTTTGTCAGAGATCTTATTTCTTTCCTCCCTTCCACTTCCCTCCAGAGTCTCTGGGTTTCTTTCAGAATCATGAGGGTTACTTTTCTCACTGTTTCCTGTTTTACATCTCCACCCTGGAATCCCTAAGTCACAGTGAACTGTGCAGAGATAGACTAGACTCCCCGTTTAAGGGCATGTCTACACTAAGGAATTATTTCGAAATAACTCCCCTTATTTCGAAATAACAAGATGAGCATCCACACTACCTAGCCTGTTATTTCGAAATAATGGGCTTGTTATTTTGAAACAATAACTCCTATTTGTGAAGAGGAATAAGCTTATTTCAAAATAGTTATTTTGGGAGATATTTCGAAATAACTTATTTTGAAATAACCTGGTAGTATAGACATAGCATAAAAGACTCTCACTTTCTTTTTCCAACTAGCTAGATGAATTGCTGATTGGTCTCCTCCCCACATAGTACTTTTAGTTTTAATCAACACTAACTAGTAAGAACTTCTAAGACTCTGTTCCTCTTTCATATTTCTCTACCACCAAATTGAAATAATCAACTTATTCTTTGAAATGCAGATGAAAATCAAGTATCTAAAAACAAAATATGACAGATACAAATCAACACACATCATAAATAATCACAGACCTGCCAGTATCAAACCAGAAAAGAACATCTCATCTTGTTCAAACTGTACATGTCAAAACATTCCCTTGCCAAGACAGAAAAAATGTCTTTTCAGAACACAGGTCAGGTCCCCAGATAAAACTCCAAGAGCCCAGTAAATTTTGCATGTCAACCATTTGCTATCCTCAGAAAAGAGAGAATACAGAAAATAAAAAGTAGTTAAGAATATCCATGTTTGACACAGAATCCCTGTAAGACCATGTAAAATGATGTCAAATCTTTTTTATGTAATGTCTATAATGAACCTTCTAGCCAATTACAAATACCATCCACAAAATAAACCCCAAAGTGTCTGAACAAATATATTTATAGTAGCCTCTGTGCCCAGCTTTCTTTTTTTGCCAAGGCAGTGTCTGCAAACATCCTCTTTTTCCCAGATGCTACCTCGATCTTTAATTTAGTTTACTGAGACTGACAAAAACCCACCAGCCAGGCATTTCCAGGCTGGATTAGCTGGAGTACTGAGTCCAGTTCTGAGCCTCACTCCCCCCTGACCACCCCACACACACAGAAAGGATGTGGATGCATTGGGCAATGAAAATTATTAGGGGGCTGGAGCACGTCACTTACGAGAAGAGGCTGAGGGATTTGGGCTTGTAAAGTCTACAGAAGAGAAGAGTGAAGGGGGATGTGATAGCAGCCTTTAACTACCTGAAGGGAGGTTCCAAAGAGAATGGAGAGAGGCTGTTCTTAATAGTGATAGATGGACAGAAGGAAGAGCAATGGTCTCAGGGTTGCAGTGGGGGAGGTGTAGGTTGGATATTAGGAAAAACTTTGTTCCTAGGAGAGTGGTGAAGCACTGGAATAGGTTACCTAGGGAGATGGTAGAATCTCCATCCCTAGAGGTTTTTAAGTCCCGGCTTGACAAAGCCCTGGCTGGGATGATTTAGCTGAGGTTGGTCCTGCTTTGGGCAGAGGGCTGGACTCGATGACCTCCTGAGGTCTCTTTCAGCCCTAGGATTCTATGAAACTATTGGTGAAAGAGAGGACAATATCCTCCTGCACACCTCTGATTTTTCTGATGTTTTCTTTTGCACAATCCTCTTTGTTCTCATGTCTCAGGAAAACCTTCCTATCCACATAATTCTGCCAGTACCTGGGTACCCTGACTGAAGCAAAAGCCATGAGCTGGCTAAACATGGATGGGAATGTCAGAGAAAATAGGAAGTGATGCTTCCTATTTACCAAAAAGTCCAACTTGGTTTTCAAATTAGAGCTTTCTTTAAAATGTTGTTACAAAATATTCCACTCAAGTGCTTACCAAACACTTCAGATAAGTCTCCAGCACTCCTGTGGAATACATAAGTACTGTAGCCATTTTACTTATGGGTAGACTGATGCACAAAGCCTACCCTACTGTCACACAGAGGGACAGTGACAGGTTTGAGTGGCTGTGTTTCCACTATTAGATGAACTTTGTCAGCTGCAGATTCCTAATGAAGGTAACAAATGGAAACACTGAACAAGATATAGCTGTGCTGCTAAAGCTTTAGAAAACAACACCATTCCACTCGTTTGTTTCGCTGCTTGTGTATTTACACTGCAGAGATGTGAATAGCACTGGAGTTTGTCAGTTAACACAGAGCAGCACAGCACACTCAGACATTTCTTCATGCTGATTGTGCTTTCTGCAAGACTTTGTTTTTGTGGGGGGAGCAAAACATATACAAGCATATTTACAACTCAGAAAACTTTACAGACACTTGTATTTTTAAAAATAGGTCAAATTTTGTGTGTACATAAGTTAACAGTGCCTTTTAAAACTCTACATTCTCTCACACCCATCTGTGTAACACTGAACAACTGGCTATGTACACTGTATGGGAGAGGTTTGGGAGGGGGAACTGCTTTCCACTAACATATTAAATATTGACAACAGCAGGTTCTCAGATTTAATGGATGAATAATCTTGCCTGCTACTGCAAATATTATGTTCCTAAGTACCTTAGACAAACTACCCTTAGACAAACTACTTCTCAGTTTGCCACTTGAAACAATTGCCAGGCTGGAAACTTCAACTGAGAATATTATAAAACTAACTCCCTTCATATAAACAAAACCTTAACAGAAGAGTACACTGCCATGAACTTCAGGTAAAAGTAAAAGAAACTGAGTCAAACTTGGCCAGCTTGTTAAGATAAGAATTTCTTCCTTTGTGTATTATAAAACGGGGAATTAAAGATAAAGTCACACACTGGAACAATCTAGTCAGGAAATTCTGCTACATTAAACTACAAATATATTCTAAATTTTATAATATAACAGGCAATTTGGAAAAAGCTAACATCTGGAAACTTAACTTTTGCATTTTGAGATTTGAACTGCTGCAATTTTTTTTGCTTTTAATATAAAATAAAAATATTCAGTGACTACAGTTCTTTACAAGTTTCCTTTAATTGTTTTTAAAATTCAAATGTCTTTGCCCAACAGTTTAATCATAGAATCATAGAACACTAGACCTGGAAGGGACCTCAGGAGGTCATCAAGTCCAGTCCCCTGCCCTCATAGCAGCACCCAGTACCATCTAGACTATCCCAGATAGATGTCTGTTTAACCTGCTCTTAAATATCTCCAGAGATAGAGATTCCACAACCTCCCAAGGCAACTTATTCCAGTGTTTAACCATACTGACAGTTAGGAAGTTTTTCTAACCTAAACCTCCCTTGCTTCAGTTTACGCCCATTGCTTCTTGTCCTATCCTCAGAGACCAAGGAGAACAATTTTTCTTCCTCCTCCTTGTGACACCCTTTTAGATACCTGAGAACTGCTATCATGTCCCCTCCCAGTCTTCTCCTTTCCAAAATGAACAAGCCCAATTCTTTCAATCTTCCTTCATAAGTCTACTTTATGGGGGAGGGATAGCTCAGTGGTTTGAGCATTGGCCTAATGAAGCCAGGCTTGGGAGTTCAATCCTCAGGGAGGCCACTCAGGTATCTGGGGCAAATGTGTCAGGTATAGTACTGGGTCTGGGTGGGGGACTGGATTCAATGACCTCTTAAGGTCCCTTCCAGCTCTATGAGATAGGTCATGTTTTCTAGATCCTTAATCATTCTTGTTGACCTTCTCCAATTTCGCCACATCTTTCTTGAAATGTGGTGCCCAGAACTGGACACAATACTCCAACTGAGGCCTAATCAGCGCAGAGTAGAGTGGAAGAATGATTTCTCATGTCTTGCTCACAACACACCTGTTAATGCATCCCAGAATCATGTTTGCTTTTTTTGCAACAGCATCACACTCTTGACTCATATTTAGCTTGTGGTCCACTATGATCCCAGATCCATTTCTGCAGTACTCCTTCCTAGACAGTCACTTCCCATTCTGTACATGTGAGACTAATTGTTCCTACCTAAGTGAAGCACTTTGCATTTGTCCTTATTAAACTTCATCCCATTTACTTCAATCCATGTCTCCAATTTGTCCAGATCATTTTGAATTATGACACTATCTTCCGAAGCACTTGCAACCCCTCCCAGCTTCGAATCATCTGCAAATTTAATAAGGGTTCTCTCTATGCCAATATCTAAATTGTTGATGAAGATATTGAATAGAACCGATCCCAAAACAGACCCCTGTGGAACCCCATTTGTTATGCCCTTCCAGCAAGATTGTGAACCATTAATAACTATTCTCTGAGCATGGTTATCCAGCCAGTGATGCACCCACCTTACAGTAGCCTCATCTAAGTTGTATTTGCCTAATTTATTGGTAAGAAGATCACATGAGACCATATCAAATGCCTTACTAAAGTCTAGGTATACCACATCCACCGCTTCTCCCTTATCCACAAGACTTGTTATCCTATCAAAGAAAGCTATCAGATTGGTTTGACATGATTTGTTCTTTAAAAATCCATGCTGGCTGTTACCTATCACCTTATTATCTTCCAGGTGTTTGCAGATGATTTCCTTAATTACTTGCTCCATTATCTTTCCTGGCACAGAAGTTATACTGACTGGTCTGTAGTTTCCTGGGGTTTTCTAATTTCCCTTTTTATAGATGGGCACTATATTTGCCTTTTTCCAGTCTTCTGGAATCTCTCCCATCTTCCATAATTTTTCAAAGATGATAGCTAATACACTATCAGCTCCTTGAGTATTCTATGATGCATTTAATCATTTGCATACTTAATTAGCTGCCATTTTTGCACAAGGGGCTACATTTTTGTGCAAGGAGTCTACACTGCTCCTTTTTGCACAAAAAACCCTTCTTGCAGAAGAGCCGTTCTGCCTGAAAATAAGCAGCAGAACGGCTCTTGCGCAAGAGGGGTTTTTTGCGCAAAAAGGAATAGTGTAGACTGCTCCTTCTTGCGCAAAAGCCCCTTGCGCAAAATAGCGGCTCATTAAGTATCTAAATGAGGCACGGTGATATTCATCGCCATGCCTCATTTGCATATGTTCTTGACCAAGACTGGGCAGTGTAAACGTAGCCTCTATGTATTGCTTTTTTAACACACAGTCTCACAATTATAGAGCTCTGCAAATCCATGGATATCTGCTTTATATCCACAAGTATCCGCATCCATGGATGTGGATGCAGAAATCAGTAACTCACTTTTGAGGATATGGATGCAAAATACAAATTTTGTATCTAGAATGCTGCAAAACTGCAGATACCTGCTTTAAATCTGCTGATCATATTTGTGGCTGCGGATACCAATTTTGTATCCACAGAGGGATCTAACAATCTGTATTCAATAAGGAACAACTACTGCTTATTTTATGTGATAAAAAACCTTTTTAAACAATCATGCAAAGATCACAACAAACATGATTCCAAACCATGAATAAAAAAATATTGTGCTGTCCCTTCAAAATAAGCTTTGTTGTATATTATCCTTCCAGTTCCTTCTTCAAAGTGGAAATGCTCCCCAACATACTGCTACTAATGTGTTTTGAACATTCACTTTCCCTTTTCTTCTTCAGCCGACTCAGAGTCTAATCATGATGTGATGCATATAAGCCAGCCTTAAGAACACTTGACGTTGCACTTGGAGACTGAGGGTCAAATCCTGGTTCCACTGATGTTCATGATTGAACTCCAACAGAACCAGGATGTCACCCTGATAGTTCAAGATACAGTGATAGGAGTTCCTCTGTCCGCCAGAATAAAGGCTGTTGTTTGGAATGGCTTTTGGTGATTAACCTCATTTTACATAGAAAAGGACCCATTTTTAGCAGAATGTCAACTGCTTTTCAGTCAGGCAGTTCTGGGAGACATTCCTAAGGGCTTGTCCAGATGAACAGTTAGGGCACAGCAAGCTAGAGTGTTAAATCTACAGGGCATTAGTCTGTCACAAGGTAAATGTCCGTGTGGACCCAGCTACTGCATGCTAAAAGTTCCTTAGCGCACACTAATCTGCTCCCATTTCAAGGTGGAGTAAATTTGAGCGCACAGGGAACTTTTAGTGTGCAGCAGCAGGGTCCAATGCAAACAGTCAGTGCACAGCACATTAGAGTGCGCGGTACACTTACATATCAGCTTGCTGCGCACTAACAGGTGCAGGAAACAGAGCAGGGGGCTGAGAGTGCGGGGGCCACTGCTGCAGGCAAACAGGCGGCAGTGGCAAGAGACACCCCACCCTGCCCCCATCCCAGCTGCCACTCCCTTCCCCTGGCTTCTTCCCAGGGGCCACTGGCAACAGCACACACCACAGACAGCACATGCATTGCCCGGCATCCACTGAGGGGGCAGTAGGACTGATGCAGATGCACCAGTAGCCCGGCTGAGAGCACACATATTCCCCCTACAGTGGACCCCCAACCAGCCCCTTTAACCTGCCTGCCTCACCTGCCTGCGCACACTGGGTCGTCAGCAACAACCTGCAGCCGGGGCCCGGGAGAGCACACCACAAACTGCAGTGCCCACAAGCTGGCTCTTAGCAGAGTGCCCCCCACTGGCTCAAGTGCCCAGCTGGAGCGAAGCTGGCTCATGCCGGAGTGGCGCACCAGGACGCTCCGCTTTACTTTCACCTCTGATTAGGCTGAATTTCCCTCCTGTTGACCGAAAGGGCTTTTAAAATGGACTCCTGTTCTCCACCTGAAGGAGTGGGGTCAAGCCAGAGTCGACATTCATACCTCAAATTAAGGGCAGCGTAAACACAGTGTATTGTAATTTGGAGTTACTGGCTTCCAGGTGATGGCCCAGAGTGCTCCAGTCCGAATGCTCTGGTGAGCGCTTTGACTCCAATGCTCTTCAGTCAGGCGAGCAGGAAAAGCCCTGGGGAACTTTTGAATGGTCTTTCCCTTCTGGAGCAGCCTGCAGTGCTCACCAGCACAGCTGAGCAGGCGAGCTGAGAGGCAGGAACTCACTCCAGCAAGGGACCCTTCAGGAGAGAGGCTCTATCTGACTGATGGGGGGGCGGAATAGAGGAAGTGTACATGCAGCAGAGCTCTGAATCAGCCAAAGAAGCACTGATATCTTTGCCAAAAATCACACAGGACATGGTGGGAAAGGGCTACACCATGACACACAGCAATGCCATGTGAAAATAAAAGAGCTTAGACAGTACCACAGGACTAGGCTAGTGAACAGCCGCTCTGGTTCTGAGCCACAGATGTGGTAGGGTGATGACAGGCTCCCATAACCACCCGCAACAATGTTTTCATCCCATGAGGCATTGGGACCCTAGCCCAAAATTCCTGTCTGATGCAGGGATTCTGGGATAGCTACCCACAGTGCAGCAGTCCTTGAGTCAATGCAATCCCTGGCAGTGCGGATGTGCTCTGTCCACTACAGCCACCTAGCAGGGAAATGCGAAATCGAATTTGTTAAATCCGATGCTCAAAGTCGAATTAAATAATATTGACCTAATTTGGTAGTGTAGACATATCCTTAGTCTGCTAGGTTTAGCCACCTGTTGGGGACAGGGTAGCCTGTGTCAGTCTCTCAACAAAACTAGCAACTCAGGATTTGGCTGTCTGTGCCTTTAAACAGAATGAGAAAAAAAAAACAAAAAGCAGGTGTTTAGTTACAGCACTGGGCAAGGGCTCAGGTCTCTTACTTTGTCCCCGTCTCACCTAACTCTGCCTCTGAGCAAAAGAACACAAGCTTTCTTAGCTGGTCTGCTGGGCTTTGATTGGTCAGTATTTCCTCTTGCGCTTTCTTGGCCTCTAGAACACTGTTTTGTTGGTCACCCAGTCTGAGTGGAATTGGGCAGGGAATGTCGGGCACTGTGATGCCTCCAGCAGGGGAAACTGAAGTTCTGATTGACCTCCTCACACCCTGATATGGGAAAAAACTTACAAATGGGGGGAACTAATTAGCTACCCTGGGGAAAACAGCAAAATAACTATATACAAAGGACTATGAAATGCTCACGGTAAATGGAAGAAAGATATATCTCCCTAATCTTTCAGTTATGGGGATAAAACACAGTCCTGCACACACAGAAACTGGCCAGAAGTATCTTCTATCATCATAAGGGATGATGTAGCAGGCATTCTCCTGAGGCACACTTGCTTCTGGAGAGCCCCTTTTGGTGGGGAGTTCTGCACTGCTGGGTGTCTATTAGAGTCAACATTACCGGTAGGAATGCAATTCAAAAGGAGCTTCCTTCAGCAAGACCTTACAGAATAGCTGCTGTACGACTATCAGATCTTCCTTCTCATTAGTGTCAGGTTTTCCCCCTCTTAGCACAATTAACTGAACAGATGACTAGAAGTAAGTGTATTAGTAAAACACAGCATAGATTTCTCCTTATTGCACAGACACAAATCTGTCACTCAGCCCTGGTCTGCACTAGGGAGTTATTTAAAAAAAAAAACTCCCCTTATTCAAAATAACAAGCGGAGCATCCATACTACCAAGCCCATTCTTTCAAAATAAGGGGATGGTTAGTTTGAAATAATAACTCCTGCTTTCCTTGGGGAATAAGCTTATTTCAAAATAGTTATTTCGGGAGTTATTATTTCAGAATAAATTATTTCTAAATAATTTCCTAGTGTAGTCATGCCCTAAGAGACTTGTAGCCTAAAAGCACAGTTCAAATCCCAGTGAATTGTGATGTCTCTTGACAAGTCACTTGGAGACAAATCCCACCCCGAGTTAGGGATGTTAAGGACTAGTCGACTATCTGATAAGCAAATGCTTATTGGATAGTCAGTCAACTAGTCTATTCCCCCCTTGCTGCCTCTATCAGATAGAGGCAGCGAAGGGGGGGAGGGGAAAGATGTGATACTTCAAAGGGACAGTGCCGCACAGCTGAGCCAGGGATCAGCTGTGAGGCTGCCCCTTTGAAACACTGAGGCAGCGTTCAAAGGAGCAGCACCACACAGCTAATTCTCGGCTCAGTCGTGCAGCGCTGTCCCTTTGAAACGCCACCTCGACATTTCAAAGCGGCAGCACCACACAGCTGATCCCGGAATCAGCTGTGCGGTGCTTCCGCGCATGGAGCTCAGGGTCAGCTGGGGACTTCCCAGCTGATCCCGGGCTCCAGCACAGCATCTCCGCAGAACCCAGGATCAGCTGCGGAGTTCCCAGCTGACCCCGGGTTCTGCTGAAATGCCACGCGGAGTCCCCAGCTGACCCCAGCTTCGCGTGACATTTCAAATCGGCAGCGCAGAATGGAGCCCAGGGTGACCCCGGGCTCCATGTTGCGCTGATGCTTCAAAATGCACAAGAGCCCCCGCTGGGGACTTTTATACATTTCAAAGCTGGCATACCACATGCAGCCCAGAGTCAGCGGGACTTCCCGCTTGCGGAGCTGCACACAGAGTTCTGCATTCCTCCTTTGAAATGTACAAGAGCCCCAGTGGGAGGGCAAGCTCTGTTTAAGAGAGCAGTGGGAAGAGACCTGATGACTACCATATCCACTGACACAGCACAGTCCAAATAGGATATGGTCTGCAGGCTGGAGAGCACAGTCAGAGGATATGCTGTGCATGGTGCTGCATGCTGTTTTTTCTGAATACAGCTGTAGGATATGCACCACTATAGAACCCTCCCCCCCCCCACACAATCTAGGTCAGCCAGCCTTCTGCTGGCAGAGTAACAGAATTCCTCCTTATAACAACCTTTTATGTACTTGAGAACTGCTGTGTCACCCCCCTGGTCTTCTCTTTTCCAGATTAAACAAACCCTTTTTTTCTATCTTTCCTCATGTCTTTTTTTTAGACCTTTAATCATTTTTGTTGCTCTCCTCTGAACTTTCTCCAATTTGTGATCTTTCCTGAAATGTAGTGCCCAGAACGGGACACAATACTTAAACTGAGGCCTAATCAGCATGGAGCATAGCTGAAGAATTACTCCTTGTGGTTTGCTTACAACACCCCTGTTAATATATCCCAGAATGATTTTTGCTTTTTTTGCATCAGTGTCATACTTGCTGACTCATATTTAACTTGTGGTCCACTCTGACCCCCAAATCCTCTTCCACAATAGCCTTCCAAGACAATCATTTTCCATTTTATGCGTGTGCAACTGATTAGTGCTTCCTAAGTGGACTACTTTGCCTTTGTTCTTATTGAATTTTATCCTATTCTATTTATTTTGGACCATTTCTCCAGATCATTCTCAATTTTAATACTATCCTTCAAAGCACTTGTAACTCCTCACAGCTTCGCATAGTTCACAAACTTCATAAATGTTTGTAAAAGGCTCTAAAGATATTAATTATTAACCATGATTACTATTACTAATGGAGACCTTCAGACTGGATTTTAAATAGCAGCAGAAGAGCAAAGAACAGATCATAGTTCATTTATTTTGTGAAGTATCAGAAGGACTCCGGTATAGCCTAATTCCACTCTTCATAAAGTCATTGAGAGTACCACACACATGACCAAGAGCAGTTTGGCAGAACTCACAGAGCTCAGCAAAGTCCAAGAGACTCTCTGACAAACTGGCATAGGACAGGGCACAACTGAGCCTTAGCACAAAGCAGACACCTCTGACTTACAATGGTCCAATATATCCTCATCATTGTCAGTGCAACAGCTTACGTTCACATCCACGTACAACATCCCTTTTTGTACTGGGCAAGCATTTCTGTAACATGAATACGGCACTAGAGTTGCTACTTGGAAAGGCTTTTTCCCAAAACTAGAGACTAGAAGTTTATCACAACATGTGAAAACCTAGGGTTTTGTCCGGAGCCTTCTTTAAAATGAAAACCACACCCAGGATTAACAGCAACGTTTTAGCGATATTTTAAAAACATGAAAGTCAATTTTAAACATTTGTAATACAAACACTTTCCTGCAGCATTTGTCACCCGAACACAACAGCACCGTGACAATTTGCAGTGCCAGAAAGAAGGGAACAGAGAGCCACAAGTGGTTTTTAAAGAGGTACTTACATTATTAGTGAGTATCCAGAAATGATACTGAAGAGTTACCCCTTAGTTCTGGATTAAGCAAGATTTAACTAATTACAGCTTTATGTGCCTATCAGCACAGTGCATGAGAACCCAAAACCCAACCTTAGAAAAGTTTGGTTTTATTTTCATTTTTATTTCAGGTTGCTAAGCAACCTCGGCTTCTTTTGGAGGCCACTGTGCCTGAAAATAATCAGACGACTGACTTATCTATTCTGGGCATCTGTACATCTCCATTCCAGTCTTCTTCATTGTTCAACCTGAGACAAATTCAAAAATTAAACCAACAGCCTAAATAGTAAAGAATAAGTTGGGTTTTTCAAACTCATGTTCTTAAAAATCTAACACATTGCTAGTAACGCAGATAAAGATTTCAAATATATGATTCTTAACCTGATAGTGCCTCCTTAAATAAGTAAATTCTGCACCTATTATAAGATCTCATTCCAGAGATTAGCAGAATTTAGCAGCCAGTATAGATTCTTCTGCAAGTGAAATTTTGGTTCTCAACTCAAATACAGAGAAACTTTTGCCAACTGGCTGGCATTTTCAGAGGAGAGGAGAGATTTGTTATCTTAGGTCTCTTTTAGACCACTGGCTGTATACACTGTATGTGCTAATCAAAATTAAGATGCTTGGTTTAGCCACAGTTTTTGTAGTTGGCTCTAAATGGGTATTGCAAACAACAGGGATCTTTTTCAGTCCAGCTGCAGATGGAAGTTTCCATACCACAGTTCTGCAATGATTGTAAACAGGAGGTTGGTTTCATCATCAGCCCTTAACCCTTTATAAGTACAGTGGCTGTGGAGAGACCAATCTCTGATTGGGAGAAAGAAGCTTGGGGCAATTCAGCAAAGCTTCTGTGCACAAAAGAGGAACTGAGACTCTGTGATTCTGCATTTCTGTACAGCTTCCAAGCTCTCAAACTTCGATTAAAAAAAAACAACCCACACCTCTGAACTCTATTAAAATACGACAGATAGAAATCAGTACATGCTAACCAGTCCTAGATTACACAGAAGCTTGGTTATGGCAAAGAAAAAATAAATAAAAAGAAGCAGCATTTTTTCTAATTTAAAAGGAAAATGTATGTTGTTGAATATTGGATTAAGCTGGTTTTAGAGACATGATGTTCACAAATAATCATTCAAAGCCTTTTTCAAGAGCTGAGGCAGCTGCTAGGGCAGAACACAGCCTCCTCTGGCAAGGAGTTCCACAGGTTGACTACACGCTATCTGAAGAAGAGCTTTCTTTTATTAGTTTTAAACCTGCTACCCATTAACTTCATTTGGCGTCTTCTAGTTCTTCTATTATGGGAACTAATAAATAACTTTTCTTTATTCGCCCTCTCCACACCACTCATGATTTTATATACCTCTATCATATCCCCCCTCAGTCTCCTCTTTTCTAAACTGAAAAGTCCCAGTCGTTTTAACCTCTCTTCATATGGGACCCGTTCCAAACCCCTAATCATTTTAGTTGGCCTTTTCTGAACCCTTTCCAAGGCCAAAATATCTTTTTTGAGGTGAGGAGACCACATCTGTACACAGTATTCAAGATGTGGGCGTAAAATAGTTTTATATAGGGGCAGTAAGATATTCTGTGTCTTATTTTCTATCCCTTTCTTAATAATTCCTAGCATCCTATTTGCCTTTTTGACCGCCACTGCACACTGTGCGGAAGTTTTCAGGGAACTATCCACGATAACTCCAAGATCTCTTTCCTGATTTGTCATAGCCAAATTAGCCCCCATCATACTGTACGTATAGTTGGGGTTATTTTTCCCAATGTGCATTACTTTACACTTATCCACATTAAATTTCATTTGCCATTTTGTTGCCCAATCACTCAGTTTGGTGAGATCTTTCTGGAGTCCCTCACAGTCTGCTTCTGTCTTGACTATCCTAAACAGTTTGGTATTATCTGCAAACTTTACCACCTCACTGCTTACCCCTTTCTCCAGATCATTTATGAATAAGTTGAACAGGATTGGTCCCAGGACTGACCCTTGGGGGACACCACTAGTTACCCCTCTCCATTCTGAAAATTTACCATTTATTCCTACCCTTTGTTTCCTGTCTTTTAACCAGTTCTCAATCCATGAAAGGACCTTCCCTCTTGTCCCATGGCAATGTAATTTACACAAGAGCCTTTGGTGAGGGACCTTGTCAAAAGGCTTTCTGAAAATCTAAGTATACTGTATCTACTGGATCCCCCTTGTCTGCATGTTTATTAACCCCTTCAAAGAACTCTAATAGATTAGTAACACATGATTTCCTTTTACAGAAACCATGTTGACTTTTGCCCAACAAATTATGTTCTTCTACGTTCCTCACAATTTTATTCTTTACTATTGTTTTGACTAATTTGCCCGGTACTGAAGTTAGACTTACCGGTCTGTAATTGCCAGGATCGCCTCTCAAGCCCTTTTTAAATATTGGTGTCACGTTAGCTACCTTCCAGTCATTAGGTACGGAAGCCGATTTAAAGGATAGGTTACAAACCACAGATAATAGTTCAGCAATTTCCCATTTGAGTTCTTTTAGAACCCTTGGATGAATGCCATCCGGTCCCGGAGATTTGTTGACATTAAGTTTTTCTATTTGTTCCAAAACCTCCTCTAATGACACTTCAATCCGGGACAGTTCCTCAGATTCATCACCCATAAAGGACAGTGCAGATTTGGGAATCTCCCTAACATCCTCAGCCATGAAGACTGAAGCAAAGAAATCATTTCATTTCTCCGCAATGGCTTTATTGCTCCTTTTATATCTCGATCGTCTAGGGGACCCACAGGCTTTTTTGGAAGGCTTCCTGCTTCTAATGTACTTAAAAAACATTTTGTTATTTCTTTTTGAGTTTTTGGCTAGCCGTTCCTCAATCTTTTTTTGCTTTTCTTATTACATTTTTACACTTGATTTGACAGTGTTTATGTTCCTTTCTATTTATCGCACTAGGATTGGACTTCTACTTCTTGAAAGATGCCTTTTTGTCCCTCACTGCTTCTTTTACATGGTGGTTAAGCCACGGTGACTCTTTTTTAGGTCTCTTGCTATGTTTTTTAATTTGGGGTATACATTTAAGTTGGGCCTCTATTATGGTGTCTTTAAAAAGTTTCCATGCAGCTTGCAGGGATTTGGCTCTAGTAACTGTGCCTTTTAATTTCTGTTTAACTAACCTCCTCATTTTTGTGTAATTCCCCTTTTTGAAATTAAATGCCAGAGTTCTGGACTGCTGAGGTGTTCTTCCCACCACAGGAATGTTAAATGTTATTATATTATGGTCACTATTCCCAAGCGGTCCTGTAATGGTTATCTCCTGGACCTGATCCTGCGCTCCACTCAGGACTAAATCGAGAACTGCCTCTCCCCTTGTGGGTTCCTGTACCAGTTGCTCCAAACAGCAGTCATTTAAGCCATTGAGAAATTTTATCTCTGTTTCTCTTCCTGAGGTGACATGTACCCAGTCAATATGGGGATAATTAAAATCCCCCATTATTATAGAGTTCTTTATTTTGGTAGCCTCTCTAATCTCCCTCAGCATTTCAATGTCAGTATCGCTGTTCTGGTCAGGTGGTCGATAATATATCTCCTTACAATTTCAATTATTGGTTGAATTCAGTCCTGTTCACATATTAAACATATCCAAACAGCATAGTTTTGTGTGCAGCTAACATCTGTAAAGTCCATTAAAGGAGGCCACTTTCAGCTAGCACTTTCCTCCTTCACCTAAGGGAGTTTGGCAATAACACCTCACAATTCAAATCTTGCCTCTTTGCTGGACAGGTGAAATATCTATCTGACTTTACCAAATCAGAACCCAACCTTAGACTTGATTCAGTCTCAAGCCCAAACCCTATTTTAAATGTAATCCAGATCCAAATGCTCTTTCCTCAAGCCGTTAACAGTCCTGCGGTTCCATCTGTATCTAGCATATTGTCAACCAGCAGTCTCATATTTGGTATGGGACTTTACACACCAAATTACTGCAGGGCCTATTTTATCCTGTATTTCACCACCAATCATGAAAGGATTATACACTACAATTCAAATGTATTATTCTACATCCATGTCACATAACACACACTTACAATACTTTGTGGTATTTGCCCTTGTAAGCTTTGCTCTCTGCTACACACATAGTTGTCCTATTTCCATATTGTGGTGGATGCAGTGGGAAACCTCCACACCCTTCATAGATCTAGTCTATTGAATACCTGCTCTGTGGCTGTCACAAGGCTCAATATAAGGCCTCTCTCTCTGGGACTATGTATCTTTGACCATTTTGACATCCCTTTTGGTTTTCCCAGTTTTGTTTATGTCTCTAGGTGTTAAGCCCAGTGTGTTTATTTTGGTTTCTTCTTTACAGTATCCCAAATACTATTTTTGAGATTGTGTTTTATAAATATACAACCCATCATACAGACCCACCAGAAAAATGGCGGCCTTCGCCCATGTGTGCATGCATGAGCGCGTGATAAACAGGCACTGTTGAATCATTGAATAGGTCAGACCTGTGTATTTGCAGCTCTGAAAAAAGTATCTTTAAATATATACTGGTTATTTTGCTGGCAGGATTCCCTGGCTTGCTGCTGTTTTTATAAATAGTCCTAAGGGCAAACAAACAAACCGCTATTAACAAGTAGACTTTTCTGTTTTAAAAACAGCCCTCCTCAGAGATGCTCAGTGCACCAGGGCTCAGATGGGTGAGTTAATGCAACAAAAACTACAGTTAGATGTGCCCCAGTCAGACGAAGCCAGTAATCAGGGGTAATTCTTAGTGGCACCTCTACAGATATCAAATTTAAAATTTAAGTTTAAATAGAATAAAATACCACAAGAACATTTCACATGCAATCTAGATAAGTGGTGTTGTGGGAGCTCACCTATACAATTAAGAAACATTGTGGGAAACCAGTTAAAATGTGTTTTGATCAAGTTGCAACAGACATTACAACATCATGCTACAGACCTGCAAAGTCCAAAGCTGCCACGTGATATAACAGTAAACTGGCAAGACCTAAGTGTGTTTTAATTATGTTGTAATAAATAACGCTTAGCTCTTACATAGCTCTGTGCAGTAGAACAGTGTGGCGAGGTCCTGAGTCTAGGTAAAGAAAGAAAAATTAGATCTAAAAGATATGACCTGTCCTCATTTACCTTTGCTGGATGATTAACTCTCAAGAATAATGACAACTATGTAAGTGTCCAGTTAAGTATTTCACCGATCTTATCAGCACAAACATCTAGCTATCCTTCGATTTGGGGAGCAATTCTTTCCACTAATCTGATTCGGGACTAGAGAAAAATGGCCTGATGGTCTAATGGTTATGTCATGCTCTGGTGGAGGCACAGAAAGGAGCACAAAGAGGCATAAGCAGTGGCAACATTTAGCAGTCATCTGCTGGAAGAAATACATAAAAGAAAGAGAGCTGCCCTATTTCTAGTTGGATTGAGACCTACAACATTACCTCTCAAAGAGCTTTCCAGCACATCTTTCATCATCCAGCTACAGAAACATCTTCAGTCAATCACGGCCAACATCTAGCATGTCTATCAGAAAACCTAACCAGAACTAACTTTATCGGCAAGACAGCCTAAGATACCTAAAACTCTGAACATGTTGAGAGCATTATTTCATTTGGCTTCAGTCAGCTGGTTCTTAAGTAAAAAGACTGCTTCTTTCTGTTCTGCACTTTCATTGCCTTTTTTGTTTTAGACCTGGTATTTAGGCTTGTCCTTTCTTCTCTTTCCTTCTGTTTCTTCTTTGGTTCGTTTTTCTTTACCTTGCTTTTCACAGCATTTGGCATTTCTTGACCAGAGCATTTGGAGCAGCCAGATCAGCCATAAGGTTTGCCAACTGAAGCTTTAACATTTTCTACAGCTTTAGCCATGTTCCAGGGGAGGCCTGAACCTATGGGATGAAAATTCGTTCTTCCTGACTCCATAATTACTAGTTAACGCTAGTGAGCTGAACTTTATTCTCAAAGTGTGAGATAAAGCTTTGTTGGGAGACTCCAACTGTATATCAATGACAAATTTAATGTCCTGAAAATTACAAATCAAATTGACTCACTCAGCTTCATTGGCGTTAACATTCTGGCATTTCACTGCTGATTTATTATATTTACTGCTAACCCCACTCCTCAGCAAGAATGGATTATAAATTTTCTGTCACCTACTCCTCACTAGCATATGGAGGAAAAGAAAACCCAACTACCGTAAGGTGGATAGAAAGCTGGCTAGATTGTCAAGCCCAACGGGTAGTGATCAACAGCTCGATGTCAGGTTGGCGGTCAGTTTCAAGCGGAGTGACCCAAGGATCAGTTCTAGGGCCGGTTTTGTTCAACATCTTTATTAATGACCTGGATGAGGGGATGGATTGCACCTTCAGCAAGTTTGTGGATGACACTAAGCTAGGGGGAGAGGTAGATACGCTGGAGGGTAGGGATAGGGTCCAGAGTGACCTAGACAGATTAGAGGATTCAGCCAAAAGAAATCTGATGAGTTTCAACAAGGACAAGTGCAGAGTCCTGCATTTCAGACGGAAGAATCCCAAGCATTGTTACAGGCTGGGGACCGAATGGCTAAGTAGCAGTTCAGCAGAAAAGGACCTGGGAATTACAGTGGATGAGTAACTGGATATGAGTCAACAGTGTGCCCTTGTAGCCAAGAAGGCTAATGGCATAGTAGGGTACATAGAATCACAGAACACTAGAACTGGAAGGGACCTCAAGATGTCATCAAGTCCAGTCCCCTGTCCTCACGGCAGAACCCAGTACCGTCTAGACTATCCCAGATACATGTCTATCTAACCTCTTAAATATCTCCAGAGACAGAGATTCCACAACCTCCCGAGGCAACTTATTCTAGTGTTTAACCACCCTGACAGTTAAGAAGTTTTTCCTAACATCTAACCTAAACCTCCCTTGCTTCAGTTTATGCCCATTGCTTCTTCTCCTATCCTCAGAGACCAAGGAGAACAATTTTTCTTCCTCCTCCTTGTGACACCCTTTGAGATACCTGAAAATCACTATCACGTACCCTCTCAATCTTCTCCTTTCCAAACTGAACAAGCCCACTTCTTTCAGTCTTCCTTCATAGGTCATCTTCTCTAGACCTTTAATCATTCTTATTGCTCTTCTCTGGACCTTCTCCAATTTCTCCACATCTTTCTTGAAATGTGGTGCCCAGAACTGGACACAATACTCCAACTGAAGCCTAATCAGCGCAGAGTAGAGCGGAAGAATGACTTCTCGTGTCTTGCTCACAACACTCCTGTTAATGCATCCCAGAATCATGTTTGCTTTTTTTGCAACACCGTCACACTGTTGACTCATATTTAGCTTGTGATCCACTATGACCCCTAGATCTTTCTGCAGCACTCCTTCCTAGACAGTCGCTTCCCGTTTTGTATGTGTGACACAGATTGTTCCTTCCTCAGTGAAGCACTTTGCATTTGTCCTTATTAAAATTCATCCTATTTTCCTCAGACCATTTCTCCAGTTTGTCGAGATCATTTTGAATTCTGACCCTATCCTCCAAAGCACTTGCAACCCCTCCCAGCTTCAAATCATCTGCAAATTTAATAAGCGTTCTCTCTATGCCAATAACTAAATTGTTGATGAAGATATTGAACAGAACTGGTCCCAAAACAGTCCCCTGCGGAACCCCACTTGTTATACCCTTCCAGCAAGGTTGTGAACCATTAATAACTACTCTCTGGGGGTACGTCTAGACTACAGGGTTTTGTCAACAGAAGCTTTGTCGACAGATATTGTCGACAAAGCTTCTGTTGACAAAGAGCGTCTAGACTATATCCAGTTCTGTCGACAAAGCAAGCCGCTTTGTCGACATGACAGTGTAGACGCAAAGGACAGTGTAGATGCAATAATGCCTTCTGTCGACAGAACTCTGTCGACAAAAGGCGTTATTCCTCATAGAATGAGGTTTACAACTGTCGACAAAGCTGCTGAGTTCTGTCGACGTTATGTAGATGCAGGTATAGTTTTGTCGACAAAAGTCCACTTTTGTCGACAAAACCCTGTAGTCTAGACACACCCTGGGAGTGGTTATCCAGCCAGTTATGCACCCACCTTACAGTAGCCCCATCTAAGTTGTATTTGCCTAGTTTATTGGTAAGAAGATCATGTGAGACCGTATCAAATGCCTTACTAAAGTCTAGGTATACCACATCCACACTTCTCCCTTATCCACAAGACTAGTTATCCTATCAAAGAAAGCAATCAGATTAGTTTGATATTATTTGTTCTTTACAAATCCATGTTGGTTGTTACCTATCACCTCATTATCTTCCAGGTGTTTGCAGATTAATTCTGTAATTACTTGCTCCATTATCTTTCCTGGCATAGCAGTTAAACTGACTGTCCGAAGTTTTCTGGGTTGTTCTTATTTCCATTTTTATAGATGGGAACTATATTAGCTCTTTTCCAGTCTCCTGGAATCTCTCCCATCTTCTATGATTTTTCAAAGATGATAGCGAAAGGCTCAGATACCTCCTCTATCAGTTCCTTGAGTATTCTAGGATGCATTTCATCAGTCCCTGGTGACTTGCAGACATGTAAGTTTTCTAAGTGATTTTTAACTTGTTCTTTTTTTATTTTATCTTCTAAACCTACTGCATTTCCACTAGGAGGAGCATTGCCAGCAGATCTTGAGAAGAGTTTATTCCCCTTTATTCGGCACTCGTGAGGCCACATCTGGAGTATTACATCCAATTCTGGGCTCCCCACTACAGAAAGGATGCGGACGCCTTGGAGATGATCCAGTGGAGGGCAATCAAAATGATTAGGGGGCTGGAGCACATGACCTATAAGGAGAGGCTGAAGGATATGGGCTTATTTAGTCTGCAGAAGAGAAGAGTGAGGGCGGATTTGATAGAAGCCTTCAACCTCCTGAAGGAAGGTTCCAAAGAGGATGGAGAGAGGCTGTTCTCAGTAGTGACGGATGGCAGAACAAGGAGCAATGCAATTTCCAGAATAACAAGTCTTGTTTATTTTTTACAAGAAAATAGTTAATATAAATTAAGTTAAAGGTGATTTCTGATAAAGAGCTGCAGCATTTCTCTAGAAGAGATGTAGTACTGCTAACTTTAAGGGATCAGAAATTGTGAGAATTTTTTAAAAATCAAATCTTTTTTTAAATTTGTCTTCTGACTTTTTAAAGTCTATTTCTCTGCCAGTGGGTATGATGTAATTTCAGTCTGAAAACTCACTCAAAAATGTGCACACTTCTCCCCCAACTGCTCAGATGGAGACTCCGCTTACTATCTCCTCACTCCTGAAGTAGGGGAATTGCCAACCATTTATGACTACTGACTTGACACAGAAGCACCAATTCCCCACTTCCTGCTGCCCCAGGACCTTCCTTCTACATACGGTCATATATGGAGGCAGGGAAAACCTATATCCCTCAGCTCTGTGCCCCTTGAACACAGCCCTGCCCCCATGCCCACCCCTGTAAATCACAGGATAAGAGGATCTTCTCATACCACCACAACAGATCCTCCTGCAGATCACTTAACTCTTTCACCATTCCTCTCACGGTCTGTGGAATGGAGATAAGAATGTTTCCTTACCTCACAAGGGCAGCAAGAGGAGCTATGTAATAAGATTCCAGCACTGTCACTCTGAAGCGTATAATGGCTACTGAATCAGGGTAAAGTGAGGGAAACAGCAACAAACGTGGTGGCTGAAAACACTTTTTGTTAAAAAAGAGTGAATCTTGAGGAATATTGCACATATGGTGAATTGTTTGTCCCAACTGCCACACCTGTGTGTCCAACTGCCAGAAGCCCAAATCAACACTCCGCCATACATAAATAAACACAGTCATCCACACAACAGCACACACAACAATTCCAAGCATCACTCCGAAGCGTGAAGCAGTGGAAACAGCTATAAGCATGACTGAGAACTCTGTGTTTAAATTATCACCGGGACTTGCAGTCTGTTACTGTCCTTTTATTTTTTTAACATGATTTTACAATAGCAAGGGATTTCAACTACTAGTTAATTCATTGTTCGTGAAGTCCTTTGAAATCTTCAGATGGAAGAAGTTCTCAGTGCAAGGCATTACTGCCATTACTATGTTGAATCTCTCACCAGACTCTGTTTAGGAGAACTTTAAAACAAATAATTGGCTAAAATAACTCATCAATAACTACCTGGATATTCTCCAGGACTTTGTCTACACTGCAGGGTTTTTGTGCAAGAAGCTTTAAAAACTTCTTGTGCAAAAGCGCATCCACACCTCAAAAGCGCATTGCAAAAGCGATGTGTTTTTGCGCAAGAGAGTGTCCACACTGCATGGACGCTCTTGCATAAGAAAGCTCTGATTGCCATTAACAGAATGGCCATCAGAGCACCTGTGCTTTTTCTGATAGGCTCTTTTCGCGCAAGAAACCCCTGTGGAGCGTACACACATGCCTTTTTGCACGAGAGCTATAGCGCAAAAAGGAGTTATTCCTCGGGGGGAGAGGAATAACTCTACTGGCAAAAGCCCTCTGTCCTGTCAATTTACAGGGGGTTTTTTTGCGCAAAAACGGGCTTGAATTGTGGACGCTCTGCTGGTTTTTGAGCAAAAACATCCATTTTTGCGCAAAAACCTTGTAGTGTAGACATAGCCCAGGAGTCTACTTCAATGGCAAATTCAAGTAAACCAGGGTTTAGGGCGTTAGCCTAAGCTACAGCAGATAGATATTGCTCAATACACTCAGCTGATAAGAGAACAAATCTATGGAAAACAAACAGAACCATACACAGCTAACAAGATTAAACTGAGTCACAGAATCCTGGATGTATCTGATGATCAAGAATCAGAAGATCAGTGACTTTTTTATATTTCAAATTCAAGTTAATTAAGGAAGAGATACACCAGAGATCACATTTCTCTGCACATCAGTACAATCAATTCCCCAACATGGTATTGGCAGACAGAGCACTACAATGAAATTTAAATAAAAGGAATAAAAAACAGGTGTGCCTTTATGAAAATGGAGGTAAAACCAAGATCCTGATCCTTTTGGATATTTAAGGTCCCAGTGCACTTTTTCCTTTAAAAGATGGAATTTGATCCCCAGTCTCCTGGACAAATTATAAAATTATATAATTACCTTCTGTAAATTAGGGATGTAAAATCCCACTTAATTAGTTAACCAGTTAAATGCTTAAGTTTAACCAGTTAACCAATTAAACGGTGGCCAGCAGGGGAGCGCTCCTGCCCACGGTGTGCCCAGGCCGGGCCCTCCATAGACAGGGGTTGCTCCAGCTGGGGTTACTCCCAGCCACTCCCCCTGCCAGGCTTCTGCACAATCACAGGCCCCCAGTGCCGATGGCGGCCCCGCCTCCCAGCCTGGGAGTCCCAGCTGGGAGGCAGGCCCGTGGTCGCCACTCTGGGCACTTCAGAAGCCTAGCCGGGGCAGGGGGAGTGGCTGGGAGTCCCAGCCACTCCCCTCGCCCCCACCAGGCTTCTGCGCAATCACAGGCTCCCAGCGCTGATCGTGGCCCTTCCTTCCAGCCACTCCCCCTGCCCACGCCAGGCTTCCGTCCGGTGCGCAGCCGGAAAAATCAGAGAATACCGGACATTGCACATGTCTGGTATTCTCTGACTTTTTTTACCGGACAAAGAGCGCAAATACCGGACTATCCGGTAGAATACCGGACACCTGGCAACCCTATGTCTCCACCCATTGCTCCAGTCCCCAATAGTTAACCACTAATATCCCTATTGCAAACTAAATTCTCTCTACAGTATCAGCCACATAAAGTACATTTTTCTAGTGTAAGTTTGCCCAGTGCTGATATGTACTATGAACTATCTGTTGCTCTCCACTCCGGATGTGGCAACAAACAGTAGAAAAATATACCAGCATATATGATGTATAAACATTCTGGGACCCATTGGTATGAAAAGCCTTATATTGGTTTATGACACTCCTATTAATTAGCAGGTCTGGAATCAGCCAAATAACTACCTGCACAAAACAAAACAAGCAGTGAAAATGTGAATCACGTTGTTTGGGTTACATGCTGGCTTCAAGGCCCATGACAAAATTCCCAGAGCTCTTATGACCCAGACTATTGTGTTTCCCTTTTTCTCTCTCGTCTCCAGTTCTGCCTTATGGAAAAAGGAGGAAGGCAGGGTCCAAGATAAAGAAAGCCTGTGGTTGAGAGTCTGAACTCCTGCACAGCAGTCTGGCTCAGTCATGGCTTCTGCAAGCAGACCTATATTTTTGGACTATTGAGGAGACAGATGTTCATCTGCTAATTTAGGACTTGACCCTTTGGACACAGATTCAGATGAATCTGTTAACGAATTACCAAGTGTGTCTGTGTTTATGTTGGACTGAGTTTCAATGGTCAGTTTAATAAATACACACACTTCAAATACTTATCCAAGATGAGCATTCATGCTTATACTACTTTGGCATTATAAATAAATACACAAACGCACTCCATGGTGTGTCAGCCTGTTATATAACTTTTCTAACACAAAAGGAAGGAAGGAAAAGTCAAGGCTACCAACAGAGCATACATTATACTCCCCGTCCCAAAGACACACACCTTACCCACAGCTCAACTGGACTAACTGATCACCACATGCCAGAGAAAATGAACACTGTCTCAGCAGGAATTCCAGCCTCCCAATACTGCCATCCCCAAATTCAAACCCACACCTTCACCACAAGCAGATTCTTTTATACCATGCCTGCATAGTTCTGTAAAATTCTGTGTGGGGACTGGATGGCTCCAGGAACCAGTAACAGGACTAGGATCCTAATATCTCTGAGCTCATGGGCATCCAATAGCCTAGACAGGGAAAGGCACAGCCTTCCCAAACCACCAGGCATGGCCACGCCCACACTCTGTCCCCAGAACACCTACTGTAGGCGTACTAAGGGCAGAGCGTTGCTGCCCTTGAGCGCCTGCTGGCCCTGTGCTCCAGGATCAGGGAGGCTGGAGCCACTAAGCCTATTCCCTCCCCAGTGCTCCTCCTATCCAGTGCTCCAGGGCCTCTTCAGTGCTCCAGGCTGGGAGGCTAGGGTGCACGTGCTCACCCCCTCTTCTCCCCACAGGGGGTGACACACTGCCCCATTCCCTTCCCTCCCTGTGGTGGGGAGGCGGGGCCTCAGCAGAAGGGGCGGGTCTGTAGGCAGGGCTGGGAACCTGCCTCCCTCTGCCCTATCTTCACCGACTGCCCATGTCTGAGCTGCTTGTCCAAATCTCACCTTAAGACAGCAATAACTGAAAGAGGCCATAACCCATCCTCTGGTGGCTTCGTGCCATGTAGGCAATAAGGTGGGTTCTCAGTCCTGTGCCAGGTGGGCAGGTTTCTACATCACTGTGCTGCATACCTTGGTGAGCAGCTTCTCAGAATTGACTCACCGTGATGGGGTACTTGAGAAAACTTGCATTGCCACTTGTTTATCATTAACATGACCTATAATCCACCTGTCTTCAGCCCCATCACATGGCCTTTTTCACCCACACGTCCCTTTTTTATTCAAAAATATGATGATGATGATGATGATGATGATAAAGTGTTAATCTCACTGCCCTGCACTGCTATCAGCACTATCAACAGCATCTCACTTCCACCAGTCAATAGTTTTCCAGCTTCCTTAACTCTACTACCATCCTCCATTTAAAATCCATTGCAGCACATTCAAACCAATTCTGCAGATCATTTAGCTCTAGTATCTGTCTGAGTGGGAAAGAAAATGCACTGAAATAATCAAGTTAGTAATGATAGGTCCATTACTGCATCAACAAATCAGTATCTTTTGGTGGCAAATTTCCTCTCTGTGTCGCCTCCATAAAAGAATAATTTCTGATTCAGCAAGAAGAACATTTGATATTTATATTGTAAGTGGATGATTTAAGCATTTGGATATTCACCAATTATGTGGCATGGAATTGAGTATCGACTACAGAGGTCACATTCCAACCCCAAAGTAGCTAACATCCCTATCAGTTAATTGAATAGCTGACTAACCGCATGAATTCTTAGAAGTTAGTTGACTTTTCTACAGTCTCTGGGGGCAGGGTCAGCAGCCAGTGCAATCCAGCCCCCCTCCCAGGGAGCCCCCTGCCACCCCGAGCTGCTGCATCTCTATCAGAAGCAGCAGTGCAGGGTGCCAGGCAGGAGCTGGTCCGTGAGGGTAGCCAGCTTAAAAACCAGCACGCCTCATGGACCGGCTGCCTGTTGCCCCACACTGCTGTCTCTGATACAGAGGGCAGCAACATGGGGTGACATCAGTCCCTGTCCGCGAGGGGTATGAACTCCCCATGGACAAAGGCTACTGGGGGAGGCGGGGAAGGCTGCTCCAAAGCAGCCTCTGTCCATGACAGGCCCAAGCTCGCTGCAGGCAGAAGCTGCTTCGCAGCAGCCTCCCCTGCCCTCCCCGCACTGCTGCCTCTGATAAAGGCAGCAGCGTGGGGGTGGGGGGGAAGGCAGGTGGCACTACAGAGCCAGTGCTGGGGGAAACAGCTTTTCAGCCGCTCCCCCTAGCACCAGCTCCTGCTTCCTGCCCCCCCCCCCCCCGCTGCCTCTGATAAAGAGGTATCAAGGGGGAAGGAATCTGAGTAGACAACTAGATTAACTGATAAGCCTAGGCTTATCGGTTAATTGACTAGTCGACTACTCGTTCACATTCCTACCCAGAAGTGCCTACATTTGGTAGTGGTTAAAAAGAAATCCTATGGACAGGCAGCTGAATTATCTAGTGTCATGAAGTTGAATTGTGCCTCTGTGTGTGTGTGCATGTTAGCCTACAAGATTATGATCCCTTTATCTAATAGGACACCACTGGTCACTTTCCACCTGTTGTTAAGGCTGAATAATATTTTCATTCTATCCCAGTCTCCAATCACTCATAACATGAGCTTTTATGTTTTGGGCTAAAATTCTTCCATTCCATCTTTTCCCTGAAGACAGATTGTTCCCTTCCTCCACCCCTCAACTCTTTTTAGGGTGTGTCTAGACTACATGGCTCCGTCGACGGAGCCATGTAGATGAGTTTACTAGACGTAGCAAAATGAAGCGGCGATTTAAATAATCGCCACTTCATTTACATCAGCTGATCCGGCACAGCGGGCAGTCTAGACACTCTGCGGTCGACAAAGAAAGCCTTTGTCAACCGCTCCGGTAAACCTCGTTTCACGAGACATACTGGAGTGGTCGACAAAGGCTTCCCTTGTCGACCGCAGAGTGTCTAGACTGCCCGCTGTGCCGGATCAGCTGATCGTCGGCACGGCGCGGCGGCCATTTTGATGTAAATGAAGCGGCGATTATTTAAATCAACGCTTCATTTTGCTACGTCTAGCAAACTCATCTACATGGCTCCGTCGACGGAGCCATGTAGTCTAGATACACCCTTAACATTTGAGCAAAACTCTGCACAGCCAATTTTAGGTGTGAAGAGACAGGGATGAAAATTACATTTTCCATTATGAATTTTTTTAAAAGTCTTGACATTTTTCTTTTTGGAAAAACTTAAGAGTTGCAAGGTGAAACAGATTTACACCGCTCTCATGGAAGAGGTGAATTCCACAAGGAACAAGTTTTGCTCTAACCAAGTTTCGGACATTTGAAAAATCACATTCTGAGAATACATAGCAGATTTTACCCATAATACTCATTAAGGCCCTAACCTTGCGCCATTGAAGTCAATGGGAATTGTGCTTTGCATACATAGTTAAGTTATCTTCACTGTCTACCAGCCAGTCACCCATGTGACTGGTGCTAAAGAGATGACACCTGTGTACCTCTCCCCGCCCCAATGTGACCTATGTATCAGCTGATTTTCACCCTACACCTCTGAAGTAGCTGCACTTCAGCTGAGCTGTACATTTATAAGTTTGCAGAGCAGCTTGGCATACTTTAGCTTAAAAAGGCACTACATGAAATATAGTTACCTGCAAATTTAAAATTCATCCCAATGCCCCCAACAGAGTTTACTTTCAAGACATAACCAATTCTCATCACCCAGGTAAATTATAGTTAACGCTCTTAACTTCCTGTTTCCAGTAGTCAGGGGACAGGATCATATAAATAGGGCCAAAAACTTCTTAGAGATATTTTTTGAGCCAACACAAGTGATGCCCTCCAATACTCACTACAGTTCTTTACCCTTACAGACCAAGTCTCTTAATAGCCAAGAGAAGAAAGGCAAATGACAAAAGAGTGTCTAGAAAGAAACCCAAAACATTAAAAAAAGAAACAACACCACTAGAGTACTCTGGCTACGGTTTACACGCATCCAAAGACAACAAGGAGTCCAGTGGCACCTTGAAGACTGAAAATTTTATTATGGCAGAATAAAATAAACTCACAAAAGCTTATGCCATAATAAAATTGTTAGACTTGAAGGTGCCACCTTCTTGTTGTTTTTGCTGAAACAGACTAACACGGACACTTCCGAAACTATACATCCAAAGCAGAGTATTCCTGCCACAGGAGTTATCCGGTGCAGTATGTCAGCTACCCAACCAAAAAGCGTGAGCATATTTGTTTTTACACAGCAGTTTCCACACCAAGACACATTTCTATTCCCTCCCCTTCTCACGCTTTTGTATTCCATAGTCGTCATCAACAATTAGCGGAAGTGACTGGCTGTGCCTATTTTCACTGTTCCCAGGCATTTCTCTACCCCTAGTGAGCTCTGAAGACCATGCAATATTTGATATGACAAGACCTAGAATCCTTCCATAACAACAGCTGTAGGTAGGAAAACAGAGAGGGACAAAGAACAAGGAAATTAGTCCAATTCACAAGACTCTGACAGCAGTAGATACCCAGGGCAGTGGGATTCAAACAGTAAAGTGTCCTTAATCTCTTGGGACCTGGGCCCAGAGAAAATTGGAATTTTAAAACACAGAAAGTTTGTGTTGTTTAATTAAAAACAATCAGAATAAAGGTGTGTTTACTGAGTCAATTATTTCTTCTGCTGGTTTTGTGCCATTAAAGCAACTAGATTTAAAATGTAAATTAACATTAGTGCAGCCAAAATTTAAATCCTGTTGTTTTTACTTTAAAAGGAAACACACACATGCAAAGGACCTGAAATATTCTATGGCTCCAGAAATTGTTCCAGTGTTGTATATCCCATTGCTGCTCACTGCTCTCCAGCATGAATTATCTGTCATCTTGCGACATACACAAGTATGTATTCACTTTGTTATGAAGAGCCAATTCTCTCTCACACACACACATACACACACTGACAATGCCAATACTGTTTTGTAATGTTACCACATTTTTAAGATTAATCTAACTAAACAGATAAAGCTTCTGAGCTCTCTAAAGAGCCACAGAATCTAGAGATGGAAAAGAGCTCTCATTTAGTCCATTTCTCTGTCAAGATTGGATTATGCCCAACAGCACATTTTTATTGTTTGGTCAATCTTGTTTTTAAAGTCCAGTGCAATGACTTCTCACTACTTCCCTTAGGAAAACTATTCCACAGATTCCCATGATATTCTGCTCAAGTTTTCCCATTCCTAGTAGTTTTACCCCATGTACCACTCTAAATAATTCCTCTCTGTCACTACTGTTAACCTTGAAAGCTGGCTTCCCACGTGTACCAGCTCCCTCCTGCATCAGCGGGGGCAGGGGGCAGAGGGGACGGCAGGTGAGGTGGCTCTGCAGGAGCCAGCTCCCCACGAGCACCGGCTCCTGCCTTCCCCCTCCCTTATTGCCTCTGATACAGAAACAGCGGTGGGAGGGGTATAGTCATTAGGATTAACCAATGAGTCCAAGCTTATCAGTTAATCATGTAAACGACTACACACTAACATCCCTACTGTGAAAACTGACATTCTTGGCCTCTGGGAGGTGTCCCACAGTGCCCCACGATGACCAGTCTGGCCACAACTTTCACCTCTACTGCTCTCCAGGTGAATACGAAAAGCCCTGGGAAAAAATTGAATTTCATTTCCTGTGTAACCAGCAGATCTCAGAGCAGGCAGCACACCTGACTGTGAGTTCAAGTTCCATGAGTTCCTACCGTTGCAGACAAGCACCAGCATGGAGTGTGCAGAAGGTCCTAGACCTCACTGCTGTGTGGCGAGAGGAATCTGTTCTTGCAGAACTTCGAAACAGCAAAAGTAACGCAGATATCTATGCCAAGATTGCAAGAAGCACAGAAGAGAAAGGATATGCCAGGAACATCCGGTTGAGGCAGTCGTATCAAAAGACAAAGGAGACAAATGGACAGTCTGGAGCATCGCCGCAAACATACCTCTTCTATGAGCAGCTGCACACAATCCTTGGGGGGAGAGGCGGAGGGATCTGACCAGCCAGTGGATTGTTCCTAAGACGCTCAGGCAGCTTTGGTCAGCAACGTGGAGGACAGCATGGTGGAGGAGGAGAATGGTCAGTAGACAAGCAGGGCAACCGAGGTCACTGAGAACCAAGAACTTTTCATAACCTTGGAGACAATTCCCTCCTCCCAAGATGTCTCACAGTCGGGCACTGATCCCGGGGAGGGCAGTTCTAGTGAGTTCACATTTTTTATCTTGCTAAAAGTGGGTTAAGGCAATTGGCTGTGATATGTGGCGGCCACTGTACCTACATAGCAGGAGGTCCCCAGAACAGCTTGTTAACATGTGGAGATGCAGCAGGAATCCTCCCTGCACATCTCCAGAAAGCTTTCATAGAGGAACTCTTTGATCCTTCTCACTAGGTTTCTGGGGCGGCCTGCCTTATTCCGTCCTCCACGGTAGGACATGCCAAGCCAGCAGTAAGTGGTCTGGCATCACTGCGGCACAAAGCATTGCAGTGTAAGGTCCAGGTTTCTGGTCACATTCAGTCAGCATCTGCTCTCTATCACTCTGTACGATTTGGAGAAGAATGATATCACACATGGCAACCTGGATGAAGCATTCCCTCCAGCCCCTGCAGACTAACATTCCCTCCTCTCCGAGTTCCACAGTGTTCTCTCCCAGGGGCCCTAGAACATGGGGGGAGGGGAAAAGCCAAGGACAGCCTTACACTCAACCCCCAAGGAAAATGTGAAAGAGCTCTTATCCCACTAGCTCTAGATAGTTTAAGGCGACACCCCCTCCCCCCAAAAAAATATTAGCTTCCCCCCCAAAGGGCCCAAAAAAGTTCAAGCCCACTACAATAATTATTTGTGACATGAATTGGTCCACAAGAAAAATAGACATTCCAATAAGCCAAAATATGTTTAAAACCCCACACCTCAGTTCTATAGCTTTTCTTCTGTTATCTCATTCATTTGGCTGTCTCCCATTAAGGATAATCAGTACACAAGGGTGGATACAATCAATTATTACAGCAAAAAAATCAGATATTTAAATTATATATAAGTAATAAAACTATTTACAATTAAATTTGAGATTGACAGCCTATGCTGAAACCTAATTTTATTATTTAACTTAAACGTAAAAATACTAAGCAGTTTGTGTTTGCTGCCAAATTTTAAAGAAATTCAAACCACTGAACCCCTGGAAGTCACTGGTAAGCAAGCACCTGAATCCTCAGCATGCTGAAGTGCTGCTAAGCCAGCTTCGGACAGCAGTAGCCACTTTTGCAGACGGAGAGAGAATTATTGTCATTTCAATGTATCCAACTACATCAGTCCCATAGCTACCACATTCAAAGTTAAAAAACCAATGGGGAGTAGAAAAAGCAATAAAGCTTGTTTTCTTCCTTCAGACTATGAAGAAAGACAAGGTGTGAGAAAATTAGACTTACTAGTTTTAAAACCTTGAAGGACCTAGTAAAAAGAAACAATCAGCTCAGTTAGCTATTTATTAGGAAATAATATTTCCTTTGTTTATTAAATCAGTATTAAATGCAAAATCTATTTTGATAAACTTTTCTTTTGTATCCAAGCACCAAAATTTTAAATTTGAATTTCCATCCGAACAGAGCATGACAAAAACTGCAAGTAAAAAATGAATAATCCAGTAGAGTTTAGCTATACAATTTCTTAAATAAAAGAGTTTGATTATAGTGTATCCTCCTGGTTAGCCCAAATACCATTGCTAATTGGTAAATTTACACTAAATTTGGTCTAAAACCCAATGTGAATCTGTCTTTCTTTAGGAAAATCATTAAAAAGCAATGATTTAAATCAAGGTTACAGTGTGAATATATTTGAGGCTCATTTAGTTTTAAAAGATAGCTATATATCACCTATATATATATATATATATCTGGACGAGATTTTTGCCTGAAGCAATCCTACAGACAGCCTCATTCGTTACACATTTCTGTCACATTCCCAGAGCATCCTGAAGGAGGTAGCAGTCCTGTAGTGTAATAATGTAATTAAAGAATATCATAATGCATACATCCAATGGGGCATGGGCAGCCCTCATCCTGACATTGCATCCAAAATAAAAACAAAAAAGTTAAAAGACTATTAAGACTGAATTTATACACACACCTGCAACATAAGACATTTATTTACATAACCAATATTAAGTTTCAACATAGCTACCCAATTTTGCTTGCACAGGTTCATCTTGGTCACATTTTTCCTTTGAAATACTATACTCTGTGGATAAATCAAGCTGAATGGTTTAAGCAACAAGTATTTAATTTTTTTCCTTCCTTCACCTCTTCTTAATCCCTCCCAACCTAAGATAAACCACTAATGATACATGCACACCTAGAGAAACAGAAGCACCAGGTGAGTCAAGTTCCTCATGTGGGTAAATGCCAGCAGGATCAGGCCCTCGGGATGAACTCATTCTATCTGTATGTCTATATCAACAGATCTCAAACTGTGGATTGGGACCCCAAAGGGGGTCATGACCCCATTTTAATGGGATCTCCAAAGCTGGTGTTAGACTTGCTAGGGCAGGGCCAGGCAAAATATGACCTGTGGGCCAAATTTGGCCTATGGCCCAGCAGGAACCTTCACCAGGCTCCCTGCCTGCCCTGCCTCCACTCGCTGCTCAATGTGGCAGGCTGCAGGCACCAAGACTCCCAGCTTCCCCCACCGCAGGGCAAGCCAGTGCTTGCAGCTCCAGCCCCACAGGGAAGCACTGCAGGCCTGATGAAATTAAGCAATGGGCCAGGTCTGGGCTGCAGTTTCCCCACCCTTGCTCTAGTATCCACCTTAAGGGTAAACATATCAGACACAGCAGCAGAAATTGCCATGCCAAAATTAAGACTACACCGCTGTTTCCAAACATTACGCTTACTAGAAATATTTCAATGGCTACCCCAGGGGTGGGGAACCTCAGGCCCTGGGGGCCGTATCCAGCCCCTGTCTTGCGTGGATCAGGTCTCCGAGACTCAGGGACCCTCCAACACTGGGGAGCCCGCCCTGGCACTCCAGCCCCCACACTGCCCCACTGCAGGGCTGGATCACACAAAATCTACTAGGCTGGGCCACTTAGGTTCTGAGGTGGGAGGATGTGACGGGGCAGCAGAACCCCGCACTACATGCGGCGGCAGCGCGGCTCTCTGGGGCAAGCGCTCACAGCCGCCACAGCTGTGTGGCACATGGTCCCGGGCCACCGAGGCAAACCCACCCAGCGCTAGGGCCCAGGGGGAGTGCAATGTGCCAGACCGCCCGGTGCAAGACGCCGGCGGACAGGCACAGCCACGCCGGCTGGTCCCAAGCTACAAAAAGCCCGGGACCAGAGCAACAGGGGGGAGGAAGGTCCCGGGGCAGGAAGGGCCTCCAGGACGCTTGCGGGACAGGGCTAGCTCACCGGATGCCCTGAGAGTGCAACTGGAGGGGGCGACGGAGCTCAGCACCCTTACTCAGGGTGACATCGACTCCCCAGCCCTGCTTACCATTCGGGGAAAGCCCCACAGCCCCGGCAGCTTATAGCTGGGTGGCCAGAGATACCGCTGAGGTGGTACGGGGACCTGTTCCATCATCCCAGCCAGTTCCTTTCCTGCTGCTAGGTGCCGCTGACACAGGATCCGCAAACAACCCCACCGTGGCCCAGATGACAGCCAACCAAGGAACCCGAGGGGACAACGCGCGTGCGAGTCCATCCCCAACAGCTAGAGGGCTCTTCAACGTGGACTCCCCCTTCGCACCCTATCCAACCCTTCGGGAGACGGGGCCTTTCGACGGGGATCAACTATAGATAGGTAGTCGCGTGGAGGTAGGAAGTGACCCAGGGCAGGGCTGTTAAGCCTGGGTGGGGGTTGGTACGTTTCGGCACACTACCCCACCAACCCCGACAGAGGGTCGTTCCCCTGTCTTTAGGGGCCTTGGTCGGGGCCCAGTGGAGTGGGAGGGCCCAGGTCCCCCGACCTCGCCTACAGTGCGATATCCCTCATTTCAAGGACCTGGACAATGGACTTTTGCCGCAGAGGCCTCGAACTCTTAAAAAGAAGACTGGACTAATACAGTGCACCTGGAGGCGCCACGGACTGCATGACTGGGGATATAGAGGCCATTATACGCGATAGAGAACACTGTCGGGGTGGTCTGACGAACTTACAAGGAGGGCTCCGTCGCGAGGGCACAGACCCTTCACAGAGGGGAACGTGGGAAGTGTCTTTCTCCTTCTTAGACAGGAGCCACATCAGTGAGAGTTTTTGTTTGGTTTGTTTTTACTTTTCACTTGTGTGCAGTCCTTGACTGATTTTTCTGTGGGCCAGTAGCCTCCGACCCAAAAAAGGTTCCCCACCCCTGAGCTACACAGAATCATGCAGCCAAACCATTGTCTGTCTAGATCAGTGGTTCCCAAACTTTTTGGCATCAGGCCCCCTTTTTGATTTTTGAGAAGCCCTCATGCCCCCTCCCCCAGCAGCAAAACTTGTTGAGTAAAAAAAAAAAAAGGGAACTGACTGAAAAACAAAAATAGCAGCAAAACTTGGGGGGGGGGGAGAGTTAACGGGGAGGGGCTGGGTCGCCTCACACCCCCCCTGGAATTTCTTCATGCCCCCCAGTTTGGGAACCCATGGTCTAGATGAAGTTTTTTTCCTTCTATCACGTGCAAAATATATTGCACTCACGGATATCAAGTTCAAGAGCCTTGCTCTTTTGCCTCCACAGCCCCGTATTGCTCTGTCTCTTGCCACTTGTCAGGCCTCCTCTCTTACCTGGGGACTCTCTTCCCCACCAAAAGATGTCAGCTTTGGTGCTCTATTGCTACAACCACCTCTACATTATCTTTCGTGGTACCCTAGGCATGAGGCACCTTCTGGTATAAATGCTGTTTTATTCTGAAAAATGTTCAGTGGTAGCTTATTCACCAGATCTGTCCAGCATATGCAGCCAGAATCAGTTCATTGGCAGGGAAGTCAGTAGAAGCTTGGGCTACTTTGTACTCCTGTGAGCCTTGCAGAGCCAACACAAGAGAGGTACAAGCTGGATTCTATGTCTGCCCACATGTTGGCACAGTTGTAAAATTCTATCTGTAGAGTTAAAAGTCTGCTCTCAGTAACTTCTGTATAGCTCAATTGAAGGTACTGTGATTGCACAGGGGTAACGTTTGAAGTCCATGGACCTCACAAGTGTTACTAAGAGCATAATTAGCCCATGGAATATATATTACTAGAAGTGTTTCATCAAAAATAAAGAACACAGATTACCTCTCAAATCTCAGGGCAGGAAGGCAAGGGGGAAAAAACATCTTCCTCCCAGAGCAAACAATGCCCCACTATACCACTTTTTAGAGTCAAGTAGACCCGACCTTCAAAATGTCAGCATCACTGTCTTCACCTCTGCCACGGACACATAAGCAGACTCTTTTCTACATCTGCAGGATATTAATTTCTTACTCATGTGTGTCTTCTTAAAAAAAAAATCAGTCATGCTGCCTAGCAGTAATTATAATGCAATGATTTAACTCTGCACCGTAAAGACACACACTCCTCTCTGGCAAGACTGATTCCTCTTCCTACTCTAGCTTTCAGCAGTTCCTGTTCCACTCGTGTTCTCTCCACAAACACACAAGAATTTCTCCCTCTTCTTCAGCTGATTAACACAACATGGTCTACCCTTCCCAATAGGCCAACAGCCTTGTGCTCCATGCCTCTGCTCAGCTTCCACTCCACTCCTTGGTATTTGCAGGCCCATGGCCCACTCTTCTGATGCAATTCACCTCCATCCTGTTGGCCTGCGGCCCACATAAGCTGCTGGGCACAGAACAGATCTGAAGTGCAAACTGGGAGACAGGGTGGAGGTGGATGAAAGGAGCAGCTGTACTTTTCCATAAATCTTGTTGGTGATCAGCTTATGGAATGTCAAGAAGCATAAAGATTGAGAGCCCTTGTCATTGTTATCCTACCTACTATAACTGCAGGAGCTAATCCTTTTTATATGATGCACAGGAGCTTACAGATTTCATTGTGAAAGTCCCAGAGCTTCTCCTCATGTTCCTGCAACTATTTAGTCCTTTAACCTATTAAGGGAGATCAGATTTCAAAACTTCAAGAAGGTGGAAGTTTGGCACACATCTTCTGGGTCACATGAAAATGACACACAAACAGTTTCAGATTCCATTTTAAGGAGACATTTTCCTCTCCTCTCCCTGCTGATGGAAACAGTCTTTCCAGAGAAGTCAGTGGACCAGGGTCACACAGGTAGCAGATTCCCCATTAAGTAATTCACTACTTAACACTTTCATCTGCTGTCACACATACAGGCTGAACCTCCCTAGTCCAGCATCCTTGGGATCTGACTGGTGCTGAACCAGAGAATTTGCTGAACTATGGGAGGTCAATATTGTCCAGCAGCATTGCCAACAATTCCACTGCTTAGCAGGCTCTTAGAAGACATTTAGAGGTAAATTAGAGCTAAATAACAGCACAGAACACTGAGAGCCAGGACTGGTGGCCATAAACAAACTTTATGTGACAGTGGGAAACTTGGCCACACCCAGCTAATAAGTGGACATAAAGCTAATTAAAATCGATGGATGTTGCTGAAACAAAGAGTGCCAGACTAGAGAAATTCAACTTGTAACTCCAAAAATGGAACGTAGTCTTTTCTTGAGGGACCCAGCATTCATTCCATACTGGCTCCCAAGATCTAGCTCATTTACTAGTTTATCGTGAAAAGTCACTTGGGTAATTGCAAGAAGTAAGTTCCCTGAGCACACCCCAGTGATTTGGCAACTACAGGTGGCCCCAACTTGCAACACAATTGGTTCCCGGGGAAGCGTCGCAAGTCGGGGACATCGTAACCTGAACCTTCATTTACAATAGGAGTCGTGCGCCGTCGCAAATGCGGGCCAATGATGTAAGTCAGGGGTTTTCGGCCCCTTCCGCACTTACAAAAATGGTTGTAAGTGTAGAGGGTCGTAACTCAGGCGGGCAGAAGTCGGGGGTTTCCTCTATTTCCTCACTCTGCCAAGCTAAAGAATCTGGTGGTATGATGTTTATCTTGGATCATCACAAATCAGTTTAACCGGTGATAGGAGCATCCAGTGTACAGGAACTCAGCAGACTGCCAGGCTTCCCAAGAGCAAGATTTGGGTGTCACAAAGCAAATGCTTCACTTGTGCAGAAGAGAGAGATTAAGCACAGAAAATACTGTTTCAGAAATAAAGGTTTGTCAGGCTCCTCTATGGTGTGCTACAATTCTTCCCTCAACCCTCCATTTTTGCTTGAAATGGACAAGATCCTGAAATTCCCACCTTGGGTGGTGAATCACAACAAAAAGGCCTCTCTAAGGGTGCCTCTACACAGCAGGGCTTAACTTGAAATAAGCTATGCAAATTGAGCTATGTCAATTATGTAGCTTATTTTGAAATAGCTTATTTCTAAATTGGGAGTGTTTACATAGTACTTATTTTGAAATAAAGCACTCTTCCTCCGACTTCCCTTACTCCTCGTACAATGAGGGTTACAGGAGTCAGAGTAAAAAGTCCTCCAGCTTGACAGTATTTCAACATTATTTTGAAATACCTGCCTGCTATGCAGATGCAAACTAAGATATTTCGAAATAACGCTAGTTATTTCAAAATAATTTTGCTGTGTAGACATACCCTAAAAGACTGATCAATTTGTTGTCCCTTTGTTGGACAACCCCTAAAAAAAAGGGGAAAATGAGAAAGAAGAATATTTACACCTTCTATTCTGGCATAACTAATGTCTTTGGCTTTTTCATGCCTAATTTTCATTTTTAAAGGCTCCTCTGCTTTTTCATCAGAGCTTGACAACTTTTTCTAAGTCAAATCTTCCAAGTGGCGCAGATGCACCTCCACTTTAGGACTAAAAAGCATCAACTTTATCGCTTGTGATTTCTCACATCATAGTACTTTCTCTTAAAATTACACCCTTTTTTATTTCACTTTCTTTTCATGCCTTTTTAGTCTTCCCTTTGTTGACCCTAATCTGAAGATCTCAAAGAGCAAAAATTAAATGTCCAAGCAATAAACACAATCTCACAGCAAGACACTAGAGGAGGATGAGCAAAATAAAAATGTCTGTGTGATAAAAGCATCCTTGACAACTACAGCAGCACTGACAGGCACCACTTAAGGAATGATGTACCAAAACAACAGCCAAGAAAGTGTTACGAAACAGGAAAAAAAAAAGGTAAACTGATCTTTTCAAATGAAAATTCCACTGGCAAGTAAGGAGTGTGACAAAAGGCTCCTAATACAGCTGTATTGCAACTACAACAGTAGTTAAAAATCTGAAAAATTTTGACCCATTTTAGGAATACTAGACACCTCAGCTCTTCATAAAGAGGAAAAGAGTCTATTGGGTCAGAGGTCAGAACTTTGTTAATGTCTAGGTCCTGAATTGTTCCCAATTAAGTCAACAGCAAAATAGCTACTGACTTCACTGACAGAAAGATCAGACCCTAAGGACATGTCTTCACAGTGATAAAAAACACACTGCTGGCCTGGGTCTGCTGACTATAACTTGCAGGGCTCAGGCTCCAGGGTTGAAAAACTGCTGTGTAGATGTTCTGGCTCAGGCTTAAGCCCAAGCAAGGGTGGAAAGATCCATAGCTTGGGCTCCAGCCCAAGCCCGAATATCTAAAGCAATTTTTAGCCTCAATGCCTAGTAAGCTGACCCAGGCCAGCCACAGCTATACCAGGGTGCTTTTATCCCCATGTAGATATAGATGTGCAAATATCTACCACTGTCCAGGTAACAACCTACTTAGCAGGCTCAGCAAAGAGGCCAAGAAGTCAACAAATTCAGTCAATCAATGACTCTCTTGCCCTAGAGGAAGTCCCTTTAGAACACGACTGAAGCAATGCTGGGAAAGACGATGGTCTTTGTGGTTAAGAAAGAGAACTACAAGCAGGAGTGTGTGCAGGAACTTAAATCTGACACCTTTTGGAGAAGCATATTCTTTGCCCACTCCTCCTAGGAGCTTGCTCCATCTCCCCCCACCCCACCCAGCACAGGAGGGAGCTTACTGCCCCCACCACTCCAGCCCCACCAGGGGCTCACACTTCCCTCCTCACTCCCCCACACCAGCCCTGGTCTTAGCAGGAGCTCACTAATCCCCTGTCCCATTAGGACAGGGGTGGGCAAAAGCCTCTCAGCAGGCCGGATCCGGCCCACAAGGCAATTACAGGCCCTGCCCCCAATAGGTATGCATGGAGGCGTGGGGGGCGGGAAGGAGCTCAGCCCTGCCCCTCCACCCCCACGCAGCCGCTGCAGAGGAGTCAGCGCTGGAACTGAGGCTCCTCAACAGGGCCAGCCCCAAAGGCACTGCTATCGCGGCCACGCAGCCTGGGGCCGTCCCTGGAGGATGGAGGCGCTGCTGCCATGGCACCTCCAGGACGGCCCCAGGCCGCCTGACCGCAGCAGCGGCCCCACTGGGGCCAGCCCCAAAGTGCCTGGCCGCAGCAGCAGTGCCTCCGGGGCCGGCCCCAGGCCACCTGGCCGCAGCAGCAGCACCTCCAGGGCCAGCTCCAGACCGCAGCAGCAGTGCTTCTGGGTCGGCACCTGGCTGCAGTAGCTCCAGGGCTGGCCCCAGGCCACCGTAGGAGCACCTCCGGGGCTGGCCCCATGCTGCCTGGCCACAGCACCACTGGGGCCGGCCCTGGGCCATAGCACTTCCGGGGCAGCCTGTGGCTGCTGGCCCGAGGCAGGCCTCATGGCCGCGGCAGTGGTGCCTCTGGCCTCCAGGGTGGCCTGTGGCCACAGGGCCTCAGGGCTGGCCCTAGACCGCATGTCTGCAGCAGTGGCGCCTCCAGCCTCCAGGTAAGGTTCCCCCTCATGCCCAGACCCCCCACCCCAATCCCATCACTTCCCTTCCCCCCAAGACCCAGCACCTCCAGCTTGCTCCCACACCCTCCCTTGTTCTTGAACCCTCTCTTCTGGCCACACACGGCACCCTCCCTTGTTCCTGATCCCTCCACCTGGCCAGACACCCCACTCCCAGCCTGCTTCTGCACCCCAGCTCCCTCCCAGATCCTGCACCCCATCCCTATCCTACTTGCCAGCAGCCCTGTCTCACGCATTGTACCCCTTATTTTTGTTCCTACCCCAGAGCCAAAAGAGATCCATAAAATTTACTAACTCCAGAACCCCAGAAAAGTAAATCTGGTCTATGGGAAGCCCTGAACTTCAGTTTCCCCCTTCCCTTCTCCTTACTCCATGAGGCTGGGGCACCAGAGGTGTCTCAGTTGGGGCCACAGCACTGAGCATTGTGGGGGTTTGGAGGAGATTTTGCTTCTCACTTGTGAGGTCCCCAACTGATTTTTTTTGTGGGTCAGTGACCCCAGACCCAAAAAGGGTTCCCCACCGCTCCCATAAATAAAGAAAACATTGAAACCTTTTGTGCTGGACATAATATTTTAGTTTATTTAAAATGAAGTTTGATAAACTAACATAAGAAAGTTAAAACGCTTAATCTGTTTCATAATTTAAATTAAACTGTTCTTACTAGCTGCAGCTGGTTCAGAAAGTAAGGTCACCGTACCCAGCAGGGTAGTTCTCAACCCCGCTCCTTATGCCTGAGGCCTCGCCCCTTCCGCCCAAGTCCTGCAGCCACTGACGAAATTTGTGAAGTGGCTCCCCTTCTAAAATTATTGCCCACCCTTGCAGAAGGAGCTCACTCTTGAATGCCTTTGAGTCCTCTGTGCCAGAGAAATCTGTGCCCCCAACTAGTATTGAGGGGAGACTGTGCCCCTGCTTGCCTAAACCCCTTGTACACACTCTGACTTGAAGCCTAAACATTTGGATAATATTCTTGGCTCTGCCAAAGATATTCTGATTTGGAAAAATCACTTAATCTCTTCATGCCTCAATTCATCCATGCATAAAAGCGAGGATAATTACTGGTGTGTTCAATGTTTGTAAGGCATTTTGAGCTCATGTTATGTCAGTTGTATTACCGAGTTGTAGCAGAGATTGGCACCTAGACACTATCATGATAAACACATTGGAGACACCCCATGTAAGATGAAGGAGGTCCAATTTTGAAAACATTGTAGGGTTGAAAGTTTTACTTGTGCTACTCGGTTCATTTTCTACTTCAGAGAATTCTACAGAAACTAATTCTACCCATTAAAAAGCTATGCATTTCTCCTTTGCTTTATACCACACATTCAGTAGGCCTACATATTTGCTTTTGTTTTTCCATGACAAACTCCTTCCTCCAAAAAAACCAAAAAAAAACCAAAAAAACCCATAGAAATAAAATTAGTCGATGGTTTCCTATTGGCCGGGGGGGGGGGGCTAATATGCTCACGCTGCCTCCTGCCATTGGGCAGTTGAAGCAAAATCTTAGCAGGGGGAGCGGAGAGTCTGAAAGGGTGGGGCTTAACTTGAAATAAGTTAGCAGGGCTTAACTTGAAATAAGCTACGCAAATTGAGCTGTGTCAACTGCGTAGCTTATTTCGAAATACCTTATTTCAAAATTGGGAGCATCTACACAGCACTTATTTCAAAATAGAGCACTCTTCCTACAACTTCCCTTACTCCTTGTACATTGAGGGTTACAGGAATCAGAGTAAGAAGTCCTCCAGCTTGACAGTATTTCAACATTATTTTGAAATAACTACCTGCTGTGAAGACGCAGACTAAGTTATTTTGAAATAACGCTACTTATTTTAAAATAATGTTGCTGTGTAGACGTACCCAAATACACTGCTAGAGGCACTAAGGCCAAGAACGGTGGATTCCAAAAAAGAATGGAGGTATTTTCTTGTTATAAATCAAGATAAGGGTAAGGATTTAAAAACAATCCATTAAGTTTTGAAAGGGGTAAACTCTCCAGCTTCAGAATATAAACCAACTTCTAACTATTGCACAATAAGGATAAATAAACTTCAGAGCAAGTTATTTTATGCTGCCTTTCTACAACAAAGTTCCTTGTACCTTTCTCTGAATCAGCTGCTCCTAGCCAGAGTTTTCTATAAACAGGAAACGGGACTGGAAAGGAATTTGGTAAAAGGGTGTTATGTTGGAAATGATTCATCAAAACTAACTTTTTTGCAGGAAACAGTTGATTTTGGCAAAGTTTTAAGTCCAGAATAAAATGTCAGGTAAGAGTGAGCAACTGACTCCTGCTCAAAACAGCTCATAAGCCAGTGGTTAAGGCATTCGCATAGTGTAAGATGAGGTTCAAGTCCCTGCTCTGATTTGAAGTGCCCTGAAACAGTGAGTGCCCTGACCACCTTGCTATTTTGGGATGAGGCACTCACAATCTCACCTGTGGGAGCTTTTCCTCCTGGTGTAAATAGTCACTAAAGCAGGGACTTGTATGCAGCCTCCCACCTCTCAAGTCAGGGCCCTAGCCACCAAACTATTGAATCTGGGACTAACACACACAAAAATTGTAAAAGGTCATGGTGGGGGGAGGGCAGAGAGGGAATCAACCTCTCAATTTTCAGAAAGTCTCAGTTCCATCCCAATGTGAAATTGAAGGAGTTTAGACATTGTGAAATTTTTCAAGGTATAGGACCATGGTGTCCAACATGCTAGCTAACCACTAGCCACATGTGGCTATTTGGCCGGTTGAGTATGGCTAGTTGACTTGAACAATGCGACTATTTGGCCAGTTAAATGTGGGTAGTTTGCTATAGCAGTAGCCACTATAATAGATTGCTTTGATAAACATCTGAAAGGGTTCTGACCTAGCAACCTCTGAGAAATGCAGTTCTGAATTTAGAATTTCAGATTAGAAGCTCCAATTCAGTCTCCCTGCAGAGATATGTTTACAAGTGCCAACGTTTGGGCGCGTTCAGTCAGGCCCTGTACACTGCTTTGAGCTCACCTTTAGTTAAAATGCCCTCCGACGCTGCAGCATTGCACATGAAATATCAAATCCTGTTAGAACAGTGCCAAACAAATCACATGGCCAAAGGGAGTAGATAGGGCAGAGCATGCTGTCCTCTCCCTTTGCCCAGTCACACACTGCAAGGCTGATACTCTGCATTGCAACTGGGCTGGCTTTGGTTAGTGCATGAAAGAAAAGCAGAGGTGAAGGGATACAGTACTCCCTCCCTAGTACCCAACTTACCTCCTCTTCTCAGAGAGACAAGGGATTGAAGTTATATCTTTTATTGGACCAATTTCAATTAGACAGGAAGAAGAGCTGTGTGTGGCTTTAAAGCCTGTCTCTCCCCCAAATTAAGTTGACCCAAAAAAGATATTACCACATACACCCGGTCTCGCTAATGTCCTGGGACCAGCATGGTTACAACCCCACAAACAGCTCAAGCAGGAACGGTATGTTCCCTCTGCCAGGGCATGCAGGGTACTGCCACACACAGGTACACCTCTCCCCAAGTTGCTGCTACTTGTCTGTTGCCTGCACATGCTCACACAGGCCACACACACACACCCATGCACAGTGCACCCCAAAGCAGCTTATCCTCTTACAAAATGTTATTACAGCTAATATTTGAAATCAAAATCAAAATGCTACACGGGTTTATAGTAAAGACTGGGTATATCTGTAGTCACATACTACTTATAAATGACAGACAACTTCTTGGCAGTTGAAGAAGCCCTTTGCCAACCCAACTTGCAGCAGCAGCCTCATCAGCAAAGGGCAGAGCCCTCAAACCACCAGCCCATCTCACTCACTGATGTGAGGCATAGTCACAGCTGCATGTGGGACCCTCTTGGCCGCAGGTGTGAAGGCTGGCAGCACACTGACCCAGGCCTGGTCGCACTCGGTTCTGAAGGGCCCAGGACTTATCTGAGAGGCAGACACAAGAGAATCTGATTGAAGACATCTCCCTCCTCCTGCCCCACAGGTAGTACAAAGACAAGGCAACAGTACAATGTGCAAAGGAGTGGGACCCCCCTCCTCTTTCCCCCCAGATTACTGATTGTACGAGGCGGGAGAAACACGCGCTGCACAAAGGACGCTCCTCCCTACCCACCCGACCTGTTGCGGCAGCTCGCGGACAGGCAGAGCCTGCATGGCAGGGAACAGCCCCCAAGCACGCTTGCTGCTGCTCTTGGCAGGAGCAGGATGCACCGCACGCAGGACTCTCCCGCCACCCGAAGGCCCCAAGCACGCGCTGAGCAGCAGCCGCTTCTCCGCGTTCCGCTGCTGCTGCTGCAAGTCAGGGGCGGGCCAGGGGGCAGCGGATGCTTCTCCTTTCCTCCCTCCCCTCCCCCCCCAGCTGTTGCTAAGTGACAGGAGAAGCAGCCACGACACAGAGAACCCCCAGACCCTCTCCTGCTGCTGCTGCTGCTGCTGCAAAAGGACGGGAGGCGCGTGCACCTCTTTCTTTACCACGCCCCCCTCCCCCGACCTGTTGCTGTTCCATGGTAAGGGATGGCCACACGGCCCAGGAGAAACACACCCACGCTCAGCTGCTGCTCAATGACCGGAGGCGCGTGTGCTGCCCCAGCTGGGGTCACTACAGCTCCGGGGAGGGCGGGCGGCCACAGAGGCACTTACTGGGATGTGCACTCGCAACATGCGTCTCTTCTGGCTGGAGCCTTTCCTGCTGCCGCTGCTGGAAGCATCTTTTTTCTTGGTGTCCATGGCAGTACTTCCCATCCCGCTGAACTGCAGATGGCTCCCCAGCAAGGTTTCTCTTCCACCTCCTCCCCCCCACTGTCCACCACGTAGCCAATCTGGGCTTGTTTTCAAACCCCCAGGAACTGGGGAGAAGGGGGATGGGGGAACCAAAGGGGAACGGAGGAGTTTCTCAAGCTGCAGTGTTTTAATCAGGGCAGGGAGAATTTGCTAGGGACCCCCGTCTCCTGCAGGAGCAAGATCATGAGACATCCTTAAAATTGCGGTTCAGCTGAGAACTCTTCCGCCCGTTCAGAAATATCCGGAGACTCCTGGGGGGTGAGAAAGTTTCCTTCCCTTTGCCCAGCAGACTGACATCTCCCCCATTACACGTGCCCGGGGGGGAGAAAGAGGAAGGTGCAGAAGTTGAGTTCGGCGCTGTCTGCAAATAAATGCAATCCCTAGAGTCCGGATCCTGCGCCTGGGTCCGTCCCCCTCTATGAAACAGGAGGCAGTGCTAGGCGCAACCGTTCCCTGAAATGTGGTGCCGCCAGCCGCAGCTCCAGCTCCAGCGGCAGCCTCCGCGGCGAAACAGGGCCGGGTCTGCGAGAAGACTCACGCAGGCCTGGAGAAGGCGGCGGTGCAAGCCAACAGTGCAATGTGGTTCCCCTTTCCTGCTGCAAGCCGGAATCCCGGGCAGGGCTGATGATAAGCAGGGACGGGAACTGCCAGGAGACAGCCCCCGGCCCTGAGGAGGAGGCGTTGCAAAGGCAATGTGGCCCTGAGGAAAACAAGAGGCTGCGCTCAACAGGAAGTGCAGCAAATCATAAAATACTTGCTCCCGGAGCTGACACGGCTCCCCTGTACAAGCGTCTGCCGGGCATCTGCAAAAGCACAGTGCTCCAGTCAAGGCAACAGCTCCCAGGCTGCCGGATCGTTCCGAGGGAGTGGAGGGTCTGGGAAGGCTGTTACTAGTTTGCAATCGCTGGTGCACCAGGGACTGACTGGATTTCACCACTCCAAATAAAAAGAAACAGCGACATTCCTTCCTCCGCCCCCTTCCAGACGCATAGGCAAACCCCCTTCCCTGAGATTTATTTGGGGCATGCCATAAATACAAGAGACGGTGGGGGTTATGTTCCCTGGTGCTTTGCCATCCTAGCGCCTGCAAAAGGCACGCCAGACTCTGGCTGCCTGATCTCTCTCACCGCCCCGCGCTTCCCGGAGCCATCAACACAGTTGTTGCGCAATTTGTAATCGCTAATCACAGCCTCATGGCTGCAACGACCTCGGAAGGCCGGCAGGTGGCGATGTCACCGCCAGGAACAACGCTCCTGCCAGACTGTAATACAAGTCTGCAAGTGTGGGGCACCGAGGAACATGGTAGGGGGCGCCGAGAGACACCCCTCTGCCGCCTTGAGACTTGCAGCCGGAGCCCCCGCTTTTCCAGAGCTGAGAGCGGGAACCCCCACGACACTAGGGCTCGCCCAAAGGGGGAGCGCACCACACTTAGCTGCCCAAGGGCAGGCTGGCACAGAGAGCCCTACCACACTTAGCTGCTGTGTGGGTGTGTGTGGCAAAGACAGCCCCACCACACTCAGCTGCTGTGGTGGGGGGGGGGAGGGTGGCACAGAGAGAGCCCCACATTTAGCTGTCTTGGGCTCTCAGCGGCAGCACCACCTCCAGCTACCAGGAACTGAAAGACGGAGTCCCACTGCCAGCCCATAATTTCTACGGCAACAATTACCTTTCCCTCCTTCCCATTTAGTATCATGTGCTGTCCCTAAAACAAGCAGTTGTGCAGTTCTTATTCTGCTGGTGAGTTTGATAATTTTTTCATATCATTCTAGGGTGAAAAACAGATCAGTACTTATCACCAGAAGATGGTGGTGTTCCGAAATGAAAGCCAGAAGCTGGAAAGGCTAAAGTTGATACAGAGAAAAAAAAAATCAACAAAACAAGAAAATATGATGAAGCACATTTAGATTTTGGTTCCACATCCACTTCAGTTAATGGAGAAATTAGGCTTCAATCTGTGTGCAAGCAATAACTTTAGCAAACAATTACCTGAAGCCAACAAAATTAAGATACCATTTAAAAACAAAACACGGAGATCCGGTGGGAAAGAACAAAGATTTTTTTCCAAATGAAAGCTACGAGAAATTAATAAACAACACAATGAAAAATGTGGTATCATTCCCTGGAAGTGCTTTAAAAGCATCATATCAAGTTGCATACCTCATTGCCAAGAATCAAAAGCCTTATACAAGTGGGGAAAAACTGATTCTCCCAGCTCCAATTGACATTTGCAGGACAATCCTTGGTGACAGCGCAGCAGCAGAGAAATTACAAACACAGCCAGTGATTCTCTGACATGTCAGAAAATATCAAGGCACAGCTGATGTCTCAATTGCAATCCAGTTTATTTGCTATCCAGTTGGACGAAACAATGGATACATCAAAATAAGCTAATTTAATTGCTTATATCCAATACTCATACAGAACACCAATACTGGAAGATTTTTTTGTTCTGCAAACCAATCAAGATGCATGCAACTGGATCTGAACAGTTTAACATTTTTAATGACTTCCTAATTTTTCACGAGTTGAAGTGGAGGCCTATGTCTGAATCTAGACGGAAGGAACCCCTTCTGTGTCTGGAGCTAGAGCAGGCTTGAAAGCCAAAGTACTTGAAATTACTCCATGTATATCGTGGACATGGACTCATTGCATGATATACTGCAAAGCTCTTGCAACTCGAAATGTGGATTGGGAACTTAGAAATGTTCTGAGTTCTGCTATTAAAATCATGAACTTTATCAAGACACAGCCCACAAGGGCATGCCTTCTTAAAATGCGTTGGGAGAAATGGGAGTGGAGCACAATACTTTGTTGTTTCACGTGGAAGTCAGGTGGCTATCCAGGAGGAAAATATTGCAACATGTTTATGAAATGAGAAATGAAATTAGACTTTTTCTGTTGGATTTTAATTTCAACAATTCAGACACACTTTGTGATTCCCCGCTGACTTTAGTTTTGGCTCTCCCTGCTGATATTTTTTACAAACTAAATTCTCTCAATGTCTCATTGCAAGAAGCAGAAAGTCATATTTTGTGACCTGCACGTGTTATTGGCACTGAAGAGAAAACTAGCTATCTTGAAAACAAAGGCCGAAACTGGTTTAAGCACTCCCTTCCCATTGTTAATTGATGCTATTGAGGAAAGGGAACAGAATCTCAACTGTGTTGTGGAGCCAATCAAGAATTATTTGACTGCTCTCAGAGCCAGTTTGGATAAATATTTTCCTGAAGGAAATGCACCCCCAAATGACTGTACTATCCAACGTTTTCTAGCTGAGGGAGTGACCATGTCCCATTTCTCAGATGACATGCAGAAGAAGCTGACTGAACTTCAGAGTGATAAGACACTCCAACTTCAATTTAAAAAATAGTCTTTAAAGGATTTTTGATTGAAAGTTGTCTTCGAGCCATGGTCACCAACCTGTTGATCGTGATCGACTGGTCAATCGTGAGGGCTCAACCAGTCAATCGTGAGGCGTTCGGGGTCCCCCCATTTTCCCCCACGCCCAAGAAGCCCCACTACCTACCTCCAGCGACAAGGAGGGAGTGCCGGCTTCCTGGGAGGTGGATGGAAGTCCTGCAGCTGCGCGCCACTTCGAGGGATTCTGGGAACTTGCGGGGGAGGGGGGGGGAATTTGCGTACCGGGAACTTGCGTGGGGGGACATCCCCAGAGGAGGCGCACACCGGGGCTTCCCTGCTCTGCGGGAGGGGGGACTCGGCCCCAGAGAGGCACGCGCTGGGGCTTCCCTGCTCTGCGGGAAAGGGGAGTTGGCCCCGGAGGAGCCGCGCACTGGGGCTTCCCTGCTCTGCGGGAGTGAGAGGGAAGGAGTCCCAGGATGATGCGGGTGTGGGGGACTCTCTGCCCCTTGCCCCCAGCAACACCCTGGTCCCTGCCCCCACTGGCACCCTGTCCCCTGCTGCAGAGCCCTGTCCCCTGTTCCCACTGGCACCCTGTTCCATGCTGCAGAACCCTGTCCTCTGCCCCCCTCAGCACCCTGTCCCCCACTGGCACCCTGCCCCCACTCCAGCACCCTGTCCACTGGCACCCTGCCCCCACCCCAGCACCCTGTCCCCTCCCCCCACTGGCACCCTGTCCCTTGCCCCAGCACCCACTAGCATCCTTCCCCAGTACCATGTCCCCATCTCCCACCAGTCTAGACAGGCCAAATGTTGGAAAACCCTCTTCCTACAGAAGAATTGGGAAAAAAAGTGGCAATGTAGAGTGTATAAGGCCTGGGGATAGCAAGTGATGGAGAGGAGGCGAATAGAGAGGGTGGGGCTTCAAGGAAGGAGTGAGGTCTTGGGGGAAGGATGGGGCGGTAGATCTTGGCTTGTTCTGACATTTAAAAAGTGATCTTGGGTGTAAAAAGGTTGGAGACCACTGTCTTAGAGTGTCCAGCTTTGTCAAACTGTGTGATCAATGCTCTTTTACAGTTTGGTTCATCTTATTTGTGTGAGACAGGATTTTCTGCACTGGTTATGCTAAAGACAAAATACCTGGAAGCGGAGGACAATCTCAGAGTGTCAGTTCAAAAAAAGTCTCCCCAGGAACTAACTGTCCAGAGAGAAACAGTCTCATCATTCAAGTTAAGTATCTCCTGTATTTGCAAGTTACATAGAATCATAGAACCACAGAGCTGAAAGAGACCTCAGGAGGTCATCAAGTCCAGCCCCCTGCTCTAGGCAGGACCAATCCCAATTAGATCAACCCAGTCAAGGCTTTGTCAAGCCGAGACTTAAATACCTCTAGGGATGGAGACTCCACTACTTCCCTAGGTAACCCATTCCAGTGTTTCACAACTCTCCTAGTGAAATAGTTTTTCCTAATATCCAACCTGGAACTCTCCCACCACAACTTAAGACCATTGCTCCTTGTTCTGCCATCCGTCACTACTGAGAACAGCCTTTCTCCATCCTCTTTGGAACCTCCCTTCAGGAAGTTGAAGGCTGCTATCAAATCCCCCCTCACTCTTCGCTTCTGCAGACTAAACAGACCCAACTCCCTCAGCCTCTCCTCATAGGTCGTATGCTCCAGCCCCCTAATCATTTTGGTTGCCCTCCGCTGGACCCTCTCCAATGCGTCCACATCCTTTTTGTAGTGGGGGGTCCAGAACTGGACACAATACTCCAGATGTGGCCTCACCAGAGCCGAATAAAGGGGAATAATGACATCTCTGGATCTGCTGGCAATGCTCCTCTTAATGCAACCTAATATGCCATTAGCCTTCTTGGCTACAAGGGCACACTGTTGACTCATATCCAGCTTCTGATCCACTGTAACCCCCAGGTCCTTTTCTGCAGAACTACTACTTAGCTGGTTGGTCCCCAGCCTGTAACAATGCTTGGGATTCTTCCATCCCAAGTGCAGGACTCTGCATTTGTCCTTGTTGAACCTCATCAGATTTCTTGTGGCGCAATCCTCCAATTTGTCTAAGTCACTCTGGACTCTATCCCTGCCCTCCAGCGTATCTACCTCTCCCTCTAGCTTAGTGTCATCTGCAAACTTGCTGAGGGTGCAATCCATCCCCTCATCCAGGTCATTAATAAAGATAGTGAACAAAACCGGTCCCAGAACCGAACCTTGGGGCACTCCGCTAGAAACCGACCGCCATCCTGACATTGAGCCGTTGATCACTACCCGCTGGGCCCGGCCTTCTAGCCAGCTTTCTATCTATCTTACCGTCCATTTATCCAATCCACATTCCCTTAACTTGCTGGCAAGAATATCGTGGGAGACCATATCAAAAGCCTTGCTAAAGTCAAGGTATATCACATCCACTGACTTTCCCATATCCACAGAGCCAGTTACCTCATCGTAGAAGCTAATCAGATTGGTCAGGCACGACTTGCCCTTTGTGAATCCATGCTGACTATTCCTAATCACTTTCCTCTCCTCCAGGTGCCTCAAAATGGATTCCTTAAGGATCCCTTCCATGATTTTACCAGGAACCGAGGTAAGACTGACCGGCCTATAGTTCCCTGGATCGTCCTTCTTGCCTTTTTTGAAGATGGGCACTACATTTGCCTTTTTCCAGTCATCCGGGATCTCTCCCGATCTCCACGACTTTTCAAAGATAATGGCCAAAGGCTCCTCAATGACATTTGCCAACTCCCTCAGTACCCTCGGATGCATTAAGTCCAGATCCATGGATTTGTGTACGTTTAGCTTTTCTAAATAGTTCCTAACCTGTTCTTTACGCACTAAGGGCTGTCGATCTTCATCCCATCTTGCATCACTTAGCGCATTAATCCGGGAGCCCACCTTGTCCGTGAATACAGAGGCAAAAAAAGCATTGAGTACTTTAGCTTTCCCCACATCATCTGTCACTAGGTTACCTCCTTCATCCAGTAGGGGCCGCACACCCTCTCTGATCACCTTCTTGTTAACATGCCTGTAGAAACCTTTCTTGTTATCCTTCACATCCTTAGCCAGTCACAATTCCATTTGCACTTTCCCCTTCCTGGGGGGAATTACAATTGTAGGTAATTTAATTAAAGTCCTATTAAGGTCTCTCTTAGGTTTATGAGTCAGCTATGAAGCATACTTTTGCATGTGTTTATTTTTGTCTGGTTTGGGAGCAACCAAAATTGTAATTTTAAGGTCAGGCCTCAGCTCAAAAAGTTTGAAAACTACTGGAATAAATAGTATAGGTTGCAAAAGACACTTTGAGGCAAACTTCACAATCAGCCAGCTTCCTTCTCTGTGGCTAGAGGGAAACATGCCAAATAGAAGAGGGCATCGGTCCATTTTTTAAACCTACCCTATTTTCCACCTTCTCCCTCCCACACGCTCTCATACACCAAAGTATTTTCAATTATGTTAAAGGGATAGGCAACAGTTCTTTGTCCATATTACAAACACTACCATTGAAATATAAAGCATTTTAAAAATCCATTTCACCTCTCACTATGTATGTTATTTGCTTTTTGCATTTCTCTCATTGCTGATAAGGGAAATCCATAAAGTCAGTTCCCTCTTTGTTTATAGTCAGGCTCTCAGAGCTGTGATGTTTGGGTTGCAAACACTACAAATACAAACTTTCAATTAGAAATGCACAGAAAAATTCATCCCAAATCTTTCTACCAGCCTTATTTTTACAAATTTACATCTTGGATCAAAATGTAAGATGGGTGGTGGATCACTGTTCTTTCCTATATAAACTATGTTCCATGTCATAGCTTTCAGAAGTTAGCAGTAATGTCTGCTCCTACTAACAAAGGAACTAAAGCTACAAACACACATAAGCTTAACTTTACTGAGGTGAGGAGTCTCATTGAGTTCAAAGCTACGTATGAGTGTATTTGCAGAAACTGTGTCACAGTTCCCTCTTTCACAATTTAGATAACCTCACGGAAAGCTACAAGGCAATTATTTGCTACCACTACTTCAAAACAGGGGCACCCCCAAACATTTTCTTAACTTGTGAAAAAAGTAGGAGTGTTGATAGTAGTTGCTGAAAAGACATTTATTTTCTTGCTTCCTTATGGTAAGATCTCAGATTTTAATAGGGATTAAACCAATACAGGAAAGACATTAAATAGGTTTCTATAGAAATTGCTATAAAAACTTATAGCTAAAAATAAAAACCTTGAATATTTCTTATTGTTTAAACCATTGTAGCCCACAGAGCTAACTTTAGCAATTAGTTTATTTGGCAAAAATACAAGTAACCTAGGGTATGTCTACACTACAAAGTTAATTCAAACTAACAGCTGTTAGTTCGAATTAACTTTCATAGGCGCTACACATGCAAACCGCTAGTTCGAACTTAATTCGAACTAGCGGAGCGCTTAATTTGAACTAGGTAAACCTCATTCTATGAGGACTAACGCCTAGTTCGAATTAAGTAGTTCGAATTAAGGGCTGTGTAGCCACTTAATTCGAACTAGTTGGAGGCTAGCTCTTCCCAGCTTGCCCTGGTGGCCACTCTGGGCCAAGCCAGGGAAACTCTTCTGCCCCCCTCCCAGCCCCAGAGCCCTTAAAGGGGCACGGTCTGGCTACAGTGCCCATGCCAGGTGCAAGCCTGCTAGCACCCAGCCAGCAGACCCTGCACCTGGCACGGCATGAGCCAGCCACCCGCTGCCACCCAGCCCTCCGCCTCTTCCCAGGACCAGGCTGGCGGCTCCCAGGAGCCTGCCTGGGGCCACAGGAGGCGGGCGCCCGCCTGGTCTAGTGTGGAGATCGTGGACCTCATCGAGGTTTTGGGGGGGAGACCTCCAACATCCATGACCTCAGCACTAGGCACAGGAATGAGGCCGTCTAGGGCAGGATAGCTGCCAGCCTGGCCACCAAAGGCCACATGCAAACCCAGGAGCAGGTTTGCATGAAAATCAGGTTGGTCCAGTGAGACCCCCGACCCTGAGCCCTGAGCTTAGAACATAAGAATGGCCGTACTGGGTCAGACCAAAGGTCCATCTAGCCCAGTAGCCTGTCTGCCAACAGCGGCCAACACCAGGTACCCCAGAGGGGATGGATCGAAGACAATGACCAAGCCATTTGTCTCATGCCATCCATCTCCAGCCTTCCACAAACAGAGGCCAGGGACACCATTCCTACCGCCTGGCTAATAGCACTCCATGGACCCAACCTCCATGACTTTATCTAACTTCTCTTTAAACTCTGTTATAGTTCTAGCCTTCACAGCCTCCTGTGGCAAGGAGTTCCACAGGTTGACTATTTGCTTTGTGAAGAAGAACTTTCTTTTATTAGTTTGAAGCCTGCTACCCATTCATTTCATTTGGTGTCCTCTAGTCCTTATATTATGGGAACTAATGAAGAACTTTTCTTTGTGCACCCTCTCCACACCACTCGTGATTTTATAGACCTCAGTCTCCTCTTTTCTAAGCTGAAAAGTCCCAGTCTCTTTAGCCTCTCTTCATATGGGACCTGTTCCAAACCCCTAATCATTGTAGTTGCCCTTTTCTGAACCCTTTCCAAGGCCAAAATATCTTTTTTGAGGTGAGGAGACCACATCTCTACACAATACTGAAGATATGGCATACCATAGTTTTATACTTCCCCTCCTCCTTCTTCCCCTGGCTTCCCCCTTCCAGCTCCCTCCTCCCAGGTTTCCACCTCCTCTCTCCCACCCTCTCTCTTCCCCTCTCCCACCTCCTTTTCCCAGTCTCCCCAGAGGTTAATCCCCCCACCCCCAGTTTTGTTAAATAAAGAGAGTTTCTATTTTTGAACACATGTCCTTTATTTTTTACATCAGGAAGGGGGGCTAGGGAGGGGTAAGTAGAAGGAGGTGAGGGAGGAATGGGGCACAAGCCCCTGATGGGGAGGACTGGGGTGGCTCTGCGGGCTCCTCAGGGTGGAAGCTCTCCTGCAGGGCCTCCTGGATCCTGACAGTCCCCCGATTGACACCCCCGGATGGCAGCCTGCGGCAAGTGCAGCCGGGCTGATAGCCGAGTGCTCTGATGTGCCGAGTGTGGGCACTCAGGGCACTCCAAGACAGGACTGCTTTGCTGTCCCTCATCAAGGTAGTCAAGCAAGCGGGGAACCCTTAGAACGGTCTGTACGGGGTGGGGGCTCGGGTCCCTTTAAGCACAGCCCTCGGCTAGCCTGAGACTGCAGCTCCACACTCTAAGTCCTGGTTCCGGCCAGCCTTAACTTCGGTTCAGGGTCCACTCAATGTGGACATGCTAGTTCGAATTAGCAAAACGCTAATTCGAATTAGTTTTTAGGTCTAGATGGACTAGTTCGAATTAGCTTAGTTCGAATTAACTAATTTGAATTAAGTTAGTTCGAATTAACTAATTCGAATTAAGTTAGTTCGAATTAGTGCTGTAGTATAGACATACCCCTACAGACCTGTGTCCTGTAAGACAAGAGCTTAAGCAGTTAGGATGAGGTTGTGGCCTGTTAACTGTGGCGCAGATAAATGGCCACCCCCCAACTTTTGGGGACCCGTGAATAGACTATTTAAGGGGCAAGTTTGTATGTAATACCAGACAACCACAGGAATATGAACTAACACAAGTTTTTGGATATTTTAGGATCAGAACATCTGCACATGTCTCACCACAAGAGTTCCATGGCAACAAAGTGACGTAAATTGAAATCATTAATATACTAACCCATAGCAGAAGGGCACACCAGCATTATAAGGTGAAGAAATACAAATAAGGAAGAAGGGAGTAACCACTACTGAATATGCAATGGGCAGAGTGGTATCAGATTTTGGATAACCAAAAGTCTTCTCTCTGCCAATGCCAGGATTTGATGACAACTAAATGATAATGTTGAACATAACTTACTTTCTTTTTCACTGAGTTCAAAAGAGTGGTCATCATTGTGTCGTCTATGTAACTGAATTGCTCCCAGTAGGGTTCAGCCTGAAGAAGGATAGTTTGCAAACCACCTCCACAGGCAAATCCAGTAACATGGCCAGCAGATTCATTGGTCCCTCTTCTCCTACTCTAACCACCTCCTGGCCTAACTATCTGTGTAATACCCATATTATTGCTTTGTAAAGCCAAGCATGCTCTATATCCAGATAATAAGATTTCTGTCCACCTGGGTGTGCAGCTAAAAGCCTTTTTCTTACTGACCTGATCTTGATGTACCATCCCTCAGTCAAATTAGTGGCTTTGAATTTTCTAAGGGTATATCTACACTACAGATTACGTTTTTCCGACAAAACTTGAGGAACGTCCACACTGCAATTGCGTTCTCCCCCAAGAAAAATCGAAAGAACCGAGGGGTTTTTCCAGCGTTGGTAATCCTCATTCTACGAGGAAGAAGCCTTTTTGCGAAAGAGCTCTTTCGCAAAAGGCATGTGTGGAGGGGGAAGAGAGAGTTCTTTCAGAAGAAGAGGAAAGAGGAAAAAGCACAGGTGCCCTGGTGGCCATTCTGTCCATAGCAATCACAGCTTACATGCGAGAGAGCATCCATTCAGTGTGGATGCTCTCTTTCGAAAAAGCAGATCGGTTTTTTGATGCACTTTTGCAGTGTGGATGCTCTCTTTCGGAAGAAGTTTTTCTGGAAGATCTCTTCCAAAAAAAGCTTCTTCAGAAAGAAGCCTGTAGTCTAGACATAGTCTAAGTGTCCAGCGAGAGGATTTGTGTTCACTCCTTCATTTCCAGTCCAGTACAACATTCTCTATGCACTCAGAACTCCCATTCATTTCAACAGGAATCTTGGGTCCACAAAAAATACAGGATTAGGCCCTTGATTTCCTTCTTGGGATGGCAGTCAAGAGAATTTGATTTTCTTATATTATTACAGGCTGAGAAACACCCTTAAAACCAGAGGCAGCTAAAAAAGTACAACAATAAAACTACTGTGAGACTGTATAATCTGGACACTGAAATGCAGAAATACAATTTGACATGCAAAACAACCATAATTGGCAATGAATTTTGGATTATACCCCATCGTATGAGAGAACTGTGGTTAGCTGTCCCTTAAATATAGGGTGAGTCAATTTTTTCCATTATAGAACACCTAGACTACATTTCCTGATTTACAAAATAACCATAAACATTTGCTTTAAGCTTTAGTTGTACTAGTATTCAGATATCTACTGCCATAAGTAAAATAATGTCTAACTCGTGAGCTCTGTGCTGAAATTTTGCACACATTGAGTGCAATAATAATTTGCTTTCCAAAAACTTTCATTTTTAATGTGAAATGTATGTCTAAAAAAAGCAAGAAACAAAAATATTAAAACTTCAGAGTTTCTGGTGCTTTTTAGATCCATCTCTAACAACAAACAAAAACACACAAAAAAGCATTAGTTGTTAAAGTCTAAAGGTCATAGTTAATAATATGTCCAGGTGCTATTGGTGCACACATTTTCATGTAGTTTCTCTTTTAATGAGAAATGCACCTTTCTGATAAAGCACCCAACCTTCCTTTTACATATTTCTCACTGTGAACATTTCATATTGATTTTTATCACATGGACTTTGTGAGCACTTGCAGCAGTTAATATAACATTCCATTACAATCCCAGGTATAAAGTCTAAATTTTACACTGTAAAGAGTTCCTATGTATAGATCTTACCAACTTTTACAGTTTGACAGGTGAACACCATGCATTTTAATTAGTATGTATAATAAAGTTCTTATTTCGGACTAGCGGAGCTCTCAAATATTTTGATCAAGAAGTCACAGAAATATTTTTAAGTTTTATTCTCACCTCTCTGTTCAATGATTGCATAGATCCAATTGGTATTTTTGGAGTTAAGGGCATAAACCCCCATCCTCAAAGATATAATATGCTGTATATAACTAATTTGTTTTTTATCACTCTCTTATCCCATTTTCTGTTCCTCTCACTTATTCTGGTTTTCTCCCATCTGCCTAATTTTGTCCCTCTCCTTCCCCCCGCCCCCCCGCCTCTTTCCATCCCTCCTTCTCTTCATTCGTCTCTATTTCCCTGCTCCCTTTCCCAAGTTTGTATTTAGCTGTTTGGATTTTGTTCAGCACATTTACGAGATTAAACTCAACCAAACTATACAGACTTCATCAATTTTGTCTGCAGCATTAATTTTGTGGCAAACACAGAGTTAAAACTCTTTCCTGTACTCACTTGTATGGGGTTCAGGGAGATGCAACTACCTGAAGCAGTGCCTGCTGCAACTCAGTAGCCAGACTTAATTGGTCAGCAGGCGCAACATGAGACAAAAGGTTAATGAGCAACAAGCTTCTGGTTTCCTGTGGGAGAATCAGCAGCAGCAAGTAAGAAGTTCAAGAAATCTGAAGGCTTGAGAAAAGCGATCGTATTCAGCTGTTAACATTCCCACTCTGAGCTGTTGGAGTTTTCTTTGTGTAACTGGTTACTGAAGTAAACTATGTGGTTACAGGGCGTCCCCACTGTAAGTCTCCCCAGTATACGTTGGTTTTGCACTAGTGTCGTTGACGCTTGTGAGAACTGTTCCATTTTAAGTCCTCCCGTTCCCCACTCTTCCGTCGCACAAAAAACCAAAAACCAATTTATGCAAACAGAAGTCAGCAGTGGGAAAAAGATTCCCCGATTTATGTCCTTTCACTGTACGTCCACGTTTTTTTGAACGTATCTTGGACATATAGTGGGGACACCTTGTACTACAATTCAGCTAAAGCTCATTTGTATAAGATGCTATTTCATAGCTGCCACTGCTCCAGCTGTTCCAAGTCACGCTAAAGCTGCCTATCTTGTGCTCACACTAGTTTTGTTAGCCTGTTGGATCATACTTTTGTCAATACGCTGACTCATCCCACTGGGTCAGCAACACCACCGTCACATACAGAGCGCAACATGTGAAGCAGAGAAAGTGTTAGGTGAGCCAGCTTCACTGTAATTTTGCCTAATGGGGAAACTCCTCTAACTTTTATTTTCTGAGAATTTCTCCCCAAATACCTACTAGAGGGAATTTTTTCCTGAAGAGTTTCTCTCAGCTGGATGTTCTGTTTAAATAGGCACAATTTGGTACTATGCATGGATCAATAGCACTTTATCCAGACAGCGCTAGCAGCTTCCACTTAAAATGGAACAGTCTCATGTGATCATCCTTATTAAAATGGAGCACCTAGAGGCCATCTTGGGTGCCTTTTAAATACATTTATCCAGATTCTCATATTGGTGCCCGTCAACACAATATTTAAGAGACATCTTCAGGCTACAATGAGAAGAATTCCTTCCTTCCAATGTCGCTGTCTAAATAGAAAGTACCTACATTTCCAAGAAAATGCTTTCCTCTCCTGCACTACAAAGGTCATATGGGGCCCAGAAGCTGGTTCTTCAGGCTTCCCACAACTTCTTTGACTTTGGTAGGCTGAAAGCCTTGTCACTGAATCAGGGCCACTTCCCAGATAAATAATATATATATTTTGTTTTCAAAGGGACACTGTCAAGTTAGAGAACATATTTTTAGAAGTGAATAGCTCCTGGAAAAGTCTTGTTTTCAAGGCACTAGCACTTCAGTTACCATGAAAAAGGAAACCTCTTTCCATGGTAGTTGCATCTCCCTGCTTCCGCACAGTCAGCCTCTGGAACTCCTTGCCAGAGGATGTGGTGAAGGCTAGGACTCTAACAGGGTTCAAAAAAGAGCTTGATGGATTCATGGAGGTTAAGTCCATCAATGCCTATTAGCCAGGATGGGTAGGAATGATGTCCTTAGCCTCTGTTTGTCTGGAAATGAATTACAGAGGAGGATCACATGAGGCATCTGTGGCATCTGTTACTGGCCACTGTCAGCAGACAGGATACTGGGCTAGATGGACCATTGGTCTGACCCAGGATGGCTGTTCTTATGTTCTTAAGAAAATCCCTTTAACATGAAGGGGCAGGGTATTGAGCTTCAAAACCTGTGTTGGTGCTAAAAAGAAATAGCACAGAGGAGATGGACAAGACCTTGTAAGCCATCTAGTTTGCTTCTTACTAATGCAAGAATGTTCTCTATGCTATGTTTTTTAGTGCTTCTCATTCACATCTCTGGCTAAAAGCCAGACACAGTAATAGTGCTGTGATTTACATATACAGGCCTACACATTATCTAAGCAATGTTATTATTTAAAAAAAAAATTGTTTAAAAACACAGCAACACAGGTGGAAAGATCTATTAATTTTGTAACCCTCAGGGATTACGAATAGGTTTCAGTAACACTCCTCTGACCAGATATTCAGCTCACGTAAATCAATGTAGCTCCATTTAAGTCCATATTAGGTAGCTCAGACCCAAGTTTCTGATTGTGTCTATTCACCATAATGGGATCTACAAATTAGCAGAGAAAGGTATAGTATAATCCAATGGCTGAGTTGAACCTAGACAAACTCAAACTAGAAACAAGGCATCAGTTTTTAATGCTGAGAATAATTGGAACAGTTTGCCAAGAGTCATGGTGAATTTCCTCATTATTCACAATTTTTAAATCAAGATTGGATATTTGTCTACAACAGTGTTTCTCACAGTAGGCTGAGGACCCACTTTGAGAAAGCTGCTAACAAGCTAATCCAGTTTGTTTACGTAAAGGCTCCACAGCTATGAAGCCTTGTGTCTCCCATTGGCTTTGGTTCACTGTTTTCAGCCAAGGGGAGCCACAGGAATGTTAGAGGGAAACTATCAAAAGAAAAATCACATATTTTAAAAAAATCCTTACCTGTGCAACTGGTAACATCACCAGTCCTATTCCTAGGGAGTGTCCTACTCCTAGGGAGGGAGGTGTGGAGTGCCTCCTACAAAATGCTGTGTGCCCTCTGCTTCCACTGAGAGGCATAGGAGAAGGCTCTTAAGGTATTAAACATGAATGACTTTTTTGAAATTGATTTGACTGCCTGCCTTGATGCTGTTTATTTACTCTTTGTTCTGCAATCGGCTTAGGCAGTGAAATGAAGGGAAGAATTCAGCGGAAGGGAAGTTTTCCTATTCCAAACAAGAATGTGGTGAATAACTCAAGTGAAGTAGAGAGCCAGTGGGGGTAAGAGGAGAGATGCTGCTGGAATGTAAATCTCTGATGGGAGAATGCATGTGGGGTGGAGGAATGAGCATACCCAAAAGAGAAAGTCAAATAATACCTATACGCCTGAAGAGAAATCAAGCCAAAATCATCCATTCCCACTGAAGAGAAAGTCACACACCACCTGAGATGAGGGGCAGAGGAACAAGTGGTGTGACGGCTGGGTGAAAACTGAGCAGGAGTCAGAGGCCAGATCACCAGCTGCAGCTCTCAGACATTTGGTGGTGAACTGCCAACAAGGGGGAACAACAAGCTGTCCAGTCCCTCTAATCTGAGAACCTTGCCAGTGAGAATGAAGGAGGGAAGAGAATCTTTCCATGACAAGCCACCACTAAGGAGGCTGGGGTCATGGAACCACACAGAAGTGCTGCACACAGCACAGGCTCATGCCTGCACTCAGGCAGCATCCACTTGCGGTCAAGTAGGAGACCAATCCCTGGCATGGGAGCCCGCCAGGAGAGGAAGAGGAGTTTCCAGTAGCGTTGTTTCCGGCAAGTGGCCTCTGCTGTTCACACACATCTCCCCCAATGCCCCGCCCCTCCTCCAGTGGGCAGGGAGAGAAGTTCTCTCTCTGTAGAACGCTGGTGTGTTTTGGGACATAGAAAGAGGCCAAGCTGCCCCGTGCCCCCGCCTGCCTGCAGGCTCCTGGCCTGGCCGGCACCTTCCCATGCCTGCTTCTCCTTAGGCAATGGATGTAACAATGGTCCCCTGGGACATACGTGCCCCTGCAGAAAAGTGCCTGCTGTCTAGGCAAAACATACACAGTGTCTCCTGGGATGACTGCCCTTATAACTTTACTTCACAGCTGAGCCAGCTGCGAGCGTGTCACATCCACCACCTCCTATGCCATCTTTCCGACTCCGTGGGATCCGCTGGAGGAAGCAAACTTGGGAAGACCTGCTGTGGGATCAGATGGCCTGCCTCCAGTCCCTCATCTGGGGGTTCGACAAGGAGCACCGAGAGAGGGCTGCTGACTGGGAGAAGTGCTGGGCAGACCAGGAGCAGCAGAAGGCCATGTGGGACCAGCCAGCATGCCAGTACAAGGCCGTGTGCTCCTCCATTACCTCTGTGATGGAGTGCATAGATGTATGCAAGGAGCAGGCCATCAGCCACCTCCTCGCCCCCCCCCAACTCCCCACCCCCGCCACCGCCCCACTCCCCAACCCACCCCCATGACTTTCCCTCCTAACCTCCCCAACCCAGAACACATGGCGGTGGGACCTCTCGGGCAGCTGAAGCCTCCTGAGCTACCTGAGACAGGCACCAGTCCCAGCCCCATCCCTGAGCCCCCCTTTCCCCATTCCAGGTTCTTTCCCCAGTCCCTCCCCTATTGTATATCTGCCAAATAAACAGAGTTGTTGTTTCCAAACAAAAAGGTTTCTTTATTTGCTGTGGAGGGGAGGGTGGGAAGAAGGGCAGGGGAAGGGATGGATGGGGGACAAAAGGCAGACTGGAGCAATGCATGGACCCCTGGTGGAGAGGCTCAGGGGAGAGTCTCACAAGTGGCGTTGGCCGAAACTCTCCCTCAAGGCCTCCCGGAAGAGCACAGCCCCCTGATGTGCTCTCCTGATGGCACTGGTGTCTGGCTGCTTGTAAGCCCTGGCCAGCCAATCAGCCTGTGCCCCCCACACTGGCAGGAAAGTCTCCCCCTTGCTCTCACACAGGTTGTGGAGCACACAACATGCCACTGCCATGTAGGAGATGTTGTACTCGCAGGTGAGGAGACTTCTGAACTTCCCCTTTAGGTGTCCGAACAATCCCTCCACCACCATGCAGCACCTGGTGAGTCTGGCATTGAAGTTCTCCTTCTTGGGGTCCCGACTGCCCATGTAGGGCTTCATGAGCCAGGGGAGCAAGGTGTAGCCTATGTCACCCAGGATGCATACTGACATGTCCATACCCCTGACCTTGATGGTGCGGTTGGGGAAAAAAGTGCTGGCATGCATCCTCTGGAACAGGCTTGAGTTCTGGAAGATGTGGGCATTGTGCGCCTTCCCCGACCAGCTGATGTTAATGTCCGTGAACTATCCCTTGTGGTCCACCAGGGCCTGCAGCGCCATTGAGAAGTATCCTTTTCTGTTTATATAATCTGAGACACAGTGGTCGGGGGCCAGGATGGGGATGTGTGTGCTGTCTATGGCTCCACAGCAGTTGGGGAAGCCCATCATGGCAAAGCCATCCATGATGGGGTAGACTTTGCCCAGAGTGACGACCCTCCGCAGCAAGATGATGTTGATGGTCTTGACTACCTGCAGGAGCATGACCCTGACTGTGAATTTCCCCACGCCGAATGTGATGAGCTTCCACAGGGCGATGGCAACTCGCTTCTTCAGGGGGATGGAGGGTCTCATGCAGGTGTTCTGTCACTTGAAGGCAGGGGCAAGCCACTTGCAGAGCTCCAGGAAGGTGGCCTTCCACGTGCAGAAGTTCTGCAGCCACTGCTGGTCCATCCCATATCTGCAGGATGATACAGTCCCAACTGTCTGAGCTCGTCTCCCTCCATCAGAAGCAGCGTTCCATGGTGCCCAGGGGATTGAAGATCATTAGCACCAGAGCCTGGGTGAAGGGTTCCTCCAGTTTGGGCTCATCGTCATGCTGAAGCAGCACGCAGGCAGTGTGGAAGTACTGCGCCATGAAGCACATCACGGGGCCCGTGAGCCTGGCATTGCTTTGCAGCAGCTCTGGCTCCATGCTGGAAATGCTGTGGCATCTGCAAGGGCAACCTGAGCGCATAGCATGAGTTTAGTGTCCTGTGAGGGGGTAGGCAGTGGAGGAGTGGTGTGTGAGACACAGCTGTAGAAAGTAGCTCCTGAAAACACACGTCTCAGATAGCATCAGCAAGCAGCCACAGGAAGTGGCCGCCCTCCTGGTGCCCTCCCCGGAGTGCTTCTGGGGGCTTTAAATCCAATGCAGGCTCCAATCAGTGTGGACGTGCTATTTCGAAATAGTTCTGAGCTATTTTGATGCTGCCTTGTAGTTGTGGACACGCTATTTTGAAATGATGATTTCAGGAGTTATTATTTTGAAATAAGGTATTTCTAAGTAATTTCCTAGGTAGACGTGCCCCTTGTGGCAGGAGCTTGCCACTGAAGTACAAAATACTTGTCCAGCATTTGGAAGTTGTGATGTGCTAACCATTGTTACTATCTGGATTTGTATTTGGGATCCAGTGGATTTTAATTGAAAGTATTTTGTGTCTGGAAACTCAGAATAAATAATAATCATTATTCTCTATTTTGAAGTATGCAAACTTTAAAATAAAATGACAATTAATTGAAGATTTAAGAAAAACTAGCCATATAGGGATTTTTACATAACTATGTATGTCTAGTGCATCTGTCACTATGGGGTAACTTTTGGTACAGAATCAGATAGGCCATGAATTATCAACTTTGGGCTTGAGCCTGAAGTCCTAACATTGTGGGAGTTTTGCCTATGTCAGGAATACAGGATCAGCCTGCAGTATTAAAGTGATTTTTACATCACAGTTAAAATAAAATATATATTATTTTGCACAGTTTGATTGTTTTAAGAATAGTCATATCCGTTGTTTAGACTATTCTAATAGTGTAGGCTATACTCTTTAGTATTTGGACACTTACACTACAGCCTGATTCTGATCCCTACAGCCTGATTCTGTTCTCATTTAATCAAGCAAAATTCTCATTGATTCCAATGGGAGTAAGGTCAGACACCTAATTTTAGAGTTCACGAGGGAGGGGATGGAATGCAGGGGCACCTTTCCATCACTTTTTTTTGTTTGTCTTTGTCTTTCCAAAACTCAGAATGTAAAATCCCCCAGCCGGAAGCCTAGTCTTACCAGAAAACAGTCAAACTATTAAAGTAGGACAGCTTCAACAGGAAAATATTTAAAGTACTCTCTGTTCAGCAGTAGTAGTAAGATGTACAGTAGCAGCACAAACACAATGATAATTTAAACAAAGGCTCATCATAGTCATCCAAATATTTACCACAGAATCAAAGGAGAGAAAAATACAGCTCCCATAAAAATATTTTGTGTGGGGCACCATCAATACCCTTAGTAGTAAACCATTTTTTTAAACTACTTTGGTGCATTCTTGTCACAATAGAGTTTAATTATTTACTTCTTAGGTAGAAAAATAACAGATAGTTGATCTCCAGCCAACAGGTGCTGGGGTTTTTTCCTTAATTTTTATTGCAGGAGAATGGAGCAAATATTTCAAGTTACAGCTATTTCATTAAAATAAAACGAGGGGGAGGCAGGGAAATTGCTCCAAACAAACAGATACTTATCTATGGAATGAGATCTCTATCTCTGAGCAGTGTGGCACCATATAGTTTTTCATCAGTCAGGCTTTCCTGATAGGTTCCTGACAAGTCTTCTTCTCTGTCAATGATGAAAAACTTTCAGCTGCATGCATGTGTGTGCTCTCCTGTCTACCATGTTAACCGTGCACAATTAGTCAACAGACTCCGAGAGAGCCCCAGAGCCCTAGAGAGCCCCAGAGCCACAAATCAGATAAGGATTGAAAGCACCGGCCAGGTTTATTGCCAAGCGAAGTACAGTAATAGTTGTTAGCAAACAGACTTGCGGCTGAGCCACTAGGCATATGTACCCTGTGACAGTGGAATAGCTCAGTCAATACTATGGATCCAGTATTGCCCCCTCAGCTAGACAAAGACAACTCTAGGGGTTCACATTTATATACAGTTACAAACAAGTTACACCTCACTCCCGACATATCAGGTTTCCACCTTCTGTTGCTTAGTTACCTCATACAAGGCGGGGGGGGGGGGGGTTGATTACCATCTATCATGCTGTGTCAGTTTAAACCTGATAATGAAACTGGGTTGGTATGCTGAGGAGGAGGTCGGTACCAAGATGTCTCTCAATTAAGTGTTCTGTTACCATCCCCCTGAAATGTTCTTACAATCTGTACCTGACACCCTTTATTGTTTGATACCCCCAATCTTATTTATGCTTAATCTTATGAACTAAGCTTGCTTCCTGCTCACCACTTGACTTTGTTTGATCTAAACAAAGACTTGACTATTGCTCCTAGGTCTCAGGCCCTACATCAGGCCTGTGGTATCTGGGCTTATGTTTCAGGCCCTCATCTTACTACACTGCAGTAAACTGGAGAGCCACAGAGGGATAGTTGAACAGGTCGCACCAGTATGGTCCACCCCTGTGGATTCCCTCCACTCTGAATGAAGTCAGTGGAGGCTACAGGTATTCACCACCTGTCAGGACCAGGATCAGTGTGTCAGGCTACCAAAATACAACTATAGCCAGATTCACTGTTATTCTGAGACCACTTTGAGTAGGTTTTCGCTGAACAACTAACTCAGGTTCATATTCAGATATCACCCATAACCTGATTGCCATCCCCACCCACAAAACCTCTGACCTGATTTTGGTTGTGTTTTCATCATGAGCTAACTAGCTAAATTGGGGCATAGGCTAATGTCTGAGTTCTGCTTTCTCTTGGGCCGGTAATGCACTCACATTGTTGTGTGGATACAGACAACACCACTCAACACCAATAGTCCTCTACTGCCTTCTCACAGTTCCTCCCACATACCCACATGGACAGATGTTTTCTCACAATTCACTGGGGGAAAGAATGATAGAGCAGTTCAGCTTATTGCAGTGCTAAACATCATGGGGTATGACCCCAGAATTTCTAGCACCTCGCATGTGTGAGTGCAGCCCCAGAGTGAAGCACTTCAAATATGGCTTTGCAAAGTGGTCACTAACATCCAAGTACCAATCTCCTGTGTTAAATCTGCAGTGCAAACATGCCCAGAACAATGACACAAAGGAGCTGTAGGGTAGACACAATCTCCTTCCAAAATCCATTCAGAGCAGAGAGCAATCCAGGTTGTGAAGGAACATAGGAACATAAGAATGGCCCTACTGGGTGAGATCAAAGGTCCATCTAGCAGCCCAGTATCCTGTCTTGTGACAGTTCCAATGCCAGGTGCCTCACAGTGAATGAAGAGAACAGGTAATCATCAAGCGATCCCTCCCCTGTCACCCATTCTCAGCTTCTGACAAACAGAGGCTAGAGATACCATTCCTACCCATCTGGGCTAATAGCCATTGATGGACCTTTCCTCCATGAATGTATCTAGATTTTTTTTATTCTGTTAAAGTCCTGGTTTTCACAACATCCTCTTGCAAAGAGTTCCACAAGTTGACTATGTGTTGTGTAAAGAAATACTCCCTTTTGTTTGTTTGTTTTAAACTTCCTTCCTATTAATTTCATTTGGTGACCCCTAGTTGTGTTAAGGGAACAAGTAAATAACTTTTCTTTATTTACTTACTCCACACCAGTCATGATTGAATAGACCTCTATCACAACACCCCCGCTTAGTCTCCACTTTTCTAAGCTGAAAAGTCCCTGTTTTATTAATCTCTCCTCAGATGTGGCAACCGTTCTAAACTCCTAATCATTTTGTTGCCCCCTTCTGAACTTTTTCCAATGCCAAGATAAAAGAATGGGGAGGTCTGTATCAGAGGTGGGAGACAGCATGGCTGAGGTATTCTTACACATACCGCAGAAATGCTGCACTCACAATGGCTGACAGGGGCCATAGAAAAAAATGGTGTGACGTATGGCAGGCTAGCGAGGACTACCTAGACCACACTGGAGTCTAAATCAGCTCCCCACTGCGCCTGCCTAAATAGGGTACTCATAAGCAGCATCCCCTCTGTCCCTAGTGACAGCACAGATATATTTTTCTGGTCATCGTTTTTTTCCTGCTCAAAACAATATTTTTCATTCACTGCCAATTATTTTCCCCCGAGAATCAAATATCAAGCGTTGCACTTCAGTTTTTGTGCTGTTTGTAGACACAATTGCGCAAATGTTGATCGTCTTCTGGAGCCTTCAGAAACTTCCTGAAATCAAACACCAAACATGTCTTTTGTAATTAACAGAAAACCACAAGCCAGTCTCTTCATGCTCTTTTATCAGAGCAGATCTTCACAGCTCTTTCTGCATTCTTTCAGATGAGTCAAAGTAAACCTAGCTCACAGGCACAACCATTAAAAACGAATGGTCCTGCAGCACCGTAGAGACTAACAAAAAATGTACATAGTCTCTAAAGTACTGCAGGACCATTCGTTGTTTTTTCAAGCTACTGACGAACATGGCTCCCCCTCTTGATACTTTTAGGCATTACCATTAACGTTGATGACCTATTTTTCTCTGTCTCCTTAGTTATCCATAGTTATCCAAGTAGTCCGGATCTAGTTTTCTGATTCCTGTCTGGGAGTGCCTCCCTGAGATGAGGAAACCTGGGGAAACCCTAAACTTCTTTCCAGCCCCGAAGGATTTGTCTACATGAGAAAGCTGTGCTGCTATAATTTAAGATGTGAATTTAAATTGGTGCCAAAGGTAATTAAAGCTTTTGGTATAAGAGTGGCTTATTTTGGTTTAGCAGCAAGTTTAGCTAAGCTAAAGTCTAAAGGTTAAGCTAAAGGAACAGGTTTAACTAAACTGAAATAAGAGGCACTTATACCAAAATAAACCACTTTTATGCAGAAAGAAGTGTCCACACTGCCTTTCGCACCAATTTCAATTCATACTTTAAAAAACGTGGAACTTTTTCATGCTGGGAAGTTACTCAGGTGCAGTTGAGTCTAATTAGGATCAGAACCTTCAAAGGAGGTCTGTAAATGGCTGGAGAATCCCTGTGTAGAAGACGAATTCAAGGCAGAGACCAATGGAGGCACAAAATGTCTTGGGTTTAAAGCTCTTTTCAGCAGCAGTGAAGGGTTGTGACAAGATCCTTTGCCAGACTGATTTGAGTTTGGTTGCATCAGGAAAATCTATAAATAATCTGAAAGCTCAGGGATGGTTTTATTTACTTAACTTGGAACACTTGAGTTTCCATCCAGCTGCATGGACCTTCGCCGGCCACACAACACATTAATTTGTCCCATTATATGCATCTAATATAGGACTTGTTTCTGTAAACCTCTAGTGCTAGAAGCTCTCATGAATGTTAAAAGGAGTTCTAGATGTAGAAAGCTTGCAGTTTTCTACGTTCCTAGAAAATTATATGGCTCCTACTCTGTGTTATGCACTAGGCACACTTTTGGTGTTTAGTAAGTAATAAAGGGATGTTTAACAGCATCTTGTACAGTACAGATGCTGTTTTAGAAATGCCTCCTCTCTCCCTGCAAAACAGGCTGTTCTTTCAACCATAATTTGTCACCTGTCAGCCACTTTGAAATCTCACTATCCAGAGCTTGGATTGAGCCAATACACAATGTATAGTATACCAGCAACTTCTAATAGTGCTATTTTGTTCTACAGAACCTCATCTCTTTCCATTAAAGCAAGGTTAGTCTCTAGCTATTATTAGTTGTGAAGAAATCTCAAAAAAGGTAAACATGTATAATCAATGCAGAGATAATTCTGAAGAAAGCTTAAAATAATTAATAGCACTGGGATTCTCGGAAGCATGGAGCACCTAGTTTAATTCAATGGGAGCTGTAGGTTTTTATCAGCTCTAAATGTTACCCTTACCTCCTTGTAAAGCTGGATCTTACGGTCCTTGTGCAATCACTCTCATGACTCCAGTGGTGTATGGCCCAAACAAGAAATACACAGAATAGGCCCATTGGAAATTTTGCCTAACGGTAGGTCTGCACTACTGCAGTAAATCAACCTCTGTGAATAATGTAACTGGAGTTGACATACCTTAGATCGAGTTATTACGGGGGGGGGGGGGGTAAAGTACAATTGTCATCAGGCAAGTAACCCATGCACATGGACCTTTTCTCTCTTCAGCAACTTGAGAGGGTATAACCTCTCACCAACTGAGGAGCCTAACAACTGCAGGCCCCTTTCCTACACTGTCAAACATAACTTTCCCACCTTTGTCTCTTTCAGGAGGAGGAAGACTCTAATCCAAAATGGAGGCCTTCCTTGTTATTTGGAAATCCAAGACGGTGAATTAATAAACTGAATTTACTTGATCTGAATGGGAATATACACTTTGGACAAAGGATTAGATTTTACAGAGGTTGGCTCAAGAGTGATCTATGGACAATTTGGCGAATCTTCACTAGACCTATCCAATTGACAGCGAGTGCATCGATCTCAAAGAGTTGATCCCGGCTGTAGTGTAGATATAGCCTAATACAGGACTGCAGAAGCAGGTTCTATGTCACAGATTTCCCACTGGTAACATGGGGCTAATAAGACTTATCTACTTCAGAAGTGTGGGATGATAAGTTAATGTTTGTACACTGCTTTGAAGATGTAATGTGCTATATAAGTACTAAATGTTATCATGCATCGAGGAACTTGAGTTAGAGAAAAATATGTTACCAAAATAGCAGAACAGAAACTGCATCTTCTCCATCTGCTATGAGCCAGTTTTCATAGTGGAAGGACATGTTGCAAACCACACTACATGATATAAACATTTTTCTATTTTTCAAATGCGAAGCAATGGAGGAGCTGATCCATGAGGACACTGAGCCATGTCAGGAGGAACAGGACCATCTAATATAGGGCTCAAGATGAGACAAGCACCACTGACCTAGCAGTTCCTGTCCAGGTGAGGCAAAATGTTGGAGACAATAATGCCAGCAGACAGAGCCACATAGGCAAACTGTGTCCATGCCAGGTCCCCCTGAATTGAACTGAGCTCCTGGCAGGCACAAGAATCTGCCTGTGTGGATGCAGTTGCAGGATCAAGGTCTTGTGGCCTGATTTTCAGAACTGCTCCTCAGGTAAAAACTTCAGTTGAAGCTCAACAGGTGCTATGGATGTTCAACTACTGTTAAAACATGGCTCTCGTCACCTCCTGGGACGGGGCCCTTAAACATTGCTGGATAAGGGAGTCAGTGTGTAGCCCATTATTCACAGCTCCTCCTCTCTCTGCTGCCCGAAAATATTTACCTCTTTTTCTAATTACAGTTGGTGTGTAAGGTTTTTGTCTACACTGCCAATTGAGAGGGATAAAACTTTTGTCATTCACAGGTACTTAACCCGCAACCCCTACCCCAGTGGTCTCCAACCTTTTTAAGCACAAGAGCACTTTTTGAATTTAAATGCAATCCAGAATCTACATTAAACTCAAATACCCTTGTCCGGTCTCTTTTGTGCTTCTTCTCTGAGGCCCTGCCTTTGTTCACTCCGTCCTCCTCCCTCTCCCATCCTCCCTCCTTTTCACCAGGCAGGGGCAGATGGTTGGGGCACAAGATCTTGTCTTGGGCTAAGGGATTGAGAATGTGAGAGGGGCTCTGAGGTAAGCCTGGGCCAGGGAGTTGGGGTGCAGGATGGGGTTCAGGGTACACACTCTGTAAGGGAGTTTGAGTCCAGGGAGCTCAGGGCTTGGCGTTTAAGAGGGCATACATGACTGAGGCAGGGGTTCGGAGCTAGCTCCAGCTGGAGACTGCTTATCTCAGGTGGCTCCTGGGTGGTGGTGCAGTGAGGCTTAGGCAGGCTCACTTCAGCCTTGGCCCTGCACCACTCTCAAAAGCAGCCAGCAAACTCCCTCCATTCAAAGCCCTGTTGTGCCCCCCGTTTCTGTGGAGATAGGATACAGGGTGGGGGGGGCACCATAACATCAGCACTCCCTCCTCTCCCTTCCCTGCTCTCCACAGCAAGCAGGAGGCTCCCGGGTTTGGGGAGACAGCTCCAAGTCAAAGAGCAGGAGGTGTGCAGCAGTGGGGGGAGGGGCAGCTGAAGTGCTGTGCTTGATAACCTATTAGCCAAACCAGTCAGGATCACCTGTCAGAGGCTCCAAGATCTACCAAGAGATCCTGATCTACTGGTTGGTGACCACTGCCCTATCCCTACCAAAGAAAAAAGTTTTGCAGCAGCAAGTGGCAATGTAAATGGTTCCTTGGCAGGAGCTCTCTCCTGTCAACAGTGTAAACTCTGCTCCTAGGGGGCAGAAGTATTTTGTTGGCAAAAGTGCCCACAGACAGCATTTATACTGACTAGCTTTTAGCAACCATGTCAATGTGGCCAAAAGCTGTGTTGTGTAGACAAAGCCTAAATTTTTATAGAATATAAAAATTATGCTAGATACACAGTACTGAAAACTGAATCCTGAGTACCCTCATAATAAGTCAGCCTTGCTGTTTCCAAGGCCTCAAGCAAGACATAACAGCAACATTCGTTCATTTAATTTGTCTCCCTGAATAGAACAGACTCCAAAACATCCAGACGCCTAACAGATCACCAGAAAGTGAGGGGGTGTCCTGAAACCTACCATGGTCTTGGGCCTGTAGCTTTTAGCAAGATTCAGTCCTCCGATCTATAACATTTTATTCTCCATAAAACTGAAATAATGTTTACTGGGACAGTGTTAGCCTCAACATTTAGAAATTGCCTTTTTATACAAGAGCGTGGAGGTTAAATAGAAGGATTTTTTAAAGTTAATGGAAACATTGTTCTTGGTATTGGATGGCCAACCTTTAACAGCTCAGGAAGCTACTCCATTCAGATCAGAAAGTGAAAGTGATCAACAAAAGTGCTTCACAATATGAAGTGCTAAGTAAACAGCATATAAAGGTGAAGAGTAAATAGGATTGTTAAACTTCTTTGAACTGACAGGGTGAAATCAGAGAGCTAGCACATGGTCTATATGCACCAGGTAAGCAATGAAGGCTAATGTGGGACTTAATTTGTGCTGGCTTTCTGCATAGGAGTGAATGTCACCCTAACAGGGCAACACATTGATAGTATAGATATACTGATAGCATCCCAATAGGAGTCTCTGCATTTCTTGCCCATGGTCTACACTAGGACCTTATTCCAGAATAACACCCCCCGTTTGAATTTATAAGCAGTACATATTTTGAAAGAACAGACCGTGGAATTTGAACTGTGTACTCCTGCGTTTCATGAGGAATAATGCTAATTTCAAACTTGAAAGTCCTAAATAACATTAGTATGGACACTACGGTGCTGCTAATTCAAATTTATTGGCCTCCGAGAGGCCTCCCGCAGCTCCCCAGAGTGTTTCCTGGGGCTGTTAGTCTGAGTAGCGCGTCCACATTAACGGAGCCTGCAAGGACTAATTTTGATGCTTCCCCATAGTGAGGACATGCTAGTTTGAATTTGTTAAATTGGGAGTTATTAAGCTGAATTTAGTAATTTTGAAATAGTTTCCTAGGGTAGACATGGCCTCAGTGATTAGCAGCAGCCATTTCTACCATTCCAACTATCTGTCTTACTGACTATACAGCACCCATTACCTACAGTCTGAGCACATCACAGTTTTAATGTATTAGCTTTATAACACTCCCATGAGGCAGGAATCTGGTGTCTTCATTATACAGGGGGACCTGAAGCACAGCACGTTTAACTGACTTGCTCAAGGAAGTTTGTGGCAAACCATGGAATATAACCTACGTCCACAATATTCCAGACTAGGCCGTGAGCCATTCCTTCCTTCTAAAGCTAATCCCGTACCTAAGGCATACTCAGATCTCCGTGGTTCAGAGGCCAAATTAGCAATTAACATACCCAAAAGAGCCCCGGAGTGTGAATTCATTGTTTCATTTACTATAGTACTATTCACATTTCAACAGTATGACAGGGGGAAAATGTCATATGTTGAGCCTCACATTTTATTTATTTATTATTCCCAGTTTATCAGGGAGCCCTCCACATCATATGGGAGCAGCAATGCTCCACCTCCTGGATCAGAAGCAACATGTGGGGGAGGCAGGAGGGGTCACGTGCTCCCCAAATGCTGGGTGGCAGGGGCCAGCCGTAGCTGGTGGGAAGAGTAGTGAGAGGGCCTGGTGCCAAAGGCAGGGGGTTCAGCCCCGCTGCACTCACTGGCAGCAGCAGGGGGAAGTGGAACAAGGCAGCCCCACTGCTTTGCTGTCTCAGCCACGCCGATCTGGGGGAGGGGGTGGGACTGCCCCACACTCCCCAGTGGAAGCGGATCAACACAGCCGGGAGAGCAAAGCAGCTGGAGCCACATTACTGCACTTCCCCTGCCACTGCCAGTTAGCGCACGGGGAGGACCCCTGCTGCCAGAGTGAGCCCTCCTCACTAGTGAGCCAGCCTCACTAGTCCCCTGGGAAGAGGGAAGTGTTGGGGCAGAGACAGGGGCAGAGGCAGAGCAAGGGAGGGAAAGGACAGAGCAGAGGTGGGACCTGAGGCTTGTCCCAGCTTTTCCCTGTGGTTGGAGGACCACATGGCTGGTGGCCCCCTGGGTTTCCCTCACCAGTCGCCTCTATCCTGGATCAACCCCCTAGAAAAAGCCAAATAGCAAACATGTGAGAACAGAATATAAAGAGACTGCTCCTGCCTGCGATGTGCACCCAGTCATAGCTCATGTGAGCTCAATTGGTTGCTTTTCAGGAAAGCAGTTACTGAACAGGGAAGCAGCGGAATATTTAGTGGCTGTATATTGTGCCCGTGACTGCCAGGCTGGGAAGGGATGGCACCTTACAGTTTGACTAGATCAGGAAAAGCCCTAAGGAATGCCCTGACAGTCCTGCTCCTTATCAGCACATGGCTAACAAGGTTACTACTGCTTTCTTTCCTCCCACTGTGCACAATGGATTCTGAAATTGCTGTGCTTTGGAGTTTTACAGTGTTACAGTGTCAGAACCTTATGTACACAGGAATGTTTTAAACCCTAGGACAGCCCAGAAAATCCCTCCTTCCCACATAGCAGCTAGAACTAAAGGGGCTGCAACACTCCTAGTTTGAAATGGTTTCCATCATATAGAGAGTTCACAGTTTGGTCCAATGGCTCTCAGCACCCCTCTCCCTGTTCTCCCACTTTAATTTCCCTCATCCCAACAATTCTCAAGGTTTCTACTTTGCAGACAAAGCCCACTTGCTGTCTCTCAAACTGCTGAAGCAGTTCTTGGCTGTATAAAGTGAGATGCATATTCCCATTCCGATGTGTTCATGACAACAATACTTTGCCCTTACACTGCACCTTCTGTCAAAGTCTGACCACTACCTTTATATGACACCACCACCTACCTCAAATCCATGCACAGTCCTGAAAAGAAAACAGGGGACCTTACTGAAACCAGTGATTCTATGAAAGCTTACAGGATCTGATAACCAAGTCCAGGACCTTCAACTAAAACAACTCAAGTTCTCTATTTCCATTAATTCAGACTCTCCGTTCTCTGCCACTAGCAGGAGGGACTATACTGGCTGTGAACCCATTAACTACCAGGCAGTGATATACAAGGATATACACAGTGGTATGACCTGGAGGAACCTTGTTATGGGATAGAGGTTACCTCCTTCAGTTAACATAGAGATAAGTATAAAACTCACATAGCACAAAAGGAGTGTGTGATCCAGGAGAGGAGTTTTTGCTGAGTATTGTTTTAAGTAGGCACTAGGCAGGGTGTGGAGGGGGGGGGGGCTGGGTGGGAAGGGGGGAACGCAAAGAAAACTGGAAGAGACCAAGGGCTTGTATTAACTTGTAGCGCTGCAGCAGAACAGCTGGACTGCTGTAGCACTTCAGTGAAGATGCTACCATGCTGACAGGAGACCATGGACAGCTGGTGAAGGCAGGGCTGAGGGAGGCAAGCCCCAGCCCCACCTCCACCCCTGCCCCTTATGTTGAGGCCCTGCCCCCCATGGGGAGGTGGGGCAGCATGCTGTGTGCGTGCTCCCCCGTCCCAACCACAGGGAGGGGAGGGGAGTAGGCAGGTGCACGCTCACCCCAGTTTTCAGGGGGGATCAGAGGGCACACAGCATGGCCCCAGCCTCCCCAGCCCTGGAGCAGGGCATGCTGCGTTTCTGTCCAGAAACTGGCCAATGGGATTGTACTGGGGGGTGGGAGCAGAGTCTGAATCTTCCCCCCTCCCCAGCAGACTCATAAAGAGAAAGTGCCCCAGAGCCACATTTCTGAGCTGTGTGCAGGGCTGTGGAGAAAGCAGGGGAGCCTGCCTAGGGCTCCCCACTGCCTCCGTGTGCCAGATCCGGTGGCTTGGCGGGCCAAATGTGGCCTGCAGGCCATATTTTGCTCAGGCCTGCTTTAAGCCTTAGACTGCATTCCTGACCTTAGCTTGGATGTCCATTGAAAACAAATCACTAATGTTTTAGGACAGTGTTAGGACACTGGGTTAAGTTTACAAGCTTATTTTGAGAGATACTATCAACAAAACATATCTTGGTGATGTTTCAAACTACGCCAGTGAGCTGTGCCAAGGTATGTGTTCTTCGGAGGAGATAACGCCTACATACAAATAGGCAAGCTGACATTTGCTCTTAACTCTTTCTCTAGTGGAAACAACTGTGTCTGGCAAGTGAAAACAAAACGGACCCCATACGACATGTCTTGCTTTGTGGTTTGAAACGCTGAAAGCAGAAACGATCAGCACTCCCCTTTCTCCATATGTACCCATATGTATTCGCCAATGAGAAGTAATGATCAACCCAAGTCCAGACTCCAGAACCAGAATGTTCTAAATCTGAACCCAGATGTAGGTCTGAATTCATCCAGGTCAAGTAACCATCTTTACCTTTCATAACTTTAGTTATGACAACATCCCACAACAACTACTTTCCCCCAAGTCAGTTGAACCGGGCCTGGACTGAGATTCAGGAGATCTTGGTCCTATTTCTCACTTTGCCATTGACCAGCTGTGTGACCACTTTTCTTTCTCTGTGCTTCCATTTTCCCTCCCATTCTTTGTTTTGTTAACTTAAACTGTAAGGTCTTTGGGACAGGGACTGTTTCTCATTATGTTTGTATAGTATCCAGGCATAACTTCACTACAAATAATAATGTAACCCTTCTGCCAGGTGCCCGTGTCTAAGGATTCCTTTTTCTAAAATACATGCAAAAGGGCTTGAGCTCTCACCCAGAGCCATGGTTCTATTCTAGCTCTAGGAGATTAAAACAACAGTTTCTTAATAGGTGGTTCCTCCCCACTTCCAAGCACTCCAGGGTCTTTGGGGAACATGGACCATAAATATATTTTTATCTGGGAAAAGCGATCAGAAAAACATGAAAGTTATATCTATCTGTTTACATACAAGAAAATGGCCAACTCATATCAGTACAGCAGGTATTTGCTTAATCTTGCAGTTCCAAAATAACAATTGTCCAGCTTAATAAAATCACCCGTAGATCCAATTAGACTCAGTAGTAGTCAAGGAGCAGCTTTTCTCTGAAGGTCTGCTCCAGTCCAGAGAGAACCATTCCACCAGGTTCTGCATCCAGCTTTGGTCCAGCTCTGTGGTTCAGCTCTGTTCCATGAGCTTGGTGTGCTATGTGCTCACATCGGTACTGCCACCATCTGCCAGGTCACCATGAAGTCAATTCTCCTATGCTTCCCACTACGGGTTCTGCTGTGGATCTGGAAGCTGATGCAAAATCTGCTTTGGTGCATCTGAGCTGCTTTGGCCAGAAGTCAGATGAACAGACTATCCAGGTAGGGGACCCAGAGCCATGCATCATTCTTGGACAGAGTCTCTACCCCTTTGGATAGAACTCCTGCTCCCTAGGCCTTGGTCTACACTAGGGCTACGTCTACACTGCCAGTTTTTGCAGCAGAAAATATGCTAATGAGGGACTCATTTGCATGAGTCATGATCTAATTTGCATATTTTCTGCCAATCCGTTCTTGCGCTAGGGGTTTTTTGTAGTGTGGACATTTCCTTTTTGCGCAAAACCCCCTTTTTGCGCAAGATCGGTATACCTCCTTTTTTGAGGCATAAGGATCTTGCGCAAAAAGGGGGTTTTGTGCAAAAAGGAAACGTCCACACTGCTTGTTTTTGTGCAAAAACCCCTAGCGCAAAAACGGATCGGCAGAAAATACGCAAATTTGATTGCGACTCATGCAAATGAGCAAAATTAGCATATTTTCTGCCACAAAAACTGGTAGTGTAGACGTAGCCAGGGGCTCTATTTCGCAATAATCCCCCTTAGGTCGAAATAATCAGAGGAGTGTCCACATTACCAAGCCCATTACTTTGAAATAACAGGCTGCTTATTTCGAAATCAGCAATCCTGCTTTCCTCAAGTAATAACACTAATTTCAAAATTGTTATTTTGAAATAATAGTGTGGACGCTCCAGTGCTGCTATTTTGAAATAAGTATTCCCCAAAGTAATTCAAACTAATTACTCCCCAGTCCTTCCTGGGGCTCTAAGTCGAGGTAGCACATCCACATTAATAGAGCCTGCCTCGGACTAATTTCGAGTCTTCCCCATAGTGCGGACACTCTATTTTGATGTTGTTATTTTGGCAGTTAAATTGATTTTAGGCATTTTGAAATAGTTCCCTACTGTAGACATGCCCTAGGACTGAGCCTTTTCCCTCCCTCACTTAATTATGTTACTGTGACAGGGCAGTCAAGCCCCGCATGGGGCGAGAGGCCAGCGCCGCGGATGACGGTGGATGGCCTGAACGTGGGGGCAGCCGGCGCGTCAGGCGCGGCCACACCAGCCAGCCCCGAATGCGTAGGGGGCGGGGCCGGCCGCTGGGAGGCGTGCTCCCAGACGCCGGCATGGGATGAAGGGGGAGGTGCTCCCATTTCAAAAGGGCGAGAAGCCTCCGGGAGAGGGAAGGAAAAACATGGGGAGGTGGGGGCATGAGCAGAGCCCCAGCGACCAGGAGGTAAGGTTGTGGAAGGGGATCATGGACAAGTTGTCCGGGGGTGCCCCACCGCAGAGGAATAGGGGGAAGGAGTTGGCCCAGGGAGGGACTAGTTTGGAGGCCTGTGGGCTGATGTGTTGTGGGCAGAGGCCCCATCAGCCAAGACAGGAGGCTAATCTGACTCCGTCTTTAGGGCCCTGGGCCGAGACTCGGAGAGAGGGGGGGCCCGAGTCTCCCTTCCCCCAAGGATCTTGTTGCAAGCCACCGAGGTGGCACGCTGGGAAGGCAAATGGTAGTGTACCAGGAGAGAGATGGTGAACTATACTACTGACGCAATAAGGGGAGGAGCAGTCCCCCTAAAGACATCACCGGACTGGGCATTAGGGGGACGGTTTATGGGAGGGCCCTCATGGGAAGCGGACCCCCAGTGGGGCCATTGGTTGCCCAAATACAAAGGGGAGATCCCGTGACCGGGCTAGAGCAATACAGGAGTTGGCCCCGAGGGCGGGACGCACCCCAAAAGGGGCAACCCAGGGAGTGACAGCCTGACAGTTACCAAACCAAAGGTCACTGCCACAGTCTCAGGGCAACCCACTCACTCTAGGGCTGTAGTCACCAACCAGTAGATCGGGATCTACTGATAGATCCTGGAGCCTATGATAGGTGAATCTGACTGGTTTGGCTGGGAAGCTATCAAGCGCTGGCATCTCCCCACCTTGCCGTGCTGCTCCAGCCCTTTGCCTTGGAGCTGCCCCCCTGGAGATTCTTGCTTGCTGTGCAGGGTGGGAGAGGAATTGGAGGCAAGCACTGATGTCAGGCTATCCCCCTCCTGCTGCCCCAGTACCCCATCTCTACAGAGTGAGTAGGGTGGGGTCTCAGAAGTGGGGGGAAAGAGGTGGAGCAAAGGTATTTGAGTCTGAGGTGGACTGATGTAAATTCAAAAGGTGATCTCATGTTTAAAAAGGTTGAAGACGACTGTTCTAGGGCATATCCTGCATGATTCCTATGCCTTTGCATGGGTACCATAATAAATAATCATAGATACACAATGAAAACAAATTCCAAATAAAGCACACACTCAATAGGTAGAATTATGGGTAAGCAATATTATTTATACTACACGTAAATGAACCTGATCACAGCTGGCTTTTTCCTCTTCGCCACTGTAGATGGAAGAGAGTTTGTTCTGTAACTCTATGTCTGCTGGCCCTAGGACTTACAATAATAAATAACAAATGCTACAGGAAACCTAGATCACATGATATTATGCTTGATTTCATACAATACTCAGTCTCACTAGAGCACACCTACTACATTAGTCTATGCAGCCCTTCTGCAGGGCTTCAGATAACTCCTCCTTCTGTGTCCCACTATAAGGAAAGTAGCCTCGCATGAGAACCCTTGATAAGAAGGGAAACAGAAGAAAGACCATAAAAACACATTAATAACAACAACTGAACTAAACAAACAAGGTTGCCTGATTTTTTTTAATATTTCAAGATATAAACAGAGATCACAAGAAAAAATTCATGGACCCCAGAGAGGCAAAGATGATCCCAAGTATCAGTGGGAGATAGTGTCATGATTTATGTCTCAGTTATGGCAACCTGACACTGATAACCTCAATATTCTGCCACAAATGTAAATAGTAAACATTAGCTCATGGACTACATTTCCCCACCTTGCTGCTTCCTGTCAGGGCAGTGTCAAGGATGGGTGGTACCTCAAGCAAAGGTTGCCTTCATGCTTAGAAGCACTGCTCTCAGATTCAGGCAAAAGACGACCACAAAAAGGCCCATGTGATCCCACCTTTAGTTCTAGTCTGTATAGGTTCTTAAATCATCCTCATCACCGCATAGCCTTTCAGTAGTGTGAGAAATGATGTTATCAACATCAGGCATCCTTTTTCTAACACCCTACCCTGACCTCCAGTGGTGGGAGAATTGTGTATGGAACATAGTATTTCATTTTGGTCCAGTTTTGTTGTGATGGATTCTTTTAAAATGAATATACATGCCGCTCTATGTTTCTATTGGAGAAGATAATTGGAGTGCCCCATTCTTGGAGTTGTGGGTAGGCTAGTTTGTGAGGGTTGTAGTTAACCACTGCCCTCTACTAGATTTTGTTTTGCTGGTGCTCAGTTGGAAATATTTCATTCTAAGCCAGACGAGTGAATTCCTTGGATCCTTAACTCATGTGGAAAACTACAATATATTAATGATATCTTGATTGGCTTACTATATTTGAGAGGGTGAACTTCCCCCTTGTGTTACTTTGATTGCTACATGACTGCATTTTAACTTTAGATAATCCCCTGACATGAATGACTCCTTGCAGAGCGTATTTGTTTGAAATAGCAATATGAAGTAATCACACAAGTGAGATATGGATTAGTCCTAGGAAGACATCAAATCCAAACCCTTTACAACATTTTCCATCATTCAACCCATTTTATCACTAAATTTTCTGTACGTCAAACCATGCAGTACTGTGGAGTGCTGCTAAGAGAAAGGATGGTAGCGGCTATTGGGAGATTCATGCAGTGCTGTTGGAACTGTGTTAGTCCTAGGACACTGGAGAGACAGGTAGGTGAGGAAATATCTTTTACTGGAACAACATCGCTTGGTGAGAGAGACAAGCTTTGGAGCTTATGCAGAGCTCATTCTGACATAAACAGAATGACATAAGCACTGTTGCTTATGAGAAGTTGCTTCTATAAAAATATCACCTCACACACCCTGTCTTTCTAGCTATTGGGAGACATATTTCATATCTGACGTATGTCAAAACTGTGCATCAACTTGGTTTATCGCCTGTCTTGTTTTGGAGTTCCATCTAGTGAGAGCATTAAGAACTACACCAGTCCAGAAAATGGAGGAAGTGACTATTCAGCACAGATTACATGAATAGTAAGATGTATGATTTAGACACTAAATGGTGAAGTGCATGGAGTAATGGGGGATACCAAAAATACCCAATATCTTTGATGACCAGTTCGGGATTAGATATCAACTCTTAGGCAATGTACTATAATGTGGAAGTATGTATATGGGGCCTACCATCATTGGCCCACTACCTGACATATTAGGCCCTTCCCACCAATCACCCTAAAACCCACCCGCTGGGGTATTAATTCTGGGGTCAAGAGGGACACATGACTGGAAGCAATGGGCTGGTATGTGACCCCTCTAAGAACTCCTTGCATCACCATGTGCCTGTCAGGGCTTGTTTTGTCCCTATAAGACCACCCGAGAGGAATGTTTCAAGGGTTTGCAAACTTCCACCATACTTTTATAAAATATGCATTTCCTGTAAGAACCAACAAACATGCAAAAGCTATTTATAGGATATTTACTATGGATAGTTATTCTACAACCATTTTATTTCAAAACAAACCAAAACTTTAAGCATGAAAGAAATGTTTAAAATAAAATAAAAATCAACCCTAAGACATTCAGTGATATCTACAAGGTGCCCCCAGATAGGAGAGGGTACAGTAATATTGAGGATTGCTGTGTATGGTATTTACTGTACTATAAGGAGGCTCTAAGGTGCTGTTTTTCCATTGAAACAGGAAAATGTATTAACATTTTTTTTAAGCCAAAAGCTTCCCAATCAGAGACAACTTAATTTTCATCCCTCAGGCCATGAAAGGGGGATGTTTATGGTAGGGTTAGAGAGTAACCATTTAAACAGTTGACCAATAAGCATTAGCTTATCCATTTCCATTATGGTTACATGGTAGCTCCCGGACCTGCTCTCAGAAAGCTGGCTGTCACCTGTGCTGTGGGCTCTGCAGTATAAGCTTTATGATGCAGAGCCCACAGCATGTAGCCATGTAACTGCTAATATTTTTAACAGTTACATGGTTACATTATTAACCATATTTTTACATCCTAGTTTGGGGAGGGGTATCCTCTATGGGACCATCTTCTATGTTACCCTCAGATAGAATCTATGTCTACACTACAGAGTTTTGTCAGAAAAATGGCCGTTTTTCCGACAAAACTTGAGTAATGTCCACATTGCAACTGCATTCTTTCAAAAGTAAATCAAAAGAACAGAGGGGTTTTTTCTGTGTTGGTAATCCTCTTTCTACGAAGAAGCAGCCTTTTTCCGAACGAGGTCTTTCGGAAAAAGGTGTGTGGGGATGGGGAAGAGGGTGTTCTTTTGCAAGAAGAGGAAAGAGGAAAAAGCACAGGTGCCCTGGTGGCCATTCCACCCATAGTAATCACAGCTTACATGTGAAATAGCATCCATTCAGTGTGGATGCTATCTGTTGAAAAAGCAGATGGCTTTTTTGATGTGCTTTCGCAGTGTAGATGCTCTCTTTCGGAAGAAGTTTTATCGAAAGATCTCTTCATCTATGTCTACACGGCGCTGGTTTTGCACAAGAAATATGCAAATGAGGCTAAACATGGAATATCGCCAAGCCTCATTTGCATAATGAATAAGTGGCCACTTTTTGCACAAGAGGCTTTTGCGCAAGAAGGAGCCGTCTACACGGCTCCTTCTTGCGCAAAAAACCCTTCTTGCACAAGAGCCGTTCTTCCTGAAAAAAAATGAGGAAGAACGGCTCTTGCGCAAGAGGGGTGTTTTGCGCAAGAAGGAGCCATGTAGATGGCTCCTTTTTGCGCAAAAGCCCCTTGCGCAAAAAGTGGCCGCTCATTAATTATGCAAATGAGGCTTGGCAATATTCCACTTAGCCTCATTTGCATATTTCTTGCGCAAAATCAGTGCAGTATAGACATAGCCTTCTGGAAAAGCTTCTTTGAAAGAAGGCTGCAGTCTAGACATAGCCTGAGAGTCAGACTGGGGACCCATCTAGAGAGGCTTTTGGGGAATTTTCTAAATCAGACTCAATGTGAGAGTCGCTGCCGCCCAGGTCGTTTTGCCCAAATCCTTTTAGAATACCAAAAAGCTGCACCAAGCTTATTATGTTGGAGAATGGTTCGTAATAATCTTTGGATACTTCATAAGGAGATATTTCCTCATGGCAGGAGCTTTCCGTCCTTGATTTTTTTTATTCACCTAAAGTTTGTGCTTTGGGATTCTGAATGCATGTGGTTTTGCTCAGTTTTCTCAGGGCTTGGTATGGTGTTGACTGCTGAGGAACTGGAGTTGTTTTTGTATTGTTGTTTTGTACCAGAGTCTTTTGTTTTGTTTTTGGGTTTGAAATGGCTGAGCTTTGAACTATCCTGATCCTTTATCTGCGCTGTTTTGCTGTTTTCCGTTGGTGGTGTTATTAGAGGTCTCGGAGTAGATTCCCAGTTCTTTGGCAGTTCTGCTGGAGGTTCCCCATAGCAGTGTTTCTCAACTGGTTGTATGCGTTCCCTTAGGGTTACGCAAGAGAAATCTGAGGGGTACATCCACACAAGTGAAATTTGTCAAAAAACGTCCAGGATTTTGCCCTGAAAAGAGGATTGGGAAGGGGGCAGCAGCACTTACCTATCAAATTGAATGTTTGGAGCTGCACATCCAGACGTTAACAGCCGCTCTGTGCATGCGCCCCAGCACCTGACAGGAAAAGCGCATGGCTGCGGCAGTGGGGGCTCCAGTAAGACCCAGGGCAGTTCCAAGTTGGGGGATGAGTGTGGGCGGGGAGAAAAAAAATCACTTCCATGGCCGCCTTTCCTAGTTCATTTCCTCTCCGGCAGCCTCCCCAGGGTACTCCAGCGGGGAGGGCAGCTGAACCTGGAGATGCGCATTACCCCCACCCCTGCCAGGAGCTCAGTACAATCCATCTGCCCCTTACCTGTGGCACTTTGGAGAGGAGCTAAAAGGCGGTGACGTGGCACAATAAGCTTTACTCCAAAGAACCCCCCCCCACATCAGTGGTGTAGTGCCACATGAGTGGCAGTTGTCCCTGGGCGCCATGCTAGGGAGGTGCCCAGCTGGGGTGGGAGCGCACAGCCCCAAGCAGTGAGCCTGGTGCTGGCAGGCCACTTGCTCCCTGCAGACAAGCCACTGAGGCAGGGCTGGGCAGCGGGAGCGGGCACTTCAAAGGTAGGGTTACCATATGTCCAGTGCCTGGCTCTGGGGGAGGGGAAGGGCAATGGGTTAGAGCAGGGGGGCTGGGGATGCCTGGCTCTGCGGGAAGGGGGGGTGCATTGGGTTAGAGCGGGGAGACTGGGGGTGCCTGGCTCTGGGGGAGGGGTCGGTGCATTGGGTTAGAGCAGGGGGCTGGGGATACTTACAATTTTTTTTAAAAAAGGAGTACTTTATAAAAAAAAAAAAAAAGGTTGAGAAACACTGCCCTATAGCTCCAACTATGGCATCCTCAATAGAGCTGCCCATGCCTGATTTGGGAAAACAGAGCTGTTCCAGTTTAGTGCCAAACATTGTACAAAATTCACCAAAACCACAAATCCCCCACCAGAACTGTGTCTTGCATAGGACCCTAACACCCCAACAATTTAAACATTAAAACCAACTTTTAAAAAAACATTTGAAAACACATTTTGCACAGAATAACCCCGCCCCCGCCCCTAGCTTTAAACACACCAAACCAACAGTTTGCAACCCGTAAACCCATACCTTAGGAACAGGTGAACTGGGTGAAAGTCCAGAGTGCTGTTATAAACAGGGCATCCCCCTCCCCTCAGCTGCTCTGCTGGTGACTTGCAACCATGGCTCCTGGCCACTTCGTTAGAACCACCCGTGGATAGCTGCAGAACTTCCTGTTTGCTCTATGGGGGTGGAGGCCGGGAAAAGGGGCATTAATATCTGGGTGTCCCTTGCCCAAGTACCTCATCTCCACAGAGCAGGGTGAGGTAGGGAGACAGGGCTCACCAGATGTGGGACATAGCTGTTGGCAGCTGCTGCTGTGTCTGAAGGAGCTTTCCTGCAGATTGGTGAGTGCCACTCTCTTGAAAGCATAGCGAGCAGTCTCTCACACACTACATCCCTTTCACACTCATCCCCCAGCAGAGCCGTATGTTGTTACCACTTGCTGGTACTTTCTACGATGGGCATAGATTCTCTGTAATTTAATTCTTTCAAAGTGCTGCTATTTTAGTTTTTTGACTGGTTTATGCATTTCATAAATTTATTTCTCTCATGCTTAAATCTGATTCTTTGAGGAATAAATTCTAAAATGCCTAACCTGTCCTGGCTGGAGTAATTATCATTATTACTTTTACTATCTGTGATGGATAGAAGGAGTGCTGTCCAGCACCCGGTGACTAAAAGGTTAAACTCAAGTAGCTAGCAGAGGTGTTGGCAGAAAACCAGGAAAGCCAATGGGAAAAAAGGTTGAAATTTGAATTGTATATAGATACCTACCTGCTTCTTCCTTTGGGTGAGTTCTAAGTTAAGGGCTGGAGGGAGAAATATGCAGTCATCAGGACTACCATGCCTCCCAGAATTTCAGGGCAGGGAAGTAGACTGGACTGTGAAGGGATTGTGAGTAAATAAGGGGAAAATGTATATTTAGCCACGATCAGGGTATTTTTCTTTGCTTTGGTTGTTTGGTTAAACTTCTCTGTGTGAATTCGATGTGCGTTCCCTCCGACACTCACCATATTTAAGCTACAGCCCAAAGAGATTGTTTCTTTGTGTTTTGATCTGTTCTTTTCTCAGTTGCTCTGTAACACCTAGCAACCAAGTATGATTTATCAAGTATATCTTTTTGTTTTGTTAATAATACACCTTTTTTAAGTCCATGATTTGATTCTTGTGTCCTAGAAGGTAACAGGAGGTCTGTGTGTCTGCCTAGCCTGAGAGATCAGCTATCAGAGACAGTTTGTTTTCTGCCATTGTCTACCTTCTACTTCCAACAGGGGAATTGATAAAAGAAGGTGAGCCAGAAGTAAGTGAAGTGGCCACCAATACCCAATAGTAGCTCCAGCCACTGAGTCAGCAGGGAAAAGCTCCAACCAGAACATACTGACTCCCACCATTACCTTACTCACTAATTAGCTGTCACCTTCCCCTGGGGCTACTTTCTGCTGCCATCCCCACAGCTGCAGTGCAGGTCTCCATCTCCTCTCCTCGCTCTGGGTTGGTCCATTCCCTGGGGCCTCCAAACTCCCAGAAGACTCTCAGGAGCATCTCGCCTTCAGCCTGGGCTGTGGTACCCCGTGCATGAGCCTGCACTACAGCTTGCCTGGAGTAACTGGTGTACATCCTCTCTCAGCAGTCAGCCGCAACTGAGCTGAGCTGTCCTCCTTTATATGTGAAAAAGCTCCTACAAAAACTCAGTGGGTCCTGCGCTTCCTGGCGGATTTGCTTGCCTAAGAGACTCACAGCAGCCCACAATTTAGGCACCACACCCAGTGCTTTTAATTTGCTGTTTGTTGAGTTCTTTTCATCATTGGCAAGCATATGGTAAAATGGAGAATAAACTCCACAGTCCTTTTCCCCCCCAAGTGGAATTGGGGAGGTGGGTTTTGGAGTGATACTTGGGCCCACCCTTTACTCTGGGATCTAGCCCAGGGCCCTGCGATAGGAGCTGCTCATGTGAATCCCTGACCCCTGCTAGAAGACAGCTCCAAGACCCCGGGCTACTTCCCCACACCTCCCCCAGTACCTTCCTTCTCCCTGGTTCATCCTCCTAATTGTGATCTCCTTTCCTCCTACTCCCAGTGGCACTCTCCTCCTTCCTCCCAGCTGCACAGACCCTACAACTGCAGGCAAGCTTCTTTTATAGCCAGTCTGAACTGGTTTTCTTAATTACCCCAGGTGTCCTAATTGCCTAGGCTGGCCTGTCTCTGCAGGCCTGGTCAATTAGCCTCACGTTTTCCATTGTCCCTGATTGCCTCTGCTGGTTCTAAACCAGCCCCTGCCTGCTATTCTGGAAGCAGGGATCTCCTCAGTCTGAGGCGTATATATATCCCCTCCACTACTTTTTTATGGCCTTCTGCTCTGACCCTATCACATATCCCCCCCTCCTGCTCAACACCCTGGGGTTGGGTAACTTGGGTTGTCATGCAATAGACTCGTGACAGACCATCTGCATTGCCATGGCAGCTTCCAGCCCAGTGTTGTATGGAGAATTAGAAGAGTTGTAGGGACAAAACCCATCTGGTTACTCTCGCGTTCTTTTCTTTGTTGTGCTGCATCCACTGAAGGGGTGCATGGTCGGTCACAAGAGTAAATTGTCAGCCCAGTAGATAGTATCGAAGAGTTTCCAGAGCACACTTGATGGTGAAACATTCTTTTTCCACCACTGCATATTTCTGATCTCTCGGTAGGAGTTTTCTACTGATGTAGAGAACTGGGTGCTCTTCATCTCCAACTATCTCTGACAAAACAGCACCCAAGCCTACTTCAGACACGTCTGTCTGGAAAATGAATTCTTTGTCAAAGTCAGGAGCTATGAGTACTGGATTACTGTAGATAGTTGTACGTAAATCCAAGAATGCATTTTCCGCTGCGTCAGTCCACTTCACCATATCAGGACCTTGGGCTTTTATCAGATCCACCAAGGGATTTGCTTTTGTAGCAAAATTGGGAATGAACCATCTATTTTACCCCACTACACCCAGGAATGCTCAGACTTGTTTTTTTCTATTTGGCCAAGGCCAATTCTGGATGGCCTACAGCTTATTCGCCTGGGGTTTTACCACACCTCTTCCTACGATATAGCCGAGGTATTTGGCCTTGGCAAGTCCTATGGAGCACTTGGTTGGGTTAGCAGTAAGAACAGCCTGTCTTAGGGTATTCAGCACCACTTCCACTTTTTCTAGATGCGTCTCCCAATTCGGCTTAAGAATTATTACCTCATTGAGTATGCTGCCACGTAACTGGTATGGGGGCGTAAGATCTTGTCCATCAGATGTTGAAAGGTGGCAGGAACCCCATGTAGTTTGAAAGGGAGGACAGTATATTGAAATAAGCACACAGCTGTAGAAAATCCAGTTTTTTCTTTTGTTTCTTTGGCCAAGGGAATCTGCCAATCTAGGGTGGTCAAAAATTGAGCATTTCCCAAATGGTACAGGGTATGCATCAAACTTGGATATTTCATTCAACTGCCGGAAGTCATAAGAGAACCAAGTGATACCATCAGGTTTGGCACCAAAACAATTGGGCTAGACCATTCACTATAGGATTCCTCAGTGACTCCCAACTCCAACACCCTCTTTACTTCAGCCTTAATTTCTTCCCTCTTTGTGGCAGGGATCCGACAGGGTCTCAGTGATGATAAGCCTCAATCGTTTGGCCCGGCATAGTTGAAACACACCCCGATGTTGGTTGGTCTTTTCAATTATCTCACTCTTTTGGTGTGGTGTCAGGTCAGGGGATATCTTGACTTGCTCATGTGAGGTATCCTAGTTTGGGGCCTCCTGGGTGACCACACACGCCTCTCTGGACTACCAAGGTTTCAAGAGATTCACGTGATAAACCTGTTTCTCTTTCTGGTGTCCTGGCTGCCTCACCTTATAGTTTACTTTCCCCATGGCTTCAACCACCTCAAAGGGCCCCTGCCATTGGGCCAAAAGCTTGCTATGGGCACCAATCACATCACTCAATCCCCTGGCCAAAACTGCTGAACCTTTGCCTGGTGGTTGTAATGAGTTTGCTGGGCCTCCTAGGTCTTTTCCAGGTGTTCCCGTACAATGGGAGTGACTCAAGCTATTTGTTCTGTCATGTGGAAGACTCCTCCCAGATTTCTTTAGCAATATCCAGGATGCCACAGGGGTAGCATCCATATAAAAGTTCAAAGGGTGAGAATCCAGTAGAGGCCACAGGTACCTCCCGGATGGTAGGTACATCCCAGTCCTTCGCATCTCAACTTACTATCTTCTGTATCATAGCTTTGAGGGTTCGATTGAACCTTTCAACCAGTCCATCTGTCTGGGGATGATAGACAGAAGTCCTTAGGGTATGGATATGTATTAGGGTGCAGAGGTCCTTCATCAGTTTTGACTTAAATGGGTTCTTTGGACCGTCAATATTTCCTTCAGTAGCCCCACCCAGGTAAAGATTTCTAATAATGCTTTTGCTATTGTTTTCGAAGATATGTTCCACAGGGGTATAGCTTTGGGAATCTGGGTCACATAGTCTAAGATGACCAGGATATACTGGTGACCCAGCTTCATTTTCTCTAAAGGTCCTGCAAGGTCCATGGCTATATGCTCAAATGGGACTTATATGATGGGGAGGGGTATTAATGGGTGGCCTCAAGTGGGGCCGAGGGCTGTGCAGTTGATACTCAGGGCATGATGCACAATACCAGCATACATCCTCATGTACTCCCAGCCAAAAGACCCTCCGTAGGACCTGTGCTAGGTCTACCCTGACATGCCCCCCAAACAGATGACTGTGAGTGAGGTTTAATACAGCTTTCTGATGCTTCTGAGGTACTAGTAGATGCTGTACTTTCACCCCCTGTGTTGAGGTGACCCGGTATAGGAGAGCCTTCTTCATGATGAAGTATGGTCCAGACCCCTGGGTTTTTCCTTCCACATGAACTCCGTCCATTTCTGTCACCTCCGTCCTAATGTTGTCATATCTGGGGTCTTCAGCTTGATCTCAAAATTTTCCCTCACTGGGCTAATCTGCCCAAATTCTGGTGAACTAGTCTCCGCTGCCTCTGTCTGATCTGAGATATTAGTATGCAGGTCAAACACTGACACTTCCTTCTTTGGGGAAGTCTCCTCTCTGGCTGCCCGGGCTGGTCTGCCGACAAGAGCAGCCTTCTGGTTCTGGGCTAGAATTCGGGTTCCCAAATGCCTTTGCAGCCCTCCTTTCTTTTTTTGTCTTTCCGGTCCTCATAGGGGTGGGGAACAAATCAGGGGATATTTTGGAAAAAATCGGGGGTTGACAACACAAATAGGGCCCTGGGCTGGGATCCAGTGGAGAGGGAGGGCCTGCACGACAAATACCCAGAGCTTTTAAATGTTTGTTTTTACAGCGAATGTTTATTTATAGAAGTGTGGTGGAGATTTGTGAATACTTGAAACACTTTAGCTTTGGATTAGACTCTTGTTTGTTTGCAAATATGTTTTAAACTTTTTAATGACTCAGTTGCTAGAAAGAGTGAGCCATAGCATTCAATGAATTCCTGAGGTGGTGTTTAAACTGTCCAATAGCATTTACAAACTCCTGGGGTTGTTTAAATTGTCCAACAGTATTCTGCAAACTCCTAAGGTTTTATTTAAATTAATATTAATCACAGCTCACCATCCTCACCCACCTCCCTTACTGTGAGTGTACAATACAGCCATCAAACCTAATTACTGATCACTAATACATTTACCTCCGATGGAAACAGGGGTGGATAATCACATATAACTCCAGACAAAGCCTTGAAGGCAGTAGAAGCAATGGAGGTGTGGTTAAAATATCAGCTCAACAAGGTGAGTCAGCTCAATTGTACTTAAACATATGTCAAGCATCCCTGTTTTATATATAATAGGGTGGCATTTTTGCTTTAGTCTGTTTCCCTCCAGGATTCTACTGTACCCTGGCTTTTGCTGTAAATCAGTGTTTCTCAAACTGTGCTCTGCGGCGCCCCAGGGGCTCCGCGAGATAGCTCCAGGGGCTCTGCGAGGTTGACAAACTGGAAACATTGATAGGTACAACACATACAATCGTAAATTGTATGGGACTCCACATAAATTTTTACGCATGTAAAGGGCTCCGGAGCCCAAAAAGTTTGAGAACCGCTGCTGTAAATAGTTCTCTTTATACAAAGACACAAGAGCTGAGTTGTCAAACAATTTTTTTAATTTACTAGGGGGCTGTGCCCCCTGCTCACTACACTCAACAACCCCCCTTTCAGGGGGTAGGCAGCCCCGGCTCTTCCCCTGGCAGCCAAAGAGGGCCATGTGGAGGTGTGGCATCCCTGGACTGCCCCAGATCTCTCCCCCTGACTGCTGCACCCCCCCACACACACATACAGATGCCAGGCCAGCTCCAGCTCTCCCCTGCCCTCCCAGGACGCTGGGAGGGCAGGGTCAGGCTGAAGCCACGACTGGCCCGGCTCTCTTCCTCTGGCTGCTAGGTGGGGGGCTTGGGCCAGGCCAAGGCCACGGTTGGCCTGGCTCTCTCCCTCTGGCCGCTGGGGGTTGGGCCGTGCTGAGGGAGGCCCGGCTCTCTTCCTGGCTGCTGGGAGGCATCAGGCCAAGGCTCTCCCCCCCCCACCCCGACCACCACCACCAGGGAGGATCCAAGTTTTCCCCAGCCCCAGCTCTTCCACCCTGCACCTGTCCCTGAGGCCACCTTGGGCTCTTGCCCCCTCTTCTCCTTCCTCCCACTGCAGTCCCTCCCCCCAAGCCCTGGCTCATGCCCCCCCAGCCACCAAGGAGGAGGCTGGGGTGAGGTCGCACCTGGTTCTCCCCCAAATGCTGGCAGGGGTCACTCTGAGGCCTTGTTAGGTCTGACGCTCTTCTCTCGGCTGTTGGGGGCAGAAGGGGGCTGCTACCGGGCCTCGCCAGGTCCCACACTCTTTCCCCACTCACCAGAGAGGAAGGGGAACTGCTCCCAGCCCTTGTCAGGCCCCACCTTCTCCCTCCAGCCGCCGGAGTGTGTGGTTGGGCTGGCCCAGGGCTGGCCCAGCTCTCTCCCCACTGGCCGCCAGGATGTTGGACTGAGCCAAGACCTTGTCTGCTGGTGACTCCCATGAGCTGAAGTTGCTTTCCTCCTCCAGGGGAGGAATTGCTTCTTCTCCTCCATCCTGCTCATTTGTCTTCCTCACAAGCAGCTGGGTTTCGGCATCAGGTTCCAGCATATCCTTCAACGGCTGGGCCAAAGGACTCCCTTTGGCTGCTCCCTCCTTGCCCTTGGAACTGTCACTGATGTAGTGCTTCTTCCACAGGCAGTCAACGGCCCTCAGACTTAAGACACATTCAAAAGTTCTCACAGATAGTGAAGGAGCCTTTGTTTCCTTTCAGTGTTTCCACAGTTTCTAAAACATCCATTCTTGGAACGAGGTAGGTTCATCCATGTAGGGCTGGCACTTAGGAGGGGTGGTGCTAGGTTCTGATTGGTAGGGGGAGTGCTTCAAAAGGGTCACATGATCCTCTTTTGGGCAGATCACGCCACCCTAGAACCTGCCCTCTTCAGTCAAATCCTCTCTTGAGGAGGTCCTCTGCAGTTCAAACCCATCCTAATGGGTAGAGGACGGTGGGGAGACTTCTTAGAGTGGTCACATGACCCTGGAAGTCCCCATGATTGATCACATCTTCTCAGGGTGGTCCTCTGGGGGCAAAACCCAGCCTGAGTGGTAGAGAGCAATGAGAGGAGTTCTTAGAGGGGTCACATGTCACATTTTCTTTTAGTCATGTGCCATGATGTGTTTTCTCCTTCAGACATCTTGAAGGGGTGACTGTTTAAGATTATGAAACCAGCCAAACTAAACTGGTAAATGGTTTGTAATACATTTCTGCCTGGTCTGAGGAATTAGTGAGCTTTGTAAATCACTCTCTCAAGAGCTAGCAAAGGAAAGTAGTATATCCTGAAGTTCCAGTGATGAGCAGGATTTTGTTCTAGCCTTGGTGATTTGTAGATCATGCATCTTAACCCTCCACCCCTCAAAACCTCACTCTTTGGCCTCCCCACAAGACACTTGCCTCCCCACAAGACACTTGCAGTTGCACCCTGCTTCAGGCAGCTGCTGTCTCCAAAACAGTCCTGGAGTTCCTACAGTCCAGTTTGCCACAACCCTGAGATGTCAGTTAAAGTTGATGAATGTTTGCACTGATGAGAGGGCAAATCCTTTGTGGTCTGTGCTTGTGTAGCATCCTAACATGTGACTCAGTCACTGATCACATCCTAGTTCTTTTCTTTTCTCCCTCTCTCTTACCAAGATCTCCAAAGGACTTTGACTCTCTTCTAACTTTTCTTCATGCCAATAAGCATAATACTGATTCTTCTTTACATTATTGCTACTTTTTTCTTCAACTTAAATTTTCCAGATGCTAATAGCTGATATTAGTATCTAATAAGAATTACAATTTTAAACATTAGCCACTCAATGTTTGCACAGAACTTTGAGCAAATAAAATTTTACATGCATACTCAAGGTTTAATTCCCATTTAAATTAAGGCCCTTTTACACGGCTAAGGCTCAGTGTAAATTAAAATCAGGCCATAAGTGGTGGTGTTACTAAGCACCTTCATCTATCTGGCTCTTGTGTATATTCTAATTAATACTTATGCCTTCATGTCCATTACCTGTACTTTTGGTGTCATTTCTTGGTGTATTCATGCATACTCAGTTCATTATGCCCATTCCCATGTTGCATTCCTATTCAATTGATTAAAATAAACAACTGAGCTTTACAGCCTTATGATCGCCAGGGGGCATATTACAGCTTGCATGGCATATTATGTAGCACTGTAATGTCAGCACAGCACTGGTTTTACTTGGCTTTCTTTTATTTTAGTGATTTTTTCCCCTTGGACTTTATAATTTAATTCAGAATTTGACCTTTTAAAATAATTTAATGCCAACTTCTTATAGCTGTTGATTTAAATGTCTAATAATTCAGCTCTGAAACAATCATCAGTTATTTGTCTTTGTTGTTTGTTTTAATATCACCAGAAATTTTGCATCCAAGTTTTAAAAATTCTAATAAACAGTAAATATGTTAAACAGAAGCAATAGTACCCAAACAGGTCACAGCTACAGATAATAATTTGTTCAATTTAGAAAATTTATTTTCTAATTAATTTTTATTGTTAAAGTTAATCTAATAGCCAGTAAAAACTTACTTTTTAATACCTTTGGCAAATAGCTTTTCTTCATAGATCTCTCTGATAAATCACAAGTTAGGAGTATGGTTAAAGCTCTACAGGTTTTAATTATTTTTATTTGTATTAATGTAGTGCCTAGTAACCCTACCTGAGTTTGGGGCCCCAGTGTGTTAGCTGCCCAACAAACACACAGACCTTCCCCACAGATACTGACAACATAAATAGATAAGGCAGACAAAGGTGGGGAAAATAGAGTATTATTCCCATTTTACAGATGAGGAACTGAGCACAGAGTAACTTTCCCATGACCACAGAGGAAGTCTATGGCAGAATCAGGGACCCAGATCCTCTACTTTCACTGCATAGCCTTAACTACTAGATTATACTTCCTTCCCAGTGCTGGCATATATACAATAAAAGTGAAGGCCACTTACCCAAAGGTGAAATTAATACATCCTTTGAATAAGTAAGACAAAAGATCTGATATGTTGCAAAGGCTTGTAATATCAAGTCTTGAAAGAACACTGTAGAATGAGTCTGAAAGTATCATAGACCAAGACTCATTATTGTTCTCCCACTATAATGTTCTTATTTTCTGAAAAGTAAAGTTGAATTTTGGGGATGAATTTTGTGTTTTCATGGCATCAATAGACACAATGAAGTGAATCCACATAAGAAAAGAGTATATAAAATTAGCAAAACAAGCGGACCTCCTTGAGATGATCATTATTCAGTAATCCAATGAACTATGGATTTAATGTACTTGTTTCATTTAAGCCCCAATGCTACGGACAGTTAATTTAATGTAACTATGATGATTTACATCAGCTAAGGATCTAGCCCTGCCTGCAATTTTACAACAACTTCATTGCGTGGAGACAGTTTTACGTATATACACTATTGAATACAGCCTCCCAATATCACTGTAATGGAAGCAGTCCTTGATAATGGTAATACTTTTTTAAAAAAGATAACAGGAAATGCAGAAAATCATTATTGTGTGGAATCAGATTCTAATACATAACATCCTTCACTGGGATAGACTTGTCAGCTACACTAAAAAAGTGTGGATATTATTTTAAAAAGTTCTGAATAAGACTTATCAAAGTGCAAATGTAAAAATCACACATCTTGTTCATTAAATATCTCTCCTGAATTTGATAACATTTCTAAAGCTTCCATCATGAATTTTCTAGGCTTTAGGACTTCAAGACCTTTCCTCTCTCATATATACTTATGATCATTGTCAGAGTATCCTATAAGATTGTATGACGCAGCTAGGATACTAGCTTAGTCCTTGGGAGAGCTGGGTTCTTTCCTGCCTCAGCCAGTGATGACCTTGTGCAAACCTTTGAATGCCTCAATTTTCTTATATATAAAAGGGGGATAATGATATTTACCTCCTTTGTAAAGCACTTAGCACGACTGATGAAAATGCTATATAAGAACTAGCTATTATAATGTGTCTGTGTCTAGGAGCAGAAGTATAGGTGGGAAGAACCTATTGATAGAGTTGTGAGATAGATAACTAAGGGAGCAGAGGCAATTTTACTTCTGAACTTTCTGCCTTTTTTAAATCTTTGTATTCTAACAATCAAACTGTGCAAAAAACCAAATAAACAAACAAAAAAAGAAGTCCAAATCAGAACAGAAAACAGCTCAGGTTGGCCCAAATTCACAAGTCTGTCAAGCAAACCAGGACTGAGCATAGTCTCAAGCAAAAGTAGGCAGAATATCTGGCCAAATAACTCCCTTCCCATGAGTTCAGGGAGAGACTCACTGTGAGATGAAATTACAAGATACTCAACCATGAAACTTGAGCTGGAACTGAGGGCAGGAACTCCTAGGAACACAAAGCAAAATAAGTTTGTTGATATCCTTCTGAAGTGAAGCAAATAAATCTTCCTCTGCTCTGATAACATCACAAAGAAGTTTGTCAGAAAAGGAGGAAAAGATTAAAGATGAATAAAGCACCGAACGAAGTAGGGATAGTGAAAATATTCTTCTTATGGGCATGCTCAGTGTTATCATCAATTGCTGTCCAGTCTGGGACAATCTGGGGAAAGATGCTATGATAGGTAGCTGTGTGTGTTGATCAATGGAGACATACTGGCAATAAAGGATGTGGCTCTCAGCATAAAAAGTGAACACCTCTGTATCTGCATTTATGGAAGAACTGTGTAATTTTAGGAATGGTGATAGTTCTCCTTAGCTTGTTTCAAAAAGGAGACCCTGATTAGAGGTAATATTACTTATAAGCTGATCTAGATGTTGCTTTATATGCCTTCACCAAAATGAAATATAATAGTTTTAGTACTGAACTGTTCCTCTTTCCATCTAGAAAATATGCACAAGGTTAAGAGAGAAATACCGGGGAAGCGGGGAAACTCTGTATTCCCAAATGCAAGTAATCACTTCATATTTTAGCTTACATTCATCCCTAAACTCTTGGAGCGTGGGCATGTTGTCCTTAATTAAATACTAGCATTCAATATCAGGACATGTCTGACCCTACATTATAGTCTGGGCACAGAGCTGGTCATTCAATCAAAACAGCCTGATTAAGGCCTGTCAAAACCAATGGTTTAGGATGTGTTAATTTTGTTGGATTTATCAACAGCATTTGACGCTGTTAATCGCAAGTTGTCTCTCCATCAGTTGTCTTCTGGGCTTGTCATACAGGGAGTTGCACTCAAAGGAAAGATTTTGCTTCCTATCTTTTACCCTCTCCCAACCCAAAAGAAGAAATTTATGGCAAAGCATTAGCTTGACATTTTTACAGGAAACACGGCAGCTTGTGCTCTAACTTCTTATTTTCTTCCCCCTTTGTCAGTTCCTCTGACTTCACTGTGGATATATTTGGATCCATCTGATCTAATTAGATTACCATTCAGTTGCAAGTATCAAGATAAACAATAGCATTTATATGCACTAAGATACAACAGCAGAGAGAAAGTCTGTCTGGCCAACAAAATAAAATGTTCCTTTTCCTTTGAGAACAGTCAGTTCACATCCCACACTTGGAAAGTGCTCACTTACTCTACACAGACTTGCAAGTCTCTAGAAATTCTGACAATTAAGGCTCTGAAGACCAGATGCAGAATGAAGTGTCGCGTGCAAAACACTTGGTCTCCCCAATTTCAGTTTCTGCTCATTGCTGAAGGAGGAAGTTTGAGCTTCCTGTTGTCCTGTCCCTTTTAGAGGATCAGTTTTCCTAGTCTTTAGCTAGGGATAATTGCCAATAATTTAGTTTTTTTGTAGATACTAGGGGGCTGCGCCTCCTGCTCACTATGCTCGCTAACCCCCCTCCCTTCTAGGGGTAGGCAACACCCGCTTTCCCCCGGCCACCAGGAAGTGCCGGGCCAAGGCCATGCCAGCCCCGGTCTCCCCACTCCCTGGCTGGGCCATGCTGGCCCTGGCGCTGCCAGCCCCAGCTCTCCCCCTCCTGCCGAGGCCTAAATGTAACCTCCCTCTCCTGCCACCTGGCCGAGGCCGTGCCAGCCCCAGCTCTGCCCTGGCTGCTGGGGAGGGTGAGGCTGAGGCTGCCGCATGCCAACCCCAGCTCTCCCTATGGCTGCTGTAGAGGGCTGGGCTGGCAGTGGGTAGGGCTTGGTTCCAGGGATGGGGCCCCAGGTGGAAGGGGCAAGGCTGGGGGCTGGGCTTTACTCACCCATGCCTACCCTCCAGCCTACGAAGGCTGTGACGTGATGACATCACTCTGTCATCCCACAGGAAATTTTTTTATATATATAGATAAAGAAAACAAAGTTTGAGTTCTTCTAAATGTTTCTCTTGTTTTTATATGTGGGCCTGAGTACCTGCTAACTGTAGTGAGAGTGTAGCCCACAAGATAGCGCATTCTTTACATGTCTTTCTGTAGTTCAAAATTCCCCATCACTGCAAGAGGCATATATGCTGGATTGATGCTCCATCTCCCTAAATTTCATTAGTCGTGAATGTAAGGATCTTAAATTCCACTGTGAGCCATACTGACAAAGGGTTGCTTTGAGAAGTTACCTAACTGCTCGTCTGTAGTGCTTCTCTGAAAGAACATCTTATCTGGAAGTCGTGCTGCCAGGTCCATTGGGGGTAAAACTCACGCCCCTCCCCTTCCCCTTCTCCAGTAGAAGAATGAGGCTTTGTGAAAACTCACATAGAATTACATCTCTAAGATGAATTTAATTACACTGAGAGTAATCATTCTTCATATGGGGATTTGAGCTCTGATATCATGTTAAATGTGGGTCTAAGTGATGCAGAAAAATTACTCAGTCCACATGGATTTTAGACAGTGTTTAATGTATTTTATACTGGATTCGGTTTAGATTTGATTTTATCTAATTTTGATTTCTAATTCTCTGACACAGGGAAGATCACATATCCAGCAAACAAGCTACTCTGGAGTATAGTAAAATAATCAGTCTGGGCAGACTATAATTATCATGGCTCTTGGGAACTCAATGTAAATCTTTTAAAGGCCCTGTAGTGGATTACACTAATAAAAACCAACAATCTATCAATACTATTAACAAAGTGGTAATCCAGGAACCATAGACACATTTTATGTGATGTGAGCTAAAAGGGCTGTTAACAATGGATTAAACAACTGAAATTAAATAGGAGGGAAGAACTGGTCAGATTAGGAAAAAATGTAGAAATAACAATTCAAAGAAAATTGTCAGAATATGAGCTGAGTATGCTTTTACCTAATAGAATTTAACAGACACCTGGAGTCCTCAGGCAAAATAAGCATGAATGGGAGAGCAAAACTGTCTGATTAACCATTATGAAATGGGGATTATGAAAGAAGACACCGGCCTGTTTAATGAAGATGCCGGCTTTGTGTATAACTTGTGTAACAGGCTAACAGCACATGCCTGGGTTGCTTTAATCTGAATCTTACCAGGAGTTTGTGCTGAATCCCTCCAGGGACTGTCACTCCAGTTCCTGATCCTGTCACTTCTGATTATACAAGAAAGTCAGTCTCTCTTGCCACTGCCGCTCCCATTCCAGGTGCCGCTCTTGTGACTACTTCTCATAATGCATCTATCAACACAGCAGCTGAGCACAATGCCAGGACCTGTTCTGCTGCTCAGCCAGTGGTAAAAGCTGTCTTGGCTCCTCCACCTTCACCTCTGGTACATCTGCCTTTTTTATGACTCTGGCTTGGTTGAGTTGCTTCCAATCATGGAACATGGTATGCTTCCTGCCAAGGACTTTGATCATCTTCTGAGCTCAAAACGACCCACCTTTTCTTAGCCATCCGCTTTTAACCAAGTCCTCTGGAACGAGTCCTAGTAAATCCTGTAACATTAATTCCTCTCATGATCAATCTCTGCTAGTTGAATCTTTCTGAATTCTCTGGAATTTACAGTGTAGATTTGACCCTCTCTAGTTTGAAACTGCAAAAAAAGATTTTCTATTTTATTTTTTATTTCATGAGCCTACTGGTAAAGAGAAGATGGTAGCGAATGAGGGAAGAAGATCTGGAGATGTAGTGGTAACCCTCAAGCTATCTACTATTCATCATTAATACATGTTTTGGATCCCTATCTCCAGCACTGCCAAGAGGAGGAGGGGGGTTGTGTGTGAGTAAATTTGGACTCTACCAAGATCACCCATCTCTCGCACTGATCCCTTGTTTGAGACCTGCGTAGAGATACCCCTGCCCTGTAGAGGCACACTGACATGGGCTTGCGGAAAGAAAATGCAGGAAGAAACCAGCCAGAAACTTCAGTTGTCAGCTTTGACTGGACATTCTCTCCCCAATGTTTATTGGTTGTTAGTTCCAATCATCAGTCTCTTCAGCTCATCTTCACTTTTCATCTGCCACCACTCCCTTCAGCATCCTCTCTTTCCTTTTCCTTCCCTTCCCAAATAGCTGATCTCCTCCCTATTAACTCTGCCTCCAGGGGCAGCAGGCCTGTAGAAATTTTGGTGGTGCCCAGAATCCCCAGAACCTCCCCACCACCTGCCTAAGGCTGTGGAAGGGAGTTTGGGTGGGGAGGAGGTCTGGAGTGCAGTCTCTGGGACATTGTTTGGATGATGGGTGCAGACTCGGGGCTGGGGTGGGATGCAGGAAGGGGTGAGAGGGTGGGCTCTGGGAGGGAATGTGGGTGTGAGGGAGTCCAGAGTGAAGACTCTGGGACAGAGTCTGTATGCAGGTTCTGGGCTAGGGCAGATAGTGAGGGTGCAGGAGATGGAGTGGGTGCAGGCTCTGGGAGGGAGCTTGGGGGTGGGAGAAGGGGGGGTGCAGGCTCTGGGAGTGGGGTGGGGAATGCAGTGCTTATCTGGGGCATCCCCCTCTGGCAGCAGCTCTTAGGCTGGGGGGAATCTCTGTTCAGGCACCGACTCTGAAGCTTCCTATTGGCTGCAGGGGTGCTTGGGCAAGGGCAGTGTGCAGAGACACCCTTTCCCTCCAGGGCTGAAGGGATTTGCCGACAGCCACACTGTAGCTGTTGTAATCTCACTGCACTCCTTCCTGTGGTGGTGGCAGGGACCCGCAGGCCCTTTTAAATCGCCATGGGGTGGCAGGCAGGGCTACGGGAGAGACCTGGCCCCAAACTTTACTGGAGCCAGGTCCCTGGGCCACGAATATTCCTGGTGCCTAGGCACCAAGGGTCCATAAAATTCACCACCCCTGCCTACCTCTCCCCAGCCCTTCCAAAAAAGTGATGGAACTAGCATGTTGTGTACAACCATTATATTGATCACTCTGGTTGTGTGTTATACCCTTTCCCCCACCTCAGGGGTGTTTTGAATATTTGGATTGTATGGTCTTGGGAGGGCTGTTTGTTGCTCTATTTGCATAGTGCCTAGAATAATGAAACCCTGTTCTTGGTTGTTTCCTAGGCACCACTGTAACAAACATTATATAATAAACAAAGTACATGGTGTCCACTACAACTGAACCAGGAAGGAGTTAGACCCCTTAATGTGTCTGAAAGTGGTTGATATGTACACTGCAGAGTTAGAGCACAGCATTTGGAGATAGGAGATCTAATTTCATTTCTTAGTTCTGAAAGACTAACCATGTAGGCCCAAGTATGCCCATCTCTAGAGGGGTAATAATCATTGCCTATCTTACAGGGGTAGTGAGAGGCGTAATTCATTAATATTTGTAAAGCAGTTTTGAAATTATTGAAGGATTAAAGTGAAATGTATTACTGCTATTTCTATACAGCCTGCAAGTTTTGGAGTCTGTCTGCTAAAAAGGCCCCCTGCTTGTTTTCATTGGCAGATAGTTTTGCTTGATTGGCCTATGCTCAAAGTCCTGTAACAGGATCTATGGGATTTGGGGGTCATGGCTCCTTTAAGCCAGGTCCCACCCCCCCGCAAAAAAATTTCCATTTCCAACTTCTTCCAGACAAGGACAGGAGAGTGAATTATGCAGTCCTTAATCTAATGTCTCTAGGATCAAGTATCTTCCCTGTGAATAAGCAAGGCAGTTAATCCTCCATTTTCTCTTTCTTCCTAATCTGATTTTGATTTCAGGAGCTTCCCAAATTAAGAGGGAATAAAGGATATTTCTTGCCTGAGTTTACTCAAATTCTTTTTATGCTCAGAAGGTACCCCTGAAAGCTCTACCTCCCCTAGCAACCCAATGGGCCACAGACAGCTTCTTCCTCCCTGCCCACCATCTCTTGTTTTCACACAGCATCGTTAACTGTTAATTTATTTACATTGTCAGTTTATAACTCAAGTGTTGCCCTTAAAGTCAGTCCTGTCAACACATAAAAGCATTATTTCAAGGTGAGGTGAGTTAGCTGGCCCACCAGGGCTATAGGCTAAAGTTTGAGTTAGCAGCTGATGAGTTGTGCTAAGACAATCACTCATTCTGTGCAAGTTTGAATGTTATTTTGCAGTGTGGCAGCTCTCATTCCAGCCAAGTTAAAAGTACTGACAATCATGGGAGGGAAGAGGAATCTAGTGGAATGAAATTCTTGTAAACTTAAAAAACAAAAACAGGTCTGGTAGCACTTTGTAGACTAACAAAACACGTGAATGGTATCATGAGCTTTTGTGGGCACAGCCCACTTCTTCAGATGACTGGGGTTTTGAGTTTAGGATGTGCAGACCCAAAATAAATAGGGGAGAAGGGGGAAGAAAAAAAGGAGGGGGGTGGGAAATAAGGAGTAAAGGTTATGAAAAAATCAAAGGGAAAAACAGGAAGGCAGAAGGGTCATCAATAAGCACCTGAAGATTGGCCAGTTAAAACGAAGCAGATAAGGATCAAAGTCAATAGATGGGGGGGGGGGGGTTAGGGGAGTTACTAACACAGGAATCTACACAAAGAGCTGTTTGCACCTTCATTGAAAGTTAGGCTGGTAATGGCCTAGCCACCCCTCATCCCAGTCCATTAGCATGAGAATTGAACTTGCAGATGAACTATAATTCCAACATTTCCCTGTGTATTTGGCTGGTAGAGTTTGTTTGTGACAAGACGGCCACCTGGAGATCTTTAAAGAGTGATTAGGTAGACTAAAGTGTTCTCCAACAGGTTTGTGTATGTTCCCTTTACGTATATCTGATTTATGTCCATTGATTCTATCTCGTAGGGATTGTCCAGTCTGTCCAGTATACATAGCAGTGGGGCATTGCTGGCATTTGATGGCATAGATCAAATTACTGGATGTGCAGTTGAATGATCCCTTGATTTGGAAGCTTATGTTGTTGGCTCCAGTGATGAATTCGCTTGTATAGATATGTGGGCAGAATTGGCACTGTGGCTGATTCCTGGAGGCTTATGATGTGGTTATGTAGCATTGTTACCGGAAAGAATTTGTTTCAGGTTGGGGGGTTGTCTATAAGCCTATTCTTGCAGCCAGTGGGGGGCGGGGCTCTCCAGAGCTGCCAGCCTGGTGGGGGGGGCGCAGGCTCACCCGGGTCCCCCCTTCCTGCGGACACGGCCGCTCACCTGCCCTCCTGCTGCTCGGGGTCAGAGGAGCAGTGGCCTGGCTGCCTGCAGGCTCGGGAAGACCAGAATGCGGGATGGACCACAGGCACTTCACACGCAGGGGTGGGCAGCTTGTTGCTTGTTCCCGTGAAAACCTTGGTTCTGCGGGAGCCAGGGGGGAGGGGAGGGAGTGCGTGTTTCTCTTTCAAGGCAGCCTCAGTGGTATAAGTATCTTAACACTTCATACCGGTACCCAGGTCCCTGCCAGCTCTTTAAATAGCTCCCTGCTGGCTTTTGCTGCAGCTCAGCCTGCTCCTGTTGGAGCTGCGCACCAGGGTGCACCTGCTTACTTTTACCTCTGGGCAGCCCCCATGAGCGCTGAACCCCTGTGTCTCAGGGAAAGCGGGGGCTGAAATGAGGCTGTTCTCTCCTCAGGGACTGAGGTGAAGTAGGGACCAGAGAAGGTGCAACAGGCAGCCTCAGGGCAGGGGCCCTCCCGGTGAGCAAATGGGTTTATGGCGCTACTCAGCCCCTCCCTCCCACCTTATAAATTGGAAGTCCAGAGTGCTGAACTGTGTGAGCATTAGAGTATACATTTAAATAATGCTGCTGTAACTGGCAAAAAATGTCCAAAGTAGTCAAGACTTAGGCTAGCTCTAGTTGTACTATGTGGGATGTGTGACAGCATGACCTATTTCTTATTTCTAAATACGTCTCAATGAGCAGCAGGCATCAGTCAGACTGTGGGTAGGGTCAGGTGGACATTGTATGACTATAGGTCTTTAAAACTAGTCCTCTATATTAATAGTCTTACTCTGCTGCCTCTAGTGCCTGCATGGATTCCCTTGCAAGGAGGAGCCAGGCATTCTCGTTCTTCCTACTTCTCAAAAAAAATCATATCTAAACCAGCCAGATTTAGATATAGCCAGGAAGTTTGGTTTTTTTTTTAAATCTCTTTATGGTTTTTTTTTTTGTGGCTTTCATTGTATAGCTCACAGCACTGAAACATCTCTTGCCTCTTCACAAATAAGTGGCTATTTTACATGGCTAGGGATCAGCCCTTCAAGTGCGCATTTACTTGCCCATTTTTTTAAGTTAATAAAGAGGACGATAGAGTCAGAGGGGTAGCTGTGTTAGTCTGTGACTTTAAAAACGAGTAATCCTGTGGCACCTTAGAGACTATCAGAAATATATATATAGTATCATGATCTTTCATCGGCAAAACCCACTTCTTGAGATGAGCTTAAGAAGTCTCTAAGGTGCCACACAAATACCGTAAGTGACTTAAGACAGTCCCTATGTGGTCAAGTGCAGATCCTCATTTTGCATTTGCAAAGTGGAAAGACGTTCCCTCCACAAACTTGCTGTTGACTAAAAGTTCTGTGCTGCCAGCGGTTACCTTCTGGGCAGCACACTGGGGCTGGCCTGCTGTGCATGTGGAACTGGAGCAGAGACTGCCTGCAAAGGCTACTGTTCCAAATAACTGCCTCCTTTCAGCTCCTGGTTAGGTGGCTAAAACTGTGCTTGAGACTATTAAAAAATCTGAACCACTGCCTTAAATAGCATCTCTGTAAATGTCATTCTGACCTTCTTTACATTATTAGCTGTAGTACTGTACAGAGAACAGCTCCTATTATTCCAAAAATAATTTTACGATTGGCTCTGTTAGTTCCCTGTAAACAATCTGTGCTTTGTCCCCTTTCCCTTGTGGTCAGGCTGTTGATTTCTGTACCACAGTTGTGGTGTCATGAATACTGTAATTATGCAGGTCACTTGGCTCAGTAACCCTCTTCTAGTTGAGTGTTTACTATTACGCTTCTGGATAGCTCATTTTAGTTTAACATCAAATCACTGGAATCCTTTGCTTATTTAGAAATATTGAGTACTAGAAGATTTAACAGGCGTTGCTCAGATCCTTAACCCAATTTTTTGGTTTTTAGAAAATAAAATGAAAATATACTTCATTTAAATGATTGGTCTGCGGATGCGGGGTTCAGTTTGCAGGCTGCCCCGGGGAGAGAGGATTACCCCAGCCTTCTCTGACTGCTGCAGCTTGAGGCCAAGTGAAAAGCACCTCTCCGTAGCCACTACAGCTCCAGTGGGGGCAGGTCTAGTTTGTTTGCCCCCTGTGCTCCCCTGCCAGAGTGAGGAATGCAGCACAGGGGGCAAACAAACTAGGCCTGCCCCCTCACTCTGTCATGAGGGGGGAACAACCAGCAATGTTTCCATACAAATCCTGCCCTCCCTAAAGGGCATCTGGGGAATGGGAGGTTGGGGGACCTGCCTGGTGACTTTGTCTCTTTTCTGCATGGCTTTGAGAAGCAATCCCATTCCAGGCTATCCCATTTTCCTGGCACAACCAAACTCTCACGTTGCTTCAAGTTCATAGAATCATAGAATACTAGGACTGGAAGGGACCTCGAGAGGTCATCGAGTCCAGTCCCCTGCCCTCATGGCAGGACCAAATACTGTGTAGACCATCCCTGATAGACATTTATCTAACCTACTCTTAAATATCTCCAGAGATGGAGATTCCACAACCTCCCTGGGCAATTTATTCCAGTGTTTGACTACCCTGACAGTTAGGAACTTTTTCCTAATGTCCAACCTAAACCTCCCTTGTTGCAGTTTAAGCCCATTGCTTCTTGTTCTATCCTCAGAAGCCAAGATGAACAAGTTTTCTCCCTCCTCCTTATGACACCCTTTTAGATACCTGAAAACTGCTATTATGTCCCCCCTCAATCTTCTCTTTTCTAAACTAAACAAACCCAATTCTTTCAGCCTTCCTTCATAGGTCATGTTCTCTAGACCTTTAATCATTCTTGTTGCTCTTCTCTGGACCCTCTCCAATTTCTCCACATCCTTCTTGAAATGCGGTGCCCAGAACTGGACACAATACGCCAACTGAGGCCTAACTAGTGCAGAGTAGAGTGGAAGAATGACTTCTCGTGTCTTGCTCACAACACACCTGTTAATGCATCCCAGAATCATGTTTGCTTTTTTTGCAACAGCATCACACTGCTGACTCATATTCAGCTTGTGGTCCACTATAACCCTTAGATCCCTTTCTGCCGTACTCCTTCCTAGACAGTCGCTTCCCATTCTGTATGTGTGAAACTGATTGTTCCTTCCTAAGTGGAGCACTTTGCATTTGTCTTTATTAAACTTCATCCTGTTTACCTCAGACCATTTCTCCAATTTATCCAGATCATTTTGAATTATGACCCTATCCTCCAGATTAGTCGCAACCCCTCCCAGCTTGGTATCGTCTGCAAACTTAATAAGCGTACTTTCTATGCCAATATCTAAATCGTTGATGAAGATATTGAAGAGAGCCGGACCCAAAACAGACCCCTGTGGAACCCCACTTGTTATACCTTTCCAGCAGGATTGTGAACCATTAATAACTACTCTCTGAGTACGGTTATCCAGCCAGTTATGCACCCACCTTATAGTAGCCCCATCTAAGTTGTATTTGCCTAGTTTATTGATAAGAATATCATGTGAGACCGTATCAAATGCCTTACTAAAGTCTAGGTATACCACATCCACCACTTCTCCCTTATCCACAAGACTCGTTATCCTATCAAAGAAAGCTATCAGACTGGTTTGACATGATTTGTTCTTTACAAATCCTTGCTGGCTGTCCCCTATCACCTTGCCACCTTCCAGGTGTTTACAGATGATTTCCTTAATTACCTGCTCCATTATCTTCCCTGGCACAGAAGTTAAACTAACTGGTCTGTAGTTTCCTGGGTTGTTCTTATTTCCCTTTTTATAAATGGGCACTATATTTGCCCTTTTCCAGTCTTCTGGAATCTCTCCTGTCTCCCATGATTTTCCAAAGATGATAGCTAGAGGCTCAGATACCTCCTCTATCAGCTCCTTGAGTATTCTAGGATGCATTTCGTCAGGCCCTGGTGACTTGCAGGCATCTAACTTTTCTAGGTGATTTTTAACTTGTTCTTTTTTTATTTTATCTTATAACTTTATTTTAAGTTATAAGAGGAAGTTGCGTACTGAATTTGGTGGTCTTAGATTTTACTGTTTAGGAGCACTTCTTGAATAGACAGACACAGACAAGCTCTCTGAAATATATAGTAAATGTCACTTATATGAAATGCTTCTGAATATGCTCTAATTTAGGGGTTCTCTAACATTTTATGAATAAGAACCACATCTTATTAGATATTCATACATCTCCCTTCTAGGCAGCATAGTCAGGACAGCTTACCTCTGATTTGTGATCATGTAGCCTTCCTCTGGTAATTCCAGCAACTATTGATATAGAAAACTGACACACTATAACCTCCATACTCCGGGTATCCCGAATTTGGGAAATCCCATGATATGAGGGCAGTGCCTCAGAATGGCAAGGAATGCAGAGTGCCAGGTGAGTGCCTTACTGCCATCCCCCTCACTCCTTTCCTGGCTCAGCAAAATCTTTAATCCGTCAAATCCTGTTTCCCAGGGTTGCTGGATGAAAGAGGTTCAAGTGTATTGGGAAAGTAATGTGTTAGCTGTTTGCTGAAATTCAGATGTGGGAAAGGAGAGTCAGCTATTTGGACACCTCTACTTCCATCAACCTGCACAAGTGAAATAGATAACAAGTGGATTAGATTTCTTAGACCTTGTAGTAGAACAGCATCAAGGTTTTGAGGGTTTTTAATAACCCACCAATTGGCCTCTCCAAGTGTTTTTCTAAACCAATTACTGCATTCTTTCTTTCTAGCCTTCCTCTCAGCTTAAGATCTAAGCTCTTGCAGAATTCATGAGCTCTTCTGCAGCAAGGGAGGGGAAAAAAACAAGACTACATCTCTAATAAGCTCTTCATCTGTCTTTCTCAGCTGAGGGAGCTGTGTAGCAGGCTATGAAGTGTACATACAATATGTAGGAATGCAGACTGAAAACTCCAGAGTCTGTTGCCTGACTTCAATTATCTAAAAGATTTGATTGGTTGCCTCTGCAAAGACAGTTTTTTTGTACAATAAGAATAAAAGTCCAAAGGATTCTTGATCAGATGTTGTATGCCAGTGCTTATAAAGTATATGTAAAATAGTGACTTTGGAATGTAAAATTAGAGTAGGTGAAATATCAAGCTATTTAAGAGGAAACAATATGGTGGGGTGGAAATGGAAAGATGGGTTATTAGTGCTTCAGAAATTTTTCTGAACATAATGTGCAGTAGAGCAGCAAAGATTGTGTTGAAGCGCATACCTAATGATCTTTAAAGATAAAGGGGCATTCTATTTGAAGTATATGTAAACAAATGGACTAACGTAGGGTATGTCTACACTACAGCACTAATTCGAACTAACTTAATTCGAATTAGTTAATTCGAACTAAGCTAATTTGAACTAGTGCATCTAGACCTAAAAACTAATTTGAATTAGCGTTTTGCTAATTCGAACTAGCATGTCCACATTGAGTGGACCCTGAACCGAAGTTAAGGCTGGCCGGAACCAGGACTTAGAGTGTGGAGCTGCTGCCTCAGGCTAGCCGAGGGCTGTGCTTAAAGGGACCCGAGCCCCCACCCTGGACAGACAGTTCTCAGGATTCCCCGCTTGCTTGTCTACCTTGATGAGGGACAGCAAAGCAGTCCTGTCTTGGAGTGCCCTGAGTGCCCACACTCGGCACATCAGAGCACTCAGCCATCAGCCCGGCTGCACTTGCCGCAGGCTGCCATCCGGGGGTGTCAATCGGGGGGCTGTCAGGATCCAGGAGGCCCTGCAGGAGAGCTTCCACCCTGAGGAGCCCGCAGAGCCACCCCAGTCCTCCCCATCAGGGGCTCGTGCCCCATTCCTCCCTCACCTCCTTCCACTTACCCCTCCCTAGCCCCCCTTCCTGATGTAAAAAATAAAGGACACGTGTTCAAAAATAGAAACTCTCTTTATTTAACAAAACTGGGGGTGGGGGGATTAACCTCTGGGGGGACTGGGAAAAGGAGGTGGGAGAGGGGAAGAGAGAGGGTGGGACAGGGGAGGTGGAAACTTGGGAGGAGGGAGCTGGAAGGGGGAAGCCAGGGGAAGAAGAAGGAGGGGAAGTATAGAACTATGGTACACCATATCTTCAGTATTGTGTAGAGATGTGGTCTCCTCACCTCAGAAAAGATATTTTGGCCTTGGAAAGGGTTCAGAAAAGGGCAACTACAATGATTAGGGGTTTGGAACAGGTCCCATATGAAGAGAGGCTAAAGAGACTGGGACTTTTCAGCTTAGAAAAGAGGAGACTGAGGGGGGATATGATAGAGGTCTATAAAATCATGAGTGGTGTGGAGAGGGTGCATAAAGAAAAGTTCTTCATTAGTTCCCATAATATAAGGACTAGAGGACACCAAACGAAATGAATGGGTAGCAGGCTTCAAACTAATAAAAGAAAGTTCTTCTTCACAAAGCAAATAGTCAACCTGTGGAACTCCTTGCCACAGGAGGCTGTGAAGGCTAGAACTATAACAGAGTTTAAAGAGAAGTTAGATAAAGTCATGGAGGTTGGGTCCATGGAGTGCTATTAGCCAGGGGGTAGGAATGGTGTCCCTGGCCTCTGTTTGTGGAAGGCTGGAGATGGATCGCACGAGACAAATGGCTTGGTTATTGTCTTCAGTCCATCCCCTCCGGGGTACTTGGTGTTGGCCGCTGTCGGCAGACAGGCTACTGGGCTAGATGGACCTTTGGTCTGACCCAGTACGGCCATTCTTATGTTCTTATGTTCTAAGCTCAGGGCTCAGGGTTGGGGATCTCACTGGACCAACTTGATTTTCATGCAAACCTGCTCCTGGGTTTGCATGTGGCCTTTGGTGGCCAGGCTGGCAGCTATCCTCCCCTAGACGGCCTCATTCCTGTGCCTAGTGTGGAGGTCGTGGACGTTGGAGGCCTCCCCCCAAAACTCGATGAGGTCCATGATCTCCGCACTAGACCAGGCGGGCACCCGCCTCTTGCGGCCCCAGGCAGGCTCCTGGGAGCCGCCAGCCTGGTCCTGGGAAGAGGCGGAGGGCTGGGTGGCAGCAGGTGGCTGGCTCATGCTGTGCCAGGTGCAGGGTCTGCTGGCTGGGTGCTGGCAGGCTTGCACCTGGCACGGGCACTGTAGCCAGACCGTGCCCCTTTAAGGGCTCCGGGGCCGGGAGGGGGGCAGAAGAGTTTCCCTGGCTTGGCCCAGAGTGGCCACCAGGGCAAGCTGGGAAGAGCTAGCCTCCAACTAGTTCGAATTAAGTGGCTACACAGCCCTTAATTCGATCTACTTAATTCGAACTAGGCGTTAGTCCTCGTAGAATGAGGTTTACCTAGTTTGAATTAAGCGCTCCGCTAGTTTGAATTAAGTTCGAACTAGCGGTTTGCATGTGTAGCGCCTATGAAAGTTAATTCGAACTAACAGCTGTTAGTTCGAATTAACTTTGTAGTGTAGACATACCCATAGGGAATAAGAAAATTAGAAGTTATTAAGCAATATGTTGTGATGGAAAATGTGGAGTGCACTGTAGGAGGAATAGGTACAACATGGGTAAAAAGGGAAAAGTTTTTCATTTTATCAATCTGAATTCTCAGGTAATACAACTAAAGACTGCAGAGTCTAATCATCTGGCAAAGACTAGCAGTGTGGTCACAACTGAAAAAGGAAATATGAATGTGAAGCCAGGAGATGAAGAAGCAAAATCAAGTTTGGAAAAGTAATGCTAAAGGATAGACTGGTTACTGAGTTTACCATCTTTCCAGAACACATTAAATAATACCACTTCCTGCCTCTTTGAATACCATGAGCTTGTCAAGTATCACTAAACCAGGGGTCAGCAAACTTTCCAAAGAGGTGTGCCAAGATTTAACCCTCCTGCCATGCGCTGTGCTGCTCTCCTGAGAAGTGGGGAGAGGCTCTCTCAACCTTGTGCCCTGCTTGGTCTCTTGCCCTGGGCTCTGCTCCAGCTTTTCCTGGGGGGAGGGGAAGAGCAGCACATACGCGCTTCCCTGGAAGCCTGATGTGGCATGGAGCTTTGGGGCTTCCCTTCCACCCACAGGAAGTTGGCACTGCGGAGGCGTGATGCTGGATCGCCAGCACAGGCTGGGATCAGGGTGGCCATTGCTGACCCCTGCATTAAACTAATCAACTTAAATTAAGCAGGGGTGGATGAGAGTTCTGCGGGGCCCAGGGCAGCACAATTTTGCGGGGCCCCCCTTTGGAGAAAAAATAGAAAAAAGGCATCCCGTCTGTGCCCACTCCTCCAGTAGCCCTACTCTGATCATGTGAGCTACCCCTCCTCATCCCCTCTCCTAACACCTCCCTCTACACACCTGCCCTGCCTCTCTCCTCTGGTGCTGGTCCCTCCCCTGCAGGTGTCTGCCCTTCTGCTTCACCCCCAGAATCCCCTGGTACCTGCACCTTCCCTTACCCCTGCACCCTCCTGGTGCCTCCCCTTTCCCTCACTGCCCCGCGCCCTTTGCCCTCTTTTTCCTTGATGCCCACCCCCTCACCACCCTCTGCCCCCATTCCCCTCATGTCCCTGTGCCCTCACACATGCCTTGCTCCATCCCCACCTTCCTCATGCCCACCCCTCCTTTCAAGCCTTCTTCCAGCACCCCCCCCTCTTTAGCCCCCAATGCCCTTACCCTCTCCTCGCCCAGCATCACCCTGTCACCCCTCCCACTGACACCTCCCCTCCTGCCCTTTTCCTCATTGTCTCCACTTAGCTCCCTGGCATTTGTCTCTCCTCCACGCTGTCCCTTGGTGCCTTCCCCTTCCTTCTCCTACCCTGCCCCCCTCCCCTCAGCACAAGCCCCTTCCTCTGCCATTCACCTTCTGCCTTCCAGTTTGCAGGGCAGCCGCGACCCCGGCCCAGGCTCCAGACCACATGGTGAACCGAGCGGTGCAATGCTGGGCCGTGCGGTTTTAAAGTCCCGGGCCGTGATGTCACGCCACGCCCAGGCGTCTCCCCTCTCAGCTGTTGCATGGCATTTCAGCATGCCGCGCATGTGCTCCCTCGGCCCCACATGGCCCGTACTGGCCAGCACCAGGGAATTTAAAGTGAGGGGCTGCGGTGCCCCATCACAATCCCCCTCCTCCTCTAGCAGCTGCCAGCCGGCCCTTCGGCGGACGGCCCACCGGGAAATTCCCGGTATCCCGCCAGGCCAGTCTGCCCCTGGCGCTGGTGCGGGGCTTATTGAAGCACGGGGCCCGGGGCAGCTGGCCCGCTTGCCCTGCCCTATATCTGCTGCTGAACTTAAGTAAGAATAAATATCACACCATGGTAGGGATGTTAAATATCTGTTAATTGAATAGTTGATTAACCTAATGAATTCTTATTGGTTACTTGACTAAATGCTGCTGTGGTGTTTCAAAGTGGCAGCACCGCACAGAGCCCGGGGTCAGCAGGGGAGTCTCCAGCTGACCCTGGGCTTTGGCACTTTCGCCTTTTAAGTGTACACTTCAAAGGCGGACGCGCCCATTGACTAATCAAATAGTCGAGCCAAAAATGCATTGACTATTCGATTAGTCAATTACCCAATACTTAACATCCTTAGCTGTCTGCCCACCTAGCTTGTAATACATTTTAAATGCAGAGGCTCCTCAGGGGTAAGTCCAGAACCCGGCACACACCAGGACTGAGTCGGGCTGCTGGCCAGCCTGCTAAAAAATGTACTGGCAAGGACGGGGAGGAATGCGTATCGTCTATAGCATTAACTGATAAGCTTTGGTTAATTGACTACACTATTACCTCCCTATACCATGGTCCTTGAGAAATGCTGTGTTGAAACCATTTTCACATGCCATATGAGGAAGAGATGGAGATATATTTTGCAAGTACAAGTATACACACTTTTTTGTGTTTTACTTTCTCATTCAATTTTTACTGATGTGGTGAAGCTCATTTAAGAGCTGTATGTATCTTGGTTTCATCTTCTGTTAAAGGACTTTGAAGATGGCTAAAGACAAACTGAGTTTAAATAAGAATCAGTAAGATTGTCCTTTGAACACATGGTGAGCTCTTAGCAGGCGGTCTGCGCGGGGAGCTGGTTTTTAAATTGGCTCCCCTTGTGGACCGGTGCCCACTTGGCACCCCACGCTGCTGCCTCTGATACAGAAGCAGCAGCACAGAGTGTTGTGGCTCCCCAGGAGTGGGGTCGGAGCACGCTGGCTGCCGGCCCCGCCCCTGGGGACTATAGAATAGTTGACTAACCAATAAGAATTGTGAGGTTGCTCGACTATTCAATTAGCTTATATCTAACATCCCTACCACGTGGCTGTGTTCATTATTTATTCAGAGCACATCAGCTTCAACAGGAGAGACTGTGGGAGTCCCACCTCAAAATATCTCATAGCCCAGTGGTTAGCGCAAACTCCCATCCCGCTTGTCAGAGGAGGAAAGAGGAACAGGGAGCTGAACCCTTGGTCTCCCACATCCCAGGGGAGTACTCTAACTACTGGGCTTTTAGTTACAAGATTAGGGCGTGGCCCTAGTACCACCACTGTTTGCACTTTCTTTGGCTGGATTTTGAATAGAACACCATCTGGTAGGTGCCCGCTGAGCATGCCTCCTGGATTTGGCCCTGTGCATAGCAGAGGTGGCTGAATGTATGTCTGTCCTTGGGTCTGGAATCACTCTGGAACTTAGGCATCCAGATGCTAAGAGCAAGACAGCAATGTGTATGCCCAGAGGCAGAAACATAGATACCTAAGGCATTTTTATTCTAAAAAAATAGATGTCAAATGAATTTAGGTATCTACAGGATTTGGCGGATATTTTATGGATGCAGTGGAGACAAAACTGGGACTTAGGTGCCTGAACCTTTATTAAGGCACTTATGTCTAGGATTTAGATGTTTGCATGCCTTTGTAGATTCCTACCTTGCTCGTCTTACTCCTAAATGACTTGCCCAAGCTTACACGGCAATTGAACTTGGTTTTGCCACAGCTCAAGCTAGAGCCTGAATCATCCTTCCGCTATATCAGTGTGAACAGGGAGCAACATGGAGCTGATCAGTCACTCTGTATTCCAGTATTCTTCTACACAGGGGAGTGATTTCTGTAGGTGTTATTGAGAAAGTAGGAGTGGTTAAAGAGAAACTTCTGTAAATAGAAGCCATTTAAAAATGTCTGGCTGAAAGGAAAGAAGGGTTATTGGCTTGATTCAACAAATACTTTAGTTTCAGCACAGAGAGTGAAAGTTTCTTATGTTAAAAAGTGAAAGCCTTGTGTCTCAGCTGTTTCCTGTGGCCTTAGTGCTAAGAGTATCCTCTTCAGTTCTGTGCTGAAACTCTGAAATCAGTAGAATCACAGAATACCAATCAGCTCCATGTCAATAAAGTAAAACATTTGTTTGAACTGTTTCTTAAGCTTTGCTATTTGAACAGTTTATGGCTTTTGTTTGCTAATTGAGGCTGGGCTGCTGGAGAAGTCCTTAATCAGCTCGTGCCACTCCAGCCCAAATCAGGGAGAATGGATTGGGGCTGGGTGAACAGCCCTGTGTTTGCCTGGTAACAGAGGGAACCTGCTAGCCTCATTAGCGGGAGCTCTAAGGCTGGAAGGAAGTGAAGAGAAAGGGAGGGGGGAGACCATGCTCAGAGGGAGGTAGGAACCTCCTAGTCTGTTGCTGGCCAGGCCTGTGGTAGGCCAAGTAATTGGAAAGCCTTTGTATAGTTGGAAACTGGAGGAGGGAAACTACTCATGAACAAAAAGCACAGGTGTTGCCCCAGACTGCAGTGTCCCTGACCCGCTGTGAGAGAGGCCAAGGGGCTGAATCCGTAGGAGTGCGGCGTGTGCCCTATCACACTTACTAAAATACCTAGGACATTATTCCCAAAATGATGACCTGGAAACTGGGATATATTGATGAGAATTGTCAGAATGTGACAGCTAATCAGGAGGCACTATGATGATGTAAATCAGGGCTACTCAACACGCGGGCCACATGCAGCTCACGGCCCATTTGTTTGTGGCCCACAGTGTGGTTTGGGTTTACGCGGGGCTCAACATGTGGCCCGTGGGTGGGAGCCAAAACTAAAAAGTAGTCAATATAATGGTCTTCTGTTGATATGCATTTTAGTCGTTAAATTCCTGAACTGTCATTGCTCATTAAAAGTGCTGTCATATAGGTGGAAATCAGGTAAATATTGCATTTTATTAATATCAGAACTGACTTAAATGGGGCCTGTGTGTTGTATAGTCTTGCCTTAATCTTTGTATTCACTCCTGTCAGTGTGAAAGAAGCTATTTGCATATATATTTGCATGTATATGCAACCACACTTAAGTTGTGGATCTTGGCATGTGCTATGAGTATCATTGTGGCCCCCAGGGTTTCCAAAGTTGAGTAGCCCTGATGTAAACTATAATAAGCGGGAAAAACAGAACTGGAGTTGGGTACCATTACCAATTTGGGGGGAGAGAGATACAGCAAACAGGTATAAAATGGCTACTTTAGGTCTGTAGCTGTTGACTTTGCCAAATTATAGAGCCAGTCCCCGGAGAGATGTGCAGGGAGAAAAGTTCCTATAAGGGCAATGCCAAAATGGAGCAAGGTTAACAGGAACCTCTGCCTTTACTTAAGAAGCACAGGAAGTGGTCTGCTAGCTTTTCAATGGCCTTTCAAAACAAATGAATAAAACACACACGTATTTACAGATTGACCAAATTCATCATGGAGGCAGACTGCACAGCTGTGTTATGGTGAAATCAGGGGGCGGGGTTTGGGCAGAGGTTCTGTATGCAATCTTAATTCTGGCATTCCTGACACATGACAGCTTCACTTTGCCGATTTAACACTTGATGTGCATAGTTGTATGGAATCTCCTAGCAATTAAAACAAAAAAAGGAAACACTTAGAAAAACTTAACTCCTATGGCTGAGCTTCTGCTGGCTTCTTCCCCCCCCCCCCCCAAAAAAAAAAGCCAACAGCACGTTGTTTCCATAATCAAAGATTAGGAAAGATTTAGTCAGTTTTCTTTGAAAGTTTGCAGGAGGGAGGCTGCTGTTGCCCTCTGTAACTACATAGATTATAATAGGACTGGGCGAAACACCTTCCAAAGGGTTAGATCTGGGCTACCAAGCCACTGGATCTGGCCCTTGGCCAGACTCAGGCAGACTCCCTGCTTGCCCCACCCCCACATGTCATTCAGAAAAGTGGCTGCTGGCCGATTGTTTCACAAACTGTGAGCAGAGAGGAGGGGGAAGTGGTGCTTCATTGCTGCTCCCACTCCCAGCACAATCCCATTGGCTGGTTTCTAGCCAGTGGGAGCGGCCTGTTACAAGAATAGGCAGCATATGAAGCACCACTCCCCAATCCTCTCAGGCTCTACAGTCTATGCGGGGGAGGGGGCAGGCTCCTGCCTGAGAAACATGCTGGGCTGCTCACTGGGAGTCCCACAGGTAAGTCTCCCGGCCAGAGCCTGCCTCTGGCACTCCAGCCCCTCCCTTCCCCCCCATCCCTTTGCCCACCACCCCTTACCCCACATAAGCCAAACCCTCTGCTCCCCTCCTGAGCCCATATCCCCTCCCAGACCTTGAACCCTAATCCCCTGCTCTAGGTCACAACCCAAACCCCTGCACCCCAGTCCTGTGCTCCAGGTCACAACTGTCTCCTTCACCCAACCTCCCTCACAGGCCCTTCAATCCCTTACCCCAAGCTTCCTTCTGCACCCAACCTCCATCCCAGCCCCTGCACCTCCTCCATTAATATCATGGAAGAGTGCAGCCTTCAACCACTTTCCAAAATCTTGGAGTGGTCTCCCCATCAAAAATTATTGCCCACTCCTGGCTTACAAGGTATATTAGAGTAGTTCTCCTTTACCATTGACTCTTTATACAGGGGGTTGCTCCTGCCAAGTCTTTGTATCAGTGCAGGCACACTTTAAACGTGTTTTCCCTGAACAACCAAGGCTCTACTCTTTCATATAGTTCCTCACAGGGGGCCTCCTCATTAGGCTTATTGAAGAATTGGAATTTTTAACTGGAGTATTTACACTTCTATAATAATCAGCACAGCAAGGTCTTGTGATTGCTTATACTGCCAAAAATACAGTTCATAAATCAGTTTTTTAAAAAGTCTGAGTGCTCTCTGGGGCAGGTTATACAGCCACATCAAATAGTTTTGCTGAATTTGTTTCCGAAGATTTCATCCAATTCAGCCGGTCACAGAGAGACTGGTATTTGTTACCACAGTTCTCAGTTAGAACTTGATCGGCACTCAGCAGGAAAGTGTTAAGTTTTCAGCTCAGTGTTTTTATTGTTCATTGAGAATGAAGACCAGTTGGATTTGACTGTAACTGCAGTAAATATATTTTCACCACATAACCTTGCATTGCTTCTCTAGCTCTGGTTCTGCTGAGGAAAAGGTGAGACTCATTTGTTCAATTCATTATGCAGACAGTGTGTCTTAAAATTATCCAGCTGTTTTATAGCTATCTAATTTTATTTTGTGGCTATGTTAGCAGACTTTGCAGATGTACTTGGCAAAGGAACAGCTAGGTAGATTTTAAATATTTATAAGTGTATTGGGCAGCTTGTTTCCATGTGGGGATTGACCTTGCAGTCTCTTCTGCATGTTAAATATTGAGAGTTTTCAATATTACAGTACTTACAGGTGTGTATGAAGGAGGAGAGAGGCAGAGTCACAGAACAACTCTCATGACCTGCACAGCTTGTTTTACTAAATCCTTACACCTTTCTTGGGAGCTAGTCACTAGTGCATGAACTTTATGGCTTCTCCCAGAGCCGGCTCTGCTGTTGAAAAGAGAACACCCATGTTGATAGGAAGATAGTGTTGGAAAGGAAGAAGAAATAATCAGGATACTGTGAATGGTATCCTGTGTTTCTGATTTGGATGGCTTGAAGTATCTGCAAGCAGAATAACCCTATGGTATAACTTATTTCTTAGAAAGAGGGCTAGGTAAGAGCAGCCCATGGATATAGGGTACTGGGTGCTCTGTGTAACATTCTAGGTTCAAAGGAGGACCATGCAGCATCATAACATGTATCAATAGAGTGAGAACCACTTTATTTGCTCTGTGTGACCAGTTTATTTATTTTTTTTTCTGTAAGCTGATGCTTCCATTCTGTAAGTGTTGCATTCTCTAATCATGAACTGGGCTATTATATTAATCTGATTGATGCAAGGCTGCACCTCTGATTATATTTAAAATGGGACTAGACTGTTCTGTTACCTAGCTTATTAACGTGAGACCCTGGGTCTTATGAATTCATTTTCCTTCCAAATACTTATAGCTGCTTTACACATCTAAATTCTAGTTGCTTGGATCTGTGCTAACATGATGGGACCAATGGAGTATGTAGTTTCTCATTTAGGGGGGAGAGATATTTATGTGTGATCTTTCCTAGTGAGAGAACTGCAGCATTTTGTTGGCAAAGATGTGAGATGCCTCAAGGAGAGAAGTGAAAAATCTGAGTTTTCATTGAAGTACTTTGAAATTAGCAACTGAAACATTTCACCAAAAAAATAGTTTGCCAATAAATTATTTCCCCTAGTGTGACAGTCCCTCTAATTACAGCTTTATTATGACTACAGCCACCTAGTGAAACTTCTGGACAACTTCAAATTCAACATGCCATTCCTGAGATGACACAATGGTATAGTGGGGGGAAATCAAAGATACCTTTCTGTGCACTGTAGCTATCTTGAGGTTTGTTTCAAGTCCAAAGTGTAGAACAAATTCTTTCTAAGTGAACCATTTACAATTGTAGAACAGCTTGGGAAAATGCCTGAATAGTTTAAGCTGGTGAATATTTATGGTATTATTCATGCAGAACAGTTAATTGAGGAGTTTAAAGTTTTGTGTACGTTGTGTAGTGGGATACAGTCGGATACTTTTAGTAGAATAATAGTTTTGTGGTAACAGCATTAGAGAGTTGGAGAATCTGGTTCTGTTCCGGGCTTTCGCAGAGAGTTGTGTGACTTTATGCAAGACACATATGGCCTGGGTTTTTACAAGTTCTGGCAGCTTCCACTGACTTGAAAAGAGATACCTCTTCAGAGGGAGTTACAGCATGTCTAAAAATCAGGCATCTAATTTCTCTACGTCTTTCCCTATCTATAAAGGAAGGTACGTATCTGTTGTGATGCTACATTGATTGGTCTCTGTAGAGTTCTTTGAGAGCATCTGATTGAAAAAAGATAGAGTACTCTTAACAATGGTATGTGTAATCTATGTCAGCTGTTGGAAGATGGGTACCTATAGCTGCAAATAGGGTCATAAGTTACTCATCCAGACCCTTCAGATCTATTTGTTGGGTTTTTTTAGTCATTTAGCATCTAAAGGGAGAGGAGTTGTGCTCACATACTGAATGGCAGACTTTGGGGCACTCGTGTTGTGTGGAAGTGGATGTCTTTATCCATCTTTTTTTCCTTCTCTCCCCCCCCTTCCTTCCCTTATTTATTCTTAGGCTGTGTCTACACTGGTGCAATCTCGCGCAAAAGCTGCCGCTCTTGCGCAAAAACTTGCTGCCTGTCTACACTGGCTGCGTGTTCTTGCGCAAGTAAACTGATGTTCTGATGTATAAAATCAGGGCTTCTTGCGCAAGAACTCTGATGCTCCCGCTCAGGAATAAGCCCTCTTGCGCAATAGCTCTTCCAGAAGAGGCCAGTGTAGACAGACAACATGAATTTCTTGCGCAAGAAAGCCCTATGGTTAAAATGGCCATCAGAGCTTTCTTGCGCAAGAGAGCATCTACGCTGGCATGGATGCTCTTGCGCAAAAGCACAACTCTTACGCAAACGCACATACCAGTGTAGATGCTCTCTTCTGGAAGAGGTCTTGTGCAAGAAGCTGCCAGTGTAGACGTAGCCCCAGATCTTGACTTCCAACACTCCTGTCATCTGAAGAAGTGGGTTGTGCCCATGAAAGCTCATGATACCATCTACATGTTTTGTTAGTCTTTAAAGTGCTACTAGACTATTTGTTGTTTTTTAAGTTTATCCTTAGAGTTACTTTAGAGCCTTAGTGTTACTTTAGAGCTGCCTTCTTCTAAAGCTCCTGCACATATTGCATGTTGAATGATTTTTCAGCTCAATTCCCTCAGCTCTAAATTGGGGACAATGACACTTGGGCTACGTCTACATTGCCCAGTCTTGTGCAAGAACATATGCAAATGAAGCATGGCAATGAATATCACCGCGCCTCATTTGCATATTTAGAGCTGCCATTTTGTGCAAGGGGCATTTACGCAAGAAGGAGCAGTCTACTCTGCTCCTTCTTGTACAAAAACCTGCTCTTGTGCAAGAACTGTTCTGCCGCTTATTTTCAGGCAGAATGGCTCTTGCACAAGGGGGAGGGGGGAAGTTTTGCGCAAGAAGGAGCAGTGTAGACTGCTTCTTCTTGCGCAAAAGCCCCTTGCTCAAAAATGGAGGCTCATATTCATCGCCACGCCTCATTTGCATATGTTCTTGCGCAAGACTGGGCAGAGTAGACATAACCTTGCTGTGTAAAGCACTCTGAAATTCTCCAATGAAAAGCACTATGCAAAGGTTGTTACTGTATACTTGCTGCATGTTGTAGCCTATCAAGTTATTTTCCTAACATGCTAATAATATGTCTGTTAATTTAGATTAATTCAGTAATAGTTAAAAGCTGTAATGCAAGAAATCTTCTAAAAGCTGCTCTCAGCATTCCCGCAGGCCCTTTGTGTTAGCTTGACTGATGTCTGGGTTCAGGTGTAATACACTAGGTCTTATGCCTGCCCAAGTTTGTGAAGGCCCGCTAATATTAACACAGCAGCACTTCCCTCCTTGGGGGAGGGCTTTGCCATTAACTCACCTGGGTACAGGTCCATGCCCTTTCCTAGCTGGGGCCAAGACATGTTGGTATATAAGAGTCTAGCAAGAGCCCCAAATTAGTAGTCCTGCTGCTTGTACCTGTCTGTGAGTATATGCTGCTTGCCTTCCCCTACACAGCCAACCACAAGCCTGTTGGTGCCATGCACTGACTGGGCTGTGTGGCAGTCCAGATGCCATTAGGTGCAGGAGCAGCATGGGTGCAGTACAGCTCAGCCCTAGGCTGTCTGGTGAGTCAAGTTCCCCTGCAGTGCAGTGGCTCCTGCTCTAGGGCATAACAAGATGGTACAGCCTCTGAATGCACTTTCCAATGAGTGCCATGTCTGCATTACACCCAATTAGAGGGCAGGGTTGCACTTGAATGAAAGAAATAAGCTCACAGTCCAGGTCAAGTAATATGGGGTTATATTTTATCTTTTGTCCATGCTGCAGCAGGCTGTTTGCAAGATCAGCAGAAGCTGAGGTTATCAGACTTCCGGGGTTGAGACATGGTCTTACCCAGATACCGGTCATAGCTTATTTATAGTTTCCCAGGACTGAAAAAGGGGAACTTAGATCTGGACCTTTCACCCCACGGGATGGTAGCAAAAATACCCTCAGACTCAGCAGATGTATTATTATATAAAAGTCCCAAATAATTTGTTCAGGCTGAGTTGAATAATCAGGACACAGGTTGCAATAGATAACCACAAAGGCCCATGGCAACGAATTGACATATATGATAATAAGTTAAGAGCAATGATACATTGACCAATAGAAAAAGAACACTTCAGCATTAGAAACATCCCCTATTGAATATGCATAAAACATGTTATAGTCAGCGTCACTTAGTATAAAATGGGACCCCAGCCAAGGGGTCAGAGGGAGGAGAAAGTGTAGTCCTTGGAAGGGCTAGAATGATGGCCCCTGGTAATGGGGAAGGTGAAGATAATGAGAGAGGTGATGGGCTAACACCTAAGATTGTTCTAGAAGGAATGATGTAAGTATATGGTAAGGGAATATGGATGTACATTCCCTGTCTTATCAAATTGGGATGTTTGTGACTGTGCTAACCGTATTAATAAACTATATTTGTAAATACACAAGAGTTTCTATAGCGTGAGTGTTGCAACTGTGCAGATCAGAGTTCCCAATCATAGTATAATTGAATACTGGGCCTGATCCTGGGACAAAGAACCTGTCAGCCCTAAAGGTGGGTCATTAGAATTTAAACATAATCTTAGATCAGGCTACAATATCACAAAATAGTCAATTAATACACAATGTACAGTTGTTTGCCTTCTAGAAAGGCAGTAATTGAACTACAGGATGCCATACATTTGATAAATGTAAGAAAAGCTTTCTCAAATTCCTGTTATGAGTTATACTGGTGAGTGGATATCATTTTGACTTGTTAATGAGCCTGTGGGAATTTGATTGAGTCAGATTGGGTTGGTTCTTGATGACCTATTTCTTGAGATCCAGAATTTTCAGATTTCATTTAAAATGTGTTTCTAGCTTTTGTGCTTCAAAGAAATGTTCAAAATGTGAACTCAATATAAACTGACATCTGCTGGAGTCTGCAGGCAACCTGTAACAATAGCTCTGAGGTGTGAATGACTTGTCATCTTACTGCAGTAACTGTGAGGCCTAATGAAGATAATTTATGTTTGTCAAACTGCTAACATCATCCTGTTGGTTAGAGCATGAAGGAGAGAGCCTCTATCATAAACAAATCCCCACATTCTGCTGTGAGCAACTTTTCTATTTTGGTGTCATGAGTGGGTTGGGGGAGTAGCATTATCTTCCCCCACCCCGTATGACCCTTGTTTAATATGCTGTTAATATTGCTTGGTTGGAAAAGTTCATGGAGATGATCAAATTGGGGAGAGAGGAACTAGGGAAAAACTTCTTTTTTGAAAGTATTTGCTAACATCTAAGCACAAACATTGGGAGCTAGGAATTTAGTGACATACTTACAATATCAAAGGAGGAAAAGCAGATGCTTCGGTAAACCCAAGAAAATAATGACATTTCTTTAAAAAGTTATAGCCAGGACCCTATAGAACAGCTTGCAGAGATCACATTCCTCCCACAGAAAACTACAATATTAGTCTTGGCAACTTTTTGTTAATTTACTGAATAAGAGCTGAGAGTACAGAAAGATCTGTCTTGTCTTTTTCACTTAAAACAGGTACAGTACACAGGAAAGAAAATTAGTGGTGATGGTTTTCTGAGGAAAGCTCTGGTTGGGGAACCTGAAAGCTGTGTTAAGATTTTCTTAAGTAAGTCTGACTTCTATTTAAAAAATGACCTCTGACATAACCTTGGGGCACAGTTATTAAACACATAATGATGGAGAGTGTTTACTATGTTTGAGGCTAATACAAATGAATGTAGGCATTTAAGCAATGACTAGTTAAAGATCATCTAATTGTCCCTTACTAGAAGACAAAATATTGTGAAATATAGTCTCCTCTATAGTGTTTTGCTAAAAAGATTAAAGGCTAACACATTAATTCAGCATTACCTTGAGCTGCCTCTATTGCTTGCTATGGGGAATGGCAAATGCTCACTTGTTCGGTGCCATTTGCATTATAATTGTCTCGGGCTAATTGTTACATTTATGTAATGTTTTGATGATTGATTCAGATCTCATGCTTAGTAGTGGGCCATTGCTGGGATCTTATACACAGCAATGGGGGTCGGGGGGGGGGGGCGGAAGAATTTTTTAAAACCATATTTGGTTGTAACTCTTCAAAATAGTGTTAGAAAATACCTGTAGCATATTTGCTCCTAAATGGCTAGATTTCAAAGAGCTAGTCAATGTTAAATCTGTGGTATACTTTCACTATTTGCAAAATTTAGGGTTGCCAGGTGTCTTGTACTGAACTGGAGAGTTTGGTATTTTTGCCTCCTGTCTGGTAAAAAAATTCAGAATACCAGACACCTAAAATGTCCGGTACTTTCTGATTTTTTTTTTTTTTTTTTGCTTAACAACTCTCAGGGTGTCTTTTTTTTTTTTCTGGTATTTTTTCTGAAACCATCTGGCAACCCTAGTAAGCTTATCACAGAAACTGTGTTTTTATATGTGTACAGTGTGGGGCCCTGGTCTGTGATGGGGGAGGGGGGGGCAAGATACTACAGCAATGAAAATTATAAATAATTATGTTGACCATATGTCCCATTTTTTCCGGGACAGTCCCAGATTTAAAGGTTCTGTCCCCGTGTCCCTATAAAGGAGGCAAATGTCCCGGAAAACCCGTTCAGATCCGACTACAAATGGCACTGCCATTTCCCTCCCTCCCAGACACCCAGTGCTAGCCCCATGCAGCCGCAACACCCCGCCTCCACCCAGCACGTAAACGGCTCCCTTGGTGCTTTGCACAGGCAGCCAGGACCGCATCCGGTGGCGCGCAGTTTCCAGAGCTCTAAGCTCCAGTGCAGCTAGGGTTGCCAGATGCTTTCAGAAAAAATACCGAAAAAAACAAAAGTCTGTTGAGCAAAAAAACCCCAAACAACAAACCCCTTTAAAAACTGCGTGGTGAGGCTTTCTGGCCCGGCGGACCCGGATAAGCACGAGGGTTGCCTGCCTTCCTATTGAGCCCGGGATTTTCACCTTCTGGCCAGGGAAAAAAAATTTTTTTTTTTTTTTGTTTGTTTTACTGGACAGGAGGAGAAAACACCAGACTGTCGGGTTCAATATCGGACACTTGGCAACCCTAAGTGCAGCAGGCGCCGCTGTCCAGCAGGCCCCCACCACCACGTGGCCCCTTCCCTCCCGCTGCCGGACGGCCTCCCCCCCGGGCGCGGCCGCCAGCACGGCCACGCCGGCTCCTCCATCCGCAGGCGGCCGCCACCGCTGCCGGAGTGGGAGGGGCGCTGGTCGGGGGACAAGCCGGGTGAGCCGCGCCTGGGAGCCGCCGCCAGAGCCCGGCTGGAGCGCTGCAGAGCCGGCAGCACTCGGGCTCTGCCCGTGCGGTCTGTGCACGGCCCTTCTTCCTCCCGCCGGGGGCGTGGCCGTGCACGGACCCGCTCGCACAGCCGCGCTCCGCCAGCCGGCTCTGGTGAGGTGGGGGGGGGGGTTTCTCCTCTCCCCTCCCTCCCCCTAATGGGAGCCAAAGCTGGTGCGGGGCCTGGAATGCGCTAAAATTAGCACCGCGGGCGGCCCAGCTCCAGGCCCGGCGAGCGAGCGATCCTGCCCCGGAAGCAGCTGGGGCCGGGGGCTGCGGGGACTTCTGGGGCCCGACCGCAGACTCCAGCCCCGCAAACTGGAAGGCAGAAGGTGAGGGAAGGGGCAGGGAGAGAACTAGGGGGGAGAGGGGTGGGAGAGGAAGGGGCTTGTGCTGAGGGGAGGGGGGCAGGGCAGGGGCAGGAGGAGCAAGGGGAAGGCACCAAGGGGCAGGGTGGAGGAGACACAAATGCCAGGGGGCCAAGTGGAGACCAGGAGGAAAAGGACAGGAGGCGGGAGGGGAGGTGTCAGTGGGGGTGGGAGGGTGGAGGGAAAAGGGTGATGCTGGGAGAGGAGAGGAGAGGGGAGGGACATTGGGGGCGTGGGGGAGGAATGGTGCCGGGAGAAGAGGGGTTGAAAGGAGGGGTGGGCATGAGGAAGGCAGGGGATGGAGCAAATCATGCGTGAGGGCACAGAGGGGCATGGGGAGAACTGGGGCAGAGGGTGGTGAGGGGGTGGGCATCAGGGAGAAAGAGGGCAAGGGGGGCAGGGGCAATGAGGGGAGGAGGAGGCACTAGGAGGGTGCAGGGGTAAGGGAAGGTGCAGGTGCCGGGGGATTCTGGGGGTGAAGCAGAAGGGGAGGGACCAGCACCACAGGAGAGTGGCATGTCAGGTGTGTAGAGGGAGGTGTTAGGAGAGGAGATGAGGAGGGGTAGCTACACATGATCAGAGTGGGGCCACCGGAGGAGTGGGCACATGGGGAGAGAAGGGCTGGTGCAGGGGTCAGGTCCTAGGAGGGCTGAGGGCAGTGAGAAGGGCAGGAGTCAGGACAGCGGGGGGGGGGACAGCAGGCACCAGGGGAGCTGATGGAGTAAGGGGAGGAGATATGGCAGCAGAGGGAAAAGGTAGAAGTTTATAAGATATTTATGAGTAACTTGGGTGCCACAGTGGCACATCCGAACAAGCCACATGAACTCAATAGTGGTGCACAACACAATTCATTCCGCTCATGGGAGGAAAATCTTAGAGGGAATACTTCTCCCAGCCTCCTCCTCTTTTTCTCCCCCCCCCCCTTGAGTTAATGTGATACAAATTGGGTTAATGCAACTGCAGGATACTTGCATGGGAGGGAGGGTCTGGTGGGGACCAAACTCATCCTTATTGGTAGAAGGATGGTGGGAGAAGTTCTTAGAAGGAGTCACACGACACCTTTTACTTCTGTTCATGTGTCCATCTTGACCCTGAGAGTGTTACCGCCAGAGGTGTGGGCTGGGTGTGGGCTGGGGTGTGGCTAGTGGGGGTCAGGGGAATGGTTAACAGGTCAGGGGGGTGTGGCTAATGTAGCCCTAATTTTGGTTCAGAAAATATGGTCACCATATAAATAATACATCTTGCCTACTGCACAGGATGGCAGTGAGTCTTAATTAATATTTAAAAAGTCTTTTGAGATTCTTGATTGAAGGGTTGTAGGTACAAATTAATATTTATTATGAATTGTATATGGAGAGAAAATACGAGTTTAATGTCCTGTGTTTGTCCTGGATGAACAGTGCATATACATATTCTGGAAGAAAATGGGGTTAATGCATGTTTAGGGTCCTTTAAGCATTCATGTGTTTGCACCTATATCCTTTAGTAATGATGGAGAGAAATATTGTGGCAGTCTATGCTACACTAGTATAACCCTTAGGGCACCTTATTATGAACAGTTCTCCCTGATATGTTTAAAGCATGGATGTATGAATTGCAGGTGACATCTTCACTGTATCCTCAAACTTGCAGTTGATTAAAATACTGTTCACAGTATACTGTGACATGGAACTATGCTTGAACCATGTCTTCGTACTGGCCAATGTGAGGAAATTGGATTTAGTCTCGTTGTATCTTTAGTATATCCCTGGTTCTCCTCAGTTAAATTTACTACCTAGTTAATAATTTTGTGCTTCTTTGCATTAGGTGGTTAGGCTTTAACTATGTAAGCATGCTTGCTGTGCTAGCATTAATATCTAGCTATTTGAACTTCTGGGACATTAACCACTCAACTTGTGTTTAAATTGCGTGATCTAGAATATTACTGTTACTTGTTTACCAGTGTCCTGCACTGACCTTAAATGTTCACCAATCACAGTCTCACTTCAGCCTGCCGTGTGCTGACAATGCTGGTAATGCCGTGGGGCAGGAGCAGTAAGTAGTCTGAGACACAAATCCGTCTTTACATCTTCTGGACTCTCAAGCAGCTTGTTGGCTTAGAACAAGGTAATGACTGAGCTTTAATACTTGAGCTTCAAAACCCTGTTTGGTGAGGTCATCTGGCAGAGGATGGCTATATTCTTAGTCCTGCACCACAATGCAGTGACATGGCATGTATTGTTAAATCCCGGACACAGACAGCTGAAGGCACATGTGTATCAATTTCCATCCTGAGGTTGTGATGTTACAGAGTGAAAGACGTGAAAAGACATGGGAAGGGAAAAACAGTAACTATATTGCCATAGAGAAGGAAGAAGTCCATGCATTGCTAGATGAGCAGAGAGCTGTGGGCCAAATGATGTCGCTCTGGCTTAAGCTTTAAATTTGCTCCTCCCCCCCCCCCCCCAGGACAAACAAACCCATGGAAGATTTAAAAAAAAAACCCAAACACCAACTTTGAACTGGATCCTGAAATGAACAAAGAGTTACTAGAATTCCCATGTGTATCGGTTGATGTTTTCACACTTGGTATGTGTATGAGGAAGGTCGGGTAAAGCAGAGTTCTTCTTGAGTTGGCATATGGAACACGAAGACTTGAGGGAAGGTAACTGTCAACTCCTTAATATGTTGTCTTAGTGGCTGGTCTTTTAAGCCACATTTTCACTACTCAGAAGATTGATACTGTTGTGGTCTATCTTCTGGGGCTTGATATAGTGGGTCTAGTGAAGACCCACTAAAACAAACTCAGAGGGTGCCCTGTCGGCTCCAGTACTCCTGCTCCTCACAAGGAGTAAGGGGAGCTGATGGGAGCATTTAATTTGACCTTCCTCTGTAGTGTAGACCTTAGTGTTCTTGGGTCTAAGAGGAGAGTTGAAAATTCTAAGGTGAGGAACTTTCCCAGCCTCTCTCACTTCCCTGCTGGCTTGGTATTGAGGCCAAAGCTGCTTGTAGATTTCATGCCATTTTCCTGTTATGAGCTGGGACCAGGATTTTATGGAAGAGTTGACTCACTGCTGGCAAACCCCCTTGTGTCTGGGCATGGGTATAGCAGCTTCTTCATGGTATCTGGGTGTGGTCTGGCACCTCTTTTCTCACTAGGGTTCTCTGCTGACAGTACATAGACTCCAAGGCCAGAAGGGACCATTGTGATCATTTGGTCTGATGTCCTGTATGACATACAACAATGAACTCCCCCAAAAACTCTAGAGCATTTTTAAATTTTGATTTAAAAAAATGGCCAGTGATGGAAAATCCACTGTGACCCTTGGTAAAATGTTCCAGTGGTTAATTATTCCTGTCTGCTTCTTGTTTCTCTAGTCAGGCTGTACTTCATTTCCACTCCTTTAGAGAAACAAAGTCCATGACACCGGAAATCCAACAATCTATCATCAGTTTTTTGCCCCTGATTCTGTGCCCCATGGTCCTTATTCTCTTTGCGTGAAGTCTTTCATAAATCCATATCTGCTTACATTGGGGAGCTTTCATGCCACTTTCTCCAGTGTTGATAGGGGATCCCAGGCCCTCCTTTCCGGCTGGATATCAGTCAGAGACCTGATGATGAACAAGTAAAGTGCTCCATTAGACTCCTTGCTGTTGTCTCCCTTGTCTTCTTCCTATCTTCTTCTTTTTGTCAGGCCTTCTACCTAGTCTCTTTCTGGACTCTTGTAATGAGTGATACCTCCCAAGGCTTCTCCCTGGAGGTCTGGTTTCTGCCCTTGGCTGTGTTCCTAATCCATGCAACCTCTATGTTAGGGCTTCTGTAAGCAGCTTCCTTCCATTGTTCCATTCTCCAGGTCCTTCTGCCTGCAAGGCCTACCCTCCTTCTCCAGGATTGTGTTCCTGCTCTGTCTTCTGTTTCTGCCTGATTGAACTGTTTGTTCCCCTTAACCTCAGGGCCCATAAAAGCCATCTGCCCAGCAAGGTATCTCAGCTCTGGCCAGTTCTATCACAATCCCCTGTGTGTCCACTCCTACTGCTCCTTCCTGTTTCTCTGCTAAGAGGGTAGTTACAAAGTTCTTTCTTTACCCACAACCATCTTCAACTCCAGGCTTCTAGCCTTTATAGCACCACACAGCTGGGCTCATGTTTAATTAGGAATGGCCCACTATCCAGGTGCAACCAGGTGGCTGGCTTAATGTGTGCCTCAGGCCCACATTAATCCTTTCAGAGGTGGGATGGGATATATAACTCATCACACACCCCACTTAAAAAGAATTTGGGGAGGGGAGAGGAAATTCAGTGGGACTGATTTTTGGCCAGGAATGACAGTCTAGTGCCTCCTTCCAATAGTCACAGACCTCACTTCACTGTAGTACTGTGCACCATAGCAGCCTTCTCTTGCTTTGAAACCTGGGTAAGCTGCACTATAGCTTTTGTAGCTGTTAGTTTTATTTGCAGGGGTGCAGTTACCCCAGTAGCTGTCTGGCTGAAATCCCAAGTGTAGACAAGACCTGAGTGTTCCAACTCAAGATGCTCTGTTTGCAATCAAGATTCATTAATAAGCTTGAGCTTTTTATCGTTGTTATTTGTAAAGACCGGGTAACCTCCTCCTCTAATTCCAAACAAAATTTTGCCCTGGAAATGGAAACTTAAGGAAAATAAATAGCCTTTTTATGTTTTCTGCCAAATATGTCACTGAACGTTTTGGTTAAATAGCAAGTTATTGAAAAGATGTGGCCTTCTGGATCTTAGAGAATTGATTTGTGTTAAATGCAGTATTTCATATGTTGTGTACGACATGGGATAACCTGGTGGGATTCAGGGGAGAGGGACAACTATGTCTCAACAAGGAAGAGGCAGACTATTGCATGTCTATTCATGTAACATAATACCTGGCAGGCCTCCTTCCTATCACTGTGCTAGCTGCTAGAAAAAGGCTTTCTAGCTAGGGATCATAAGGTTCTCTTACTCTGGCACTAACTTATTTCTTTCTCTCCTAATTAAAGCCCTGATTCCTCTTAGATGTCTGAAATAAAGTGCCCATTCTTTCTTAGAACAAAGGAATTATTAGTGGTCTTTGCAGTGGTCAAAAAGGGTATGGCTACGCTGCAAAAAAGAACTAGATCTGTTTGCAGCCAGTGTGTTTTGTGCATGGTGAGGCTGTGTTAGAACAGCATCTTTTCATTGCCAAGGGGTAAACAGTTCTAACATTTGTTGGAGAGGTGTTTTTGGCTAGATAAGTCTTAAAACAGACCTCACTCCATTGTTCTCCTGCAGAAAAAGGGCTAGTGCACAGATTTTTGTGTAGTGCAGATGAGCTTGAATAGTGTACAGGTCAGCCAGCAAGAAACAGTGTTGTAATCAAAGGCTGTAGCTTTTCGTCTAATCTGTTTGCTACTTGGCAACTTCCCGTGCTTATCTGAGCCTATATTGACCTTGGCAACATCCTTGACCTTCATTAGCAAGGGCAGTTAGACTTGAGGCAGGTGCTTCGAAGCCACGATGTAGCAGTAGCTAAACTATTGAGCCAGCCAGATGTATTCAGAAATCCCATGCATTTGTTTAGTGTCTGTCTACTTTCATGGCTATAAGTCATAGCTCAGCAGCAACATCCTTTTCTAGAGCATTGGGGAAGGATCTTGACTGATGATGAGTTCATTTTCTTTATGCAGAAGGACAGCATAAGACTTTGCCCCATTTAAGTCATTGGGGCTTAAGTGCTGCATAAGCTGGCACTTCATGCAGGGATAAATACAACCTCGTAAAAATAGTAGGTAAATATTTTTTCTTTGAAGAATTTCTGCAAATGAAGGAGTAGCATGGTATGACCTGAGGAACTCTTGGGTTTGATTGACACATTTTGGTCTCAGCCAAGTCACTTGGTGCTCAGAATTCCACTGGACTACAAAAGTGTATGTGTGGTGTTTTTTCTGTAAACTTGAGCTGGAGCATGATCATAGGCTTAATCTTTGTTAGTTTCCCAGCATTAAAAAGGGAATGATTTCTCCCTACCTCAAAGATGTCGTAAAAGGGATAATCAGTATTTGTAAAGTGTCTGTCTGGAAGAGTCTGGAGATGTAAACTTTTGTTCTAATTGTTCTTTGCTGCATTCAGCTGAAGAGTTCTGCTGGTGATTTTGATACTTAGAGAAATCTTACTACTTTAAACCTGTGGACACATGAAAATAGATCCCTCCCCAACCCCCCAAATTTGCAACTTAAAAAAAGCCAAGTGGATGACATTTATAACTGTAGAAATAATTAGATATCTTGGTTTATTGGTTTAAGTCAAGTTTAACTCTGAAAGGACATTCCAGATTTTTGGTTAACTCTATATTAGGTGTTCTTAATTGCCTTTCTTCTCCCATTCCTCAAAACAAATATCTGACAGCTGCTAGAAAGACCTAATCAATACATTTCTCAGGGCCAGTTTTCCATTTTGGATATTATGTAATTTCTTGGACCTTAGTAAAAAGAGGAACTCAATTTTAATTCTCTTGTCAGCTATGAATAAAATGTGATCACCAGTACAGTCTGTTTCAATTTACTTCACTGTATTCAGTGCTATAGTGTTCATTTCCGATAACAGTTATGTCTCCAGGAAATTGTGTTTGTGTGTGACTGCTCAGAACTGGTTGGAGACCATGGTTCTAAAGCAATAGCCATGTTGAACTAGGGATGTTAGATATTGTATAGTTGTGTTACCGCATGAAATCTTAGCGGTTTCATGACTATTTGATAGTCCCTGGAAGGAGGCCGGTGGCCAATGCTCCCAGCCCCACTCCCGGGGAGTTCTCTGCCACCCTGCTGTGCTTCCTCTGTGTCAGAGGCAGCTGCACAGGGTGGCATGTGCGAACTGGTCTGTGAGGGGAGCCAGTTTAAAAATTAGTTCCCCATGCAGACTGTCTGCCTGCTGCCCTGCATTGCTGCCTCTGTATCAGAGGCAGCAGTATGGGATGGCAGAAGCCCCTGTCCTCAGGGGGGACCGAGCTCTCCACGGAGAAAGGCTGCTCTGGCATCCCACAGAGCAGCACCTATATATTGCGGGGGGGGGAGATGTCAGTCTGAGCTCCTTATGGACAGAGGTTGCTCTGCTGCAGCAGCCTCTGTCCGTGGGGAGCTTGGACCCTCCCCCTACAAGGACAGGGGCTGCTCTGTGGGATGCTGGAGCAGCCTTTGTCTGCGGTGACCCCAGGCTGCCGCGGACAAATGCTGCTTCATGATAGCCCCCCCCCCCCCCCAACACGCTGAGGCTTCTGATTACAGGCAGCAGCGCAGGGTGGAAAGGCGGATTTGGTGCTCATGGGGAGTTAGCTTTTAAACCAGCTCCTTACAGGCACAGGCTTCTGCTTTCTCACCCTTCCCCCCTCCCCCCGCAAGTGGGAGGGGGAAAGTGCATGTAGTCAACGAGATTAACCTATAATCCCAGGCTTGTCAGTTAATAGTGTAGTCATCTACACATTGACCTCCCTGCACTCAACTGGCCAAATAGCCGCTAGTGGCTAGCTTGTTGGACACCATGGCCTTAGAATGAAACTCTGGGCTGGTTTGCTTCTTCCCATTTCCATTGTGGAGCTCTTTGCCTGCTACAAAATGGACTGTGGAACCCATCCCAAAATCTGTAAGAATCTTCAGGAAGCCCAGAACAATCCAGTCTCAAAGCTAAGGATTCCTCTGGAGACCTTGGAGCATCCTGTCACAGAGGGTTCTGCAAAGTCGGTGCCCAGGCTTGTACCTTTTTCCTGGTGAGCTTTTCAGAGCGAGATGAGATACTCACTGTATCCTCCTCCACTGTCCCACCTATTGTAGGTCAGTTCCCAGACTCTGGCTTGGCCCTGTCCTTCCTTCCCCTGCACAGATCCTGATATTGCAGAGTGTCTTTTGACAAATAGGAGGGTGATCTCAGTGAGATGCCTTTTTAACTCTTTTTCCTTCTGCAGAGGAGGAGTTAGCTTGGCAGAGGGATCTTGGTGGCATTTCCGAGATGCTTCCTTAAGTTACTCCCCTGCCCTCTCTGGATCTCAATCATCCCTTCCCTGCTGTATTTTTTTTTTTTTGTGTGTGTCTGTATCTCTTTTTTTTTTTTTAATCTTTTTCCCCCCCCTTGTCTGCATGTGTTTCTTTGCTCTCCAGAGAGAAAGGGAAGTATTATTTATAAGTTACAAGTCATGCAACCACTTTGACCAATACACTTTGGTGCATTGTGGACACCAATGTACTGTTGTTGCACAACTTGAAACAAAATGCTGTTAATATTTCACTCATCATCCTTTTATTTGAAGATACAGAATATTATGCAGACTGAGCAGGTATATTTTTAATTTTTGGATGGGAGAGGAAAGATTGAAACCATAAACATAAAATTAAAATAGACCTTGCATTTTATGAAAAGTTGGAATTTAGAGTTTAGTTATAAATATATAGGTCTCCAGAAGAGTCTTAACAGGCTCAGCTCAACTCTGTTTCTTTGATTCTCTTTCAGGGAATGGGAATGGGTCATCAACAATGCTAGGTCTACAATGGGAAGTGTCACGCTTCGCTATTTCTGCTATGGATGCCTTTTCACATCGGTGACCTGGACCCTTCTGCTGTTTGTTTATTTCAACTTCAGCGAAGAGACCCAATCTTTCAAGAATGTGCCCATCAAGGGGCTGGAACCTCAAAAGCCACTTCCTAAAAAATTCTATCCCCGTTTCACTCGGGGTCCAGTTCGTGTTCTCGGACCACAACGGAAAGACAACAATATAAGGAATCCATTTGTAAATCATGCACAGGACCTGGTGAAGGGAGACCTGGACCTCTCCCCTGAAATGGGTAAATAGACTTGGTCACCTTCATTATCAGGGACTTCCATGGCCACACAAACACATCTTAGTTAAATTAGAAATGAGATCATGAGACTTTATATGTGTCTAAGGAAAAATTTTATATTCAAAGAGCATATTTTTTTTATTTACCAAAATGTATAATGTCCAGGGTGGAAACTTGATATAAAATCTTGCCACTGGTAGCATTTGCATATCTCTTGGTAATTGACCTTGATGGGGATTGGACTAAAATAAGTGTGATATTTTAGAACCTGCAGAGATGCTCAATTTTTCCAACATACAGGATTTTAAAAAGTAGTTTGCAGTGCATTAGTATGAGACCTGGACTTCTTATGTATGTATCATAGAAATATAACATCTACAAATAAGGCTGGAAGAAGTTAAGATGACAGGTTTACTCATCTGACAATTAGGGTCAAGTCTTGCTTGCTTCATTCAGTCAAATAGGTCTGTTTATTACACCAGGACTACTTAGATCAGGTCTATACTAGACCCAGAAGGTTGGCTTAAGGCAGGGCTACTCAACACGTGGCCCACGGGCTGCATGAGGCCCATGGCCCATTTGTTTGTGGCCTGCGGCGCAGTTTGGGTTTACGTGGGGCTCAACACGCAGCCCACAGGTGGAAGCCAATATAATGGTCTTCTGTTAATATGCATTTTAGTAGTTAAATTCCTGGATTGTCATTGCTCATTAAAAGTGCTGTCATATGGGGGGAAATCGGGTAAATATTGCATTTTATTAATATCAGCAGAACTGACTTAAATGGGCCTGCGTGTTGTGTAGTCTTGCTGTAATCTTTGTATTCATGCCCATCAGTGTGACAGAAGATATTTCCATATATGTGCAACCACACTTAAGTTGCAGCCTTAAGCATGTGCTGAGAGTATCACTGTGGCCCCTGGAGTTTCCAAAGTTGAGTAGCCCTGGCTTAAGGTATGCAACTCCAGATATGTAAATAATGTAGCTGGAGTCAACATACCTTACGTCGAGCTTGGTGCTGTCTCCAGAGTGGGAGGTCACTGGGAGAAAATGCTCCCATCGGCTTCCCTTTTTCCTCGCGAGGAATAGGAGTACTGGGGGTGCCCTCAGCTTCAATTTAGCAGGTACTTACTAGACTTGCTAAATTGAATGCCAGAAGATTGATCTCCAGTGCAGCAAGTGGAAATGTAGTTTGAGTGTAGCACTTTGATCATAGGACTGGAAGAAGGTAGCACAAGTCACTCCATTTGTGTTTTAGCTATTTCTGTTAGAAGTAGAATATATTTTGTCTAGCTGGCAGTGCTGGCTAAAACTCCTTTCATGGTAAAATTTCAATAAAGCATCAGCTGTTGGAAAGTTTTATGGAGTTTCAGAAAAAGCATACCAAAATGTAAATGTGGACCTGCTCACAGGCATATATGATACATTTTGGAAAGCAGTTTACCTTCTAACAGCCAACTTGTGATGCCACATGGCATGCAAATTTTGTATCATCTTGCTGAAATACCAACAGCAAGAAATTGCTGGATAGTCCAGAGGTGACCATCTCTTTCCAAGTATTCACTACTCATCAGGAAATGAACTGGGAGAGTTGCAACAGAAAATCTTTGATCTTGAAACCCAGAGACTGGCTGGACTGGTGAAAGCCAAGTGTATTATATTGCAGGACACTTCTTGTATGAAAATTTGGGAAACAGCTGGGGCTTTTTTACGTTAGACTTAGTAGGGAAGGGTTTCCTGTCTGTCCAGTCTGGAAAAGTGATACATATTCTAAGCTGTAAAGTTTAAAAAAAAAAGTTTGTAGCTGAAAAGAAAATAGCACCTGGTAGGGTAATCTGTATTTTTTTTTTTTCTTATAAGCTTATGAAACACATACAACACTGCTATAGTACAGGGTTTGTTGGTGTTTCCATTGCAAACCTCATTTTCCAAGGATTTAGAATTGTTGTTTGGATTGGAATTTGTCAGGCATTTTGTACGCATGTTGTTAGCCTGCGTGGAGGTCTTCAAAACCATCTTAAATAATATTTATGAGTTTGGCTTTGGAGGGAGGGAGGGAGAGGGGGATAGACATACAGAGAGAGGAAAAAATACTCCTGTGAGGGCAGGCTGTAGAACAAAAACCAGTGCAATTTGGCGTGAAGTTTTCAAGTGTGTGGTCCTTCAAGTGGATGAAATGAACAGGCTCGATGGCAGTAGTGGTTGTTGCAATCCAGAAGATGCAAGTATGACCTAACTTAGAGCCTCTGGTTAGACAAAAGCATTGTTAAGTTCAGGTGTGCAGCTCCAAAGAAGGGTTTGTGCCACTGCATTTGTGTCTACTGCTGGACAAGGAAGGGAAGGTGATGCTATTAATAGTCACATTCCTAACCTCTGTTCTTGTTGCATTTCAGTTATCCAGGTGGATAAAATCCCATGGAGACAGACTGCATTGGTGTAAATTGTGGCTTCTTCTGAGGTAGCTTGCCATAGTGTTAAACCTCTGCTACGGAAGTGTGAGCTACTGCAGCTACAATAGTGTTGTGGCACTTAAGGCTAAAAAACTCAGTTCAGACAAGGTATAGAGCAGTCACATTGGTGCATAGCTCGTTAAGAGGGAGGGCCAGGTATGTTTCCTCTGGAGAGTCACTGTTATGTTCTAAGATGTAAATCCCATTACTTTGTGATAGTAAGTCATGTTACATCTGTGCTACGAAAGGAGATAAGGACCTATTCTTGCCGTCTTTCCCTTGCAAAAACATTTCTATAGCTTGCATTTCTCCTTCTGTTTTGCCCCTTTCCTTTCTGATTGTGCATCCTTGCTGGATGGTCTGAGACTGTCATTGCCCTAGGTCACCTGGATTTTGCATAGCTCTCCAAAGCAAAGTAATATCGTGGGCATATTGCAGAAGATGAATTTAGGGTTTCTTTGCTTATTGGTTTGTCAGACCCTCGACATGTTGAGTAAGTGTGGAAAAAAAATAAATGAAGCCACCTGTTTCAATATTTCAGGGCTCATACCAAGTGTTGAGAGAGATCTCAATAGAGCAACAGAACTCAGTGAAGTTTGGAACTCTAGAACAGTAGAGTTTAAATTGTTTGGCCCCAGGCATAGAGTCAGGGACGGAAAGGATGACATTACAGGACTTTACCGTTTGCACTGTTGTGCTTTTTTAAAACCTGGATGGCTGCCTTTACCCTCCGATTACACTCAGTTCAAATTGATGTTTCTGCTAAAACAATCAGCGAAGAAATAGTTATGTTGCTATTGAAGTTGTCATTCTGAGGCTTGAGTCTTAACATCCCAGGTATGACAAATGAGGATAGATCAGGCTTCTTTGATTGCAGCAAGACAAACAATAGCAGTCTTAGGAAAACTGCAATGCACCAGGGACATAATTGGAAAGATTTTCTACCATTACAAGGACTGGGAACCTACTGTGTTTAAATAGAAACCTACACTTTGTAGACCATTAATCTGCTGTGGGTACCAAATTGATGCATCAACTGCACTACATCTGGCTGGCTGGTTGGGTGTTTGACAACTGTGTTTTATACTGAGCGAAGAGTGAGGTTTTTAGGAGGAAGGAACGTGTGGGGAATAGGAAATAAACACAATGGGATATCATTCTTTTGGGGGTGTGTTACGCTCCATTCATATACAGCTTATTTTTATTACACTTATAAGAGCTCTTCATAGACTTAACCTATTGGGATAGAAATGAAAGTATTCACGCAGAAATGTGTTTCGAAAACAGGGGTTAAAAATGATTTGTAAAGGAAGATTGTGAAAGCCTTGCATGAGGTTACACTCCATTTTAGTACTTGATCATTGCTAGAGGACATTTTTGACCCTGTGAATTGATTTTGATATATTTCTATTACAGGTATGATTTTTAATGAGCATGATCAGGAGGTGAGAGACTTGGGCTATCAGAAGCATGCCTTCAACGTTCTTATCAGCAATCGGTTGGGATACCATAGAGATGTGCCAGATACAAGGGATGCAAAGTATGTCCTTTATGCCATTTTCTCTAAAAATATAATGTTATGTTTTCAAGGGCCTAGTATGCTAAATAATGAGATTGGAGTTAAACATTTGGCAACTACCCATCTATTACAGTTTGCTTTCAACATATCAGTTACCACTGAAGGCAGAAGTCCAGTCCTTTAATACTTGCAGTCAGATGGCTGGAGGTTATTCTTTTAATTTTGAGGGCTTGCTCTATTGAATACTGTTCAGAATTGGATCTCAAGAGGCAAATGGGAATGAGATAATAATAATTGTACATAATTAGAAAATTGCTACTGAGCAGGTCACATGACAGATGAATACTTACTTAAGGCAGTGTGTGTGTAGTTATGAAGAGCACCTAAATAAATCCTATCTACCTGCTTTACCACACAGAATTCTCATTGAACTTAGATTTTAAAACACGACTGCAAAGAAATACATGTACAGGGAAATCTTTACAAATTAATGACAGGTCAGAGGATTAAGTAGAAATCACTTTATTTTTTCAGCTGTTAAATGGAGAAATGGATCAATTGGAAAGTATCCTGCTCAATTTAAATATGAGAAGCTATTTGATGGTCACCTCAAAGACCTAACTTCAGATATATGGTAGTGAAATGGGTTAGATGATCCCTAATTAAACACAGAACTTTTGTGTCCACACAGAGAACCAACTAATGGTGATAGTGATTCAATGTACTGATCAGAGTATGCTCAAAAGATCTCCATTAATGGACCATGAAGGATATTTCATGTCAAGACAGAGATACATTGGGCATAGAGATGTTTGCATAGTGCATACATGTATTCTGTGCAAGTGTATGCTGACGTGTTAATTTTAAGGGGGTGACATGGGGAAAAATTATTTTCCTGTATTAATTACATACTAGGTTATTTTAAAAATAAAGTATTTTTACAATCAGGTTTTTTCCATTCTGTTGGAGCGAATAGCAAAATGGTAAGCAGTGTGATGAGCGTAACTGGCTGCTAGGTGCCCTTTTTTAATATTCAATTTCACTTTTTCTCGTGTACCAGTACAATATTAAGGTTTTTAATTTCCCTCAAATGTATTTAATTAAAAACCTAAATTGTGTGTAAAATTACTTACACACTTCATGAGCACTAGGGTTTCATAGAATCATAGGGTTGGAAGAGACCTCAGATGGTTATCTAGTCCATCCCCCTGTTCGAAGCAGGACCAACCCCTACTAAACCATTCCAGCCAGGTCTTTGGGTTTGCAGTAAGCTATTTTATTTGATCTAAGAGGTAGCAATTTAGTAACTTAAATATAGGTTGGGGGATAAAGCTGTCAAGAATATACTGTAGCAGAGCAATCTTGCACGCATTTTAGGCAGGGCTAGATAGCCTACATTCCTACTCTGTCTCCCGAATTATAAACCTTATGATTCTAAATATTCTAGAACAATGTTTTTAGCTTGATTTTTTTTTTTTTTCTCTCCCTCATCCCCCGGAGGAACAGAATACCCCACTCTGACTGAAGATGTTGCAAATTGTTGTGCTCAGTATCTCAAATTAGGCCCTTAAAGTTTAAACATTGAAGTTAATGAGTGTTGGAAGTCTTGATGGAGCCTGGGAATGGCAGAGTACTCTGTCTTTATATACCAGTGCACCTTGCTACAAGCTAATAAAGCCTGGGAAGATACGAGAAGCTGTCTTAAATAGGGCCCTTTTCTGGTGGTGGGGATAATAGTGCTGTCTATCTAGTGACTCTTTTTATTCAGAAGTACAAGCTTTCTATGCTCCATTACACTTTCATGGAGTAAAGCAACCATGTCCCCCTCCTCAAAACAAAATTATGGTATAACTTTGATTTTTTTTTTTTTTTTTTTTTTTTTTTGTTGAGTGTAAATGTAAAGTGAACAAACTTCCTGATGGAACCAGAGTTACATTTTAAGTCCTGAGTATTTTGCTATTACTTAATCCTCTCTCAAGTGCCAGTATTGACAATTTACCCTGTACCATATCTGATTTGTAGACATCAGAGAGAAATTGAAATAGGCAAATAAAGTTACTCCTATTTTTGTTGCAAGACTTGCATTGCCTGCTCTAACTACTGTGGCTAGGTCTACACTACAAGGTTTTTGCGCAAAAACCCGCAGAGCGTCCACACCTCAAGCGCGCTTTTGCGCAAGTAAATCAGCAAAACAGCAGAACAGAGGGCTTTTTGCGGTGTAGGTAAACCTCATTCTACGAGACATAACTCCTTTTTGTGCATCAGCTGTAGTGCAAAAAGGTATGTGTGAACGCTCCATAAGGGTTTCTTGCACAAATAGAGCCCATCTGAAAAAGCACAGGTGCTCTGATGGCCATCAGAGCTTTCTTGTGCAAGAGCGTCCATGCAGTGTGGACTGTCTCTTGTGTCTTGAGGTGTGGACGTGCTTTTGCGCAAGAAGTTTTTGATCAAGAACTCTTCCGCAGAAGACTTCTTGTGCAAAAACTTTGTAGTGTAGATGTAGCCTGAATGTTAGGAATGTGACCCTATAGCAATGTATTACCTATTGTAACATGCTGTACTAAACCCTATTGATTTATGTGGGTCTGAATTGTGTGAACTGCAGGTCTGAGCTTCAGGGGATAGCCGAGTTAGTCTGTTACAGAAAAAAAACAACAAATGGTCTGGTAGCACTTTATAGACTAACAAAACATGTAGATGGTATCATAGCCCACTTCTTCAGATGACCGGAGATAATGCCGGTCATCCGAAGAAGTGGGCTGTGCCCATGAAAGCTCATGAAACGATCTACATGTTTTGTTAGTCTATAAAGTGCTACCAGACCATTTGTTGGGTTTTTTGCAGGTCTGAGGCTACTCTTCTTCTTTGAGCTCAGGTGTAAGTATTGTGTTAATGTATGTTTTAGGCTTGGTCGACACAAAGCAATTTGTCATCCACCAAACTGTCAGTGTACACACTACAGCCTTGCTCCTACCAGTCAAAAGCCCTACTGCACTGGTATAATAACTACACATCCATGAGAGGCATTGGGCTTATGCCAATGTGATTAGGGCAATCCATTGTCCATGTAGACGCTAGGTTACTTACATCTCTTGGGTGTTACTCTTGTCAGTTTCATGGCTCCACTGGAACTATAAAGCTGACAAAAAAGCTGGCTCCCATCTCCTCAGGCTAGCTCTATTTTAAACAGGGATTCCATCCAGATATCCTGCTCAGGCTGCTGCCTGGTCTCCCCGCAGGGAGCACTACTGCCTGCCTGGCTCCCTCTTCCCAGCCTTGCAGCTGAGCACCCAGCCAGACTCAGGGTGTGGATCTCCCCTTCAGGAGTCTGGCTGCCTTGCCTCTGGCTCTCGGCTCTCTGCTGCCCACTGGGAGCATCGCTGTGACCAGTGGGGAACTTTGCAGCTAGAGCCTTATGTGACTGCCTGGGTTCCTGGCAGGGAGCCAAGATGCTCACTTGGGGGAGGGCAGTGGCAGCCAGGCTCCTGGTGAGGAGTTGCTCACGGAGCTGAGGGCCCTGGCTCTCACCCTTCATCCCCACCTCCACCACACACCTGTGCTGTTCCTCTGAAGTTGGTGGAACCCCTCCTGGTGAGGATGCACATCACCCACAGAAGAAGGGCAGTATGGACATGAACCACTTCAGTGATTATTGTGTTGTCCGTCTGTAAAATGACCTAACATAGTTTGGCGTACGTTTTATATTGTAAGACATGCTCTTAGTGTAACACTGAAATGTAAGAGAACAATTTCTAATTCAATGTTGTTGTTTCTGTTTATGGAGCTTTGTCGGGAGGTGCAGCCCTGTATATATGTTCATTGAACGCAAGTGTGACTTTTTTCTTTGTAGGTGCAGAGAGAAGTCCTACCCTTCCGATTTACCGTTTGCCAGCATTGTTATTTGCTTCTATAATGAAGCATTCTCTGCTTTGCTTCGAACAGTACATAGTGTATTGGATCGCACTCCAGCCTATCTTCTTCATGAAATTATCTTGGTGGATGACAACAGTGAATTGGGTAAGTGACAGTGAATTGGGTGAGTGACGATCTCAGCAGTCACTTGGGCTCACTTGGCACGTGTGCTTGCAAAGACTGGTGGTGTTTGGCTATCTGATCTCTTCTGGGCTTTTATCTTTTAAACCATGTATTGTATGGACAGGGCCCTTCAAAATAGTTCTGTTAACTTAATTTGGGCTAACTGGAGTTAATTCATAATGGTTAAGATTTAAATAGCTGGTATCAGTCGAGCTATGAATAACATATGAGAATATATAGGAAAGTTTGCTGGACAAGCCTGCTGTTCAGAATGGCTTATGCAGATGCTCTAAGAATAGGTTCTGTAGGCCACATTCTGCACAAACATATATTTACAATGAAAAAGAGTTGCCTTCACCCAGTCCTGTGCTGCGCAGTTTTTTTCCATGATCATGTAAGTTGCTGCAGTACCACAGATGGAGTGTGTGATTTCTGCCAGCTCATTAATTCAGTGGTTGTGGAACCTGGGAGCAGAGTCCAGCTTTTGGGCTGGGAATGCTGTGCATTACTCTCAGGCAATCTTGTGGTTGTCCCAGGAGTAATTTTCACTTTCTTTTGATGGAGCAATGTCCAACCCTAGGAAACTGGAAGGAGATCAGTCCAGTGGTGGGGCTCCTAGAGGGGGCAGATCTTTCAGAATGAATTGTCAGATATTTGTCTGCAGTTTAACGATCATGCACCAGCCATTTTCTTTAGCATGCTCTGCAAATCAAAACAAGCCACTAACTTGGAAGCATTCTGGCATTTGAATAGCTTAGCAGCAGCTGAAAAATATCGGTGTAAATAGCAATTACAGCAGCATTGTGTGTGCTCCCTATTTTCTTGCTGTATAAACATCCATGGCCTTATATATCTCTTTCATGTGATCCCTTTTTAATGTACATAATTAACTTGTCTTGTTTGTCACCATCTGATTTCAGGCTTAAACTCTCTTGTCTTTGAGCGTGATTACATCTGTATGCTTTAGAATGGAATTCCCTTGTTCTTACAAAGCTAATTTGTTTCTGTTGGCTCAGAGCAAATGTTGAAGTAGGAGAGAAAATTTAGGATTAAATACTCTATCCATTGCCAATAAACATGCCTCATGTTTTAAATTCCTGTTTTGTGGTGGTCCTTTTGGGGTTTGGAAGGAATGCGCATCCCACACTACAGGCTTTCAGGCACTACTTACTGCTTTCAAGTTTCAGAGCCTTTAAGTTCAGCAGTAAACTTACCTCAAAATTGAGTCTTCAAGTATGGTATAAACACAGACATCTTTCCTTGCTGACCAAGCCCTCTGACCCTGCTACTATTTTAGTATCTTGCTATTTTGAAAGCCTAGGTCAGGGATGGCCAACCCATTAGAGACGAAGAGTCAAAACAGCAGTGGATAGAGTGCGAAGAGCCACGTACCGGAGGGGGAGGAGCGGGAGCTGTTGAGCAAAAAAAAAAAAAAAGAAACACAACCCCACAACCCATGCCGGGGGAAAATAGGTGCCAGTACACCATCCTGGAGCATACCATCGCAAAAAAAGCACTGGGAAGGTGTGAGAAGTGCAAGCTCTGGGAGGGTATTTGGGTGCAGGAGGAAGTAGAGAAGAGGATGCTGGCTCTCGGAGGGGGCTCCAGGCTGGAGAGTGTTGGGGTCAGGTGGAGGGTTGGGGTGCTGAGCAAGCCACGGGCTTGTGGCTGTGAGGGTGCAGGAGTTTGGGCTGGTGTGCATGAGGGGCTCAGGGCAGAGAGTACGATGGGCTCAGGACACAGATTTGCAGTGTGTGGGGGTGCAGGAGTTTGGGGATGTGAGAGGCTCAGGACAGGGGTTTCCAGTGTATGATAGGCTCAGGTTTGCAGTCGGGGGTGGTGGTGCAGGAGTGTTATGATGCTGCGGCCAAATGGGGCTTGGCCCCAATTGGGGCTTGTTGGCCAGGCTTCATTTTTAAATAAAATATTATGTCAAACACAAAATGTTTCAGTGTTGTCTTTATTTATGAGGGGGCGGGGAAACTGTTTTGAGTCTGGGGCCACTGACCCACAGAAAAGTCAGTCGGGGCCACACAAGTGAGATGCAAAAAAACAACTGCTCCAGAACCCCCCAAGCCTCACTAATGTGGCCCCAACTGTGCTGGTGGGGGCAGGGTGCTAGGGCTGGGTGCTGGGGCAGGGTACTCGGAGGGGGGGCGGCGGTTTCTGGTCGGAGGAGGGGACAGAGACTGCTGGGGCTAGTACCTGGGAATCCCAGGTCTCAGGAAGTGTGCTGCCCCCCCCCCCCCAACCCAATCCTCCTCCCCTTCCCGAGAACCAGGCGCACACACCCCAACCCAATCCTCCTCCCCAAGAGGCAGGCACTGCCCCCCCCCTTTACCAATCCCCCTTCCCCGCTTTACCTAATGCGGCAGCTCTGGGACCCGAGATATAGCCACGCGTCTCCCTCCAGGCGCTGGGTGTGTGTGCTGAGTGGCTGGCATGCCATGCACCCTCCCCCCCTCCCCCACTAACCTTATGCCCAGGTCCTGGAGCCGCTGCTGGTGCCACCGCCCCCGGAGGAACTGCTGCTGCTGCCTGCACTCATCAGCCAGTTGCTGGCATGTGCAGGCTATGATGCAGTGCGCTGAGGGCTGTGAGCGGAATGGCGCGGGCCCTGAGCACACATGCGGCTCACAGCAACCCGGCTGAGAGACCGGTGGACCTGAGCGGTTCCGGGTTCTGTCCCGGTTCCGTCAGGAGCCGCGATTATTTTACGGCTCGTGAGCTGCAGGTTGGCCACCCTGGTGGCCTAGGTAACCTCAAAGCTTTGATGTGGTCATGCTAATATTTCTTACGTTAAACTAGACTCAAGTGGCAGAAGAATGGGGTGAGATTTCTTCAAACAAAAGTGTTGGTGCACTCTCGTTGCTAGTGTAATAAACTAAGAATAACATTGATACCTTTTTAACCAAAGAAATTTCACAAGTGAAAGAGAGCAGAGATGGTTTTCTCATAAAGACCCTAGACCAAAACTTTAGTCGCTGGCTCTGTGCAGATTTCTTGTGTGGTCTTGGGTAAATCACCAGATTCCTCTGTACCTTCGTTAACTGTGTAAAATGGAGATGATAGTACCTTCTTACTCCCACCTTTTGTCTTGTTTGCTTGGATTGTAAACTCTTCAGGACAAGGATTGTCTCTGACTTTATTAATATACCCTGCTAGTGCAAGGAGGGTTTGGTAGGGCTTGGGGCTTGTGGATGCTATTGTAATACAAATAATGGTAGAACTGAGCTGAATTCTGAAGAAGAGGACTCCATTTGGCTTGTGGGTGTGACTTTTTGGCATTCATTAATTAGAAAAATCCAGTTGTGCTAGTCTGTAACTGGAAAAGACCTACACACTAGGAGTGTTTGAAATATCATCTATGCCCAGAATTGTAGGCAGGTAAAATTCAGATATATGAGAGAGGTGAAAAGGCATCTGAAATTGCATCTGAAATGAAATTTTGCCCACTTGCTCACCTCTAGTCACATGTGGTCTGCTGCTTAGCCTTGTATTCTGTCATGCAATGCTCGGCTCTTTGGATTTCCTTCAATAAATTCCTTACACACATGAACAATTTAAAATGGCCTATACAAGCTTTTCTGTGTCTCAGCTGGAAATCATTTAGGCTGGGTTCCCCCTCTTCACTCACTCTGGCTGTCATCCTATCTGTTGATCTCCATCCAGGATTTTCCCCCTCTCTAGGCTACTTCCTCTCCTTCTCTCATTTAATCCCTAACTTACTAGTGATAGCACAGAAGGAGGTGACCTCTGTGGTGGTGGTGGCTGGTGTTGTTCTTCCCTTGAGGACGAGAAGAGACCAGAGAGGGGAAAATGAGCTGGGGAAGTATCTTCCTCAGCTGGGCTTCCTGCACTGTTGCTGTCCCACAGGGTCCTGTAGCCAGTGTTCTGTTTTCTCTGTTGGAGAAGGCTCCACTACCTCAGCAGAGCAAGAAAAAAGGTTGGAGACATTTCTGGAGTACCCTTGGTTGCCAAATGAAGGGAGAAGCTCTCCTTCAGGGGCAGTGGTGGCTTTCAGATGCTGTAACAGACAAAACCAGCCTGCCTTGTGTATGGGAAGGTGCAAGAACTTCTCTTGTGGAGAAAGAGACTCTAAGGCAGTCTTAAACCTCTCTTCCAGAAGTTATCTTTAAAAGCCCTCTGTGGGTTCCCTGGGGCCTTACCCTTTTGTATTGCACGGTTTTCAGAGGCTGTCTTGGGGCACATGCAGAATCCTCTGCGAGTCCCTTCAGCCATGTAGTGTAGCAACAGTGATTTGCTATTTTGTGCTTTCTCTTTGGCAAGACAAAGGCTGCTAAGAATTGGGAAAGGTGGGAACATTTTTTTCCCCCATCCACAGACTCTCAGGAAACCTTTTTTTCTTGGCATGTTAGATAATTAATTTTAGTAATCATGTAGCCACAACAATTTTTAATGGTTACAGGGTTACTAAAATGTTTCCTGGGGAAGGGGCTGGCAGCCAGTGTGCTCCTGGCTCCCAGCCCCAGTCCTGGGGAGCACCTGTCACCTTGCTGCAGAGCCAGTCTGCAAGGGGAGCTGGTTTCAGCTCCCTTTGTGGACCGGCTCCACCTGCCACTCTGCACTGCTGGCTCTAATACAGAGCTAGCAGTGTGGGGCAGTAGCAGCCCGTATCTGCAGGGGGCCTGGGCGTGATCCACAGCAGCCTCCCTTGACCCCCCTCAGTCCCTCAGGTGGCTTCCTGAAACCAGCATGCATGGAGAGCCAGCTTAAAATAAGCTGGCTCCCTAAGCGTATCAGCACCTACCTGCTTCCCCTCTCTCTGCCCTGCTGCCTCTGATAGAGCCAGCAGAGTGGAGGGAAGGACAGGTGGCTCCATGGGAACTGGTGCTTGCAGGGAGCTGTTTTTTTTGTTTGTTTGTTTGTTGTTGTTTTTTTTTGTTTAAGCTGGCTCCCCACAAGCACCAGCTCCTGCCTGCCCCCTGCGCTGCTGTCTCTGGGAAGCAGTGGGGGCGGGGTGCCTCTGCATGGACTGGCATGTGCAGGGAGCTGGCTTAAAAGCGGTTTCCCCATGGGCACTGGCTCCTGCCTCTCCCCTCTTGCTACCTCTGCTATAGAGGCAGTAAGGGAGGGTGTGTGTGTGTTGCATGTAGTCATTTAGATTAACTGATAAGCCTGGGTTTATCAGTTAATCGTTTAAATCTCTATACACCAACATCCCTCCTGTCCATAAAACTTTACTGAAGTTTCATGATATGTGAAGACAATAGCTGGAATTCCTTTTGTTCACTATCTGCCTGGTAAAGAAATGCCTTGTTCTTCACATGGTTGTACAGTTTTGCCACAGGTGCTGGAACTGGTGGTTCAGGATGAAATGGCCGGTACATCCATGGGTGCTGGAACTGGAGGTGCTGGTACATGATTTTCACTTTCAACACCCTCACTGTAAAAATTATTCCAGTGCCTCTGCATCCATCTGTTAGACAACATGGTCAGGGATGCAACCCCATACTTGGGAAGACCATAAACCTCTAGTTGCCAGCAGCCCCCAACCCTCTCCTTGTTTCTAATGATGAGCTTGCTCCATGCTGAGATACACCAACTCCAAGCACCACCGGACCCAGCAACAGACACAAAACCTAGAGACCCATCCCCATTGCTGTGATGATCAACACACCTTTCAAAATCTATGGGTCCTACTCATATCTGACAAATGTGGTGTACCTCATCCAATGCACTAAGTGCCCCACTAACAAATGTGTGTGTGAAATCACACCATTACTAATGTTTTTGAAGGCACTCACACAGGAAAATAAGACAAAGAGCCTGTCACCTGTAGGTGAACACTTCAAAGCGATCACTTTCTATATTTGATCTCTTGAGTCCTCGTTCTCAGAGGAAATGTGCACAATACATTTAAAAGAGGAGTCTGAGACCTTACATAACATTGCTAGATTTAAACTAAAAAGTGTGCACTGAATAGACGTGCCTTATGGCAGGGGCGTCATGGGGTGGCATGAGGAGGGATCACATTCCCCAAAAGCCATGGGCAGGAGGGGTAAGGGGCTGGCCAACAGCTGGTGGGAGGACTAACGGGAGAAGGGGTTGCTTCCCTTTCCCCTACCCGCCCCCCACTCACTGGCAGTGACTGGTAAAATGGAGCAATGCAGTCCCAACTCACTCTGCTCTGGCTGCGCTACTGTGGGGAGGGGCGTGAGTGCCTCTGCACTCCCCGTCAGCAGGATTATCTATTAGGTACAATAGGCATGGTGCCTAGGGCCTATGAAAAAGTTTAGGACCTACAAAAAATTTAGGGCCAAAAAAATATTCATAATTATATTGAAAATAAGAAAACTGCTAAATCAAACTTTATAATTTGCATCTTTAGTCAACATGCAATGCACAGGTAAAATATACAGTATAATATTAGGTGTATAGGCGATGGGGCATTTCTCCCATATATATATAATCTGATTAAAGGCCTATGATTATGAGAGTGCCAGAGCCCATGAAGACCTTGATCCTGCCCTGCCCAACAGGAAACGGAGCAGTGCGGCCCAAAGAGCAGAGCAAGCTGGGGCCACATTGCTCCACTGTCCTTGCTGCTGCCAGTGAGTGCAGGGGGGAGGAGGGGCAGAGAACCCTGGGCTCTGCAGCCGGACCCATGGCCCCGCTTGTTCCACGGGTCCCTTCGGCTGGGGGAGAAGGCAGAGTGGGGGTAGGGAAGAGGCAGGACAGGGATGGAGCAAGGGTAGGGAGAGGTAGGGCCTGGAGTGGAGGGGAATTGTCCCAGCCCTTTCCTGGGTTGGAGATGGGGTCACGTGGCTGGTGGCCTCCTGGATCCCCTCTCACCAGTTGCCTCCAAATGACTGAAGAGTTGTTAACTAGTTGCTTCATCTTGAATGATCCCTTGTTAATAATCTGCTCCACCTTCTGTTTTAGCTGCGACAGTGATTGTGCTTTCCAGAGCTGAGAGTGTTCTCTTTACACTTGTCTCTTATGAACATAAGTTGGTGCAATAAAATATAATACAATAAGAATATAATAGTATAATAACTTGTCCACCTTGTCTTTCTAAGCATATGTCTGTATTGTAGTGTAAGCTCCGGGTTAGTGGGACTTGAGTCAGCTGACCCATGTTAGAGGGGGACCTTGGGCTTGACTGCCTACATTTTGTTAAATGGGTTGGCCACCCTTGATTTAAATACAAAGAGCCAAAACAGAGGCGGAAAAAATGCGAAGAGCCACACCAGAATTGTCAAGCGCCAAAAAAAAAAAAAAAAGCCCCCCAGAACAGGATTGTTGAGCAAAAACAAAAAAATTAAAAAAAAAAAAAATTTTTTTTTAAAGGAGCTCCCCCTTTAAGATGGCCACCATCTTGGGCACTATTTTTAAAACCCTGCAGCTCTGACCCGGTAAGCACAGGGAAGCCAGGAGCCAGCAGGGGGTGAGAGCCGTTTGGGGGGGGGGGAAGCGCAGGAGCAGCTTCACGAGCCGCACTTTTGGGGGGCAAGAGCCGCATGCAGCTCGCAAACCGCGGGTTGGCCACGCTGATTTAAATCTTACTTTAAGGCTTTTCTTTTAGGGCTTTGGCATCCACATGGCGGTACACAGACCCTAGTGAAAATAACCATATCCCGGAGTTCCTAACACCTCCAGCCTCAGCCATTCTAGCCCTAGAACCGTGGTGCACTGTGGGAAAACTTCACTCACTGCCCTGAATGTTACAGGAAGTTTGAACAGTCACCAGCACACCCTGCCGAGCAGTCTTGTTCTGTGCATTCCCAGCTGCCAGAGCCAACAATATGATGAAGGAGGCGCCGTTTGACTAATATCTCATGCTTGTGCTTTCACTCCTGTGTCAGGAATCTGGCAGAGGATCCATGAGAGGCTGGTGGACATTCTGACCCAGCAAAAGTACCTGATGGATTTCCTGATGGAGTAACAGGAGGAAAACTCCAGCATTGCGGACACCCTGGCAGATGGTGCTCAGTATAATTGGCAAAGTTGCTGATGCCCCTTATGTAGACTGCCACTTCTGGTGCAGGCTCACAAGCACAGGCTAGTGGGGCCACATGTAGAAAGCCACATTTCTGGTTCTTGGTTAGCAGTTTGCTCCTACCTATAGTGTAGAGAGACAGCTATGAGATCTCCTTTACTGTCCAGATGAACACTGCTGTAACTCTCTGGGAGCTGGCTATCCCAGACGGCTCCAGATCCATTGCCAGCCACTTTGGGGTTGGAAAGTTGAATGAGTAGGATGGTGTCTGAGGTTTCTGAGGCAGTCAGGAGTGTGGTTTACCCTGAGGTGGCAGGCTTTAAAGATATTCCAGAGGTAATAGCTGGCTTTGAGAGAATTGGGTTTCCTAATGGTATATTGGGCTGCATAGGAGCATTGCCAGCAGATCGAGGGAAGTGCTTATTTCCTTTTATTCGGCACTTGATGATGCCACATTTGGAGAACTGCATCTGGTTTTGGACCCCCCCCCCACCATTACAGAAAAGTTATGGGCAAATGGAAGAATGTCTTGCAGAGGCCAACGAAAATGGTTCGGGAGGCTGGAGCACATGAGTTCTCAGGAGAGGGTTACATGTTAACTTAACCGATACCTCCACATTGCTAGTACAGTGGGCTGGGATGGAGTCCCTGAAGAACAGCAGGCAGTAGAGGTCGAAGGCCTGAAATAGGACAAGATACACAGGCTTATTGTCGAGCTTAGTGGAGGAGCACAAAGTTAGAGATTGTGGAAACTCAGACATAAAGTGTGACATTCCTAAACTGAACCAACACACACTATGAAGGGGATGTTTTAATACTTGTACTTTGTCTGGACACAGCCTGGGTTAATTGCAGTTACAGAAGTGCAGAGACAATGGTAAGATTAAAATTATGTATTCAGTTCCATATGTCCTTTCTAGTTGCCCTATTGGGGGCTGTTTAGCACCCTTTCTGCAAAGTCGTCTTCTGTCACTTCAGACCTTTCATATTTCTTACAGCAGAAATCCCTCCATTGCTGCAGTAGTACATGTACTTTCATGGCTCTGGGGCGGCTTCTGTTTCCACGGTTCTATGCAGGCTCAGCAGCAGGCTGTTCCACAAGGAGCAGGGTGGGGATCATCAGAATTCTGCCAAGTAGAGACTGAGGATTTGTGGTTGAGCCTGATCCACAGCTGTCTTTGGGACTGATTGCATAACATAAGAATGGCCATACTGACTGGGCAACAAAATGGCAATTGCATTTTAATGTTGATAAATGCAAAGTAATACATGTTGGAAAGCATAATCCTAATTCTACATACAAAATTATGCAGACTAATTTAGCTATAATCACGCAAGAGAGATCTTGGAGTCATATTATAAATACATTGAATAGGATTGGTCTCAGTACGGACCCCTGGGGGACACCAGTAGTTACGCCTCTCCATTCTGAAAATTGACCATTTATTCCTACCTTTTTTCCTGTCTTTTAACCAATTAAGAGAGGACTTTTTAACCAATCCATGAGAGGACCACCTCTTTTATCCCATGACAACTAACTTTACTGTTTGCCTTTGTTTGGTGAGGGATTTTGTCAAAGGCTTTCTGGAAATCTTAGTACACTATATCCACTGGATCCCTCTTTTCCATATGCTTGTTGACCCCCCCGCCCCCAAGAACTCTAGTAGATTAGGAAAGCATGATTTCCCTTTAAAGAATCCATGTTGCCTTTTCCCCAACAAATTATGATCATCTATGTGTCTTACAATTTTATTATTTACTATAGTTTCAATTTATTTGCCCAGTACCGACATTAGACTCACAGGTCTGTAATTGCCAGGATCACCTCTAAAGCCATTTTTAAATATTGGCATCACATTAGCTATCTTCCAGTCATTAGGTACAGAAGCTGATTTAAAGGATAGGTTACAAACCACAGTTAATAGTTCCGCAACTCCAGGGACTGGGGTGCAGGAGGGAGACTGGAGTCTGGGAGGGATTTGGGATGAAGCAGGCGGTTGTGACCTAGGGCAGGGGACTGGAGTGCAGGGGTTTGGGATGTGACCTAAGGTAGGAGGGGATTGTGATCTGGGGCAGGAGATTGGGGTGCCAGATCTGGGAGGGGGTATGGATGCAAGAGGGGGACAGAGTGTTTGGGTATGTTGAGTGGGGGGGGGAGGGGGGGGAAAGTTGGGGCAGGAAAGGGCTAGGGTGCCAGAAGCAGGCTGTGGCCAAGAGACTTACTTGTTAGCTGCCAAACTAGCGTTCCTGCCTGCAGAGCTTAAAATGTTTCCCAGCCAGCCAGCCAGCCTGCCTGCTTGCCTGGCCATGTGCTTCATGAATAACTGAGCCCAGGAGAGGAGGCTTGATTATTCTTAGCTGCATGTTATCCTAACAAGCAGCTCCCATTGGCTGGTTTCTGCCAGAAACCGGCCAATGGGAATGTGCTGGGAGCGGAGCGGCTCCTAAAACTTCCCCCCTCCCCCTTTAGTTTCAAAACAGAAATGGAGCCCTGCAGCTGCTTTTCTGCAGGGGGCTGTGGGGCAAGCAGGGGAGCCTGCATTTTGCCCAGGCCTGCATTATGGTCACTATTTCCAAGCGATCCAGTTATATATATGTACCTCTTGGACCAGATCCTGAGCTCCACTTAGGACTAAATCAAGAATTGCCTCTTCTCTTGTGTGTTCCAGAACCAGCTGCTCCAAGAAGCAGTCATTTAAGGTATCAAACTTTATCTCTGCATCCCGTCCTGAAGTGATGTGTACCCAGTCAATATGGTGATCGTTGAAATCCCCCATTATTACTGAGTCATTTAGTGTTAATCTACAGAAGGGGGTAAAAAGTGAGGTGGCAAAATTTGCAGATGATATCAACCTGCTCAAGATAGTTAAGACCAAAGCAGACTGTGAAGAGCTTCAGAAAGATCTCACCAAACTAAGTGATTGGGCAACAAAATGGCAAATGAAATTTAATGTTGATAAATGTAAAGTAATGCACATTGGAAAAAATAATCCCAACTATATATACAATATAGACTAATTTGGCTACAACTACTCAAGAGAAAGATCTTGGAGTCATTGTGGATAGTTCTATGAAAACATCCACTCAGTGTGCAGCAGCAGAGAAAAAAGCAAATAGAATGTTAGGAGACATTAAAAAAAGGATAGAGAATAAGGCAGAAAATAACTTACTGCCTCTATATAAGACCATGGTAGGCCCACATCTTGAATGCTGTGTATAGATGTGGTCACTTCATCTCAAAAAAGATATATTGGCATTGGAAAAGGTTCAGAGAAGGGCAACAAAAATGATTAGGGGTTTGGAATGGGTCCCATATGAAGACAGATTAAAAAGACTGGGACTTTTCAGCTTAGAAAAGAGGAGACTAAGGGGGGATATGATAGAGATCTATACAATCATGACTTGTGTGGGAAAAGGGAATAAGGAAAAGTTATTTACTTATTTCCACAATAAAAGAACTGGGGGTCACCAAATGAAATTAATAGGCAGCAGGTTTAAAACAAACAAAAGGAAGTTTTCCTTCACTCAGCGCAGTCAACCTGTGGCCTAGCCAGAGGATGCGGTGAAGACTAGAACTTTAACAGGGTTCAAAAAAGAGCTAGATAGATTCATGGAGGTTAGGTCCATCAATGGCTATTAGCCAGGATGGGTAGGAATGGTGTCCCTAACCTTTGTTTCTCTGGAGGTGGGTGACAGGGGAGGGATCACGTGAGGATTATCTATTGTGATCCCTCCCTCTGGGGCATTTAGTATTGGCCACTGTCGGCAGACAGAATACTGGGCTAGATGGACCTTTGGTCTGACCCAGTATGGCCATTCTTATGACCCTACAGAGATGGTGCTGGTAGGAACTGGCTTTTAAGACAGCTTTCCCCAGCACTAGCTCCTCTCCCCCGCTTGCTGTTTCTCTCTGATAGAAACAGCAGGGGGGGAAAGCAACTAGTTGAGTCACTACTTGACTATCCGATAAGTTTATGCTTATCGCATAGTCAATTAATTGCTTACATCCCTAATCCCAACTGGCAGGCTGTTTCACTGTGACTTCATTTGTTTCTTTCCATATTTCTGTGTCCTCTGTTACCCTTCTCTAGTATTATGGCTTTCCTCAGTCATTCTTCCAATGACAACAGCCAGCTGCCTGCCTTTCCTTTATGTGGTAAACGTTGGCATTGAAAAGATTCTGGAAGTACAATGCCTCTTACCGTTATATACTTGTATTATTGTAGTATTTAGGCTGTAATAATCTCTGCTCGCCTTCAAAAGTATGTGCTTTGTCAGGAGTGTCTCATCCGTCTTAGGTTCTGGAAGGTTATCGCTTGCAATTGGAAGCATGAACTACTTCAAATATCTGATGCTAGATGTTATTTTGCAAAAGCAGAGAAAGAAGATGGACCCATGCTTCCATTATCCCTACCTGCTGAGTTGATGATTGGGGGTGAGGGGGGGAACACCCAAGGCATCAAGGCATTTTACCATGGTGATAACTTTCAGACAGTTGTGTGATCTCCTCACTTATTACAAATAAACACCTAAGATGATAGCTACATTGGAAAGGTGAGAGAGAGAGTCCCTTTTTTGTGTTCATTAATGCTTATGTGTATAGGGTATATATTTTATGAAGACATGATGATCTTGAGCCAAGACCATACTGTGCTTGGCACTGAATAAACACAGAGCAAAAGAAGATGGTAAGAGACAGCAGCTGGGGACCAACAGATGGATACAGGCACAAGAAAACATTGAGACAATATTAGTAGGCATGATGGGCTGTGCTGTCAGCACACAGCACTGGGCCAATTTCAGCCTTTTCCCTGTGTAGCCATTTGCCATTGAATTTCCATAGCTATCTCTCTCAGCCATAGGGGAAAGAGAAACCCTTAATAGGGCAACGTGATTGCAAAACTACAGAAACTGGCCAAGGGGGCCTGGGACTGGGTATAGTGCCTTGAATGACTTGAACAGAATTTGCGTTGAAGCTTGTCCTCTGACATAAAGTCCTTCTAAAGGACCTTTTTGATCACTTTGCATGCTACACTGTGTTGCTGCTTTTATTCTCCATGGTAGCTACAGTGAAGCTATCACTAAATGTGCTTCCTGTATTTGTTTTCTTGCTTGCAGTGGATCTGAAAAAAGACCTAGATGAATATATCAAAAAACATCTTCCAAGAAACACAAAGCTGGTAAGAAATGAAAAGCGAGAGGGGCTGATTCGAGGAAGAATGATTGGAGCAGCTCATGCTACAGGTATGCCTTGTCTTCTCTTTCCTTTAATCATTTCTCTGTCCTATCTAGGCAGCTAAGGTCCCTCTAAGCTGCATGGCAGCGTGACTTCCCCTTAAGCCCCACGCAGGGGCTTGTGGCTGCAGCGAGGAGAAATCTCTTCCCCAAGCCTTGTAGCTGCTGGGGCCAGCAGAAAGGAGCCTCTCTCAACTGGCCCCAGCACAGAGCTGTCACAGCTGGGGGGAAAGGAGTCACCCAGATAAGCAAGCACCCTAACTCCCTGCCCCATGTTGAGTACCCTCCTGCACCCTAAAGCCCTCATCCCAAGCCCCATCCCAGAGCCCCTCCCAAATCTGGAATTCCTCCGCTAGAGCCCTTCCACCCCAACCCTCTGTCCCAGCCCTGAGCCCCTCAATGCCAGCCCCACCCTAAAACACATACCCCCAGCTGGAGCTCGCACACTCCTGCACCCCAACCCTCTTCCCCATCCCTGAACCCCCTCCCACACTCAGAACTTCTTGGTCCCTTTCCCACCACGTGAATTTTATGTGCACCAATACAAAGGTGATGTGTCACACCTCACCTCCACATTGGTGCACATAAGAAAATTCATTCTGCCCCAGGGTGATAAAAAATGAGGGAATACTGCTTGGCAGTGCCCGTGTTGCTCCAATCATAGAGCTGGAAAAGACCTCGGAAGGTCATCAAGTCCAGCCCCCTGCTCTAGGCAGGACCAATCCCAACTAAATCAACCCAGCCAGGGCTTTGTCAAGCCGAGACTTAAACACCTCTAGGGATGGAGACTCCAAGGAGTATCTGACATATTCCATATGGCAGGGGTGGGGAACCTCAGGCCCTGGGGCTGGATGTGGCCCCCCCATCCCACCACTGAGTTGGAGCATACAAAATCTACTCGTCTGGGCCCCCTCTAGGCTCTGGTGTGTGAGGGGAATGTGTGGAGTATCTTTCTCCTTCTCAGTGAGGGACCATGCAGTGAGAGGTTTTTTCTTCTCAATTGTGCGCAGCCCCCGACCCAAAAAAGGTTCCCCACTGCTGCTAGTAGGGCTTTTTGTTAAGATAAAGGGGATGCTGCTGAGAGATGCACTTGCTTTCCTTTAGTGTAGGGGTTGGCAGCTTATGACTCATGAGTCAAATATGGGTCACTAGGGAGCCAGATACAGCTCCTTTGGAGCTCTAGCTCAAGCCTCCCTAGCTCCCCTCACATCAGGCTTGTGCCACAGCCTTACGGTTCCACAAGATTGAAGCACCAGTGCCAGCTTCCTGCGGGGGGGTCAGAGGGCAGGCGGGTGGGTGGGGGAGAACTCCAAGCCATCCCCCCCTCCAGTCCTGCCTCCGGATCCAGGGTGGCGGGGAACAAGCGGAGTCAAAAATGGCTCCACACAGTTTTCCTTCCCCGGGTCGGGGGACCAGCCTCGCAGGGATGCACTTCCTGCCGTTGGCCAGAATTGGGTGAATGGGAACAGCGGGAGGCCTGTTACACAGTTCCTGCGACGTGGTGCAGAAGCAAATAAGTGGCTTCCCCCAACATGCCCAGACCCAGCACTCTCACCTCCCTCACCTTTCCACCGAGACCTTGTACCCCCAGTCCGCTCACTCACACCTCCCCCAGCCAGACACCCTGCCTCGAGCCTGCTCCTGCCCCCTCTCCCCTTGTCAGCCTGCTCCCGCACCCTACCTACCTGCACCCAGACCTCACACCCTCACACACCCTGCTTTCCATCCAGATCCTGCGCTCCCATCCCTATTAAGTCACTGGCAGCCCTGTCCTGCACACTTAACCCCTTGTTTTTGGCTACACCCCATAGCCTAGGGGATCCCACAAAATCCACTGACCTTGGAACCCTAGAAGAGTAAATCTGGCCTGAGGCTTTGAACATCAGTCCTCCTTGCCCCTCCCCCCATTGGAAGCTGGAGCACCAGGGGAGTGAGGTGTTTCAATTGGGGGCCACATTAGTGAGGGTTGGGAGGATTTGGGTTTTTTTTTCCCTTCTCACTTGTGTGGTCCCCAACTGAATTTTCTGTGGGTAGGTGGCCCCCAACCCACAAAAAAAGATTCCCCACTCCTGCCATAAATGAAGACAATGTTGAAACCTTTTGTGTCATAACACTCCTGCACCCCCCACGTACACCAACCCTGAACCCTTCATGCCCTGAACCCCTTATACCCTACATCCCCAGGCTCCTGCACCCCCACATCCCCAGTTCCCTGCTATAACACTCCTGCATCCCCACCCCTCAAACTTGTGCCCTGAGTCCTTCGTACACCCCAGTGCAGACTCCTGCACCCCCGCATCCCTCGTCCCCTATCATAAGATTAGCAGCCTGAATGCACGCATGAAGCTGGATTTTACCAGTTATGATGTAAAATTCAAAGAAACATGCGAAAAGATGTAGGAACAGAAGTCCCATTAAATAAAGTCTGTGAGTACAATGTTTCATTTATGGTATTATTAATCATTATGTCAATTATCAATAATATTAAGTTGTATATTTTCAGTCATGCAAATGGGCATTCTTATATGGCTCTATGACCACTTGTTCTGAATTGTCATGTAGTTTGGCTCTTTGGTTTGAAAAGGTTGCTGACCCCTGCTTTAGTGGACTGAATTTTCTGACTATGCAGCAGTCTTTTGATGGATAAGGGGCGGGAAATCAGTGAGACTTCATACAAGTCAGTCCTTAGTATCACTTATTAACAACTGTTTTCTAAATCTGTTTTGGCTCGTGTCAGTTTAAATGAAAATAGCTGAGTCATCTTTGTACTCTTTCATACAAAATTTATCATGTTTATTTTGTATTTAGCTGCATCAGCTATCGCTGAATAAAGTTGGAGTATTAACTTCCTAGATTCAAGGGCACTTACATGTTTAATTCTTCAAACAAAGCTGCCATCACATAAGGTGTACAGTTGCTAGAACTGAAGTACCTTCAAAAAAGTTATCCTTGGTACATAATGAATGAAACGGAAGCTTGGAGATGGGTAAATGGCCTCCGGATGTGATCATTCTTTCACTTCTTTGAGTTTGGAGACCTGGAGAAGGATGAGGGAACAGTTTTCCTATAAAAACAAAAGTGGATCAGGACTCTGGCTTTACCTGACTGCTCAAGCAGCTGGTCGTAAGAGGTAGTGTTGGCTAAGGATGTTAAGAGGCGGCTATTCCACTAATTGTGTAGTCGATAAAAGTTTTGACTACACGATTAGTCAATAAAGGAAGGTGTCTTCAGTCCCAGCTTGCACCGAGTCCAGGAGCTACTCCTGCTGCGGCTCTGCAGTTTAAATGTAGTAAGAGCTGGGTGTGCAGGCAGCCCAGGTCTTACTACATTTAAACTGCAGGGCTGCAGTGGGGGTAGCTCCTGGACCTGGTGCAAGCTGGGACTGAGCCGGGATTGCTCAGTCCCGGCTTGTGCCGGGTCCAGCAGCCCCTGTCTGCAGGGGGGTCTCAGCAGAGAGCTGGGACAGCCCCTTCCCTCTCCCCGCCCCCCGATGGGTTTCTGCTGGAGCAGCCTCTGCCTGTGGCCAGGGGGCTGCTGCCGGAGCAATGTCTGACAGAGGCTGCTTCGTGGCAGCAGCGGGGGTGGGAGGGCAGGCAGCACCATAGAGGTGGTGCTAGGGCGAACCAGCTTTGAAGCCGAATCCCCCCAGCACCAGATTCCCTCCCCCCACTGCTGCTTCTGATACAGAGGTAGCAAGCGGGGGAGGGGAAGCAAGTAGTTGACTGGACCAGTGGTTCTCAACCGTGGGCCATACGGCTTCCCAGGGGCCATGCCTTACCTCTAGTGGGCCACATGGAAAAAACGGAACATTAGGTAAATTATGTACCTTTTTTTCCAACTAATAGCGGCTATGAAGGGGGCCGCAGAGGTAAATGAGGCTCAGAAGGGGGCCATGAGCAAAAAAAGGTTCAGAAACACTGGACTGGACTACCCAATAGGCCTAGGCTTATCAGGTAGTCGACTACTCGCTCACATCCCTAGTGTTGATATTGTATTTCACACATGTTCTGAATGACTAGCTTTCCTATAAGTCGCGGGGATTTCATTTGTGGGAAAAGTTATAATTTTTCTAATGAAGAAAATAAAGTGAAGCTTTCAGCTTGTGTCCTGGAAAGATGTGCACCATCTGTATCCCTTTTAAGCACCATTAATTTGTGTTAACTCCCTGTACCAGAAACAAGAGGCAAAAAGATCAATTGGTGCTTAACAGTGTTGGCTACAGTCTGCCTTCTTTTGTCTGTAAATCCAGAATAAACAAATTGATTTCAGCAGCTTTGAACGGTGCAAGCGAAGTCAGAATTTTGCCCGTCCATGTGTGCAATAAACTTTTTACATAACTTACATTTTGGGCCCAAATTGACTTTGGTGTACCTTTTAAAATCTACAAAAATTAAAAACAACAAGGATTCCTGTAGCATGCGCTTTTGTGAGTAAAAAACACTTTGTCAGATGCATTTCTGATTTAATTAACACTGGTATCACACTCCCATCGCTCTATCCCTTCCTTTTTTCTTTTCTCTTCAAGCATCTGAAGAAGTGAGTCGTATCTCATGAAAGCTTGTGCCCAAATAAATCTGTTAGTCTTTAAGGTGCCACAGGACTCACTGCTTTTGCAAACGCTTCAGAGGGGACAGACTAACACTGCTACCCTTCTGAAAATTAAAACCGTGAGACAAGGAATCACTTCTTGTCAGTTGACTTTTGCAAGAAATGTCTCAGTTCATTTAAGTTAATTTGCTGTGATTGGGAAAAGCAAGAGTAGTTCATGGAAAATTAGTAAAACAGTGTAGAATTTTCCCTTTCTCACCCGAGAGCCCACCTCATTTAGGGTTACCAGATGGCTTTCAAAAAAATACCGGACACACATGATCTCAGAATGGAGGTGGGGGAGGGAGGGGGAAAGAACGGCCGGGAGGGGAGTGGGGCTCACCGGGAAGGGGTCGGGGGGCGCGTGGCTGGTCCAGGTGCACGCAGATCCCGGGGTGCTGCCCGTCGGGCGCATGGGTGAGTCTGGCCCTGGGGATTCCATCTTGCCCCGCCCCCGCACCCTTCTCTCTATTGTGTAGCTGCGTACTGCCTGGCTGGTAGACACGCTCACGCAGTACACAACTACATACTGATACTCATGATAACAATAAAACTTACTTAATTAGAAAATATCGGACATTTATATGTCCGGTATTTTCTTAATTTGTTTCCTGGACAGAAAGCTCAAATACTGGACTGTCCAGTTCAAAACCGGACACCTGGCAACCCTAACCTCATTACATATTTGATAATATGCATGCAGAATACGCTGCCTCAAGTGACAACTATTGAACTGTGAGGTATTTTGCTTTCTCATTAAGGACTTCAGAAACTCTCAAGTAAGCTACTAATTCACATTCATCACTGAATTTCTTTTCACCAGTGGTATTTCAGATGCCATTACAGCAGTTAATTGGGATAGAATGAATTTGTGCTTTGTGTACTCAGGGTATGTTTTATATTGATGTGCACTGTGGATGCATTATTTGGGATCTGAGCAACTGTACTACAAGATAATTTTTAAATTGGTCTGTGTTACTTGTTAGCATTGTAATAGCATGATCCAAAAGCAAACCTCTTTTGAAGTTTCTAGATTGGGGTGGGGAACTTTTTTGGGGTCAGACTACTGACCCACAGAAAAATCAGTCAGGGGCCTCGCGCAGCGCAAAAACCCCTCACTGACGTGGCGCCCGACTGAGGAGAAAGACATTCCCTACATTCCCCTTGCACACCAGAGCCTAAGGGGGCCCAGCCTAGTAGATTTTGTGTATTCTACCCCTGTGGTGGGGCAACAGGGGCCTGGAGCCCCAGCACAGGCTCCCTAATGCAGGAGAGGCCCTGAGCCTTGGGGGCCGGATCCAGGCAAGCTGGGGGCCACATCCAGGCCTGAGGTTCCCCACCCCTGTTCTAGATTGACATGAATATTCCTTTTTGTCTGTGTGTATGTAGTTCATATAACTCTTCACAATATGTATGAAGTTCTCTCGCACTTCTCAGTTATTCTAATATCACATCAGCTTTCTCTTCTAAAATAACATTTCTGAATAGTTTTTATACTTAGCCTGGAGATTGTTCCTTTATTCCCAGTGGTCCCGATCTCTAACTGCAGTGAATAGTGCCACACAAAGTAATGGCACTTACAAGAAGTTGGGTGCTACTTAATGTGAATAAGACTAGCAGAATCTTGCCACCACTTTGCTTTTACACCATAAATTTCTGAGTGCAGGTTTTATATCTCCCTCTGTGTATGCTTTCAGTCCTCTGACAGAAATAATTTCTGTATATATATTGTGTTACCACGGTCTGGTTTTTTTTGGTTGTCTTAGGAAAAGTGCTGGTATTCCTGGACAGCCACTGTGAAGTGAATGAGATGTGGTTACAACCTTTGCTGACTCCAATCAGAGAAGACCGCAAGACAGTGGTGTGTCCTGTGATTGACATAATCAGTGCTGACACGCTTATCTACAGCTCTTCCCCTGTTGTGCGTGGAGGGTTTAACTGGGGTCTACACTTTAAATGGGATCTTGTTCCTTTGTCAGAATTAGAAGGACCTGAGGGAGCCACTGCACCAATCAGGTAAGATTTGGACTGCCTGTTAGGAAGCAAGCTAATAATTATAAGCAACTTGCTGTAAATAGAGACCAGCTCATAAGTGAGACCTGCAACCTTTAAAGTAGAGACTTGCTTTGCCAAGGGTCTGTCTTATTCATTTTTACTGAGTTAAAAAGAAAAATGAACTTTAACAGAAAAAGGCTAACTTAGCTTAATTTGCCTGTCTTTTAAGGGCAAGAAAAATATCTTTTTAGAGATTTATATAGCACCATGTTTGCCGTGGTGGTCTACAGACCAGACATGGTATATGCCCTGAAGCATTTACGGGCTATTTTATATGAAATATGTACTATAGAGTACTTTAATGTTAGAACCATTTATTGATGTATGTTTGGCTTAACGATGGTGATTTAGATTATCAGCTATGCCAGAGTGATTGCATTGATCAGTATGTGCAGTATGTGCATTGATCTGACATGAGCTCTAGAACTTTCATGGCCTAATCTTATTGAAATGCTAACTTTGGAAGATTCTTTTTGATAAAAGAAGGGTCATGGTCTAAATTCCCTGTAAGCTTTGCAGCTGCATGACCGCACAGTCATTTAATGAGCCCTGTGCAGAGGCTCAGAGCTTCTGCACAGGCAGGGAGCTCAGTAGGGATGTTAAATATTGGTTAATTGAATAGTTGATTAACCTCATGAATTCTTATTGGTTACTTGACTATTCTAGAGTCCCTGGGGGTAAGGCCGACAGCCAGTACGCTCTGGTCCCACTCCTGCGGAGCCCCCTGCCACTCCATGCTGCTGCCTCTGTATCAGAGACAGCAGCACAGGATGCCAGGCGGGAGCTGGTCTGTGAGGGGAGCCAGTTTAAAAACCAGTTCCGCTTGTGGACCTGCTGCTTCTGATACAGAGGCAGCAGCATGCAATGGCAGCAGCCCTGGTCTGTGTGTGTGTGGGGTCTGAGCTCTCAGACCTGCCACAAGTTGGAACTGAGCCAGGCTACCTGCCTGCTTGGCTCCTAATACATTTTAAATGCAGAGCCGCAGCAGCGATAGGTCTTGGACCAGGAGCAACCGTGTACTGAGCCAGACTGCTGGCTAGCCTGCTTAAAATTTACTGTGGGTGGGAGTAAGGGGGATGCATGTAGTCTATAGCATTAACTGATAAGCTTTTGCTTATCAGTTAATTGACTACACGATTACATCTCTAGAGCTCAGCTGACCTGCTGGGGGAGGGGCCGTCAAAGCAGCTTCAGACAGAGCTGCCTGCTTGAAACAGAGGAGCTCACAGAGCAGGTAGGGAGATGAGGAGGAGGGAATTAGTGGCTGGGGGAAGAGTTGGAGGATAGGGGAGTATGGGGAGATGAGGAGGGAGTGAGTAATTGGTTCAGAGGAGAGGGGAGTTTGGAGAGTCCAATCTGCACTGGGAGAGGAGGTAAATAGGGTTGCCAGGTGTCCGGTATTGACCCAGAAAGTCCAGTATTTTTTGCCTCCTGTCCAGTAAAAAAAATTCAGAAAATACTGGACACCTAAAATGTCCGGTATTTTCTGTTTTTTTTCCCTGCCAGGAGGAGAAAATACCGGACACACTCAGCAACTTGTCCCAGCCCCCACCCCACTCCCCCAACCCCGTGCCTGGACCCCCTGCTTACCTGGTTCCACAGGGAAGCTCCCTTCTGGCTCGACCAAGAAAACAAGATGGCTACTGGCAAAAAGCCTAAAGACCTGAGCAAGGGGAAGCAATGCCTTCCCTGGGTCTTAGTGCTCAACCGCTCCTCTTCCTATAACTATTCTGACTCTGCACGCACTTAAAGGGGCCATGCTGTTTTGTTTTATTTATTTATTTATGCTTAACTTTTGGGTGTTTTTGTTTTTTCTCAACAACTTTGGTCTCCCCCCTCCCCTTTTTTTCCCTCAACAGAATTTTTTCCTCGGTGTGTTTTTTTTGGGGGGGTGGGGTGGGGAGAGGGTGTTTGGTATTTTTGGTTAAACCATCTGGCGCCCTAGAAGTAAAGGCAGGAACCCAGCACTCTCCTCAAGCCTCCTGGGCTGGAAGGGAGATTAGGAGGGAGGGGGAAAGCTGACTGCATGGGGTAACTGGAAAAGAGAGGTGAGGGGTGCTGGTAGTGGGGTGAGGTGGAGGCAGAGGGGAGTGAGTTTGTGCTGTGTGTCCTGGGGTGAGGGGGGGAGGGGTGGAAAGTTCGTGCTGTGTGTCCTGTTCTTACTCCCAGCTCGACTGCTGGTGCCTGCCAGTCTGAGAAGCAGGTTTTATCCCAGCTCCTGGCTGAGTTGGGGGAGCAGATTGCACAGGGGTAGGTGGGGGAAAGGGAGTTGGTAGGTGCTGGCATCTGTGCAGTGTGGTGGAGCAGGGAAGAGTTTGTTTGGGGGGGGGGGGTCTTGACTCACTTGCTGCAGTCCGCTCTGTCTGGGTTGGGGATGGGGGGAGGGAAGCAGGTTGCATGGGGTGTGTGCGCCAAGACATTTGCATGATTACATTTCAAACAAAGCTTAAGTAGGTCTTAATGGCTTAAGGTAAGAGAGAAAATTCTTTACACAGATTTTTTTTTAGAGTGTTGCAGATAGCTAAAACACTGATCTTAATGATTTTTTAAAAAATCCTTTGTTACTAATTAATACTTTGTATATTGTATTGCATTAAGGCCAGAACTTTGCTATGGGGTAGAGTTCTGGCTCTTGAGTCAGAAATAGCAAGTACTAGGTGTGATGCTAGTTGGTTTATAGGATGAAACCTTATTTGCAAGCTCTTTGAAATGTGCATCTGTCTACAAACCTTGAAGCTGTGTGTTAATTTGTTCTGGGGCTTCTACTCTTTGAGTTGGTGACAGACACAAGGTGCAAGTTTCAAACCAGGAGAACTTTTATCTATTTTTACATGTCTGTGTTTCACTTGTTTTTGTATAGCATAGATCCTAAACATTCCCCCAGAGAAACTGTATAAGCCTTAGTGAATGCCTTTTACTTTACTTTCCAGTGTCAGTAAATATTGTATTAATATTTGCAAGGAGAGCATGACTATTTCTAATTGACTCATAGATTTGATTAGCATCTTAAAGGTGAGCTATGTATGGATAACATTTTGGTGTGTTTACTAGCTTGAGTTGTTAGGATGATGATACATGTACTCCCAGGGTGGTGTGAATTTTCTTTATTTGATTTCATACTAAATATAGCAAGCATTGCTCCTTGTTAATGATCCCTTGTTTTAATATAGTTTCTTCTACACCTATGGCAATTTAATTTTATATATAAAGCTTTTTGTTTGTATTTTTTGTTTGTATTGGTGGTGCACATCCACACATCACCTCAACATTGCTATTGCACATAAGAAAATTCAACCCGCCCAAAGATGGAAAATATTAAAGGGAACAGTGGTCATGATCAATGATAGAACTGTTGTACCAGTTAGTCTCAAAAGCTTTCATGTCAAGATTCCATTTTTTTCAGTTGGATAGAATTTTAAAATGTATTTTAACAAAACGTTCTACTTCAACACTGATGGATGCAAAAGCTGCCTCATACTGTTAACCACGCCATCGAGCTTTGTGGTGAATACTTTGAAATCATCCATCCTGCACCCTTTGAGTCTGGCCTGACGTGCTTCCAAAGATAATTCTTCAAGACAAAATTAATATTAATATTAATTAATAATATTAATTAATTAATATTAATATTGACACGGTCCCACACCAAAGGCTTTTACGTAAATTAGGTGGTCATGGGATAGGAGGAAAGGTCCTTTCATGGATCAAGAATTGGTTAAAAGACAGAAAACAAAGGGTGGGAATAAATGGTAAATTTTCACAATGGAGGAGGGTAACTAGTGGTGTTCCCCAGGGGTCAGTACTGGGACCAATCCTGTTCAACTTGTTCATCAATGATCTAGAAAATGAGGTAAGCAGTGAGGTGGCCAAGTTTGCAGATGACACAAAGTTGTTCAGGACAGTCAAAAGCAAAAGGGATTGTGAAGAACTACAAAAAGATCTCAGCAAACTGAGTGATTGGGCAGCAAAATGGCAAATGAAATTTAATGTGGGTAAGTGTAAGGTAATGCATGTTGGAAAAAATAACCCAAATTACACGTACTACATGATGGGGTCAAATTTAGCTACGACAGATCAGGAAAGGGATCTTGGAGTTATAGTGGATAGTTCTATGAAGACATCCACGCAGTGTGCAGCGGCAGTTAGTAAGGCAAACAGGATGTTAGGAATTATTAAAAAAGGGATAGATAATAAGACAAAAGATATCATACTTCCCCTATATAAAACTATGGTACGCCCACATCTCGAGTACTGCGTGCAGATGTGGTCTCCTCACCTCAAAAAAGATATATTGGCATTAGAAAAGGTTCAGAAAAGGGCGACTAAGATGATTAGGGGCTTGGAAAGGGTCCCATATGGGGAGAGGCTAGAGAGACTGGGACTTTTCAGTTTGGAAAAAAGGCGATTGAGGGGCGATATGATAGAGGTATATAAAATCATGAATGGTGTGGAGAAAGTGATTATAGAAAAATTATTTACCTTTTCCCATAATACAAGAACTAGGGGACACCAAATGAAATTGATGGGTAGTAGGTTCAAAACTAATAAAAGGAAATTTTTCTTCACACAGCGCACAGTCAACCTGTGGAACTCCTTGCCCGAGGAGGCTGTGAAGGCCAGGACTCTATTAGGGTTTAAAAAAGAGCTTGATAAATTTTTGCAGGTTAGGTCCATAAATGGCTATTAGCCAGGGATAAAGTATGGTGCCCTAGCCTTCATAACAAGGGCAGGAGATGGATGGCAGGAGATAAATCACTTGATCATTGTCTTCTGTTCTCCTTCTCTGGGGCACCTGGCATTGGCCACCGTCGGCAGATGGGATGCTGGGCTCGATGGACCTTTGGTCTGACCCAGTATGGCCATTCTTATGTTCTTATGTTCTTATTCTTATCAGTAAACTAGGCAAATACAACTTAGATGGGACTACTATAAGGTGGGTGCATAACTGGCTGGATAACTGTTCTCAGAGTCGTTATTAATGGTTCACAATCCTGCTGGAAAGGCATAACAAGTGGGGTTCTGCAGGGGTCTGTTCAATATCTTCATCAACAATTTAGATATTAGCATAGAGAGTACGCTTATTAAGTTTGCAGATGATACAAAGCTGGAAGGGGTTGCAACTGCTTTGGAGGATAGGGTCATAATTCAAAATGATCTGGACAAACTGGAGAGATGGTCTGAGGTACCGTATTTTAGCAAATATAACCCGCGGGTTATATTTGTTTTTACAAACCCTGCACCCCCCCTGCAGGGTATACTCAGGTGTGGGGTATACAATTTTTTTTTACTCACCTGGTGGTGAGCGCTTTCCCGCCTCCGGGCGGGGGAGCGCTCATCCCCCGGTTCCTGCGCAGCCGCAGGAAGGGGCAGGGAGAGCGCTCCTGTGCAGGAACCGGGCGATGAGCGCTCCCCCTGCCGTTCACTCTCATTCCTCTGCCCGGAGGTTGTGCGGCTGTGCGGAAACCAGGCAGGGTGAGTGCTCCCCCATCCGGAGGGTGGCTAATTCCCCCCCCCCCCTTCTTCCTCCCCGGCACAGTTTGAAACCAAGTCTTGTATACCCTGCGGGTTTTACTCGTGCGCGGGGTATACAAGATTTTTTTTACTCAAACTGCAAAAACCATGGGATATATTGGGGTACGGGTATATTCGCTAAAATACAGTAAATAGGATGCAGTTTAATAAGGACAAATGCAAAGTACTCCGCTTAGGAAGAAAGAATCAGTCTCACACATACAGAATGGGAAGCGACTGTCTAGGAAGGAGTACTGCAGAAAGGAATCTAGGGGTCATAGTGGACCACAAGCTAAATATGAGTCAACAGTGTTTTTGCAACAGCTGTTGCAAAAAAAGCAAACATGATTCTGGAATGCATTAACAGGTGTGTTGTGAGCAAGACACGAGAAATCATTCTTCCGCTGTACTCTGCGCTGATTAGGCCTCAGTTGGAGTATTGTGTCCAGTTCTGGGCACCACATTTCAAGAAAAATGGGAGAAATTGGAGAAGGTTCAGTGAAGAGCAACAAAAATAATTAAAGATCTAGAAAACGTAACCTATGAGGGAAGACTGAATGAAAGAATTGGACTTGTTTAGTTTCGAAAGGAGAAGATTGAGAGGGGACATGATAGCGGTTTTCAGGTATCTCAAAGGGTGTCACAAGGAGGAGGGAGAAAAATTGTTCTCCTTGGCCTTTGAGGAGCGGACAAGAAGCAATGGGCTTAAACTGCAGCAAGGGACGTTTAAGTTGGACATTAGGAAAAACTTCCTAACTGTCAGTGTGGTTAAACACTGGCATAAGTTGCCTAGGGAGGTTGTGGAATCTCCATCTCTGGAGATATTTAAGAGCAGGTTGGCTAGACATCTATCAGGGATGGGCTAGACAGTACTGGGTCCTGCCATGAGGGTAGGGAACTGGACTCAATGACCTCTTGAGGTCCCTTCCAGTTCTAGTATTCTATGATTCTATGATTGAAAAGCCTGAATAAAGATGAACACAAAGAGTTGGCAGCAACAACATCTTTGATTTTCTATCATATAATAAGTGTCTGGTGGCCTATTGGAAATAAATTAAGTCCAATTCCTACCAGACATATTCATGTTATAAAATTGCCACCACCTTCAGAATCTTTGTCTTAGCAGACAGGACACATATTGACTAAGCACTGCAGTAGAAATGGCTTGTACAGGGGGATCCATTCAAGAGCAAGGCTGAAGTCATCAGAGCAATGTGGAGAAGCTGTTCAGTACAGCAGTACAGAAGCAGTACAGAATACTGTTGCATGTATTCTGTATTTAACAGGCCTTCAGTCTGTAGGGCTGTTAATCCAGCACCATTCATTGGCACTACGTTGACTTCATAAAAAGAGCTTTAATTTCATCAAAACAATTCAACCTTATTCTGGTAGAATGTTAGTGCTGTATTGTACTTTATCACTGGGATGGGCTCTGAAGCCTTACTGTGTGTACTTGTCCTCCTCTGTCCTTGGAATGTGAATTAAAAATGCTTCAAGCTTACACAAGTGGCTCTAACACTGGATTCTCTGCTGTGGTTTCAAGACTGCATCAGGTTTGCCCATCACAGGGCTTGATTTAAGGAAGCCCAGTAAACTTCTCGTGTTATTTCTTAGTAAACCGACTCAGCATTAAGTCTCTTTGGGAAAAAGATTGCTACAGGTATTTCTGAAGGTAGAAGATGACACGTGGGAGATGCATGAAAGAAAATTTTAATAAGGAATCTTGGTTAGAGATAATCTACTGTGTGCCTGAAGTTGTAGTTCTCTCTGTAGGCAATGCTGCCACAGTCTTACAAGGATTCTGGAATTGAGCCCTGTGATGTAGTGGGGGTGCTGTCCACTGGTGGCCCTGGATCCACTCTGGTTTTGCATTCGCTGGTTGCTTTGTTGTGCTGGGTGTGACCCCTACTGCGGTATGCTGGTCTGCAAAGACTGTGTGTGTCTGTGAGCAGTGCCCAGTGGGGGATGGCCCCTAAGGGGAGGCATGTAGGAAGTGGCCCAGCCACCTGACTAGGTGGAGGAATCTGAACAAAGCAAGGGGCGTGGCCGCCTGGGGGCTAAGGGACCAGTTGGTGGGAGTTGAGTTAGTCTCGGCTGGGCTAGGAGTAGTGAGGATGTTTTAGACTAAGGAAGGGGGTGCAGCCCCTTCCCCGCCGAGAGGAATAAGGCTGTCTGCCCCGGCTCCTATGTTAACATTGATCCTAAGCTATGCTGTATCCGTGAGAAGCAATAAACCTTCTACTCTGCTGGCTGGCTGAGTCACATCTGGCTGCGGATAGGGGTACAGGGTTGGGGGCTCCCCTACGTGCCGTCACAAGCCCAAAGAAAGCATTGGTACTTAAATGGAGTCCCATCATCTAAGATGACTACATTTCTTGAGATTGAGAATGACTTGTTAGAGAAGCTTAAGCAATGCAAGAGCAGTATTTCTGGAAGTTTGTTTTTTAAAAATCTCTGAATATCACTTTCCACCTGATAGAAAGCTTTTTGTTTTGTCATCTATTTAGAAACCTTCATAATCAATTGTACTAGATTCTTCTCCATCCAGATGTTAGAGGGACAAAACCTACAGCAGAAGACCTGTCAGAACAAACAAGTTAATCCAGTCTTAGGGCTGCTTACCCTTGACATTTCTATTACATTTCTACTGACTAGGATTGTAGAAATACCTGTCTAGCCACTGTCAGTGGCATGTCTGCACCGCATGGACTGCTCCCCTCTTCCTCCTCTGCCCCCACCCCTCCTCCCGCACCTTACACTTTGCTAGAGCAACAACAGGGATTTCCTGCTTATAAGCAGGAGGTATTGGCATTGGCCATACCTGGAGCAGTTTAGGATGTAGATTGTAGAATAGTAATTAAAGTACAGATATTTACAAAATATATTGACAGTAAAAATGCTACACAAGAGGCACTTCATAGAAGGGACAAAAGAACTGGAAAACCTCCAGAGAGAATACTCAACTGTAGAAAGTTATAAACAATCGGAGGACAACTGATTTTTATTAATTATGAAACATCTGTACTTCTGATTTTAAATTCCATTTGAGAGACAAGATAAACTTAATTACACACCATTAGGTTTACTGGATTGTATACTTCAGCTGTGATCCTGGTTTCACATAGAAGGGGATTTATTACTTATTTCAGGTGACACCAGAAAGTAGAATGTACGCTGGAATGTATGATTTTTCCCCAGACAGGTTAGGATCAGCCTATATTAGCCCTTTCATGAGGGGGAAATACACATTCATTTTGATTTATATTTATATCACTGTACATTTGTATGTATTATGGACAAGTACATCCATACATTTTAGATCAAGAGCAATATAATAAATCCACCAAAAAATGTAGGTACTGTGTCAGAAAAGTGACAAAAATATAACTTGACTGGATTCTAAGCAGGTACACTTATGCTAGTGATGTCATTGCTGAAGACTAATTTGTCTGCTTTGTAGCCAGCTATTTGTGTTTGAAGGAAAACAGGGCTTGTCTAAATGATGGCCCTGCATTTTGGACTGGGGGTGTGTGGACTGCATTGTGCACTAGTATGCTGTGCTGTAACTCCCCCATGTGGTGCTGTGGATATAAACTAAAGGTACCTTGCTCACGTTCACTTAGTTGTATTGAAAGGTATACATCAAATACATGTATGTTATACATGATGGAACAGTGACAGTTCAAGGATTGTATTCATACCCTTTCCTTGAAAAATCAATTATAGGATCTTTTGAAACTTGATCTGACCACTTCAATCCTGCAGTTGTAGTCAATGGATTTCAACCATCTGAATCCAGTCGTAGGTCTGGGAATTTGATGATTAAACTAGACTAGCTATTTTTTATTAAAACAAGTATTTAGACAATGGGAACTTATTTTGAACTTTTTCTCTTTTAGGTCCCCTACTATGGCAGGAGGTTTGTTTGCTATGGATAGAGAATACTTTAATGAACTCGGACAGTATGATAGTGGCATGGACATCTGGGGAGGAGAAAATTTGGAAATATCATTTCGGGTAACAATGTGTTTTGTATTACAATAGATGCTCTACTTGTTCCTTTCCCAAAGCAGAGATTAATTAGTACTGGAATTGCTATTTGCATATTGATGCTCTATGGGGCCTTCATTCCCCTTTCAAAGCATGCTTTCAGTTTACAAAACACTAAAATTTTTGATAATCTATTGTTACAACTAATTTGCCCGGAAGATCAAAGAGGGGAAAGTTCTCTCTTTTGACTTTTATTCTATAGTGTTTGACAGCGCTTCTCTTTAGCCACTTCTACAGTTTCCCTTTTTGTCTGGGTCTTTCACACAGCAGTGGGGAGAGACGCAAGAGAATGATTTGTAAAATGACAGATTTGGCAGGAGACATGGGCAGATGTGCTTGCATGAAACAGCTTTTAACTCAGTTTGTGAAATTGACAAGACTTCAGGCTGCCAGTTGCCCTTTTAATATAAACAGGTTTAATTGCATAATATTTATATAGATTTATAACTGGAATCCTTCTCAGAGGAACTTGAAACACAATTTAGACAGGCACTGTACAAATTAGGGATCATATACACAAGGTTAGTGCCAGAACCGTTGAAGAAAGATAGGCAGAAAGTTACTATCAGCAGGTTCTACTGCTGTTGGTTCACTAGGTTTGTTTTACATTTTCTGCTTTGCTTACAGGATAGAGATTACAAAAAAATTAAATTGCTTTTAACTTTTTAAAACAAGTAGTATGTACCTTTGGGTTTATATGTAGGGCTCTACCAAATTCATGGCCATGAAGAAGGTATCACAGACTGGGGGTCCTGAACCAAAAAGAAGGTGGGGGGGTGTCTGCCAGAAGGTTATTTAAGGGGGGGGTTGTAGTAATAGCCATCCTTACTTCTGCACTGCCTTCTGAGCTGGGTGGCTGGAGAGCTGTATCTGTTGGCCAGTTGCCCAGGTTTGAGGGCAGTGCCCTGCCAGTAGCAGCACAGAATTAAGGGTGGCAACGCCATACCATGCCACCCTTAGCTCTGTGCTGATGCCTCGGGAGCTGGGTGGCTGGTGAGGGATAGCTACTGACTGAGGGCCCAGATCTGCAGGCAGTAGTGCAGAATAAGGGTGACAGTTCTATACTATGCCATCCTTCTTTCTGTGCTGGTGGTGGCTCTGCCTTCAAAGCTCAGCTCCTAAGCAGCAGCTGCTGTTCTCCAACTGCCCAGCTTAGAAGGCAGCATTTTTACTATCAGCAGCACAGAAGAAAGGGTGCCAATGTTTTTTTTTTGGTGTTAGAACCCTTACAATTACAACACCGTGAAATTTCAGATTTAAATAGCTGAAATCCTGTACAAAATAAAAATACTTCAACAAATCTGTTTGCAAATGGACTCATGATAGGGACACAGAAATTAGGTCATATCAACAGAATGTGGAGATGAATGCTAGAAATCAGTGTCTTTAAAAACAAATTTGGGGTTGTGGTGGTAAACCAGCCTAATTGAGGCTCGTATGGTGATACCGTGGCTACAGGCCTAACTCAATTCTTGGATTTATAAGAAGGAGCATAATGAGTAGAAGGAGGGAGGTGGTTATCTTTGTACAGCATTGATAAAATCATTACTGGAATACTGTGTCAAGTATGGCATTCATAGTTTTAGAATCATGATGAAAATTAGAAAGGGTTCAGAATAGAGTTGTTAGAAGAAATCAGGGCCTGGAAAATCTGCTTTCCAGTGAGAAACTTCCAAAGGGGAGATGAAGAAGTGACGTGAATCTGTAAGTACCTACTTGGGGAGAAGATTTCTGAGAGTCAAGAGCTCTTTAGTTTAGCAGACAAACACATAACAAAATCCAGCAGCTAGAAGCTGCAGTTAGGAAAAATTCAGAATGGCAAACTCGGATATCTTTCTAAAATGTTCTAGCTCCAGCAGAAGTCATGGGCTTAATGCAGGAATTATTGGTTGGCCTGTTACGTAGGTCAGACTAATAATCAATGTGATCTTTTCTGGCCTTAAAATCCGCGAATTTTACTTCCAGAAAGATCAAGTAGGGCAAACATTTTGACGTATAACCCCTTTTGGGTATCCATATGTGTAACTAATGCATGTGTCTGCATAAGCACATGTGGGAAACCTGTCTTAATCAACCACTTACAGGACTTGAGTGTTTGCTTAACAGAGTTGGTTATTTTAAGGTAGAGGAAAATAACGTTCTTGCTAAGTTTGGGGATATTCTGAAATGGACAAAAGATTGATTGGCTAATCAGGATGATGGCCTGTTGTATAGTTACTGTGTACTGTAGCAGAAGGAGTAGGGATATTGAAATTAAGATTAATTATGTGTCCTAATGCCTGGGATTCACTTCAAAGTTAAAAAGACTGTCAGAGGTGTGGGGTTTTTTGTTTATAACCAATTTATAGCTATATTCGCGCAAGTCCTAGTGTATACACAGTAATGCTGGTATAAAGGTCAGGACCTATATGGGAATAGCTATATTGTTATAAAGAACTTTTATATCAGTATAACAGTGTCCACACTGGTGGGGATCTTTGTACTTAACCCAGCAGTGCAGACACAGCTTAACAGGCATTGACACGTATAACTTTCTGAAACTTGTGTTTTTCTATAGAAATATTGTATGTTTTGTTCTTTTGTCTGAAAACTAAATACTGAAAGTTTGAAAAACACGGTGGCTATTTCCAATGGAAAGGAGAGTGAGAGAGAATCTGTGTTTTTAGCTTTAAAAAGCGCTTGCAACATTTTATTTTGAAAGCCTATAAAGTTGCAGGTAGGTGATCTAGGGAAATTGGTATGAAAATTGCCCTTTTCAAAGAATAAAGCCTTGCCTTTTTCTACCTATAGAAAACTGGGTTTGATTTAACTCAGAGATGACCCTTTAAAAGCTGAACACCAAGCATACACAATTCTACCATAACTATCCTCGTTAATAATAAAAAGTGTTGAACCTTTTGTACTCTACAGTGAGATGTCTTCTGCTTTCTTGTGGACAGATTTGGATGTGTGGGGGTAGACTTCTAATCATCCCTTGCTCCAGGGTAGGACACATATTCCGTAAAAGGCGCCCTTATGGCTCACCGGGGGGGAAGGATACCATGGCACATAACTCTCTACGCCTGGCACATGTGTGGATGGATGAATATAAGGTAAGACACAATTACAGAGTTTGAACTATAAATGTTAATTGAATTGTTCCAACAATGACCAGTTTGACACATACCTTCCTTGCTCTAATGAGATACCATCTGTGCACGATTCTCACTTGTATGACTCTGCTTCTTAGTGTGTGAGACTCCAAAAATTCTCAAGTTCTAGATGTCCTTTTGGCCTCTGAGGTCTGCATTTGGGACCAAGGATACCAGCCATTCCCATTTGCTGTCCCAAAAGGTCTTCGCTTACTGATTAAGTATTCTACCTCAGTTTTATGCCTTTTTTCCCTTGTATCAACTGTGGAGTTCTCTAGGTTTTTCTATTCTTCTCTGAAAGCTGCCAGGACATTTTTGTTATAACAGATTTAGGAGTGGAAAGCATGTCGGAAGATATTTCCATACTTATATGTATAATAAACATGTTTGGGGCCAAGACAAGGATATTGACTGATGCTGTAGTGGGATGAATGATACACAAAAGATGCAGAAAGATAAGTAGAGATGGTCTGTTTTTCTGTTTGATTCAGCACAGTACAGCAGCATTTAATGAATAATTAAAAATACTAATATGATAGAGAGGGAAAAGTTAAATAAAATTTGCATTTTAATACTTACTTTCATGAAGAATTGTAAATTGTGTATATGCAATATAAGGTCAAATATGTAATACAAAAAAAGCAAGATACCATAGTTACTTTTAAACATATGGTTACCATAGTTATTTTTAAGGATATTGAATATCCCACTTCATTAATACTTTTACTGAAAAAGAGTAACAGTTACAGTAATACACAGAATTATGTTTCATACAGAAAAGTCTTGCCTAATTCACTGTACCATTGCCCTGGATTCCATTTCACTATGTACATGATATTCCTTGTGCTAGATTGTATTAACGTTGCTTTACAGCTCTTTGTGTCTGCTACAGAAATGTTAGTAATATTCACCTTGCATTCATCTTCATAATCAACAAGTATCTCAGTAATGATGGATAGTTTTAATTAGTGTTGAACAGAAGACTAGAAGATTAAAAATAGTAGTAGAACGTCATTATCGCCAGCAAGTTTCAAACACTAAAATGTAGATCTACCCAGAGAAGTGTCAGGTTTTCATACTTATTGTATCCTAAAGAATGGACATGAAATTAGCTTAGTCCATAAACAGTGTCTTTTCTGTCTTACCTGCAAATTCAGTCTAGGATGTGAGACTCTCCATAGGGATTTTTTTTTTGAACATCACCAGTAATAAAGATTCTACAGGCCATATTATGCCTAATGATATTTGTGTAATCTAATTAGCTCTAATGACAGCTCTATTGGGGTTGGACAGGTATAACTTTGGGCATAATTAGCCTCTAGAACAATGTTCCTTCTAATCTTTTCCATCCAAGTGCAGAATACATTTTTATGTGCACTGAGGCATGTGCAAATGTGCACTACCAGTAGAAACTACAAATCTAGCTGTGGGGGTGCACGCTGCTAATCAGCTGGGTGGCATTTGAATCTCTCCTGGGCATCTGCACAAGTGCACAGTTTACAGGGAACACTGCTCTAGAATCTTAATGACTAGGAATGAGGTAGGACAAGGAAAAAATCCAGCTTGACTCCAGGAACCCAGCTTCAATCACTTGAGTCGTCCTTTTGAAGTCAATGAGACTAACCACATTGACATGCAAGAACAAGCCCTAAACTTGCATGTCTGGCAGTTAGAAAAACACTTTTTGAGTTGTAAACCAAACAAATTTGTTGTGGAAATCATAGAGGTACAATAATCATTGATTCTAAAATGACATTATGGAATGCCAGTTTTCAGAGAAGAATTAATACTTAGGTCAGTGATTAAATGGAACAGGTAAGTAGTTCAATGCATTAGCTTAATCACCATTTAAAACTAATACGAGAAGTAATGTAAATAGTTCTCATATTTTCTCTTATTTCTTGTCTATGTAGGAACAATATTTTGCCCTAAGACCTGAATTAAGGGCCAGGAATTATGGAAATATTACTGACCGTGTGGAGTTGAGGAAAAAACTGAACTGCAGGTCATTTAAGTGGTATCTAGATAATATCTACCCAGAGATGCAAATATCTGGGCCCAATGCCAAAGTTCAGCAACCAGTTTTTATTAACAGAGGGCAAAAACGACCAAAAATACTGCAGCGTGGAAGGGTAAGACACTGTTCAACTTCTTTAGAAAATCCTTGGATTCTTTTTCAGATAGTTTTGAAATTTATTATGAAAGCTGCACATAGATTTAAGTACAGATTGGACCTCGCTAGTCTGGCACCCCTGACTGGTCCTGAACAAGGGGATTTGCTGGATTAGGGAAGGTCCCTTCCCTTGTGGCCGTGCTGCCTGTCCCCGCTGCTGCCTCAGCCCCCCTTGGGGCTCTCCCTGGCCCTGCTGCTTCTGGGGCTGGAGCGCCACAACCAGAGCTGCACAGCTAGGGCAGAGCTCCGCAGCTACATGGCTCCACGGCTGAGGCTGGAGCTCTGCGGCCTGGGCAGAGGTATGGGAACAGAGCTGCTGCTGGGACTGGGGCTGGAGCTCCCTGGCTGCTGGGTCCAGAACACAGCCGGAACTCCGGGGATGGGGCCAGAGCTCCCTGGCTGGAGCCTGAGGTCCACAGCTGCGGCCAAGCTAGAGCTCCCCAGCTTCTGGGGTCAGGGAGCTCTGCTGGGGCCAGAACTCCCCACTATGCCGTCCGTCTCCTCCCCTCCCCTACACATACTCTGGGCTCCCGGCTTAGTCACTGGTGCCCCTTACAGAGCTCCTGCCCCACTGCCAGGCCTCCCTCTTCCTGGGCTCTGTGGTCCAGCAACATCCATCGTCCATGCCGGACAATGGGTGTTGCTGGATCAGGGAGTCCCTGTTAAGGGAAGTACAATCTGCACAATAAATGGTTTTCACAGCAGGTGATTTGGTGATATACCATAGTGAGTTAGTTTTTGTCTTGAAAATGACAGAGGTTATATATCCATAGGTGAACAGGAAAAGGTTCCAGGCCCAGATCCTTTGCAGAGGGTACAGTACAGAAGCTTTCAAGCCAGCTCCCCATGCATGTTGGCTCCCACAGAACCACCTGCCCCCACGTGCTGCTGCCTCTCTGGGGCGGTAGATCTTAAGCTGGCTCTGTCAGAGCACCAGCTCTCGCCTGCCCCCACCCCGTGCTGCTGCCTCGGTGTCAGAGGCAACTGCACTAGGATGGCGGGGGGTCAGGCAGGATGCTGGAGCAGCCTCTGTCCACAGCCCCCTTCTTCCCCCCTGCTGATAGGAGCTGCTGCTGCCCCACACTGCTGCCTCTGTTTAAATGGGTTCCTCTCTCAGGCTGGCTCAGCCTGCCACCCTGCATTGCTGCCTCTGATACATATGTAAAAGTGCAGCTAGGATTGCCAGGTGTCCCGTTTTGAACCGGACAGTGCAGTATTTGAGCTTTCTGTTCGGGAAACAAATTGAGAAAATATAAACGAGAAAATATAAATGTCCGGTCTTTTCTAAATAAGATGTAATGTAGATTGTGATGTAATGTCAAGTATGTCCAATATTTTTGTTGAAACCATCTGGCAACCCTAAGTGTAGCTGATAGAAAGGCAGCAGAACGAGGTGGCAGGGTGCTCCCTGGGAGTTGGGAGAGCACTGGCTGCTGGCCCTACCCCCGGAGGGAACATTTTAGTAACCGCTAAAAATTATTTGCTACACAATTACTAAAATAACCAGTATCTTACATCCCTAGTGCATACTGGCTCCTGCTTGCTACCTGTGCAGCTCCCTCTGTATCAGCTACGCTTTTACATCCCCTTTACAGACCTCTAAGGGTTTCAGAATAAATTAGTCCACATCCCACCAGTTTAGCCTTGCATAACTGACATGGTTTTAATGGTGAGTAATTAACATTCAAAATTTGATCTTCCCTAAAATCTTCGATAGAGAATATCGCTTAGAATACTCTCATTCTAAAGCATGTAATCTGTTTGATACACATAGTGCGAATCAACAAGGGGACAGCCAGTTATTAATGCTGCAAGGCAGGGCATCTGAAGAGGCAAATATTGCTCAGAGTGATGCTCAGAGAAAAATGGAATTTAGTCTGTTGTGCTGCCCAGTTATTTAGTATCTTGCCAGAGAGTTGCTGTTTCTTTCTGGATTTATATATCTCTTTTAGGTGTATAGCGTGTTCAGAGCAATGCCTATTTGGTTTTATAAATCTAAGGAATAATAAAATATTGATATTTTCCCCCAGGAGTAGCCTAGTAATAAGACAAAAACTAAACTAACTGCTTGCATTTATCTAAGGCAAAATGGGCTCATTTTTCAGGATGGCTCACAGTCCCAAGGCTGTGAAAGTTATTTTACATTAGGTTCCAGAATGGAGATAAGGGTTTTTTTGGTGATTGATCACACTGAAGCCAAATAATTCCAAATCAGATTAGAAGCCTTTGAGCATGCTGAGTTACTTCATGGGATGGGTGACCAAATAACCAGCATCAGAATTCAGGGCTAAGTGGGAAGATGCTCTGGTCAGACCACGAAAGCAGCTGAATAGCTAGTAGGAGCTTCATAATTCATCTTGGTAGTAGGCTTTCTTCAATAAGCAGCCATGTGTTAGGTGTCTGGTCCCAGTCTTGCCTCCCTCCCCCTAAAAAAACCCTCCAGGTTATTCTGTTTCATGTTACAGTGAGTTCATCCAAACTGGGTTGGGAGCTCATCTGAAAATGGGGGAGGTTTTTGGAAATCAGGTGGCACAAAATCACTTGCATTGTAACTCCAAAATGGAATGTGGTAAGGGATGGGGCCAAAAGCGTTTTGATTTTTGTAATTGCTATGAATTCTAGAAAGAAGACCCATGACATATCCTGGCCCTGAGAGCACATGTGTGACTTCTGCCATTCAGAGAGAAGGTGGAATTGATAGGGAATAATTGAATTAAATAGTGCGCACATAAAACAGAATTTTGTCCTGTTTCCAAATCACAGGGGGAGAAACCTGTTGTATCTTGCAAATAAAATCAAATTGCTTTACACATGGTTATACTAAAACATTAATTTAAAAAGCAGAATGCCCTGTATGTGAAAAGGGAGGAGGGTTTTTTCTTCGTGAACACCTCATGCGTTCTAGGAAATAGATTATTAGAAGACTTGCCAAATGTTTCTGATACTTGCCTTTTAATGATGGTATATATTAAGCTGTCACTGTTTCCTTTCACAGCTGTATCACCTTCAAACCAACAAATGTCTGGTTGCCCAGGGCCACCCAAGTCACAAAGGAGGACTAGTGGGGGTTAGGGAGTGTGACTACAATGATCAAAACCAGGTAGGTGGTTGATACTGGCTTGCTGTCATGTAAGGATTTTCCAAACTTTGGGAATTGCCAGTGTGTGCTGTTGAGAACGAGCCTACGGCAACACTTGATTTTGGTGAAAAGGCGCCAGCTGCCAAGTACCCTTAACTTCAGTGTGCAAATGGATTGTACATCCCACAGTGCCACACTTATGTGTATGCCTAGACATAAAACGTGTCAGTGGCACAGCCGCATTACTAAAACAAAACTATCTTATCCCAAATTGTCAACATTGTCAAAATGGTTCCTCTTCTGATTTAAAAAAAAAAAAAGTCATGCCTTTTCACCAACTCAAACTTCAAAGTATTTTATAACTAGCTAGCACCAGTTTTTGGAGGGGCTTTTTGTAAAGGAAAAATCTCACTAACTTCTTTGTGTGAGGGAAATAGAAAAGACGTAGGACATTTTGAAAAAGGGGAAAAATTGGTCCATTTGGCATACTTTAAAATTAAAACGAGTTCATAAGTTAATACTTTGTTTTTCCCCCTCTGTGAAAATAGGTCATCATATTTCAGCCAGTTCTGGTAACAGGGAAAAATCATGAGTTATGCTTTTGTTGACAGTTCCCATCAGAGCCTTGAGCTGCCTTTTTTTTTTAAATAAGATCAAGAGCCAGAAATAGAGAGGTATTTGGGTGCCTGAAGAGGCAGATCTGTGCCTAATCTACTTTGTACTCCAGAAAACCCCAGCTGTCTAAATCTCATTAAAAGTCAAATGAAAATAAATTCAGTTCCCATTAGGCACCTATTTGTCTCTTTAGGTGTTTCTAAATCTAAGCCATTAACACCTCTTTATCTTGCTGCTCCCTTTATCAGCTGAACTCCCTGCCTGTGCTGGCTGGCTGTGAGGCAGTGCAGGTTCCCTGCTGTGCGGGACAGGGGCGGGATTGAGCTCCCACCTCTGTGCCAGTAAAAATCGGCTCCTGTGCCAGTGATAGCATGTGTGCAGTAGGTTGCTGACCCCTGGTTTAGACCTTGGATCTCTGTGAAAATTGTGGAGAGATGCCAGAGATCAGCACCTCAACCCTCCTCCCTGACGGCTAGGAATGCCGACATCCTTTACCTGTCTATTCCAGCAAGCCCGTCCACTTGTATCTTTCAATGCTCACCCCGCATGGGCGACACCTTGTCGTTGTCGAGCGGGTTCCCAGTGGAGGCCATGTTCAAAGGATCCCACCCGCGGGCCGTGTGTCGAACCCCACGTAAACCCAAACTGCACCGTGGGCCACAAACAGGCCGCGGGCCACGTGTTGAGTAGCCCTGCTTTAGAGACTAACAAATATCTTTGTATCATGAGCTTTCTTTGGTAACTCCACTTCATCAGATGAGTTGGAGTGAAAATTACAGAAGCTAGAGCCGTCGATTGCGATCCACTGGTGGGCATGACCAGTCAATAGCAAGGTGTTCTAGCCCCCCTTCTCGTTTCCCCCCCCACACCGAAGAAGGAGCCTGCGCTGGTGCTACTAGGGTTGCCAGGTGTCTGGTATTGTCCCGGACAGTCCGATATTTGTGGCCTCTGTCTGGTAAAAAAACCACAGAAAATACCGGTCATGTAAAATGTCCAGTATTTTCTGTTTTTCTTGGACAGAAGGCTGCATGGGACATTCTTCCCCTGCCATGTCTGGCAGGGATGGGGAGAGCGGGGAATTTAAAGGCACAATGACCCTTTTTTGAATGGTTGGTGTTTTTTTTTCTCAACAACTTTGGCAGCCTTTCCCCTCCCCCCCCTCCCCCACCATGCTCGGTTATTTTTTTGTGAAAGTATATGGCAACCCTAGCTGCTACCTCCTGGGAAAATGGAGGTAATGCCAGCTTCCTATGGCGGAGGGGTGGATGGGGCGGGGAGGAGGAGAGAGAAGTCCCCGGCTGGGCACTAGATGTGGCATGTCAGCAAGCGCGCGCACTGCTCCTCTCCTCCCCAAAACAGCCATCGTGCTTCCCCTCCCCAAAACAGCCATCGCGCTTCCTGAAAAGCTGGATCTGGCGCACAGCTGGGGACTTCCTTTCTCATGGTGCCTTCCTTCCTGCACCAGGGGAGAAGTCCCCAGCTGTGTGCCAGCTCTGACTTCTTAGGAAGCGTGCCAGCTGTTTTGGGGAGGGGAGGAGCAGTTTGCGCTGCAGGATCCTCAGGTACTGGCCAAACCCCCAACCCCCACACACCGCAACAGCACCCTACACCCTCCCCCTGGCCAGATTCCCCAACAGAACCTGCCCCTTGCCCCTGCCTTGTGGTCAGACACCCACCAGCACTCTGCTCCTGTCCCCTCCCTCCCAGCCAGATACCTTCCCTCAACTTGCTCCTGTACCATATTTTCCATCCAGATTCTGCACCCCCCTCCCTATCCCACTCCCTGGCAGCCCTGTCCTGCACACTGGATCCCTCATTTTTGGCCCCACCTCAGAATGTAGAGGGGCCCACACATTCCACTAACCCTGGAATCCCAGAAGAGTTAATCTACCCCCCGCCTGTCCCCCAGGGCTGGAGTGCCAGGGGAGTGAGGTGTCTCAGTTTGGGTCACATCAGTGAGGCGGGGGGGGGGGGGGGGGGTTGGAGGGATTGTATTTTTGCATCTCACTTATGTGGTCCCTAGCTGATTTTTTTCTGTGGGTCAGTGACCTCTGACCCAAAACAGATTCCCTGCCCCTCTCATAAAGACAATGCTGAAACATTATGTGTTTGACAAAATTTATTTAAAAATGAAGCCTGGCCAACAAGCCCTCATCTGGCCACAGCATCATAACACTGCTGCACCCCCCCAGACCTGAACCCTGAGCCCATCAGATACCTTCAAAAATTTTTGAAGTGGCCCCGGGCTGCCCCGTTCTGGGGCCTAACCGGAAGGGGCAGGGCCAGGATACTTCTGGGCTTCCCCACCCACAGATCATGATTTGTCTGGGGGAGCCCCTTTATCCCCCCTTCCCACTAGGCATCCATGCTCCTGGCAGGGCGGGAAGAGGCTTTTCATGCTCCCCTGCCCCCAGGCCAATCAGGGCCTGGGGGTGGGGGAGTTGCGCAAAGCTTCCTGTGTCCTGCTCCCGCCCTGCGTGAGCATATGGCACTTTGAAGTGCCGCACACTCCTCACAGGGTGGGGGGAGGGCGGAGGAAACTTTACGCGCTCCTCCCGCCCCCAGGTCAATCAGGATTTGGGGGCGGGGAGCGTGTGATGTCTCCTCCCACCCTGTGAGTAGCGCATGGCATTTCAAAGTGCTGTGTGCTCCTGGTAGAGCAGGAGGTTTGGACTTCGGAGTCATGGATAGCCATTGATGAGAACTGCGACAGTATTGTCAGTAGCAGCAGTAGCAACAAATAATCTACCGAAAATGGTTAAAGCAAAAGCCTGGGTATCATGTACCTGGATTCTGTTGCTGGTTCCACAGCTGTTAGTAAGTCTCGCTCTGGGCCTTGGTTTTCCCATCTGTAAAATGGGGGAAAAGATACTTTAGTAGCTCATGGGGGTTTGTGAAGTTTTTACCGATCAGTGCTTTGTATTTCTATAGTGCTTTTCATCAGAAGAGTTTGGCATGCTTTCCAAACTTTGAACCAGACAAAACCCCAAAATAGCAATGTGTGAATATGTTGAAACAGCATGTTGCTGTTGCCCTTGTCCTTGTCCTTACTGGCCTCATCCCGTCCTGCTTTTTTTCATGTTTAAATGCAGAAAGGAATGGATCTAGTGCAAGCACCCTTGTGGTCCCTCTTTCTCCTGGGAAGTGCCTGGCATGCTTCTGGGCATTCTAGAATAGACAACTGTTGTTATTAATAAAGTTGCAAACTCATGAATTCAAGTTATTGTCACAATCAATACAGCTTTTCCTGGCTCCCTCTAGGTACTTAAGCCATGAGACTCTTGCAAGAAATTCACTTGACCCCTATAACTTGTTTCTTCTCTTGTACCTGCTGCCTTACTACCTTTTTTTCAATGCAATCATTTTATTTCAAGCTTGACTTTTTGGAGTTTTGTTGTTGGTAACTTTTCTCTCTGGAAATAGTCAAATTAAACAAGAAAACGGTACCACAGTCCGCCAGAAAACAGGGTCAGTAGGAGTACTCAGTTGCTTGAAGTCAATTATGTGCTTCAGTGCTTCGTAGGGGGTATTATATTGTGAACTCTTTGGGGCAGAGAACATGTACACTTCAGTAAAATGCAGCAAGCTTTTATGATGCAGTACAAGTAAACATACATATTTTATTGGTGTAAGCTCTCAAACAGCTTTATAAAATGCCATATCTACTAAAGCTGTGCTATTCTGTGGTGCTGATAGAGGGGAAAATGAAAAACTTTTCTTAAATAATGAATATGGAGAGATTAACACTACCCTTGGCTGAAAAAATGTGTTGTGCCCATGAAAGCTCATGATACTATTTATATGTTTTTGTTAGCTTAAGGTGTTACAGGACCATTGTTGTTTACATTTTTTTAGTTACAGACTAACATGGCTACTCCTCTGAGACCTTGGAGTACATGCATCATCGTCCTTTCTAACAGACAGATGCATGTTTCAAAGATCTTGCAAATAAAGTTTCATCCGACAAAACATCATCACACCTTAGTACTTATTATTTCTGACTCATAAGAGCCAGAACTCTACCACATAGCAAAGATCTAGCCTTAATGCAATATAGTTTACCATGTATTAATTTGTAACACAGGATTTTAAAAAAAATCATTAAGATCAGTCTTAATCTGCAACATTCAAAAAAATTCTGTTAAGAAAGAAGGATTTTTTTTTTTACCTTAAGCCAGTAACACAGGGGTGAGCAATAATTTTTGATGGGTATCACTCCAGGAATTTGGTAAGTGGTCAAGAGGCGCATGCTTCCATTATATGAATGGAGGAGGTGCAGGAGTCTGGGATGGAGGTTGGGTGCAGAAGGGAGCTTGGGGTCAGGGGTTGGGGTGTGGGATTTGGGAGGGAGTTTGGGTGTAGTAGGGGATCGTTACCTGGGGCAATGGACTGGGGTGAGGAGGTGATGCAGGACCTGGGAAGGGGTTGTGACCTGGGGCTGGAACACAGGAGGGGGTGCAGGGATTTGGGCTGTGACAAGGGATAGCAGATTGGGGTGCAAAGACTGCCCCACCTTTCCCCAGCCAATCAGCTGAGCTCCCTGATTGCATAGGGAGCTTTGAACCTCTGCACGGGGCTCAGAAAAGGGCTGCACGTCCGCACGGGCATAGCTTACAAGAAACCTTGGTTAAGAGTATTTCCCTACTTTCATGAAAGGACAAGCAGAGCTCCACATCTTTTTATTTGGACAGGGCAATGAGGAATGTATTTTTCCTGAGAGGGTGGAGAGAATGCTCAGTATTCAGATTCTATAGATGGAAAACAAAACTGGTAAAAATCCAAGATAATTTAGGGAATCTATAAACCCTGAAAAATTCCAAAATCCAGCCTACCACTGTTTGAAACTCTCTACAAGAAAAATGATATATAACAATCGTAAGAACTTTGAAACCTTTTATCAGGCTAGAAAGTGAAGACAGAAAATGGGAACCTTGCTACTCTCCATGTGTCTGAAGCACCAAAATAAGCAGCATATAACAGTTCATGAAATCTTCTTAAAACCAAGCCACCTGAAGGCTGGATTACCACCTGCTTGCAATCTAGTAAATAGACGAAAGGGGCTATCAACCAAATGGAACCTTAGCTCTTTTCTACAGTCTCTTCCTGAGCAGGTCCTGATTTACCAAATGCAAACAGCCATCATCAACAGAGACACTAAGAACATCTCTGAAGAAAGAGAGCTGTCCTACAGCATTCATCAACACAGACAAGCCGTGAAAACAAGATCAGTGGGGTGGGAGGAATTCTGCTGAAGCATAGCCAGAAAGGACTAGATTACCTTTAACAATATGAGCAATTCATAAAACTTTAATTGCAATCCAACTACTTTCTTTGATTTTTTTTTTTTACCCTAAATAGATGATTTGCCTGAGTTTATTATGGGTACACAGAATATCCTTAGCATGGAGGAGACTGGAGCATGTGAGTGACTAGCTATCACCGCATATAGCTAGGACTTCAGGTGAACTGAGTCAACTCCTTGTACTTGCCTGTCTGCCTATATTCACCTGTTGACTCTTGTCCTATGCTAAGATTTGTAAACCCTCTGAGGTAAGGACTGGCTTTTTGTGTTTGTACAGTACCTAGCACAATGGAGTCCTGATCCAAGAGGGGCTTTCTTAGCTGTTGGGGTAATGTAAATAATCTCCTTGCTCCAACAGCTGAAATGTTCTGATATGCTCTCTAAAGCAAAGGGGCAGTGCAGTCATAGAAGTGAAAACTGGGTGCCGAAAGTTAGAATGGATGGGTAGACTCAGCTTGGATATCTTGCTTGAGTGTGAATCCAGACAGTGTGTTCAAGAATGTGAACTGAGAATTCCCTGAGGCTAGCTGCCTTAGAAGATTTGCTTCCTGTGCAGCGGTGCTCAGTGTGACCTATAATAGGCCTTTTGAGGCTATAAAAATGAGTCAGTCACAGCCAGTTGTCACGGAGTAAAGTCTACCCATTTAATATCATTAGCCTAATGTTCAGAGCTATTAGTTATGTAAAACCTTAATACAATAAGAGCAACATTAGGGGCTTTTCAGTCACATCATTTGAACCCCCCCTAGGTTGCCAGTCTGCAGGTCATTATTACTGTTCTCTTTTGAAAATGAACAAAGTGGGTTTCAAACATTTTCAAGCAGACTATTTATTCAAATAGGATAATGAGTTGTGGATAAGGGAGAAGCAGTGGACGTGGTATACCTAAACTTTATTAAGGCATTTGATACGGTCTCGCATGCCCTTCTTATCAATAAACGAGGCAAATGCAACTTAAATGGGGCTATTATAAGGTGGGTGCGTAACTGGCTGGATAACCGTTCTTAGAAAGTAGTTATTAAAAGTTCACAATCATGCTGGAAGGACCTAACAAGTGGGGTTCCACAGGGATCTGTTTTGGGACTGATTCTGTTCAATAGCTTCATCAACGATTTAAATGATGTCATAGAGAGTACGCTTATTAAGTTTGCAGATGATACCAAGCTGGGGGAGGCTGCAAGTGCTTTGCAGAATAGGGTCATATTTCAAAATGATCTGGACAAACTGGAGAAATGGTCTGAGGTAAACAGGATTAAGTTTAATAAGGCAAATGCAAACTACTCCACTTAGGAAGGAACAATCTGTTTCACACATAGGCTATGTCTAGACTGGCATGATTTTCCGCAAAGCATTTGCAGAAAAGAGCGTCTAGATTGGCACGGACGCTTTTCCGCAAAAGCACTTTTTGCAGAAAAGCGTCTGTGCCAATCTAGACGCGGTTTTGCGCAAGAAAGCCCCGATCGCCATTTTAGCCATCGGGGCTTTTTTGCGCAAAACAAATCTACACTGGCCCTTTGACGCTCCCGTTCGGGCAAAAGTATTTGTGCAAGAAGCACTGATTTCTTACATTAGAACGTCAGTGCTTTTGCGCAAAATCAAGCGGCCATTGTAGACAGCTGTCAAGTTTTTGCACAAAAGCGGTCGCTTTTGCGGAAAAACTTGCCAGTCTAGACACAGGCATACAGAATGGGAGGCGACTGTCTAGGAAGGAGTACTGCAGAAAGGGATCTAGGGGTCATAGTGGATCACAAGCTAAATATGAGTCAACAATGTGATGCTGTTGCAAAAAAAAGCAAACATGATTCTGGGATGCAATAACAGGAGTGTTGTGAGCAAGACACGATAAGTCATTCTTCCGCTCTACTCTGCACTGATTAGGCCTCAGTTGGAGTATTGTGTCTAGTTCTGGGCACACTTCAAGAAAGATGTGGAAAAATTGGAGAAGGTCCAGAGAAGAGCAACAAGAATGATTAAAGATCTAGAGAACATGAGCCATGAGGAAGACTGAAAGAATTGGGCTTGTTCAGTTTGGAAAGGAGAAGACTAAGAGGGGACATGATAGCGGTTTTCAGGTATCTAAAAGGGTGTCACAGGGAGGAGGTGGAAAAATTGTTCTCCTTGGCCTCTGAGGATAGGACAAGAAGCAATGGGCTTAAACTGCAGCAAGGGAGGTTTCGGTTGGACATTAGGAAAAACTTCCTGTTAGGGTAGTTAAACACTGGCATAAGTTGCCTAGGGAGGTTGTGAAATCTTCATCTCTGGAGATATTTAAGAGCAAGTTAGACAGACATCTGTTAGGGATCATCTAGACCAGGGGTTGCCAACCCATTACAGGCAAAGAGCCAAAATAGTTGTGAATATAGTGCAAAGAGCTGGGGGAGAAAGTGCTGAGCACAAAAAAAAAAAAACTGTCCCTTTAACAAACTCTTTTAGAGGCTTTTTGGCCACATCAGGCTCTCGCTGGCTGACACCATCTTGAAGACGCCATGAGCACAGGGAGCTGTTTTCAGGGGCGGCTTCACGAGCTACACCATGGGGTGGGGGAAGAGCTGCATGCGGCTCAGCCACGGCTGATCTAGACAGTGCTTGGTCCTGCTGTGAGGGCAGGGGACTTGATGATCTCTAGAGGTCCCTTCCAGTTCTAGTACTTTATTAAATAAATTTCAGATGATTTGCATGGGGTCTTTCTAAAATAGTGCCTTGTACATTAGCTAATGAAGGTAGATGAGTCATTTTAGCATAATTTTCATCTCACTGTACCCATCGTCTTATTGTTTTTGCTTAAACTGCTTTCTGCCACTCCTCCTTTTTATCCTTTTTCTCTGTTTGACTTCTTTCCATCTTGGTCACCCTGTTTCATATAGTCCCTGTTTCTATATTTCCATTCTCTCATCTTTAATCTTGCCTGCCTTTCATTCTTCAGAGAAGGTCTATGGTGGGAATATTAGAGCAGATCCTATAAGGTTAGGGCATTTTTAATGTAATACCTGCAGCTCCCACTGGAGGCCTTTGCCATATTAAAATAGTTGGATAGCATGAGAAAGACACGCAACTCACTGATTATCAGACTAACACAATTGCTTGAGTCATATTACATTCAAGGGAAGCTATTTTAGAGCTTGCCAGAGAAAAATAAAGGCAGAATTCATTTAATTTGCCTGGCTTTAGTGCACTGAATTCAGTGATTAGGACTGGAAGAAAAACCCATGTAGATTTACAGGAGAGTTGCATCAAGTGCAATGTGTGATTGTGATGCTATGTGTGAAATCAAACCAATCTGAGAAGAAATAACCCACCTAGAGTTTAGAATACATGCAGCCATGATTATTTTTATATTATTCATTTAGGGTACACCTGCACTACAGAGGAAGATCAAAGCTGCCGCTGTCTAGTTAAGACAGCTAATTCGAAGTGAGAGGGGTACTCTGGTTGATGCCGATACCCCTCATAAGAAAGCAGGACTAAGGGAAGTCGAAGGAAGAATGTTCTTTCTTTGACTTCCTGCAGTGTAGGCAACGCGAAAAGCAGAGTTAAGCTACTTTGACTTTAGCTACGCAATTAAGATATACAACTTCAGCTACATTAATTCAACTTTGTCCCCTAATGTAGACATACCCTTACTGTGGTGTAAATTCGGAGCAGTGGAGTTAATGGAAGTGACAGAGGAGAATCAATGGAATTACTCCCTGTATCCATCACTGTTCAGTGGAGCAGGAGCAGGGCCATGAACTTGACCCACCTGTATGTTTTACTTTTCAGATTATGAAAGGTTCAACCACTAGTAGAACTGTTTCCTTTCCATGATGTGTTCTTGCTGAGTCTTATTTGCTTTCCTTCCCTTCTTTAAAAATTATACCAGAGGTGTAGCTCTTACGTTTTGTAATAAAGAATTTTCAACTGACATGCCTATTGCACGCATTTTCAGTGACTAATATCTTAGGGTATATGTCTACACAGCAACGTTATTTTGAAATAATAGCCCTTATTTCGCAATAACTTTCCTAGCGTCTACACAGCCAAACCACTATTTCAAAATAAATTCGAAAGAGCGGAGGGCTTATTTTGAATTTGGTAAACCTCATTCTACGAGGAATAACGCCAAATTCGAAATAGCTATTTCGAAATAAGTGCTGTGTAGACACTTATTTCAAAATAGGGGGCCTTCAGACTTCCCAGGGTGCCCTGGTGGCCACTCCAGCCTCAACTAAGAACACTCCTCTCCCTCCCCCCTTCCCTAGAGCCCTTAAAGGGGTAGACTCTGGCCACAGTCACTGCTCCTAACCCAGTGGCCCCAAAACATAAGCCAGGAAGCCACTGGCAGCCAGCCCTGCACCGCTCCCCAGGAGCCTGACAGGGCCCGGAGAAGGCAGCCGCCTTCCTGGTCCAGGGTGGAGATCATGGACCTTATTCGAGTTTGGCGGGGATGCCCCCAACGTCCATGATCTCTGCACTAGATGGAGGAGCACGGCTGTCTATGGCAGGATAGCTGCCAGCCTGGCCACCAAAGGCCACATGCGAATCCAGAAGCAGGTTTGCATGACAATCAAGTTGATCCGGTGAGACCCCCAACCCTGAGCTTCCCCTGCCCCTTCTTCCCCTTGCTTCCCCCTTCCAGCTCCCTCCTCCTAGGTTTCCCCCTCCCTTCTCCCATCCTCACTTCTCCCCTCCTGCCTCCTTTCCCCAGTCTTACCAGAGTTTCATTCCCTCCCTCCCCCCCCCACCGCAGTTTTGTTAAATAGAAGAGAGTTTGTGTTCATGAAAATACGTGTATTTTATTTGACATCAGGAAGGGGGGGGGGTTAGGGAGGGGTAACTGGGAGGAATGAGGCACTAGCCCCCAGTGGGGCAGACCAGGGAGGCTCTTGGGTGGAAGCTCTCCCGCAGGGCCTCGTGGATACTGACAGCCCCCCAATGGACCTCCTGGATGGCAGCCTGCAGAAAGTGCAGCCAAGCTCGCAGCAACGCATCCATGAGAAGCACCAGAGTGCCCAGAGGCAGCTCTGGCTCCATGTTGCAGAGTGCTGTGGTGGCCCGACTGAGGGCAACCAGAGGATGCAGAGACAAAATGCTTTGCTGTCCCTCATCGAGGTAGACAAGCAAGCAGGGAAACCTGAAAACTGGCTGTCTGGGGGGGTGGCGTGGGGCAGGGTCCCTTTAAGCACAGGCAGCAGCCCCACACAGTAAGTCCTGACCTGGTGCCCTGCTGGAACTGGTTCTGGCCAGCCTTAAATGCGATCCAGAGTCCACTCAGTGTGGATGTGCTATTTCGAAATGCATTTTGTGTGTAGATGTGTTATTTTGAAATAAGCTATTTCGGAATAACACTGTAGGGTAGACATACCCTTAGTTTCTCTGATGTAAAACCACATTGAAAAAATACTTTGTTCTTGCCTTCGTGATAATGTGTCTACAGCTCCCTAGTTCCAGGAGTTGCATGCCCTGACATGGAGCCACTTAGATGCCCACACTGGATTTGCATAACCGCTTCAGCTATAGATGTCTGAGAATCTAAGCCACAGGCTGCCAACCTGAATACTTGAGACCATTCCTTGATGGCTCTAAAGCAGGAGTCTTAAACTCAAAGGCTGCATCTACACTGGCATGATTTTGCGCAAATACTTTTAACGGAAACGTTTTTCCGTTAAAAGTATTTGCGCAAGAGAGCGTCTACATTGACATGTGCTTTTGCGCAAAAGCATCCGTGCCAGTGTAGACGCTCTCTTGCGCAAGAAAGCTCCGATGGCCATTTTAGCCTTCGGGCTTTCTTGCGCAAGAAATTAACGTTGCCTGTCTACACTGGCCTCTTGCGCAAGAGGGCTTATCCCTGAGCAGGAGCGTCAGAGTATTTGCGCAAGAAGCACTGATTTTGTACATTAGAACGTCAGTGTTCTTGCGCAAATACTCGCGGCCAGTGTAGACAGGAGGCAAGATTTTGTGCAAAAGCAGCCGTTTTTGCGCAAAATCTTGCCAATGTAGACACAGCCAAAGGCATTTAGGTGCCTATTGAAATGGATGGGAGTTAGGCACCTAAATCCTTGGGATGCTGTGGTCTTCCTTGAGGAAGTCTTCAGCTACTTCCCTGCACTTGGCGTAGCTGAGTCTCCTGAAGGCTCAGGCTGTGCCTTGGACCATATCTTCATTCCTCACGAGGGCTAGGCTAGGGGGCAGAAGCACAGACACACAGCTGGCACCAGTCTTTCACAGCTGACAAGGTGTCTGCTGTTACCCAATCCAAAAGGCGCCCATTGTCAGTGCGGGGCTGGATTGTTTTTGAGTGAGGGAAAGCCACACCAGAATAGTGGATCGCTTAGTAGCAAGGGTACAGTGAGCTGCCAGAACGCTGTTCAAATCCCTTCTCCCACCCCAGGAAGAGGGAGGACTTGAAGCTGCAGTTGCCCACATTGGGTACCCTCACCACTCGATTAAAGGTTAGAATGGACGGCTGGCCCTTTGGGCCCCTCAGATGAACTCACAAACCGGCCTCAATGTAATAGCTGGCCACTGCACATACCTATCCTAGTCCCTTCACGCCCCACCCCCACCCCCATGCATGACTGGATGTTTATTTTATCTGGTTTGTGACTCACTCATCCGTGCACAGTGGTTCCCAAACTTCTCAGGGTCATAACCCCCACTTACCCTGGTCATGCCCATAGCTCAGGTGGCGGGCATGGGAGAAGATCTGCCAAGTTTCTAATTGCAGCACACTGAACGTCCTTACTCTGCCCCCTTTCCCAAGGCATGCCTCCCCTCACTCGATTCCCAGCTCCCTCTATCGCTTGCTCTCTCGCTCATTTTCAGTGGGCTAGTGCAGGGTTTGCAGTGTGGGTGTCAGCTGGGCGGGGGTGGGGCCAAGGCATTTGGGGTGCAGAAGGAGGCGCTAGGCCAGAGGCTCAGCGTGCAGAAGGTGGTTCAGGGCAGGGGTGTAGGAGGGAGTTTGGTTGCAGGCTGGAATTCCAAGCTGGTGGGCTCCAGGATGGAGTTTGGGTGCAGGAAGAGGCTGTGGGAAGGGGGGGGGCTGAAGCCTCCAGTTTTGGAGGTGCAGTCCAGAAATTAGGGGGCTCTGGGTGTAGGGGAGGGTGGCTCTGTGCTGTGGGAAGAGGTTAGGGTCTAGGAGGGGGATGTGGGCTCCAGGAGGGTGTTTGGCTCCTAGATGGGGTGCAGAGCTGGGGAAGGGTTTGAGGTGCAAGCTCTGTGCAGCACTGACTTCAGGAGACAAGGTGGCTCCTGGAAAGCAGACTGCATGTCCCTACAGCTCAGGGGCTCACCACTCTTCCCCTGCCCACAGGTGCTGCCCCTGCAGTTCCTGGCCAATGGGAATGGCAGAGCTAGCATTTGGGGCAGGAGCATGTAGAACCCTTATGGCTGCCCCTCCACCTTGGAGTCTGACATGTTGACTATGCAGAGCCAGGCAGGGAGCCTCTCAGCCCCTCTGGCGCTGTAGCCAACCTGCTTTTTAATGCCCCAGGCAGCAATGCTGACAGGAGCCATCAGGGTCCCTTTTCAACAGGGTCCCCTTTCAACCTTTTCAACTGAGGTTTTTGACCAGACCACTGGTAACTCTGGGTGAGATGTGGACAGGAGTAAGGGGGCTGATTCAAAGACAGGAGTTTGGGGCTGGCAGCCAGGCCTGGCTGGCTTTGCCCTAGCCAAGACCCCTGGCTGGGGGTCAGGAGCCATTGGGTGGTGCTCCCATCCCTTCCCCTCCCCATTCCTCTAGGGGGCATGCCCCACAGTCTGGGGACCTCTGTCCTGGCGCTTGGGTTGGTGACAGGGAGACAGCAGTGTGCATGGTCAGAGGTGCCAAGAGAGCTTTTACTCTGTTCCAATGTCCCCTCTACGTGCAGCCACATAGCTTCACAGGTGATTAATCAACCCCAGCCAATCAGCACATGGAGCCCTCAGCCTCTGAATGGGCAGGGCTGATGAATCACCTGTAGGGCTGTGCAGCTTAGAGGGAACACAGCCCTGTGCCTAAATTTTTGCAATTAATGAAGGTTCCTAAAACAACAGGCCAGCAAGTGTGTAACTACATTAATCTTTCTGTGTCCCAGACCCCCACTCAAGCCCTTTAAAGGGCCCTCTCTTTCTGGGCATGTGTTTAATTAACCATTGGAACAACTCCAATCCTAACTGTGGCAGAGCTGTAGTTGGCTGTCAAAGTGCTTTTCAGGGCAGAACCAGGAGCTAGACCCTTTGGAATCTGACAGGGCTGGAAGCTCTAAAAGCCAGAGATCCCAACAGTGAAAAAAGAGGGAACGTTTTCCCGGGCTGAGCACAAGGGGTAAAGGAGCTGAGTTGTAGCAGTCCTCCTACAACTGCTGCAATATCACCAATTACAAAAAGTAATTCTACAATGAAATAGTGATGGAAAAACTTGGGAACATGACGACAGTTAGTTCCACATGTCCCGTTGTCTAGAGTAAGTGTGTCTGCCCTGAGGTATGGTCAGAAACAGAGCAGAAACCCCAAACTTATGGTGCTTTCTGTAACTAGATTTCACCCAACTAGTAACAAACATGAATTCCTGCATCACTATATGCACACAGTCCCCTTGGACTCTAGAGTCGCTCTCTTGCCATCCAGCCAAACTTGACTTAATGATAAATAGTCAACCACATTCTGGTTGCTCCCACTCTGAAGACACTAGTCAGTTGCCCTGACTAGTGCAACTCTAGATCTTATACTAAAGATGATGCCTGTAGCCAACCCTTTATTAAACAAGCTAAAGGTTTATTAATTAGGAGAAAGGAATAAGAATTATTTGCTGGTTAAAGCAAGCAAACATACAAACACAAATGAGTTACTACTAACTACACCTCTGTCAAGTTATCTGCCAAAGTGCTTCTCAGAGCAGGAGGAGGTGCTAGCCCTTTGGGAATCTCTGTGATCCTGTCCGTTTCTAGACAGTAAATAAAGATGGAAAGTTTTCCTGCGGCTTTGTTTTCTTTCCTTCTCCAGTTTCCAAATCTACAAAATGAGCTTCCTTGAACAGAGTGTGTCCTAGGTGCCATAGGGCCATTAGCCAATACTTTGTATTGCAATGAATAAACCTTGGTGGCCCATCTGATTTTTATAGGCTTTCTGGTTTGTGGGTGGGGGTGGAGTGGGGGAACGAAGGAGGACGAATGATTCCCATGCCTGCATTCACAGCAAACATTTTCAAAACAAAACACATATTTTCTTGTAGCAATGCATATGGACATTGCAACTGTGGGTACTGCTTGCAGTAACTAGTCCATAGTAAATTGCAGAATTGCCCTAGGACCATGTAACTTACCTGCATGTCATCGACTCTAAACACTACATACTTTCGTATAAAGACTAATACCAGTTTTGTGCAAAATTAACATATGGGTGAACTGGTCTAGGCTCAAGCTCTGAGTTTGTTAGGGCTTAGCTTGTGTCTGCAGCCTGAGCAACATGGGACAGCATTGCACCTCATCACTTAGACATTTTGAATGATTGATCTGGTGCAATGCTTTAGAAAATAGCCAACCAGGGATTAATTTAGCAAAGTCCTGTAGGCTGCCCAGACTAAATGAGCACAGTGGAGAAACCTATAAAGTGTCACATGTACTAAGTCAGCCTTCCCAGGAATGGTGAATTCCAAATAATGGTCCAGTCCCTGGGCAGAACCAGCTAGGATTGAAACAAACCGGGTAACATGGTTGTGTTGTGTCATACCCCTTTAACTCTCTAGATCGGACTCTCTCGCATACTGCTGTGCTAGTGAAAACAGTCCCTCCAGGCTTTGCTGTCACACAGCTATTAGCACACCCAGCAATGTTACCTGAATGTTCTCCCAGCCACTCATGAACTATATATACAGGGAGACACATCTGCCAGTACCCACCAGCTCCTCCCTGCACCTCAGGCCTGTCTCTCTCACCCTGCTCAAGCCCACCGTAGAAAATGAGAGCTCATAATTTCATTATTTTATTATGCACCTGTCTGTGTTAAGCTGCACAGGGACTCCCCAAACACTTCAATCAAAGCTCACTGCTTTAGGTAAACATCTATCTTTATAAATGTGTGTTTTAAGTGCTTATGAGTGATAAAGGGTCAGAATTGGTTACAAAAAGAAATAAGATGATTAAAAAAACCATTAATTCCAAAACTTTACCAAGATAACTTTTGAAGCAAGCAGTTTTCTCTCACCTCTAGATGTTGCTGGCAGTTCACAATTCTTAGTACACAGGCTCAGTTCCCTTCCCAGTTTGGGACAAATCTCCCTAGTTCAGTTAAGCAAACTTGTTTTAGTAGCGATGAAGTTACAAAGCCCTTGTCTCCTATTTAAGACCCTGCTCCTCTCCTGGAAAACCCCTCCTTCTGAAGTATAGACAAAGCAGTGCCCTGTAGACTTCAGAGATTCAAAGTGTCTCTCAGGTGAATTTTATATGTCTTGCTTACACCTTCTGTGCACATCTCAGAGGGGTAGCTGTGTTCATCTGCGTCTGCAAAAACGAGCTGTGCAGTGGCCCCATAGAGACTAACAGATTAATTAGGGCAGAAGCTTTCAAGGTTAAAACCTCTTAATTAGATGAATTGAAGTGGAGTTTACAGAGGCATGGTATATAGAATGACAATGAAAGAAAGAGGAAAATAACTAAATTCGATAAACAACTCCTGGAATAACAAAATTGAAATAGTATGTCCCCACTGCAGGGGAGCCTCAAAATTAGTCCAAGGCAGACTGCATTATTGTGGATGTGCTACCTCAACTTAGAGCCCCAGGAAGCACTGGGGAGTAATTTACTTTGAAATCCACATTAATGCTATTTTGAAATAACTGTTTCAAAATAAGTATTATTCCCTGAGAAAAGCAGGAGTATGGATTTCAAAATAACCAGCCTGTTATTTCAAAATAACGGGCTTGGAAATGTGGACGCTCCACTTATTTCAAAATAACTCCCTAGTGTAGACAAGGTCTAAGATGCCACAGGACTCTGTTGTGTCTTCTCTGTATTAGACGTTTGGGGTGCCATGCAAGGCCTTTGTTCTTTCTGAGAAGCCAGACTGTGGGTGTTACCCAGACTCAGCATGTTTCAGTAACAAATGCATAGCAAAAGTCTTATAACTCCATATACAAAGTTGATGCACACATTTTAGCAGGACAGAAATACTTAATGGATTATGACTTTTCAAATGATAGCTTACAAGGTGTATTTTGTACAAAACATACCAGTCATCCAACAGAAAATACGTGGGCACAGGAAGTTACATAGCTGACAGTGTGCTACAACTGCCAGCTGTTTCTCAAGAAACACCTCGCCTCACGGCAGGACGAGCAAAAGCATTTGCTCTCACTAGAAGAGCAAGCCCCTAAATTGCACCTGAAAATGTCAGCCCTAACTCGGTTTGCAAGAAGGAACTTCAGCCCCTCTGGGCCACAGAGAGCTTAGCCTCTCTGCCACGCTAAAAGACTGCAAGCTCCCCAGCAGATGTAACAGAACCCAAAGAGGAGTGGCCCTGTGGCTCTCTAGGGTCACTCTGGTGACTAGCGGCTGGTGAGCACACACGTTTTATGCTGCTTTATTTGGTTTTCCACCCATAGACTTTGCTGACACTGCTCCCAGTCATTGCTAAGCATATACTTACATGTTTGATTGGCCTAGGGCTCTCATCAATCTCAGCAAATTAAATAGTCTTTAAATGCTGAAACTCTACTATTGCAGCTCCTGCCACTGCTTTCACAGACTTCCAGCCTGTACTCTAGGCTCCTAGGCCACTCTGGAAACCACATCACCTACCTAACTGGCATCCCTTATCCTGCCTTCTGAGTGCTAGAGCCAGTTCCTGCTCTGGGGTGGCTGTTTGGCTGCTCCAAGGGTGGGATGGGGGCAGGATTTGAACCCGTCCCCAGGTAAATGCCCTGTCCTCTAGGCCACTGCAGAACCCTTTGCATCCCCTTCACTGTTCATTTATGCTCTATGGATCTTCCTCCACTAAGAACATGTAGGTTTTTGCGTCCTGGATCCATGACCTGATGGTGAGAGAGTCTGGAGTTGTTATAATCTTATTACATTGTCCTGAAGTTAAATGCATGGAGCTGTCAGAGGGCAAATGGCAAATTCTCAGCAAGGGGCTTGTGCTATGTTCTCTGAGCCCAAGTGCCTCTCTTGTTTTGCACCGGCGGGGGGAAGCAGAACTGGGGATCTTGGCAGGGGGAAAGATGCCTCCTTTTAAAAATACTAGATTATAGCAGGCTCAGAGAAACCTGCATACAGAGACCACAATCATGTGACACCCCAAGGGGAGACTTCTAGGAAGGGGGTAAGACCAGCAGTGGGCAACCTGCGGCCCATCAGGGTTCTGTGTGTGGCCTGTGAGACATTTTGTTTACCGCTGCCCTCATGCAGGGTTGCCAGATTCTGTTGGTTTCTGACCACGTAGTTTTTTCCTATCAGTATTACGAAAGTAACACGCATGTAAATCAAGGGCATGTGAAGTGAGGTGCATGTTGATTACACACAACATTGACTGTGAGAGCCGTGTGCCCCCAGTGCCTCCAATCGAAGTGCTCTGTTTGTCAGTCGGCACACACTGCAAATTCTAGGTACGCAGACACAGTTAGCAAAACTACCCTATTTTGGCTGGACTGGGAGACCATCTTGGTTATGACAGTCTTGCAGCCCACCGAGGTGAAGGCGGGCCACTCAATGCACCCCGCTTACTTGTCTAGGTTGCCCATTGGGGTTATATTGTGAAAGATCAGAACTGAGGAAAAGACCGGGAGCTGGAGCTAGGAGATGAGATCAAGCAGCAGGGGGCACAAGAAAGGACGGGAGGAAAGATGAAATTAACAGGATAGGGCCAGGAAGCATCTGAAAATTATAATCTTCCCTGCTTTATGGATAACCAGAGGAACCAGTCAAGGACACTGAATCCCCATCAACCCTATGTACTTCATGCCAAACATTTTTTCTGTCTCTTCCCCAGATATGGATTTATAATGAAGACCATGAGTTGATTTTAAATAATCTCCTCTGCTTGGATGTATCAGAAACTCGCTCATCAGATCCACCTCGTCTCATGAAATGCCATGGATCTGGAGGGTCACAGCAATGGACATTTGGGGTGAGTGGTTTGCATGGGGAGTACTCATACCCATCCCCTTATTTATGGTGCCGGGCTAAACTGAAAAGTTACAGTGAAAATGGCATTATTGGAGTCCAGGGACGTGGTTTCTGTATCAAATGTGCTCAGTTTAATAGGAAAAATTGCACACTGCAAGTCACAATACAACTTATGTGCAGCACAGACAAGGCTTCACAATCTGGACTCGAAATCAAGGTGAATTCTTTTGCTTTCCATAATCAAGATTTGCCAGACCACATTAGGTTCATTCCCATCAAGGAAGCTGCACAGTTATAACAGAAATAAAGTAATCAATTCTGTGATGCACAGGGAGCACGAGAAGTCAAGTCACGGTCTCAGCTGCATGGGCACTGCAGGATGAACAGGGGTAAGAAGCAGTAAAAACATGTGTGTCAATAGCATAGACAGGTCTGACCCTGGACATGTGCAGGGAGCACATCTGAGGAGTAAGAAGGTGCTATTGTAATCCACACACCTGCTGGGTGTGGTTCACTGTCCCATGTAGTGGCACTTAAACCACCCAGAGAGAGAGGAATGAGCCTTAACTGAGAACCAGCTGGCTTTTTCTCATGTGGTAGAGGGTCATGCCCTAAGCTCCAGAGGGCCCAGGTTTGGTTCCGCCTGTCCGTGTTACACTATTTTTACAGTCACTTCTCAGAGTAGGAGTACGTTAAATCGGGCAAATTAAAATTGTTACCTCCACTTGTTTCTCACGTTGCTTTTAAATGGCCGACTTCACAAAGGAGCTGCTGAGCCAAAACTTCACGTCTGTATCAAGGCCGGCTCCTCCTCAGAGTTTTAACGCAAAGCCTTCCCCGCTGCTGAGTCTGGACACACTGGCAGCAGGAAAACTTGCCCCCTTTAATGTAAGCATTAACACAATGGCAGTTGAGCACCAGCAGAACTCCCCCTCACCCCAGAGAGCGGGTACATTCCCATGCAGATGGATTGGCAGTGCGCACATGGGGCCTTCTCTAAGAAGGAAAGAGCCAACTCTAGCTGGAGCTGGCCCCAGATCTCCCCAGACCAGGGTCAGCTTGGGCCTTGGCAGGTGAAGTAAAAAAGAGTTAGCTTTGCCTAGTTCATCCATCAGCCTGCAGCTCTGAAACTTGTTCTCATATGATTGGATCTGCTAGCTCTGAGTAGCTCATCCCTCCCCTCTCCTGAGCGCTAGTGCCGGTGTCTGGGGCATGCACACACAACCCCCACTGGGTGTTGGGCAGGGGTATCCGAGTGCCAGACTGGAGTATTCTTGAAGGGTGTGTCACTGCCAGAGGGGCAGACAGAACTGCCAGGTCCCTGAACAAGGTGGAGCCGCTACACACTCCCAGCAGAGGAGGGGCTTTCGGTGGAAGAGGCAGGGCTGGGGGCAGTCAGGTCTCAGCACTGGCCAGATCACACCATGTTGCCCGCCCCTCCTCCCCTAACCCTTAGCACTGCCTGGAGCATGGCCCCCAAAGACTCAGGTGGCGATTTAAAGGGCCCACAGCTCTGTCTGCTCGGCCAGGAGGCGCAGGCCCTTTTGAATCACTAGGCCCCAAGCAGTTTCCCTCTTTTCCCCTCCCTGTCAACAGACTTGGTCACTACATAACTTGGTCAGTTATGCCTCCACGGAGTGATGGGACCCCGTTCCATGCCTTGTCCAACACATTTACAAACCATAGCACAGATGTAGCTTAACCTGGTAACTGGGCTAAAACCTCTCCAGCGTTTATGGGGACAGATGCTACACTACAGCTTTGAACCAGTTGGCTCAGGGAACAGGTGTATTGCCTTGGTTATAGCTGTCGACTGTACTGGGAAGGGAAGACCTTCTGAAGGATGCTTTAGAACAGCCCACTCACTCTGACATCACTCATTTTCAGTTTAAGGACAGAGGGAAGGCCAGTGGCTTTGTATTTCTTCTTATTTTGTGTATATATGTACATCTGTTATCTGTTTTCTCCCCAGAAGAACAATAGACTCTACCAGGTCTCTGTGGGGCAGTGCATGAAGGTTGTTGATCCGCTTAGCCATAAAGGATATGTTACCATGGCTATTTGTGATGGCTCCCTCCCTCAGCAATGGCATCTGGAAAGCTGAATCTGAGAAAGCAGCAGAGAGAGGCAATTAGCAGAGATCTGGCTCCTCCTCAGCCATTGGTTTGTAAGTCTTCCTGGAGGGTGTGGAAGGAGCTCTTAGCTGCTGTCCCTGACTTGGATAGCGTGAAGCATTAGATTATTTAAATGTTTTGCCATAACCATCCATGTGTTTGGGAAGGTTTGGAAGGAGATGATGGATCGTTCAAATGCTGGAGTAGCAGCAGCAGCCCCCTTGCACAGTACTGCCACGTGTAGAAATGCAATTTATCAGCATTTCCTTGGATTATCCTGAATGAATGAACTGTTATTGTTTAAATAAGAGCAAATAATTAGAACAATGTAATCTGAATTGTGGTACTATTTTAACTCCATGAACCTTTTTAAATGACAGAAGACAGAAAGGAAGGAAGTTCTCCTTTCCACTGTTTCATGAACAGCATCACGATCATTTACATTTTTAGTCTATTTTAATGGCTGAATTATTTTAGCTCATCTGGAATATATTTTAATTTCCTCTTGTCTTTCTGCAAATTGTCATTTGTAATATTTAATTTTAGTTTTGTTAATTTACAATTTTAGCCCACTTCACATAGTTCAATTTTCAGTTGTCATTTTACATACAATATTTAAAACAAAGCTACTATTACAAATTTTATTTTGATGACTTGTGATGGCATCTGCATTTAAAATAAAGCATTCATGTTTTTTATTAATCACTATGGAGGTTTGATCTGTTGCCTTTGGCTTTAGAAGTACAGACTGCAAGAGACCAGTGCAAGCCAAGGTCTAAATAAACCAGAGGGTCTGATAATTTGGAGACATTTGTTTGTACTTAAACAGAGGTTTTTGTAAAGATGCTTGTGAGGACACTTCAGCCTCTATACTGTGATCTTTCACCGTAGCGACTGGTGTTATGTGCCGAACATTCAAAATTATGAAGATGGGAAAATTAAAGTTGGGATCTTCTTTGAGTAGTGTTCCTCGAGCACATCTGGGTACCAGCACTCTCTGCACTCGAGACTTTTTCAGTAGAATCAGGGGGTCCTCACACATGCCCCAGTGGAGCCCAGGAAGGAGTGACGTTTGGTAGCGAAGCAGCATGTCACTGGCACATTAGAGTGTGATGCCTGTGCAAACGCTTGACGGCATCTAGGTATTCCCTGAAATGGTTCAGGAAAATTTCTCCCTCCTGCTCCGGTTTCCCAACTCTTGCCCATCAGAAATAACCAAAATACATATGGAAAGAATCAGGTTCGCTCCCCTCCTCCTGCTATTCTCATTCACTCTTGCTCACCCTCACTTCTTCCCTCATCACCCTCCCCCCTTTGCTGTCACAGCCATGACTCTTGGGCCTTTTAAAGCTGTTGCCATTAACTTCTTAGGTCTGATGCCCTTCAGGGACACCTGGGGAAGGGCAGGAGTTTTCAGGCTCTCCTGCAGCTCCTCCTCCTCTTACTTTTCTCCCACGAGTTACTCTCTGTCCCTCAGCAGAGGGCAGGTTGACACTGTTGCTGATAGAACCAGTAGCCTTCTCCAGCCTTCCACTAGCTCTCCACTCCACCCTTTGCTCAAGCCCTTCTGTCCACGTGCAGCATAGTTTCAAGTGCCTCTTCCCCCCACAGCCACGACAGTCTCCCATTCCCAACCTTCCCACCCTTTCGTGGCCAGGAAAAAATGCAGAGATGAAGTGGTTGTTAGTACTACAAGATCCTATTGATACTAGGGCATAAATGAAGTAGAGTTAAGTGGCCCTTGCAGTGCTGAGGAGGAAGAAATGCCACAAAAAGCCAGTTGGAAGGATTCAGTGAATGGGGTGAAAGCACTGGCAGCTCCCATGGTAGTTACAGGAGCTGCAAGCATCACTCAGGAACTGGCCCAAACTTTGTAATTCACAGAATCTCAGAGAGTTGAGGAGCAGCATGTGACTCTACTAGGGCTGTCAATTAATTGCAGAAACAAAGAGTGGCCCCGTGGCACCTTAGAGACTAACAAAAATATATAATATTTTCGTGGGCAAAGCCCACTTCATCAGATGATACTGTATATTTTTGTTAGTCTCCAAGCTGCCACAGGACTACTCATTGTTTTTAAAGTTGCAGACTCACACGGCTATCCCTCTGAGAAATTAATTGCAGTTAATTCAAGTAATTAACTCAAAACAAATTAACTCAATTAAAAGTTAAGCACAATTAACTGCACTTTTCATTGCCCTGTTAACAATAAAATTCCAAATTAAATGTATTATGAATGATTTGAATGTTTCTCTGCATTTTGAAATATAGTGATTTCTGTTACGGCATACAAAGTCAACAGGACTCACTTTGTATTATTTTTATTATAAATATTTACACTGGATAAAAGAAATAGTATTTTTCAATTCACCTCATGCAAGTACTGTAATGCAATCTCATTATTGTGAAAGTGCAATTTAGTTTTTAACGTAACTGTGCTCAGAAACAAAAAATGTAAAACTTTAGCGCTTTCAAGTCCACTCTGCCTTACTTCTTCGGCCAATCAAGTGTGTTTACATTTACAGGAGATCCTGCTTCTTATTTATAGTATGACTTGAAAGTGAGACCAGGCGATTGCGTGGCACTGTTGTAGCCAGCAGTGTAAGGTATTGACATGCCAGATATGCTGAAGGGTCAATATGCCCCTTCCTGCTTCAAGTTGTAGACTGGACAGTCTTATCTTTTTTACAGTGCAAATATTTGTAATAACAAAGAATATAAAAGGAGCACTCTAAACTTTGTAGTATTCTGTATTGTAATTGAAATTGATATATTTTGGAAATGTAGAAAAACACCCAAATATTCATAATAAATAGGCATTCTTATTATTGTTTAACTGTGCAATTAAAGCTGTGATTGTGATTTTAATTATTTGATAACCCTAGATCTATATGCTCTTTTTTTTTGGGTTGAGCTTATTGCATTCTCCAGTTAACCAGGAGGAGTCTCAAACATACCTGATGGCTGCATGCAGGAAGCAGGCTGGAAAATCATCAGTGCTTTAAGTGTGCTGTCCTGCAACAGTTAAAAGGGAAAGTGACATCTTTTCCTCTTTGCTTCCCCAGGGGTTCACCCTCTGTAAATGTGGCTGTCATCTGTTGTGAGCTCAGTCAATGCTAGGGCAGTTACAAGGTTAGTGTTAGCAATGTAGAGAGAAATCCATTTTTCTCCTTCCGTGATTCTCTCATTTTTCCTCTGCTTTGTCTATTGGCTCCAACTGAAATCGGCCCAGCTGTCCAAACACAACGAGAGAGACCCTCTCCCAAAGAGCTTACACTCTAAATAGACCAGGCAGACGAAGATCATTAACCCCATTTACTCCTTCTCCCCTCACCTCGTTAACACCCAGGGACACAGCATCTTGCCCCTTCTCATGCAAACCCTTGGAAAATGCAGCAAATGCCCCACTTCTTCACAATGAGGCTCCTGTTCCTTTTTCTCACTACCTTCTCTTCAGCCTGATAACCCTTCAGGCAGCATGAGGTCAAAGAGAGAGTGAAGAGAGGTGGCCTGGCACATGCAGGTTTTCCCCTTCTTTGAAATTTGCTTCTCCTGCTCCCTCCTTCAGCTCCATTGCCCCATTCCTTTATTTGATTGCTCCCACGTGACAGCCTCCTAGTGCGGCCTTCACAGACCCAACTGTTTCCTCAAAGCATGGCAGCTGTTGCATAAGGCATGAGAAACGTCTTACCTGATTTTTGGTTAACAGCTTTTCTCGGTCATTCATCTCTAAGGGCCCCCACCTGTGGAATGTGGAGGCAGTCCAGTGTTAATGCTCAAGGATCCAGGGCTAAGTCCTGCCTTTCAGCTCAGGCAAGCAGAAGAGTTCGTTCCAAAGCTGTGGAAATATTCCAGCAACCAACTATTGGCGCTTAGATGACAACTTGATCTCATATATAAATAACCTCATGGTAATTATTTGTCCTAGCCCCCTTTAAGGAAACATTTCAGTTTGTTACAAATTGTGTTCCAGGCTGGGTTAAAGGAGGCGAGAAATTGGTAACAAAAAATTGTCAGGTAAGAACCGTTTCACCCTGCTACACAACTTCTCTCCTCATTCGTCATTGCTGAGATGCAGCAAGCAATGAAACAGAAGTAGGGAGGGAAAGGATAAACAGAGATTTAATCATTGTCAGAGTAGACAGGAAAAAAAGAGACATCTCAGCATCCCCCTCCAGCACAGACCAAGAACCTTGTGATTAAGGAACTGTTTGGGAACCAACCCAGTACCACCCTCCAACCCAGGGATGTCTCTGTGGAGGACTGGAAACCTACTTTGCAAATGTTCCTCAGATCATGATTCAAGGAGTTTAGTAACTCAGCCAGATGTTAGAGGTCTATGACAGGAGTCATGGATGAGGTTGGCGCTGCAATGTTGCAGGAAGTCAGACTAGATAATTATGATGGTCCTGTCTGGCTGCAAAGTCATACATTTCCCCGCCCCCACCCCAATGCTACTAAGAATGTGGTAGGGAGTGTTGCTTCCTTCTCAAATAGTTTTCCAGATGCCCAGCATGCTAACTGGTGCAGAATTTTGCATGCCAAAAACGTAGCTTGACCAGATCAATTAATTTAATTTCCTGGTAGAGTTCTTTCTGGAGCCCCAAAAGCACTGGTGAGCTCATGTAGAATCAAACACTTTGAACACCCAGGTGTTAACTGTAAGTTACCTGCCTCTGCAGGAAAGAGTCCTTTGCTCAAACAGGTCTGGAGTTTTCTGCAGTTGCTGTGGAGGGTTCTTTGGCTGTCAAGTCTGAAGTGCTTTCTGGGCCAGTGGGGGGACTAGGAAAAGGAACAACAACAACAAAGGCTGGTGCAGCAGTAGCTCCCTAGCTGGAACATACACAGGGCCTTCCTTCCTCTCCCTTTTCCTCTTTCCTTCTCCCTTTATCTGAACGGTCTTGAAAGATGGCAGAGTCTTCTCTGCCCAGAACATTATTTCCATGGCCAAAGCTAGAGAAGCTTTGAACTTTTATTACCCCCTGGGTTTGGAAGGGACGTAAACACTCATATTTCAGTCATAATGAAACCTCTAAAAAGGAAGAGGAAAACTTCAACCACGAGCACCAGAACTGCCCAGTACATGGTTTCTTGCACCATCTTCTTTAGCAGTTGCTACTATGGCCTAAGACAACATGATACTGGACTTGATATACCACTGTTGGAACCTGAGTGGCTGTATCTGTGTTCTGACAGCCATCCAGTGAACCAAAATAATGCATCCTCTGAGCTGTTGGAAATTTGCCTTCCAGGTAAGCTTCCAGAGAGCAGGGCCAGCATTAGATGCATTGGGGCCCAGGGCAGAAAGCTGAATCCCAAGTCCCACTACTTGGGGCTGAAGCTGAAGTCTGAACAACATAGTTTCACAGGGCCCTGGGCAATTGCTCTACTTGCTGCCCCCTAGTGCCAGCCCTGCCTTTTAAACTTCTGAAAAACAGCAGCTGTTGTAGCCAGGTGGTCCATGGAATTTATTGTAGCATGTTTGGGAGGAGAGGCTACAGAAAGAAAAAGGCTGAGAACCCCTGGAATATGGGATCTTCTGGAAGGAAAGCCCTGTGTATGTTTCCTGCTAGGAAGCTACTGCTGTACCAGCCTTTTTGTGTGGTTTTCTTATATATAACATTTTATCTATGATAGTGTGTTTGCAGTACTTCCCTACTCTGTTTACAGGAGAAAGGCAGCATGCTCTCTGGAGACCCCTCAGTTCAATAGAGATTCTGGTACAAATTAAGGATGTTAAGTATCAAGTAATTTAATAGTCGAGTAGTTGATGAAATTTCCATTGACTAACTTGATTTCAAAGGAGGAATGCGGAACTCCATGTGCAGCCCAGGGCCAGAGGGAAGTCCTGCTGACTCCAGGCTGTACGCATGTATGCCAGCTTTGAAATGTACAGGAGTCCCCAGTGGGAGGCTCTTGTGCATTTCAAAGCGGAAGCACCGGCATGGAGCCTGGGGTCAGCAGGCTCCATGCTGCACTGCCACTTTGAAATGCTACACGGAGCCAGCTGACCCTGGGCTCCACGTGGTGCTGTCGCTTTGAAACGCCATGGCTTTCAGCTTGCTAGATGTCTCTAGAAGTATGAAAAAACAGAATGTCTGCATGTGTGCACACACAAGCATACATGTACAACACACATATACACCCAGCACTGGCTGGCTACCACCCATGTGTGCACCCTTGTATCACTCACAAAATCAGGAATCCTTCTGAACATGGGAAGGGATTCCACTTACCTCCCTATAATCCCATGATGGTGCATCGGTATGTGAAATGGAGTCTTCATCTGCCTCTGCTGTTCACAGACTGCCTGATGCGCTCCTTAGGGGCAGGAAAAGGGAAGAGAAAACTTTCCCATCCATCAGTCACTGAACAACTTTCCTTGGCAGTTTAATGGGCAGAAAACCAAACAGAAACAATTCCCATTCCACTGCAGCCTGAAATCAAAGCCCCCTTTCCCTAGGTCCTTGGGCTGACATTCAGACAAGCACAATGCCCATTACATCACGGCCTGATACAGCTTCACAGCAGAGACGAACATCTCTGCACACCTAGCCAAGTCACAGGGCGCAGCAGGAGCAGGCAGGCAGAGGCAGAGTGCGGAGAGACCTCCTCTGAGGAGAAAAGTCCCCCCAACCATTCCACCGAGGTGGGAAGGACAAAGGAGAAAGGACTTAAACGCAGGTTTTTACACTGCTTCCTCACCAACCATGCACAATGCTGCTTTGCAAAAGGGACACCAGGTTGTACCTTTCTGGAACCTGGAATCTCTGGAGTTTGTAAGATCTTCTCCCGAACAGGCTGAGAGGGGCGCTCATCTGCATGCGAACCCTCATGCTCCTGGGGCAGGCCAGCTGTGGTTGAGGTTTTGGGTGGGATTTGAGGTCCTACACACCTGTCTGACACCATTCTCTGGGGGAGAGAGGCTCATGTCTGCGGCAGCAAGGACATACCTTGCTTCCGGAGGCTCTTGAAAAACTTCCCACAGCACCTCTTGGATGCCTCTGTGCTGACTGAGGAGTGAAACAGCATCAGACAGGGGCTCTTCTGTCTTCTGCTGCTTTTCAGCTGTTACCAGACATGACTCTGTAGCTCTGCTGAACAGAAGACAGGCAGCTATCACATGTCAAGAGAGCAGGGAAGCAGCAGCTGGTTGTGGGGGCTCACAGCAGCGCAGGGCACTACAGCTCAAGTCCAGCTGATCACGTCCCAGGGTCCTGCATCATTGACATTTCACCAGAACTAGGTACAGAGCTGGTTGGTTGCCATGTGCCCACCAGGAATCGGACTCCTCTCAAATGCTGAATGACACAACATGGATGGAACAATAGTTCTCTAAGTCCAAGTCAGTCTGAGTGCCTGGGAGGAGCTGCATTGTATCACTGAGAAATAAGAGGGGCGTTGGAAGGCTTACCCCCATTCTTTTTGCTTCTTCCAGTTCTCAAATAAATAAATCTTGGGCCCTGGAAATCTTTTCTTTGTGTAAAATGAAGGTGAAGAGGTTCATGTCCTGGCCCTTTATGCAAAAGGGATGCTGGAGGCTTTCCTGTGAAGTGGTAGCGACTTGGGGGAGGTTGGTTGGCTCTTCTCTGGGAAGACCCTTTTCTTCTGGTGGATGCAATACTTTGCCCCTTGAGCTGGAGCTTAGTTCCCCTAACTTCAAGTGCCAAGACCTGGAAGGTGTTGTGGGCATGGCTTTGTAGCAAACAATTCTGGATGCAGCTGGGCTTAGAGGGAGCTGTGCCTGTTAACAGAGTCGTGGTGCTCAGGGGTAGAGACAGGTGAGGTAACACTGGATCAAACAGAAAACGGACTCTCCAAAATGAAAACGTGGAATCATCATTTATAGATGTAAAATATTTTTATTTGTAAATGCTGATCTTCTAAATCTGTTTTCACAAATTCCAAAACCCATAACACTCTGTATACTTCAAAATTTTTTTTCTTTTTTTCTTTTTTTTTTGCCAACATTAGATACTATTATACAGAACAGAAAAAACTGTAGGACAAATACTGGTAGGATGTTGGAATATTGTACAAGAGAAGAAAAATATTCAAGAAACAATTTCATACAGCTATTTATCAAGAGAAAAATATATACAATTGATTTATTCTGTAAGATAAAAATACATCATGCCATATACATTACAAGTTCAGAACTGTATTACTGAATATACCAACAGTTTACAGTCCACTTTAATTGTGCACACAAAAAACTTCATTTGTTTTATATTTAACCTGTGAAGTGTCAGTACCAGAATTTTAAGTACAAAATAAAAAGCTAACCTGGTTCAAAATGCTGATTAAGTTTCTACAAGCAAACACAAAACAGTATTTTTTTTAAAGAAATGTAAACAAAAACAATCCATACAAACACATTTTTAAATTACATTTTCCAAAACCCTATTGCCAGAGTCCTGCAGCTGCAAGCACAATTACATCTAATTTTTTTCCTGGTTTTTTCTTTTAAAGAAGGCTATCATATTAGATTTAAGCTCCCACTACATGATCCTATCCTGTTTACATGATTTAGTGTAAGCTGAACAGTCACCTAATTGTGACTACTTTTTCTGCAGAAGAAACAATGTTCAGCCTCTATTTTGGGTGGTTTTAGCAGTTATTCACAGTTATCACAAATTGTAAGCACAAAAAACCTGACTTAAGAAATAGGGATGCAACAATATAATACAAATAAAATAAAATCAGTCTAACTTACCGAAGCATCTATAAAAGTCATAGTTGTAATATACACGCCTTCTACCAGGCTTAAAGTTTACTTAAAAAAAAAAAAAGTTCTGTAGACCACAGTTAAGCCAGTTTTAAACATTTAAAATAAATCCTCTCTTTAAATTGAGATTTTGGTTATTCCATAATAATTGTAATGGCATGGTTAGTAACACGAGATCATATTGTAACATCCCTATTGACATTTTATAATAAGCACCCGAACTGCTGCAGAGTCTGGTAGCATTTGGTCAATAACTATTTTTATACTGTATTTTTTTCTCAAAATATTTACACTTTTGTACAAAGTAACAGGGTTTGTTAGTTCTGCAGGTAACAGCAGCAGCTTGGCTTTCTTCTAACTTTTTTTTTTAAAAATAGCTTCATTCACTTATTCAATAATAAATACAAAAAGTTTCTCTTATTTTACAGAAATCAAAAACTACAATAAACTGACTCATGGAATCAAGTATTTTAAATGTATTTTAGTGCAAGTTATTTTTCCCTTAGCTCTATCCCTAAGGAAGTCATTTCAGTACATTCCTTGTTCAGTGGTGTCTACTTTTATTTAAAAATTTTCTTTAATTAGAGGGCCTGCCCCTTTATCAAATAAGGCTGTGGCCAGCACTTTGGACTTCTCCCTTTCGCTGGTGATTTCAGTCTTACATTCATATATGCCCACCTGCCCTCCAGCAGGTCAGCCATCGGTTCTTTGCCCAAATTGAACAGTTTCTCCGTAGTGAGCTCAAAAAACAAAAGTGCTGGACCATTTTGTAATTCAGTTTAACCTCCAGGCATCTGGGAAGTTAGACAGCTTCAGATTTTGCCGGCTTGCTTCTGGTGCTTGTTTTACACTTGAATAGAAATTGAAACTCCCAGAAGTGATTTTAATTCCTACACCCCAGAAGGTAAGAATTTTCTGTCGACAAAATCAAAATGTAAGTCACTTCTTCTTGGGGACAAGCAACCCTCAAAGACAGCAAGGAATGCATTCTAGTTCATCCATTTTCGGCAGTTTACAGCTCCACAGTGACATGGGATCTTGTGCTGGTCATCTTCAAAATCAAACTTATAGTCATAGCAAAGCTGGAAGAAAACAAATGTTGAGAGGGTGGTTATGAAATGTCTGGTCTGTATTCTTTACATTTTTGGGTCTATTGTTCTATATGCTACATTATATATTTTTGGGAACTTTAATTCTTGAGGAAGGGGACGGAAAATGTTGGACACCAGGATCTGGCCCAAGTCCGAATAAGCAATTTGCCTGTGCTAATGATAGTACAACATATATGATCATTTAGGAAAAGAATAAAATCAATGGGAATAACAAAACACAAGCAAATGAGTAAGATACCTCCTCCCCCTTCTGGATTCTCCTGTTGGAGCTGATGATAATCTTGTGTCCTCTCTCAAAAGTCACCACCTCAGCTACACAGTTAGGTGCACATGAATGGTTAATATACCTACAAAAATAAGATTTGCAAAATGTAATTTTAAAAGCTATATAACTGGACACGAATCTAAACTAAACAACCACTGATTATCTTAAGCTTTAGGGTGAACAATTTTTCCAGCTACATTTACATTACCCTGTACTTGTTTACCTCGAATAATGTTAAAAAAAATTTAAAAATTACATTTTTTTTTCTACCAGCTGTACATCTTCCATGAAACAGTTGATCAAGGCTATGGAGAGTTAATGAGAAAATTGGCATTGCTTCAGCGGCTTAGTGTGAAGACTGAATTCTGCAGCTTAGAGAATAAGGTCATTGAAATAAAGCACAAAATGGGATCCCTCACCAAGAGCCAGTCAAGGGAACATGGATAAGTTCCAAACATGAGATCACAGCTCTCTGTAGAGCCACCCACCTCGCAGGCCCTCCTGTCAATGTAGCATCAATGACATGATCATTGTCAATGCGGAACATGTACACTCCACGATTCTGAAAAAGAGTGGGGAGAAAAGCCGTTGTAAATTTTTACAAGAAAAAATCAATGATTAAAACAAAGCAACAACATGGTTTATGTCCAAGTATTTTTCTGGATTCACATTTAGACATGGCCCATTGGCTCTCTAAGGAAGCACTGATTCATACATTTCACTTACTATGTGAAAATGGGATACTATCACTGACATAACTACTTATGTACCATAAACACAAGAGAAAACCTCCTGTGTTTTAATAACTCCCTCAAGTAATATGCTAATATGATTTGTATAGCAGCTTTCTTATAAGCTCGCAAAGCACTTTACCAATGGATCCTCACAACATCTCTGTGTTGCACAAAGGGGCTAACCCTTACTTAAAAAGGGGTCCCTAAAAATTGAGGCCCTGAGCTTTCTGTGCTTATACAACTGTAAGATCGGTGTATGACCCTTTGACTCAGCTTCCTCAGGACAGAAGTTTTAAAATGCTGGCAACACAACTCATTTTGTTGCATGAATACTAGGAAAGCAAAGTAAAAGAACGGAGAAGGAAAAGAAGAGTAAATAAAAATATACAAAAAATATACCTGAGATTCATATAGCTTCTCTTTCCTGTTTGCTACCTCATTACGGATGATAGTTCCAATATATTCAATGATCATGGTGTGCTTTTCAATGTCTCTAGCAGCATATAAGCCTAGGCCCTACAAAAGGAATACTCTGATTTAGAACTGGAGAATCAATGCACACTTGATTGCTTTGAGGTGCCCAAAGCCACAGTTGGAGAAAATCTATTTCTACATATGCAAAAAGGACACTCAATGAAAGATTAAAAAGTGACACTGTTGAAAAAACACAAAAGTTCATCAAATGCAAACATAACTTTAGCTTCAGCATATATACAAATTCAATATGTTTAACAATATACAATCTGAAATATGAACAGAGATATATTAAGTGACATATTTACCCAGGAAACAGGAAAGGTAGGGTATATGTGCAACATGGCTGAATTAATATAGCCTTTGAAAGTCTGAAACAGATAATTATCTGAGCAGTTACATTCTGCAATTTCTTCACTTCTGCATCTCCTGATTTTTTGTGATATTAACTATACAGCTTTAATGGCGCAAAATCAGTTTTCTGCATTTAATTTCCTAGTTGTAGTAAAATAAGAGAACATGATTTGCAATTATTTATTTTGCAGCCAATTGTGATAGTAGGGTTCTTAATTTAGGGCTATCTGGCTCCTGCTATACAAACATTGTAAATTCCTTGACCAAATAAGGTATTTTCTAGAACCATAGAATTAAAAGTGTGCTATAATGTTTTAATCATTTAAATAATTTTTCACAGGACAATCTAAAATATACAGCAAACACATACAAGGCATGGTGTACAGACTTGGCAAGATGTTTGGTGAAGCTGAACACCTGGGAGGACAGTATAAGGCAATATATTGACTATTTAATTAACATGACAAAGTATTTTACTCAACATCCTGCTCTCACATTATTTCTGTTGTCCATCACTTAATTAGCTAGTTTGGACTAAATAAAACTAGCTACTAGATATGCAGGTGATCCTTCCACTGCTGCTGGTAAAAAGAATTAGTATATTTTAGGTTCTTTACTAAATGGCAATATGTTTTAAGAAAAAAAGTTAAGACTGTATTTGTAAAACAACACAACTCAGTTTTCCAAGCTAGAGCAGGGGCGGGCAAATTACAGTCATGGAAGCCTCAGGGTATGTTCAGAAAAACAGCCATTTTTCCGGAAAAACTACACTTATGTCCACACTGCAATTGCGTTCTTTTGACAAAGTCAAAAGAATGCAGGAGTTTTTCCGACAGCAGTAAACCTCTTTCTACGAGGAAGAAGCCTTTTTCCGAAAGAGCTCTTTCAGAAAAAGGCATGTGGACAGGGAAGAGGGAGGGGTTTTTGAAAGAAGAGGCCTCCAGGAAAAAGCACAGGTGCCCTGGTGGCCACTCCATCCATAGTAATCACAACTCAAATGCGAGAGAGATAGCATCTAATCAATGTAGACGCTATCTTTCAAAAAAGCAGACTGCTTTTTTGATGCACTTTTGCTGTGTGGATGCTCTCTTTCAAAAGAAGTTTTTCCATAAGATCTCCTCCTGCCTGCCCTGCCTCCACAAGTTGTTCAGAAGAGCTCTCTGAATGCTGTGAGTGTGGATGGGCTGGGGAGGGGGAAGGGAGGAGACTTTGCATGCTGCCCTCACCCTCAGCACAATCTTGCAGCTCCCATTGGCCAGTTTCTGGCCTATGGGAGCTGCCTGTTTGCACGAAGTACTTCCCTTCCAGGCTTGCAGTGCTCAGAGCCGCTCATGGTTCCCACAGCCAGTGCAGGGGCATGGATGGCAGGGACGTGGCTGAGGAAACTGCTGGGCTTCTGGACAGGAACCACCCAGGTAAGCGCCTCCTAGCCAGAGCCTGCACTTCTGCTTCAGGTCACAACCCTCTCTCATACCCTGCATCCCTCGACCACTTTACAATCCTCTTCCACTCCTTGCATTCTAATCCCCTACCTCCAGTCACAACCCAGATCCCTGCACCCTGCCCCTGAACCGAGTTACAACCTCCTCCCAGACCCTGCACTCCTTCCTGCACCCCTCCCAGACTCTGCACCCCCTTCTACACACCAGTCTCCTGTCCCAGGTCACAACCACCCTTCTTCAGGCAATTCCCTCCCTTCCTGCATCCCAAACCCTTATCCTGAGCTCCCTTCTGCACCCAAGTTCATCCCATACCCCACACTTCCTCCATTAATATCATGGAAGAGTGTGGCCCTTGATCACTTACCAAATTTTTGGAGTGGGCCCCCCTATCAAAAATTGTTGCCCACCCCTGAGCTAGAGCTTCAGTCAATTAAATTCAGGGAAAAATGTTTAAATTAATAAAAAAAAACCCTTTGTTACACACAATAGATGGAAATTGATCACCACACATATGCTGCAAATTCCCTTCAGATTTTACTAGACTCTACAGACTTATTGGGAATGGTATTTAGGAATAAAATCTCAAAAATACAGCTATGTTGTAACTGACCTGAATCCGAGAGCGAGCCAGATATACATTGGATTTCCATTCAGTCTTCATTTTGCGGTACTGGGAGGACTTGGAATGGACAAACTGTTTACTGTAAGGCGCATTTAGCTCTCCTGTCACTGTGCTCTGAAATGACTTTGAGGTGCTGGTGCTATTCAAGGTGTGAGGCCTGTAAGAATTGGGCATATAACAGAAAAAATACAAGAAAAACTGAAGAGTTCTCCGAATAAAATCACAAGCTGAGTTTTATTAAAATTTCTTTCAAACAAACATACACTTAAAGCCAGCTAGCGTAGACAACAAAGCAGTTCCTTTGATTCGAGCATGCACATACACAGCCAAAGACAACAGGGTTTGTAAGCAGCAGACAAAAGCACAAATAACCCTAAGCAGCCTATAAACCCTGGGCTGTACTATGTGAAGTTAAAACAAAATACCTTAACACAAACCTCTTGACATGGGTACTCATTTTAGGCTCAGCACGGGCACAGCCCGTGGGGTTGATGGCAAGAGGAAGTTCCATTAAAGGGTTTCGGCCATATCGGAAAGTGTAGTTCTCACAAGCCTCAACCCCAGGAAGCTGTAGGAAACAAAGTAATCACATGTTAACACATCAGAAAAACAGCTAACACAACCGTCTGTCTTTTAAAACCTGTAACAGGCAAAGTGCTCATAGTTGCTCAGACTGAAGTCTAAACACTCTGCCTCGTGAGAAATCTTCAGTAGCATTTTCTTGACAAAAAGCTATGTTTTGATTCTTGTTTAGATTACATCAGACTAACACATTTGGAAATAGAGAAATATGGAGAGAGACCCGAGTCTTAGCACCTGGCTAATTTTCTCTGAAGAACATGTGGAGTGCATGCTTCCATATAACGACAGACATTTCCTCTGTAATGCACTGGTTTTTGGGTCGGTACTATGAGGAAAACTGGTAGAAAGTTTCTGTTCAGGAAATTTTCTCACCACCTCATTAGAACTGAAATTTCCTCATGAAAAATTTAGATTTTTCCTTAGGAAATTTCAAAACATAATTTTTTGTTTTATGTCATCTTAATGATTTGATTTTTGAAAATCACAGAATGTTGGTTTTCAAAGTTCTGTTTTTAATTTTCAGATTGTTCCCCGAAAAACTGTGTAATGTGTAAGAAGTCTGAGAAAAAAAAAATCTCGCACTCCTTATTGTTTTCCTTTTGCTGTGGGAGTGATTTGATCCAGTAAACCTGTGTCTAGCATGTAGCTACAATATCTCCTGTTCTCAAGGGAATAAAACAGAACTCCAAATGAAGAAAGAGAGTTACTCTTCAGAGAATCCAACAGAACCTCTTTATTCAAGGTTAATCACCTGGGTGAAGTGCAGGCTGTGTTTCCCCAAATGCCTAGCCCTCTGCAGTGGTTAGGTTGGCGAGAGGGGGTAACTTTGGTTTCCCATGGTGACTCCAGGCTTATTAGCTGCAGGCCTGCCAATGAGGGTGGGGTAAGAGGGCAGCTGCCCTGGGTCCCAGCAATTCAAAGGGGTCTGGGTCTCCTGGCTGCTGCTACTGCAGCAGTGGCAGTGACTGGAGCCCTGGGCCCTTTAAAGTTTCCGCTGGAGTGCTGTACTGTGTGTGCTGTGTGACTCTAAGGGCTGGTGGGTAGGCACAGTGCTGCGGTCCCACTGAAGCTGAAGGCTGGTTGCCCAGGCCCCGCCCCTTCCAGGCACGTAGAGCCTGTCCCCCAGCCACCTTGCCAGGGAGCCCACAGATCCTGTCTGCTCCCCAGCATGTCTGAGGCTGCACCAAATCAGTCTCTGTCTGGCCCTTTCTTGGAGGTGTTCCACTCACTTTTCAGACAGCACTGGCCCTTGGCAAGGCTCCCAGGTGGAGGGGAACTTGACAGCACCTTGTGGAATTTCCCTCTCAGCAGACTATCTACTCCAAGGGCCTGTGGCCTGTTTCACAATGGCAGAAGCCAGCGTAAACTAAGGGCTCATCTAGACTATGCGGAACGATCGAAAGAGGATATGCAAATTCCACGGGAGTAGTTTAGACACGGCTTTTTTGGAGAACCTCCCCCCCCCTTGTCAAAAAGCCGCGTAAACCTCATTTTTTGAGGAAGAGCGAATTCTGACAAGGGGGGGTGGTGGTGTGGAGAGTTCGCTGAAAAAAAGCCACGTCTAAACTACTTTCACTTTTGAAAGTGCAATCGGAAGAATATCCTCTTTTGACCGTTCCGCGTAGTCTAGATGAACCCTAAGAGTCAACCTGTTTTTCATTATTAGTATTTATACACATATTTATGTGCTAAATGGATCATTTTCATCTGAGATATTCTAATTAAAGTTTTACAACAATTTAGAACAAGAGTCCAGAACTGTTGTGCCAATGACTCACTGATTCAGCGATTCTTGCCACTGCAGAGACTGTCAAACCAAAGAGGTCTTCACCCTTCAAATATCCAGGAAAGAGCTGCAGCATTTCAGAATCTTTTCTAACAGAAGCAACAGTTTCCAAGATTTTATCCCACACACCTATGTAACCAAATGGAAAAAGATTATAATGAGCAAATAAAGAAAGCCCACACACACTGCACTTATACCTAACAAATAAGGAAACCAAAACAGGACACCTGAAACGAAAAAGACCACGGGTACCAGACAGTTGATTTTATATCTAAAGGGAACAACTTCATTAAATGAAATATCCCGCTTCACCACAGTGAAAGTTTGAAATGGAAACTCATCTGAGTTCTGCTGAGTAGACATATAGACAGTGTTATATTTCTGTTACACTTCTCTTGATGTTGAGGAATGATAAAAACTTCTAGATATTACAAATTTCTACTCAGGTAAGCAGGCAACTAAGTTTCTCTTGCTAAACATTTTTAAAATTACCACAAAGTAAATAAAGCATCCTAAGTAAATGAAATCTTCCCCTTCCTTAAGTTGATGATTTCTCTCTCTAAGGGTGTATCTACACAGCACCCAAAACTCAAAATAAGATACTATAAGAGTCTATTTCACAATAGCTTATTTTGTCATTTGGTGCTGTCTACACAGCACTATTTCGAGCCTTCCCTTACTCCTCATACAATGAGGTTTACAGGGAAGGGGAAACAGCAAGTCTGCTATATTTCGAAATAGCGATCGTGTTCAAAAGATGCGGGGTAGCTATTTCAGGATACCTCTGTCCCTGATGCCTCATGGTGATACAACATGTTGTGATGGCTCAAAGATCTGAGTTTGAGACGCTAGCTCAATTATTTCTCACCACCCAAGAATTGCTGGGGATGCTGTAGAGACAAGCATGCTTAGCCAAACAGAATAACTTTAGTCCATTTGGTAGGACACTTTGGCAAGTTTTCAGGAGACGTGTTAATAGACTACAGAGCGCACCTTCGATCCATAAAACAGATGCATCCGGCAAATGGGGAAGATAGGACATGGTGGTGGCAATGGAGCAAGCATTCTCTCAGCCCCAAGTATCCCATAGCCATGAAGATCCCTAATGTCACCAACCACATGCCTGACAAATATGCCCCATTCGTCTATCCAGCCAATGCTCATCACCATCATCTGAGCTCAAAGGGGTCCTCTGCAGTCATTCAGAGCCTTGAAAATCCATCAATTTTCTTGGGCATGCATCACTACCCTTGAGATTCTGCACAGCAGTTCAAGAGTAGTTAATCAGGCTCCCTTCATATGATACTTTTACTTTCATCAGGGTCTGAGTGCACTGCTTGCTTCCAGTACCTCTATGCCCAGAAAGTGACTAAAACCAGGAGAAGGATCCATGTCTAGTACCATGCTCCAGAGCTAGCTAAACAGACTTTCAAATATGGGTCCACTCTGAAAAGTGACTATAACATCATCATCTTCTTAATTTGACAGATCTGTTGTGTGTGTTATGCAGACTCAATTCTACTTTGGTGACAAAAATATTCCTGTTAGCCCTAAAAAACTACCACGGCTAAGACTGAGTGAGCTTGATTCTATTATTATTTGTAAATTATGAATAGAACAGTTTAGTAAGTTGCCCCTGCAGGCATAAATAGATAAAAATTGAGTTGCATGGGTGTAAATATCAGATGTTATGGCCAAGACAGAAAGAAATCAGCTTGACTCTCAGAACCCAGGATAGGTTTTGTGCAGCTGGAAAAAAAACCCATATATTTTTACTTCTAGCATGAACACATCTGATCTGGAGAGCACTGAGCCAGAATGAAAATGGAACCCTATAAAGGTCATATTTAGAAAGTCACTTTTCAGAGCAGAAACACAACATATTTTTCTTATTTTATCCAATTTTTGTGTTGTGTTATTTTGGCTTCTTTCTGAGCTTGCTACAAATGCCCTTTTTTCTCATTTTATCTCTAGTTCACATTAAATTTTATCTATCTAGGACAGTAATTCTATGTCCTCCATGACAATCGCATCTCAGAGGATTCATCTTTGAAATGCACAATACTGAGTAAATATAGTACAATTCATGGTGCTAGAAGTACAACTTTGGTCTATTGATATAGAAATTACATTATGCAGTAGAATTAACAAACAATTAGGCATCAGATAAACAATTTTTCAATTCTAAAATGAAGATCTAAATTGTGAGTCCCAAGTCTTATATTACTCAGCATGTAATAGAAAAATAACAAGAAATCTGCCCAGGAAAACAAGTGCACATAACGTTTATGTGAACCATTTACTTTACATAATAAGGAAACTCTATAGTCATGAAAGCCTTCTGTTGAGTTTGCATAATTCTTGTTTACCTTTTGGTGTTGAATCAGTAAGAACCAGATCATCATGACCCTGCTCAACAATCCTGATCACAAACACTGGAAAGCCATCCTTCTCCTCAATAGAACACAGATAGCGACACCGCCTGTTTGCATACCGCATGCTCCAATACAACCGGCTGGCCTCGTATCCAACAGGGAAGAGAGCTTTTGAAGAATGGAATGCCTGCATCTGTTGTGGCAGCAGCTGACCAATGGTGTGGAAGATCAGGCTTCCTACACGGAAAGTGTGCTCGCGTTCTCCCCGCTGTACTATACTAGCAATCTGCCGTACCTCATCACGCTGAATGTAGACCCTCCTGAAAACTGCAAAGTAACTAAGTTCTTGCTCATGAGCTCCCTTTGGTTTGTGCATGGGGCAAAGCATGGTTTTGTCTTTAAAAAACATGCATTGTGCTTTAATGGCACAGGTAAAGTGATAAATATTGGTGCATCTTAACCTGTGACAACTGCTGGTGGCACCCATTTTGTGACAGAACATGCATTTCATTTGCAAGCCTCTTCGCAGTGCTAGTTCCACGTTAATTAAGGCACCAGCCTGTGTCTCATAGACCTCTGTAGACCAAAGAGCACAGTTCAAATGGACCCAAAGGTCTAAGTCAAGGTTAAGAAGCCTTGCTGGTCCATCGGTTAGTCCATCACCCTCTTCATGACAGAAGCAACATTTTCTATAGTCTTTAGGCACAGGGTCAGGTTTAAGGGTTGTGCCCAGTTTCTTGAGGAACTCATCTATTTCCTCTTCACCAGGAGGTTTGAATGATCCTTTAGGAATCACAACATGAATGCTCCATTTTTTCCATTTCATTCCTCTCCATTTCTTGCTTAGAGGGCGACAATCATCAAGGCTACTGTGTATTGTTTTTAACCTAGGTTTTAGCTTCACTGTTACTTTAAGCTCATCTGGCTTTGCCTCTACCTTAGCTGCTTCAAATGCAGGAGGAAATGTGATAGGGGGTGATGAAGGCGGAGAAACTTTTTCTTGCAGCTGAGGGAGACAATGTACATCTAATGTGGAGATGTTGTTGCTGTACTGATGGAACGGTTTCTGGGGCATTTCTTTCATTGGTGACTGTGGGAATGATGGAAGTGAGTCCTGAGAAATAAGTAGAAAAAAGCCTCTTTAAAACATATTACAAAACGAACAACAAATATCCCCTAATAATGTTTCCAGGTTAGAAAGAAGAGAAGGGGTGAGTTTAAGGTAATTTGTCAAGTTGCTGTGCCATAGGACAAAATAAGTTATTTTGATTCATTGGTACTATGGCTTATGTTGGGCAATATTTTAATAATTTTGCAGCTTTACTTTACTTTTGCTCCAATAAGACAAGAACATGACTCCTTTCCTCTCTCTCAACACTTTGAAAAGTGAAATAGCAAATGGTTTAGATTGTCATTCAATAGATTTACAATATATTTATTTTTAGGAATCTTCAGACAAAGTTGTATACAAATCTCTAAATATGAATCAAAAGATAAATTATCAGATAAGGAACTAGTAAGATAGTAGAAAAACATAAAGGGCTGGGAATTAAAGAAGTGTATTTTTCATGGAAATCGGTGAGGAGAGGTATCTTGCAAGAACAAACATGCTATTAAAAAGAGTCAAATAGTAACACAAAATCTACATTTGCAGGTGGACTTCAAAATAGGGGCAGGATTAAAACTCAGAGGTACAGAGATTTTTTTAGGGACATCTTGAAAAATGAAATTAAAATTAATGGTTTAAGAACAAAATGATACAAATAGATAGAAATAATATTCAAGAGAAGTACAATATAACTAGTACTGAATTAGTTACCATGGTAGAGAAAAAGGATCTGGATGTACTGATAAACCAATAATTATATTCTCTATCCAGTTTGCAGCAACAATAAATAAGCAGATAGAGTGCTGGCTTATATTAAGGAGAGAATGTTATATGGCAAGTCTAGAGATCATATGCAAACACATTATAGAAGTATAGTATCTAGTTTCATCCACCTTTTTAGAAAAAAAAAGAACTGGAAAAAGAATAAGCATCAGCCCAACTGAAATGATAAGTAATTTGAAGGAACTTAACCTTGAAGTGAAGATGGCTACACTGACACTGCTTAAGTCTTCAGAGAAGGCAGTTTTACCATGACATAATTAAAGCTTTTTTTTAAACTAACATTACAGACAAATTAATCTGGATAATCTAATTTAGAGTGTTGAATAAAAAAGAACTTGGGGATATACTGAAAACATACATTAAAAAGGACACACATATCCAAAGAATTTAAGATGATATTCTTAGAGAGTATGTGTGTTAAAAACTTGATTAAACTTCTGTTTGAAGTGGTGGAGGCAAACACTACTAATATAGTCAGCAAAACCTACACATATTTATGGAATTTAATAAATTAAAGGATTATTTAGTCAGGTCTATGCCTGAGACTGTCTTTTTTGAGAATTAGGAGGGAATTTTTTGTTGATTATACTTTCTCCCCACAAGACTAACTACAGGGATTTTTTTTTAAAAGCAAATGGCTTTGCTTTCCTTTGTGGGATAGTATGGGGAGGAAGAGTAAAGTCTCTACCTGGTTTATTCAAGGAAAAGTACAGTGAAATTAAGAGTTAAACTATACTTTCCTACTATTCACATCCAAGAATTAAGGGTCTGATCCAACTCTGATTGGAATCAATGGAAAAAGTTCCTATTTATTTCAATGGAGTTAGATCAAAACCCTTCTGTTGTAAGATTTTCCTTGCAATGCCTGTTAGACCAAGCGCACTGTTAGCGCATGTACTGGATATATATCTGCAGCAAGGGACCTCACCCCAAACCTCTTTTCTCCCCTCCAAACTAAATAGAATAGGACAACACACAGAAGACTGTCTCTTGAGAGGTATGGAGTGGCTACTGTGAGCTGCTCTGTATCCTTCCTAGGAGCCACAAACAGAAAATGGATTCTTTTGGCTGTCTACAACAGGGGAGAGTAAATGGATGAAATTCATTTCCAACTATGTTCCTGTCATCCTGGAATACACATGAAAAAACTCCTGGGATGTCCATGTTTTCCATCAAATATGTTTCTTAAAACACTATGTAAAATGGCTACTTCCCTAATTATAAACTACTTTTTTCTTTCATTGTCAGTCACCACAATCTTCATCAATTAATATTTTGGTAATTATTTCTTTAAAACAATCATTTTGCTCAAATGAAAAAATAGTAGGGATTATTATACATCCTACCTTTTGTGTCAAGAAAATAAAGTGCTCCTGCAATCTCCCTGTTATTTTTTGTACAGTTGTTAATGATTTCTTACTGTGCATAAAGCAAATGAAAATGCAGAAAATAAAGCAACATTCTTAGGGCTTAATGTAATGTTCACCAACTTACAGAAAGCCTCCCATTGATTTCAATGAGAGTCAGAGATTTGGCCCTAAAGCTCTGTCAGAATAAGACTGCTGATGCTCTGTTATGCATTTCTCCTAGGTTTAGTTTTTGCAAATACAGATTTTGATTTTAATTCCTGGTCCTTTGCTGCTTCAGAATTTCAATATCCTACTGTAGCATGGCCTCACACTTAAATCCCACTAAAACATAACAGTTTATGGTATTATTCATGTTAAGTATGTCAAGAATGCTTGGGCAATGGCCTTTATTTAAGATTTTTTTTTTCTATTTTATTAGAGAAGTAGCTAATTAGGATGTGACAGAGCATGGTACTTACCTTGCTCTCTGAGTTTTTTGCTTGCACAGCTGCTGAATAAAGAACAAAGCAGTTGTTGCTACAAAAGACAACATCCTTTTCCACTCTATCAGAGATCTCTCGGGAATCCTGGGAATCAAAGCCAAAGATTGTTATGAGCCTATTCAAGGGAATACAATTTTACAAATTATCATTTTTGTTATACCAATCTTCATCTCTTTGGGACAAAATATACCTCCTTTTTGTAAAGTACTGAACACCGGGCGGATCCAATTTTGATCAGGCCTCTGGGCACCATTGTAATACAAATATTAAACTATGGAAATTTAAAGCTAACAACACCAGTGGTCTTATTCTTTAGCATCTTATGACACCAACACAAGTGCATTAGAATCAATGCAAAGAATTGTCTGTTTTATGCTCATCTGATTTTTACTAAGAAAGTATGCATATAGGGCATTTTTCTTTTATTTTTGAACCACAGAAGCACTTTCTGTTTAAGGTTGGTCTAAGGTAGATCACACAAATTTATCATCAAGTGGTGAATTTAAAACGTAGCTGTGGAGTCAGGCCGCAAGTTTTTAAGGTATTTAGATGAGTAACTCCAACTGAAGTCAATGGAAGTTAGGCACCTAAATTCCATAAAAAAATCTGATCCTTGGTATTCTGCATGAGTGCACATACAATTTATGGTTTGACTATACAGATCTACTACATAGCATGCATATGATTTCATTATTTAGATCTCATTTTTGAGTTGGGGGCCACTGACCCACAAAATCAGTTGGGGGCTCCACACAAACAGAAGCAAAAACAAACAAAAATAACCCTTTCTGACATGACCCCTGACTGAGAAGCAGAAAGACACCCCCCACATTCCCCTTGCACACCAGCCCCACAGAGGGGGATGGGGAGGACTAGAGCACCAGCATGGGCTTCCCAATGCTGAGGTGGAGGGAGAGCCCTGAGCCTTGGGGCCAGATCCAGGCAAGCCGGGGGGCCACATTTGGCCCCTGGGCCTTAGGTTTCCCACACCTGATTTAGATAAATTGGGATGATATTTTTGTTGCAGGCCAGATGCATGATTTCCAGAATTCATACCGGTGCAAATATTTTAACATTTACATGTAGGCATTGAGAGCCAACAGGGACATTTTTTCCCTAACGTAAGAAACAAAGAGTAGAAAACACACAGAAACAAGATTTAAATGTGATTAATTCCATTCTGCTTAAAAAGATGAAATATTATTACTCTGCAATGGCTTCCAGAGTCACTCTCCCAATAGTGCACATAACAGTTCAAAGTTATATAGCCCCCTAAAAGTGATACATCATGGCAGCAGCATTTAAATACCTGTCCCAGATTTACACTGGAACCTACTTAAGGAAACTAACTGAAAGATTTATATGAACTGTATTTCTGAAATTCTTTGTGGTTTCATTTGGTGACTGAAAATTGTGATAAACCTAAATATCACTTTCCACCACAGTACCTGTTTAAGGAAAGACAGATCTTTGAAAGATTTCCGCACACCACTACCAAGAACTACCACTTTGCAATGAGAACACCACTGAGGTCTCAGTGCTGAGCCTTCTGCAATAGTTTGATTGTGATCTTTATAACTGGCTAGACCTTAAAAAACAAACAAACAAAAGACAAGTCTGTTAGAAAATACAGTCAGACATTTCTAAATGAAGCAGGAGTTGAAGTTGCCATATTCTTCAGCAGGTGGGTCTCCATCCTCCTATACTGCGCTTTAGGCAAACTTCAAGATAAATACAGAAGGAGAGATTTTCTTCACTCAGACAAAAATATTTTGTAGTTCTGGTTTGAATAATAAAGAAAAAAGATGCCCAGTTAATATAATATTTGATTAATAATTAAATAAAAATAAAATAGGAGTATTAATGTATTTAAATGCCCATGTACAAATTTTTCAATGGAGGAATAACCTCCCAAATTGGTGAAAGACACATCATTAAAATAATTTAAAATGACAGGACAGAAAACGTGAGAATACCAGGCATTGTTAGAAACAATACCACACTGGCATCAAAATGGACAAGATAATAATATCATAGGTCTTTTCTAACTCTGATTTTCATTAGTGTGTGAGAACATCAGGAACATAGTGCACAGGTACATGTGCACTGGTCACACAGAGACTATTACTGAAAACAAGAATCAACTAGTTAATTTTAGAGTTTGAATTTATACATTTGAAAATTCTCCAATGACAACATGATTAAGAAGTCAAACCTAATAATTACAAGAACTGGATGGAAACTAACTCACCATTGCTGTTTGGAGGAAATGGCACATTAGGTTGCTTCAATCCATAAGATCCTACTAATCTGGTGGGGCCCATGGATCCTGCCTGAGGACCATGAAGTAATAAGTGCTGTCTGTATTCCAGAGCTGGATGCATTCTGTGATTGTTTATCATTCCCATGGAGGACGGAACATCTGGGGCATTACTAACTTCATAGCTGTTGGGAATTCTCACGTGCAGTAGATTGGAAAATGCAGCCACGACACTACTAATATTCTAAAACAACAAAAATAAATCTGTTTTTATCAATTACAGAAAGTAAACTGCAAGCATATCAATTATCAGATTATAAGAGCTGCCTCACTATAGTATAACCCACCTTCAAATTAAACTGAATAGTCATTATTTATGTAATATACTACAGAAACACTGTGCTAGAGTTCACATATACATCACTGAAATTTATTTCCCTTACCTCTGCAGCTGTGGGATGTAAAGTAATTGCTACAGATATCAGGCCAGATTTCGGACCATTTTGGGATGGCCCAAGCTGAGAGCCAAAGAAGCCAGAACCAGGTAAAGTTCCTGAACTAGGTTCTGATTTTACATAATTCCTTTTTGCTTCTGAACCTTAAAATGAAATACAATATATATACAGTTAAGTGGCATGATTTTGAATGGACAGAAACCAGCAATAAGTATATAATCCATTTTACTCGTACCTTTTCCAGTACTGCTGGGTAGGATTGGAATGATGGGAGATGATACAGGCTCTGGGGTTTCTTCCTTTACCAGAGACAAATCTGGATACCTACTTACTTCCATTCCCACCACACTTTCAGGAGAGGAAGAGGGAACAAAGCTGTCAGGAGTGTCCCGGTCATCACAGTGATCTTGAACCCTGGGAGGAAAAACCAACTAGAGTTTTAGAAAATGCCTTGTATAAAAACTAAATGAAGGAAATAGGTGGATTGTTGGTTGCTAGCAACAATTTTTGTGGCATTTCACCTTATTTCAAGATAAAACTACCCTTTTGGGAAAAACAGACCACAAAATTGTGATGTTAATCAAGCCATGCCCTACAGAACTATCATACCAATAGTTCACACCAGCTTTAAAAAAATAAATAAAAAACATAACCAATACACTTCATCTGTGTTTGCAGGATTTTGATATTCTCATTCTTATGAGATACAATCACACTTCCTTTGTAGTCACTTGTTCGTCACATGAACATGAAAATCAGTGAAACAGAATTTAAATGATCTATTAATACCAGATTTGTTTTTAATTATCCTCCTCCAATCCCAAGCTAAAGGCAACAATGGCCTACTATCTTGAGATACTTTCATCTCAGCAGATTTGCTGTCTATTATAAATGTAGATGATGAAACCACTATTCTGCTCTTGAATGTCTAGGAAATGCTAGCTACCCCACTCTTCACAGGTGCAACATGAGAATTTCACCAAACTCAATAGCCACAAATTTGGATGCGCTGGGCTATAGTCTTTACCAACTGGATTTATAAAATTCATCTATGCATGCATCCGTCCTGGCTTGCATAATTATTGTGCCATACAATCTTTCATCTGTATTCATCCCCTGTAAAGCACATTGGGGATTTGATGTAAAGACAGAGGTCGCAAAGAAAGTCTGTGCTGGAGCAGGGAATTGAACGCAGGTCTCCCAAGTCTCAGGCTACTGAACTAATCTCTGGACCATACTCTCTCATACATTCAATGGCAGTAGTGCCTCCAACTTGCTGTGCTTCTAATAAGGTAGAGAAAGTAATGGAAGGAAGAGTTTTTGCAAAAATTCCTGCTGTACCCCATGGAGCACCTCTCCATAGTGATTCAATTTGTGCCTGCAAGGCTAGGGAGTTTTGGGGGTAACTTGTGGACATGAACAGTGGGATTTATGACTTTGTGGATCCTCTGCACAGAACAACCCATTGATATGAATACCGCTACTATGCTGCTACAGCAACCAGCCTGCTGCTGTGTGAACCCAATTAGTTTCTATAACATGTTTCCATTTTTGGTAGAGCAAAATAAAGAATATTTGACAGCTGAATAGGCCATATAGTGGAAGTCTTCCTTTTAGTGGCACAGAAATCTCAGATATGGAATACTGAGAGATACCTAGTACAAATAATGCCATTTTCTTCTCTTCCTGGTGTGGTTTGGGAAGGTGTTCTCCCTCCTCTAATGGGAGACCCTCATGGATCTCCCATTTACTTGGGCTTGCACAGGGTAGAAGGATCTAGGCCCAAACAAGCAAACTTCATATTTAGAGGGAAAATTTCTACCTTAATTCTTCCTGATTGTTATGAGGTGGTGTTGGAAGTGAAGCAGGAACATCCACAGTTTTAGGGCCCTGAGCCATAGCTCTCGCTAACAAATCATCTTGTGGCCTGAAAGGTAACTGGAACTGTTTTGGTCCAAGCGCTTTGGTAACTAAAACAGAAAAACACAGCACAACCAAGTATGCATATGTCTCTCTACATACTGATACACATTGTAAGAGGGTGCTAGTTGCATTCTAATACGATTAATGTTGCACATCAGTTTTTAACTCTATTTTGTATCGCTTGTAACTACAAAATTTTTCACTTTTCACATTTCAATTGTGTGTGTACGTAGATAAAACTCAAACAATTGAAGCAAAAATGGTTCAGCAATTTTTGATTTCAAGGAAAGAAAAATATTTTTTCCCCCATTATAAAGAACATTTAAGCCTTTCCTCCCCTTCTTATGTAGCACCCAGTGGCTGACATATGAAAGGCTTATTTCATAAAAAATCTTCAGGAGAACAATTGACAGAAAACTGATTTTGATTTGACCAAGTTATGAACATTTGAAAATGTTTACTAAGCATGTTCAAAGTTTCTCAGAGCACAACTATAGAAGGCTGCTCTGTGAAGGCACATGCTTCAAATTAATCTTGTCATCTACCTTATGCATGTAACTTTTACTTTGTTTTCTCCTGACTGGTAAGTGTTTAACTGTGCACTGATACTGCTCTCAGCATAGCTCTTGTATGGAATATGCACAATTGAACAGTAAATATTATTGTAAAATAAAGTTGGACAGAATGAACTATAACCTTCCAGACAGAGTCCTATGTTCATTGGTATACAATAAACCCAAGCTAAATCAAATAAGGTACAGGATACATTTCATATTTCAGTACCAATATGATACACCTTTTAAGGAAGCAGCAGACTAAAAGCTTACCATCATGTCCACCCAGCATTCCAGCTTTTCCAGCAAGTTCCTCAGTAGTTGCAAATCCATTCACCATTTTTTGACAAGCCACTGGTGGTGGTGTTGGAGGAAGAGAGGCTGGGGGTGTTGGAGGATTACTCAAATTATTCTGCTGCATGAGACCAAATGATTTTAAAATTAGCTTTCAACAGGTAAATACAATAAAGATGCACACTTTCAATAAAAGGTAGGTACTTGGAGGTTTTAACATACAGAGGCAGCACCTAATATTTAAAAATTAGGTATCTTCTTCCCCAAAACACAAAAAAATAGATGAAAACATCTGCTACAAAACTACTTAGTATACAAAGATATAATATACTTTGTAGTGTCTGGTACAAATTTAAAGATCTTGTTGTAGGCGAGAGGAAGATTTGAATCTAAGTCTTAACAAGGATTTTAAGAATTCTGTCTAGGGAAAAACTGAGTGAAGACTCTAGGATCTTACCGGAGCAGTGTCTACAGACATAAAACTTTATTATTGGTTTCCGAGTTCACCAGCTATACTTGCTAGGCCAGATTCTTAGCTCAGTAACTCTGGTGTAAAACTGGAATATCTCAGATGGTCTTCATAAAATCATTCCAATTTTATGCTAGAATAAGTGGGTGCCAAATCTGGTCCTCTTTCAACATTCTTTCTGTTCTCTCAATATTACCTTTCAGCCCACCAATATCCTGAGTTTTAAATTGCTTGGGCTGTTAGATCTTCAATAGACAGATTATTTTGTTCATAGTTTTTAAGTCCTTAGTCAGGGACTAGTGGACAAATGATGAAAGTCTCTTTCACAACTAGTTATTAAGAAATGCTTTGCTACTCTCAATGACTTTGTAAAGCACTGGAAATTTTGACATTTCTGTTCCAGAAAGCTTTAACACAATTTTGACCAATTATCATCAGTTTGCAAATGCAGTGCTTGTATTTCTTAAATTTATTTACAACATTATTTGTTATTTGCTTTAATGTTTTGAAGAGCAAAACAATTAATACATCACAGTTGAATGCAATATAAAGACTAGCAATAGCAAATGTCTCCTTATTACCTGTGGAGAAGGAGAGACTCCTAAAAGATAATTAATGCAAAAAATCCCCTTTACCTTGTTTCTTAGAGAAGACATAGGAAATCTAGATGGAAAAACCTACCTTGTAGATCAGCTGGGAATAGTAATCAGAAACCCCATCAAGTGTAGCACTACCAAAACTTCCCATAAGTCGATTTCCACCACTTAGCTGGCCACTGCCATAGGGGAGAAAGTGTGCAAAGCTCACTCCAATTATTGGTTCCATTAGAGGCAGCAGAGAGAGTTGCTATAGGAAAAAAATGGATACAGGTGAACACACCAAATATAATAAAAGATAGTATCTAGACAAAAAAGTAAAGTTTCCACAGTATTACCAGTAGAATGGTTACCACTACAAAGTCTAATAGTCTTTAAAATACACCAGAGTTTCCTTATATTTATTAGAGTAGGAAATAAGATTGTAATTTGGCAAAGGATTTGCGCTTGTGCTGACGGACTTCTATCAGAATTAAGGACATAAAACATGTTAGCTTTAATTTTAAGCATGTGCTGATGTGCTCTGATGAATGGGAGCAAAATTTCAAATATTGTATGGTAAATATTGACTTTTAAATGCTAACCACGATACAAAAGCTCAGAAAAGCTGGTTTGCATGTTTTGTTAAGCACAGTCTTCCATCTATGAAGTGAAGATGATACTAATCTTCTTTGTAAAGTGGTTTGAGATGAATGGATCAAAATTACTACAGAAGAGTTCGGTAGTATTAATTATTATTATTAAGGTAAGAAAGTTCATAAATTTGAAGTCAATATGGGGGGAGGTTTTAATACCAGGTGTAATATGACGTTCATATCCTAAAAGGCTCAAAACTAGAGCATGTCAGAAAATTTCCAAGAGAGTATTGTTCCAGTGAGAAAACACTGATTCATGAAAGTCAAAACAATTCTTAGAGCTTGCTGGCTCCTGACCTGGAAGAATTTCATTTTAAAGTTATAGAAAAGAAACATTTTGATTTTAGGAAACATTTTTTTCAGATTTTATGGATAAGTTTGAAATTTGTAGGTTTTGTTCTAAGTTGGAATGAAAATAAATTAAACAAATTTCAAAATCCTCCATGAAATGGAATTATTATTCTCCACCCAGCTTGACTACTAACTCAGCATAACTGTAAATTACTCCCCCCCACACACACACTTTGAATCCATTCTCTTAAAGCTATTCCAGATGGTTGTACATTCTCTAAACACTCACTTGTTTGAGTTGGATAAATGTATCAGTGTTAGGATAAATAGCCTGTTTCTCCTCTTCCTCTTTTTTTCTTTTCTTAGACCGAGGGGCTGCCTTCTCTCCAGTCCTCTGAGTTCGTTTATTTCGCTGTTTCTTTATTTCATGTCCTACATCTGTTCTCTGAAGCTGGCTGTTACCACATCCAAATACACCTTGCATTTGATTCCCCACAGTTGGCTGATGGACAAAGGAAAGTAACATGGGATGCATTTGTTTAGATCCATCGTATTTTCACCTTTGTACTGAGAGTGTAAAAATAGTTTCACAAAAATATTCATATAAAGAGATAATTGTGTAAAACAATTATTCTAGGATTTAATGGGGCTAGTGACAGGTTTGAGTAAAATGAAAGACTACAATATTCAGTATTTCAACTATTGATCTAAACCCAGTGTACTTTACATACTTTATATCAGGGAAAACCCAAATTCACTCCTGGAGTATATCTGATGGTTCCCTAACATTTGCTTATACTACTATCCCCTCACCACCCACTTCCATTTATTTTTCTCAGATTTCAGTCACTCCGAGTTGACTATTTTCCTTCCTGGATGCACTGAGATTCCATGGAGACATGACACAAATTTAAGGGGAAAACTAGGATACAACAAATCACTTTATTGTTAACATTTCTGGTTATCAGCTGTGCGAGGCAACTGTTGGTAAAGACCATTTTTTTAAAGTTTTTTTTTTTAAAAACCAGCACTGAGACACAGAGAAAAGTGAGGAGGGAGACAAAGTGGATGACTGGAGTGGAAAATGAGGGGTGCGAAAAAAGGATTTAAATATATTAAGGTGATTAACCTTTCAGTAGACTTAGAACATTATTTTTGCCTTTTCTGAAATTAAAATAGTTAATATTACATTTAAAATGTACAAGACTAACAAGATTGAAGACACATTCTAATAATTAGGCATTATTACTCTCCTGAGCTAACTAATCCTAATGCCAGTAGTGTCTTTTGAGTTTACTTGCTATAAACACCTCAGTTTCCACCTTGCCAGAAGATGATGTGCTTATTTATTACACAAAAATATAACCTCTTAAATAATAAACATTTATTTACAGAGATGCCTAGAGGCCTCAAACTGGATAAGGGTCCTATTGGATGCTAAGTGCTGTACAAATTTATAAGACAAGACAGTCCCTGACTAGGAGGGTTTGCAGTTTAAGGCTCAAATCTGCATACTTATACATATAATCAAAACCCTTTTTTGTGCAGAACCCACTGGAGCCACACCAGGGCCTAATTTAAGGCAAGAAACAAGTGGGTATTGCATACAAATGAAAAGAACATGGGGAAACTCATACAATTAATAAGATGCTTTGAATATTTTTTCCTCCCCTATATTTGTAATTGCCAGACCTTTTGAGTAATAATTAGGGCTGTCAATTGACATACGTTAATGCCTGCGATTAACGCAGTCCAGGATTAACGCGTTAAATTTTTTAAACACGTTAATCACAGACGTTAATGCTGCGCTGCCCCTTTGAAGTGCCACTGCAGTGCTTCAAAGGGGCAGCGCAAAACGGAGCCCAGGATTAGCTGGGGACTGCCCAGCTGATCCCGGGCTCCACTGCCCCTTTGAAACGCACAGAGGCGGCATTTCAAAGAGGCAGCTGCCTCTCAGCTGACCGGGGGATCAGCTGTGCGGCGGCTGCCCCTTAGAAAAGCTGCCTCCACACGTTTCAAAGGGGCAGTGGAGCCCGAGGTCAGCTGGGGACTCCCCAGAACGCAGGATCAGCTGGGGAGTCATGCCATTCTTGGATTCATGAACAGGGGAATCTCAAGTAGAATTAGACTATTTCCTCTGGATTTGGCAGTTGTGTGATTGCTGCTGCAATACTGTGCCCAGTTCCACTGTTTACAATTCAAGGAAGATATAGATAAGTTGGAGAGGGTTCAGAGAAGAGACATGAAAATGAATAAAGGAGTACAAAACCTGTCTTATAGACTCAAGGAGCTCAATCCATTTAGTTTAATAAAGGAAAATCTAGAAAAATCAAGAAGTAACTTGATTACAATCTGTAAGTAACTTCATGGGAACAAATAATTAATAATGAACTCATCAGTCTAGCAGAAAAAAGATATAACAGCTGGGCAGAGCCTTGATTCCACACTCTTCCCCACTGACATAACTCTATGCAGTACTGAAGAGAATACATTGCAACAAGCTTACATACAGCATAGTTTATTCCTGCTTCAGAGTAGCAGGGATATTTGGATGGATATTAGTGACTTAGAGATTTTCCCCTTCTCTTCATAGGGGCTATTCCAGAGGCATCAATACATGCTGCCCCTTGCTTGGCACTAAACTGCAATATCACCATCTAGTCTTTACATATTGACATGCATTTCAAAAGCAGCCAGCTTACCATTGCTTCAGCTGTGTTCTGTTTCTCCACTAGTTTGTTATCCCCAGCACTTTCTTCTGATCGGCAGCTGTTCTCTGATTTCTGATTTAGAAGAGAGGATGATTTTTTATTTTTAAGTAAGTGTTTCAGCAGCTCATTCCCTGACTCCCCTTTGGTTGCAGGGGTGCTGGTTGATTGTGGTGGACTCTGTGCTGAAGAGGCAGAGTGCAGTGTGGCCTTGTCTTCTATCATAATACCACTCGGATTTTCTGTTTTAGGCTCAGCTTGGCCAGAACATTGATCAGATTCGGCCTTTTCCAGTTTAATTTCCTGAATGCTGGCCGGAGAATCTGTCTTACCCTGTTCAGTCTCAGGATTTACACTAGATTTCTGGGGAAATTTCTTTTGAAGCAAGCCACTATTTAAATGCTTACATTCCAGCTCTAAGGAAGGCTGGTTCTCTGCAGCATTTGTTGTTGATGAGCCTGTTAGCTCTGCTGACTCCAGCTCATCCTGATGACGAATAAGTTCACTGGGTGTGCTAACTGTTGGGGTAGAGGTAGAATCTGAAACAGCTGGAGTAGGGGGTGCAGTTATATCTGAATGTGGAGTTGATGGTGCTTTTATTGACTCAGCATCATCATCCTTTTTCTTTTTTCGTGTCCTTTTCTTTTTTCCTTTCTCTTCTGGAATTATATCAGAGTACAGCTGAATAAGAGACTGACTTGACCCAGGGAAATTTGGTGCATGGGGTGTGCTGGTGTCTTGGCCGCAGGAAGGACCACTACCAGCTGCTGGCGGCACAGCAGATATACCAGGCGCAAATGGAGGCCTGACTTGGTTCTGCGCAAAGCTGGTCCCAGAGATACCCCCATGGGATTGTTTTACAGAATGGAAGTTAGGGGATCCACCAGGAATTGAAGGTGGCTCGGGTCCAAAAGAGGTAGGCCCCAGTGGTCTTCGCTCACTGCTTTGCATAAAATTTACAGCAGGTGGTGAGTTCACAGGGCCTTGTTGCAAAACTTGCCCTATTTGCTGCTGCTGCTGCGGAGACTGCTGAAGAGGACGTGGAGGCTGCATGAACTCACAGGGTAGGTCAGAGTTAAAGAAAGGTATCTGAGACAAGGAAGCTCTGTTATTTAATTCTGACCCTATCATGCCATGTTGTTCCATTTCCATCCTCTGCAAAGCCCTCTGTCGGTCCACCTCCTGCATTAGCTGTATTCGTTGCCGTTCCTGCTGCTCTCGCAAACGTTCCTTTCGCTCCCGCTCTTGAAAACTTTCACTAAATGGATTATTATCATCAAATTCCACTCTTGGTGGTGGCCCTGACTGTGCATTTGCATTGGAACCTGGCACTGGAGTTGGGGTGCCAGGATTCATTGGTAACTGTGTCATTGGAGGTTGCATCCTTGGAGTATTGAGGGGGATGTGATTTGGAGGAGCAGGTGCAGGTTGCCATCCAGGTAAGTTTGGCATTCTGGCTGGGTTGGATTGCCCAGGAATTACAACTGTGTGCTGCTGATGCTGGAGTTGTTGTGTGACTATGGGGAAATTTTGCTGATTCATCGCTGGTGGTGTTCCTCCTGGAACCATAGGTGGCTGAGACTGGACGCCTGGCATTATAGCATGCGGTGTTATCCCACATTGCTGCTGCTGCTTGATTCGATATTCCTCAATGAGCTCTGCATGTTCTTTTTGCTGTTTTCGAATCTGAAATTTAGACAAGTCATTACTTATCTTTACAAGGTTCTACTTAATATATAAGACTCAAATATACAGAATATACTACATGGAAATTATTTGTATTGGAAAATATGGCTTGCCGAAGATTAGTATTGGAACACATTAAGCTTATTTACTTGTCATTTCATATCCAATATCTGTCATTGGCTACTGTTGGAAGACAGGACACTGGGCTAGACGGATCTTTGGTCTGACCCAGTATGGCTGTTCTTATGTACTTATGTCATCTAAACAAAAAGAGTGCAATTCTCTCAAATGCCAATTTCCATGCTATTAACTGACTACACAAAAAATGACCTTTGTATTAAATGTATAATGGGAGCTTGATTGCAATGGCCAGAGGCACTGGTGCTCAATCCTGGAACTGGCTAAGCACTCTTTGGCTTCCAGGCCCTGATTTAGTGATACATTTAAGCACATACTTAAATTTAAACATATTTGAGTTATACCAGCCTCCCACAACGCTGCCCCCTCCTTGTAGCTGGCTCTGCTACTGTTCCTCTACCAATGGGCTCTAGTCCTGCTGCCACAGAGCTTGGGTCTGGCCCACTGCCTCTGGCTGGCTGGGGCCCCCCTGGGACAGAGCTTCCCAGCCACCATGGCCCCACTTGTCTCCCACCCAGCTGGGGCCCCCCAACCATGGGGCTTGCCAGCTGCCCTGCTTCTGCTGTGCCCCACCGGGGCTCTCCGGGGACGGGGCTCACTGGCTGCTGCCCCACCCGGCCAGGGCTCCTAGCTGGTGTGCACTCCTGGGCACCTGGGCTCTATGGTCCAGCAATATCTGTGGTCTTTTGCCAGACTGGAGAGTCCCGGATTTAGGAGATTCAACATGTACTCCATTAAACGGCGACATTCAAACAGTAAAATAAAAAACAACTGGCTATTGCAAAAGTGCATCTGGTGATATGATAAAATATGAGAGAAAAATCTTAATCAATGGATTTCGTCAGTGGAAATATGGCTCAGTATTTCAACATGTCCCTATTCTTATATAATGGACAGTGCATCCGAATCTTGCATCCAGATCCTTCATAAACTCTATCTTTCCTTGGCACTGCTGCCACCCAGTTTCCCTCTTCCCAAATTCTTCAAAGAGGTTTTTTATTCCCCACTAGTACTGTAGTGTTTTTTCTGGCAGCTCCAGTAGTGCTGAGAAATTGAATATTATAACTGACATTACTCATGTGAAACATGAGAGGTTTTGTTGTTTATTTTTTACATGAATTGCACTATGTTTAATAGTTACAATTAGGACTGTCAATCACAGTTATCTCACGCAATTAAACCAATTAAAAATTGTGAGTAAGCACAGTTTTTATTACACTGTTAAACAATAATAAAATACCAATTGAAATTTATTATAAATATTTTGGATGTTTTTCTACATTTCAATTACAGAACAGAATATACAAAGTGTATAGTGCTCACTTGATATCTTTATTACAAATATTTGCACTGTAAATAAAATAAACAAAAGAAACAGTATTTTTCAATTTACCTCATACAAGTACTGAAATGCATGCTCTTATCATGAAAGTACAACTTACAAATGTAGAATTTTTTTACATAACGTCACTCAAAAACAAAACAATATAAAACTTCAGAGCCTACAAGTCCACTCAGTTCTACTTCTTGTTCAGCCAATCGCGAAGACAAACAAATTTGTTTACATTTATGAAGACAATCTTCAAAGTGAGAACAAGTTTTTGCATGGCACTGTTGCAGCCAGTGTTGCAAGGTATTCATGTGCTACATATGCTAAACATTTGTATATCTTTTCACGTCCTGATCTGTAGTTTTTTACAGTGCAAATATCTGTCATAAAAATAATGTAAAGTAAGGACTTTCCACTTTGTATTCTGTGTTGTAATTGAAATGAATATATTTGAAAATGTAGAAAAACATCCAACATATGTTTAATATATTTAATTGGTATTTTATTAACAGTGCAATTAAAATAGCAATTAATTTTTTCAAACATTTGATCACTATTGTTACAAAGCATATCTAGAAAATTTAGAGAAATAAATCATCTTACATCTTAATATTAATCAGAAAAAATGCTGTCCTATTATTCCCCTGCCCCGCCCCCAACTGTTACCTGTTCTAGCTGTTTTTGGACCATACTCTGCTGCTCGGTAACATGCTTAAGCTGTTCTGCATCTTCTTCTGGGAATTCACGGCCAGCTTTTTTGGCAGTACGTTGTTTTGCTGAGAGCGCTTTTTTTGATTTTCTGTGCACTCCAATTTGCTCTTCCAGGTATTTCTGTTGCATTTGAAGAAGTTGTTGTGTTTCTTGAAGCCATTCTTCATATTGCTTTCTTTGTGAATCATCTGGGGGGTGGGAAAAAGTAAATATTTGACCATTGATATTATACTAAGGACTCTTATTTTAAATGGAGGCCCCAGTGGCTACTCTGCAGCATAGCTCTCCCCTGTGGTTTCACTGCCCCAAGTGGCCACTCACATATTGCGTCCCTCTGAACAGTAGCCTCTTTGCATGTTATGGAAAACTGTCCCTTTCCCGGGGCTTCTGGTTGTCCTGGCACAAGCAAACCCTGCCCTTGCTTTAAATTAGGAGAAGAGGAAGCTGCATACCATATTTCGTGGCCCTAATTCTTACTGTTTAGGAGGAGTTCTTAAACAAGTGGACATGCAGACAGACACAAAGATAGATACACTCTAAAATACATATCTAAATACACTGGGGGCAAACAGGAAGTAAGTGGGGAAAAAACCAATGGAAAAAGGAAAGGAAACTGGATTCATCATTGCTGGAAGCTAACCCCAATAAACATAAAATTATTCGCATTTCTGGACTTTGGGTATTGCTGTTCTCTGTTCTTAAGAAAAAGGCCAGGAAAGTGGGAAAGGTGAGGGAATAAGACCCCTAACTGCCAGCTCTGGGAACAGTACCAGTTTTCTCATATGATAGCACTGAGGCAACAGACAGACAAACCAGAAAAACAGGGACAGAACTCCATTATACATTTTTTCCAGATATTCTTATGATCTACAATGTTTTTGGCACAACCAGGTCTTCCCTTGTACTCTGATATACACTGTGCTCTACCTTAGCGGTCACAACATTGCAGAATCTAGTGACTCAATTTTTACAGCTATCTACACTCTCGAGGGACACCTTGATTCCATCACTGCTAGATTTGTATCTGTATCTAATAATACTGCCCAAAGAGACACCACAGTGGAAATGGTACAGTGTATCTTTGTGACTATGGAGAGAAAATGTTTGGCTCAGGAAAGTCATATTGAACATACTGAAATATTAACATGCCCTATTAAGGGTAACTGCTTGTTGCATCAAAAAAAACAAAAAACAAAAAAAAAAAATAGAAAGTGGGATTTTCAAAAGTGCTCAATATTGGCCCAGAAGTGTTCTCATTATAGTTAATTCAATGGAGAATATTACTGAAAATCCCCCCAGAAAGTCTAGCAAACATGAATAAAATTTCTAACTGCATTTTGTGCATTGGGCCACCAATGTCTGGAGAGGGGGGAATCTAGCTACTTCTGTTTTGTTACTGAATACTTAGGGAGACTTTTTGCAGACATAAAATCTTCTTAGGTTATGTAAAAATCGTTCAGTATTTAAATCTACAGTTAAATCTCATGACAGAATATAAGGGCTACAGTGTGTCTGGGGGAAAATGAAATATTAGGTGTATCAACTAAAACAGATACATGTTTCCAATATATAAAATTGCTCTTCCTTTAGGCAGAAGTTTCTGTTGTCAGTTTTTCTAGTTTTCTGTTAAGCTTTACTGAATTAAATTTCCAACCTTTTTTTTTAATTTGTTACAAAAACCTATTTGATTCTTAAATTAAAAATAACTTGTGTTATTGTGGATAACTATTTCAATACAGATTTAGCTAAATCATTATTAGATTTTTCAGATAGTAGATTATAGTTTAATATAGAATTAATTACTACTCCTTTGCCATTGGAAAATACTAATTATGTGATTAATATTTCATATTCATTTTTCCTCATATTTTTGAGGACTTTTAGACAAAATGTTATTATGAAGTGTTGATTTTTAAAAATGTTTTAAGATTTTTTCTTTTGTTATGAATTAATGATTATGAAATGGTTACATTTAAATAAATTAGAGAATTAGTGTAGTTTGCCAAAATATTCTCCTATGAAGTATTCATAGGTGTGATATTCTTAAAAAAGAAACTGCAACATGAAACCACACGTTCATATACAGAACATTGTAAGATTTATACTTACTGACAAAACCAGGACCAAAATTTGGAGGATTAGGCCTTGCAATCTGAGGGGTCAAACTTCCATCCTAAAAATAAAAATGTATAAACAAAGTGATTAAAATCACAAATCATTTTAATAAGAAAATAAAATATTCACCATTTAAAAATACTTCTGCTGTAACTCTCATAGCAAGTTATGTTACCTGTGAGATTGCTTGTGGCATAAGATTCTGGCCTTCACTAGTCTGTGTTCCTGGCATTGGCTGACCCATAAAGGGAAACCTATTGATACATAAAGATCAGTTATAACAGACTTTCAAAACTGGTGAGCACCTTAGTACAGATAAATTGTTTCGAATTATTTCAGCCTAAAACAAAAAAATTCCAAACTTTTTAGACAGATTTGTTTTAACTACTACATACTAATTACTTTCCAGATTTTGAAAACAATATTTCATAACCCACCCTTGTAACACTTTGTCTTCAGTTCAACCTGTTGTTCCTTATAATTCACACAGGCATGAACTAAAAATCACTAAGCTGTCTCATACTAGGAGTTACCTGGCTTTTCCTTGTGGTGATGATACATAAGGGCAGTTGAACACATAGAGATGACTTGAGAAGTCTCTGTGCTTGAGTTTTAAATGCTACGTAATGTAAAGAGTAGGATTCAATGTGCTTAGATACCACAGTACAAATACCTGCACGGATTAGTGTACATAGAATTTTGGGACATTAGGAAGAGTTGTTTAAAAGGCCCTTATGCTAAACTTGGACACTGTAACTACAGGGAGCAAGAACAAATGGAACCCTGAAGAGCTTGTCCTTGTGGTTAAGACAGAAGGACATGGAATTTATCATGGGGCTGGGTCCGAAATCATGTGATGTAAATATCACAACTAATTCCTTTTGCTGTATTTAGAAACAGAGAGGAATGCAGTACTCACAATTATCCTATCCACTGAGGATGGGGACCACTACAATCTGCACTAGCACAAGTTTCTAAATGCTTCTAAGTTAGCTCCAGATAAGACACAGTCGCAGTAATATAGTGTGGAAGCAGCAATGGCATGGATCACCATGGTGAGGTCTGTATTACAAGTAGTGGTGACGCAAGGGGGGCACTGGCTACATGACGACCCCCCATGTGGCCCCTCCCTGCACCACCCCTAGCCCAGGAGAGGGCTGTTTCTAGCAGGGTGAGGGCCTGGGACACCCCCCCTCTGCTCCAGGTCCTGCATCCTCCTGTCACACTCCACCCCTCTTTCCAAGCCTCCACTGCCTTCCCACCCCTGCTCCACCCCACGCCCACTCCAACTCTTCCCCCAAGTCACCTCCCCAAAGTGTTGTGGCCCAGGGGATTAGAAGAGGGCCTGATGCTGGCAGCAGGGGTTGCCTCTTAACCAGTGGCAGGAAGCAGAGTGACCCAGCCCTAGTCTGCTCCTCTCCCTCAGCTCCCAGCTGTGTCACTCTGTTTCCTGTCACTGGTGAGTACAGGGGACAGTTCCACCCCTTCTCCCAAGTAACACACACAGCTTTATTACAACAATCTCAAGCAACAATTTTGAATCCACTGTTTAGTGCTTAACGAACTACGATATACAGTAGAACCTCAGAGTCTCAAACAACTCCGGAATGGAGGTCGTTTGTATCTCTGAAATATTCCTAACTTTTAATAAAACATTATGGTTATTCTTCCAAAAGTTTACAACTGAACAGTGACTTAATGTAACTTTAAAACTTTACTATGCAAAAGAAAAATGCTGCTTTCCCTTTACTGTTTTAGTCATTTATGTTTAATACTACTGTATTTGCTTTTTTGGGTTCTCTCTTGCTGCCTGATTGCATACTTCTGGTTCCAAATGAGGTGTGTGGTGGTTGACTGGTCAGTTTGTAACTCTGAGGTTCTACTGTATATGTAATTATGCTTTTTTCAAACAAAGAAGCTGAGGTAGAGAGAGATGAAGTGGCTTGCCTAAAGTTGTACAACTGGTCAATGATGGAGCTGAAAACGGAACTCAGGTCTTCTGAGTTCAGGCTGGTGTCCTGTCCACTAGCTCATGTTGACTTTATCCTAGGGAGCAATGCTGTATTGCAGGGGTGGGCAATAATTTTTGATGGGGGAGCACTCCAAGATTTGGGAATGTGGTTGTGATGGACAGGAGCAGTGCTGGCCAGCACCTGGTGACTAAGGGGTTAAACTCAGGTAGCTAGCAAGGTTGTTGGCAGGGAGCCAGAACCACTAATGAGGATAGAGTGCTGACATTTGAATTATATAAGAAACCTTGCCATTTTTCATTGAGAGAGAGAGAGTTAAATCAGGAGCTGACAGACACAGAATGATTTAAACTAGGGATGTAATAGTGTAGTCGATTAATCAATAAACAAAAGCTTATAGGTTAATGGTATAGACTACACGCATTTCCCGTCCCCCACCCCACCAGTAAATTTTTTAGCAGCCTGGCCAAGTCCTGGCTTGTGATGGGTCTGGGACCTACCCCACTGCGACTCTGCATTTAAAGAGTTATTAGGAGGTAGGTGGGCAGGCAGCTCAGACTCAGTTCCAGCTCACACTGGGTCCAGGAGCTCAGACCCCCGTCCCCTGGACAGGGGTTGCTGCCACCCCTGTATCAGAAGCAGCAGCATGGGGAAACAGGCAGCTGGCCCGTAAGGGGAGCTGATTTTTAATGGGCTCCCCTTGAGGACTAGCTCTCACCTGGCACCCCACGCTGCTGTCTCTAATACAGAGGCAGCAGCACTAAGTGACAGGGGGCTCCTTTGGAGTGGGGCTGGAGCACACTGGATGCCAACCTCGCCCTGGGGATTATAGAATAGTCAAGTAACCAATAAGAATTCAAGAGTTACTCGACTAGTCAATTAACCAATATTTAACATCCCCAATTTAAACCGAGGTAGGATTACCATGCCTCCAAGGAATTCGGGGCATGGAAGTGGACTGTACCTGTCAAGGATCATGAGTAAATAAAGGGAAATGTGTATTTAGTCATGAGTAGGGTTATTTTTCTTTATTGTTGTGGTTTGGTTTGAACTGCTCTATGTGAATCCATGCCTCCACTCACCATCTAAGAGTTGTTCCCAGAGGTTTTCTCTGTTTTACCCAGTTGTTCTATAATACCCAGCAATCAAGTATGCTTTATCAAGTGTATCTTCTGTTTTGTAATAAAAAAATCACTTTTTAAGGTGATTATTTGATTCTTGTGTCCTGGAAAGTAACGTACGTGTGTGTGTGTGTGTGTGTGTGTGTGTGTGTGTGTGTGTGTGTGTGTGTGTGTGTGTGTGTGTGCGTGCCTAGACAGAGCTACCAGAGACTGCAGCTTGTTTTTCTCTCTTCTTTTTCCAAGCTTTTTTGGGGAAAAAGAGCTTGTGGTACCCCTGGGAAAGGAATTCAAGTGTTTCCTCCTGTTTTTTTCAGAGTTAAATCATTTGATGGTGGCAGCTTTTGTTTATTTCTCAGAGCCAGTATATCTGTGACTCCGGGGGAGGAGGGGAGGTTTGTTAGCAGAGCCTAGAGGCAAGGTATTTAAAGTCTTTGCAGGCCCCCACCTTCTGCACTCAGAGTGCCAGAGTGGGGACCAGCCCTGACAGTGGTCAAGGACCGCATCCTTCCATCATATTAATAGAGGAAGTCCGGGGTCTGGGATGGAGGCTGAGTGCAGAAGGAAGTTTGGGGGAAGGCACTGGGATACAGGAGGCCATATGGGGTCTGGGAGAGAGTTTGGGTGAAGGAGGCAGTTATGATCTGGGGCATGGGACTGGGGTGCAGGAGGAGGTACAGGAGTTTGGGCTGTGACCTAGGGCAGGGGTTTGGTTTGTGACCTGGGGCAAGGGATTGGGGTGCAGGATTTGGGAGGGGGTAAGGGTTCAGGATGGGGGCAGAGGTTATGTGGGTGGCAGTGGATTGGCGGGAGGGAGGGGCTGGGGTGCCAGAGGCAGGCTCTGATCGGGAGACTTACTTAAGTGACTCCCAGGCAGCAGCCCAGCAGGTTTCTCGGGCAGCCTCCTTGCCTGCCCTACCCCTACACAGGATGCAGGCCAATGGGATTTTGCTATGGGTGGGGACAGTGCATGAAGCCTCTCCCCCCTCATCCCCACAGTTGTGAAACACAAATGGCCCAACAGCCACTTTTCTCAGAGGTGTGCAGGGTTGGGGCAAGCAGGGAGTCTCCCAGAGGCTTCCCGCTGTGTTTGCAGGCTGGATCTAGTGGCTCTATTTTGCCCAGGCCTGCTGTATCAGCATGGAGTATGAGTTAATGGGTAACATAGACCTTTTTCCATATTTTATGTCTGTGATTCACTGTGAACAGTTGTGATGGTTTATAATTTGCTGATGCTGTGGCTGAGAATGACTTTTCAGACTCCAAAGGGACAAGGTGGGTGAGGTAATATCTTTTATTGGACCAAGTTCTGTTGGTAAGAGAGATAAACTTTCAAGCCACATAAAGGTATTCTTCAGGTCTACTGATGCTGGTAGCTAAAAAAGTATAATACTTTGGGCCACTGTTTATTGTTTAAAAAAAAAAAAAAAGTGTTTCATCTTTTGCCTACCTGTTCATAACCATTGGTGGCATCCCCATATTGCTCTGTGCCATTACTTTATTGATACCTTTAAGAGCTACCATTTTTGCTTTCATTATCGGATCAGTGATTGCGTCAAAGTCTATGAAACAAAAATAGTAAAGGATGAATTACACACATCTGAACATTTTGATTTTATAGAACTACCAACATAATGCATATTTCCAGTGCTGGCACTTGTACTAATCCCTTTCAGTTTAAAACAACCACATTACAAGCATTTAATCACACATACAGAAAATTAATTTTTTCCTTCACTTTATAACTAGAGATTAACATGCAGGTTTCCATATCCTGTAAGACTCTTGCACTCCAGTAAGCATCTCAGGAATAAGATTGACAGTATCCATTATAGTAATTGAAGTAACTTTCATTACTACTATGAGTCAAGAAATGCAAAGGAAGGAATATCAGTTTAAGAGAGGCTGGAACAGAAGACTTGGCCAGAGGGTGAATCCATTAAATTATAAACATTATCAAGTTAATGCAGGTATTTGACAGGGCTCCCTTAGTCACCATGAGGAATGACTTGGAGGAAGAATTTACTGCTATTGTGAAACAGAATTTATATCTATAAAAAAAAAATCAGGAAAAGGAGTCTGATTTGTGCACTTAAAAGGCATTATTGACATTGATACATCACTGACAGCTAGTCAGCAACCTCCAATTGTGTTTAGACTCCTGTACCATACATTGACTCAGTGGTGTTCTAGCATTTTCATATTACATGAACAAGCTGTGGATTAAAATACCTGTTTTATACATCTAAATACTATAAAATTGATATGCTATGTTACACCAATAAAAACAGGTTGCCACTTCTGTTTTGAAATTTCCTAATTTTTTTTGTTTAGTACATGAAGAATTATTTTTCCCTAGGTCCAATGTGGGTGAGTTAATAATTAATTGTACTTTGGTCACATGCATATTAATTCATATACATTTTATTTATAAAGCACTGCTTCCTCTGAGACAGTTGGAGTCCTGGACAACAGGTAATTTATTCATCATAAAATAAAAATACAGATGAAAGGTGAAATAATGTGGTACTTTTTATCTGAGTCTCTCTTGCTCACACATGGAAAATTGAAGCATAAAGAGGTCAAGAATCTTGCTCAAGGTCAAACACAATCTCAAAAAAACTGTGAATAAAACCCTGGCCCTATAGAAGTGAATAGGATTTTTGCCACTGACATCAATATAAGCAGAATTTCACTTACATGCTTAAATTTTTAGTCTCCTGCTGAAAGTACTAGTCAATTTGCTCTTCATCATGCCAGCTACAAATTCAGTTTCAAATGCTTTCGTATTTTTGTCAATAGCTAGTCAGATTTTTTTATATTCTCTTTTGGTATTTATTTGTTTAGTGAACTAACCAGCACCAAAAAAGTATTACATACATACCAATATTGGGAAAAAATGGCTCTGAACGCTGACGAATCATGGCTTGCATCTGTCGCTGCTGCTGCTGCTCCTGCCTTTCCTGATCCAGAAGATCCTGCAGAAGAAGGGGCTGCTCCTCTAGTAAAAGAGGTCTCTCCCGATTTTGCTGCTGGGCTAGAGTTTGAGGGAGCATTGCCTGCTGGGGACCAGATATGCCACTGGGACCAGGGCGGTTTGCCAAAGTCACGGCTTGATTGCTAGATTGTCCTGTCCCAAAGCCGTGGTTAGTTGACTGACCTTGGATAAATCCTGGATTTACTGTTGCCACTTGAGAGAAGCTATGGTTTACCCGTGGAACAACAGTCAGAGTAGAATTTAAAGTGTTTTCCAAAATTTGTCCAGCAGGTGTCATTAGTGTTTGTGAAACACCTGATACATGATTTGTTTGTGTTACAGGCAAAGACTGAACTGGAGAGCCTAATGTAGGTACGTCAGAGTTATCTGAATTTTCATTGGCCAGCAGACTTGAAAGGACAGGTGTGGATCCAGAAATACTGCAAGAACTTATAACGCCCTGAGCAGGCAATTGAGCAGGGCCCTGAACAACATTTGGACTAGACACAGCTGTTTCCTGATTCGTAATAATGGTTTTGTCAGGTAATTCTGGATTATTAGGCTGCACAGGAGCTTTTTCTCCATCATTCAACTTTGTTTCATCAGCAAGCAGAGGGCCTGCAGATTCCACATTTCCGTCACTTTTTTCATTTTCAGACTTTGTTTCCTCTATTGAGTTTGGAGAAAGCACTTCTGTTTTAATCTCACTTTCCATAGCCGATTTCTTCTGTGGAGAAAGTTCAGCAGCGGGAACTGAAGTTTTATCATTTTGTTCTTTCTGTTTTGGTTCTGTCTTGCTCTGGGTATCTAATTTGTCATCTATAGGGACACTAAGATCCAATTCTTCATTAAACATACTTTTTTTATCCTCCAGATCAAGTTCTGGGTCTGTGTATGCAATTATATCAAATTCCCCTGATCTCAAAAGGTCATCAAGGTGAGGATCATTGGTTTCTAGATTATCTAAAGTGTCCAACTCATCTCCTTTCCCATCCTCTGGGTCTAGATTTAGATTTTCAAGATCCTCATCATCTAAGTCCTTGACTTCAACCCCTTCCAGATCTTTGACATCTAAGTCTTTTACAGAGGGATCATCAGGATCAAGTTTCTCTTCTAATCCATCAGTTGGCTGGCTGGGAATTTGTAGATTCCCAGATGTCTCACTGGATGTAGGTGTAGGCAAAGGAGTCCCTGAAAAAGCATCATTAACCAGGGGATGACTTAAAGAATGCATGACAAGCACAGGCGGATGGTCATGATTATCTTGCTGAGATTGTGGCAAATGCTCCAAATTTGTAGACATCTGCAACTGGTTAGTTAGACCTTGAGGATTATTTCTAACTGGATCTGTATGTCTTGGACCCTGAAAGTCCTGTCTAGGTACGAATCCTGTATGCCGCTGATGCTGGGGTGCTGTGTCTATAACACTAGCGGCAGAGGGATTAAAGGGGAGTCTTGGTCTGCCATCAGGGGCTCTGTGACGTAACTCAATGAATGCTTGCCCCAGTATATTGTGTTGCTGAACCTGAATACCCTGTGGTGGAAAATGCTGAGACAGTCCAGCTGGATTATTCATTTGTGTGTTGTTCAATGGCCTTGGCATATCTATAGACAAAGACCTTCTCAGCTGTGGTGGAACTCCAGTGCGCTGCATTTGCTGTGGAGGCCCAAGGAAACGTTCTTGGCCTGTTGGTGGACCATGGCCACCTACTGGAAACCCAAATCTGAAATGAAAGATTTTATTAAACAATGAGTTCTCTCTATTCATTGAGCCCACCTGATCTGTTGGAGTTCATAAAATGACTAATTGCTGAAATGTTTTGCAGACTATGTTTTAGCACATATAAATAAATATTTTAATACCGATCAATCTCAAATTTAAATGATCTTTCTGAAAAGAATACAAAAATTAACCAGAATAATTGCATTTATGATGTTTAAATAAACTTTTGCTGTACCAACCCCTGAACCCAAACAACACGGGATAAAAATGCTTCCTACAGCAAAAAACATCTTGCTAGACATCCCATGTTTTAATTTAACTCAACAGGCATAAAAAAAATTGGGGGTCCAATTCCCTCCCCCACTGATATTTCAATATTGATATTTATTTTACCTCTCATGACACAGACTATAAATCATTTCTTGATTGTGTATACTTCACACAAAAATATGTTATAGATCCCATATGCAGAAATCAAAACTAAAGTTGGATTAAATAACTTTCTTAATAAATGCCTAAAAATGCAGCTTTGTGGGTCTTGCGCATACAAGTGGCATAATGAAAAGAAAAAAAATCCACCCTTCATCTCCCCCAAATGGCCAACCAACAAAAACAACATCAGGGTACTAAGTTTTAATTTCTGAACAATTTCCAGTAATGCACACAATCAATTAGTGCAAAAAAAGAGGCTGCAATTCCTCAGGTGCTTACATGCACATTTATCTTTATATACTGATTTCAATGTGATTATACCTATCACTAGGACTTTAACAGGGTTCAAAAAAGAGCTAGATAGATTCATGGAGGTTAGGTCCAACAATGGTTATTAGCCAGGATGAGTAGGAATGGTGTCCCTAGCCTTTGCTTGTCTGGAAATGGGTGACAGGGGAAGGATCACGTGAGGATTCCCCGTTGTGTTCCCTCCCTTTGGGGCATCTGGCATTGGCCACTGTTGGCAGACAGGATACTGGGCTAGATGGACCATTGGTCTGGCCCAGTATGGCCATTCTTACGTTCTTATGCTTGAAGCTAAATATCTGTGTAAGTGGTTACAGGACTGCGGCCATGGTAGGCAAATGACATCAATGTTGATAGGCCATCTCACTGGAAATCCCTATAATAGTTTAGAAATCTCTCAAACACATTTTAAGAAATCAAAAATCATACCTAAGACCATGAGGCCTCATCCCCATGGCAGTCATATCTCCTGGAAACTGGGATCTATTAAACTGCCCATCAGCAGGAAATGGTCCGCGTTGATCTTTTGGGAATACTGTGAACCTTGGGCCACCTGGAGGAATGATGGATGCTCTAATATTCCCAGGGTAGGGAGGAGGAGGTCGATTAAAAATCTGATTGAGGTTTTCTTGCTGCCAGTGTTGATGTGGAGCTGCATGGGGAGGTGTGGCTGGATCCTGTAGTGCTTTTTCCTGACGTATAGCATTCTTCTTTTGCTGCTGCTGCTGCAGAATAATTTCACGCAATTTCTGGCGCTGGTTTAAAAAATATTATGTTTACTACTGAAATAAATACACTTTCAAAATCTTATAATCTACTGGTTAAAATTCTCCAGAGCCAAGCATCATGTAGAAAAAAACAATATTCTCCCCACTCATTAGCACCTCCCCTACAATTCCCTTGCAAATTAACTAAAAACCAGACCACACAATTCAGGGAGGCTAGTGAAACCTTTCACCTCAATGACCCCTATTCATGTAGAGTGTCTTGATAAACTGTAAATTGCTAAACTACACTTTGGTTCATTACTAAATGTATTCAAGACACCAAACCACCTATCCCAGTCAGTTTGATTGCTTTACTGCAGTTTTAAAATCAATAACAGTACTGTACAGGAAGAAAGGCTCGACATGAGACCAATTTTTAGAAAGCCTTCTGATGCAGTGTTGTTAAATTCACCTTACAAAGAAGGTGCTTCCAAAGTTAAAATGCTAAAACGACTCTTTTTATATTCATCCTGTTTGAATGGAAAAAGGTACTCTCTGTGCATTGTATGAAACTAGATTTAACCCATCAGCTTTCTATTTTTTCTCATCCCATGGTACATCCCCTACTTCTATGTTCTGAAGACAGGCAATGCAGTTACTAGGGATATGAATGGCTAACCGGTAAATCTCACCCTTAATGGGTGAGGCTTACTGGCGCTGGTTAACTGGTAGGTGGGTGCCCTGTGGGCGAGGGGTGCTCCCATCAGTAGTGGGCCCAGCTTGGGCACACCATGGGCAAAGGTGCTCCAGCCCAGCTGGAGCAGCTCCATCAGCAGTGGGGGAGAGAGGGTGCTCCCTCTTTAATGAGTTAACCAGTTAAACATTACATTTAACCAGTTCTCCTATTAAATGGATTTTACATCCCCAGCAGGTACCACAGGGCATGAAAGCACTTCCTAGGTGTGTACTATAGTAGTACAACAACATATCGTGCTCTTCTCCTTTGAGGCATTCCCGTACTGGGGTGTGAGACTAACTCCCTACTTGTTATGGTGAAACACCCATCTGTCTAGATCCTGAGAGTTTCCTTATCAGCTTAGACTACAGTTTATTTCAACTAATGCCAAGTATTATGGAATACTTGACATAGGCCAAAAGAACGGTAGAGAGAGGATAATACATTCAGCTAACATAAGACAAACACACTTAAATTAATATTTTGCCTAACGTGTATGTCTTGGCTAACAGGACAGATTATCAACGTTAGTGTATAATGAGTGGTAATTTAAACTTTTGTGCCCCAATAGGGTCCTTGTGCCATCAGGAAAGATACATTCTGGAGGCAGGCAGAAGTTCACTCAGGAAGAACTGCTTTTGTTATAATAGCAGTGTCTCTACCCTGGCCAGGCCTCCTTTCAGATCATCAATGTCAATTTTTAGGTTGCATTAGGCTACTAGAGCTCCTTCACGCAAAAAGAGATTAAGCTGCCTTCCATAGCTCTAACCTCATCCCCATCCCATGACGGACTTTTTGCCTTCTAGCCTTTGCCAGAATCTTATGCTAGCAAAGCCCAAAAGGAATGTGGTCTAGGACAGCAATGAAAGAGAGACCTTACTATCTAATACTTGTTTGCTATTTGGCGGTTTACATGACATGATTTGGTGCTCTTGATCCAGTTCCTAATGGACAGGTGGATATGCTGCAGAAACCATCAACATAATTGACATGTCAGCAATGTCAAACAGAGAAGGAATAGGTTTGCATTTAAACCAATCTATCCCATAACCTCTAACAGACATCCCTCCATGTAAGCATGAAGGCTTGCTTGTAGAGGACTGGATGAACTCAAAGAGCCAATAACCCTGTTGTACCTACTTTGTGGATAAAGAATTTAGATTGTTACAATATTTTTGTTAGTGTTTTTTTTCTTTACTTTCCTTTAAAGCCAGGATACATTAATACTACTAAACACCTCACAGGCCTGTCCAATTCTACAAGTTATTGAAAGTGAAGTAAGCTTTTAATCTTCAACATTTAGAAATCTAAAAAAAAATGACACAAAATAGCTTTTCTCTAAACCTGAATGTCACAATTTTAAGGTCTGATAGCTTGAGACGTGTCAAGGTCAGAAATAATCATATTATGGCAGAGGTGGCAAATATTCTATGCAGAATGCTTAATTACATTTTCAGTGATGGTCAGTGGGCGAGGGTTACATGGTTAGGTTCAGACAATGGATCCTCAATCCACACTGTATCACCTGATGATGCTGGGAAATTTGCTAACAAAAAAAGAATAAGGCCCTCTGATAGCAAATGTAATTTAGCTTCAGTAGAACCACAGAGTTACGGACATGTTGGGAATGGAGGCTATAACTCTGAACAAGATGTTATGAACTTGAGCCAGCAGGTGGTTGGAGTTGCTGCCATGGGAAGAGAGGAGAGTTAGGTCAGGGCTCAGTGTTTCATACTTCTTCCTTATAACAATGGAAAAGAGGTGAATTCCTCTGATTGCGACATTTTAATAGCACAAATATTAAACTGTATATTGAGCTCACCTGTCTTAGTTTCTCTGTGTCTGCCTGAGACATATTCATGGTATTCTGTGTATCTGTTACTCCTGAAGTTGGTGCTGGGCCAGAAACTTGTGAGACTGTGGAAAACTGCTGCCCTTGAGAGTTCATTGGAGAATTTGCAGATGCATTAAAGTTGCCCTCAGAGACAGACCTTTGCTGATCAGCTTCGTGGGCATGCTGACTAGTTCCAAAAGCTTCTGGCTGAGGTCTTGGAGTCATTGGAGGCTGATCATAAGGATCATGTGCTGGGGCTGCTGGAGCACGGTTAAATGATTCTGTGACAGGAGGGCCTGCTGGTCTTGGAGTTTGAGAACATGCATCCGGTGGTCTTACAAAAGGGCCCTGAAGAGCAGTTCCTCTGTTTTGGGATGCCTGCAGGAAAGGATCGCGATTTGGCATTAGTCCTGGCCTTACTGGGGGTCTGTTAAAACTCTCTGGAATCCCTGGCCTTGGAGTTGCTGGTGGCTGAGAATAAGGATCATTTATAACTGGCCTTGGTGTGCCAGGAGGTTGAGAATATGGATCAGAATGTCTCTGCTTTGCAGGAGACTGAACAAATAAATCTGCTGGCTGTGCAGGTCTTGGTGTGGGTGGTTGCTGCACATATGGATCAATGGTGGTGGGTCGGGGAGTTCCTGGAGGCTGAGAATAAGGGTCACTAGACGGCCGAGGTGTACCTGGAGCTTGGGAATAAGGGTCCTGAGAGGCTGGCCTTGAAATGGGTCCAGACTGAGAGAAAGAGTCACTCTGCTGTCGCATTACCCTGGGTGGATGGGCAAAAGGCTCCTTTATTGCGGGGTGAGGAGTCAGAGGAGGCTGGCTATATGGATCACTAGATTGACTGTGGGAAAAGCCATCCACTGGCCTCGGTGTCAAAACAGGCCTTTCGTATGGATCAACAGCAATGCGTCTCGGTGTTGGTGGCACTGATCCATAAGGATCTTGTGGGGACTGTGGTGGGCGCATTGGAGTTTTAAAGGGTCCAGGGTTACCATCAACAATGGGAGTAGGAGTCAGTGGTGGTCGTGCATAGGAATCAGCGGGAGTTATTCTCTGTCTTTGAAATATATCTGTTCTAGGAGCTGGTTTAGTGAATGCATCATTGCTCCCAGTTGTTAAAGGAGCTTTCCCTGATTGTTCCATAATTATGGGAGATCTTGGTACCCCCACAGGTTTGGAAAACTGATCTGTTGTCATTACAGGTCTGGGTGTATCTGGTGGTTTTGCATAGGGGTCACTGCTAACTGGAGATGAAGAACATGAATCTCTGACTGGTGAAGGTCTGTTTCCTGCTGGTTCACTTACTTGAACGGGCCTGGATACAGATGATGCTGGTGGACAGGTATCCATTGGTGTAATAGCATTTCTTCTAACAAAGTTTTGGTTAACAGGTGGTGGCCTGGGTGTTCCCACCATTTTAGCATATGGATCCATTGGAGAAGGTGGTCTGGAGTTCGTAGCATTTGGAGGAAACATTTGTTGTGATGAGGGCTGAGGTGTCTGTGGCTGAGCAAGAGGATCCTGTACTGGCATTCTAGTTGGCGTTGGGGGCGGAGGTGGTGCTTGTGGTTTGAGGAACACATCGTCTGAGGATACTGAAGTAGAGGCACAGGGTAATTGTTGTTTTGTAAATAAGTCTTTATGGAATGTCTGTTGAGCAGGAGACATATTTCCATTGCCAGTCTGAGGTGTTAAGGGACTCTGTATCCCACTGCTAGGTGTGTCTGAGCCAGACTGGTTCAGAAGCTGTTGTGAACCAAACTGTTGCTGTTGCTGCTGCTGTTGCTGCTCATTTTTCACTTGCTCAAGTTTCTGTGTGGCCTCAATTTTGGCTTGCTGCTTACTCTTCTGACGCATTTGCTGGTTTAAGATGGGAAGAGAAAAGGGTTACAGTTATTAGTCCAGGGAACATAAGTCAGGGCATTTTGATGACTGAGCACCAACAAATTAGGATCTTTAGAGACATATGAGATCAGTTAAGGATAATTTAAAATCTTAAGTACAGTGGGGGCAGAATGCCTGGCCATTTATGAAAGCTAAATTACATTGGCATGCTCCCCATTGACTGATCAAAGAAGAGCATCTCCCAGATTCCCAGAGGAATAAAGCCATTTCCCAACCTTCCATACTGAAGAATTATGCAGCCTCACTGACAATAGGTCAAGGGCTTTGAGAGTAACAGAAAAGTGCTAGCTTCTTTCCGAGTCCGAGTCCCCAGGGTGAGGGCGTTTTCTGTGACATTTGACAGAAAAGGGAATGCACCATTGCTCATGGCTGGCCCCAGAAATAAAGACAATTAATTATGTTCAAAACAACCAAAGTGGTAAAAAAAAAGTCACAAATATTTTTATATACTTCTGCTTATGACCCAAATCTTCACTCTTTGCAGAGTGTATGTTATGAATTTATATTTCCTTCCCTGGACAAATTAAAATTGATTTTAATCCATTAAGCACAGCAACTACCGATACAAAAAAATCCCACAATTATAAATGACCAAATATAACACACCTGTCTGAATTTCCACTCTTGCTCATGTTCTGATTCCCTCTGCTTTAATGGATCTTTAAAGAGGTCTGAGTCGATTCGAGAGCTATGATCAATGCTATCCTGTTGCTGCTGCCTTTTCATGGAGTCATTTGACATCTGCACTTTATTGATGCGTAGAGCAGCTCTATTATCTCTGGCTTTTTGCTGAGGAAAAAATAAAAATGCAAGTAATTTTTCTTGTTTTCTTTTTATAAGAATAAAGTACTGCATCTACCCATTCTTCCTACAAAATCTACAACCAAATCATTTATGTGGTCTGATTTAATCACACAAAAGCATAAACAAACTAGGTTACTCTCTTGTAATCAAAACTACGAACTGCAAGTTTATAGTCTCGACAAAGTCAAAGTGTGGGATTTATGTATGCCAAACCATGTGGGGCAAAAAAGTCATTAGCAATAGAGGCTTTAAATGTAAGTTACGAGCTTCTGTTCATATGCAGCACTGGCAAATAAATACAAATATATCAGTACACACTTCAAATCTTATATTTGTGTGGTCCTAAATCTGAGGGAAACAGGTGGCTCACAGGTAAGATGAATCAACAGAGGTTCATTTGGAGAACTTCAGTTGCAGGAGAAAAATATGCATTAGTGGACATTAAATAGCCTCTATGCATTCCACTCTGAGTCAGGCTAGCAGCACAAATATAGGACTGAGGGTTAAGAACAAAGAAAAACTGGATTGCACAACAATAACTCTTCAGATAAGCATTTTCAAGCAATAATGGAGATTTTAAACTTTTAATGGCTGCTTCAGGGAGTCACTTCTGGCTGACATTTTGAATCCAACTCCTTCTGAGTACTACATTCTGACAGTTGCTTTTTCAGATTAATGTTGCAGTTCTCAAATGGATATTGCACCTAGCAGAAATGAACTTTTTAAAGATTTAAAAGCAGTCACAAGGATGGTAGCAGCATATTCACAATGGCAGCTGAATTAGTGCTTGCAGCTTCTTACAAAAATCCTCAAATTGGTGTGACATTTTTGCTCCCCTTTTAAAGTGATGGGATTGTACCTATTAAAAAGTGATAAGGTAAAGAAAGCTACATTAAGAGCAGGAAAGCTGGTTTTTGAGCTTCAGTCACTTGGTAGTTTTAATGATCTTTTTCAGAATGAAACTGTTAGAGGCAGGGACTGTGGTCTCAACTATGCTGGCACAGTGTTAGCCACATTGGTAGTGTACAAATAACCATCAGCAGCAATTTGGATTGTTAGCTGTTTGGGTGAAAGAGAGTCTCTTAGTTTCTTGTATGTATAGCATTTAGCATACTGATCCTGGTTGGGGTGTCTAGGTGAGACTGTAATATAAATAAATGGACATATTTTTATATATACCGAATGGCTGAAAAATAGCTTTAAAAACAAATAAAAAATTACATATGTCTGAAACTGCATCTTCTGGAACCAGTGAATGGTTCAGTAGCTTTAAAATCAAACATCCTACAGCTTAAATGTCTCCCAATGTGTACAAATGCTGGCTGCAGTCACCCTTACCACATATGGTGCTCTTTCTTGTGAGCTTGCTTTTCTCCACAATTTAGCAATCTGCTTCACTCTTGTAGACCAGTCTGCAACCAAAACCAACATATTGTTTTAGTTTGCAGGATTTTAATGAATTTCTACTTCTTCAGACAATTTAGTAGAAACAATTAATGCTTTGCTGCAGAAAGGTGCATAACAGAACTGTTACAAAATTTGTGCTCCTATACAATAATTCATTCACTTACCTGGAAATTCTTCCTTTAGGTTGGGGAAGTTGATATTCGTGTACAGAACAGGTGCTACTGTTGCCATTTCACCTAGCGCTTCTTCTTTCTCCCACTTAAGAGTGCTTCTTTGAGCATTGGACATTGTGTCCCCTTCTCCTTCCATAGGGGGGGCAGATGGTGTCCATGAACTGTTAGGATCGTTTACGAGTGGATTAAATGCTGGATTCTTATCCCTGACAAAACAAAACAGAATTTTTTAACTTTTATTTTACTCTCAGTATAATTTGAAAGTTTATTTTGTAAACACTCTGTTCACTACTCTAGCACAGTTAGCATCACATATTTTGAAAAGATTGAAAAGAGCAAAAATGTTTTATATCATATCCAATATCTCTGTCAAAGAATGAACATTTAAAATGTGCAGTGGCAAGTATGTTACCACTTGAGCTAGGCTAACTGTTAAGCAATTCCACATTCTTCAGCTTGACTTACCTGGTATCACTGTATGGTGGTTGTGTAATAGGAGAGAAAGTGCCTAGTCCACCTCCAGGAGCCAAAGGAGTATGAGGGAGATGGGGGGTGAGTCCAATCAGGCCATTCATAAGTGGTACTCTTGAAAACACACTTTCCCCTAGAAGGCAAAAGTTGAAACGATACATGTAAAGAATGAATGTCTGCAGGCTGTTTCAAGGTTTTGAAGACAAACTTTGGTGAGGAATAGTTTTGTGAGAAACAACTTATTTGTACAGCCTGACTAGCTTTAAATTGGACTTTGATGTGATTATATGACAGGATATATGATGGGGCTGCCTGTGATAGCAGGGGATTCAACTTGATGACTCAGGAGGTCCCGTCCAGTCCTGCATTCCTATGTGCCAAGCGTAATCTTTTGGAGAGGACTTATGAACACGTCAGGAGACACAGCAAATACAATGAATTGGTGTTCCTAATTAGCATCAGCTATTGCTATTTTCTTCTTTGTCAGATTACAGCCAGACAAAGAAGATACTCACCTTGTGCAATAACAATAGTTCTTCAAAATGTGTCTCCCCATGGACACTCCCCTATATGTGCACTTGCACACCTGTGCTGCTGATTGGAGGTCTTTGGTAGCAGTGTCTTTTGGGTCCACACAGGTGAGGTCTCTCCTTGTGCTGCGCCATATAGTAAGTCAGTACACACAGACCAACCATTCTCAGTTCCATCTCTACTGCACAGTCATAGTGAGAACTCCAAAACAGAGGGGAGAAGGGAGGGTAGTGGAGCACCCATCGGGACACTCGTCTCAAAGAATCATTGTTCCAGTCCAAGGCAAGTTACCATTTCTTCTTCTCCAAGTAGTATTCTTAAGGGTGCTCCACTGTGGATGACTCCCAAGCAGTGCCCCCGGTCCCCATGATGGGCTGGGACTTCAGAGTTGGTTTAGTCACAGGTAAGTACTGTGAAGCCAAAGATGGCATCAGAGGCAGTGTCCCCAGTGATTGCAGTCTTTTGTGAAGATGTGGACTGCAGCTCTGTAGGTCTCTGAGGCCGGAACATTCTTAAAGAAGGTGACAGATGATGAGATCGGTCTTGTGGAATGTCTGATGGAGTGAGTCTGGAGGGCTCAAGTTACAAATCTGGTAGTGCTCTCTGATGGAGGTAGATGAAGCATGGGGGATGTCGATAAGCTAGTGGTGCACATCTTTAACCTCCTGCAGGGGTATGCAGAGGGAGTTCACTTCTCTCTTTGCCAGAGTGGAACAAGCAGAAGTCAACCATCGTAGAAGGTAGAGACAGCAGGACTGCTTTGTCTCGCAAAGAAAAGGATACAGCCTTGGATGTAACTGCCTCCTCTGGGTCCACCTCATGCTCCTCCACTTCTTGGGGTTGTGAGGCCCACAATGCTGTAAGCCAAGGGAGCATGCTTGGGAGATTCTTTAATGATGCTCTGTGTCCTTTAAGCAGACTATCATTCTACTGCCCAAGGGTCTCAGTATGGCCATTATGGTGGCACTGGGCCTGATGCAGGTGCCCACAAACAATGGTACCAAGATGGGGGCTGTGCCTTCTCGTGACACATTCTTAGACCCGGTTGATATTGGGTCCCATAAGGAGCTCAGGAGGAGTATTGAGAAACCCCTTCCGGCTCACTGTATGATGGCACTGAGCATGCCGGCATCGGTGCTGGCATTGAGGCAGATGGGGATCTTGCCAATACCAATCTTTCCAATATTGGATGGGCTGATGCCATTAGCAGTACCAACAATAGCTCACATAATGAAAGCATCTTAGGGCATCTACCCTTATCTCTAGGTACTGAAGATATGATGCCTGTGCCGAAAGTGTCTGTGGCCTATCAATGATATTGGACACCAATGGTCACTATGACAATCTTAGTGCTGCTGGTGGTGCTGAGGCTAGCGAATGAGATGGTGATTGCTTTTGGCTATCCCTGGGCTCAATCAGTGGACTTCTTGCTCTCTTTTTCCACTTGTGAGAGGCGTTCCTTGACTGTTTCTTTGACCTCTATCCTTCAAAGTTGAAGGATGAGAGGAAGACTCATGCCCACCAGAGGGCCTGGGTTGGAGAATCACCTCCATAAAGGGGATTTCTGGCACTCTCCTTATGGGATCTCAATTGGAGCTGTAGCAGAAAGAACACTTTTGTTGGCTGTGGCCCTCACCAAGGCAGAGAATACTCTTGGAGTGTTTGTCTGAGACCATGTGCAACACTTCTTGAAGCCCAGAGAGCTGGACATACCTTTGTCCAGGAAGTCCCACCCTTTGGGGGCTGACAGAAGAATAAAGAATTTTTTTTTAAGGCCGAGCTAAATAAAAGTCAAAAGGGTTTCTAAAAGCTTAACAAACGAAAATGAGAGTTAACCATCTGCTAGTGGGCAGCTAATGGCTCCATGTCTAGCCAGGAGCAGTTAAGAAGGAAATGGAGACAATCAGCCAGCCCGTGCTGGACTAGCCTCCTGGCAGAGCACAAGGATAGGCAGCACGTGTGTAGGCCCAAAAGACACTGCTACCGAAGTTCTCCAATCCGCAGTGCTGGGATGCAGACACACCTGTAGAGGAGTACCGATACGGACACCACTCAAAGAACCACCAATGTTACACCAAGAAAAAGAAAAGGAAAACATATCCATAATGCCAGATAACAGTTAAATGGTCATTGTACACAATGTCCTTTCACAATTATTAAATAAATATTAACCAACAAAATTAGGAATTCCTTTTCACAGACAGTCCATATACCTAATGTCAAAGAAATAAATACATCGGCCAAAGGTATTGCAATTTTCAATAAAATATTCAGTTATCTAGCAATTTTACACCACTATTAAAGTGGAGCATGTTATTTATATCATTAAAATATTAGGGAAGACATGACACAGGACAAAAATGGCAATACAGTCCATTACTTCTAATTTGTTTTAAATGATGTCTTTTTTAGAATTTTCTGAAGTGTTATATTTTTCCAGAAATTCATCCAGATTAAGAAATAAATTATTATTCTCCTTTCTTAGATAACTGTTCATTCTAGAATTACTCCATTTAGACCAGGGGTGGGCAATAATTTTTGATGGGGGCCACTCCAAAAATTTGGTAAGTGATGGAAGGCCGCACACTTCCATTATATTAATGGCAGAGGTGTGAGGTCTGGGATGGAAGTGGGGTGCAGAAGGGAGCTGGGGCTAAGGGACTGGGATACAGGAGGTGTGCAGGGTCTGGGAGGGGGTTGTGATGTGAAGGATGGGGTACAGGGATTTGGATGGGGGTTGTGACCTGGGGGCAGGAATGAAGGCAGGAGAGAATGCAGGGATTTGGGTTGTGACCAGGGGTAAGGGATTGGGGTGCCAGCTCTGGGAGGGTTTTGTGACCTGGAGGGAAGTTATAAGAGGGGGTGCGGGGTCAAGGAGGAGGTATGAATGCAGAAGCAGAGGTGCGGAGTGTTAGGGTTAAATGGGGTAGGAGTGCAGGGTAGTGTTCCCTCTACGCTGGGAGACAATACAGCTTCACAGGTGATTAATCAGCCCTGCCCAGTCAGTTAGCTCAGTGCAGGGAGCCCTGAGCCTCTGACTGGGCAGGGCTGATCAGTCACCTCTGAAGCTGTGCTGCCCCACAGCTTAGAGGGAACACTGGTGTGTGCGGGACAGATGGGCAGGGGTGCCAAAGACACGCTCTTGCCAGGAGCAGCCTAGCTGGTTCCTCAGCCAGAGTTTCTGTCTTCTGGCTGCAGGGGCCATACGTGACTGTGAATGCTGTGAGCCCAGAGGGGGGAGAGGTACTTTGCAAGCTGCCTGTTCTGGAAACAGGCAGTTGCCATTGGCCTGTTTCCAGCTAATGGGAGCTGCAAGATTTTGCTGAGGATGGGGGCAGCATGCAAAGCCTCTTCTTCCCTCTCTCTGGGCTTGCAGTGTTCAGAGAGCTGCTCTGAGCACAGAGCTGAGGCGGGGCAGGCAGGGAGCCTGGTGGAGGCTTCCATAGGCTGGATCCAATGGCTTGGTGGGCTGCATCCATCCCATGGGTCATATTTTGCCCATCCCCGATTTAGACACTGGAATATATTTCTGAAGCATAAATACATCACAATGGTCTCTCTGCTTGCATCTGAGCTCGTGCCGATTCTACTTACAGACGATGGCTGATGAGAAAGGAGTGCTTTTAAGTATGTTCCTGGATATTATATAAACCAGGTGTTCCTAAACTGTGGGCTGCAACCCCAAAATGGGCCACAAGGCATTGCCAAAGTAGTGCTCCAGCAGTTCTCAGGTCTGGGGGAGAGGGGACGGGGGGGGGGGCGGGAGGAGAGGGAGCATGCCAGCATGCTCCTGGCAGTGCTGCCTCTAGCCCCACCCCTTCCTGAAGCTCAAAGCTACCCAGGACCCCAGCAAGTCTGTCAGCCTTCCTGTCTCTCAGGAAAAAGTTTGGGAACCACTGATGTAAACTAGCAATGAAATGCCAGAATGAAAACCTAGAATTCTAGGTTACATATTCCAGCATTTTCTCAGTAAAATCTATTAAAGATGGTAGAATGAAATAATGTAATTCCCCTTTCTTCTGAAGTCATAGTTTGGGAAACAACATATTTGATTTGATTTTGCAATAACAACCCTCTTTCCCTATATGCAGACAGCAACACCCTGCATTAGCTCAAGAGAGAAAACAAAAAAGACAAAAATAATTGAAATATTGTAAAATTATGCTAATTCTTTCTTCATTGTTGGAATAGTGCTAATCATCCCTCTTCAATTAACCCTGTAACAGAAATTAAACTGAATAGCACTGTCACATTTAAAGAAAAATGTTATAATTAAGGGGCAGATTAGTCACTCTTTGTTCACCTTGAGTGTGAGCTGCTTGAATGTACTGAAAAAGCAATGAAACATAATGCCCGTTATAGGAGCCATTATAACAGACCACTTATATTACTATACCATGAACACCCAGTGTAACAGTACCAGTATTTAACAAGAAGTCTAACAAAAAGTAACTTTTCCTCTCAGAAATCAAAAATCCATTCACATATGTATCAGATACTCAGTTCCAAGAGGACATACACTATGTAGAGTATTTACCTTAACCATAGTGTATCATCGTTATACCAGGTGTTGGCAACATTCTTGACGGGGGGACTACAAGATTTTGGAAAGTGGTACAGGGCTGCACTTTTCTATGGAGGGGGTATGGGTCTGGGATGTAGGGTAGGTGCAAAAGGGATCTTGAGGTAGAGGATTGGGGTGCAAGGAGGGAGTTTGGGTGAAGAAAGAGGTTGTTATGTGGGACAGAGATTGGGGTAGAGGGTTGAAGAAGGGGGTATGGGTGTAGGACAGGATTCTGGCTTAGGGGAGTGTGGGGTACAGAATTGGAGTGCAAGAGAGGATGTGGGATCTAAGAGGGAGTTTGGGTGAAGGAGGTTGTTACATGGGTCAGAGACTGGGGTAGAGGGTATGGGTGTAGGAGAGGATTCTGGCTTGGGGGAGTGTGTATGAGGGGGTGCAGGCTCTGGGAGGGATTTGTGACCTGGGGGAAAGAGGATGCAGAGGGTTTGGGTGGTGACCAGGTGCAGAGAGTTGGGAGGAGGGAGGGGTTGGGGTGCCAGAGGTAGGCTCTAGCTGGGAAGCGCTTACCTAGGCAGCTCTCAGCCAGCTGCCCAGCAGGACCCTCAGGGCAGGCTCCCTGTCTGCTGCAGCCCCAAGCTCAAAGTGGTTGGCTGCTCCACATGGCTCTTTGCACTAAGTGCCGGAGGCGGGCTGGGCAGGAGAAGCTCTGCCCACTGTCCCCGCACCAGCACAATCTCTCAGCTCCCATTGGCTTGTTCCCCTCTCCTAGCATGTGGTGCAGAAAGTCACACAGAGCAGCCAGCTGCTTTGGGCAGTGTATGGGACTGCTCTGTGCCTGAGGGTCCTGGTGGCGAAGGCAGCAGGCTGTACTGACAGCCTTGGTGGGCCAAATCAGGCCTGCAGGCAGTATTTGTACTCCCCTGATTTATATTATGAAAGATACACAACTGGTTTTGTATAACCCATTTTTAAAAGAAACAGAAGACCATACCTTGATTGTGTAAAGGAATTAACTGAGGTGGAGGCTGTGGCAAAGGAGTTGGCTGAGTGTTTGCAGGACTCAGTACAGCTGTGAACAAGTCTTCCACATCCTTTCCTCCCAGCTCTGTAAAAATAATATGCATAACTTGGCAGGTGCTGTTATATAAACTAAATTTAATGAGAGACAGCAACACTCAAAAATGCATACCTGGAATTTTATACAGTTTACCAAGAATTGCACCTGGGCAAGGTAAAAACAACAAAATTAGTAATCATTCATTTCAAGCTTCTAGATAAAACATAATAAAATTAATTCTGTAATTGTAAGAGCAAAGGATAATTTTAAAATTACACAGACAATAACAACAGAAAGAACGAAGCATTTGCTTAAGCATTTGCTTGAAGTGAAGGTGTAAGACATTTACCATCTGTGACCATTTTGTCTAGTTCTGGACTGAGAATTCCATCTAACTGTTCTTCACTCAAGGGTCGTGAACTCTGATTGACACTTGGCTGAGGCAGAGAGGAAGGATCATCAGAGATGGGACCGATATCTAGTCCAGCTGAAGAGATAAGAATATTAAGTCAGCTGTAAACAATGAAATCTACTGACACAGGACAAAGATTTCCAGGATGATTTTTGGTTACAGTTTAGTTGTAAACTAAAGCCATCTGCTGAAACCTAAAAGATGATTTTCAAGGAAAAACCCACAAAACACACACCCACAAACCTCATTTATCTTGCTGCATAATTTGAGGAAGGCATTTAATTTAATCAAATGCTAGAATTAGAAGACTTCAAAATAAATTTTGTTGTAATGGGACTTTTAAATTTAATGCTCTTAGAGCTTTTTATTTTGTTAATTTTAAAAACAGGAAATTTCTGGCAGCAGGTACATTTAGACCTGACTGAAAGTTAAATATCTCCCAAAACTTCCATGACTTCTGCTGTGTTAGAATAAATATCTACTAAAATACAGTTCATACCAGTAAATATCTGGCCTATAACAGGTTGAACCTCCCTAATCTGGACTTCTTTAGTCCAGCAACACTTCTGGTCTGGCATTGTTGGTGACCCTGTGGGTACTATGGGACTGGAGCACTCACAGGGAAAAACTGGCAGTCAGGGGCCAGGAGCATTGCTGGACTAGAGAAGAATGGAAACTCTGTGGAACCTCGGTGAACTGGAGTAGTCTGCAGTTGAAATAGGAGTCCTGGCACCAAGAGCAGTGGAGCACCAGGGGAAGAGGAGACAGCCTGGAGTGGAGGGCCAAATATTGATCTCCCCAGGTCTAGCGAACTCCCTGGTTCAGGACTGGTCATGTCCCAAGAGTGCCGGACCAAGGAAATTCAACCTATAGTAAAATAGCAGCAGCTTCTACTTTCAGAAGAGGGCTAAATATTCTGCATCAAATTAGATAATACAATTTGAGTGTGCTGAGAAAATGCAATTGTTACTTATTCTGTAATATTCATAATATCTTTTCAAAAGCTAAGAAAATATCTTAGAAGCAACAGACACTTATTTTCCAACCAACTTTAGTACTTGAAAGTTATTGCAGCACCAAATTCCAACTAAGAACCACTTTTAAAATAATGTACCATGGTCCTTCTAGTTATCATACATACATCTGTTTTTATACAGAAGTTTAATTAATGCAAAAGTGATTAATCATTGCCAGTGATAAAAAGACACTGATGTTGATAGTTTTATTCATGCTTGAAACACTGTCATAATTAAGATGATTTTTAAGTTAACAACAAATACATCAATAATACTACTATATGCAATATTGTCAAATAGAAAATAAAGCAATAAATGCATAGTTTTGTTTTCTGAAATACACAAACCCAGCAAATTTATTAAAAAATTTCCAAAGAAAACTATCTAGAATTCTATCAAGTGCACAGTGCAGGTTTTGTAAGTTGTGCTTGACTCAAACAACACAGAAAGATAGAGAAAAATAAAAACAGGGATTAGTTACACAGAATAATGAAGCACTAACATCTATGCATGCACTAACAGTTCTTTCAGCTGAAACCACTAGGAAAGAGGACTACTTCTAACCACGGGTCATCCACTGTTTAGTTTCTTACCAAATGGGGAGGGTGAGTTCTCAACCTGGAAAGTGCATAAATCAAGACCTACAAGACCCAAACCAGATAAAATGGATGATTATAACAAGAGAAAAATAAACTAAAAGAAAAATAAACTAAGAGCATACGCTGCTGCATGCTATACAGGCATGACAGACAACAGCAAATATTTTATTCCCTTATAAGCAGCAAAGCAAAGGTCTAAGTAAAATAAAGAACTGAAAAGGTTTTGGGGTTGTTTTTTTTTTTTTGTCAAAGAAGAGATAAAAGTCCTTCTGAAATTGGAGTATACTTAAGATATAACAGCTACATAAACATCAAAGCCACACATCACAATCTGTGAACATAACACACGAAATGAGTCTATAATCAAGAGAACAAAGAAAATAGCTACCAAGGAGCTCTTAAAAGCACATACCCGAATGATCTCCAGATTTTACTAAATCATCAGAAAGTATTCCAAGAATATCATCATCTGTGTTCAAGACCTCTGAAAGGTCAGCTAAAGGGTCATCAGAACTACCTATGTAAAATACAATAAAGTCAAGATCACTACAAGCATGACCCTCACATATTTCTCCAATAATTTGCCCAGTGATTTACATGTATTTAGCAATGTTCTAAATTTAGTAAATGTAATGAATAAGCATGTTGTAAGGGAGACTGGCTACATGATTTTGGGGAAAACATATACAAGAGAATTTCTTTTAAAAAGGGAAAAAACTAATACTATAAATTTAAACAAGTAAACCAACACTAACTCATAATAATATGAAGGAATGTCTTAGGTAACCACAAAGCACATAAATACAAAGATAAAATAAAACAAAGCCAGAAGAAAAATTTCTGTTTGATGAGAGTGATTTTCTTATTAATTGGGGTAGGGAACCTTTTTCGGGTCAGGGGCTTCTGACTCACAGAAAAATCAGTTGGGGGCCACACAAAAATGAGAACAAAAAAAAAAACGCCCACCTACAACAACAGAAACAAAACAAAACAAAGAAACCCTCATTGACATGGCAGAAAGCTACTCCCCGCCCACAGTGGGGCAGCAGGTGTGGAACAGTTTGGAGAGCCACTGCTGGGGGTGGAGGAGTCGTCCTGAGCCTAGGGGACCAGATTCAGGCATGCTGGGGTGTTTCTTTTTAAAGCCTTAGATCGTGGAGTAGCTGCACAAGCACACAGCTTACAAGGAACACTGATGACCACTCCCTCCCTCCCAACAGCATCTATGGCACTCCAAAATTCAGTCAGTATTACAAGTCAAGAACAGGTCACTGGCCTGTGAATGTTTGTACACTGTTGTGACTTGCCCATGACTTTTCCTGAATATACCTGTGACTAAAATATAGCCTTACTTATGAGATGCTCAGAAAAAGAATTCTTAAAATAGCAGGACAGTTGGGAAAAAGAGAAATTGCTCGTTAGCAAAGCTAGCATTTCAACAGCACTTTTGGGCCTTTTACCCATATTCAAGACTCACTATTCATCAGGAAATAACATTTCCAGTTTAGCTTTTGCAGTAGAAAGTGAGAGTTGAAAGCTGCCCTTTGGCTACAAAGTGTACCCTGAAAGAGCATTCAGGCTTATGGGATACAAAATAAAGAAAAAAGAGTCTCCAAAAATCTGAGAAGTCTGTGAACCTAAAGTAATCAATATTTATTTTAATAACTTTAAAATAAATATTCATCAGTACAAAGAACAGATTTTTAATGCTGTCTTTCCAATTAGTCTACCTTAGTCTTCCATCATGAAGGATTTGTCTACCTAAAACAGGGCTCACCCTGTTTCTAAGTGTTTTGAAAGCATGCAAATTAAAATCAAGGAGACTTATTAGAACATATATAAAGCAGCTCAGTGAAAGGCCTGTGCCTGTGTACTAGTGACTCCAGAATCCATATCCAATTGTGGATTATCATCCAATAAAACATTAACTACAGGTGGTCCCCGACTTATGAACGCATCGACGTACGACCATTCGCACTTATGACCAACCTCCCATACAGCCGGTCCCCGACTTACAAATGGCGATCCGCGCTTACGAACAGCGCGGTCCCATTTAAATGGATGGGGTCAATCTTACGAACAGATCGAGTTACGACCAAGTGTTTGATACATAACTTGTTTGTAAGTCGGGGATTATCTGTAGTCTTGTAATATTAAAGAATGTAAGCAAGGGTATATGCTAAAAATGAAAACACAAAAGCTCAGAAAAAGAATTCTCCTATAACAAAACCAAACACGACTGAATTATCACTAACTTTAGCTTTGTATACCTTGAGCTCCCAGTTTTGCTTGAGCTGGAGTAGAGGCTGAGCTAAGTAATGGGTCGGAAGATGGATCCAGAAAATTGGTGGTTTGATTAGTTTTACACGGTAGCAGAAGTGATTCTTCAGATAAATTATCTAAACTCAGCTTACTTTGTCTACTGGTATCTAGGAGATCTTTTCCAAAGAAAGCTTCCTATAATGAAGACAAACGTATATTAAAGTCAGTCTATTTAGGAAAACTCATATTTGTGTACATGAGAAAATTTTACCTCTTATACCAATATAATTAAATAGCTTGCATCAGGACACTGTTATACCAGTATAAGAGCGTCCACCCTGGAAGGATGAGAGGAGGCATGTGTGTCACTGGAAGAAGGTGGCAGTGGTTACACATCAGTTAAAATTCACACATTAGGTTATGTACAAACAAACAAACCCAACAACTTCCATCAGGTTAGGTACAAACATAGCTATTGTGATATCAGAACACAACACAGTCCTTCATGTATGTATCCTCACACAAACATCACTGTGACTGACTTGACCAAAACCACTCAAGTCTGCGGCAGAGCAGGGGACTGACTATGGGCCTCCTGAGTCCCAGGGGCTAGTATTCTAACCATAGGACTATCCATGTTTCCTGAATGGCTAACAATTAGCAGAAATCACCACACTGTGGAGCCGCAACACCACAAAGCCTCTTTCTTCATGGAGCATAAAGTTGTTCACTTTCATTAGCAGACTTAAGTACATTGTATAATAGCTGTCATTTACCAGCAGCTGAATCATAAAAGTACATCAGGCAGCCACCAACTGGTCAAAAGATTAGACAGACAATCTTAAAACCAATTTGTCAGTTGTAGTATTTTTAATTTATTTATTTCCACCTCCTCATTTGGCCACAGAAACCCCTAACATTTTCAATACTAATTGTTAGCAATCTAATTAAAATTATCATAAAATTTCAGTTCATCTGCTTTAAAGAAGTCAGAACCTACACACAAGAGCTAAAGAACTATTCTGTCTCACTAGAGAAAATGAAAACCCATGCCTATTAGGAAGAGAAAGTCTTAATTAATGGATTTTCTCCCTATCCTCCAATGGATAAAGAGTGCTTTTTTCTCATAAAATAGTATTCTGTTATCTTTCTGTAAAGAAAATGTAATAATATCAAGGAGAAATGGCAAGATCTGGCTAAGCCTTTTGACAGTATTCAATATATGCAAGTATACAAATTGAAGGCATAGTGTTTCAGTGTACTGGGAGAAAAAAATACACAATATAAGTTTTGTGTTACTGTTCAATAGCAAGGGAAGGGAAGATGGCGAGAGAGAGAGAGCAGCCCAAACTTATGAAAGCCTTATATTCAATTTGGTAGCATTATTCTGTCTGCATATCATTCAACAACTTTTAAATTAAACACTCTGTCCAATATTGTTTCAAGGCACATTCTAGGACTCAATGGACAGAATCTTTTTGATTTTGGAGAAAATCAGGACAAATAAAGGGAGAAAACTGTTTGGGACAGTTAGAGCTTCCAAGCACCTCTGTAACTGTTTGGTGGCACCCATTAACACCTTCCAGCACAATTATATCTCTGTTACATCTCTGTCTACCATTCCAATAGAGTTGAAAATGTTCACACTCTGAATGACTTACCTCCCAGGCTGTGCTCTTGAAAAATCTCTCAGGGTATGTCTACACAGCAGAGTTGTGCGCTGTCCACTGTGTAGACGTACCCTCTGAGAAACAATGACAAAAAGACTCTATTCCCTATGGGCAAACACAAAGAGATCACTCCACAATTTGACCTCTCAGAGTTCATCCTCAAAAGGAAATGGGCATAATACCTTCAACAGAAGTCTGGGAATGAAAATTCATAACTTTGCTAGACCTTCAACACAATGAATAGAAACATTGGATTTATGGTTTATTACAACATACCATAACCCACTAACAGGGCTGGATTAATGCAGGGGCTTTAGGTGCTGCAGCCCAGGGCCTCGAACAAAGGGGGCCCAGTAAGCCAGATGCAAACTGCTGCTGGAGAACTCCATGCTGTGAGCCAGACACCAATCCCCAAGCCTTGGTGCCCTCCTACCAACTCCTAGGCAAGGAGCTTTTCAGAAAAACTCTGTGCCCTCCTCCTACCCCCAGCTCCACAGTTCCCATTGGCTGGGAACCGCGACAATGGGAGCTGTGGGGGAGCACCTGCAGGCACAGGCAGCATGCATGGCACCAAGCAGCCTGGACTCTCTGCCTAGGGGCTGGATATGCTGGTCACTTTGGGGAGCAGAGCAGCACAGAGCCAGGGCAGGCAGGCACTAGCTTTTGCACTGCCGTACTGCTGCCTGGGAGACACCTGAGGTAAGCACCTCCCAGCCAGAGCCTGCCCCCCACCTGCACCTCCTCCTATACCTTACCTCCTACCCCCAAGCCTGGAGCCCCCTCCTGCATACAAACTTCCTGCCAGAGCCTGCACCCCAAACCTCCTGCCACACTCTACCCCCCATTTCTATCCCTGGCCTTACTCCAGAGCCCATCCCTCCATCTGGAGGTGCACCACCCCATGCACCCTAATCCTCTGCTCCAGCCCTGAGCCTGCTCTTGTATGCCAAAACCCCCAGGGGTTCCAGAAAATCTAACAGCCCTGGGCCCACAGGAGAGTTGATCTGGCCCTGCACACTTAACCCTCTCCCACCATCCCTTTTCCCTCTATGACTGGAGAGGTGTTAATGAGCCACTTCACCTTGAACAGTCCCTTGAAATATGGGTTAACTACTTATGCTAAACCGTTCCACCTTGTGTTTACCTGTGACACTCCAAATACATTTCCCAGGCTTGAAGGAGAACTCTATGTAAGCTCAAAAGCTTGTGTCTCTCCTTCCAAAAGAAGCTGGTCCAGTAACAGATATTACTTCTTTCTTATCACTCAGACAGAAAGAAGAATAATGGTGGGGAGGGGGATGAAAGAGAGGGGAAGGAAGGATATGGGATAAAGGGGGCTTGAACATAGCCCATGGCATGGGGGGCAGAGGGGAATGGATGCAACACATAGAACCTCTACCATGAGGGATAGGTAAGAAGAGGGAACACATACAGAGCGGCTGGCATGCAGGGGTGTATGTATGTGGAGGAAGAGACCCTCGTGGCAGAGTGGGCAGTAGGGAACAGGGACACACAGGCATATGCAGGCCTGAGAGAGGGGTGGGAGAGAGTGGCACAGAGTCCCTCAAACAGAGGGAGGTTGGAGGGTGGCACACAGGGAGCGTGTGAGAGGGGGAAATCAAGGAATGCAGGGAGTCTCCCTTGTGTGTAGTAAGCTCGCTAAAGCATCTAGAAAGCACAGCTTTTATATATTCATTTGTGCAAAAGCCATTTGACTGAGTGATGAAATAGATATCAAAAAGTAAACATTTATACTATAAATTTATTAGCAGTTTATTCAACACAGGTGAACATTAGTATTAAATAACACATGACAACTGACTATACCTGCAAATATGCAGGGAAGGTTTCTTCAAGTTTATTTTTCTTTTTCCTGTAACGCTTTTTTATTTTCTCAGTATTTTCAGAAACAGGGGTAGACTCATCAACTGGTGTATCTGGCAGCTGTTCAGTCCAACCTAAAACAACATTCATGCACAAATACATTAAAATTCTCCTTGTATCTCTGGCCCACCATTCACATCTAATGTTTATTATTTAAAGAGGGACAACATGTACTATGCAGCCTGACTCTCTGTAGTACAGTTCGACTCTGAAAAGAATATCCGTAAAAATGGTACTGTGGGGTTGCATGTTTCTTGTCTTTCAATTTCCATACTGAATTAGCAGATTCAAAATGAAATGCTGTCACTAAATAAAGTCTGAGAAGTGACAATTCTGTTAATGATGTTTCCTATACTTGTGGTTCCAGGTAGGGTGCATGCAGCGACATGCTGTATCCACATTCACTGTGGTAAGTAGGTATGTGTGGCAGTGAAAGGTTCTGGCAGGGAGGAGGTAGCGGGCTCTGGCTTCAGGGATCCTTTCCTCACTGTTCTCCCCCTCCTCCCTCCCTTCACGCCGGAGCCTTTCCAACTTGCCAGAGTCTTTCACTGTGGCAGGGAAAGGCAGCTAGGAGGCAGTGGGACACTACTGCTAAAAATAGCAGGGCAGACTGGAGAGCCTTTGCTTTAGCATGCAGACAGCCATGCAAGCTACATGCTCTAGCGTTCAGGCTTGTAGGTCTACTTGCCTAAGAAGTGCTTCATGGTCTACACTGCTATTTATATCCAGGCTGGCTGGGCAAACAGTCTGCACTCTACACGCTGTCATAAGTGTAAACCTATCAAATGATGCATAAGCCAGGAAAGCATCCAGTTCCCTTTTCACAGTTGTGCTGATTTGGTAATAGTAACACAGTAAGAAAGCAAATGGCACTGACCTGGAATGCATGCAGGGAGCAGATCATTTTTCTGACCACAAATATATTACAATTCATATATCTTAGAAAAAGAAGGGATTTCCTACTTCCGCTTCAGGTAGGCATATGTAGCAAAGAAAAAAACGTATCTGGCCCATACCAGACAACTCAGGCTCACCTGGGTTGGCGCTCTAGGCTGTTTCATTGCTGTGTAGACTTCTGGGTAGGACCCAGTAGGATGGGATGGTCCCAAAGCCTGTCATCGGAATAGCCCTGCAGCCTGAGCCCCACAAACCTGAGTTGGCTGGCATGGGCCAGCTGAGGGCTTTTCTTTCCTTTGTAGGCATACCCTTTTTATACCAGCCACCCACATAAGGAGTAGTTGTATTCAATTCCACTCCACTAAGGCAGGGTGAGGACCACTGATCCACAGGAAAAAAAAAAAAAAAAAAAAACCACCAGTGAAAAGCAAAACAAAAACTCAGTCACCAGGCTCTCAAGAGAGGAGAAAAAAAACCCCTTAGGGTATGTCTACACTAGCTCGTTAGTTCGAGCTAGGTAGGCAAATCTGGGAACCGGGGTTGCAAATGAAGCCCGGGATTTAAATATCCCGGGCTTTATTTGCATGTTCCCGTCCGGCCGCCATTTTTAAATCCCCCTTAGTCCGAACGAACTGCCCGTGGCTACACGCGGCAGTTTAAAGTTAATCCGAACTAAGTCCTTAGTTCGGATTAACTGTTACTCCTCGTGGAACGAGGACTTAGTTCGGATTAACTTTAAACTGCTGCGTGTAGCCGTGGGCAGTTCGTTTGGACTAAGGGGGATTTAAAAATGGCGGCCGGACGGGAACATGCAAATAAAGCCCGGGATATTTAAATCCCGGGCTTCATTTGCAACCCCGGTTCCCTGATTTGCCTACCTAGCTCGAACTAACGAGCTAGTGTAGACATACCCTTAGAGACATGGACCCCAAATGAGAAGCAGAGGGGGGAAAAAAGCGACACCACAGCTTCAGCACCATGGGAGGTGGGGGTGAGAGCAGAGAAGGGAGAGGCGCTGAGGCTCAGGGATTAATCCCAGGGCTGGATCAATTCTTCTGGGGACCAGGGACTTGTAGATTTTGTGGGGACTCCTAGGATCTGGGATGGGGCCAAAGGGTTCAGTGTAGAGATGTAAAGTATAAGCATTTAAATGGTTAACTGATAAGTCTGGGCTTATCGCAGGGGTGGGCAATAATTTTTGGTGGGGGGCCATTCCAAGATTTTGGAAAGTGTTCAAGGGCCATGTTTTTCTGTGGAGGAGATGCGGGGTCTAGGATGGAGGCTGGGTACAGAAGGGTGCACAGGGTAAGGGAGTGGGGTGCAGGAGGCGGTGTGAGGTCTGAGGCATAGGTGGGTGAAGGAGGGGGTTGTGATCTGAGTCAGGGAATTGGAGTGCAGGGTCTGGAAAGGTGTTTGGATGCAAGAGAGGATTCTGGCCTGGGGGAGGGGTGCAGGAGAGGAGTTGTGACCTGGGGCAGAGGGGTGCAGAGGGTTTGGATGGTTACCTGGGGGAAGGAGTTGGGGAGCAGGAGGGGCCAGGAATGCCAGAGGCACGCTTTGGCTGGAAGGCGCTTACCTAAGTTTCTCCTGGCCTTCAGCACCCCCAAGGCAGGCTGGGTCTCCAACTGCTGCAACCTCAGATGCCTAGAAACTGCAGGCTGTTCCCTCCACGTGGCTCTCAGCTACGGGAGGTGGAAGAGGCTTGCGCTGCCCCCATCTCTCAGCTTCTATTGGCAGGTTGTTTCCAGCCAATAAGGAGCTGGGGACTGGACTTGAGGTGGGGAGATCACACAAAGCCTTCCCCTCCCTGCAGAGCAGAGAGCCGCACGGACTGCGTTTTAAACCACGGTAGCTGTGTGAGTGACGGTCCAAGGCAGGGTGGTCTGCAGGCTGGATCCAGTGGCTTGGCAGGCCAGATCCAGTCCCTGGGCCATATTGTGCCCAGCCCTGGCTTATCACTTACTGTTAACAGTTACACTCAGACTACTGCCCTGCTCCAGGAAGCTGGCTGCTGTCCCACACTGCAGGTGTGTGTAACTGCTGAGATTTTCAGTGGTTATGCAGTTACCTAATTGCCCAATATTTCACATCCCTAGTTCAGTGTGCAAGGGGGCTGATGGGGAGCAAGATGTGGATGTGGGGTCTGGGCAAGAGGTAAGCTACAGGAGCTGGCTGGAGTGGGCGATCTGGGCATGAGGTAGGGTGCAGGAACTGGCTGGGAGTGGACAGGTCTGAGCAGGAGGGGGCACCAGTGGGCCTACGTTGCCCTGCACTTGCAGGCATTGCACCCTGTCACTTCCATTGGCTGCAACTGCCGGCCAGTGAAAGCAACTTAGGTGGAGCCTGCAAGCAAACACAGGGACAGAGCTTCCCTGCATTGCTCCTCCCAAAGCCACTTCTCCCCCCATGCCAGGCAGAGCCTGAAGCTTGCCTTGATACAGCCCGCAAGCCTCATCACCCTTCTATGTGGCGGTAGTGCCAGCGCCTGCTCGGCTGCTATGGCGGGGGCACCTGCAGCCTTGCAGGCCAGATGTGGCAAGCTGCAGGCTGTATCCAGCCCACAGGCTGTAGGTTCCCCAGCCCTGCGCTAAAGAGTTTACTATCTCATTGATGTGTTGTATAACTAGTGTATTTCCACGAGTTGTTGGAAATAAGAGTGCACTAATCTTTCCTTTCTTAAGAAGTCTGTGGTAAAATTTGTGGAATCAGGTGCAGATAATTTACCTGCTTATTATTCTGAAGCACAGTCTCCGTTTTTATCTATCAGTAGGGCAGGCTTTTCCTGTAATCTATGCTACTTAATTTGTTTTTTGAATACCTTTGTAGCTCAGTATTGAAGTCTCTACTAAAAATATACAGAGGACCTTGAAACAATCAAAATATTTTCTGAATAATTCAGTTACTGTATTCCAAGGAGGCAATAATTATTTGTAACAAACACGAAGATTTTTCTGCAAAACACTGCAGAGCAACAAATCACCCACTGAATTGTTTACTTGTGCAAAGAAGTGGAGCTACTGTAACTGACTGAAATTGGTCAGAAGGAGATTCCATCCTAATGGCAACCAATATTACCAGGTAAAGAAACATCTCTCAAGATGGGTAAAGAAAACTTAGTTTAACAGCATTCTGATTGGCAAGAAACCACTTATCAATAGTTGAGATTGTGGAATCCTCAGTCTATGATTATGGTCCTCACTTTCCTATTGTTCCTCTGTATGATCTGTGGTTTTTAATGGTTTCTGTCTGCTGTATAATTAATTTTGCTAGGAGCAAATCAACTAAAGTCCTAGGAACTGGGTAAAGGTGGGTGTACCTAAAGTGAGGAAGTGATAAAGAAATCTGTGAGGGTAACAACCCCAAGAAGTTTCACCTCACTTAAAACTTACTTGCTTACATCAGACATAAAAATATAAAAATGCCACTACACACTACTACTAGTTAAAAAAGAGGTGACTAAGGGGGGATATGATAGAGGCCTATAAAATCATGACTGGTGTGGAAAAAGTGAATAAGCAAAAGTTATTTACTTATCCCACAATAAAAGAACTAGGGGTCATCAAATTAAATTAATATGCAGCAGGTTTAAAACAAACAAAAAGAAGTTTTTCTTCACTCAGCGCACAGTCAGCCTGTGGAACTCCTTGCCAGAGGTTGTGGTGAAGGCTAGGACTTTAAACAGGGTTAAAAAAAGAGCTAGATAGATTCATGGAGGTTAGGTCCATCAATGGCTATTAGCCAGGATGGGTAGGAATGGTGTCCCTCGTCCCTGTTTCTCTGGAGGTGGGTGATAGGGGAGGGATCACTTGAGGATTACCTGTTGTGTCCCCTCTGTCTGGGGCATCTGGTATTGGCCACTGTCGGTGGACAGGCTACTGGGATGGATGGACCATTGGTTTGACTCAGTATGGCCGTCCTTATGTTCTTAAAGATTGGCAAAACCTCTCTCATTTTTACCATATAATTATATATAAACATTTGGAATATAAATATTGTATTTACATGTCAGTGTATAGTATATAGAGCAGTACGAAATATTAGTATGTACTGACTTCACTAGTGCTTTTTATGTAGCCTGTTGTAAAACTAAGCAAATATCTAGATGAGCTGATGTACACTTGGCAGACCTCTTCATACCCCCTAAGAGCAATGGTCTTCAATGTCAGGGCAACCCAGGATCTACCCCTCCCCTTAGGCCCTACTCACTCCATCCCCCCCTCTCTCCATCACTTGATTTACCCCACCCTCTCTTACTTTCAGAGGGCTGAAATGGGGGTGCAGGCTCTGGGCCGGAAACGAGGGATTTGGGAGCAGGAAGGAGTGAGAGGTACAAGCTCTGGGAGAGAATTTGGGTTCAGGAGGGGACTTCAGGCTGGTGCAGAGTGTTGGAGTGCAGGAGAGGGCTCCAGGCTAGGGCAGTGTGTTGGGGGGTGAGATGGAAGTAGGGGGTGCCGTGCAAGCTCCCAGGCCAAGGAGAAAACTCCTGAATGTTTGTGGGAAGCAGGGCTTTCGATTTTCTCCTCAGCACCTTGTAGCATGGAGGACACCTGCCTCCCAGGCTGGAGGCCCAAGGGAAAAAAGCCTGTGTGGGTGGGTGCGCTACAGGGCTTAGTGGAGTTTGCTTGACCACAAACCCCGTATCAGCATGGTCTGGGCTGTTGCTTGACTCCACCTGCACACCTAGCCAAGGCAGAGCCTTCTCCCTCAATGCTCACAGGCACCAGCCCCAAATCCCTTTGGCAGCTGGTTAGACAATTTGTCATAATCTCCTCACATCAAGAACTTCCTGATGAACACAGAGCGGCAATTCATGCAAGCAGAGAAATATCTTCTTGCAGGCTAGGTCCCCCACTTGCCACAGCAGATAGATCAACTTTCCCATCAGGTCTCAATTTAGCCCCCCGAGCATCAGCGGCTTTCCTGAACAAGATCACAGGATAGTCAAGAGGGGAAGAGGCAGAATCTAGGGCTGGTAGCACCAGCAGGAGGCAAATCGATGGCAGGGGCAGCAAAGAGTGGGAGGAAGCAGCAGCCAAAAGGGTGAAATGGCAGGGATGGAGGAAGCAGAAGCAGGAAGGATGAAAATTACAGGGGTCCCAGGAGACTGGGGGGAGGAGAGGAAAAGCAAAAGCTGAGGGATAAGTGGGTAAGAGGTAGCAGGAGACAGATGAGCCAAGAGCATGGGGAAGGGGCAGCTGTAACCCGAAGGCAATGGGGCACGAGGAGAAGGCACTTCTAGCAAATGAGAAAGGTGTCTATGTGATCAGTGTATGTTCTAGTGCCCAGAAGAACTCAGCTGAGACCCGGCTGTCCAGGCCCTCACTCGCTCTGCATGGTCATTGCAAGGGCCCTTTTCAAAACCAAAGAAATGTGAACAGCTCTGACACTGCTTCATGATCACTGGAGTCCAGTGCTGTTCTCTCCTGGGGCTCCATGAAAGGAGAAAGGAGGTGGTTCCTGGTTTGTTATGTTGGGGAGGGTTGAGAGTTCATTGTGCCTGCTGCCTACCCACCCCAGCTGCAGGAAAATGAAACCCCAGCATGCACTACATTGTAAAGAAGCCCAAATCAATCCCATAAGGAAACCAGCTCTGCTGGAGCTTTGAACAGGAAGATGGGGGAAGTTGGATGGAGAGCAGGGTCAGTGAAGGGAAGTTAAAATTGTTGGGGGTGAGAGATGGGGAGCCTGGCTCCTAGGGAAGAGGAAGGAAATGACAAAGAGCAAGTGCGGTGAGTGCTGGGAGTGGAAGGAAAGCAGGGATCATGTGGAACAGAGGGATCAGAGTGGGGCTAAGAGCAGAAAGGAAGCAAATGTGGGGTTTGCCATTATTGCTTATTTTGCTGAGATATGCTGATAAAAACCCTGGTCCCACAGACAACTCACCACGGTACAAACACATGCACATAGCTGTTCATGTAACCACCATCCCACTCCCACACTCGGCTTGCTGAACACCCCAGCAAGTGACTGGATTTTCTTCAGGAAGGCAAATGCTTCCTGTGTGAGATTAGCATTGCCTCTTCCCTGCTAGTCCCTTCCCTCTCTCCCTTCTCCTTATTCAGCATTCACAGTACCCTGAAAGGGCTCACTCATCATCCCCAATTAACAAAACAATTCATTGGCTATCCCAGTGATGACAATGAATGACCCGACATGAAATACCATTTTGAATCTGCAGGGAGCAGATAATCATTTCATCCCCCGTCTGGCCGGGAGCACCAGGCTCTGTGCTGGAGACAGGCTTTGCTCCATTCATGGTATTTCAAAGCCCCAGTCAGGAGACAGGAGTATTTCATCGCATGGCTGCTGTTAACCCTTTGCAGCCTCTGTCAGGCGCAGGCTGCTCTCTGTTTGGGACGGGGTTGGTACTCACCTTGTATGTGTGTGGATTAACCTGTCTGGTGCTTGTTTAATCAAGGCTGCTCTCAAACTGAGGCTTCCTTTGATTGGCAACCTTGAGTCCCTTCCCTCCTTTCCCCCAACCTGCAGCAATTGTTGAGCAGCTGGGGATTCCCACCTCTGCCCACTGCTGCAGCTGTGAGCCTACAAGGACTGGGGAATAGGGACTGGGGGGATCCCCTTCCCCTATGTAGTCCCTTCTGATTGGCAGTGGAAAGGAAGCACCCTTTCAAGCTGGAACTTCTTCTGCACTGCAGACACAGCTGATGCAGTTTTCTGTTGACTCCTCTTCAGGATGAGAGGAGGGAACCTAGCAGCCAATTCAAAGCAGTGAACCCAGACCAGGCCCCTCTCATCACCTCCCTGTCCCTTCAAGTACCTTTCAACTCCCCCACCAGCTGAGAGGCATCCGGCAAATCAGCCTGGGGTTATGGCAGCATGCAGCCTGTGGTTAAGGCAGAGTGAGACTTCAGCTGGCCCTTTGTTAAAATGCTGGCTGCTACAAAGCAGAGAGACTGAGCAGAGATGGACTCTCAAGCCTGGTTGGGGATAGCTGCCCTAGAGGTACACATATCCCTGGCTGAGAACAGCCCTTGGGCACATTAGTGAGCTATTATTCATGCTCTATGTATAACTTTCATACAAAAAATTCCACCCTCAGAAAAAAAAACACCATAACCCAATCTGCAAAATTGGGAGGAATCTGCAAAAGTGTTTATGATATGCAAACAAATGCCAATATCACATTTTCTAATAAACATATCAATGACAGATACAACAGTTCAATGAATAAAGCTAATAAGAGATTAACTGCTTTCCACACACACTGTGGCTATGTCTACACTACAAATTTTTGTGGCAGAAAATATGCTCACAAGGGACTCGTTACAATAAGTCACAATCTCATTTGCATATTTTCTACCGATCCGTTTTTTTGCTAGGGGTTTTTGTGCAAAAACAAGCAGTGTGGACGTTCCCTTTTTGCGCAAAAAACCCTTTTTGCGCAAGATCCTTATGCCTCAAAAAAGGAGGTATACCGATCTTGGGCAAAAAGGGGGTTTTGCGCAAAAAGGGAATGTCCACACTGCTTGTTTTTGTGCAAAACCCCTAGCGGAAAATACAGATCAGCAGAAAATATGCAAATGAGATTGTGACTTATGCTAATGAGTCCCTCATTAGCATATTTTCTGCCGCAAAAACTTGTAGTGTAGACGTAGCCTTATTGTTTTAGAGACTTATTTCTTCTCAAGGCATAATCAGTTTTTTGATTAGCCAGGTTGTTGAGTGCCCTTTGTCAAGCACTGTTGATAAGGTGTGAAAAATGACCTTTTAAATTGTCATCTGAATGCAGTTAGCACCTTGTCAGGTGCTAAAGCAATTCTCAAGGCCATAAAAGAGGGGCCCACCCATTGCTACACTACAGTATGTAAGGAAGGAACAGGCAAAGAAAGTTGCCCACACCAGCCTGAGCAGACATCCATTCCAAACTAAACATTTACAAAGCAGAGAAACTTAGGGTATAGATACACTGCTCAGAGCTGTGAAAAATTCACACCCCATAGCAAGGCAGCTATACTGAGCTAACCTCTGGGACAGACAAGTTCTAGGTCGGTGGAAGAATTCTTCAGTGCACCGAGCTACTGCCTCTAGAAGAGGTAGATTACTTATGCCAATGGGAGAAGCCCTCCTGTCGGTGTAGGTAGCATTCACATGGAAGCACGCAGAATTTTAAATATGGACATACTCTTACATGTTATACAAACAAACGGAACCACTTGTAAGTAGAGGGCCCAAGCCATAACAGTACATGACTGGCTGAGCTAGGAATGGAACCTACATCTCCTGAGTACCCGTACAATATCTACTCTACTAGAGCATACAGGGTCTCTTAGCTATGTCTCAGTAACCTGAAACATTTTGTTAGCATTTCAGGAAATCTCTAGATCTGTCTCTTTGTGAATTTTGGACACTGCTGTAAATGACTAGAGCAGTCAAATTCATAAAATGAGGTGACAGCCAACATTACTATTGTAACCAATTTCCATTGTAATAAATCTGACAGGAGCAGATAAAAACTAGTTCCATCATTTTTCTAAATTAAACATTGGCAATAATTTACAAACAAACAAATGTCAGTACCTACCATCTTCTCTGCTAGGCAACTGCTCAGAAACAGAGCCAGAAGAATCTTTCCTGGAGAGAGATCTCTTAGTTTTACCCTGCCCTGTACGGCTCCTCTGGCGGACCATGAATCCTCCAATGCCTATCAAAACAAAAATACAACAAGCAGATGCAAATTACATTCCTAGACACAAACAAACAAATCTTGGAAACAAACTTTTTTTTGTTTTGTTTTAAAGAAAGAAAAACCATTAGGAATTAAACATTTTTTGGTTGCCTACATACAAGAACTTCTTCAAAAACACTATTTTCCTTATGGCCTGGTTTATACATACTTTTTGTAGTGGTAGAATTATGCTGGCTAGGAGTGAGATTTTTTTTACTGATATACCAGAACAGCTCATTAGTGTGAACACTATTAAGATGATATAAAAAGTGCCCTATACAGATACAGATTATTCTCTTTCCCATTTGGCTATATGTAAGTTGCACCAATATAAGCACATTTCTATCAGCACTAGTGACGATGTGTGGCTATGGTTTTTGAGTAAGTATAAGTGAGGTTTGGTGAATGTGTGTGTTATGCAAGGAGAGTTGTGTTGTGTCGAATGATTTGTGTTTATTTGTGTGGGTGGCAAAATGAGGGATGTGTGCTGCGATGAGGAGTAATGTGCATAGGTGACGTGTGAGGGTACATGGGAGGGGCCAGTCAGCAGCTGGCAGTGGGGCTAGTGGCTGGGGGTGCTGTGCTGGCACTGCACCCCTCACCTCTCCCGCTCTCACTGACAGCAGTGGCGGGGAAGGGGCAAGGCCAAGTGGCACCTACCCCTGGCACCGCTCCCTGGTTGTGCCGGGGTACAGGGGTGGGGGCATGGCGCATACACACAGGGGGACCAGCAGGGCCGCACTGGCAGCAGGAGTCTATGCTGTGCCTCCCCCACCACATCTCGCACCCACCAGCAGCGAGCAAGGCACAGGTCAGACGGCTCCAGTTTGCTTGGCACAGATCTACAGTCCCACCTCTCTCCACATACAAGAGCACCACACAAGCTGGAAATGCCTAGCTCGTGCCCTCCCCATCGGTGAAGGCGGGGTGTGCGTGCAGTGAGGACCAGACCACCAGTGCAGTCCCTCAGGAATGGAGCAAGGATGGGGTAGGGGTGATGCAAGGACAGATGCAGAGCAAGGGGCGGAGCAGGGGTAGAAGTGGTCGGTGCCCCCCATCCTCCTGTCACCAGTTGCCACTGGCAATGTGTATTTGGGGCTCTTGTGTAAGTGGTTTTGAAGAATTGTGTCAGTTGGACAAAGTAATCCATCATCTATACAGTGTTCCTTATACAACCATAAAACTGCTGTATGCAAATTAGCTGAAGAGTATAAGGATGGCCATTGGCTGAGTTACTCTGATATCACAATAGTCTAGAACTATGAGCATGGAATCCTTAGTGCGGCCAAAAGTCTGTTATTGCAAGGATGCAAGATGTAAAGCAGGGATGGGCAATAATTTTAGGCAGGGGCAACTTCAGAAATTCCATGCTTCCCTGCCCACAGATCCTGATTGGCCTGGGGGTGGGGGAGCACAAAGTCTTTGCCCCCGCCCTCTCAGAGAGAACAGCCAGCTATTCTGAACAGCTGGTGGTTCCCTCTAGGTGCCCATGCCCCTGGCGGGAGGAGACTTCGTGCTTTCCCCTCGCCCCCAGGTCTATCAGGCCCTGGGGGTGGGGGGGAATGTGCGAAGTCTCCTCCCACCCTGCCCCGTCCTCCAAGGGGCACACGGTGCTGGTGGGGGAGGAGACTTCACACACTTCCCCGTCCCTAGGCCCTGATTGGCCTGGGGTAGGGTTGCCAGGTGTCCGGTATTTTACCGGACAGTCCGGTTTTTGCTCCCCTGGTCCGGTAAAAAAATTCAGAAAATACCGGACATGTGCAATATCCGGTATTTTCTTTTTTTCCGGCTGGGTGCCAGACAGAAGCCTGGCGGGGGCGGGGGGAGTGGCTGGGAGGCGGGGCCGTGATCGGCACTGGGAGCCTGTGGTAGTGTGCAAAAGCCTGGTGGGGGTAGGAGGAGTGGCTGGGATGCAACCACACGCAACCACAGGCTCCCAGCGCCAATCACAGCCCCGCCTCCCAGCTGGGAGCCTGTGGTTGCGCGCAGAAGTCGGGCAGGGGGAGTGGCTGGGACTCCCAGCCACTCGCCCCGCACCTGCCAGGCTTCTGCACACAACCAGAGGGAGTCCCAGGCTGGGAGGCGGGGCCGCGATGGGCGCTGGGAGCCTCTGGTTGCGTGTAGAAGCCGGGTGGGGGGAGTGGCTGGGAGGCGGGGCACGATCGGCTCTGGGAGCCCTCAGCTGATTGCATCTGAGGAGGAGTGACGCCTTGGGGAGGAGGAGAAGCCCTGTCCCTGCTCCCGAGTGCTGTTCAAGCACTTTGTGGCGCCATAGTCCAGGAGAGAAACCTGCAGGTGCTTTGTAGTTGCGTTTAGGCGCCTTCCATGGGCTCTCAGCCAAAACTGACTGGGGTGGAATTTCTGCTTCTTTCCACTGGGACACCCAAAGACCTGGCTATGGGGGAGTCACCTTCCTACCCATGGTCGTGCCCCTCCTTCCCCCCCACCATTGTGTTGCCCCAGGGTCTGCCTCTCTCTGCTTCGGGTAGCAGGCGGCTGCTTTGCAGAGCAGGGTCTGCTGCCTCCCCCTTTGTTCCCAGCTTGGTGGCTCTTGGTAGTAGCCACACAGGATGTGTGTTCGGTTTTTTTTTTGGGGTCGACAAATTTTTAGCCCGTGTATTTGGTATTTTTTGGGAGACCATTTGGCAACCCTAGCAGGGGCAGCAACAGGGCATCTGTGGGCTGGATAAACCCACTTGGTGGGCTGGATCTGGTTTGCGGAGGCCCTTTTGCCTACCCTGACATAAAGTCACCATGTAATTTTGTATACTTTTACCCTCTAGTATAGTACAATACAGGATAAAAGCACATGAAAGAACAGATTTCATGGTCCATGATACATTTTTCATAATTGAGAATTTGGTAGGGCCATATTTACCAGACACTTCAGAAAACAGGTAGTGTATATCTACAAAAGTATTCTTTTTAAAGAAGCAAAAAGCATCCCACAAATACTTCACTGAGACATAGATAAACATTGTATATAATAGAGTATGTTTACCTGCAACACATATATACAATTAGAGGTGCACAGTGTTTGTTTTATTAAGTTAAAACTGGTTGCAAATCTGAATTGTAAATCAGTACTTACAGCATAAGGAAAGGACTGTTGCTGTACAGCAACTTGGGAAAACATACGAAGATTATCAGATTGTAAATTATTTTTAACCACAATTGGAGAAACTATTAGATTGCACGAGGAAAAAATCACCCAAAGAAGCATTTCCTAAACATGCTGTTTAATCTTCCTATTTTTAAATTAATAGAATATTTACATATAGATTGACCCTCTCTAGTCCGGTCCAGCAACATCCATGCTCCAGCATGATTTTAGTTAGCTGGACATCCACTTATTATGAGTGTGGCCAAGTTTCCCACAGTCCCATAAAGTCTGTTTACAGCCACCAGTCCTGGCTCTGTGATCTGTGCTGTTATTTAGCTCTAATTTAACCCCAAATGTCTTCTAAAGCCCAGTAAGCAGTGGAAATGTTGGCAATGCTGCTAGATAATATTGACCTCCTCTGGTTCAGCAAATTCTCTGGTTCAACACTGATCAGGTCCCAAGGATGCCGGACTAGAGAGGTTCAACCTGTAGTAGAAAACTTAAACGTGACAAAAAATTGATACAAAATCATCTACATTAAGTACCCTACCAGGTCGGTATGGCTTTCTCTTTCTCTTTTTGACTCCATCGGCTCCTTCTGTCACCTTAGTGTCATCATCCACAGTTTCTCGTTCTGGGCTGGAATCTGATTTTCCATCACAGTCCATTAGATCACCTTCTGGAGAAAAGACAGAATTATAAACTAACCCAAAAACTAAACTTAAAAGGAGGAGAAAAATGCTTTCATTTAGCCTATATAGAGTCAAAAACATTTAAGGGAGTTAGATTTTCCCTGTAATAACGGGAGAATGCAGACATCTGTAGGGGCAAAATGTTCCATCTACATGAATCTTTAATTCTTATAGCTCTATTCTATTGAATTTCTTATACTTTCCTCATCACTGTAATACCTGAGGGCTCTGAAGTACTGCGTTAAGCGATGTGACTAACATGACTCACATACAGTTTGTTTCCTCTCTCATCTTTGTCTCTAAGGGAAAATTACAAGTGCAATGGAGTGTTTTGTTTAGGTAGGGGGGGTGTGTGTGTGTGTGTGTGTGTGTGTGTGTGTGTGTGTGTGTGTGTGTGTGTGTGTGTGTGTGTGTGTGTGTGTGTGATGTGTGTGTGTGTGTGTGTGTGTGTGTGTGTGTGTGTGTGTGTGTGTGTGTGTGTGTGTGTGTGTCGTGTGTGTGTGTGTGTGTGTGTGTGTGTGTAATATCCAGACTGCACTCTGTTCCTGTAGAGAAGGCAGGTGAAAAAAGCAAGCCTGGAACTTGCTTTGGAAGGTGGTGAGGTTTTGTGATGCTCCTCAGAGTTTTGAGAGGTCTTCCCACAGTTTTGGGCCTGCCCCTGAGAAAGCTCTGTCTTCTGTCCTGCAGAGACAAGCTTTACTCTAATGTCAGAAAGTTTCACCGAGTGAGAAAAGCAGAGTTGTCATTCAAAGTTCTCTGGAGCTTCAGGCAATTTTTTAGATATCTTTGTCCCAGGCCACTGAATACTTCGAAGATAACAACAGAAACTATGAACTCACTAAAGCCAGTCTAGACAGCAGAGGTCAAATCTGATGTGCTTGTGGTTGCCCATGCTGCTGAGAACAATGGAATACAGCTGCATTAATTCAGTGTTAGTTATTCTAAAATGAGTGTCAATAAATGACAGCCAATATCACCACCCGATCTTCATGTATTCTGTGCATCATACAGGTCTTGACATTTAAAAATATTTTTTTAACAGTAAGACATTGGGAATCAGGGACTGGATTGGTTTTCTTTTCTGGGGCATTTAAGAATCTAGGAAGTTGTTGCAGAGCCTGGAGAAGTAATTCTCTAGTGAAACATTCTTTTCAAGGTGATCAACTTTCAGGTCTTTTATCCTGAATGTGGGGAGCATTAGTAAAGACTTAGTGGACAAAGATGCAATGTGGTCAAGGGTGAATGCTAAATGTATCTCTGTGAAGTGAGCAAAATATACTTATTTCTTATTTATCAACCATTACTGTAAAGGGTGGGGAAAGTAAATGTGCATGAGCTGGTTACCTTTCATAATTCTGCAAGGTTGCTTTAATACATATGCACAACATTATCTTTAAACACACATATACTGAAAAAAATAAATCATTTTTAATAAATGCACCTCTGGGCAGTCTATTTACACTGCTGAGTATTGAAGGCTGAGATTCTTTCATGATTTCTAGCAACCATGTGCCTTACCACCAAAGGCTGCACTCCTGACCAGACCTTTTAACTGGATAATACTCCTTCTGAAGTCTATGAGCCCTACTTTTGGACTGGCTAGGAGTGTCTCTACTGAATAACACTGAATCATTTATTTCCTTTACAGAATGAACAAGTCCTCTCAGCAAAACTTCCAGCCCCAGAAAGGAACCAAGTTTTCTTGGCTACCCAAAAGATCCTCTGTGCAATATGTTCCCAGTGCTCTCTTTGTCCAAGGGTTTCCTAGTTTCTTTCAAAGCACAAATCTATAAATATTAACTGAAGATCCATTCTGAGGCTTTTACATGCCTCAAGCCAGGCCATTTTTCAAATGTTTCAAATGTTTCAAATATGAAACATTTTATCATAGTCATATTGGCTTGCGAACAGGAATTGCTAACAGGGAGTTTGGAGAGGGAGTTCTCCAGGTGAAAGAGGAGTAAAAACGGGACCCTTGTGGTAAGTGGCTGTCTGGAGTGTGTGTTTGTGTGTGGGGGAGTTATTTGCTGTGTGCAGAGCTTGTGTTTATCTGGTTGGTTGGTTGGTTTGATTGCTGAAGGAGCTTCTAAAAGGTTTGAAATCTAGAAGCCTCTGTTAATTGGCTAAGCCTCAGTCAGGGGGAGGGGCTACCAGAGCTATATAAGCCTGTGACTCAGCGACCAGGGAGCTTGCGAACAGGAAGTGCTAACAGGGAGTTTGGAGAGGGAGTTTAGAGGGGGAGGTTAGAGGGCACTAGGGACTTCTGGCCTTCTTTAAAACATAACTCTTATCGTAATCTATATTCCAGAGGTTTAAAAAGAATCCCAGTTTATACTTAAACTTGTTCATTAGAAAAATGGAGACAGAAGCCCAGCAGCAGAGTGGGGGCTATCCTGTTTATTGCGTCGAGTGTAACATGTATGATTACCTGCCCTGTGGGCGGGTGGCATATGTGTGCACCCGTTGCAAGGAGCTCCTGACCCTCAGAGACCGAGTTCGGGCTTTGGAGGCCAGGGTGGCTGAACTGGAGGAGCTAAGGGAGGTAGAGAGATTTGTGGATGAGACTTTCTGGGACACTGTAGTACTGTCCCACCTCCAGTCTGAGAGCCCCAGTGCTCTTAAGGAGGATGAAAGTCTCAAGGGAACAGAGCATTCAATGGGAGCAGAGGGAAACCATCCCATAGTTGGGACCCTCCTCCCAGAGGATGTTGCGGTATCCTCTCGCACTGAGGATACCTCTGAGGGGGAGGGAAAGCCAGTTCGGAAGAGGCAGGTGTTAGTAGTGGGTGATTCGATCGTTAGAAACATAGATAGTTGGGTTTGTGATGACCGGGAGAACCGTATGGTCACTTGCCTGCCTGGTGCGAAGGTTGCGGATCTCTCGAGGCATCTAGATAGACTTATGTGTAGTGCTGGGGAGGAGCCGGTGGTCGTGGTACATGTAGGTACCAATGACGTAGGGAAGGGTAGGAGAGATGTCCTGGAGGCCAAATTTAGGCTGCTAGGAAAGAGACTGAAATCCAGGACCTCTATGGTGGCGTTCTCGGAAATGCTTCCGGTTCCACGCGCAGGGCCGGGTAGGCAGGCAGAGATTCAGAATCTCAATGCGTGGATGAGACGATGGTGTAGGGAAGAGGGGTTTGGATTTATTAGGAACTGGGGACACTTTTGGGAGAGGGGGAGCCTATACAGGAAGGATGGGCTCCACCTAAACCAGGGTGGAACCAGACTGCTGGCACTAAACATTAAAAAGGCCGTAGAGCAGTTTTTAAACTGAGAGATGGGGGAAAGCCGATTGGTGTGGAGATGCACGTAAATCGGAGGGAGACTACTCTTAGAGGAGAATCCATTGATAGAGATTCTCTAAGCTGTAGTCAGAAAGAGAGGAGGGGAGAGGGCAAACCATGGGCCAGAGCAGACAAACAACCGTGTACAAAGGAATCCAATGCATCAGGGAAGGGCAGACAAATAAGCAGTGGCAAATTTTTAAAGTGCTTCTACACAAATGCTAGGAGTCTGACTAATAAGATGGGTGAACTAGAGTACCTAGTATTAAATGAGGAGGTTGACATAATAGGCATCACTGAAACCTGGTGGAATGAGGAAAATCTGTGGGACACAATCATACCGGGATATAAAATATATCGAAAGGATAGAGCAGGCCGGGTGGGTGGCGGAGTGGCACTGTATGTGAAAGATAATGTAGAATCAAATGAAATAAAAATATTAAATGAATCAACATGTTCAATAGAATCGCTATGGATAGTAATTCCATGCTCCAAAAATAAGAAATTAGCAGTAGGGATATATTACCGACCACCTGACCAGGACAGGGATACTGACATTGAAATGCTGAGGGAGATTAGAGAGGCTACCAAAACAAAGAACTCTATAATAATGGGGGATTTTAATTACCCCCATATTGACTGGATACATGTCACCTCAGGAAGAGAAGCGGAGATAAAATTTCTCAATGGCTTAAATGACTGCTTCTTGGAGCAGCTAGTGCAGGAACCCACAAGGGGAGAGGCAATTCTCGATTTAGTCCTGAGTGGAGCGCAGGAACAGGTCCAGGAAATAACCGTTACAGGACCGCTTGGGAATAGTGACCATAATATAATAACATTCAACATTCCTGTGGTGGGTAGAACACCTCAGCAGACCAGCACCCTGGCATTTAATTTCAAAAAGGGGAATTACACAAAAATGAGGAGGTTAGTTAAACAGAAATTAAAAGGCACAGTGACTAGAGCCAAATCCCTGCAAGCTGCATGGAAACTTCTTAAAGACACCATAATAGAGGCCCAACTTAAATGTATACCCCAAATTAAAAAACATAGCAAGAGACCTAAAAAAGAGTCACCGTGGCTTAACCACCATGTAAAAGAAGCAGTGAGGGACAAAAAGGCATCTTTTAAGAAGTGGAAGTCCAATCCTAGTGAGATAAATAGAAAGGAACATAAACACTGTCAAATCAAGTGTAAAAATGTAATAAGAAAAGCAAAAAAAGATTTTGAGGAACAGCTAGCCAAAAACTCAAAAAGAAATAACAAAATGTTTTTTAAATACATTAGAAGCAGGAAGCCTGCTAAAAAACCTGTGGGTCCCCTAGACGATCGAACTATAAAAGGCGCAATCAAGGACGATAAAGCCATTGCGGAGAAACTAAATGATTTCTTTGCTTCAGTCTTCACGGCTGAGGACGTTGGGGAGATTCCCAAATCTGTACCGTCCTTTGTGGGTAATGAATCTGAGGAACTGTCCCGGATTGAAGTGTCATTAGAGGAGGTTTTGGAACAAATAGAAAAACTTAATGTTAACAAATCTCCGGGACCGGATGGCATTCATCCAAGGGTTCTAAAAGAACTCAAATGGGAAATTGCTGAACTATTATCTGTGGTTTGTAACCTATCCCTTAAATCGGCTTCCGTACCTAATGACTGGAAGGTAGCCAACGTGACACCAATATTTAAAAAGGGCTCTAGAGGCGATCCGGGCAATTACAGACCGGTAAGTCTAACTTCAGTACCGGGCAAATTAGTCGAAACAATAGTAAAGAATAAAATTGTGAAGCATGTAGAAGAACATAATTTGTTGGACAAAAGTCAACATGGGTTTTGTAAAGGGAAATCCTGTCTTACTAATCTATTAGAGTTCTTTGAAGGGGTTAACAAACATGCGGACAAGGGGGATCCAGTAGATATAGTATACTTAGATTTCCAGAAAGCCTTTGACAAGGTCCCTCACCAAAGGCTCCTGTGTAAATTACATGGCCATGGGATAAGAGGGAAGGTCCTTTCTTGGATTGAGAACTGGTTAAAAGACAGGAAACAAAGGGTAGGAATAAATGGTAAATTTTCAGAATGGAGAGGGGTAACTAGTGGTGTCCCCCAAGGGTCAGTCCTAGGACCAATCCTGTTCAACTTATTCATAAATGATCTGGAGAAAGGGGTAAGCAGTGAGGTGGTAAAGTTTGCGGATGATACCAAACTGTTTAGGATAGTCAAGACAGAAGCAGACTGTAAGGGACTCCAAGAAGATCTCACCAAACTGAGTGATTGGGCAACAAAATGGCAAATGAAATTTAATGTGGATAAGTGTAAAGTAATGCACATTGGGAAAAATAACCCCAACTATACGTACAGTATGATGGGGGCTAATTTGGCTACGACAAATCAGGAAAGAGATCTTGGAGTTATCGTGGACAGTTCTCTGAAAACTTCCACACAGTGTGCAGCGGCGGTCAAAAAGGCAAATAGGATGCTAGGTATTATTAAGAAAGGGATAGAAAATAAGACCCGGAATATCTTACTGCCCCTGTATAAAACTATGGTACGCCCACATCTTGAATACTGTGTACAGATGTGGTCTCCTCACCTCAAAAAAGATATTTTGGCCTTGGAAAGGGTTCAGAAAAGGGCAACTAAATTGATTAGGGGTTTGGAACGGGTCCCATATGAGGAGAGGTTAAAGCGACTGGGACTTTTCAGTTTAGAAAAGAGGAGACTGAGGGGGGATATGATAGAGGTGTATAAAATCATGAGTGGTATGGAGAGGGCCGATAAAGAGAAGTTATTTATTAGTTCCCTAAATAGAAGAACTCGAGGACACCAAATGAAATTAATGGGTAGCAGGTTTAAAACTAATAAAAGAAAGTTCTTCTTCACACAGCGTGTAGTCAGCATGTGGAACTCCTTGCCAGAGGAGGCTGTGAAGGCTAGGACTATAACAGAGTTTAAAGAGAAGCTAGATAATTTCATGGAGGTTAGGTCCATAAAAGGCTATTAGCCAGGGGATAAAATGGTGTCCTTGGCCTCTGTTTGACGGAGGCTGGAGAGGGATGGCAGGAGACAAAGCGCTTGATCATTGTCTTCGGTCCACCCCCTCTGGGGCACCTGGTGCTGGCCACTGTCGGCAGACAGGATACTGGGCTAGATGGACCTTTGGTCTGACCCGGTACGGCCGTTCTTATGTTCTTATGTTCTTATGTCACTTAAAGAAAAAAAAATAGCTAAGGGAATGAGAACTGAAATCAAAAGTTAGATCCCTGTTCCACTGCCATAAAAAATAAACATACCATAAAAATATACATTTCTTCTAGCCATTACCATTAAAGATACGCCAATCAAACAACTGAATGCTACTTATATCAACAACTTAACATGAGACCATACTACAGTTAAATCACTCTGTTATTTCAAGAACTCTCTGTAGCTACAAGAAAGTCTCTTATGACATTTAATCTGATTAACAGCAAAGACAATGTTGCATAAACAGAAAGCACTTCAGACTGTGGTGAGTTGGGGTGTCTGCATTCCACTTGTAATAGACACTTATGTAATTTATTTCCTGACTTTCACACCTGCATTTAGTAAGCCTTTCCTCAGGTTTCGGATTAACGTGACAGTCCACACTACATTTATCAGTATATACACTGGAATCCACTTAAGACAGATACAGATTGACTATGCAATCCATTTTCTAATCCAATTTCTGCCCTGTTTGGGATAAGGACTCAAGCAACAGGTTACTTAGCCAGAGAAGTAAACAAACGTATCGCTTCAGACTGGGGACAACTTCTCTGTCAGAAGTGGCAATTCCATGCTTTTCCCAGACCTTCTTTGTATCTAGAGAGAATCATAGAATCATAGGGCGGAAGAGAACTCAGGAGGTCATCGAGTCCAGCCCCCTGCCCAAAGTAGGACCAATCACAACTAAATCATCCCAAACAGGGCTTTGTTGAGCCAAGACTTAAAAATCTCTCGGGATGGAGATTCCACCACCTCCCTAGGTAACCCATTCCAGTGCTTTACCACCCTCCTACTGAAATAGTTTTTCTTAATATCCAACCTAGACCACCCCACTGTAACTTGAGCCCATTGCAGCTTGTTCTGACATCTGTCACTGCTGAGAACAGCCTCTCTCCAGCCTCTTCTCTTTCAGGAAGTTGAAGGCTGCTATCAAATCCCCCCCCTCCCTCTTCTTGTCTGCAGACTAAATAAGCCCAGATCCCTCAGCCTCTCCTCGTAGGTCATGTGCTCCTGCCCCCCAATCATTTTGGTTGCCCTCTGCTGGACCCTCTCCAATGCGTCCACATCCTTTCTATAGCGGGGGTCCCAGAATTGGATGCAATACTCCAGATGTGGCCTCACCAGTGCCAAATAAAGGGGAATAATAACTGCTCTAGATCTGCTGGCAATGCGTCTCCTAATGCACCCTAATATGCCATTAGCCTTCTTGCTACAAGGGCACACTGTTGACTCAAATCCACATTCTCATCCACTGTAATCCCCAGGTCCTTTTCTGCTGAACTGCTACTTAGCCAGTCGGTCCCCAGCCTGTAACAATGCTTGGGATTCTTCCATCCCAAGTACAGGACTCTGCACTTGTCCTTGTTGAACCTCATCAGATTTCTTTCGGCCCAACAGAAAAGAGTTAACTCTCAAGAAATTCATCTCTCTGAGTGCCTTTTTATGCCATATTTGAAGGAGCCCAGCAAGTCTGGATGTCTCTTTGTTAAGCGCAGTCCTAAAACTTTTTAACAGCATTTGTGCTGGGTCTGAGAGTCTCAGAGTGCACAGTGCACAACATTTTCAGATGTAGTGCTGGTGCTCCATGGAAGAGCAGCCAGACCTTGTGTGCTGCCCCTGCTGTTAGCCTTAAAGACATGGTTTCTGTATGGGATACATGATACACGAACTAAAGTAAAAGAAAGGTCCATCTCCTTGACATGGACAGCTATGACCACCAAAGATCATGTTTTGCCCAGCTAGTCCATCTTAACCATTTAGCACTAGAGTGAAACAGAAGTACCTTTATGAGTAGTAATCAATACTGACCATTACCTCTACTGTCATCCATCTCTCCATCTCTCGAATGCTCTGATTGGATATCTGGTGGTGTCTGTAGCACAGCTACACTGTTCTGATTTATAATCTTCAATTTAAGCTTTGGTTTTGTCCGTTTTCTTCTTGGTACTGTAACAGTGAGGCTCTGTAACTGAGACATCCCCAATTCTGTCAAACAGACTCCATCTTGGGTATATGTCTTCGGTGGGTCTATACAAATTACATGAATTATAACAGGAATATAAAACTCTTTATACTTTAACTCACAAATCTCAGATGAATTATTTAGACACTTCTTTAAAGAGTTAACCATTCACATGCATGTCAAAGCATGATAGATTACAAGCACTAGAACTTGAAGGATTATTGGTATAAATAATACAGAGGTACCTGACATTATCTTATAAATTAGAGACAAAGCTTTATAATTTACTGTGCAATGTCAAATACAATAGTACAACATGACACACTGCAAGAACTCATTGAAAAGAATGTTTACATTACAACAACTGACGTCTTCAAAAGTACTCAGAGCTGGACTCCTAACTGACACAGACATGTAACTAGACAAGTCTCATATTTTTGGTCTCCCGACTCTCTGCCCACCTCAGGCTTAGGCCAGGCTGCTGCCCAGGGGAGGGTCAGAATAGGGGAGTGCCTAGGCAGCCCTTTCCCAGAATCCTGGGAGGCTTGGACCCCCCCTCCGTCCTCCTGCTCAGGGTGGGGATTTCACATGATCCCCCAAATGCCAGGCACTCCTTGGCTGCCAAGCCCTACTTAGCCTGCACAAAATGGGGTGAGCCCTTCTCTGGGGGTGTCTGCAGGGCGCCCCGTGCTACTTGTCTGACAAACTGTCTATCTAGATGCTTACGTGGTCCTCAGGCATTGTAGTATTGGAATGTCTCATAACTGTTAACAGATTTTATCCTCACAAAACCCTTGCAAGGTAGGGAAAAATTATCCTCACTTTTCAGAAGGGGAGCTAATGGACTGGGGTAAATTAAATTACTTTCCAAGGTCACATATGACGTCTGCAGGTGAGGCCTGGTCTACAGTAAAAAGTTAGGTAGACACAGCTACATTCTTGTGGGGGTGAAAAATCCATACCCCATAACAATGTAATTAAGCTGATCTAAAACTTGTGCAGACAGCGCTAGGTACCTGGAAAAATTCTTCTGTTGACTTAGCTACCAGTTTTCAGGGAGGTGGATAAATACGCCAATGGAAGAACACCTTCTGTCACTATAGGTAATGTCTATACCAGTGTAAGGAGTCTAGGACCCCCGGCTTGCCTGGATCCAGCCTGTCAGGCTTGGGGCTCCCTGCCCCACCCAGACCTCCTCCCATGTGGCTGGACTGCCAGCAATGGCTCCCCACTGTGTGGGGGAGGTGAGGGAGTGAGGGGGGGAGCCGTAAGCCTCACAGGCTGGATTGGGTCAGGCCGGGGCCGGATCCAAGCCACAAGCTCTGCCTGGTCGAGCGAGGAAGCAATTCGCCGCACTGCCGTTCCCCCTCCCTACCAGCTGGGGAAATGCCAGCACAGGGAACTGCTTGCCTGGAGGCTTTCCCCCTGTTGCTCCCATTAGCTGAAACTGCAGCCAATGTGAACAATAGGGGGCTGTGCATGGGAAGCAGGAGGAGGCATAAAGCCACTTGTGTCCCTAGGGAGCTGTGCAGATAAGCACCCTCCCAAATTGCCCTCACTCTGCTCCTGTACCCTCCCTCCCACCCTCAGCCTGCCCCTGCACCCCATCTCCTGCTCAGACCTTGCACTCCCAGCCTGCTCCTGCACCCTACATTCCACCCAGCTCCCACACCCACAGTCTGCTTCTGAACCCTACCTCCTGCCTAGATTCCCTTCTCTCAGCCCCCTCCTGCACTATACCTCCTGCTCAGATCCTGCACACCACCTTCAGCTCACTCCAGCACCCCTGCCTCCTGCACACTGAACCTCTCATTTTTGGCCCCACCCCAGAGCAACCGGGCTCCACAAAATCTACTAGGTCCCCAGAAGAGTTAATCTGGTTTGGAGGAAGACCTGAACCTCTGTCCTCCCCCCCGTCGTCCCCATGAGGCTGGAATATGAGGGGAGTGAGGTGCGTCAGTTGGGGGCTACATCAGTGAAAGTTGGGCTTTTGTTTGTTTGTTTCTCACTTTGTGTCTGGCCCCTGACTCAAAAGGTTCCCACCCTGATCTATATGATAGCATTTGTGACAATGTAACATTTCAAGCGTAGACAAACTCTCAGCCAGAAATTGAACCCAGGTTTCTTGAGACCCATTAGACTGCCTCTCTCCAGTGATGTGACAAGGCTATTGAGGTCTGGTGAGAATCAAGTGCTGACAGCCATTTCTTCTCAGTGTAGACAGGGATCCTTGACTCTTACTCATTTCTTCTAGTGATTAGCAGAGTTCAAGTTTGGCAACCTTCACTCAAGGGTAGCACACAGGCAAATAGCACAATAATGGTTTTCACCAGTGAGGCTACTGGCTGGATAACAACTCTTATGGATTTTTCAATATCAGTAACATTCATGCCTTTTAAACAAATGAACAAAATATGTATTCTTGCACATCGTTCCAAAAAGATAAATCTACAGGTGGTTTGTGCACATAACCATTCTCTAGTGAAGAAGTAACCCAAATATTTACAGCTACATTTTTATTTATTGCATCATACAACAATTTTGTTATACTGTAATTATTTTTATAGATTGAAAATTATTTTAAAAAACACAGGAAATTTCTTATAATAGGTGCTGACTTTTGCCATATGTCAGGACAACATCAAATATGATGGGACATAAATGAGACCTTTGAATGCTACTAGATACAAACAACAGTAACTGCTGTGACATTTGCCCAACTCCGAAAGCAGTGCCACTGCCAGCATCAGCGCTCAAGTAAGGGTAGCAGAGTAAGGGTAGCAGGTACCCTCCCTCCTACAATAACTTTGTGACTCCCCCAAACTCCTTTTTGGGTCATGATCTCTACAATTACAAAACTGTGAAATTTCAGATTTAAATAGCTAAAATAATAAAATTTAGGATTTTAAAATCCCTATGACTGAAATTGACCAAAATGGACCAGGAATCTGGAAGGGCCCTACTCAGAAGTTTCAGGTTAAGCACATGCTTAAATTTTGCAGGGTCAGTGCCTAGTTTAAGATCATTGTAACAAATTGGGTGTGTCAAATAATAGAAGATAAAGATAAGGGAGAAACAATAAACATTCTCCTAAGATAAAGGATTTTTAGTGGGTGCGTCTATGATAAAAATAATAAAGAAAACAATTTCTATGTTCCAAATAAAAATTATTCTAGATTATCAAAAGATTGAGCATTTTTTAAAAATTACCTAGTTCTTTTACTTTTGAAACAATCTGAGCTGCAATTGATGGGTCACAGCAGTCTGAGGAAGGTACTGAAAAATAAAATGAAGTGAATTACAATAAAATTAAATAACTCATTTATTGGGATAGTGTAGGTATGATTTAAGGTGACAATATCAACTATTTTTCTCGTAAACTTGTAAAAATATAAACTTGTAAAATGTTCTTATAAACTTATACAAATCTCCCTTTTATATTATTCTCAACAATTGTCTAGAATCTTAAAAATAAAATGATTATGTTGCTTGCTTTCCCAATGTCATTGAAAAGCAATGTTAAGAAGCAATGTTAAGAAGCAATGTTAAGAAGCAACTCTGGAGTCACCTGGAGCACTCAGATGTCCCAGGCCCAAGTATGGTATGGATACTACATTGGTTGTGGTATCCTACAATGGGCAGGGGAGAGTACATTTGATTTTTTAGATTGTCAAGCAGTTGACTGATGACAGCAAGGTTTTGCCAACCTGACCATGGATTATGGCAGGGCTGGAAGGGATCACAGAGTTGTGATTCCTTTCCTTCCAAAAAATTCCCAGAGGACCATACCAGATCATTCATTGCCTCCAAGGGCTCCCACATGTGGGATTTCAGAAGGTTTAATCTATCAACCTTATTGTACAATGTGTACATGAGGCTATTGTGAGAGAAAGTGAGGTTCTAGTCTAAGGGTATCTGAATACAAAAGAACATGCAGCTCTAGGTCTCTGGTAAACTCAGGTGGAGCAGTTAGACTGTTTTCTAAGATAGGAACATGGATAAAAGTCAATTGGCAGAAAGTGAATCTGGAAGTGATGCTAGATAGTTGAGGGAAACAGCTACACAATGAGTATAGCAGGGGTGCAGACTGCTCTTGTGATTGATTTAGATTGTCAGCAATACAAAGGATTGCAAAGCACTATGGAGTTGTAGAACAACAAATAAGGAGAGCCACAGTTATGGGAGACTATTTTGGTAGTTAAAAGTACTTTTCTCCATATGATTTTAATATAATGATTATGACCACTTCTTTCTTGTTATCTAGGCTTCTGTAACATTTCAGTCTGGAGGTCACATGGGGCAACCATAGAAGGCCCTACAGAAGGAATACTTGGAGAATATAGCAGCCTCTATTCCTTTTGGTACCTAGCTATATGGAAAACTATCTCCACATACACACAGTTATGAAACTTGAAGTCAGCTTATGTGCTTATATATAAGTAGCTAAAATGGCAGCTTCTTGTTTTAATATTATTATCAAACTACAGAATTGATTAATAAAAAGGAAAAGACTATATAAAATAATTCTCACAGAAAACAAACAAATTAAGAGTAGTGAAAGTTTGGCCTGAACACTGACAGAGTCCCTAAAAATATCGCAGAACAACACACTTACGCAACACAACTTTATTTTGTGTGTCCTTTACACAAACTGTAGTTATATTATACCAGAATTACAGATCAGAGAATGCAACATGGTACAAATCACAAAAAAGTAACATATACAAGAGTCAGAAATGAACAGGAAAAAAGAAGAAAAGATACATTTGAAGATGAAATTTGGGAAGCGGTGTTGAAATGATGAGGTACAGGGAAAATTGCAGGAGGAAAGACACTTAGCTCCAGTGAGACAACAGGAAAGGACAGCAGCAGTCATACTACTGAATGGAATGGGAAGGTCATAGAGTCAGACTTCACATATGAGCTCAATTGATACATTCCATAGAGTGTTTTAAAATGGGAACTGAAGTAAACAGGAAGCCAATAGAGGTGATTTAGGATGCGGTGATTTGATATGCTTCACTGATAAGCAAGACAGCAGGCATTCTGCAGTATGGAGACCTGGGGCTTGTTGAGATCAAACAGGAAAGAAGTGCAGTAGTCAAACAGTTAATTATGGCAAAGGTGAAATTTCTAGAGATGAAGTCAAGGAAGTTACACAAACAAATTATGTTTTGACAGTGGCAATAGACAGATTTACAGTTAACTGAGATAAGAAGATTAATATATTCAACAGAGAGAAAAGGCAGATCTGAACTGCAGGGAGAGACAGAAATGGAATTGTGTTCAAGGATATTCTTCTTGTCAAAAGGGAGAACTGCAGCAAGCTTAACCAAAATCATACATTTATTTGGATAAAACAGATAAAGAAGGTATTTAAAGGAGGAGTCTTTGAAAGTGGTGAAGGATGCACAGAGTTGAGTAGCAGTGTAAAAAAGGTAATTAAGATCAGAGTACATATGGGTGACACACAGAGCAGTTAGGCTATGTCTAAGTTTTGTTACCAAAAGTGACGCTGCTTTAATCAAAGTGCTTTAATTAAACCACTGTTGCAAGTACACGCTATGTTTCTTGTGTCAGCAGAGTGCAGCCACATGATCAACTTTTGCATTGACAGAGGGTACATCTACACTGCATGCTTATTTTGAAATAAGATATTCCAGAAGAATTATTCCAAAATAGCTTATTCCGAAATAGCACATCTGCACTGCAGGGAAGCCTCAAAATTAGTCCAAGGCAGGTTTCCCTAACGTAGACATGCTACCTCAATTTAGAGATCCAGGAGGCACTGGGGAGGAATAACTTAGAATGGCCCTGCTGAGGAGCTATTTTGAAATAGGCGTTATTCCTTGTAGATGGAGGATTATAGGTTTCGGAATGATCTGTCAGTTATTTCAAAATTATTTAGAAATAATGGAATGGCTGTGTAGACGCTCACATTGTTATTTCGAAAAAATGCTTGTTATCTTGAAATAACAGTGCAGTATAGATGCACCCACAGAGAATTGTGCACCGTGGCTAGCAACTTGCTGCTTGGGAAAGGTTTGCAATGTCTCATAGAACAGGTACAGCATCATATGATGCAGGTTTCTCAATTCCACTGGGCACCTAGTGGATTAACCAGCCACTTTTCAAATTAAGTAGGTAGGGGGGAGAGTGGAAACAGGGAGCTTGTGTGTGTGTAGGAGAAACAGAGACAAGAGTGTGTTTTGGGGGAGAATGAGTAAATTAGCATGCTGCCTCTAAGCTCAGACAGCTACTAGAAGCAAATTCTCATGCGACAGAGGGGAACACCCCTGCACATGAGCCTGGGCCTCCCTGCTGGCTCTGCAAAGAACAGCAATCTTTCACAGACACACACATCCACCCCTGCCTGTCTGCCTGCATGTTCCTTCTGTGGGAGAGAGCAGTGGCATTCCTTTAATGATTTGGTCTTTCTTGCTGTGAGCTGCATACTTGGCTGTTAAAATTTCTGGGAGCTTTGAAAGAAGAGGAGCGCATGCATGCAAGGCAACTGAATTCAAAACAGTGAGCAGAGTGGTCACGATGGGCATTGGAGGGTACTGTGGGAGACCAATTATGGTGACATAATGAATGGCAGCATCTACACTGATGCTCTGGCAGGTTTAAAATCCAATAGAGGAAGTATTTCTTCACACAATGGACAGTCAACCTGTGGAACTCCTTGCTGAAGGATGTTGTGAAGACCAGAACTTTTGTGAAGACCAAAGCCTGGGAAAAGAGGGTGGAGAACCCAAGAACAAGCATAGGTGAAGCTGAGGGGCAAAGCTAGGAGGGGGGAGCTCAGCTGATAGGAGGCAGAATTGAGGGACTACGGACTAGGGAATGAACTGAGGGGGAGCTGAATTGATGGAATGGGGGCTGGACTGAAGGGAGGCAGAATGAATTGCTGGGTTGGGGATGGGCACATGTTGGGGGTGGGAGTTCCTTCAGAAGAGAGCAAAATTACTTTCCCAATAAACTTGAGTAATAGAACACTAGAACTGGAAGGGACCTTGAGAAATCATCAAGTCCAGTCCCCTGCCCTCACAGCAGGACCAAGCACTGTCTAGACCATCCCCGACAGATGTCTATCTAAAGTGCTCATAAATATCTCCAGAAATTGAGATACCACAACCTCCATAGGCAATTTATTCCAGTGTTTAACCACCCTGACAGTTAGGAAGTTTTTCCTAATGTCCAACCTAAACCTCCCTTGCTGCAGTTTAAGCCCATTGCTTCTTGTCCTATCCTCAGAGGCCAAGGAGAACAATTTGTCTCCCTCCTCCTTGTGACACCCTTTTAGATACTTGATAACTGCTATCATGTCCCCTCTCAATCTTTTCCTCTCCTTCTCCTAAATAAGCCCAATTCTTTCAAAGTCTTCCCTCATAGCTCATGTCTTCTAGACCTTTAATCATTCTTGTTGGTCTTCTCTGGACCTTCTCCAATTTCTTCACATCATTCTTGAAATGTGGTGCCCAGAACTGGACACAATACTCCAATTAAGGCCTAATCAGCGCAGAATAGAATGTAAGAAGAATGACTTATCGTGTCTTGCTCACAACACTCCTGTTAATGCATCCCAGAATCATGTTTGCTTTTTTTGCAACAGCATCACACTGTTGACTCATATTTAGCTTGTGGTCCACTATGACCCCTAGATCCCTTTCTGCAGTACTCCTTCCTAGACAGTCGCCTCCCATTCTGTATGTGTGAAACAGATTGTTCCTTCCTAAGTGGAGTACTTAGCATTTCTCCTTATTAAACTTCATCCCAATTACCTCAGACCATTTCTCCAGTGTGTCCAGATCATTTTGAATTATGACCCTGTCCTCCAAAGCACTTGCAACCCCTCCCAGTTTGGTATCATCTGCCAACTTAATAAGCGTACTCTTTATGCCAATATCTAAATTGTTGATGAAGATATTGAACAGAACCAGTCCCAAAACAGTCCCCCTGCAGAACCCAACATGTTATGCCCTTCCAGCATGATTGTGAACCGTTAATAACTACTCTCTGAGAACGGTTATCTAGCCAGTTATGCACTAGTAGCCCCATCTAAGTTGTATTTGCCTAGTTTATTGATAAGAAAATCATGCGAGACCATATCAAATGCCTTACTAAATTCTAGGTATACCACATCCACTGCTTCTCCCTTATCCACAAGACTTGTTATCCTATCAAAGAAAGCAATCAGATTGACTTGGCATGATTTGTTCTTGATAAATCCATGCTGGCTATTACCCATCACCTTATTTTCTTCCAGATATTTGCAGATGAATTCCTTAATTACTTGCTCAAGTTAAAATGACTGGTCTGTAGTTTCCTGGGTTGTTCTTATTTCCCTTTTTTATAGATAGGCACTATATTTGCCCTTTTCCAGTCTTCTGGAGTCTCTCCTGTCTTCCAAGATTTTTCAGAGATGATAGCTGAAGGCTCAGAAACCTCCTCTATCAGCTCCTTGAGTATTCTAGGATGCATTTCATCAGGCCCTGGTGACTTGAGAGATTAAATTCTGACAATACTGTCTCACTTGCTCACACACACAGAGATGAGCGGAGGAAGGAGTTCAAAAATCAAATGACAGACAACTTCCCCCCTTCAATTAATTTTTTATTCGTGGTTTTTGGAACAGTCTCTTGATTTTTGGTGATTGGACTCATGACTTTTGATCTCTTAAGGGAGTCTGACTCATGATTTTTCATCTCTTCAGGTGGACAGTACTGTAACAGGGAGGAGCACAGCTGTAGCTGTTAAATGATTTTGATGCTTCTCCTACAGAGGAGTTCTTTCATGAACTGTTTTCAAGAAGGAATTGGCTACAAAGTTCTGGGGGCAGAAGTAGTGGCTTTAGTGGCGTGTGATAGTCTGAGATAGGGAAAAGGTCACATACACTCTGGATATTGCTACTGCAGCCTAAAAAGGCCTGAAAGTGTTGAGCTAAGGAAGGTCTGCCCTGTCTGGAACTGGAATATTCCTGCACAAATATCTTTTAGGAATCTGTTTCATCCTCCCAACACCTTGATTTGAAATAGATCTCAGACTCAAATGTGTTAATGGATATTTTTCCAATCTACCTTCAATAAGTTGTTCATATTTCCACTTTCTACCAAATAACTCAACCTTTGACAATCTGCTAAATCTTTCCTGATGCTGTAGTGATGCTCTGGCAGTGAATCACTATGGGGTACTAAAGAACCAAAAAAGTGCCACTAAGGCTTAACGAACAAGTAAAAGAAGCAGTGAGAGATAAAAAGGCATCGTTTAAAAAGTGGAAGTTAAATCCTAGTGAGGAAAACAGAAATGAACATAAACTTTGTCAAATTAAGTGTAAAAATAGAATAAGAAAAGCCAAAAAGTAGTTTGAAGAACAGCTAAACAAAAAATAAAAAAGTAAGAGCAAAATGTTTTTTTAAGTACATCAGAAGCAGGAAACCTGCTAAACAACCAGTGGGGGGGCCCTGGACAATCGAGATGCCAAAGGAGCACTCAAAGATGATAAGGTCATTTCAGAGAAACTAAATAAATTCTGTGCTTCGGTCTTCATGGCTGAGGATGTTAGGGAGATTCCCAAACCTGAGCCATTCTTTTTAGGTGACAAATCTGAGTAATTGTCCCAGATTGAGGTGTCATTAGAGGAGGCTTTTAAACAAATTGATAAACTTAACAGTAACAAATCACAGGGACCAGATGGCACCCATCCAAGAGTTCTGAAAGGACTCAAATGGGAAACAGCGGAACTATTAACTGTGGTTTGTAACCTATCCTTTAAATCAGCTTCTGTACCTAATGACTGGAAGTTAGCTAATGTGACACCAATATTTTAAAAGGACTCTAGAGGTGATCCTGGCAATTACAGACAGGTAAGTCTAATGTCAATTCTAGGCAAATTAATTGAAACTATAGGAAAGAATAAAATTTTCAGACACATAGATTGATCATAATATGTTGGGGGAAAGTGAACATGGTTTCTGTAAAGGGAAATCATTCTTTACTAATCTATTAGAGTTCTTTGAGGGGGTCAACAAGTTTGACAAGGTTTGTCACCAAAGGCTCTTAAGTAAAGTAAGTTGTCATGGAATAAGAAGGAAGGTCCTCTCATGGATTGGTTAAAAGGCAGGAAACAAAGGGTAGGAATAAATGGTCAGTTTTCAGAATGGAGAGAGGAAACTAGTGGTGCCCCTCAAGAATCCATACTGGGACCAATCCTATTCAATCTATTTATAAATGATCTGGAGAAAGGGGTAAATAGTGAGGTGGCAAAATTTGCTGATGATACTAAACTGCTCAAGATAGTTAAGACCAAAGCAGACTGTGAAGAAGCTTCAAAAAGATCTCATAAAACTAAGTGACTGGGCAACAAAATGGCAAATAAAATTTAATGTTGGTAAATGTACACTAATGCACATTGTAAAAAAATAATCTGAACTCTCTCTCTCTGTCATATATATATTATACACACACACACACACACACACACACACACACACACACACACAAAATATGATGGGAATTAATTTAGCTATATATACTTAAGAGAGAGATCTTGAAGTCACTGTGGATAGTTCTCTGAAAACATCCACTCAATGTGCAGCGGCAGTCAAAAAAGAAAACAAAATGTTAGGAATCATTAAAAAAGGGACAGAGAATAAGACAGAGAATATCTTATTGCCTTTATATAAAACCACTGTATGCCCACATCTTGAATACTACGTACAGATGTGGTTGCCTCATCTAAAAAAGATATATTAGCATTGGAAAAGGTTCAGAAAAGGGCAACCATAATGATTAGGAGTTTGGAACGGGTCCCATATGAAGAGAGATTAAAAAGACTGACTTTTCAGCTTAGAAAAGAGGAGACCAAGGGGGGATATGATAGAAGTCTATACAATTATGATTGGTATGGAAAAAGTGAATAAGGAAAAAAGTTATTTACTTGTTCCTATAACTTAAAAAGTAGTGGTCACCATATGAAATTAATAGGCAGAAGGTTTAAAACAAACAAAAGGATGCTTTTCTTCACACAGTGCACGGCTGGCCTGTGGAACTCCCTGCCAGAGTAGGTTGTGAAGACCAGGACTTTAACAGGGTTCAAGAAAGAACTAGATAAATTCATGGAGGCTAGGTCCATCAATGTCTATTAGCCAGGATGGGTAGGAATGATGTCCCTAGCCTCTGCCAGAGGCTGGGAATGGGTGACAGGAGAGGGATTGCTAGAAGATTCCCTGTTCTGTTCACTCCCTCTGGGGCATTTGGTACTGTATCCGGAAGACAGGATACTGGGCTAGAGGACCTTTGGTCTGACCCAGTATGGCCGTTCTTATGTTCTAACTAGACTTTAAAAATTGGAAAGCCTCTGTTCTGCAGTGGTCTAGAACTTTACCAGCCAGAGCACAGAACCATAAAAAACACGCCCAAATCTACTGTATTGCATTGTGCCCTGCTGCCATTTCATCCATTGGTTTCAAAAGTCCTCTTACCATTTGTTGGTGGTATGTATGGCCTACACATGGTACAGTCAAAACCAATATCAGCTATGTTTTCCACTTCCTCTTCTGTGCTTAAATTCTGACAGATTGCATGCATCCATCTAGAAATTAAGTGGGGGAAGGAGGGAAATACAATTTAAAGGAAATGGCTAACATCTTAGGAGACTCAAATATCAGTATATGGCTTTTGAGGTAAAAAGTAAAGGGAAATATTTCAATTTAATTTTTTTAAGAAGAAACAATGATGATCCAAGTTCTCTATATATTTTTTCCTTTACATGTATTTAAATACTGGATATATTCCCTCAGATTATCTATTACACTTAATAAGAAGAAAAACTATATAACTGTATTTGTTACAGACACTCTTTAGCTTTGCTTTGCCTGATGCTCTATTTTATTCTTATCTATTTATACGATACTCTGCAAAGTACTTACATATTTGTCCTCACAACAACCCTGTGAGGCAACCAAATATTACTTTTACAGATAGAGAACCAAGATACAGAGAAATTTAGTAATTTTCCCAGACTCACACAGGAAATCTGTGGCAAAACTGGGAAATGAATTAACATATTCTAAAAATCCCACTCCAGTTGGCTTCACCACAAGACAACCCTTCCTCCCATCCTTATGATGTTACACTAGTAGGGTAAAATGTGACCCATGAAAATCAATTTCACAAAATGTTACCTATCGCATTGCCTACACTGAAGAATGAGCTCTTCTTCCCTATAATTACGAAAGCAGACTGGGCAGGTAGATAAACTTGCACAAGGAGCACACTGTGTATAATTGTTTTGCCATTCACATCTTAGACCAGGAGAAGTTGCTCCACAGTGTCTGCACCAAACACACCTGCAAAACACAAACAGGAATGTCTTTATTATCTTGGTTTCAAAGTAACCTTCGCACAATAAAAGTATTAATGGAAAATAATGATTTCTGCATTAAATTGTGTATGATTAAATAAAAATCGGGCGGGTATTTTTGATCAATATATACCTGCTCTCAAACATTATTTGAATTAAATGAGAAATGAAATTAATCTGATGTTGGAAATATTACAATAATAGTTTTAAATACAGTGAAAAGAAAAAGGGAGAACAGTAAACATTTCTGATACCAGAACCAAACACACCATTTGCACTTCCAGCCTCCTTTGGGAACTGTCTGCAGTGGGGGATCCAGACAGTAAGTGTGGTAGCTGATGTCACAGTCATCACAGAGAAGCAGTCTTCCTGGATCTGTAGCTTTCCCGCAGGCTTCACACACTGTGCACTCCAGGCACCTCCAGCCTTTACTGAGCACCACCTTTGTAATCTGCACATAGTAAGGCAAGGTGCAACTTATTCCTAAACAACTGTACAGACTTTAAATGTTATATACATTTATTTCACTACAGCAAACATTGGGCCCAATGCTGATCTGGTTCGGCAGAGATATACAGGGATGCAGCACCTATGCTGATTTTCTGTATCACTGGCAGCAGCACAGGAAGGGAAGCAGGATTGGCAAAGCTGCTATCTGTCCCTTACTTACACAGGTGGGTGGGAAGCAGCAGAATGGGGAAGGGACTAGAGTGTAGGTTCTGACACAACAATGTGACAGCGTGCATAGCTCAACAGCATGTCAAGGAACATATGCTGCACTGGGATCTATACCCAGTGCAGCTTATTCCCAGTGCAACAGGGGAGTCACAAGCTCTTTCCCAGGCTGCTCATGGGGGAGTGCAACAATACGTTTGCCTGTAGCAAAGCCAAGATGAAACTCATTAAAAAATACTGTTTCATTCCAAATTCTTTTTGAGGCCTCACACTGGGGTTTTAGTGACTAGAACCAAATCATCTATTTAAAGTTATTTAAATATAATTTAAGAGTATCATCTCAACGCAAAATCAAACTGTAGTCTCATGAAAAATGCATACAACTTTTCATAAAGCACATGTAAAAAGCAAAGTAAAACCCAGTGGTATCTTAACAAATACCCACGTTTTACATAACTGCACTTATATAATGAGCAGACAGTTTATAGTTTATATGCTGTAGTAAATAGCTTATTATGTGCTTGCTAAGTCATCTCATACCATTCAAATTTAATTTTCTCACATTCTCTCCTAGACTAATGAATCTGAAGTGTATTAATTACTCCAGTTGTTGTCAATTCTGACAGCCAACAGACACATTGAATCAACTAATCTTGACGCCCTAACAAATGAAGTTGCACTAAATTTCTTTCTTAAAAACATTCTGCTTGTGTTAAGATTTTAAGCTTACATTTCAACATATTATTTTAACCAACTGCTAGATAATAAGTGCTATTTATGGCTGTGGAATTAGAAAAAAGGTTAATTTCTCTTGAGGCAGTGCATACTATAAAATGACATTTAATTAAAGTCTTTCACAAGTTGAATACAAATAATGGTCACATTAGCTGAAGAATATTTAACAAGTTAACGACTCTCCTAATTATAACAAAACTAGAAGCAATGTAGTGCTATGCAAGTAAAATATGCAAATAGTGTCAAATAATTTTAATAAAGCACTTACCTTAATACTGACACAGTATGGATGGTAACACTGACCACACTGAGAGCATGCAAGCAACCTGCCCTCTGCACCCTGGCCAAAACTCCCACAAACTACACACATATCCTAGAATGACAAAAAGAACAGATTTCAAAGATGTGCCAATAGACTAAAATCCAAAACTATGAAGCTGCTTTAAAATAAAGCCCTACCCTTATACTGGATAATTTAACTCATAACAAAGATATTAATTCCTTTTTAATTACAACAATCAGAATAATTGGTATCCCAACCTGATGTAAAGTGAACTTGTCACTGCTAGAAAATAGTACAACTGTATTATGCATCGAGTTTTCTTCCTCATCTTTGTTAAATGAAACATCCATTGTAGTGACCTACAAAAGACAACATCATATTAAAATATTTTCATAGCCTAAAATACATACTTTTCACTCCTCCTAGAACTGAACAAGGAGTACAGTATTTTCAGAATACAAAATACACAGATTACTGTAAACTGTAAAAAAAAAATTGCTGGTTTCAAGATTCGTACTTCTGTGTATTCATCAGGAAACTATGCAAATGTTTATTAAGACAAAAATATCACCAGTAAAATCCACATTTGCCAGAAATTACACACTTATGGCCATATTGCATCTTTTTTTTAATCATGCATCCTGTCTCCCTTCATGGTTAGAAAAAGTAAAGCAGAGAGGTCAAATGTTTCGGCAGCAGTCTTCCCCCTATTTCTAGACAGTATTCTGTGCATTTTGGGATTCACAGGGGGAATCAAGAAGCCAGAACAGGTTGAGAGAAATGTGCTTTGTGCTAAATGGAAATATATCTGAATATTCTAAATTTGCTCTTTTTCTTGCTCATTAATAAATATAAATTTAATGGCACATTTCATTATTTAAGGTTTAGTATATACCTGCAACTGGAGAACAATGATACTGAAGCAATTTATTCTATATTACCTATCTATTTTTTTTATACTTGATTTAGATAAGTGCTCCATTTGTAGTAAAGATATGATGGATAGAAATTAAGGTTGTGCAGCTGTTCCCATTCATGAGTTTTTATAGAGTTTTATAACATGACTGTGAAAATTAACTCTTGGTTGAAAACTTTGCATAGACATTTAGACCACAGCCTACAAGCAAATCCCCCCACTCTGAAACAGATACAAAAACATCAATTTAAGCATCCAGATTATATGAAGGCAACACACATAGCTCCCAGTCAGATACGAGGACTTTTAAAATGTGGTTTTACGCATCTGTAACACAATGTTTTCATTTTATTAAACAACTGGTTCATACTTTAACTGCAAGACAAAGTTATCATTTCATTAAAATATTTTCAAATAACTAAGCCAGACTTTAGAAAGCTATATGTTATGCATAAAATGGTTCGTCACAAAATGCAGTAAGAATTTTAAAAATGCTATATTACATTATAATTGCATATAATTACACCATTGTGTATCTTTATACTGATTCAGTAATTATTTATTTAATTAATTGTATCTAATGATAAAATAGACTTCCAAAATAAGCCAAGGATGCTAACAAAACTTCATTACAAGATTAAGTCTGGGAAACAAACCCAGAAAAGCAGAACAATTCACTGTTTTCTGATTTAAAATTTAACACACAAACTAGTTACCCTCCTGTGCCATATGAGAGCAGCATATAGGAAAGAAAAAAAAAACCTAACATTTGACAAATACATAAATGTTATAATGGATTTCTCAAATGCACATACTTGAACAATAATTTCTAACTCATTTTTTTTATGTTCAATCATATCTGGTAAAACACCAAAAAGAATGCTTGAATTACCAAATTTATTCTATTATAGGTTTTAAAAACATATAGAGAAGAAGGGAAAAAATGGTGATATTCCAATTCTTTTTTCACTTGAATGAAGGAGGTCTTTTGGTAGGTTCCTTTGATTAGGAGTAGCTCTACTTCAACTTGGTATTAATGAATTAGGTGCTTATTTCCCCTGCCTCTTGGTTGAACAAAATTATCATGATTTTTCAAAACTGATGTGTAAATATGATCAATGAAACTGTTTTGATTTTAAGGAAAACTTCTTATGTATTATGTCCTACTAATTTAGTTCGTTTACAGCCACGAGTCCTGGCTCTGAGTGTTCTGTTCTGTTATTTAACTCAAATTTACCCTTAAACCTCTTCTAAGAGACCAATAATGAGTGGAACTATTGGTAATGCTGCGAGACAATACTGACATCTCATGGTTTGGAAAACTAAATTGGGACCCAAAGATGGAAAGCTTTCCATGGACAGTTCCTCAACAGAGACTCCCAAAACCTTGGATTATCCTCAGGAGGTTATTATGGAGTCAAGAGAAGGTGATACAATCCTTGCTTTTCCCATTTCTACAGTGCCCAGTGGAAGTGGAAAAAGTTATTTGGGCCCTCAACAGTGTCCTTTTAAAAGGGAATGTAGCTGGTTTAAAATTGTTCTGGATCAATGGATGAATAACTACAGTTATTCCCTATTTTAATTGAAAGTATATAATTACATTTAATGAAAACTAGATTGTTATCAAAACTATTTCTCAATGCTTATTTTGTTTAGACATAAAATTTCTCTTAAAAAAAGCTGGATAAATGAAATTACACACCAAACTACATACACTATCAAAAAGATAGTTCTTACCCCTGGAGTGACAACAGCCCCAATTCCATTCTTCAGTTTTGATCTACCTCTGCCGCCTCTTCCTGAAAGACCTGCACCACGTGGTCTCCGCTTCCCTGGAAATCCTGATCCACGGCCCTAGTAGAATAAAAGAGCAATTTAAATGCAATCCAGATCTCTTTCAGCACAGGGACACTTCCTTGTAACTATATAAATAAGAACAGTGTTTTCAAGTAGAAATAGGTAACTAGATCATCCTTATTAAATTACTGCATAAATTGTAGTAGAATATCTTTATCTTCAGATTAAAATATTTTCCTCTGTCTGTGATCTTAAAAAATTAACAACAAGTACTTTAAACCTGTAACACACTAATTTTTACTACAGGCACAACCAGTAATACAGAAATACATTTTCTCCATCTTGCCTCCTGCTAAACATTTTGACTGTTGCATGGGTACTTTACCAGTTCTAAAGCAGCTACACTTCTTTGCTGTAACTAGTCACACAGACATTAAAAGTTCTTAGGGCTTTATCCTGCCCTCACAGGTCAATGACTAAACTCCCACAGATTCAACGGGAACAAGATCGAGACTTTAATTTTTAGGGTATTAAACAATTATTTATAATACTAAAATAATATTTTTCTTTGTAGTACTGATACTTAGTGCAAGGTGGTTCATTCTTTTTTTCCCCACCCTTGTTTAATCTGCAGATACTTAGTCTGAATGCTGGGTTCATATCATATGAACTAGAGAAAAGAGGGGGAGTAAATTTCATATTTTTTCAATGTTAATTACCTGAAATTATTATTGTGAATTAATTTGGCTTTCATGAATAAAAGATTTATTTCACACTGAACTGGAAAAACAAAACAAAACACAAAGGAACTCACTCATCACACCCAAAAGAGGAAAATATTATTATTGACTATGTCTCTATGGAATTGTGGTTGACATTTTTCAGACCAGATTTAAACCGATTACATGTACCTTAGGTCTTTTTTTCTTTATCAATGAGAGTTAAGGTACATGTTCAACGCAGCAGATTTTCTGTTGTGCTTTTTTACCATATGGTAAATAACGTTTGTCCTTGTTTTAAACACATTTTAAAAAATTTAAGTTAATAGCTACTTTAACTTAGTTTTGCTGTCCATAAAACATTTACAAGTCTACAATATCTATATGAATGCTTGCTTGAAACTATTTTAAGATGCCAAAAATTCAAAGAGAAAACAATTCACTCAGTGAAATATGGTACTATCATTAAAGTCAATGGAAGATGTTCTAGATCTATGTGTACAGTCTCCATTGATATTAATAAGAATCCCATAGATTGAAGGTAATATTATGGCCTCAATATGGCCAACAGTAGTTTCAGATATACCATCCCCTATTTTTATAGACATGTGTAGTAACAATTTTTGAGAGGTAAAATCCAAATATCCCACTAGTAACAATATTATGCGAACTATAATTTAAAGTAACTCTGTACTTTTCCCACTTTCAGGCAATGCAACCATACAGAAATTTAGATATAAGAATAAAGAAGGAGATATTGCTTGTCAAAATTTAATTTCTTCCCCTTTCTAGATAGAGTGTAAAATATATATGCACTGCAAAGATCGACTTTCTTTAGAAATAAAATGCTCGGACATTCCGCGTTTTAGACAATACATCAGTATTTTTAATTTCACAAGACTTGCAATGTAACAGAAATAGCACAAAATATTAATGTTTATGCTGGACATTATGCTGCAAATTAAAGTTTCAAGCAGCAATAGCTAAGCTAATATCAAATTAAAATAAAGCAAATTAGCATGATAGTTAATGCGAGATGAAAATAAATCAGTGGAAATCAAAAGTGACCTATTTATGGTTTTATATTTTTCATAAATTTCTCTTTTTTTTAGTGTAGTAATAAATCCACAACGGGCTTGTCTATACAGAGCAGCAACACACACTTGGAGAGGGGACATGTAGATTTTGCTGGTGTGCACTAAAAATTATTTAGCGTGCTTTAATGTGGTGCTGTTTGAAACAGCATTATGTTAAAAGCGCATTAGGGAATTTTCAGTGCACACCAGCAGGGCCTATGTGGACCAAGTAATGCACATTAGTGTGCTTTAGAAATCATTCCCTAAAGTGTGCACTCCCGCTCTGTATAGACAAGCCCTCAGTTTCTTTAGATGGTAGATATTAATGGGGCAATAGCCTGGCTCCTTCCAAGACAGTCAAAAAGTTGTGTTTAAACATGTGTCACTGTGAATGCCTTTTACAATATGTCTCCACAGAAACATACTTTGCCAACAGCCCAGAGCTCAGTCCTTTTCAGTCTGGCTCTCCTTACTGCCAGCAGTCTTCAGGACACACACACACTCTCTCTCCCTTAAGTAACTCCTTTGATAACTATTTAACAGCAATAGCCTTCTCTCCCCTTCCCCCTGGCCAAAAAAAAAAAAAAAAAAAGTACTAAAACACAGTTATTACAATGGTATTATTAATTATTTTGTCCTATTCGATTCAAAATTTATGCAATGCCACAACATTCTGTGTTATGTTCTGGTAAGTTTATATTTTTTAATTGAAAAAGCTCTAGACTTCAACAGTTTTCTTAAAAAGCCAAAGTTAACAGTATTAAAATGGAAGATTAATTCAGTTGAGCTATACACAGTTTTCATTGGTAGCCTCTATAGCAGAAAGATAGCAATGGATACATGAATATAAATACAAATTATTTACCACTTTGATGCTCCAAATGGCACTGCCAGGAAGCTGTCTGGATTTAAAAATGTCCCGACCTTCTGAAATGTCTGGGGACCAGGAAGGTGGGCTCACTGTATTATTGGTACTCCAAGCCCCCTAGGATACGGCAGGTGAGAAAATAGATGTATAAAACTCAGCAACATAAAAATAAAGAAATTAAAAAAATAAAGCAAGCAACCAAAAGTTTCTGGAAAGCAAAGCACATGCAGGCATAGGCACTCTCTCCCAAATTTACTTAGCAGCTAACCTAGTTCATATAGGGAAAATTTCAACCCTTTACTGATTTACGCAGAGTATTTCAACCCTCAATAAGGTTAAAAGGTCTGCGAAATTACTTAAAAAATAAACCTACAAAGTGAAAATGTGAGAAAAGAGGGTTGACTGACATCACCATCATGTCATAGACAGCAATCATAGCAACACAGTAAGTCTCTAAATTTTGGATCACTATGCCAAGAAGTTATTATTTTGAAATTACAGAAGGGTTTTGAGAATACATTCCCTTCTACACCTCAGTCCATATCTTTGAAGGAAGAGACGGCCTTGTATCACTTTTTAAATATAAAATTATCAATATTCAAAACAACATGTAGGCTGAGAAGCATGTAAGACAAAGGGGTAAAAATAAAACTAAAACATGAAAAAAAATGAAAAATAAATGCGAGCAGTTAACAAAATACCTCTGACCTGCAAGTATACCACAAATGTACAATTATAAAAGTGCACACCTATATATCTTAACTCCAATTTTTTTGTATTATAACAAACTATAATATCGAACAATGTCTAACATAATACAGGATACATAAAGCTGACCTTAAGAAGTCATAGTTTTATTTTATTTGTTCAAAGTCCAGTACAATGTGGTCCCAGTTTGATTGGGATATTTGTGTACTCCCCTAACAAAGAGTAAAACAAGAATAGCGTTACCAATGTAGTGCCAATTTGGAGGTAGGTTGAGAAAATGTACTTCGGTTCCTGCGGTTCTTACTCAAACACTGTCATTGAAGGCAGTAGAAGTTTTGCTTGAACTCTGTGTAAGGACTTCAGGATTAAGCCAGAAATGATTTACTAAGATAATTTTGTGCTAAATTTCATATTTAGCATGTCTAATGAATAATAAAATTTTACCATCCCTTTAGAATTAAGCAAAAACATTGCTAAAGATTAAAACGGTATAAGGAAAAAATTGTTACTTTCCAGAAAACTACACTTAGCAATAGTTTAGACCCCTAATTCGGCATGCAAGTACAGGTTAGACCTCCCTGATCTGGCATTCTTGGGACCTGACTGGTCCCAAAGGAGGGATTGTGCCAAACCAAAGGAGCTCATTTCTGGTTCCAATACTGCTGGCCTCACCCCTTCTTTCCCCTTCTCCCCTATGGGCTTCCTGGCTCCTGCCCCTCCTCTCCTGCCCTGCATTGCACCAGGCTGCCTTCCACTCTTCTCCCCCGCAGTATGCCAGGACTCTGATCCTGGAATATCCTTGGTCCAGACCAGAGTTCCAATTTACAGAAGTGCAACCTTTAGTCCCAAGTATGCACATATGAAAAAGACTTGCATGCAAAAATATTTACAGCATTGAGGCCTTAGAACATTGGTCTTCGGGACAATAAGCATAAAGATATATATCACACATCACATTGTTTTAATATAAAACAATGCCAAGCAAAATTAAGTGATTTGGGAAACAATTTCTTTTGAATATGTCTGTGATGGGCTAGGCCTCAGCAGCATACTGCATGCAGGGGCTACTCCAACTGATTGGCCGGTGCAGCCCCTGTCCGTGACGGGCTCAGCCTGGAGCCCCCGCCACAGGCAAGGGCACCTCCGGCCCGAGATGGAATAGTCCCTGCCTGTGATGGTGGGTCTGCTCCAGTCCAGCCACAGTGGGAGGAGAGAGGCACCCCTGGCCAGGTGGGTTGGAACAATCTCCCGGCCCTCCCCACCTTTAACTGATTAAACATTGTATATAACCAGTTAGCCAATAAAACAAGATTTTAGATCCCTATTAAAATATTGCAAATATTTTTGTTGAAAGATTATTATTATTTTTGTCAACATTAATTGTCAGAATAACTGTCAGATACTATGTTAGCAGATCAGGAGCTATAGGACAGTTAATATCAACTCTTTGCTACTATGCAACATTCTCTTTAACATCAAGGTGGACAGAACACGAGCTTCCAGTCTGGGTAAGAACCAGGGATGTGAAAGGTTAACCAGGTGATGCTTACTGGTTCCAGTTAACTGGTAGGGGATGCAGCCACTCTCCACCTGACATGGGCAGAAGCTGCCCCAGATCCACAGGGCCCATCAGGGACAGGGGCTGCTCTGGGTGTCGCAGGCAGGGGCTGCTCCAGGTTTCCGGCCTGGCCTGTGTAGGGGCTGCTTCAACTGGGCTGAGCTGTAGCAAACCCCCCCCCCCCAGTTGGTTAACTGGTTAAAATGTCTCATTTAACTGTTTAACCAATTAAAGGGGATTTTACATCCCCAGCAAGAACAAACATTTCCAGAAAATTAAATTTAAAAAAATCTCTCTGACATTTCAGATGTTTTTCGCCCAAACAAACAAGTATTTTGTTCTTTGTTAACAACAAAATATAGGACAAATTCTACATATCAAAGTCCTTCCCTCATTCTGTGTTTATAAGAGAGAATATAGCACTTGAGCTCCACAATTCAAAAATCTCAAAACACATTACACTCAAAGCAATTGTTTAAGACCTAAAACCATTTAGAATCCTATTTGGAATATATTAAATAATTTTGCTTTAGCAAGAACACACTTGCCTAGAAATTAAATATTTTTAAATGATTTAAAATGTAATAGAGCTTTAAATTTGAATATGAAATATCCATCTTTCAGAACAAAATGTATTATATTTGATTATAAGCCACATTGTTATAGTCCAAATGGATCCAACTTTTATTCTAGTAGATCAGAAAGGTATTTGAATTTCTTGTCAGATAAATTTAATTAAAAACACACCACTTCCACAGTAATATGAACAAATTAATTACATCAAAGAGATGCATTAATTATATTTTGGCTTTTAATTAATGCCCATTACAGCACAACACTGGAGAAAAAGTTGTATACAGTTCATTTATATCAAAACCATGATAATAATTATGTACTTTGACAAATAGGAAGTTCTTATTCTTCATCATATTCTTGAGTCCTCAGAACTCAACAACACAGCTGCAACTAAATTACAACAAAAAGAAACACAACAACAACAAAGATCAGGAGAGCTTATTACTAAATCACCAGTGGCTGTGGTTAGCAATTGAATGCCTCCTTTATGAAATATACTTTAATCAGAAATAAAGATGAAGAAACCATAAGCATTCGTGTCATTTCAATATTTAATAAAATACCACATATGATCTTTTTAGACTGCAATTGTATATTTTCTCTAAAAGTAAAAATGATACAAGGACTTTGAAATAACAATTATAAATCTAACTCTTGTATTAAAAACAATCCCCCTAATAACAATGAAAACATCTTAACAGTCTCTTTCCAGCCTCATACACCAACAAAAAGTCCCCTCTGCCTAGGTTCTCACATTGACAACCATGATAGTAGTATCTAAACACTTCCATTGTTATTAAAAATGATTAAAAAGTTGGTATAACACAACTCCCAATAGGAAATATATACAACAAATGCAACACGGTTGTTTGCTCTCTCAGTAGTATAGACAAAACAGAATCTGTTTGGGTCAAAACCATGTTGGGGAAAGATTGTAAAATAGATTCCACTGGGATAATATTAGGGATGTGTTATAAACCTTTGGGTTGGGCTCAGACATAGATAGAGATCTCTTTAATACTATTAGAAAGATAAACACTACGGGAATGATGTCATAATGGGAGACTAACAGGCTGTGCCCATGAAAGCTCATGATACCATCTACATGTTTTGTTAGTCTATAAAGTGCTACCAAGACCATCTGTTGTTTTGTAAGTTTTTCCTAGATAGTAACTGGAGAATAAATGCTATTAATACTGTCTGGGCCCATTTATTGCTGGATGTGATGGATGAAAGTTCTCATTATCAAATCATCACTGATCAACAACAGGTGATTCAATTTCAGACTTGATTTTGGTAAGAAGTGAGGGCATCACAGCAGAGCTGATTGCAAGAATAACCTTGGATCAAGCAATCATGAGCTGATTTCAGTTTAAATAAAATGGAAAGCTCATTAAAGCCAGGCTATAAACTCTATTTTGTTTTGTTTCAAAAGGGCATTCTTTGAGAAACTACAGGAATTAGTTTAAGATGTCACTGGACTGAACAGCTGAGGGACTTGAATGTGGAGGAGGCCTGGAATTTCATGAAATCAAGTATGAGGAAACTATTGCAATTGCAACCCTAGCAAGGGGGAGAAAACTGTAGGGTAAGGCTCCAGATGAATAGCCACCACAAAGGCTGTTCACAGTAAGCAAAGAACCCACAGAAAATGGAAAATCAGAGTGTGATCAGCAAATAAAGCTGAAAATTAGGAATACAGTGAGACTTGGTAAAAGTCTAATCAAATTAGCACTTGTGAAGGAAATTAAGATTTTTTAAAACTCGTAAAAATAAAAAGAGTAAGGAAGAATGATGTTGGGCCATTATGCAGGGTTGATGAGGAAGAGTTTATAGATAATCTAGGTATGACCTCAAAACTAAATGAATACTTTGTCTCTGTTTTCAAAATGGAACATGAGCAAGAAGTCAGGATGGTTGATGGCCATGAGTATATGGAAATTACCAGCCCTGAAGTAATAGAAAAAACTTAATGTTCTTAGATTGGGGACTGGATAATTTCCATCCTAGAACTCTGAAAGAATGGAAACATGAGATTGCTAGTGTGGTAGCAAGGATTTTAACTGACCTTTCTATTCAGGAGTATTATTGTATGACTAAAGAATAGCTAACCTTGTACCTATATTTAAGAAAGAGAAAATAAAATCTTTCGGGCAATTGCAGATCCATTAGTCTAGCCTCAGTGATATATAAGATTTTAGAAGAAATCATGAAAGAAAGAATAATTAAATTAATGGTAGTAAAAAGGGATTTAATGCTATATATGTTTACCAAAGGCAGATTGCATTAGACTAACCTGATTTCCTTCTTTTAGAAAATAACTCATTTTTTAAAAATAAGGGAACTTCAGTAAAGCATTTTGGCATGGTACAACAGAGAAAAGTGTTAGTTAAATTGGAGATTATTCAAGAATTGTAAAATGGGTAAGGACTTACCTTATTCAGTATTTTTATTAATGACCTTGGCTAAGAAAGTAGGAATGTGCTAAAGAAATCAGCTGGTACTAAAAAGCTGGGAGACTTGGTTAATACAGAAGACGATTGGAATATTACATAGGAAGATCTGGATGACCTTGAAGACTGAAGTAACATAAATGGAATTACATTCAATAGTACAAAGTGTAAAGGTCATGTATGTAGGGTCTAATAATAAGAATTTCTACTACAAGCTGGGGACAAATCACTTGGAAGCAGAGAGGAGGAGAAACACCTGGGTGTGAGAGTTGATCACACAATGTGATACACTGGCAAAAAAAGCAAATGTGATCCTAGGATGTATCAGGCAAGGCATTTTTAGCAGAGATTAATTAAGAAGTATTACTGCTATTGTACACAGCATGGATAAGACCCTATTTGAAATGCTGTGTACAATTCTGATCACCCATGTTCAAGAAAGATTAATTCAAACTGCAGAAGGTACAGACAAGAGCTATGACGATGGAAAGGGGTTAAAAAGCAGCCTTAGGGAGGTTGTTTCACAATAGGCAGCCAACCAGAGAAGGGCTGAGGAGAATGGCTAATCAGGGCAAATTAAGCCCATATATAAAAAGAACTGCAGGACAGAGGAATCAGTTCTCTTTTGAGAGCCCAAGGAGTAAGGAGTAGATACCTGAGGAGTTAGAGGGGGACTACAGCACCCTGGACAGAGCAATGCTGGGCAGGAGCAGGAGGAGAGTGAGTTCCTGCCTGCCTGCTGACAGATTGAGGCCCTGATACAAGAGCTGGGAAGGTGCTAGGGCTCTGGGGAAGGTCCCAGGGAAAGAGATTGTAGGGTTGGAGGGGACGCAGCACATGGCTGCCAACTCTAGGGTCCCTGAGGCAGGACCTAGAGTAGTGGACGAGCTGGGTTCCTACTGCCCCCTCCCTTTGTGGCCACCTGCCACTGGAGAAAGTGGCTGGACTGTGGACTGCAGTTCCCCTGGAAGGGGGGAGAATGGAGTTGGGCATGGCTGGAGAATTGGGACCTGAAGAGGATACTGCAGTCTTTAGGTGACACAGGTCCAGAAGCGCTCATGATTACAGCTGAGACACCACCTGAAGACAGCCCACTCAACTACAGAACTAATTTCTGAAGACACCCAGCAGCAAATACCAGATTGGTGAGTATGACCTGTTAGTTACAAGGAGGATCATGGGAACTGAGAGCCTCTCTTATGTGAGGAGACTGAAAGAGTTGGCCTGTTAAGCGTAGCAAGATGAAAGCGGAGAAGGGATATGTCTGCTCTTTAATTACATGCAAGGGTGGGGAGTAAACATCAGGGAGGGTGAAGAGCTATTTATGCTAAAGTACAAGGTTGGCTCAAGAAAGGGAAGTTACTCACTTTGTGCAGTAACAACAGTTTTTCGAGATGTGTGTCCCTATCAGTGCTCCACTGTTTGTGTTAGATCATCCTGGTGCCGCAGATTGAAATTTTGCATAGCAGTAGCTGGCTGGAGTGCGCATGTGCAGCAGGCACAGCATTCATGCCTTTGTGTCTCGCACATGTGGGCCGACCCTCCTCAGTTCCTCATCTACGCCTGAATAGCTAAGTACTTTGAAGTAGAGGGGAGGAGGGTGGGTAGTGGAGCATCCGTGGGGACAAATATCTCAAAAAACTGTCATTACTGCACAAGGTGAGTAACGTCCCTTTTTTCTTCAAGTGATGTGCCTGTGGGTGCTCCACTGTTGGTGACTACAAAGCAGTGACTGAACAGGAAGGTGGGCTTCCGAGTCACTACTTGGTGGCAGAAGAAAGGACTGCTGTGGCTACTGAAATGTCAGCTGATGGTTGTCGAGTGATGGCATATTGTCTCAAAGGTGTGTTCAGATGACCAAGTGGCCGCCTGGCAAATGTCCTTGAGTGAGACATTGTGAAGAAATGCCGTAGACATGGACATGGCATGGGTGTAATGCGCTCTAGGTGGAGCTGAGAGTCTTGTTGTGTAGGGAGTAGCAGTGAGTAATGCAAGAGGATATCAGCATCGAAATATGCTGGAGATGGACATGCCCTTGGAATGGCCTGCAATGGAGACAAACAGGTGCTGAGATTTACGGAAGACCATGGTCCTATCAATGTAAAAGGGAAGGGCTCTCCAAATGTCCAGTATGCAGAATGGCCTCCTGACAGGAGGCATGTGGTTTTGGGTAAGAACATAAGAATGGCCATACTGGGTCAGACCAAAGGTCCATCTAGCCCAGTATCCTGTCTGCCGACAGTGGCTAGCACCAGGTGCCCCAGAGAGGGTGGACCGAAGACAATGATCAAGCGATTTGTCTCCTGCCATCCCTCTCCAGCCTCTGACAAACAGAGGCCAAGGACACCATTTTATCCCCTGGCTAATAGCCTTTTATGGACCTAACCTCCATAAAGCTGGTTTCACAATAGGCTCGTTGAGACGGAACAATGTGCATACCTCTGTCAGGAAAGTGTAGTGTGGCCGTAGGTGTCCTTCATAAAAACTGTGAAACGTGGGTCTACCATAAGGGCCTCAATCTTACTGACCCTGCAAGCAGAAGTAATCACAACTAAGAACACTACCTTCATGGAGAGGAGGAGGAAGAAACAGGTTGGTAAGGGCTGAAAGGGAGGATGAGTGAGTGAGTCCAAGACTAACTCCAAATCCCATACCGGTGGTGGCTGTGGAAGACCCGGGTCGGGTTGGGACGGGACGGCCAAAAGAATAGGTCTCCAACCCCCCATTCTTTTCTGGATAAGGAAGTAATTGGAGTAAAATCCCATGCCCCTGTATAGGTCAGGGTCTCTCTTGATGGCTCCCACGTGTAGTAGGTGGTCAACCTCTGGTTATAGGAATTGCTCATGAGAATGGTCCCTGAAGAGGGATGGGATAGGTGGGGAGGTTGGTGGAAGGGAGGTAAGGGGAAATAATATATCCTGATTGGATGATCTCCAATACCCACCAGTCTGTTGTAATAGAAGCCCTCTGGTGGTAAAAGGGGCGCAAACAGTGGGGAAAAAAGGTTGGTACACTGTTGCAGCACTAAGATGGAGGAGACGTCAGGCAACAATCGATCAAATCCTCAAAACTGCTGCTTAGAGGAGTGGGGAGCTGAGGGGCAGCTCTGGGGAGGGTGCTTCTTCTGCACCGTTGACCTGTAGTGGTCATATCAAATCCCCTCTGCTGTGGGCGAATGTAAGGGGGCTCCCTTTGCCAATGGTATAGTATATATCATCTGCAATGGTAGGGTGGGGTATACATGTCCAGTGTGTGCAGGGTTGTGTGGGAGTCTGCTGCTATGTAGCACCTCCTCTGTCTTGACAGCGAAGAGCTTGTCTTTAATCAAAGAGCAGGTCTCCGTCCTAGCTCTGGAACTCTCTTGGGACCCCAGAAGCCTGGAGCCAAGAAGCCCTGAGCATCACTATGGAGGCTGCTATAACACGAGCAGCGTCAGCAATGTCCAAGGCACACTGAAGAGCTGTGCGGGTAACAGTGCGGCCCTCCTGGATTATGGATTTTAATATAGGATGCTTGTGGTCCGGAAGGTGTTCCATAAGCTCCGCCAGCTTTGAATAGCTGTCAAAGTCAAGGTTTGCCAACAAGGCAGAATAGTTGGTGATGTGGAGCTGAAGAGTGGCTGATGAGGCTGAACACGTCCAGTTGTGTGTGATCTTTATCCTGGGCCACGGCTTTGAATTGTGGCAGCTTTGATTGATGATGGAGGGCCTCCACCACCTGGGAGTTTGACTGAGGATGGGAGATCAGAAAGTTCATATCCTGTGGTCATCATCGAGATTGCTGCGTACCGACAGCACTGGGGATTCTTGGGAAGCCTGGGGAACCCCTTGAAGAAGGAGGCATTGGTGACCACTCCCTAGACACGGTGCCAAGGCAGTGAGGCTGCACTGCAGCAGCCAGCACCAAAGTGCTCTGTTCTGAGGAGACCAGATCATAGCAGCTTGATGCTGCTGTTTTGTCAGCTGGTGCCAATGAATACGGCACCAGTGGAGGTGGCCTGGGTACCACAGGTAATGAAGGCAGCTCCAGGCTTGGTACCTTAAGTGGAGTTTTAGCCAGCGTGGAAGATTTTGCCTGTGCTTTAGGTGACGATGGCACTTTCTCTGGTTCCCGCGTTTTAGTCAGCACCAAGGTTGATTGTAATGGTGTCAATGAGTGTGACTAGTGGGACTTAAGAGTCTGTACTGGAAGTGGTTCAGGAGTGGCTGGTACCAGAGGTCCTTGGGCTATCTCCTGTGCTGAGTCTGGCAGATGAAGTATCTGGAAAGGATCAAGCTGGAGAAACCTTCCATTTGACAGGTGACTTTGCCCATGGGGAATAAATTCACCTCTTCTGGGCCTTAGGGGGCTCAATCTGGGCTGAGGAGGCGTGAGGCGCTGAGGGCTGAAATGTCTTATCAAAGAGCAGCATTCGGAGACGGTGTTCTCTGTCTTGCCATGCTCTTGCGGTGAGACTACAACGAATGCACTTCTGAGCGACGTGCCCACAGGCATCGGATAGAGCAAAGCTACACAACTTTGGAAGCCCCTGGGGCCACAATGATACTCACAGCACATGCTGAGGGCCACAACTTAAGCGTGGTTGCATATACATGCATATAAGCAAATAGCTTCGTTCACAGTGAAGGGCATGAATACAAAGCACTTCCCACAATGCCCCGGTGCTCCTGGCACCTCCTCTCTGGGGACGAGAAACACTGACACCCTGTACCCATTTATTCCATCCGGCCCGTCATTCAATGCTCACCCCGCCTGAGACATGCCTCGCTGTTGTGGTGCATGTTCCTAGTGGAGGCCATATTCCAAGGATCCCTCCCGAAGGCCGCATGTTGAGCCCTGTGTAAACTCAAACCGCATCATGGCCACAACCAAATGGGCTGCTACAAGCCACGTGTTGAGTAACCCTGGGATACAGGATGAGTGGCTGTATGAGACCAGCATCCGGTCCCGACAAGTATCACATTTCTTAAAACCAGGAGAGCCTGGCATGGCGTCTCCCACAGTCGTCTGGCCTCTTCTTGTTATTTCTTCTTAAAAAAAAAAAAAAAAAAGGCAAAAAGAAAGTAGTAAGGAAAGAACTTCAGAAACAAAGCTAAGAGAACCAAAGCAAGGAGCAAAAGTACAAATGCCACGAGCCATGTGTGCGGTCAGCTGCCTACTGCTATGCAAAACTCTGATCTGCAGCATGAAGACAACCCGACACCAACAGTGGAGCATCCATAGGGACACCACTCAAACAAGAACAAATGGGTATAAACTGGCTGTGAACAAATTAGGGCTGGAAGGTTTCTAACCGTCAAGGGAGCAAAGTTCTGGACTAGGGATGTTAAATCCTTTTTAATCGATTAACTCAGGACAGGGCCAGACTGAGACGTGTGGGCGCCTGGGGCAGGCTAATAATTTGGCGCCCCTTCAAACAGATACAGGGTGTTAGTGGGGGCAAGGGACAGAGTTCTGGGGTGTGGGGAGGGGACAGGGCTCTGCGGCAGGGGACAGGGAGCCAGTGGGGGAGAGGGGACAGGGTTCTGCGACCGGGGACAAGGTGCTAGTGAGAGCAGGGAGTCCCCTGCACCTGCCTCCTCCCAGGACTTTTCCCCACTCCCCCCCGGAGCAGGGAAGCCCCAGCGGGCACCTCCTCTGGGGCCAACTCCCCCCTCCTGCAGAGAAGGGTGCACCTAGGCTGAACACCACCGCCAGCTGGCCAGGCAGCCCTCCTCTTTGCTCCAGCCCAGCTGCCCTGTGCTCAGCCCCGGAAGGCTGTGTCGCTCTCCTGCTGGCTGGGAAGCCCTTCCTCTTTCCTTCAGCCCAGCTGGATAGAGGCGCAGCCTCCCCAGGCTGAGCGCAGTGAAGCTGCGCTGGAGCAAAGAGGAGTAGCTACCCGGGCAGCTGGCCGTGGTGTTCAGACCAGGTGTACCACACTTTACCTGGGCTGGAGCAGAGGAGAAGCTGCCCGATCAGCTGGAGCATGGCGCAGCCTCTGCTTCTGCTGATCACTGGGGCCAGCTGACCAGGCAGTTTCCCCTCTGCTCCAGCCCACATGGAGTGTGGTGCACCTGGGCTTAAAACCACTGGCTGGGTAGCCGCTCCTCTTTGCTTCAGCCCAGCTGCCCTGCGCTCAGCCCAGGGAGGCTGCACCACACTCCAGCTGGGCTGGGGCAAAGAGGAAGGGCTTCCTGATCAGTTGGAGTGCAGCTCAGCCTCCCAGGGCTGAGCGCAGGGCATCTAGGCTGAAGCAAAGAGGAGCTGCTGCCTGGCCAGCTGACTGTGGTTTTAAGCCCAGGTGCATCATGCTCCAGGTGGGCTCGAGGAGAGGGGAAGCTGCCTGGTCAGCTGGCCACGGTGTTCAGCAGAGGCTGTGCCAAGCTCCAGCCAATCGGGGGGCTTTCCCTCTGCTCCAGCCCACGTGGAGCGTGGTGCACCTGCGCTGAGCACCATGGCCAGCTGGCCGGGCAGCCACTCCTCTTTGCTCCAGCGCAGCTGCACTGCGCTCAGCTTGGGAAGGCTGCGCCTTGCTCCAGCTGGGCTGGGGCAAAAAGGAAGGGCTTTCCCGATCAGCAGGAGCGCAGGGCAGCTGGGAACCGCGCAGCCAGTGGCAGGTGTGCGCGGGCTGTTCAGCCCCGGTTCTGGGCACCCCCTCTTGGGCGCCCTGTGTGGCGGATTTTGCACATGGGAGAGACCAGTGCCGCTCTCCCCGAGCCTCGCCAGCCGCCCGCGGACTCGCTTTCTGTCGGCTGAATGAAAACTGAGGCTCCGAAGGCAGTGCCCTCACCTTAAACTCACCGCCCCTGAGTCTCAGCGCAGGAGCTGGGGCTATGGGCGGGATGAGGCCGGGCGAAGCAGTTGCCACCCTACTGCGTTCCATGCGCCAGCCCTAGAGGCACCCGCGGGTGAACCGGGGTGTGTTTTAGCACCCCACATAGGTCGGCGCCCCGCGCAGCTGCCTGGCTAGCCCACCCCTTAATCTAGCCCTGCTCAGGGGTTCTCAAAGTCTGTGATACCGCGACCCCCCTCTAAGTTGCTTGCAACCCCCTGAGGGGTCCGGACCACAGTTTGAGAAACATGGGATTAACTGGTTAAATTCATCCTATTTACCTAAGACCATTCCTTCAGTTTGTCCAGATCATTTTGAATTATAATCCTATCCTCCAAAGCTCTTGCAACCCCTCCCACGTTGGTATCATCTGCAGACTTCATAAATGTACTCTTTACATTTTGTAAGTTCTAGAAGCAAATAACTTAACTAGTTTAGAGAGAGAGAGAGATGGACAAAATTATGAGGGGGACTATATGACAGGGTTACATGTGATGATGGTGGCAGGACTCAGCAACAGTGTGTGTGGGAGTCCCTTCTGGTTTAAATCTTATGTTTCTAAAGCTGATGCTTCAGGGCTTCAGATGGATCAGGAAGGAATTCCCCAAATATATTCTAGGGAGTATTTGCTTTTCTTCTAAAATCTCAGAGATGGCTACAGCTGGAGATGGAAAACTGACAGGATAATCCAGTGCTCTGAGGTAGCACCAGGCAGTCTGTCTCTCATGTGTGTAACTGGCTGGTTACCATTCACATGCTCAGAATGTAACTAATCTCCATATATGGGGCCAGGAAAAATTTTTCCCTCAAGTTAAATTGGCAATCACTTTAGGGGGGAAGCATCCTCCCTTTCCTTTGCGGCACAAAGTATGGGTCACTTGCCAGGATTATTTGGGTGCATTTCACTTACTCTATTCCCTGCCACTACACAGGCCTTGAACATTTGGTCTATCTCCGTCTCTCTTGTTTTGTGCCTGTGGCGCATAACTTTGTTCTAATATGGGTTGTTGAGTTTAGTGTGAGGATGTTGGGTGGTAGTGGCAGTGGCCTCTGGCATAAGAAGGTCAGATTAGATGACTTGCTATTCCCTTCTGGCCTTAAACCCTATGATTCTTGCTAAGCTTAGTTATCACATTACAAAATCCCTGACAAAATATTAAAAATACTTTACAACGTACGATATCTATTAGAAATGCAAGGTGGACCATAGATTGATTCTACACACTGTATGCCTCATAAGAAACATGCAAAATTAAAAACTGATTAAATTCAGAACCAAATACAAAATAAAACAAACAAAAAACAAACCACCCAAAACCACACACTCAAATTACTGAAAGAACCCATAAATTACTGTGCCTAGCTACCTAGATAGGTACTTAGATAACCAGAGCAGTTATTTCAATATCTTAATTTTAACTACATAGAGTACTTTGCACTAAACTTATAACATCAGTAGTAACATTAAAAAACACAGAAACAAAAATATTCAGCTTTCTGTAATAGTATATCTTGTAATGTTATGCATAAATTCATCTAATAGGAGGATTATGTTTCATAGAAAATGACTAATGATCCATATCATATTGTCAGGGGATTTTTTTTGTAAAGAATAGCCCCAATATTATCCAAGCCATATACTTTGAGAGAAAATTTAGTCCTGAATGTATTTGTGAGAGTGGAAATGTTTCTCAGAGTGTATGTTTTCATCCTACTAGGGTCATGGAAACAGCACTTTAAATACATATTTTGTAAATAAACAGGAATGCACAAAATGTTTGATCCGATCATTTTCTCCTACTAATGGAAACAACACAGAAAAGTCCCAAATATTGGCTAGCTCCTCTTTGGCCCAAGCCACAACAGTATTATATTTTATTACATTAATATGGCACCCATAAATTATTTATTTAATGTTTATTATACTAACTAATTTCTGATGTTGGTTTTTGTACTTTCAGAATAAAAGTGGTGTTTGTACCATGTTGCCAAGATTCCATTCCAGAAGCCAAGTTCCAAAATTCAGTAAAGCATTTAAGCATCTGCTTAAATTTAAGACATCCCACTGACCTCTATATTAACAAGTTAAATTGTATGTGTAAGTGTTTTGCTGGAGTAGGGCCTAGGCAAACAAGGAAAATACTGTAGGGTATTACAAACACTATCTAATGTGAAGGATGAAGTAAAATGGGCAGTTCCAAGCGAATGATGTATCTGAGATACTAAAGGATATTTTTTCTAGAATGTAGATGCCATATAAGAAAGTACACGTGAATGTTTCTCTCTGTCCAGAAGTGTGCATTGTACAGGTTGAACCTCTCTTGTCCAGAAATCTCTTGTCCAGAAACATCCGTCATCCAGAATTATTTTAATTAGCCGGATGTCCACTTTTCATGGGTGTGGCCAAGTTTCCAATGGTCCCATAAAGTTTGTTTATAGCCACCAGACCTAGCTCTCAGTGTTCTGTGCTGTTATTTAGCTCTAATTTACCTCCCAAATGTCCTCTAACAGTACAGTAAGCAGTGGAAGTGTTGGTAATGCTACTAAACAATATTGACCTCTCATGGTGCAGAAAATCCTCTTGATCAGAACTGGTCAGGTCCCGAAGATACCGGATTAGAGGGGCTCAACATGTACTTGGAAGTGTGTTTAGATAGCCCAAATATAATGGGGGGAGGGGGAGAGAGACCGATCTGTCAGTTTGTATTCAACATGCAATGATGGTTTAATAGTTTATTTAGGAAACATATAATTCTTATGGTCAATTTGCAATATGGTGTTTTGGTGTAAAAGGATTGTGCACAGTTGTGGATGAGATGGTCACAATTAGGGTTGTTTGTGGAAGCTTAATTATGCATTGTTAGGCATTCATTTAGTGTAAACATTCTAGCAAGTTTTCTTTCTGATGAAATTGACATGGTAAAGTTATATTTACAAAGGCTTTGTTTAAGACGTTCCTTTTAAATATTGCAAAGTGCTGTTTTTGTTTCTTCCCAGTACTATTTTAATTTTTCTCTTGCAAAATTTAGAAAAGAATGTAGAAATATCTTGCACATTCACATATAAACTCTGCTCTTCCTAGATAGGTGACTGTCTCTCTGGAGTAGAGATGTTCATGTTTTTCCCATTAAAACCTATCAGACATATTGACTGTCATAACCAAAACAGGCCTATTTATCTAAGAAAGGAGCAGTGCCTCAGCTCTCTCTTTTCAATATCTCCTCTTTGAACATGAATTAGGAGGAGCCCATCAAAAACAAACAAAAATCTGATTCTCTGCATTTGCCAGTTGTGGGAGGGGAGAATATACAATTGGATCTAGACCTCTGCCAATGGACGAAACAGGGTGAGACGCAACAGGGATACTTATGTTCTTATGTTTGTTTGTGATATTACTTGTTTTCCATCGTGTCCATCTTCATTTTCTATCATTCTTCAGAGATGAAACCTTGCCTGTTATAGTATTCATTCATCCTCAGTCCAGGCCTACAACTGACCTCTTTTTAACACCATATGTCCTTCCAAGACATTCCAGGAATTGTTTCACTTAGGGTATGCCTACACTGCAGAGTTTTTCCCGGAAAAAATGGCCGTTTTCCTGGAAAAACAATACTTACATCCACACTGTTATTGAGTTTCTTCCGATGGTGGTAAACCTCATTCTACAAGGAAGAAGCCTTTTTCGGAAAAAGCTTTTTCAGAAAAAGGCGTGTGTGGACGCGGAAGAGTGTTTTTTTCAAAAGGAGAGGCCTCTAGGAAAAAGCACAGGTGTCCACTTCTTCCATAGTAATCACAACTTAAATGCGAGATAGGATGCTATCTTTTGAAAAAGCAGATCGCTTTTTCGTTGCACTTTCGCTGTGTAGACACTCTCTTTCAAAAATAATTTTTCTTCCGAAAGAAGCTTGCAGTCTGGAGGTAGCCTCAACGTGTTTGGTTCAATACTTTCTCTCTCTCATCCTGATCAGAAAATCATCTGGGAAGAGAAAAGGAATTTCCTTCTTTCTTAAAGTCAATAAATTGCTACCACGATCCTGGAGAGACACTTGGAAAGAACATACAAGTTCAAATGAGAAGGCCACTCTTTCAGATTAAAATCTCCCCTACTTGTAAACACCGAATCCCTGACAATTAAGGAAAATAGTTTTGCATGTCTTTTGTGGTGATATCAGTTTTAATTCTGACTGCTGCACAATGAGGATTCTTTTGGCCCTATAAAATGGAGGCATTACAACAGAGGTGGGCAATAATTTTTAACTGGGAGCCACTTCAGAAATGTTTGTTGTGGCCCCAGGGCCACCCTGGAAGGGGTGGGGCCAGGACACTTGCTGTTTCCCCGCCCACAGACCATGATTGATCGGGGGTGGGGGAGCACATGATGTCTTTGCCCCCCTGAAAGACAAACAACAAGTGTTCTCACCAGCTGGCAGTTCCCTCTAAGTCAGGGCTACTCAACGTTAGAAGCTCCGGGGGCTACAATGATACTCACAGCACATGCCGAGGGCCACATCTTAAGTGTGGTTGCATATACATGCAAATATATATGCAAACATATGCAAATAGCTTCTTTCACACTGATGGGCATGAATACAAAGATTAAGGCAAGACTACACAACACACAGGCCCCATTTAAGTCAGTTCTGCTGATATTAATAAAATGCAATATTCGCCCAATTTTCACCCATATGACAGCACTTTCAATGAGCATTGACAGTCCAGGAATTTAACTACTAACATTCGTATCAACAGAAGACTATTATATTTACACCTTTTTTGTTTTGGCTCCCACCTGCGGGCTGCATGTTGAGCCCCACGTAAACCCAGACTGCACTGTGGGCCACAAACAAACAGGCTGCAGGCTGCATGTGGCCCATGGGCCACGTGTTGAGTAGCCCTGCTCTAGGTGCCTGTGCCCCTGACGATGTGAGGAGACTTCACACTCTCCCCTGCCTCCTGCCTCTCACCCCCCATGCCAATCAGGCTTGGAGGCAGGGGGTGAAGTACATGAAGTCTCCTCCCGTCCTGCCCCAGTTCTGCAAGGAGTGTGTGGCACTTAGAAGCGCTGTGCCCCTTGCAGGGCAGCAGGAGACTTGAAGCGCTCCCCCCGCCTCCAGGCCAATCAGGGCTTGGAGGTTGGAGCGTGAGAAGTCTCTCACTCCCTGCCCTCGGGCATGTGGTGCTCCACCCACTCCCTGGTTCCTAGATCCTGATTGGCCTGGGGGCGGGAGAGCGGCAGGGCCTCTGCGAGCCAGATCAAACTTCTTGGAGGGATGTATGCCCGAAGAGGCCCTTTTGCCTACCCCTGCCTTACAACAAAGAAAGAAATGATGGACTATAGACCCTTTAATGCCTGCCCGTTTTCCCTCATTGGGGTTGCTGAACCTCTCATTACTCAACAGTCATCTGCTGGGTGAAGAAGATAGTGGCAAGCCAGGACAACCTGCAACAAAAGCTAAGAACAATAACCTTGTCATTAGAGCATGATGACCCACAGACAGCTGGTGAGAACAGCCTTATATTTTTGCAGTGTTTCAGGAAATCCCCCTCTCTGTACTACACCTTCCCAGGATACATGAGAAGGAAAACATAGCTATAACATGTCTAGGGCAGTTGTAGAGCTCCCAAACATAGTTTCCAATATTAGAAAACTCTTTCCTGATAAAAAAAAGTGAAAGGATAAACTCTAATTTGTTTTTTGTATTGGGTGATATTTAAAAATATATGGTTGTCTAACTATGATTTGGACTCCTGGCCTTTCTGCACTGAAGAATTCCGAATATATGTGTGTGGTGGGGGGGCGGGGTCAGGGTGGAGGAAGAGAGGGGTGTGTGTGTGTGTGTGTGTGTGTGTGTGTGTGTGTGTGTCAGGGTGGGGGAAGAGGTATGATGTACATATGCATGCATAGAGGAATAAGCATGTCTATTACTTAAGACTTCTCTGCACAGATCTGCCAGGCTTCAATCATGAAAGTGAGTCAAGGAACTCAGGACTGGAATTATCCATCATACTGCATCCATAGGTGAGATGGGGAAACTGGAACTGGGGATTATCCAACCCTGTACCATTCCATAAAGGTGATCTGGGGAAACAGCACTGTTTTATTATTCATTTATTTTGCTGTTAGGAATTTCAGCCCAGTTTTGCTTCCTCTCTAAAGCAAGAAAATGGAGGGATAGAAATTTTGCAGAAAAT